>CM061488.1:36115118-37365118 GCA_030867185.1 Tagetes erecta
ATTTTACGTATTGTGTTGTAATGTTTTGTTAGGAGTTTTATGGTGCCGCACGTTATACTAACATGCTTTTCAAGGCGGTAATGTGGCATACAGAGTCGTAATATATTCTAAATTGTCGTACGATGTTCAAAGGACTCAGACGAATTCATTAGGTTTATTATGGAGTTTTAAGTTTACGTACGGTGTTGTAATGTTTTGTTAGGAGTTTTATGGTGCCGCACGTTATACTAACATGCTTTTCAAGGCGGTAATGTGGCATACAGAGTCGTAATATATTCTAAATTGTCGTACGATGTTCAAAGGACTCAGACGAATTCATTAGGTTTATTATGGAGATTTAATTTTACGTATGGTGTTGTAATGTTTTGTTAGGAGTTGTATGGTGCTGTACGTTATACTAACATACTTTTCAAGGCGGTAATGTGGCATACAGAGTCGTAAGGTATTTTAAATTGTTGTACGATGTTCAAATGACTCAGACGAATTCATTAGGTTTATTATGGAGTTTAATTTTACGTACGGTGTTGTAATGTTTTGTTAGGAGTTGTAAGGTGCTTAACGTTATACTAACATGCTTTTCAAGGCGGTAATGTGGCATACACAGTCGTAATATATTCTAAATTTTCTAAGATGTTAAAGGACTCGGACGAATTCATTAGGTTTATTATGGAGTTTTATGTTTATGTACGGTGTTGTAATGTTTTGTTAGGAGTTGTATGGTGCCATACGTTATACTAACATGCTTTTCAAGGCGGTAATGTGGCATACACAGTCGTAATATATTCTTAATTGTCGTACGATGTTCAAAGGACTCAGACGAATTCATTAGGTTTATTATGGAGTTTTATTTTACGTACGGTGTTGTAATGTTTTGTTAGGAGTTGTATGGTGCCGTACGTTATACTAACATGCTTTTCAAGGCGGTAATGTGGCATACAGAGTCGTAATATATTCTAAATTGTCGTACGATGTTCAAAGGACTCAGACGAATTCATTAGGTTTATTATGGAGTTTTAAGTTTACGTACGGTGTTGTAATGTTTTGTTAGGAGTTGTAAGGTGTCGAACGTTATACTAACATGCTTTTCAAGGCGGTAATGTGGCATACATAGTCGTAATATATTCTAAATTGTCGTACGATGTTCAAATGACTCGGACGAATTCATTAGGTTTATTATGGAGTTTTAACTTTTCGTACGGTGTTGTAATGTTTTGTTAGGAGTTGTATGGTGCCGTACGTTATACTAACATGCTTTTCAAGGCGGTAATGTGGCATACAGAGTCGTAAGATATTCTAAATTGTTGTACGATGTTCAAATGACACAGACGAATTCATTAGGTTTATTATGGAGTTTTATTTTACGTACGGTGTTGTAATGTTTTGTTAGGAGTTTTATGGTGCCGCACGTTATACTAACATGCTTTTCAAGGCGGTAATGTGGCATACAGAGTCGTAATATATTCTATATTGTCGTACGATGTTCAAAGGACTCAGACGAATTCATTAGGTTTATTATGGAGTTTTAAGTTTACGTACGGTGTTGTAATGTTTTGTTAGGAGTTGTAAGGTGTCGAACGTTATACTAACATGCTTTTCAAGGCGGTAATGTGGCATACATAGTCGTAATATATTCTAAATTGTCGTACGATGTTCAAATGACTCGGACGAATTCATTAGGTTTATTATGGAGTTTTAAGTTTTCGTACGGTGTTGTAATGTTTTGTTAGGAGTTGTAAGGTGTCGAACGTTATACTAACATGCTTTTCAAGGCGGTAATGTGGCATACATAGTCGTAATATATTTTAAATTGTCGTACGATGTTCAAATGACTCGGACGAATTCATTAGGTTTATTATGGAGTTTTAAGTTTTCGTACGGTGTTGTAATGTTTTGTTAGGAGTTGTATGGTGCCGTACGTTATACTAACATGCTTTTCAAGGCGGTAATGTGGCATACAGAGTCGTAAGATATTCTAAATTGTTGTACGATGTTCAAATGACTCAGACGAATTCATTAGGTTTATTATGGAGTTTTATGTTTTCGTACGGTGTTGTAATGTTTTGTTAGGAGTTGTATGGTGCTGTCCGTTATACTAACATGCTTTTCAAGGCGGTAATATGGCATACACAGTCGTAATATATTCTAAATTTTCGTACGATGTTTAAATGACTCGGACGAATTCAATAGGTTTATTATGGAGATTTAATTTTACGTACGGTGTTGTAATGTTTTGTTAGGAGTTGTATGGTGATGTACGTTATACTAACATGCTTTTCAAGGCGGTAATCTGGCATACAGAGTCGTAAGGTATTTTAAATTGTTGTACAATGTTCAAATGACTCAGACGAATTCATTAGGTTTATTATGGAGTTTTAAGTTTACATACGGTGTTGTAATGTTTTGTTAGGAGTTGTAAGGTGTCTAACGTTATACTAACATGCTTTTCAAGGCGGTAATGTGGCATACACAGTCGTAATATATTCTAAATTTTCTAAGATGTTAAAGGACTCGGACGAATTCATTAGGTTTATTATGGAGTTTTAAGTTTATGTACGGTGTTGTAATGTTTTGTTAGGAGTTGTATGGTGCCGTACGTTAAACTAACATGCTTTTCAAGGCGGTAATGTGGCATACACAGTCGTAATATATTCTTAATTTTCGTACGATGTTCAGAGGACTCGGACGAATTCATTAGGTTTATTATGGAGTTTTAAGTTTTCGTACGGTGTTGTAATGTTTTGTTAGGAGTTGTAAGGTGTCGAACGTTATACTAACATGCTTTTCAAGGCGGTAATGTGGCATACATAGTCGTAATATATTCTAAATTTTCGTACGATGTTCAAAGGACTCAGACGAATTCATTAGGTTTATTATGGAGTTTTAAGTTTACGTACGGTGTTGTAATGTTTTGTTAGGAGTTGTAAGGTGTCGAACGTTATACTAACATGCTTTTCAAGGCGGTAATGTGGCATACATAGTCGTAATATATTCTAAATTGTCGTACGATGTTCAAATGACTCGGACGAATTCATTAGGTTTATTATGGAGTTTTAAGTTTTCGTACGGTGTTGTAATGTTTTGTTAGGAGTTGTATGGTGCCGTACGTTATACTAACATGCTTTTCAAGGCGCTAATGTGGCATACAGAGTCGTAAGATATTCTAAATTGTTGTACGATGTTCAAATGACACAGACGAATTCATTAGGTTTATTATGGAGTTTTATTTTACGTACGGTGTTGTAATGTTTTGTTAGGAGTTTTATGGTGCCGCACGTTATACTAGCATGCTTTTCAAGGCGGTAATGTGGCATACAGAGTCGTAATATATTCTAAATTGTCGTACGATGTTCAAAGGACTCAGACGAATTCATTAGGTTTATTATGGAGTTTTAAGTTTACGTACGGTGTTGTAATGTTTTGTTAGGAGTTGTAAGGTGTCGAACGTTATACTAACATGCTTTTCAAGGCGGTAATGTGGCATACATAGTCGTAATATATTCTAAATTGTCGTACGATGTTCAAATGACTCGGACGAATTCATTAGGTTTATTATGGAGTTTTAAGTTTTCGTACGGTGTTGTAATGTTTTGTTAGAAGTTGTAAGGTGTCGAACGTTATACTAACATGCTTTTCAAGGCGGTAATGTGGCATACATAGTCGTAATATATTTTAAATTGTCGTACGATGTTCAAATGACTCGGACGAATTCATTAGGTTTATTATGGAGTTTTAAGTTTTCGTACGGTGTTGTAATGTTTTGTTAGGAGTTGTATGGTGCCGTACGTTATACTAACATGCTTTTCAAGGCGGTAATGTGGCATACAGAGTCGTAAGATATTCTAAATTGTTGTACGATGTTCAAATGACTCAGACGAATTCATTAGGTTTATTATGGAGTTTTATGTTTTCGTACGGTGTTGTAATGTTTTGTTAGGAGTTGTATGGTGCTGTCCGTTATACTAACATGCTTTTCAAGGCGGTAATATGGCATACACAGTCGTAATATATTCTAAATTTTCGTACGATGTTTAAATGACTCGGACGAATTCAATAGGTTTATTATGGAGATTTAATTTTACGTACGGTGTTGTAATGTTTTGTTAGGAGTTGTATGGTGATGTACGTTATACTAACATGCTTTTCAAGGCGGTAATGTGGCATACATAGTCGTAATATATTCTAAATTTTCGTACGATGTTCAAAGGACTCAGACGAATTCATTAGGTTTATTATGGAGTTTTAAGTTTACGTACGGTGTTGTAATGTTTTGTTAGGAGTTGTAAGGTGTCGAACGTTATACTAACATGCTTTTCAAGGCGGTAATGTGGCATACATAGTCGTAATATATTCTAAATTGTCGTACGATGTTCAAATGACTCGGACGAATTCATTAGGTTTATTATGGAGTTTTAAGTTTTCGTACGGTGTTGTAATGTTTTGTTAGGAGTTGTATGGTGCCGTACGTTATACTAACATGCTTTTCAAGGCGGTAATGTGGCATACAGAGTCGTAAGATATTCTAAATTGTTGTACGATGTTCAAATGACACAGACGAATTCATTAGGTTTATTATGGAGTTTTATTTTACGTACGGTGTTGTAATGTTTTGTTAGGAGTTTTATGGTGCCGCACGTTATACTAACATGCTTTTCAAGGCGGTAATGTGGCATACAGAGTCGTAATATATTCTAAATTGTCGTACGATGTTCAAAGGACTCAGACGAATTCATTAGGTTTATTATGGAGTTTTAAGTTTACGTACGGTGTTGTAATGTTTTGTTAGGAGTTGTAAGGTGTCGAACGTTATACTAACATGCTTTTCAAGGCGGTAATGTGGCATACATAGCCGTAATATATTCTAAATTGTCGTACGATGTTCAAATGACTCGGACGAATTCATTAGGTTTATTATGGAGTTTTAAGTTTTCGTACGGTGTTGTAATGTTTTGTTAGGAGTTGTAAGGTGTCGAACGTTATACTAACATGCTTTTCAAGGCGGTAATGTGGCATACATAGTCGTAATATATTTTAAATTGTCGTACGATGTTCAAATGACTCGGACGAATTCATTAGGTTTATTATGGAGTTTTAAGTTTTCGTACGGTGTTGTAATGTTTTGTTAGGAGTTGTATGGTGCCGTACGTTATACTAACATGCTTTTCAAGGCGGTAATGTGGCATACAGAGTCGTAAGATATTCTAAATTGTTGTACGATGTTCAAATGACTCGGACGAATTCATTAGGTTTATTATGGAGTTTTAAGTTTTCGTACGGTGTTGTAATGTTTTGTTAGAAGTTGTAAGGTGTCGAACGTTATACTAACATGCTTTTCAAGGCGGTAATGTGGCATACATAGTCGTAATATATTTTAAATTGTCGTACGATGTTCAAATGACTCGGACGAATTCATTAGGTTTATTATGGAGTTTTAAGTTTTCGTACGGTGTTGTAATGTTTTGTTAGGAGTTGTATGGTGCCGTACGTTATACTAACATGCTTTTCAAGGCGGTAATGTGGCATACAGAGTCGTAAGATATTCTAAATTGTTGTACGATGTTCAAATGACTCAGACGAATTCATTAGGTTTATTATGGAGTTTTATGTTTTCGTACGGTGTTGTAATGTTTTGTTAGGAGTTGTATGGTGCTGTCCGTTATACTAACATGCTTTTCAAGGCGGTAATATGGCATACACAGTCGTAATATATTCTAAATTTTCGTACGATGTTTAAATGACTCGGACGAATTCAATAGGTTTATTATGGAGATTTAATTTTACGTACGGTGTTGTAATGTTTTGTTAGGAGTTGTATGGTGATGTACGTTATACTAACATGCTTTTCAAGGCGGTAATGTGGCATACATAGTCGTAATATATTCTAAATTTTCGTACGATGTTCAAAGGACTCAGACGAATTCATTAGGTTTATTATGGAGTTTTAAGTTTACGTACGGTGTTGTAATGTTTTGTTAGGAGTTGTAAGGTGTCGAACGTTATACTAACATGCTTTTCAAGGCGGTAATGTGGCATACATAGTCGTAATATATTCTAAATTGTCGTACGATGTTCAAATGACTCGGACGAATTCATTAGGTTTATTATGGAGTTTTAAGTTTTCGTACGGTGTTGTAATGTTTTGTTAGGAGTTGTATGGTGCCGTACGTTATACTAACATGCTTTTCAAGGCGGTAATGTGGCATACAGAGTCGTAAGATATTCTAAATTGTTGTACGATGTTCAAATGACACAGACGAATTCATTAGGTTTATTATGGAGTTTTATTTTACGTACGGTGTTGTAATGTTTTGTTAGGAGTTTTATGGTGCCGCACGTTATACTAACATGCTTTTCAAGGCGGTAATGTGGCATACAGAGTCGTAATATATTCTAAATTGTCGTACGATGTTCAAAGGACTCAGACGAATTCATTAGGTTTATTATGGAGTTTTAAGTTTACGTACGGTGTTGTAATGTTTTGTTAGGAGTTGTAAGGTGTCGAACGTTATACTAACATGCTTTTCAAGGCGGTAATGTGGCATACATAGTCGTAATATATTCTAAATTGTCGTACGATGTTCAAATGACTCGGACGAATTCATTAGGTTTATTATGGAGTTTTAAGTTTTCGTACGGTGTTGTAATGTTTTGTTAGGAGTTGTAAGGTGTCGAACGTTATACTAACATGCTTTTCAAGGCGGTAATGTGGCATACATAGTCGTAATATATTTTAAATTGTCGTACGATGTTCAAATGACTCGGACGAATTCATTAGGTTTATTATGGAGTTTTAAGTTTTCGTACGGTGTTGTAATGTTTTGTTAGGAGTTGTATGGTGCCGTACGTTATACTAACATGCTTTTCAAGGCGGTAATGTGGCATACAGAGTCGTAAGATATTCTAAATTGTTGTACGATGTTCAAATGACTCAGACGAATTCATTAGGTTTATTATGGAGTTTTATGTTTTCGTACGGTGTTGTAATGTTTTGTTAGGAGTTGTATGGTGCTGTCCGTTATACTAACATGCTTTTCAAGGCGGTAATATGGCATACACAGTCGTAATATATTCTAAATTTTCGTACGATGTTTAAATGACTCGGACGAATTCAATAGGTTTATTATGGAGATTTAATTTTACGTACGGTGTTGTAATGTTTTGTTAGGAGTTGTATGGTGATGTACGTTATACTAACATGCTTTTCAAGGCGGTAATGTGGCATACAGAGTCGTAAGGTATTTTAAATTGTTGTACAATGTTCAAATGACTCAGACGAATTCATTAGGTTTATTATGGAGTTTTAAGTTTACGTACGGTGTTGTAATGTTTTGTTAGGAGTTGTAAGGTGTCTAACGTTATACTAACATGCTTTTCAAGGCGGTAATGTGGCATACACAGTCGTAATATATTCTAAATTTTCTAAGATGTTAAAGGACTCGGACGAATTCATTAGGTTTATTATGGAGTTTTAAGTTTATGTACGGTGTTGTAATGTTTTGTTAGGAGTTGTATGGTGTCGTACGTTAAACTAACATGCTTTTCAAGGCGGTAATGTGGCATACACAGTCGTAATATATTCTTAATTTTCGTACGATGTTCAGAGGACTCGGACGAATTCATTAGGTTTATTATGGAGTTTTAAGTTTTCGTACGGTGTTGTAATGTTTTGTTAGGAGTTGTAAGGTGTCGAACGTTATACTAACATGCTTTTCAAGGCGGTAATGTGGCATACATAGTCGTAATATATTCTAAATTTTCGTACGATGTTCAAAGGACTCAGACGAATTCATTAGGTTTATTATGGAGTTTTAAGTTTACGTACGGTGTTGTAATGTTTTGTTAGGAGTTGTAAGGTGTCGAACGTTATACTAACATGCTTTTCAAGGCGGTAATGTGGCATACATAGTCGTAATATATTCTAAATTGTCATACGATGTTCAAATGACTCGGACGAATTCATTAGGTTTATTATGGAGTTTTAAGTTTTCGTACGGTGTTGTAATGTTTTGTTAGGAGTTGTATGGTGCCGTACGTTATACTAACATGCTTTTCAAGGCGGTAATGTGGCATACAGAGTCGTAAGATATTCTAAATTGTTGTACGATGTTCAAATGACTCAGACGAATTCATTAGGTTTATTATTGAGTTTTATGTTTTCGTACGGTGTTGTAATGTTTTGTTAGGAGTTGTATGGTGCTGTCCGTTATACTAACATGCTTTTCAAGGCGGTAATATGGCATACACAGTCGTAATATATTCTAAATTGTCATACGATGTTCAAATGACTCGGACGAATTCAATAGGTTTATTATGGAGATTTAATTTTACGTACGGTGTTGTAATGTTTTGTTAGGAGTTGTATGGTGCTGTACGTTATACTAACATGCTTTTCAAGGCGGTAATGTGGCATACAGAGTCGTAAGGTATTTTAAATTGTTGTACGATGTTCAAATGACTCAGACGAATTAATTAGGTTTATTATGGAGTTTAAGTTTACGTACGGTGTTGTAATGTTTTGTTAGGAGTTGTAAGGTGTCTAACGTTATACTAACATGCTTTTCAAGGCGGTAATGTGGCATACACAGTCGTAATATATTCTAAATTTTCTAAGATGTTAAAGGACTCGGACGAATTCATTAGGTTTATTATGGAGTTTTAAGTTTATGTACGGTGTTGTAATGTTTTGTTAGGAGTTGTATGGTGCCGTACGTTAAACTAACATGCTTTTCAAGGCGGTAATGTGGCATACACAGTCGTAATATATTCTTAATTTTCGTACGATGTTCAGAGGACTCGGACGAATTCATTAGGTTTATTATGGAGTTTTAAGTTTTCGTACGGTGTTGTAATGTTTTGTTAGGAGTTGTAAGGTGTCGAACGTTATACTAACATGCTTTTCAAGGCGGTAATGTGGCATACATAGTCGTAATATATTCTAAATTTTCGTACGATGTTCAAAGGACTCAGACGAATTCATTAGGTTTATTATGGAGTTTTAAGTTTACGTACGGTGTTGTAATGTTTTGTTAGGAGTTGTAAGGTGTCGAACGTTATACTAACATGCTTTTCAAGGCGGTAATGTGGCATACATAGTCGTAATATATTCTAAATTGTCGTACGATGTTTAAATGACTCGGACGAATTCATTAGGTTTATTATGGAGTTTTAAGTTTTCGTACGGTGTTGTAATGTTTTGTTTGGAGTTGTATGGTGCTGTACGTTATACTAACATGCTTTTCAAGGCGGTAATGTGGCATACAGAGTCGTAAGATATTCTAAATTGTTGTACGATGTTCAAATGACTCAGACGAATTCATTAGGTTTATTATTGAGTTTTATGTTTTCGTACGGTGTTGTAATGTTTTGTTAGGAGTTGTATGGTGCTGTCCGTTATACTAACATGCTTTTCAAGGCGGTAATATGGCATACACAGTCGTAATATATTCTAAATTGTCGTACGATGTTCAAATGACTCGGACGAATTCAATAGGTTTATTATGGAGATTTAATTTTACGTACGGTGTTGTAATGTTTTGTTAGGAGTTGTATGCTGCTGTACGTTATACTAACATGCTTTTCAAGGCGGTAATGTGGCATACAGAGTCGTAAGGTATTTTAAATTGTTGTACGATGTTCAAATGACTCAGACGAATTCATTAGGTTTATTATGGAGTTTAAGTTTACGTACGGTGTTGTAATGTTTTGTTAGGAGTTGTAAGGTGTCTAACGTTATACTAACATGCTTTTCAAGGCGGTAATGTGGCATACACAGTCGTAATATATTCTAAATTTTCTAAGATGTTAAAGGACTCGGACGAATTCATTAGGTTTATTATGGAGTTTTATGTTTATGTACGGTGTTGTAATGTTTTGTTAGGAGTTGTATGGTGCCATACGTTATACTAACATGCTTTTCAAGGCGGTAATGTGGCATACACAGTCGTAATATATTCTTAATTTTCGTACGATGTTCAGAGGACTCGGACGAATTCATTAGGTTTATTATGGAGTTTTAAGTTTTCGTACGGTGTTGTAATGTTTTGTTAGGAGTTGTATGGTGCCGTACGTTATACTAACATGCTTTTCAAGGCGGTAATGTGGCATACAGAGTCGTAATATATTCTAAATTGTCGTACGATGTTCAAAGGACTCAGACGAATTCATTAGGTTTATTATGGAGTTTTAAGTTTACGTACGGTGTTGTAATGTTTTGTTAGGAGTTGTAAGGTGTCGAACGTTATACTAACATGCTTTTCAAGGCGGTAATGTGGCATACATAGTCGTAATATATTCTAAATTGTCGTACGATGTTCAAATGACTCGGACGAATTCATTAGGTTTATTATGGAGTTTTAAGTTTTCGTACGGTGTTGTAATGTTTTGTTAGGAGTTGTATGGTGCCGTACGTTATACTAACATGCTTTTCAAGGCGGTAATGTGGCATACAGAGTCGTAAGATATTCTAAATTGTTGTACGATGTTCAAATGACTCAGACGAATTCATTAGGTTTATTATGGAGTTTTATTTTACGTACGGTGTTGTAATGTTTTGTTAGGAGTTTTATGGTGCCGCACGTTATACTAACATGCTTTTCAAGGCGGTAATGTGGCATACAGAGTCGTAATATATTCTAAATTGTCGTACGATGTTCAAAGGACTCAGACGAATTCATTAGGTTTATTATGGAGTTTTAAGTTTACGTACGGTGTTGTAATGTTTTGTTAGGAGTTGTAAGGTGTCGAACGTTATACTAACATGCTTTTCAAGGCGGTAATGTGGCATACATAGTCGTAATATATTCTAAATTGTCGTACGATGTTCAAATGACTCGGACGAATTCATTAGGTTTATTATGGAGTTTTAAGTTTTCGTACGGTGTTGTAATGTTTTGTTAGGAGTTGTAAGGTGTCGAACGTTATACTAACATGCTTTTCAAGGCGGTAATGTGGCATACATAGTCGTAATATATTTTAAATTGTCGTACGATGTTCAAATGACTCGGACGAATTCATTAGGTTTATTATGGAGTTTTAAGTTTTCGTACGGTGTTGTAATGTTTTGTTAGGAGTTGTATGGTGCCGTACGTTATACTAACATGCTTTTCAAGGCGGTAATGTGGCATACAGAGTCGTAAGATATTCTAAATTGTTGTACGATGTTCAAATGACTAAGACGAATTCATTAGGTTTATTATGGAGTTTTATGTTTTCGTACGGTGTTGTAATGTTTTGTTAGGAGTTGTATGGTGCTGTCCGTTATACTAACATGCTTTTCAAGGCGGTAATATGGCATACACAGTCGTAATATATTCTAAATTTTCGTACGATGTTTAAATGACTCGGACGAATTCAATAGGTTTATTATGGAGATTTAATTTTACGTACGGTGTTGTAATGTTTTGTTAGGAGTTGTATGGTGATGTACGTTATACTAACATGGTTTTCAAGGCGGTAATGTGGCATACAGAGTCGTAAGGTATTTTAAATTGTTGTACAATGTTCAAATGACTCAGACGAATTCATTAGGTTTATTATGGAGTTTTAAGTTTACGTACGGTGTTGTAATGTTTTGTTAGGAGTTGTAAGGTGTCTAACGTTATACTAACATGCTTTTCAAGGCGGTAATGTGGCATACACAGTCGTAATATATTCTAAATTTTCTAAGATGTTAAAGGACTCGGACGAATTCATTAGGTTTATTATGGAGTTTTAAGTTTATGTACGGTGTTGTAATGTTTTGTTAGGAGTTGTATGGTGCCGTACGTTAAACTAACATGCTTTTCAAGGCGGTAATGTGGCGTACACAGTCGTAATATATTCTTAATTTTCGTACGAAGTTCAGAGGACTCGGACGAATTCATTAGGTTTATTATGGAGTTTTAAGTTTTCGTACGGTGTTGTAATGTTTTGTTAGGAGTTGTAAGGTGTCGAACGTTATACTAACATGCTTTTCAAGGCGGTAATGTGGCATACATAGTCGTAATATATTCTAAATTGTCGTACGATGTTCAAATGACTCGGACGAATTCATTAGGTTTATTATGGAGTTTTAATTTTTCGTACGGTGTTGTAATGTTTTGTTAGGAGTTGTATGGTGCCGTACGTTATACTAACATGCTTTTCAAGGCGGTAATGTGGCATACACAGTCGTAATATATTCTTAATTGTCGTACGATGTTCAAAGGACTCAGACGAATTCATTAGGTTTATTATGGAGTTTTATTTTACGTACAGTGTTGTAATGTTTTGTTAGGAGTTGTATGGTGTCGTACGTTATACTAACATGCTTTTCAAGGCGGTAATGTGGCATACAGAGTCGTAATATATTCTAAATTGTCGTACGATGTTCAAAGGACTCAGAAGAATTCATTAGGTTTATTATGGAGTTTTAAGTTTACGTACGGTGTTGTAATGTTTTGTTAGGAGTTGTAAGGTGTCGAACGTTATACTAACATGCTTTTCAAGGCGGTAATGTGGCATACATAGTCGTAATATATTCTAAATTGTCTTACGATGTTCAAATGACTCGGACGAATTCATTAGGTTAATTATGGAGTTTTAAGTTTTCGTACGGTGTTGTAATGTTTTGTTAGGAGTTGTATGGTGCCGTACGTTATACTAACATGCTTTTCAAGGCGGTAATCTGGCATACAGAGTCGTAAGATATTCTAAATTGTGGTACGATGTTCAAATGACTCAGACGAATTCATTAGGTTTATTATGGAGTTTTATGTTTTCGTACGGTGTTGTAATGTTTTGTTAGGAGTTGTATGGTGCTATCCGTTATACTAACATGCTTTTCAAGGCGGTAATATGGCATACACAGTCGTAATATATTCTAAATTGTCGTACGATGTTCAAATGACTCGGACGAATTCAATAGGTTTATTATGGAGATTTAATTTTACGTACGGTGTTGTAATGTTTTGTTAGGAGTTGTATGGTGCTGTACGTTATACTAACATGCTTTTCAAGGCGGTAATGTGGCATACAGAGTCGTAAGGTATTTTAAATTGTTGTACGATGTTCAAATGACTCAGACGAATTCATTAGGTTTATTATGGAGTTTAAGTTTACGTACGGTGTTGTAATGTTTTGTTAGGAGTTGTAAGGTGTCTAACGTTATACTAACATGCTTTTCAAGGCGGTAATGTGGCATACACAGTCGTAATATATTCTAAATTTTCTAAGATGTTAAAGGACTCGGACGAATTCATTAGGTTTATTATGGAGTTTTATGTTTATGTACGGTGTTGTAATGTTTTGTTAGGAGTTGTATGGTGCCATACGTTATACTAACATGCTTTTCAAGGCGGTAATGTGGCATACACAGTCGTAATATATTCTTAATTGTCGTACGATGTTCAAAGGACTCAGACGAATTCATTAGGTTTATTATGGAGTTTTATTTTACGTACGGTGTTGTAATGTTTTGTTAGGAGTTGTATGGTGTCGTACGTTATACTAACATGCTTTTCAAGGCGGTAATGTGGCATACAGAGTCGTAATATATTCTAAATTGTCGTACGATGTTCAAAGGACTCAGACGAATTCATTAGGTTTATTATGGAGTTTTAAGTTTACGTACGGTGTTGTAATGTTTTGTTAGGAGTTGTAAGGTGTCGAACGTTATACTAACATGCTTTTCAAGGCGGTAATGTGGCATACATAGTCGTAATATATTCTAAATTGTCGTACGATGTTCAAATGACTCGGACGAATTCATTAGGTTTATTATGGAGTTTTAAGTTTTCGTACGGTGTTGTAATGTTTTGTTAGGAGTTGTATGGTGCCGTACGTTATACTAACATGCTTTTCAAGGCGGTAATGTGGCATACAGAGTCGTAAGATATTCTAAATTGTTGTACGATGTTCAAATGACTCAGACGAATTCCTTAGGTTTATTATGGAGTTTTATTTTACGTACGGTGTTGTAATGTTTTGTTAGGAGTTTTATGGTGCCGCACGTTATACTAACATGCTTTTCAAGGCGGTAATGTGGCATACAGAGTCGTAATATATTCTAAATTGTCGTACGATGTTCAAAGGACTCAGACGAATTCATTAGGTTTATTATGGAGTTTTAAGTTTACGTACGGTGTTGTAATGTTTTGTTAGGAGTTGTAAGGTGTCGAACGTTATACTAACATGCTTTTCAAGGCGGTAATGTGGCATACATAGTCGTAATATATTCTAAATTGTCGTACGATGTTCAAATGACTCGGACGAATTCATTAGGTTTATTATGGAGTTTTAAGTTTTCGTACGGTGTTGTAATGTTTTGTTAGGAGTTGTAAGGTGTCTAACGTTATACTAACATGCTTTTCAAGGCGGTAATGTGGCATACACAGTCGTAATATATTCTAAATTTTCTAAGATGTTAAAGGACTCGGACGAATTCATTAGGTTTATTATGGAGTTTTAAGTTTATGTACGGTGTTGTAATGTTTTGTTTGGAGTTGTATGGTGCCGTACGTTAAACTAACATGCTTTTCAAGGCGGTAATGTGGCATACACAGTCGTAATATATTCTTAATTTTCGTACGATGTTCAGAGGACTCGGACGAATTCATTAGGTTTATTATGGAGTTTTAAGTTTTCGTACGGTGTTGTAATGTTTTGTTAGGAGTTGTAAGGTGTCGAACGTTATACTAACATGCTTTTCAAGGCGGTAATGTGGCATACATAGTCGTAATATATTCTAAATTGTCGTACGATGTTCAAATGACTCGGACGAATTCATTAGGTTTATTATGGAGTTTTAATTTTTCGTACGGTGTTGTAATGTTTTGTTAGGAGTTGTATGGTGCCGTACGTTATACTAACATGCTTTTCAAGGCGGTAATGTGGCATACACAGTCGTAATATATTCTTAATTGTCGTACGATGTTCAAAGGACTCAGACGAATTCATTAGGTTTATTATGGAGTTTTATTTTACGTACGGTGTTGTAATGTTTTGTTAGGAGTTGTATAGTGCCGTACGTTATACTAACATGCTTTTCAAGGCGGTAATGTGGCATACAGAGTCGTAATATATTCTAAATTGTCGTACGATGTTCAAAGGACTCAGACGAATTCATTAGGTTTATTATGGAGTTTTATGTTTTCGTACGGTGTTGTAATGTTTTGTTAGGAGTTGTATGGTGCTATCCGTTATACTAACATGCTTTTCAAGGCGGTAATATGGCATACACAGTCGTAATATATTCTAAATTGTCGTACGATGTTCAAATGACTCGGACGAATTCAATAGGTTTATTATGGAGATTTAATTTTACGTACGGTGTTGTAATGTTTTGTTAGGAGTTGTATGGTGCTGTACGTTATACTAACATGCTTTTCAAGGCGGTAATGTGGCATACAGAGTCGTAAGGTATTTTAAATTGTTGTACGATGTTCAAATGACTCAGACGAATTCATTAGGTTTATTATGGAGTTTAAGTTTACGTACGGTGTTGTAATGTTTTGTTAGGAGTTGTAAGGTGTCTAACGTTATACTAACATGCTTTTCAAGGCGGTAATGTGGCATACACAGTCGTAATATATTCTAAATTTTCTAAGATGTTAAAGGACTCGGACGAATTCATTAGGTTTATTATGGAGTTTTATGTTTATGTACGGTGTTGTAATGTTTTGTTAGGAGTTGTATGGTGCCATACGTTATACTAACATGCTTTTCAAGGCGGTAATGTGGCATACACAGTCGTAATATATTCTTAATTGTCGTACGATGTTCAAAGGACTCAGACGAATTCATTAGGTTTATTATGGAGTTTTATTTTACGTACGGTGTTGTAATGTTTTGTTAGGAGTTGTATGGTGTCGTACGTTATACTAACATGCTTTTCAAGGCGGTAATGTGGCATACAGAGTCGTAATATATTCTAAATTGTCGTACGATGTTCAAAGGACTCAGACGAATTCATTAGGTTTATTATGGAGTTTTAAGTTTACGTACGGTGTTGTAATGTTTTGTTAGGAGTTGTAAGGTGTCGAACGTTATACTAACATGCTTTTCAAGGCGGTAATGTGGCATACATAGTCGTAATATATTCTAAATTGTCGTACGATGTTCAAATGACTCGGACGAATTCATTAGGTTTATTATGGAGTTTTAAGTTTTCGTACGGTGTTGTAATGTTTTGTTAGGAGTTGTATGGTGCCGTACGTTATACTAACATGCTTTTCAAGGCGGTAATGTGGCATACAGAGTCGTAAGATATTCTAAATTGTTGTACGATGTTCAAATGACTCAGACGAATTCCTTAGGTTTATTATGGAGTTTTATTTTACGTACGGTGTTGTAATGTTTTGTTAGGAGTTTTATGGTGCCGCACGTTATACTAACATGCTTTTCAAGGCGGTAATGTGGCATACAGAGTCGTAATATATTCTAAATTGTCGTACGATGTTCAAAGGACTCAGACGAATTCATTAGGTTTATTATGGAGTTTTAAGTTTACGTACGGTGTTGTAATGTTTTGTTAGGAGTTGTAAGGTGTCGAACGTTATACTAACATGCTTTTCAAGGCGGTAATGTGGCATACATAGTCGTAATATATTCTAAATTGTCGTACGATGTTCAAATGACTCGGACGAATTCATTAGGTTTATTATGGAGTTTTAAGTTTTCGTACGGTGTTGTAATGTTTTGTTAGGAGTTGTAAGGTGTCTAACGTTATACTAACATGCTTTTCAAGGCGGTAATGTGGCATACACAGTCGTAATATATTCTAAATTTTCTAAGATGTTAAAGGACTCGGACGAATTCATTAGGTTTATTATGGAGTTTTAAGTTTATGTACGGTGTTGTAATGTTTTGTTTGGAGTTGTATGGTGCCGTACGTTAAACTAACATGCTTTTCAAGGCGGTAATGTGGCATACACAGTCGTAATATATTCTTAATTTTCGTACGATGTTCAGAGGACTCGGACGAATTCATTAGGTTTATTATGGAGTTTTAAGTTTTCGTACGGTGTTGTAATGTTTTGTTAGGAGTTGTAAGGTGTCGAACGTTATACTAACATGCTTTTCAAGGCGGTAATGTGGCATACATAGTCGTAATATATTCTAAATTGTCGTACGATGTTCAAATGACTCGGACGAATTCATTAGGTTTATTATGGAGTTTTAATTTTTCGTACGGTGTTGTAATGTTTTGTTAGGAGTTGTATGGTGCCGTACGTTATACTAACATGCTTTTCAAGGCGGTAATGTGGCATACACAGTCGTAATATATTCTTAATTGTCGTACGATGTTCAAAGGACTCAGACGAATTCATTAGGTTTATTATGGAGTTTTATTTTACGTACGGTGTTGTAATGTTTTGTTAGGAGTTGTATAGTGCCGTACGTTATACTAACATGCTTTTCAAGGCGGTAATGTGGCATACAGAGTCGTAATATATTCTAAATTGTCGTACGATGTTCAAAGGACTCAGACGAATTCATTAGGTTTATTATGGAGTTTTAAGTTTACGTACGGTGTTGTAATGTTTTGTTAGGAGTTGTAAGGTGTCGAACGTTATACTAACATGCTTTTCAAGGCGGTAATGTGGCATACATAGTCGTAATATATTCTAAATTGTCGTACGATGTTCAAATGACTCGGACGAATTCATTAGGTTTATTATGGAGTTTTAAGTTTTCGTACGGTGTTGTAATGTTTTGTTAGGAGTTGTATGGTGCCGTACGTTATACTAACATGCTTTTCAAGGCGGTAATGTGGCATACAGAGTCGTAAGATATTCTAAATTGTGGTACGATGTTCAAATGACTCAGACGAATTCATTAGGTTTATTATGGAGTTTTATGTTTTCGTACGGTGTTGTAATGTTTTGTTAGGAGTTGTATGGTGCTATCCGTTATACTAACATGCTTTTCAAGGCGGTAATATGGCATACACAGTCGTAATATATTCTAAATTGTCGTACGATGTTCAAATGACTCGGACGAATTCAATAGGTTTATTATGGAGATTTAATTTTACGTACGGTGTTGTAATGTTTTGTTAGGAGTTGTATGGTGCTGTACGTTATACTAACATGCTTTTCAAGGCGGTAATGTGGCATACAGAGTCGTAAGGTATTTTAAATTGTTGTACGATGTTCAAATGACTCAGACGAATTCATTAGGTTTATTATGGAGTTTAAGTTTACGTACGGTGTTGTAATGTTTTGATAGGAGTTGTAAGGTGTCTAACGTTATACTAACATGCTTTTCAAGGCGGTAATGTGGCATACACAGTCGTAATATATTCTAAATTTTCTAAGATGTTAAAGGACTCGGACGAATTCATTAGGTTTATTATGGAGTTTTATGTTTATGTACGGTGTTGTAATGTTTTGTTAGGAGTTGTATGGTGCCATACGTTATACTAACATGCTTTTCAAGGCGGTAATGTGGCATACACAGTCGTAATATATTCTTAATTGTCGTACGATGTTCAAAGGACTCAGACGAATTCATTAGGTTTATTATGGAGTTTTATTTTACGTACGGTGTTGTAATGTTTTGTTAGGAGTTGTATGGTGTCGTACGTTATACTAACATGCTTTTCAAGGCGGTAATGTGGCATACAGAGTCGTAATATATTCTAAATTGTCGTACGATGTTCAAAGGACTCAGACGAATTCATTAGGTTTATTATGGAGTTTTAAGTTTACGTACGGTGTTGTAATGTTTTGTTAGGAGTTGTAAGGTGTCGAACGTTATACTATCATGCTTTTCAAGGCGGTAATGTGGCATACATAGTCGTAATATATTCTAAATTGTCGTACGATGTTCAAATGACTCGGACGAATTCATTAGGTTTATTATGGAGTTTTAAGTTTTCGTACGGTGTTGTAATGTTTTGTTAGGAGTTGTATGGTGCCGTACGTTATACTAACATGCTTTTCAAGGCGGTAATGTGGCATACAGAGTCGTAAGATATTCTAAATTGTTGTACGATGTTCAAATGACTCAGACGAATTCCTTAGGTTTATTATGGAGTTTTATTTTACGTACGGTGTTGTAATGTTTTGTTAGGAGTTTTATGGTGCCGCACGTTATACTAACATGCTTTTCAAGGCGGTAATGTGGCATACAGAGTCGTAATATATTCTAAATTGTCGTACGATGTTCAAAGGACTCAGACGAATTCATTAGGTTTATTATGGAGTTTTAAGTTTACGTACGGTGTTGTAATGTTTTGTTAGGAGTTGTAAGGTGTCGAACGTTATACTAACATGCTTTTCAAGGCGGTAATGTGGCATACATAGTCGTAATATATTCTAAATTGTCGTACGATGTTCAAATGACTCGGACGAATTCATTAGGTTTATTATGAAGTTTTAAGTTTTCGTACGGTGTTGTAATGTTTTGTTAGGAGTTGTAAGGTGTCTAACGTTATACTAACATGCTTTTCAAGGCGGTAATGTGGCATACACAGTCGTAATATATTCTAAATTTTCTAAGATGTTAAAGGACTCGGACGAATTCATTAGGTTTATTATGGAGTTTTAAGTTTATGTACGGTGTTGTAATGTTTTGTTTGGAGTTGTATGGTGCCGTACGTTAAACTAACATGCTTTTCAAGGCGGTAATGTGGCATACACAGTCGTAATATATTCTTAATTTTCGTACGATGTTCAGAGGACTCGGACGAATTCATTAGGTTTATTATGGAGTTTTAAGTTTTCGTACGGTGTTGTAATGTTTTGTTAGGAGTTGTAAGGTGTCGAACGTTATACTAACATGCTTTTCAAGGCGGTAATGTGGCATACATAGTCGTAATATATTCTAAATTGTCGTACGATGTTCAAATGACTCGGACGAATTCATTAGGTTTATTATGGAGTTTTAATTTTTCGTACGGTGTTGTAATGTTTTGTTAGGAGTTGTATGGTGCCGTACGTTATACTAACATGCTTTTCAAGGCGGTAATGTGGCATACACAGTCGTAATATATTCTTAATTGTCGTACGATGTTCAAAGGACTCAGACGAATTCATTAGGTTTATTATGGAGTTTTATTTTACGTACGGTGTTGTAATGTTTTGTTAGGAGTTGTATAGTGCCGTACGTTATACTAACATGCTTTTCAAGGCGGTAATGTGGCATACAGAGTCGTAATATATTCTAAATTGTCGTACGATGTTCAAAGGACTCAGACGAATTCATTAGGTTTATTATGGAGTTTTAAGTTTACGTACGGTGTTGTAATGTTTTGTTAGGAGTTGTAAGGTGTCGAACGTTATACTAACATGCTTTTCAAGGCGGTAATGTGGCATACATAGTCGTAATATATTCTTAATTGTCGTACGATGTTCAAATGACTCGGACGAATTCATTAGGTTTATTATGGAGTTTTAAGTTTTCGTACGGTGTTGTAATGTTTTGTTAGGAGTTGTATGGTGCCGTACGTTATACTAACATGCTTTTCAAGGCGGTAATGTGGCATACAGAGTCGTAAGATATTCTAAATTGTGGTACGATGTTCAAATGACTCAGACGAATTCATTAGGTTTATTATGGAGTTTTATGTTTTCGTACGGTGTTGTAATGTTTTGTTAGGAGTTGTATGGTGCTATCCGTTATACTAACATGCTTTTCAAGGCGGTAATATGGCATACACAGTCGTAATATATTCTAAATTGTCGTACGATGTTCAAATGACTCGGACGAATTCAATAGGTTTATTATGGAGATTTAATTTTACGTACGGTGTTGTAATGTTTTGTTAGGAGTTGTATGGTGCTGTACGTTATACTAACATGCTTTTCAAGGCGGTAATGTGGCATACAGAGTCGTAAGGTATTTTAAATTGTTGTACGATGTTCAAATGACTCAGACGAATTCATTAGGTTTATTATGGAGTTTAAGTTTACGTACGGTGTTGTAATGTTTTGTTAGGAGTTGTAAGGTGTCTAACGTTATACTAACATGCTTTTCAAGGCGGTAATGTGGCATACACAGTCGTAATATATTCTAAATTTTCTAAGATGTTAAAGGACTCGGACGAATTCATTAGGTTTATTATGGAGTTTTATGTTTATGTACGGTGTTGTAATGTTTTGTTAGGAGTTGTATGGTGCCATACGTTATACTAACATGCTTTTCAAGGCGGTAATGTGGCATACACAGTCGTAATATATTCTTAATTGTCGTACGATGTTCAAAGGACTCAGACGAATTCATTAGGTTTATTATGGAGTTTTATTTTACGTACGGTGTTGTAATGTTTTGTTAGGAGTTGTATGGTGTCGTACGTTATACTAACATGCTTTTCAAGGCGGTAATGTGGCATACAGAGTCGTAATATATTCTAAATTGTCGTACGATGTTCAAAGGACTCAGACGAATTCATTAGGTTTATTATGGAGTTTTAAGTTTACGTACGGTGTTGTAATGTTTTGTTAGGAGTTGTAAGGTGTCGAACGTTATACTAACATGCTTTTCAAGGCGGTAATGTGGCATACATAGTCGTAATATATTCTAAATTGTCGTACGATGTTCAAATGACTCGGACGAATTCATTAGGTTTATTATGGAGTTTTAAGTTTTCGTACGGTGTTGTAATGTTTTGTTAGGAGTTGTATGGTGCCGTACGTTATACTAACATGCTTTTCAAGGCGGTAATGTGGCATACAGAGTCGTAAGATATTCTAAATTGTTGTACGATGTTCAAATGACTCAGACGAATTCCTTAGGTTTATTATGGAGTTTTATTTTACGTACGGTGTTGTAATGTTTTGTTAGGAGTTTTATGGTGCCGCACGTTATACTAACATGCTTTTCAAGGCGGTAATGTGGCATACAGAGTCGTAATATATTCTAAATTGTCGTACGATGTTCAAAGGACTCAGACGAATTCATTAGGTTTATTATGGAGTTTTAAGTTTACGTACGGTGTTGTAATGTTTTGTTAGGAGTTGTAAGGTGTCGAACGTTATACTAACATGCTTTTCAAGGCGGTAATGTGGCATACATAGTCGTAATATATTCTAAATTGTCGTACGATGTTCAAATGACTCGGACGAATTCATTAGGTTTATTATGAAGTTTTAAGTTTTCGTACGGTGTTGTAATGTTTTGTTAGGAGTTGTAAGGTGTCTAACGTTATACTAACATGCTTTTCAAGGCGGTAATGTGGCATACACAGTCGTAATATATTCTAAATTTTCTAAGATGTTAAAGGACTCGGACGAATTCATTAGGTTTATTATGGAGTTTTAAGTTTATGTACGGTGTTGTAATGTTTTGTTTGGAGTTGTATGGTGCCGTACGTTAAACTAACATGCTTTTCAAGGCGGTAATGTGGCATACACAGTCGTAATATATTCTTAATTTTCGTACGATGTTCAGAGGACTCGGACGAATTCATTAGGTTTATTATGGAGTTTTAAGTTTTCGTACGGTGTTGTAATGTTTTGTTAGGAGTTGTAAGGTGTCGAACGTTATACTAACATGCTTTTCAAGGCGGTAATGTGGCATACATAGTCGTAATATATTCTAAATTGTCGTACGATGTTCAAATGACTCGGACGAATTCATTAGGTTTATTATGGAGTTTTAATTTTTCGTACGGTGTTGTAATGTTTTGTTAGGAGTTGTATGGTGCCGTACGTTATACTAACATGCTTTTCAAGGCGGTAATGTGGCATACACAGTCGTAATATATTCTTAATTGTCGTACGATGTTCAAAGGACTCAGACGAATTCATTAGGTTTATTATGGAGTTTTATTTTACGTACGGTGTTGTAATGTTTTGTTAGGAGTTGTATAGTGCCGTACGTTATACTAACATGCTTTTCAAGGCGGTAATGTGGCATACAGAGTCGTAATATATTCTAAATTGTCGTACGATGTTCAAAGGACTCAGACGAATTCATTAGGTTTATTATGGAGTTTTAAGTTTACGTACGGTGTTGTAATGTTTTGTTAGGAGTTGTAAGGTGTCGAACGTTATACTAACATGCTTTTCAAGGCGGTAATGTGGCATACATAGTCGTAATATATTCTTAATTGTCGTACGATGTTCAAATGACTCGGACGAATTCATTAGGTTTATTATGGAGTTTTAAGTTTTCGTACGGTGTTGTAATGTTTTGTTAGGAGTTGTATGGTGCCGTACGTTATACTAACATGCTTTTCAAGGCGGTAATGTGGCATACAGAGTCGTAAGATATTCTAAATTGTGGTACGATGTTCAAATGACTCAGACGAATTCATTAGGTTTATTATGGAGTTTTATGTTTTCGTACGGTGTTGTAATGTTTTGTTAGGAGTTGTATGGTGCTATCCGTTATACTAACATGCTTTTCAAGGCGGTAATATGGCATACACAGTCGTAATATATTCTAAATTGTCGTACGATGTTCAAATGACTCGGACGAATTCAATAGGTTTATTATGGAGATTTAATTTTACGTACGGTGTTGTAATGTTTTGTTAGGAGTTGTATGGTGCTGTACGTTATACTAACATGCTTTTCAAGGCGGTAATGTGGCATACAGAGTCGTAAGGTATTTTAAATTGTTGTACGATGTTCAAATGACTCAGACGAATTCATTAGGTTTATTATGGAGTTTAAGTTTACGTACGGTGTTGTAATGTTTTGTTAGGAGTTGTAAGGTGTCTAACGTTATACTAACATGCTTTTCAAGGCGGTAATGTGGCATACACAGTCGTAATATATTCTAAATTTTCTAAGATGTTAAAGGACTCGGACGAATTCATTAGGTTTATTATGGAGTTTTATGTTTATGTACGGTGTTGTAATGTTTTGTTAGGAGTTGTATGGTGCCATACGTTATACTAACATGCTTTTCAAGGCGGTAATGTGGCATACACAGTCGTAATATATTCTTAATTGTCGTACGATGTTCAAAGGACTCAGACGAATTTATTAGGTTTATTATGGAGTTTTATTTTACGTACGGTGTTGTAATGTTTTGTTAGGAGTTGTATGGTGTCGTACGTTATACTAACATGCTTTTCAAGGCGGTAATGTGGCATACAGAGTCGTAATATATTCTAAATTGTCGTACGATGTTCAAAGGACTCAGACGAATTCATTAGGTTTATTATGGAGTTTTAAGTTTACGTACGGTGTTGTAATGTTTTGTTAGGAGTTGTAAGGTGTCGAACGTTATACTAACATGCTTTTCAAGGCGGTAATGTGGCATACATAGTCGTAATATATTCTAAATTGCCGTACGATGTTCAAATGACTCGGACGAATTCATTAGGTTTATTATGGAGTTTTAAGTTTTCGTACGGTGTTGTAATGTTTTGTTAGGAGTTGTATGGTGCCGTACGTTATACTAACATGCTTTTCAAGGCGGTAATGTGGCATACAGAGTCGTAAGATATTCTAAATTGTTGTACGATGTTCAAATGACTCAGACGAATTCCTTAGGTTTATTATGGAGTTTTATTTTACGTACGGTGTTGTAATGTTTTGTTAGGAGTTTTATGGTGCCGCACGTTATACTAACATGCTTTTCAAGGCGGTAATGTGGCATACAGAGTCGTAATATATTCTAAATTGTCGTACGATGTTCAAAGGACTCAGACGAATTCATTAGGTTTATTATGGAGTTTTAAGTTTACGTACGGTGTTGTAATGTTTTGTTAGGAGTTGTAAGGTGTCGAACGTTATACTAACATGCTTTTCAAGGCGGTAATGTGGCATACATAGTCGTAATATATTCTAAATTGTCGTACGATGTTCAAATGACTCGGACGAATTCATTAGGTTTATTATGGAGTTTTAAGTTTTCGTACGGTGTTGTAATGTTTTGTTAGGAGTTGTAAGGTGTCTAACGTTATACTAACATGCTTTTCAAGGCGGTAATGTGGCATACACAGTCGTAATATATTCTAAATTTTCTAAGATGTTAAAGGACTCGGACGAATTCATTAGGTTTATTATGGAGTTTTAAGTTTATGTACGGTGTTGTAATGTTTTGTTTGGAGTTGTATGGTGCCGTACGTTAAACTAACATGCTTTTCAAAGCGGTAATGTGGCATACACAGTCGTAATATATTCTTAATTTTCGTACGATGTTCAGAGGACTCGGACGAATTCATTAGGTTTATTATGGAGTTTTAAGTTTTCGTACGGTGTTGTAATGTTTTGTTAGGAGTTGTAAGGTGTCGAACGTTATACTAACATGCTTTTCAAGGCGGTAATGTGGCATACATAGTCGTAATATATTCTAAATTGTCGTACGATGTTCAAATGACTCGGACGAATTCATTAGGTTTATTATGGAGTTTTAATTTTTCGTACGGTGTTGTAATGTTTTGTTAGGAGTTGTATGGTGCCGTACGTTATACTAACATGCTTTTCAAGGCGGTAATGTGGCATACACAGTCGTAATATATTCTTAATTGTCGTACGATGTTCAAAGGACTCAGACGAATTCATTAGGTTTATTATGGAGTTTTATTTTACGTACGGTGTTGTAATGTTTTGTTAGGAGTTGTATAGTGCCGTACGTTATACTAACATGATTTTCAAGGCGGTAATGTGGCATACAGAGTCGTAATATATTCTAAATTGTCGTACGATGTTCAAAGGACTCAGACGAATTCATTAGGTTTATTATGGAGTTTTAAGTTTACGTACGGTGTTGTAATGTTTTGTTAGGAGTTGTAAGGTGTCGAACGTTATACTAACATGCTTTTCAAGGCGGTAATGTGGCATACATAGTCGTAATATATTCTAAATTGTCGTACGATGTTCAAATGACTCGGACGAATTCATTAGGTTTATTATGGAGTTTTAAGTTTTCGTACGGTGTTGTAATGTTTTGTTAGGAGTTGTATGGTGCCGTACGTTATACTAACATGCTTTTCAAGGCGGTAATGTGGCATACAGAGTCGTAAGATATTCTAAATTGTTGTACGATGTTCAAATGACTCAGACGAATTCCTTAGGTTTATTATGGAGTTTTATTTTACGTACGGTGTTGTAATGTTTTGTTAGGAGTTTTATGGTGCCGCACGTTATATTAACATGATTTTCAAGGCGGTAATGTGGCATACAGAGTCGTAATATATTCTAAATTGTCGTACGATGTTCAAAGGACTCAGACGAATTCATTAGGTTTATTATGGAGTTTTAAGTTTACGTACGGTGTTGTAATGTTTTGTTAGGAGTTGTAAGGTGTCGAACGTTATACTAACATGCTTTTCAAGGCGGTAATGTGGCATACATAGTCGTAATATATTCTAAATTGTCGTACGATGTTCAAATGACTCGGACGAATTCATTAGGTTTATTATGGAGTTTTAAGTTTTCGTACGGTGTTGTAATGTTTTGTTAGGAGTTGTAAGGTGTCTAACGTTATACTAACATGCTTTTCAAGGCGGTAATGTGGCATACACAGTCGTAATATATTCTAAATTTTCTAAGATGTTAAAGGACTCGGACGAATTCATTAGGTTTATTATGGAGTTTTAAGTTTATGTACGGTGTTGTAATGTTTTGTTTGGAGTTGTATGGTGCCGTACGTTAAACTAACATGCTTTTCAAGGCGGTAATGTGGCATACACAGTCGTAATATATTCTTAATTTTCGTACGATGTTCAGAGGACTCGGACGAATTCATTAGGTTTATTATGGAGTTTTAAGTTTTCGTACGGTGTTGTAATGTTTTGTTAGGAGTTGTAAGGTGTCGAACGTTATACTAACATGCTTTTCAAGGCGGTAATGTGGCATACATAGTCGTAATATATTCTAAATTGTCGTACGATGTTCAAATGACTCGGACGAATTCATTAGGTTTATTATGGAGTTTTAATTTTTCGTACTGTGTTGTAATGTTTTGTTAGGAGTTGTATGGTGCCGTACGTTATACTAACATGCTTTTCAAGGCGGTAATGTGGCATACACAGTCGTAATATATTCTTAATTGTCGTACGATGTTCAAAGGACTCAGACGAATTCATTAGGTTTATTATGGAGTTTTATTTTACGTACGGTGTTGTAATGTTTTGTTAGGAGTTGTATGGTGCCGTACGTTATACTAACATGCTTTTCAAGGCGGTAATGTGGCATACAGAGTCGTAATATATTCTAAATTGTCGTACGATGTTCAAAGGACTCAGACGAATTCATTAGGTTTATTATGGAGTTTTAAGTTTACGTACGGTGTTGTAATGTTTTGTTAGGAGTTGTAAGGTGTCGAACGTTATACTAACATGCTTTTCAAGGCGGTAATGTGGCATACATAGTCGTAATATATTCTAAATTGTCTTACGATGTTCAAATGACTCGGACGAATTCATTAGGTTAATTATGGAGTTTTAAGTTTTCGTACGGTGTTGTAATGTTTTGTTAGGAGTTGTATGGTGCCGTACGTTATACTAACATGCTTTTCAAGGCGGTAATGTGGCATACAGAGTCGTAAGATATTCTAAATTGTTGTACGATGTTCAAATGACTCAGACGAATTCATTAGGTTTATTATGGAGTTTTTTGTTTTCGTACGGTGTTGTAATGTTTTGTTAGGAGTTGTATGGTGCTGTCCGTTATACTAACATGCTTTTCAAGGCGGTAATATGGCATACACAGTCGTAATATATTCTAAATTGTCGTACGATGTTCAAATGACTCGGACGAATTCAATAGGTTTATTATGGAGATTTAATTTTACGTACGGTGTTGTACTGTTTTGTTAGGAGTTGTATGGTGCTGTACGTTATACTAACATGCTTTTCAAGGCGGTAATGTGGCATACAGAGTCGTAAGGTATTTTAAATAGTTGTACGATGTTCAAATGACTCAGACGAATTCATTAGGTTTATTATGGAGTTTTAAGTTTACGTACGGTGTTGTAATGTTTTGTTAGGAGTTGTAAGGTGCCGTACGTTATACTAACATGCTTTTCAAGGCGGTAATGTGGCATACAGAGTCGTAATATATTCCAAATTGTTGTATGGTGTTCAAATTACTCGGACGAATTCATTAGGTTTATTATTGAGTTTTAATCTTTCGTACGTTGGTTTAAGGTGTTCTCAAAAGTTGTAACGCATCCTACATTATTCTAAATTGCTTTTCCTGTTGCTAATTTCGCATACAGAGTCGTAACAAGTCCTGAGTGGTCGTACGATGTTCAAATCACTCGGACGAATTCATTAGGTTTATTATGGAGTTTTAAGTTTACGTACGGTTTTGTAATGTTTTGTTAGGAGTTGTAAGGTGTCGTACGTTATACTAACATGCTTTTTAAGGCGGTAATGTGGCATACAGAGTCGTAATATATTTCAAATTGTTGTATGGTGTTCAAATTACTCGGACGAATTCATTAGGTTTATTATGGAGTTTTAATCTTTCGTACGGTGGTTTAAGGTGTTCTCAAAAGTTGTAACGCATCCCACATTATTCTAAATTGCTTTTCCTGTTGCTAATTTCGCATACAGAGTCGTAACAAGTCCTGAGTGGTCGTACGATGTTATAATGACTCGGACGAATTCATTAGGTTTATTATGGAGTTTTAAGTTTACTTACGGTGTTGTAATGTTTTGTTAGGAGTTGTAAGGTGCCGTACGTTATACTAACATGCTTTTCAAGGCGGTAATGTGGCATACAGAGTCGTAATATATTCCAAATTGTTGTATGGTGTTCAAATTACTCGGACGAATTCATTAGGTTTATTATTGAGTTTTAATCTTTCGTACGGTGGTTTAAGGTGTTCTCAAAAGTTGTAACGCATCCTACATTATTCTAAATTGCTTTTCCTGTTGCTAATTTCGCATACAGAGTCGTAACAAGTCCTGAGTGGTCGTACGATGTTCAAATCACTCGGACGAATTCATTAGGTTTATTATGGAGTTTTAAGTTTACGTACGGTGTTGTAATGTTTTGTTAGGAGTAGTAAGGTGTCGTACATTATACTAACATGCTTTTCAAGGCGGTAATGTGGCATACAGAGTCGTAATATATTCCAAATTGTTGTATGGTGTTCAAATTACTCGGACGAATTCATTAGGTTTATTATTGAGTTTTAATCTTTCGTACGGTGGTGTAAGGTGTTCTCAAAAGTTGTAACGCATACTACATTATTCTAAATTGCTTTTCCTGTTGCTAATTTCGCATACAGAGTCGTAACAAGTCCTGAGTGGTCGTACGATGTTCAAATGAGTCGGACGAATTCATTAGGTTTATTATGGAGTTTTAAGTTTACGTACGGTTTTGTAATGTTTTGTTAGGAGTTGTAAGGTGTCGTACGTTATACTAACATGCTTTTTAAGGCGGTAATGTGGCATACAGAGTCGTAATATATTCCAAATTGTTGTATGGTGTTCAAATTACTCGGACGAATTCATTAGGTTTATTATGGAGTTTTAATCTTTCGTACGGTGGTGTAAGTTGTTCTCAAAAGTTGTAACGCAACCTACATTATTCTAAATTGCTTTTCCTGTTGCTAATTTCGCATACAGAGTCGTAAACAAGTCCTGAGTGGTCGTACGATGTTCAAATGACTCAGACGAATTCATTAGGTTTATTATGGAGTTTTAAGTTTACGTACGGTGTTGTAATGTTTTGTTAGGAGTTGTAAGGTGCCGTACGTTATACTAACATGCTTTTCAAGGCGGTAATGTGGCATACAGAGTCGTAATATATTCCAAATTGTTGTATGGTGTTCAAATTACTCGGACGAATTCATTAGGTTTATTATTGAGTTTTAATCTTTCGTACGGTGGTTTAAGGTGTTCTCAAAAGTTGTAACGCATCCTACATTATTCTAAATTGCTTTTCCTGTTGCTAATTTCGCATACAGAGTCGTAACAAGTCCTGAGTGGTCGTACGATGTTCAAATCACTCGGACGAATTCATTAGGTTTATTATGGAGTTTTAAGTTTACGTACGGTGTTGTAATGTTTTGTTAGGAGTAGTAAGGTGTCGTACATTATACTAACATGCTTTTCAAGGCGGTAATGTGGCATACAGAGTCGTAATATATTCCAAATTGTTGTATGGTGTTCAAATTACTCGGACGAATTCATTAGGTTTATTATTGAGTTTTAATCTTTCGTACGGTGGTGTAAGGTGTTCTCAAAAGTTGTAACGCATACTACATTATTCTAAATTGCTTTTCCTGTTGCTAATTTCGCATACAGAGTCGTAACAAGTCCTGAGTGGTCGTACGATGTTCAAATGAGTCGGACGAATTCATTAGGTTTATTATGGAGTTTTAAGTTTACGTACGGTTTTGTAATGTTTTGTTAGGAGTTGTAAGGTGTCGTACGTTATACTAACATGCTTTTTAAGGCGGTAATGTGGCATACAGAGTCGTAATATATTTCAAATTGTTGTATGGTGTTCAAATTACTCGGACGAATTCATTAGGTTTATTATGGAGTTTTAATCTTTCGTACGGTGGTTTAAGGTGTTCTCAAAAGTTGTAACGCATCCCACATTATTCTAAATTGCTTTTCCTGTTGCTAATTTCGCATACAGAGTCGTAATAAGTCCTGAGTGGTCGTACGATGTTATAATGACTCGGACGAATTCATTAGGTTTATTATGGAGTTTTAAGTTTACTTACGGTGTTGTAATGTTTTGTTAGGAGTTGTAAGGTGCCGTACGTTATACTAACATGCTTTTCAAGGCGGTAATGTGGCATACAGAGTCGTAATATATTCCAAATTGTTGTATGGTGTTCAAATTACTCGGACGAATTCATTAGGTTTATTATTGAGTTTTAATCTTTCGTACGGTGGTTTAAGGTGTTCTCAAAAGTTGTAACGCATCCTACATTATTCTAAATTGCTTTTCCTGTTGCTAATTTCGCATACAGAGTCGTAACAAGTCATGAGTGGTCGTACGATGTTCAAATCACTCGGACGAATTCATTAGGTTTATTATGGAGTTTTAAGTTTACTTACGGTGTTGTAATGTTTTGTTAGGAGTTGTAAGGTGCCGTACGTTATACTAACATGCTTTTCAAGGCGGTAATGTGGCATACAGAGTCGTAATATATTCCAAATTGTTGTATGGTGTTCAAATTACTCGGACGAATTCATTAGGTTTATTATTGAGTTTTAATCTTTCGTACGGTTGTTTAAGGTGTTCTCAAAAGTTGTAACGCATCCTACATTATTCTAAATTGCTTTTCCTGTTGCTAATTTCGCATACAGAGTCGTAACAAGTCCTGAGTGGTCGTACGATGTTCAAATCACTCGGACGAATTCATTAGGTTTATTATGGAGTTTTAAGTTTACGTACGGTGTTGTAATGTTTTGTTAGGAGTAGTAAGGTGTCGTACATTATACTAACATGCTTTTCAAGGCGGTAATGTGGCATACAGAGTCGTAATATATTCCAAATTGTTGTATGGTGTTCAAATTACTCGGACGAATTCATTAGGTTTATTATTGAGTTTTAATCTTTCGTACGGTGGTGTAAGGTGTTCTCAAAAGTTGTAACGCATACTACATTATTCTAAATTGCTTTTCCTGTTGCTAATTTCGCATACAGAGTCGTAACAAGTCCTGAGTGGTCGTACGATGTTCAAATGAGTCGGACGAATTCATTAGGTTTATTATGGAGTTTTAAGTTTACGTACGGTTTTGTAATGTTTTGTTAGGAGTTGTAAGGTGTCGTACGTTATACTAACATGCTTTTTAAGGCGGTAATGTGGCATACAGAGTCGTAATATATTCCAAATTGTTGTATGGTGTTCAAATTACTCGGACGAATTCATTAGGTTTATTATGGAGTTTTAATCTTTCGTACGGTGGTGTAAGGTGTTCTCAAAAGTTGTAACGCAACCTACATTATTCTAAATTGCTTTTCCTGTTGCTAATTTCGCATACAGAGTCGTAAACAAGTCCTGAGTGGTCGTACGATGTTCAAATCACTCGGACGAATTCATTAGGTTTATTACGGAGTTTTAAGTTTACGTACGGTGTTGTAATGTTTTGTTACGAGTAGTAAGGTGTCGTACGTTATACTAACATGCTTTTCAAGGCGGTAATGTGGCATACAGAGTTGTAATATATTCCAAATTGTTGTATGGTGTTCAAATTACTCGGACGAATTCATTAGGTTTATTATTGAGTTTTAATCTTTCGTACGGTGGTGTAAGGTGTTCTCAAAAGTTGTAACGCATACTACATTATTCTAAATTGCTTTTCCTGTTGCTAATTTCGCATACAGAGTCGTAACAAGTCCTGAGTGGTCGTACGATGTTCAAATGAGTCGGACGAATTCATTAGGTTTATTATGGAGTTTTAAGTTTACGTACGGTTTTGTAATGTTTTGTTAGGAGTTGTAAGGTGTCGTACGTTATACTAACATGCTTTTCAAGGCGGTAATGTGGCATACAGAGTCGTAATATATTCCAAATTGTTGTATGGTGTTCAAATTACTCGGACGAATTCATTAGGTTTATTATTGAGTTTTAATCTTTCGTACGGTGGTGTAAGGTGTTCTCAAAAGTTGTAACGCATACTACATTATTCTAAATTGCTTTTCCTGTTGCTAATTTCGCATACAGAGTCGTAACAAGTCCTGAGTGGTCGTACGATGTTCAAATGAGTCGGACGAATTCATTAGGTTTATTATGGAGTTTTAAGTTTACGTACGGTTTTGTAATGTTTTGTTAGGAGTTGTAAGGTGTCGTACGTTATACTAACATGCTTTTTAAGGCGGTAATGTGGCATACAGAGTCGTAATATATTCCAAATTGTTGTATGGTGTTCAAATTACTCGGACGAATTCATTAGGTTTATTATGGAGTTTTAATCTTTCGTACGGTGGTGTAAGGTGTTCTCAAAAGTTGTAACGCAACCTACATTATTCTAAATTGCTTTTCCTGTTGCTAATTTCGCATACAGAGTCGTAAACAAGTCCTGAGTGGTCGTACGATGTTCAAATCACTCGGACGAATTCATTAGGTTTATTACGGAGTTTTAAGTTTACGTACGGTGTTGTAATGTTTTGTTACGAGTAGTAAGGTGTCGTACGTTATACTAACATGCTTTTCAAGGCGGTAATGTGGCATACAGAGTTGTAATATATTCCAAATTGTTGTATGGTGTTCAAATTACTCGGACGAATTCATTAGGTTTATTATTGAGTTTTAATCTTTCGTACGGTGGTGTAAGGTGTTCTCAAAAGTTGTAACGCATACTACATTATTCTAAATTGCTTTTCCTGTTGCTAATTTCGCATACAGAGTCGTAACAAGTCCTGAGTGGTCGTACGATGTTCAAATGAGTCGGACGAATTCATTAGGTTTATTATGGAGTTTTAAGTTTACGTACGGTTTTGTAATGTTTTGTTAGGAGTTGTAAGGTGTCGTACGTTATACTAACATGCTTTTCAAGGCGGTAATGTGGCATACAGAGTCGTAATATATTCCAAATTGTTGTATGGTGTTCAAATTACTCGGACGAATTCATTAGGTTTATTATTGAGTTTTAATCTTTCGTACGGTGGTGTAAGGTGTTCTCAAAAGTTGTAACGCATACTACATTATTCTAAATTGCTTTTCCTGTTGCTAATTTCGCATACAGAGTCGTAACAAGTCCTGAGTGGTCGTACGATGTTCAAATGAGTCGGACGAATTCATTAGGTTTATTATGGAGTTTTAAGTTTACGTACGGTTTTGTAATGTTTTGTTAGGAGTTGTAAGGTGTCGTACGTTATACTAACATGCTTTTTAAGGCGGTAATGTGGCATACAGAGTCGTAATATATTCCAAATTGTTGTATGGTGTTCAAATTACTCGGACGAATTCATTAGGTTTATTATGGAGTTTTAATCTTTCGTACGGTGGTGTAAGGTGTTCTCAAAAGTTGTAACGCAACCTACATTATTCTAAATTGCTTTTCCTGTTGCTAATTTCGCATACAGAGTCGTAAACAAGTCCTGAGTGGTCGTACGATGTTCAAATCACTCGGACGAATTCATTAGGTTTATTACGGAGTTTTAAGTTTACGTACGGTGTTGTAATGTTTTGTTACGAGTAGTAAGGTGTCGTACGTTATACTAACATGCTTTTCAAGGCGGTAATGTGGCATACAGAGTTGTAATATATTCCAAATTGTTGTATGGTGTTCAAATTACTCGGACGAATTCATTAGGTTTATTATTGAGTTTTAATCTTTCGTACGGTGGTGTAAGGTGTTCTCAAAAGTTGTAACGCATACTACATTATTCTAAATTGCTTTTCCTGTTGCTAATTTCGCATACAGAGTCGTAACAAGTCATGAGTGGTCGTACGATGTTCAAATGAGTCGGACGAATTCATTAGGTTTATTATGGAGTTTTAAGTTTACGTACGGTTTTGTAATGTTTTGTTAGGAGTTGTAAGGTGTCGTACGTTATACTAACATGCTTTTCAAGGCGGTAATGTGGCATACAGAGTCGTAATATATTCCAAATTGTTGTATGGTGTTCAAATTACTCGGACGAATTCATTAGGTTTATTATGGAGTTTTAATCTTTCGTACGGTGGTGTAAGGTGTTCTCAAAAGTTGTAACGCAACCTACATTATTCTAAATTGCTTTTCCTGTTGCTAATTTCGCATACAGAGTCGTAAACAAGTCCTGAGTGGTCGTACGATGTTCAAATCACTCGGACGAATTCATTAGGTTTATTACGGAGTTTTAAGTTTACGTACGGTGTTGTAATGTTTTGTTAGGAGTTGTAAGGTGCCGTACGTTATACTAACATGCTTTTCAAGGCGGTAATGTGGCATACAGAGTCGTAATATATTCCAAATTGTTGTATGGTGTTCATATTACTCGGACGAATTCATTAGGTTTATTATGGAGTTTTAATCTTTCGTACGATGGTGTAAGGTGTTCTCAAAAGTTGTAACGCATCCTACATTATTGTAAATTGCTTTTCCTGTTGCTAATTTCGCATACAGAGTCGTAACAAGTCCTGAGTGGTTGTACGATGTTCAAATGACTCGGACAAATTCAATAGGTTTATTATGGAGTTTTAAGTTTACGTACGGTGTTGTAATGTTTTGTTAGGAGTTGTAAGGTGCCGTACGTTATACTAACATGCTTTTCAAGGCGGTAATGTGGCATACAGAGTCGTAATATACTCCAAATTGTTGTATGGTGTTCAAATTACTCGGACGAATTCATTAGGTTTATTATGTAGTTTTAATCTTTCGTACGGTGGTGTAAGGTGTTCTCAAAAGTTGTAACGCATCCTACATTATTCTAAATTGCTTTTCCTGTTGCTAATTTCGCATACAGAGTCGTAACAAGTCCTGAGTGGTCGTACGATGTTAAAATGACTCGGACGAATTCATTAGGTTTATTATGGAGTTTTAAGTTTACTTACGGTGTTGTAATTTTTTGTTAGGAGTTGTAAGGTGCCGTATGTTATACTAACATGCTTTTCAAGGCGGTAATGTGGCATACAGAGTCGTAATATATTCCAAATTGTTGTATGGTGTTCAAATTACTCGGACGAATTCATTAGGTTTATTATGGAGTTTTAATCTTTCGTACGGTGATGTAAGGTGTTCTCAAAAGTTGTAACGCATCCTACATTATTCTAAATTGCTTTTCCTGTTGCTAATTTCGCATACAGAGTCGTAAACAAGTCCTGAGTGGTCGTACGATGTTCAAATCACTCAGACGAATTCATTAGGTTTATTACGGAGTTTTAAGTTTACGTACGGTGTTGTAATGTTTTGTTAGGAGTTGTAAGGTGCCGTACGTTATACTAACATGCTTTTCAAGGCGGTAATGTGGCATACAGAGTCGTAATATATTCCAAATTGTTGTATGGTGTTCATATTACTCGGACGAATTCATTAGGTTTATTATGGAGTTTTAATCTTTCGTACGATGGTGTAAGGTGTTCTCAAAAGTTGTAACGCATCCTACATTATTGTAAATTGCTTTTCCTGTTGCTAATTTCGCATACAGAGTCGTAACAAGTCCTGAGTGGTCGTACGATGTTCAAATGACTCGGACAAATTCAATAGGTTTATTATGGAGTTTTAAGTTTACGTACGGTGTTGTAATGTTTTGTTAGGAGTTGTAAGGTGCCGTACGTTATACTAACATGCTTTTCAAGGCGGTAATGTGGCATACAGAGGCGTAATATATTCTAAATTGTAGTACGATGTTCAAAGGACTCGGACTAATTTATTAGGATTATTATGGAGTTTTAAGTTTACGTACGGTGTTGTAATGTTTTGTTAGGAGTTGTAAGGTGCCGTACGTTATACTAACATGCTTTTCAAGGCGGTAATGTGGCATACAGAGTTGTAATATATTCTAAATTGTAGTACGATGTTCAAAGGACTCAGACTAATTTATTAGGTTTATTATGGAGTTTTAAGTTTACGTACGGTGTTGTAATGTTTTGTTAGGAGTTTTAAGGTGCCGTATGTTATACTAACATGCTTCTCAAGACGGTAATGTGGCATACAGAGTCGTAATATATTCTAAATTGTCGTACGATGTTCAAAGGACTCGGACGAATTCATTAGGTTTATTATGGAGTTTTAAGTTTACGTACGGTGTTGTAATGTTTTTTAGGAGTAGTAAGGTGTCGTACGTTATACTAACATTCTTTTCAAGGCGGTAATGTGGCATACAGAGTCGTAATATATTCCAAATTGTTGTATGGTGTTCAAATTACTCGGACGAATTCATTAGGTTTATTATGGAGTTTTAATCTTTCGTACGGTGGTGTAAGGTGTTCTCAAAAGTTGTAACGCATCCTACATTATTCTAAATTTCTTTTCCTATTGCTAATTTCGCATACAGAGTCGTAACAAGTCCTGAGTGGTCGTACGATGTTCAAATGACTCGGACGAATTCATTAGGTTTATTGATAGGTTCAATTGGATCGTGAATATCGCTCAATGATCAGAATAACATAAACACAAACACAGTTTAATCATTAACACAATTCATACTAATAATTCTCTTTGTATATTGATGATCAAAGCAGTATTGTGATACAAGGTGCAGGTGAAAATAAATCACACACACAAGTTCTCTCTCTTACGTGAAAATGTGATCTAGCCTCTCTCCTCACACTCTCTCACTACATGCTTTAAAGCAAACAAATACAAGTTTAAGGAATATAACAAAATAGACCCTAAACTATATACAAACATATAAACAAAATACAAAGTAAATCTTAATCTAGGAAATAGCCCTAACAGTACTCCCCCTAAGATTTATCTTTGAATCTTCAGCAAAATCTTCAAATCTTTTTCATCTTTGTTCAGCATCAATCTCTTTCTACCAATCTTCTGGTTCGTCTTTGACATTCAGCAGCTCTTTTCCTTTAAATTCTTCTTGTTCCTTCAATGCTTCTTCAACGCAAGATTTGAACTTTTCGGCAATCTTTGCTTGTCTCGACTTGGACTCGTTAGTCAGAATTGGGCAGGCATTCATGCGTCTTAGAGAATCCAGATTTAAACCTGCAAAGTCAATGTTAGCATAAAATTCAAACGGCATTTCCTTCCCCTTGACTTGCACTTCCAGCGTTCCTCTTCCAGATATTCTCATAAACTCTATCTCTGGTATGTCGACCCTCACAAGATTAGAGTTCAACAATGCCTTTCGTACACGAATCTTTTCAGTTGCAGCAGCTATCACTTCTATCATCACTACGAACAACTTCCTATCAGCTTCAGCAAGTTTATCTTTACACTTCTCCATTCTGCAACTTCTTAGATAATCAATATAGGATGGATGAAGCAGCTTCAACTCAAAAGTACTAAATAGAGTAATCATGTCTTTATCCCAATCTTCCAAATTCCGAACAAGCTTCATCTCAAAAGTTTCTTGATTATAGAAGACTCTAAGTATAGGCTTTGTCATTTGCGAACCATCAATCACTTTCAATCCTGGATTCGTCACTTTATCAAAGTACTCATCCGAAAATTCTTCCAAATACATATCTTCACTGACAACCAATCTCTTTTTCTTTCTTTCTTTCTTCGATTGTACATACGCTGTATCTTCTTGTTGGCCTCTGAAATCAAGATACTTTGGTGGTCTGGCTATCCCGGCATCAAGCAGCATTGCACATTTATCACCACGCTCAGCATGCGTGTGATTTATCAACCTGAGTTTGTGCAATTCTTTCAGATCTTGAACTTCCAACTTAAAAATGCTAGAGTAGTAATGATATACGTCACATAAACCATTAACTCTCTTTATCATGAACGCATCAAACACTTCATCGTATTTCCATGCAATTATCTTCACCTTCTTGTTCTTTTCCGGCACAATCATTAAATCAAGTAATTCAGCGATTGACTGACCTTTACTCAGCAGTGACCTCACCACGTCACCTGCTGTGGCTGATTTATGCCATGATTCACGAACATCCATCGGTATGTTATAAGATTTGACTTCACTTGGAAACAAATCCATCAATTCGTGCCTTTTCTTGAGAGCATTTTCAGGTAAAGCCAACACCGGTATCTCCTTCGGTCCAAGAACTTTATATCTCTTTGTCAGCTCGAAGTATTGAGGATTGTTATAGTCCAAATAAAACATACGATTGTACATTTTTTCGGTCTTCATAAAGCTAACAACAATCTTCCTCAGTGACTCAGATTTCAACCTCTTCAGAGTCCTATACGGATAATTTCTTGAGCTCAGCCAACTACGCATATCTGTACTTGACATTTCTTCCGGATTTTGGTGATACAATTCAGTTGGAGGCAAATCTTCTATATTCAAACTTTCTTGCAATGGTGTCCATTCACCCATCTCAATAATAAATTCCTTTTTATCAGCTTCGGTTTTGTCTTGGGCAATCAAACACTTTTCATATTCTTCATTTATCTGGCTCACAGTCAACCCATTCAAAAACACAGAATTATACTTCATCCTCTCAAGATAAGCAAATCTTTGATCTAAATCATCTGGAATCTCTTGATCAATATTAGTTTCTGGCTCAGCTTCATTTTCAGATTCAGTAAAGTCTATGTCATCCAAATCATCTAATGCCTCAATCATCGGTGCATTGTCAGTTTGAACCGGCTCAAACTGACTTGCTTCTTCAACTACATTTTCAGGCATATTCTCAGTCACTTCAACAGTTTCAGGCATATCAACAGCTTCAGATTGAATCGGCTCAATCTGAACTGTTTCTTCAGAACCAACTTCCTTCTCACTATCTGTTACCTCAAATAATTCAGTTTCAGCTACAGATTCAGATTGAATCGGCTCAATCTGAACTGTTTCTTCAATACGTGCCTTCTTTGAACTACCTTCATCACTTGTAATTTCTGGAACTGCATCTAACTTTCGTTTTCCCTCAGCCTTGTCAGTATTGACAGTTTCAGCAACAGCTTCATCGGGAATGATGATTGGAGATTCCACCCTTATACCAACATTTGTAGTGCCTCGTGCTCTAGTCAGATACACTTTTGGTACTTGAGTTGCTTCATTCATTTCAACTACTTCATCTGAAAAATCTTTATCAGATGTTGAACCAGATTTCTTCGGTTGAGCTTCTTCCAGCAATTTCTCCAACATCTCTTTTCTGCATCCAACGTATTGCATTCAGCCTTTAACTCAGTATAATCGAACTTCAGATTCTCATGCTCCTCTTTCAATCTATCATATTTATCCTTCAAGTCATCATGTTCAATCTTCAGTTTAAGGTGATCTGCATCCAACTCTTTGAAAGTTTTCAAGTTTTGATTATGAATATCCCAAAATTCTTCAAACCTTTTCTTCTTTCTTTCATTCGAACACTTCAACAGTTCATTTGCCTCTAACAGTTTTTGTACCATCTCCTCTAACTCAGCAATCCTTTTCTCATTCTTATTTTCTTCAACACTTGACACAAAATTTGGTGAAGACTCCAAACTTTGTTCAATGTTTTGTGCAATAGGTGATGATGTAGTGGGTATATCAATAGAAATAGGATCAGTAACGCCAGCATCAGCTTCTTCAACTATCTGTGCAATAGTTTCAGCTTCGGCCATTACCTCCTGAGCAATCTGAATTACATCTATCTCTTCAGTCTCAATTACATTCGGTTCCTCTACAATCACAGACTCTATTACTGGTTTCGGTCTTTTTCTTCTAACATACTGAACAGTAATATCCTTTGGAGCTTCAGAGACTACTTCTTCTTCAACAGAAACAACCTCAACAGGTTCTTCTATCACTGTTTGTTCAATAACTTCAACATTCTCAGTCTCTACTTCCATCGGTTCAACTGCTTCAACAATCTCTGCCTCCTCTGAATCAGATTCAGATTCAGCATCATCACCATCATCATTTCTATCATCATTTCCACTATCATTATTATCATCATCATCTTGACCATCATCCTCAGGTTCATCCTCTTCATCTCCTGCATGACGAGCATCATACTCATAATCATCAAGTAGATTATCAGGCACCTCATCAATAAGGTCCTGTGGATTCACAATCTCACCATGAGAAATGTGATGATAAACTACATCAACTTCTTCTTCTTCATTATTTGCTATATCTCTCATATAGGCAAATAGATCCACATTAGGTACATTCCCGATACTCATCTTTCTGTAAGATAGATCGTTCATGTCCTCAGTATATAATATACCTCCAGAATAACCTTCGGCTCTGATGATAGGATATGCAACATTGATCATCAGTTGTAAGAATCTCGGGTACATGAGAAACTTAAACCTCTTGCCCTTTACCAAATTAAACACAAATCCATTCATGATCCATCTTGACATGTTGAATGGTTTGTTCTCTGCTATGGCAACAATCGGGGATGCTATGTCAGATGGGAAATTGTCAAAGCCTGCACTCCTCCTTGACATGCATTGTTGGACAACATAACACAACAATTTAAACTTCTTTCCTAACTTTGCTCTATAAAACTGTGACTTTGGAAATACAGGTGGATGACCCATATTAACAAAACATGATTGACACTCAGCCATGGTCAACTCATCATTCATTCCCACCTCATCTTCATCAATCCTTAATGCATTTCTGATTGCTTCTTCAGAAACTGTCAATACCATATCTCCAGTAATATTCCCTCTAACAACAGCAACACCATTATCATCTCTAATAACCTCTGCTGTCCTCCAAAAACTCTTAATCAGCCTTGCATATATGACCGGTTTGGCACACATAGCATACACATACTTTGTCCTCTTAATAAACTTGATCATATCTCTGTAACCATCAGTTTCAGGGATAGATTCATACAAACATGCCACAAGATTGTGTTTGGGCTCAAACTTCAAATTCTCCATCTTATTCAGTCGATTACACTTGTTACAGAACAATGACTGAATATGATAATCAAAACGATTTAGGTACAGAGGATTTGCTTGAAAGTGAATGTGAAAAATGATAAGTGTTTGTGAAGAGGCGGGTTTTTATATCGTCAAAAATTAGGTCAAACATGAGGTGCCGGGTCAACAAAATGGGACGGGCAAGCTTAAAAAGCCCAATAAGTCTTGCCGGGTCAAGCACTGTTGATCCGTGTCATACACTGTTGTAACGGGTCAAGTATATGAAACAAGTCACAAACAAGTGTAAAAACACTTGACGGGTCAAACACTGTAGAGACGGGTAAGTCACTATAGTGACGGGTAAAGGTTAGGAACAACTACACCTGATGGGTTTTATTCATCACCCGGCAGAATAGTAGTCTTCAAAACATCACCCGGCAACCTTTCTTCATCACCCGGCCGCACAGTTGCTTTTCTTTCATCCGGCTTGCTTTCTTCATCACCTGGCAACATAGTTGCTTTAACTTTCACCCGGCATGCTTTTCTTCTTCACACGACAACATTCTTCTTCATACGGCAACATTCTTCTTCACACGGCAACATAGTTATCTTCTATATCACCCGGCATGCTTTTCTTCATTACCCGGCAACACAGTTGCTTTTACTATTACCCGGCAACACAGTGTTATACATTCACACGGCAAGATAAGATTTCTTTTACCCGGCTGTATAATAACAACATATCTTCACCTGGCTATATAGTAACACAACTTGTCACCCGGCAGATATCTATGACCTTCACCCGGCTGTATTTGACATGTTCATTGCCCGGCTGTACAGTGGTCATAATATCTTCACCTTTTTCTCAATCACCCGGCTTGTATCAAACTCACAACATTACCCGGCTGAACAGTATGTTCATTACCCGGCTAAATAGTGTTGTGATATTCTTTGCCCGGCTACAACCCTTGAACGATTTTCTTCACATTTTCTCGTCTGTTGACTTTTTCAACGTCATTTATTGCACCTGCAAACATTCTCGACACATTAATTAGACAAGATATCCTTAAAAAGAATTTGTCACATTAATTATCAACAACATTTCTAGGGCAACAAATTTAACACAGATTAAATTCATTTTTCTTTTTCTTTTTGAAAACAACATTTTGCACAACCAAAATTTCTATATCCCGAAGCAATTTCTTAAAAACAATTCACAAAACCTTGGGTTTGTTTTTAACACATCCAATACTTTTGCTTTTCATACCACATAATCTTGTTCATTCAAAACACACTTATTCACAATATTTTTGGATTTTTGTAAATATTTTTCTTCTTCAATTTATTCTCCCCCTAAACTTGAAATTTCTAGAAATTTTTAAGTTTAACAAGGATGTCGATATGTCAATAAAGATTCCAAATGCCTGCACACACAAAGCACACACATTAAAATAAAGACATATGCAATGCAATGAATCAAAAAATCGCAGTGAGATCATACCACACATTATCTGAACATGTTTTGCAAGTTTTGAATAGACATTTGACTTATGTTTGATTGAGTGATGATATGAAAACATACCAATTAGCTCGAGTTGACACACTTACTTTTTCAGTATCATGATGATATTTAAGGTTCGATTAGAATGACTTATGTGACCCACATGTATACATATGTCAACATATTTCCTTATCAAACACTACCTGAATGCATATTGCACAGAATCTGGTCACTTACAATCATACACAGTGTGGAATCTGGGTTCTATTCGGATTTGGTCCACTTTGGGACTTCTTTTTAATTCCATCTTTGGGAATTTTTCTTTCCTATTGTTCCCCTTGGGAATCTTCTGAATTCCTTTTTGGAATTTTTGTTTGGTGTTGGTCCACATTTGGGACTCTTTTTGTTCCATTTTGGAATCTTTTGCTGCATCTTGAAGCTCAAAAGAGACTTCGTGTGAGACTTCAGGTCTGTGGATACCACAACAAAGAAGCTCACGATGCGGTTCATCACACTGAATAGACTGCATCGTTACCCGATCATGCACAACTATCATCACAAGCAATGCATCAAAAGAGATATATCTAGACATGTATAACAATGGAACTTAACACAAAGATCATTAAGTTTATATTTGTCAACAATCAACTTACTTGTTCAGTCTAATTGCCTGAGCTGTCTAGCACATCAATTAACATTCATCAGTCTTTATTTAAAAATGATGTAACAAATAATGTCTAGTGTAACTATCATTTCTCACTATTTGCAATATAGATTCTTATGACATGATATTTTCTTTTCTTTTTGCTTTTATATTTTGTTTTTGCTTTTCTATTTTCTTTTTCATGCACACACACAATGCAAAACATAAAATAAAAGACAAAGGAATCAATACTTAACATCAACTTATTATATTTTTGGCTTTTTATATTTTTCTGATTTTTCTTTTGTTTTTATGAAAAATAGAATCAATCATGATTGATTAATCCTATAGATTGAACTAAGAATTCAAACAGCCCTGACAAAAAAGATTTTGTGAAAAGATCTGCCAGTTGTTTGTCGGTATGAACCTTAATCAAAATTATTAAACCCTTTTCAGAGTTGTCTCTTAAAAAGTGATATCGAATTTCGATACGTTTGGTTTTTGAGTGTTGAACAGGATTAGCAGTAATAAACATAGCAGCAGTATTGTCTATGTAAATAGGTGTTTTTAGAAAGTTAAACCCGTAGTCAAGCAACTGATTTTGTAGCCATAAAACTTGAGAACATCCTGCAGATGCAGCGATATACTCTGCTTCAGCTGTGGATACAGAAACATTGGTCTGCTTCTTGCATTGCCAAGAGACAAGCCTAGGACCCAGAAATTGACAGCCACCAGTAGTCGATTTCCTGTCAAGAGCACAACCACAAAAATCACTGTCAGAATAACTATATAATTCAAAATTTCCTTCATAAGGATACCATAACCCAAGATTCGGTTTCCCTTTAAGATATCTGAATATACGTTTCACAGCAACAAGATGCGACTCTTTCGGATCAGACTGACATCTGGCGCATACACAAACAGCGTACATGATGTCTGGTCTTGATGCAGTAAGATACATCAGAGAACCGATCATTGATCTGTATAGTGTTTGATCAACTGCTTTGCCCTTTGAATCCGGTTGAATCTTGCAGTTCACATCAGATGGAGTTCGAATTGTCTGACAATCTTGCATCTTGAACTTCTTCAACAACTTCTCAACAAATTTTGATTGATTGATGAAAATTCCGTCAGCTGATTGTTTCACTTGCAATCCAAGAAAGAAATTAATCTCCCCCATCGAACTCATCTGGAATCTAGACTTCATGATTTCTTCAAATTCTTTGCACATTGACGCACTGGTTGATCCAAAAATAATATCGTCCACATAAACTTGAACGCACAATAAATCATCATTCTCCCTCTTCATAAACAAAGTTGGATCAATCTGACCTCTTGTAAATCCATGTTCTAGTAAATGCTTGGATAATGTCTCGTACCAGATTCTTGGAGCTTGATGTAGACCATATAGAGCTTTACTCAACTTGTATACACGATGAGGATAGTCAGGATCTTCAAAACCCGGAGGTTGTCTGACATATACGTCATCTGTAATTGGTCCATACAGGAAAGCACCTTTAACGTCCATTTGGAATACTTTAAACTTCATGAAGGAAGCATATGCAAGAAAAACGCGTATGGCTTCAAGTTTTGCGACCGGAGCGAACACATCTTCATAATCAATGCCTTCTTCCTGAGTGTATCCCTGTGCAATGAGTCTCGCTTTGTTTCTCACAACAATGCCACGTTCGTCTGGCTTGTTTTTGTACAACCATCTTGTACCTATCGCATTCTCTCCTTCAGGTAAGTCCACTAACTTCCATACTTCCTGTTTGCGAAACTGAAGTAGTTCCTCTTGCATAGCTTCAATCCAACTGTTATCTTTCAACGCCTCTGAAATGTTCTTTGGCACCACTTGAGATAGAAAACACGAATAAAGACAGACATTTGCTTGCTCAGTCTGACTTCTTGTAGTTCTCTGATTCAACGGCCCAATAATCTGAGAGACAGGATGTTTCTTGTGAATTCGATGAATTGGTATGTCACCTCCTTGCACTTGACTCTCCAGATTAGAAGTATTCAGATTTGGTAGATCTTGTAGAATGGACGAAGTATGTGGAGTGAAATTAGGAACTTGATCCGGTGAATTGATGAAGTAATCAAATGATTCTGGAATAACTTCAGCATTCGGATCTGATGATGGTTGATTCTGAACAGATCCACCATCATTAGGAGAAACTTGCGGATTCACATCTTCTTCAAGATTGTTCGATTCTTGATCTTCTTGAGAACCAGAAGGACCCGGATCTTGACTGGATTTGACATGATCAGGATTGTGAAAAGACATGAATGGATATTCAGAACTGAGATTTCCATCATCGTCATTATCAGAATCGTCACTAAAGCATCCCAAGTCGCCTGATTCTTTGTTTGTTTTTCCTGAAAAATCAAATAAGTTAGAATTGAAAGATTTCGATAACGAATCTAAATCAAATAACCATTCGGGACCATGAGCCACTAACGGAAACAAATTTTCTAAAAACTTGACGTTAATAGTTTCAATAACAATATTTGTTTTGCTATTAAAAACCCGATAAGCTTTAGAAACAGACGAATAACCTAGGAAAAATCCATCGTCCGATTTTGACTCAAACTTCCCGAGATGATCACTCAAATTTAAAATCGAAACAGGACAACCAAATGCTTTCAAGTAAGAAATATTTGGTTTTCTTCCAAATAACAACTCATAAGAAGTTTTCTGTTTATCTTGAACCAATAATGTTCTATTTTGTACAAAACACGCAGTAGCAATAGCTTCGTCCCAAAAGGTGATAGGGATTTTGGCATCTGCGAGCATGGATCTTGCTGCTTCAATCAGTGTCCGGTGTTTCCGTTCCGCAACCCCGTTTTGTTGAGGTGTTCTTGGAGCACTAAATTGTCTAGCAATCCCCTTTTCTGCACAAAATAAATCAACATTAGCGTTCTTAAATTCAGTTCCATTATCACTTCTTAAAACTTTAACTTTGCATTCCAATTGATTTTCAACTTTGATGATAAATTCTTTTAATAATTGAGCTGTTTCAGATTTAGCATGCAAAAAAATAAACCCAAGAAAATCTAGTGAAATCGTCAATAATGACAAAACAGTAAGACTTCTTTCCGATGCTTTGCACATTTGTTGGTCCGAAAAGATCCATATGTAGCATCTGCAAGGGTTTTGAAATGGAGTTTTCTTGCTTGGACTTAAAAGACATGCGATGCTGTTTTCCCTTCAAACACGCTGGACAGAGATCAGTTGTGGAGAATTTCTTTGACGGTATTCCCACAGCATGATTTCCGGTAACCAGTCGGTTCATGTTTCTGAAGTTTGAATGGCCCAGCCGTCTATGCCAAAGCTGACTCTCATCATTTGAAGCATGAGCAATGAGACAGGTGGTTTCGGTTTCAGCATCAATCTGCGACATATCCAACTTGTATACATCACGATCTCTTGGAGCTTTAACCACTACCCACTCATTGTCAATGTTGAAACCTGGTTTAAGAATATAACAGAAAGAATCATCAAAAAGAGTTGAATAAGATTTATCACAGATTTGAGATACACTTAGTAAATTAAAGTTCAACTGTGCACAGTAGTTGACTTTATCAAAACTAATAACCCCATTCGAGACAGTTCCTTCTCCTGTGATTTTACCACCAGCATCACCTCCAAATGCGACGTGTGTACCATTTTTCAGCTTGAAATCTTGAAGCAAGGCATGGTTGCCTGTCATATGCAGGCTACACCCACTATCAACGAACCATGAGTTGATAGGTCTTCTTGGGCGTACCTGCATTTCAACAATCACTTAGTTAGTTTGGTCAACCCAGGCCCACACGGTCTTGGGTTTTCCGAATCTATCTACAATAGTAACTTGTTGATATTGAATATTTTGAAAATTTGTTTCATTTAAGAGATTTTGATGCTGAAAACTGTTATTTCGCCCATTGGCGTGCATTGATTGCTTTCTCCTCAAAGCACTAAACCTTTCCTCTAACTTAGGATCAAGGTTATTTTCAAACTTTTGATTTCTAACCATCAAAGCTCTTGGCTTAAAACTGTTAACCTGCACATTTCTTGATGAAAAGTTAGAAACAGAATTGTTTCGATTGAAATTTCTCAAAACCGGAGAATGACTTTGATTCATATTTTGAAAACCAAATGATTGATTTCTTTGAAAGTTTGAAAACGGAGTCATTTCTCTTGTTGAGTTTGATCGAAAGAAACAATCCTTTGTGTCATGGTTTCTCCTCTCACAAATTTCGCAAAATTTGTTATAAAAACATTCTTCTGAAGAATGGTTTATTTTGTTACAAAAACTGCAGTACCTGTTAAAGAAACATTCAGCAGTTGCATGATTATATCTATCACAAATTTCACAATGTTTCTTGCTAATCCTAAAGAGCCGATTGTTAACTCTTGATGTTGAACCAAATCGTGATTCATTATCATGGTTATTCGGTTTTAGATTAACGCTTTTCTGCGGAGACTTCGTTTGTGATTTTGATTGCATGGGACTTTGGTTCGATTTTAAACTGTTCTGTTTGGTTACCTTTTTAGGTTCAATTCTCTTATCATTGACAGCGGAAGACTTAGGACCTGAACCTGTTTTCAGACCAGAGTTAGATTTGATTGGAGAATTGATTGGTTTACCATAAGATCCATTTAAATCAAACGTTCCTGCAGACACAAACTTGATTGTTTTACCTTTTGTCACTTTCTTCTTGACAAGTTTAACATTTTCAGATTTAACACTTTGAGCTTTGGTGTTGTCATTCGATTTTATGACACTTTTACCTTTCGATTCTTTTGTTTCAGATTGATTGGTCATTACTTTCGATTTCTGCTTCTTTGTAGTTGAAACTTCAGCCTTCTTCACTTCTTGCTTCTTGATCAACCGATCAGCAACTTGCGCCTTTTGTTCTTTCTTCCACTTGATGTAGTCAGGATCATTGTATCCTGAAAATTCACCTTCTTCCTTCACTGTCTCTGACTTCGGATTCAGTTCCGGATACTCAACAAGTTGAATTAGAACAGGCTCTAACTTGTTATCAGATTCGTTGCTTGCTTCATCATCAGCTTCAGTTGTCACACCATCTTCTTCTTTCAAACTTTCCATCAACACTTCAGAACCTTCAGACTCGGATTTACTTCTTTGAATTTCTTTGAATTTTCGTTCATTTTCAGGTGAATGATCAAATTCATTAAAGTTTTCTGGTAAGGTTTGTGTGATTGAATTTGGCATTGGCTCATGAGTAAAACCCAACCCGGTTTTGGTTTTGTTACCTCTTTCACTTACAAGTTGTTTCACCATTGTTTTACAACTTTTTACCTTTGTTAGTTCAACTTGCGTGACTGCATGAGCAACTTTTTCTTGTTCAAAGTTCTTTGTCATTTCTTCAAGTTGTTTTGTTACCAGTTCCAGTTCTTTTAAGGTTTTGTTCCATGATTCTTTAAGTGACAAAATCTTCTCATCAGAAATTTTGTGATCAATTTTAAGTTGTTCATGAAGTTTCTCATGTTTGCTTAATTTATCACCAATTTTAAATGAATGAGTTCGATAATGTTCTACCTGTTGAATGCATTGTTCTGAACATAACCTTTCTTTTACATCAATAGGCAAGGGAACATAGTTAGGGGGTAAGTCATTACTAACCTTTGGTTGTTCAGTAGAAGATGAAGACTCACTGGCAGTAGCCATCAGCGCAATTTCAGATTCAGATTCTTCAGTAGGATCAGACTTTGCACTCCAGTCATAATCTTCAGAATCTTCACTAACATCCTCAATCATTTTTCCATCCCCTTCTTCAGACCAGTCTTCTTCGATTTCACATACCAGCGCCAAACTTGACGTAAGATCAGAAGAAAATTGTTCTGCATAAGCGCTCCAATCATATCCGTCTTTTACACTGACCACCAGTGCCTTAGTTTGATCTTCTGCTTTCTTTCCTTCATCCTTCAGTTCCGGCGTGGGAAGACTTTGGTATGGTTTCTGAAAGAAACGTTGATTTCTGCTTTGGTAGCTCGAAGACTGTTGTGAGCTTTGACCTTGACCTTGATTACTTTAACTTGCTTGGTCGTTGAAATTCTTAGGAGCTTTGCATTCCCTTGAAAAATGACCATACTGGTTACAATTAAAGCATCTGGCCTTTGATTTGTCAAAACCAACCGTCTTGTTTGCATGTGGCTTGTAGCTTCGATTAACATATGCATGCTTCTGTGTTCTATATGCAACCATTACCATTTGCCAGTTTAAATCCATCTCCTCAACGTCAACTGGATCCATCTCAAATAAGTCTTGAAGGACCACGTCCATTTGACTTAAGTGACTTCCTTGATATGCCTGGAAACTTGCCATAAAAGCTGTGAAGGCAGTTTTGGTCTCATCATCTTGTAACAAGATGTTCATCACATCTTTTACCTTGGCTTGAACATTTGAACTTTGATTTTCTGACTGATTCTTCAGATTCTGACTTTGAACTTGAACTCTTAGTGGAGATTGAGGTTGAGAATAAGTTGGTGAATTTGGAAAGTATGTTCAATCAGTATAGAAACTTGCACCAAGAAATAAATCACCCTCATCTTCAAACTTCATTGCATCTTGTGCAAGAAAGGCATTCTCTACAGTATTGGCAGGATTTACCACATACTTGTATTGAGTTTGTGAGCTTGATCTATCAGTGTTTCTCGATCCTTCGTCAATCTCAACTTCTTCAATCTTTCCAATAAGCAGATCTAATTCCATTGGATATTTCTCAGTATGCTTCAAAAGAGTAACAGTTTGCTTCCATGATGATGGTAAAGCACATAACAATCGATCATTCAAGTCTTGGAGTTCAGTCTTAACTCCGAGGTTTGACATCTCAGTAGTTAAGTGAACAAACCTGTTCATCATCTGGTGTACTGTTTCTCCATTAATGTGCTCAAACAACTCCAATTGCCTTTTTAACTTTGACTTCTTCAGACTTCTCAATTGTTCTCCTCCTTCACATATCGACTTTAATGCCTTGAAACATGTATAACCAGTCTGATATGCATCCAATCTCGACAGAACTTGAAGTGGCAATCCCTTGCACATTAAAGAATAAGCCTTGCTATCATTCTTCACTTTCCTCAAATCTTCTGCTGACAAATTATCCTCTGGATATGGTTCAGTAGAATCTTTGGTGTAGGTACTTGCACTATCTGGAGCAGTCTGAGTTGGAATATGAGGACCTTTTTCAATTGACTTCCAAAGATCGTTATCAATAGAGCATAAGTGATGTCTCAGTCTGATTGTCCAATTCTTGAAATCTGCACGATTAACAAGTCTAGGAACACGGTTATCAGAATCATCAGTAGGAGCCATTTTTAACAATTTTTAAAGAAAATATTTTTGGTTTTTGTTAATTTTGAAAAGAAATATTTAAACTATTAAAATAAAGACAAGTAACTAATGACAAGATAAGAAAACAAAGATTAAAAACAACTAAAAATGAGTCACACGACTGAACAGTGAAAATCCTTCTTCACCCGGCTAAACAGTGACTTTGTTCTTCACCCGGCAGAGAAAAAGTCTTTACACGGCTAAACAGTTACACGGCTCAACAGTTGTAAAACTTTTGTTCTTGACCCGGCTGAACAGTTACCCGGCAACAAGAAACAACTTCACACGGCAGATAAACTTGACCCGACTTGAATCTTGACACGGCAAAAGGCTTTACCCGGCTGAACAGTTGTCGATCACACGGCACAGTTGTTTACCCGGCTACACAGTTGATGATCACCCGGCTGGAATTTCTTAATCACCCGGCGTAACAGTGTATTACCCGGCACAACAGTTGTTGATCCGGCTGAACAGTACCACTTTTCCTCGTTAAATTCTTTACCCGTCTAGCACAAAATCCTTTACACGGCTGCACAGGACCTAATTGTTCTTCAATCTAAGTCCAAAGGAAATTGTCTAAGTCAAATTTTATCACCCAGCAAGTTAATCTTCAACCAAGTTCATACTGTTCATCATCTTCTCCATGAGAATTTTCTGGGTTTTGTCAAAAACTTGTCCAATTCGTTCAAAATTTACACACAAGCTGTGAAATGGTCCGATTATCAATCCCTAATATCAATCAATCCAAAACATGATCAAATTTGAGCAAAATTCGATCGAACAGTAAGTTTTTCTTTCTTCTTAATTCCTCAGATCTGATGATAATCTGATGGAATTTGCACAATCGTTGTGAATTAGAAGTGATTGCGATGATAAATCACAACTAAAAACAGCAACAATTCATTCAGATCATGATTTTTGAGCAATATTGATGTGTTTTGCTTGATGAATAGCGAAGAACACAGTACCAACAACTATGATACCAATTGATAGGTTCAATTGGATCGTGAATATCGCTCAATGATCAGAATAACATAAACACAAACACAGTTTAATCATTAACACAATTCATACTAATAATTCTCTTTGTAAATTGATGATCAAAGCAGTATTGTGATACAAGGTGCAGGAGAAAATAAATCACACACACAAGTTCTCTCGCTTACTTGAAAATGTGATCTAGCCTCTCTCCTCACACTCTCTCACAACATGCTTTAAAGCAAACAAATACAAGTTTAAGGAATATAACAAAATAGACCCTAAACTATATACAAACATATAAACAAAATACAAAGTAAATCTTAATCTAGGAAATAGCCCTAACATTTATTATGGAGTTTTAAGTTTACGTACGGTGTTGTAATGTTTTGTTAGGAGTTGTAAGGTGACGTACGTTATACTAACATGCTTTTCAAGGCGGTAATGTGGCATACAGAGTCGTAATATATTCCAAATTGTTGTATGGTGTTCAAATTACTCGGACGAATTCATTAGGTTTATTATGGAGTTTTAATCTTTCGTACGGTGGTGTAAGGTGTTTTTAAAAGTTGTAACGCATCCTACATTATTCTAAATTGCTTTTCCTGTTGCTAATTTCGCATACAGAGTCGTAACAAGTCCTGAGTGGTCGTACGATTTTCAAATGACTCGGACGAATTCATTTGGTTTATTATGGAGTTTTAAGTTTACGTACGGTGTTGTAATGTTTTGTTAGGAGTTGTAAGGTGACGTACGTTATACTAACATGCTTTTCAAGGCGGTAATGTGGCATACAGAGTCGTAATATATTCCAAATTGTTGTATGGTGTTCAAATTACTCGGACGAATTCATTAGGTTTATTATGGAGTTTTAATCTTTCGTACGGTGGTGTAAGGTGTTTTTAAAAGTTGTAACGCATCCTACATTATTCTAAATTGCTTTTCCTGTTTCTAAATTCGCATACAGAGTCGTAACAAGTCCTGAGTGGTCGTACGATGTTCAAATGACTCGGACGAATTCATTAGGTTTATTATGGAGTTTTAAGTTTACGTACGGTGTTGTAATGTTTTGTTACGAGTTGTAAGGTGACGTACGCTATACTAACATGCTTTTCAAGGGGGTAATGTGGCATACAGAGTCGTAATATATTCCAAATTGTTGTATGGTGTTCAAATTACTCGGACGAATTCATTAGGTTTATTATGGAGTTTTAATCTTTCGTACGGTGGTGTAAGGTGTTTTTAAAAGTTGTAACGCATCCTACATTATTCTAAATTGCTTTTCCTGTTTCTAAATTCGCATACAGAGTCATAACAAGTCCTGAGTGGTCGTACGATGTTCAAATGACTCGGACAAATTCATTAGGTTTATTATGGAGTTTTAAGTTTACGTACGGTGTTGTAATTTTTTGTTAGGAGTTGTAAGATGCCGTATGTTATACTAACATGCTTTTCAAGGCGGTAATGTGGCATACAGAGTCGTAATATATTCCAAATTGTTGTATGGTGTTCAAATTACTCGGACGAATTCATTAGGTTTATTATGGAGTTTTAATCTTTCGTACGGTGGTGTAAGGTGTTCTCAAAAGTTGTAACGCATCCTACATTATTCTAAATTGCTTTTCCTGTTGCTAATTTCGCATACAGAGTCGTAACAAGTCCTGAGTGGTCGTACGATGTTCAAATGACTCGGACGAATTCATTAGGTTTATTATGGAGTTTTAAGTTTACGTACGGTGTTGTAATGTTTTCTTAGGAGTTGTAAGGTGACGTACGTTATACTAACATGCTTTTCAAGGCGGTAATGTGGCATACAGAGTCGTAATATATTCCAAATTGTTGTATGGTGTTCAAATTACTCGGACGAATTCATTAGGTTTATTATGGAGTTTTAATCTTTCGTACGGTGGTGTAAGGTGTTTTTAAAAGTTGTAACGCATCCTACATTATTCTAAATTGCTTTTCCTGTTTCTAAATTCGCATACAGAGTCGTAACAAGTCCTGAGTGGTCGTACGATGTTCAAATGACTCGGACGAATTCATTAGGTTTATTATGGAGTTTTAAGTTTACGTACGGTGTTGTAATGTTTTGTTACGAGTTGTAAGGTGACGTACGCTATACTAACATGCTTTTCAAGGGGGTAATGTGGCATACAGAGTCGTAATATATTCCAAATTGTTGTATGGTGTTCAAATTACTCGGACGAATTCATTAGGTTTATTATGGAGTTTTAATCTTTCGTACGGTGGTGTAAGGTGTTTTTAAAAGTTGTAACGCATCCTACATTATTCTAAATTGCTTTTCCTGTTTCTAAATTCGCATACAGAGTCATAACAAGTCCTGAGTGGTCGTACGATGTTCAAATGACTCGGACAAATTCATTAGGTTTATTATGGAGTTTTAAGTTTACGTACGGTGTTGTAATTTTTTGTTAGGAGTTGTAAGATGCCGTATGTTATACTAACATGCTTTTCAAGGCGGTAATGTGGCATACAGAGTCGTAATATATTCCAAATTGTTGTATGGTGTTCAAATTACTCGGACGAATTCATTAGGTTTATTATGGAGTTTTAATCTTTCGTACGGTGGTGTAAGGTGTTCTCAAAAGTTGTAACGCATCCTACATTATTCTAAATTGCTTTTCCTGTTGCTAATTTCGCATACAGAGTCGTAACAAGTCCTGAGTGGTCGTACGATGTTCAAATGACTCGGACGAATTCATTAGGTTTATTATGGAGTTTTAAGTTTACGTACGGTGTTGTAATGTTTTGTTAGGAGTTGTAAGGTGACGTACGTTATACTAACATGCTTTTCAAGGCGGTAATGTGGCATACAGAGTCGTAATATATTCCAAATTGTTGTATGGTGTTCAAATTACTCGGACGAATTCATTAGGTTTATTATGGAGTTTTAATCTTTCGTACGGTGGTGTAAGGTGTTTTTAAAAGTTGTAACGCATCCTACATTATTCTAAATTGCTTTTCCTGTTTCTAAATTCGCATACAGAGTCGTAACAAGTCCTGAGTGGTCGTACGATGTTCAAATGACTCGGACAAATTCATTAGGTTTATTATGGAGTTTTAAGTTTACGTACGGTGTTGTAATTTTTTGTTAGGAGTTGTAAGATGCCGTATGTTATACTAACATGCTTTTCAAGGCGGTAATGTGGCATACAGAGTCGTAATATATTCCAAATTGTTGTATGGTGTTCAAATTACTCGGACGAATTCATTAGGTTTATTATGGAGTTTTAATCTTTCGTACGGTGGTGTAAGGTGTTCTCAAAAGTTGTAACGCATCCTACATTATTATAAATTGCTTTTCCTGTTGCTAATTTCGCATACAGAGTCGTAACAAGTCCTGAGTGGTCGTACGATGTTCAAATCACTCGGACGAATTCATTAGGTTTATTATGGAGTTTTAAGTTTACGTACGGTGTTGTAATGTTTTGTTAGGAGTAGTAGGGTGACGTACGTTATACTAACATGCTTTTCAAGGCGGTAATGTGGCATACAGAGTCGTAATATATTCCAAATTGTTGTATGGTGTTCAAATTACTCGGACGAATTCATTAGGTTTATTATGGAGTTTTAATCTTTCGTACGGTGTTGTAAGGTGTTTTTAAAAGTTGTAACGCATCCTACATTACTCTAAATTGCTTTTCCTGTTGCTAAATTCGCATACAGAGTCGTAACAAGTCCTGAGTGGTCGTACGATGTTCAAATGACTCGGACAAATTCATTAGGTTTATTATGGAGTTTTAAGTTTACGTACGGTGTTGTAATTTTTTGTTAGGAGTTGTAAGATGCCGTATGTTATACTAACATGCTTTTCAAGGCGGTAATGTGGCATACAGAGTCGTAATATATTCCAAATTGTTGTATGGTGTTCAAATTACTCGGACGAATTCATTAGGTTTATTATGGAGTTTTAATCTTTCGTACGGTGGTGTAAGGTGTTCTCAAAAGTTGTAACGCAACCTACATTATTCTAAATTGCTTTTCCTGTTGCTAATTTCGCATACAGAGTCGTAACAAGTCCTGAGTGGTCGTACGATGTTCAAATGACTCGGACGAATTCATTTGGTTTATTATGGAGTTTTAAGTTTACGTACGGTGTTGTAATGTTTTGTTAGGAATTGTAAGGTGACGTACGTTATACTAACATGCTTTTCAAGGCGGTAATGTGGCATACAGAGTCGTAATATATTCCAAATTGTTGTATGGTGTTCAAATTACTCGGACGAATTCATTAGGTTTATTATGGAGTTTTAATCTTTCGTACGGTGGTGTAAGGTGTTTTTAAAAGTTGTAACGCATCCTACATTATTCTAAATTGCTTTTCCTGTTTCTAAATTCGCATACAGAGTCGTAACAAGTCCTGAGTGGTCGTACGATGTTCAAATGACTCGGACAAATTCATTAGGTTTATTATGGAGTTTTAAGTTTACGTACGGTGTTGTAATTTTTTGTTAGGAGTTGTAAGATGCCGTATGTTGTACTAACATGCTTTTCAAGGCGGTAATGTGGCATACAGAGTCGTAATATATTCCAAATTGTTGTATGGTGTTCAAATTACTCGGAAGAATTCATTAGGTTTATTATGGAGTTTTAATCTTTCGTACGGTGGTGTAAGGTGTTCTCAAAAGTTGTAACGCATCCTACATTATTCTAAATTGCTTTTCCTGTTGCTAATTTCGCATACAGAGTCGTAACAAGTCCTGAGTGGTCGTACGATGTTCAAATGACTCGGACGAATTCATTAGGTTTATTATGGAGTTTTAAGTTTACGTACGGTGTTGTAATGTTTTGTTAGGAGTTGTAAGGTGACGTACGTTATACTAACATGCTTTTCAAGGCGGTAATGTGGCATACAGAGTCGTAATATATTCCAAATTGTTGTATGGTGTGCAAATTACTCGGACGAATTCATTAGGTTTATTATGGAGTTTTAATCTTTCGTACGGTGGTGTAAGGTGTTTTTAAAAGTTGTAACGCATCCTACATTATTCTAAATTGCTTTTCCTGTTGCTAAATTCGCATACAGAGTCGTAACAAGTCCTGAGTGGTCGTTCGATGTTCAAATGACTCGGACAAATTCATTAGGTTTATTATGGAGTTTTAAATTTACGTACGGTGTTGTAATTTTTTGTTAGGAGTTGTAAGATGCCGTATGTGATACTAACATGCTTTTCAAGGCGGTAATGTGGCATACAGAGTCGTAATATATTCCAAATTGTTGTATGGTGTTCAAATTACTCGGACGAATTCATTAGGTTTATTATGGAGTTTTAATCTTTCGTACGGTGGTGTAAGGTGTTCTCAAAAGTTGTAACGCAACCTACATTATTGTAAATTGCTTTTCCTGTTGCTAATTTCGCATACAGAGTCGTAACATGTCCTGAGTGGTCGTACGATGTTCAAATCACTCGGACGAATTCATTAGGTTTGTTATGGAGTTTTAAGTTTACGTACGGTGTTGTAATGTTTTGTTAGGAGTTGTAAGGTGTCGTACGTTATACTAACATGCTTTTCAAGGCGGTAATGTGGCATACAGAGTCGTAATATATTCCAAATTGTTGTATGGTGTTCAAATTACTCGGACGAATTCATTAGGTTTATTATGGAGTTTTAATCTTTCGTACGGTGGTGTAAGGTGTTTTTAAAAGTTGTAACGCATCCTACATTATTCTAAATTGCTTTTCCTGTTGCTAAATTCGCATACAGAGTCGTAACAAGTCCTGAGTGGTCGTACGATGTTCAAATGACTCGGACAAATTCATTAGGTTTATTATGGAGTTTTAAGTTTACGTACGGTGTTGTAATTTTTTGTTAGGAGTTGTAAGATGCCGTATGTTGTACTAACATGCTTTTCAAGGCGGTAATGTGGCATACAGAGTCGTAATATATTCCAAATTGTTGTATGGTGTTCAAATTACTCGGAAGAATTCATTAGGTTTATTATGGAGTTTTAATCTTTCGTACGGTGGTGTAAGGTGTTCTCAAAAGTTGTAACGCATCCTACATTATTCTAAATTGCTTTTCCTGTTGCTAATTTCGCATACAGAGTCGTAACAAGTCCTGAGTGGTCGTACGATGTTCAAATGACTCGGACGAATTCATTAGGTTTATTATGGAGTTTTAAGTTTACGTACGGTGTTGTAATGTTTTGTTAGGAGTTGTAAGGTGACGTACGTTATACTAACATGCTTTTCAAGGCGGTAATGTGGCATACAGAGTCGTAATATATTCCAAATTGTTGTATGGTGTGCAAATTACTCGGACGAATTCATTAGGTTTATTATGGAGTTTTAATCTTTCGTACGGTGGTGTAAGGTGTTTTTAAAAGTTGTAACGCATCCTACATTATTCTAAATTGCTTTTCCTGTTGCTAAATTCGCATACAGAGTCGTAACAAGTCCTGAGTGGTCGTTCGATGTTCAAATGACTCGGACAAATTCATTAGGTTTATTATGGAGTTTTAAATTTACGTACGGTGTTGTAATTTTTTGTTAGGAGTTGTAAGATGCCGTATGTGATACTAACATGCTTTTCAAGGCGGTAATGTGGCATACAGAGTCGTAATATATTCCAAATTGTTGTATGGTGTTCAAATTACTCGGACGAATTCATTAGGTTTATTATGGAGTTTTAATCTTTCGTACGGTGGTGTAAGGTGTTCTCAAAAGTTGTAACGCAACCTACATTATTGTAAATTGCTTTTCCTGTTGCTAATTTCGCATACAGAGTCGTAACATGTCCTGAGTGGTCGTACGATGTTCAAATCACTCGGACGAATTCATTAGGTTTGTTATGGAGTTTTAAGTTTACGTACGGTGTTGTAATGTTTTGTTAGGAGTTGTAAGGTGTCGTACGTTATACTAACATGCTTTTCAAGGCGGTAATGTGGCATACAGAGTCGTAATATATTCCAAATTGTTGTATGGTGTTCAAATTACTCGGACGAATTCATTAGGTTTATTATGGAGTTTTAATCTTTCGTACGGTGGTGTAAGGTGTTTTTAAAAGTTGTAACGCATCCTACATTATTCTAAATTGCTTTTCCTGTTGCTAAATTCGCATACAGAGTCGTAACAAGTCCTGAGTGGTCGTACGATGTTCAAATGACTCGGACAAATTCATTAGGTTTATTATGGAGTTTTAAGTTTACGTACGGTGTTGTAATTTTTTGTTAGGAGTTGTAAGATGCCGTATGTTATACTAACATGCTTTTCAAGGCGGTAATGTGGCATACAGAGTCGTAATATATTCCAAATTGTTGTATGGTGTTCAAATTACACGGACGAATTCATTAGGTTTATTATGGAGTTTTAATCTTTCGTACGGTGGTGTAAGGTGTTCTCAAAAGTTGTAACGCAACCTACATTATTCTAAATTGCTTTTCCTGTTGCTAATTTCGCATACAGAGTCGTAACATGTCCTGAGTGGTCGTACGATGTTCAAATCACTCGGACGAATTCATTAGGTTTGTTATGGAGTTTTAAGTTTACGTACGGTGTTGTAATGTTTTGTTAGGAGTTGTAAGGTGTCGTACGTTATACTAACATGCTTTTCAAGGCGGTAATGTGGCATACAGAGTCGTAATATATTCCAAATTGTTTGTTGTATGGTGTTCAAATTACTCGGACGAATTCATTAGGTTTATTATGGAGTTTTAATCTTTCGTACGGTGGTGTAAGGTGTTCTCAAAAGTTGTAACGCATCCTACATTAATCTAAATTGCTTTTCCTGTTGCTAATTTGGCATACAGAGTCGTAAAAAGTACTGAGTGGTCGTACGATGTTCAAATGACTCGGACAAATTCATTAGGTTTATTATGGAGTTTTAAGTTTACGTACGGTGTTGTAATTTTTTGTTAGGAGTTGTAAGATGCCGTATGTTATACTAACATGCTTTTCAAGGCGGTAATGTGGCATACAGAGTCGTATTATATTTCAAATTGTTGTATGGTGTTCAAATTACTCGGACGAATTCATTAGGTTTATTATGGAGTTTTAATCTTTCGTACGGTGGTGTAAGGTGTTCTCAAAAGTTGTAACGCATCCTACATTATTGTAAATTGCTTTTCCTGTTGCTAATTTCGCATACAGAGTCGTAACAAGTCCTGAGTGGTCGTACGATGTTCAAATGACTCGGACGAATTCATTAGGTTTATTATGGAGTTTTAAGTTTACGTACGGTGTTGTAATGTTTTGTTAGGAGTTTTAAGGTGCCGTATGTTATACTAACATGCTTCACAAGACGGTAATGTGGCATACAGAGTCGTAATATATTCTAAATTGTCGTACGATGTTCAAAGGACTCAGACGAATTCATTAGGTTTATTATGGAGTTTTAAGTTTACGTACGGTGTTGTAATGTTTTGTTAGGAGTAGTAAGGTGTCGTACGTTATACTAACATGCTTTTCAAGGCGGTAATGTGGCATACAGAGTCGTAATATATTCCAAATTGTTGTATGGTGTTCAAATTACTCGGACGAATTCATTAGGTTTATTATGGAGTTTTAATCTTTCGTACGGTGGTGTAAGGTGTTTTTAAAAGTTGTAACGCATCCTACATTATTCTAAATTGCTTTTCCTGTTGCTAAATTCGCATACAGAGTCGTAACAAGTCCTGAGTGGTCGTACGATGTTCAAATGACTCGGACAAATTCATTAGGTTTATTATGGAGTTTTAAGTTTACGTACGGTGTTGTAATTTTTTGTTAGGAGTTGTAAGATGCCGTATGTGATACTAACATGCTTTTCAAGGCGGTAATGTGGCATACAGAGTCGTAATATATTCCAAATTGTTGTATGGTGTTCAAATTACTCGGACGAATTCATTAGGTTTATTATGGAGTTTTAATCTTTCGTACGGTGGTGTAAGGTGTTCTCAAAAGTTGTAACGCAACCTACATTATTGTAAATTGCTTTTCCTGTTGCTAATTTCGCATACAGAGTCGTAACATGTCCTGAGTGGTCGTACGATGTTCAAATCACTCGGACGAATTCATTAGGTTTGTTATGGAGTTTTAAGTTTACGTACGGTGTTGTAATGTTTTGTTAGGAGTTGTAAGGTGTCGTACGTTATACTAACATGCTTTTCAAGGCGGTAATGTGGCATACAGAGTCGTAATATATTCCAAATTGTTGTATGGTGTTCAAATTACTCGGACGAATTCATTAGGTTTATTATGGAGTTTTAATCTTTCGTACGGTGGTGTAAGGTGTTTTTAAAAGTTGTAACGCATCCTACATTATTCTAAATTGCTTTTCCTGTTGCTAAATTCGCATACAGAGTCGTAACAAGTCCTGAGTGGTCGTACGATGTTCAAATGACTCGGACAAATTCATTAGGTTTATTATGGAGTTTTAAGTTTACGTACGGTGTTGTAATTTTTTGTTAGGAGTTGTAAGATGCCGTATGTTATACTAACATGCTTTTCAAGGCGGTAATGTGGCATACAGAGTCGTAATATATTCCAAATTGTTGTATGGTGTTCAAATTACTCGGACGAATTCATTAGGTTTATTATGGAGTTTTAATCTTTCGTACGGTGGTGTAAGGTGTTCTCAAAAGTTGTAACGCAACCTACATTATTCTAAATTGCTTTTCCTGTTGCTAATTTCGCATACAGAGTCGTAACATGTCCTGAGTGGTCGTACGATGTTCAAATCACTCGGACGAATTCATTAGGTTTGTTATGGAGTTTTAAGTTTACGTACGGTGTTGTAATGTTTTGTTAGGAGTTGTAAGGTGTCGTACGTTATACTAACATGCTTTTCAAGGCGGTAATGTGGCATACAGAGTCGTAATATATTCCAAATTGTTTGTTGTATGGTGTTCAAATTACTCGGACGAATTCATTAGGTTTATTATGGAGTTTTAATCTTTCGTACGGTGGTGTAAGGTGTTCTCAAAAGTTGTAACGCATCCTACATTAATCTAAATTGCTTTTCCTGTTGCTAATTTGGCATACAGAGTCGTAAAAAGTACTGAGTGGTCGTACGATGTTCAAATGACTCGGACAAATTCATTAGGTTTATTATGGAGTTTTAAGTTTACGTACGGTGTTGTAATTTTTTGTTAGGAGTTGTAAGATGCCGTATGTTATACTAACATGCTTTTCAAGGCGGTAATGTGGCATACAGAGTCGTAATATATTCCAAATTGTTGTATGGTGTTCAAATTACTCGGACGAATTCATTAGGTTTATTATGGAGTTTTAATCTTTCGTACGGTGTGTAAGGTGTTCTCAAAAGTTGTAACGCAACCTACATTATTCTAAATTGCTTTTCCTGTTGCTAATTTCGCATACAGAGTCGTAACATGTCCTGAGTGGTCGTACGATGTTCAAATCACTCGGACGAATTCATTAGGTTTGTTATGGAGTTTTAAGTTTACGTACGGTGTTGTAATGTTTTGTTAAGAGTTGTAAGGTGTCGTACGTTATACTAACATGCTTTTCAAGGCGGTAATGTGGCATACAGAGTCGTAATATATTTCAAATTGTTTGTTGTATGGTGTTCAAATTACTCGGACGAATTCATTAGGTTTATTATGGAGTTTTAATCTTTCGTACGGTGGTGTAAGGTGTTCTCAAAAGTTGTAACGCATCCTACATTAATCTAAATTGCTTTTCCTGTTGCTAATTTGGCATACAGAGTCGTAAAAAGTACTGAGTGGTCGTACGATGTTCAAATGACTCGGACGAATTCATTAGGTTTATTATGGAGTTTTAAGTTTACGTACGGTGTTGTAATGTTTTGTTAGGAGTTTTAAGGTGCCGTATGTTATACTAACATGCTTCTCAAGACGGTAATGTGGCATACAGAGTCGTAATATATTCTGAATTGTCGTACGATGTTCAAAGGACTCAGACGAATTCATTAGGTTTATTATGGAGTTTTAAGTTTACGTACGGTGTTGTAATGTTTTGTTAGGAGTAGTAAGGTGTCGTACGTTATACTAACATGCTTTTCAAGGCGGTAATGTGGCATACAGAGTCGTAATATATTCCAAATTGTTGTATGGTGTTCAAATTACTCGGACGAATTCATTAGGTTTATTATGGAGTTTTAATCTTTCGTACGGTGGTGTAAGGTGTTTTTAAAAGTTGTAACGCATCCTACATTATTCTAAATTGCTTTTCCTGTTGCTAAATTCGCATACAGAGTCGTAACAAGTCCTGAGTGGTCGTACGATGTTCAAATGACTCGGACAAATTCATTAGGTTTATTATGGAGTTTTAAGTTTACGTACGGTGTTGTAATTTTTTGTTAGGAGTTGTAAGATGCCGTATGTTATACTATCATGCTTTTCAAGGCGGTAATGTGGCATACAGAGTCGTAATATATTCCAAATTGTTGTATGGTGTTCAAATTACTCGGAAGAATTCATTAGGTTTATTATGGAGTTTTAATCTTTCGTACGGTGGTGTAAGGTGTTCTCAAAAGTTGTAACGCATCCTACATTATTCTAAATTGCTTTTCCTGTTGCTAATTTCGCATACAGAGTCGTAACAAGTCCTGAGTGGTCGTACGATGTTCAAATGACTCGGACGAATTCATTAGGTTTATTATGGAGTTTTAAGTTTACGTACGGTGTTGTAATGTTTTGTTAGGAGTTGTAAGGTGACGTACGTTATACTAACATGCTTTTCAAGGCGGTAATGTGGCATACAGAGTCGTAATATATTCCAAATTGTTGTATGGTGTTCAAATTACTCGGACGAATTCATTAGGTTTATTATGGAGTTTTAATCTTTCGTACGGTGGTGTAAGGTGTTCTCAAAAGTTGTAACGCAACCTACATTATTGTAAATTGCTTTTCCTGTTGCTAATTTCGCATACAGAGTCGTAACATGTCCTGAGTGGTCGTACGATGTTCAAATCACTCGGACGAATTCATTAGGTTTGTTATGGAGTTTTAAGTTTACGTACGGTGTTGTAATGTTTTGTTAGGAGTTGTAAGGTGTCGTACGTTATACTAACATGCTTTTCAAGGCGGTAATGTGGCATACAGAGTCGTAATATATTCCAAATTGTTGTATGGTGTTCAAATTACTCGGACGAATTCATTAGGTTTATTATGGAATTTTAATCTTTCGTACGGTGGTGTAAGGTGTTTTTAAAAGTTGTAACGCATCCTACATTATTCTAAATTGCTTTTCCTGTTGCTAAATTCGCATACAGAGTCGTAACAAGTCCTGAGTGGTCGTACGATGTTCAAATGACTCGGACAAATTCATTAGGTTTATTATGGAGTTTTAAGTTTACGTACGGTGTTGTAATTTTTTGTTAGGAGTTGTAAGATGCCGTATGTTATACTAACATGCTTTTCAAGGCGGTAATGTGGCATACAGAGTCGTAATATATTCCAAATTGTTGTATGGTGTTCAAATTACTCGGACGAATTCATTAGGTTTATTATGGAGTTTTAATCTTTCGTACGGTGGTGTAAGGTGTTCTCAAAAGTTGTAACGCATCCTACATTATTCTAAATTGCTTTTCCTGTTGCTAATTTCGCATACAGAGTCGTAACAAGTCCTGAGTGGTCGTACGATGTTCAAATGACTCGGACGAATTCATTAGGTTTATTATGGAGTTTTAAGTTTACGTACGGTGTTGTAATGTTTTGTTAGGAGTTGTAAGGTGACGTACGTTATACTAACATGCTTTTCAAGGCGGTAATGTGGCATACAGAGTCGTAATATATTCCAAATTGTTGTATGGTGTGCAAATTACTCGGACGAATTCATTAGGTTTATTATGGAGTTTTAATCTTTCGTACGGTGGTGTAAGGTGTTTTTAAAAGTTGTAACGCATCCTACATTATTCTAAATTGCTTTTCCTGTTGCTAAATTCGCATACAGAGTCGTAACAAGTCCTGAGTGGTCGTACGATGTTCAAATGACTCGGACAAATTCATTAGGTTTATTATGGAGTTTTAAGTTTACGTACGGTGTTGTAATTTTTTGTTAGGAGTTGTAAGATGCCGTACGTTATACTAACATGCTTTTCAAGGCGGTAATGTGGCATACAGAGTCGTAATATATTCCAAATTGTTGTATGGTGTTCAAATTACTCGGACGAATTCATTAGTTTTATTATGGAGTTTTAATCTTTCGTACGGTGGTGTAAGGTGTTCTCAAAAGTTGTAACGCAACCTACATTATTGTAAATTGCTTTTCCTGTTGCTAATTTCGCATACAGAGTCGTAACATGTCCTGAGTGGTCGTACGATGTTCAAATCACTCGGACGAATTCATTAGGTTTGTTATGGAGTTTTAAGTTTACGTACGGTGTTGTAATTTTTTGTTAGGAGTTGTAAGATGCCGTATGTTATACTAACATGCTTTTCAAGGCGGTAATGTGGCATACAGAGTCGTAATATATTCCAAATTGTTGTATGGTGTTCAAATTACTCGGACGAATTCATTAGGTTTATTATGGAGTTTTAATCTTTCGTACGGTGGTGTAAGGTGTTCTCAAAAGTTGTAACGCAACCTACATTATTCTAAATTGCTTTTCCTGTTGCTAATTTCGCATACAGAGTCGTAACATGTCCTGAGTGGTCGTACGATGTTCAAATCACTCGGACGAATTCATTAGGTTTGTTATGGAGTTTTAAGTTTACGTACGGTGTTGTAATGTTTTGTTAGGAGTTGTAAGGTGTCGTACGTTATACTAACATGCTTTTCAAGGCGGTAATGTGGCATACAGAGTCGTAATATATTCCAAATTGTTTGTTGTATGGTGTTCAAATTACTCGGACGAATTCATTAGGTTTATTATGGAGTTTTAATCTTTCGTACGGTGGTGTAAGGTGTTCTCAAAAGTTGTAACGCATCCTACATTAATCTAAATTGCTTTTCCTGTTGCTAATTTGGCATACAGAGTCGTAAAAAGTACTGAGTGGTCGTACGATGTTCAAATGACTCGGACAAATTCATTAGGTTTATTATGGAGTTTTAAGTTTACGTACGGTGTTGTAATTTTTTGTTAGGAGTTGTAAGATGCCGTATGTTATACTAACATGCTTTTCAAGGCGGTAATGTGGCATACAGAGTCGTATTATATTTCAAATTGTTGTATGGTGTTCAAATTACTCGGACGAATTCATTAGGTTTATTATGGAGTTTTAATCTTTCGTACGGTGGTGTAAGGTGTTCTCAAAAGTTGTAACGCATCCTACATTATTGTAAATTGCTTTTCCTGTTGCTAATTTCGCATACAGAGTCGTAACAAGTCCTGAGTGGTCGTACGATGTTCAAATGACTCGGACGAATTCATTAGGTTTATTATGGAGTTTTAAGTTTACGTACGGTGTTGTAATGTTTTGTTAGGAGTTTTAAGGTGCCGTATGTTATACTAACATGCTTCTCAAGACGGTAATGTGGCATACAGAGTCGTAATATATTCTAAATTGTCGTACGATGTTCAAAGGACTCAGACGAATTCGTTAGGTTTATTATGGAGTTTTAAGTTTACGTACGGTGTTGTAATGTTTTGTTAGGAGTAGTAAGGTGTCGTACGTTATACTAACATGCTTTTCAAGGCGGTAATGTGGCATACAGAGTCGTAATATATTCCAAATTGTTGTATGGTGTTCAAATTACTCGGACGAATTCATTAGGTTTATTATGGAGTTTTAATCTTTCGTACGGTGGTGTAAGGTGTTTTTAAAAGTTGTAACGCATCCTACATTATTCTAAATGGTTTTTCCTGTTGCTAAATTCGCATACAGAGTCGTAACAAGTCCTGAGTGGTCGTACGATGTTCAAATGACTCGGACAAATTCATTAGGTTTATTATGGAGTTTTAAGTTTACGTACGGTGTTGTAATTTTTTGTTAGGAGTTGTAAGATGCCGTATGTTATACTAACATGCTTTTCAAGGCGGTAATGTGGCATACAGAGTCGTAATATATTCCAAATTGTTGTATGGTGTTCAAATTACTCGGACGAATTCATTAGGTTTATTATGGAGTTTTAATCTTTCGTACGGTGTGTAAGGTGTTCTCAAAAGTTGTAACGCAACCTACATTATTCTAAATTGCTTTTCCTGTTGCTAATTTCGCATACAGAGTCGTAACATGTCCTGAGTGGTCGTACGATGTTCAAATCACTCGGACGAATTCATTAGGTTTGTTATGGAGTTTTAAGTTTACGTACGGTGTTGTAATGTTTTGTTAGGAGTTGTAAGGTGTCGTACGTTATACTAACATGCTTTTCAAGGCGGTAATGTGGCATACAGAGTCGTAATATATTTCAAATTGTTTGTTGTATGGTGTTCAAATTACTCGGACGAATTCATTAGGTTTATTATGGAGTTTTAATCTTTCGTATGGTGGTGTAAGGTGTTCTCAAAAGTTGTAACGCATCCTACATTAATCTAAATTGCTTTTCCTGTTGCTAATTTGGCATACAGAGTCGTAAAAAGTACTGAGTGGTCGTACGATGTTCAAATGACTCGGACGAATTCATTAGGTTTATTATGGAGTTTTAAGTTTACGTACGGTGTTGTAATGTTTTGTTAGGAGTTTTAAGGTGCCGTATGTTATACTAACATGCTTCTCAAGACGGTAATGTGGCATACAGAGTCGTAATATATTCTGAATTGTCGTACGATGTTCAAAGGACTCGGACGAATTCATTAGGTTTATTATGGAGTTTTAAGTTTACGTACGGTGTTGTAATGTTTTGTTAGGAGTAGTAAGGTGTCGTACGTTATACTAACATGCTTTTCAAGGCGGTAATGTGGCATACAGAGTCGTAATATATTCCAAATTGTTGTATGGTGTTCAAATTACTCGGACGAATTCATTAGGTTTATTATGGAGTTTTAATCTTTCGTACGGTGGTGTAAGGTGTTTTTAAAAGTTGTAACGCATCCTACATTATTCTAAATTGCTTTTCCTGTTGCTAAATTCGCATACAGAGTCGTAACAAGTCCTGAGTGGTCGTACGATGTTCAAATGACTCGGACAAATTCATTAGGTTTATTATGGAGTTTTAAGTTTACGTACGGTGTTGTAATGTTTTGTTAGGAGTAGTAAGGTGTCGTACGTTATACTAACATGCTTTTCAAGGCGGTAATGTGGCATACAGAGTCGTAATATATTCCAAATTGTTGTATGGTGTTCAAATTACTCGGACGAATTCATTAGGTTTATTATGGAGTTTTAATCTTTCGTACGGTGGTGTAAGGTGTTTTTAAAAGTTGTAACGCATCCTACATTATTCTAAATTGCTTTTCCTGTTGCTAAATTCGCATACAGAGTCGTAACAAGTCCTGAGTGGTCGTACGATGTTCAAATGACTCGGACAAATTCATTAGGTTTATTATGGAGTTTTAAGTTTACGTACGGTGTTGTAATGTTTTGTTAGGAGTAGTAAGGTGTCGTACGTTATACTAACATGCTTTTCAAGGCGGTAATGTGGCATACAGAGTCGTAATATATTCCAAATTGTTGTATGGTGTTCAAATTACTCGGACGAATTCATTAGGTTTATTATGGAGTTTTAATCTTTCGTACGGTGGTGTAAGGTGTTTTTAAAAGTTGTAACGCATCCTACATTATTCTAAATTGCTTTTCCTGTTGCTAAATTCGCATACAGAGTCGTAACAAGTCCTGAGTGGTCGTACGATGTTCAAATGACTCGGACAAATTCATTAGGTTTATTATGGAGTTTTAAGTTTACGTACGGTGTTGTAATTTTTTGTTAGGAGTTGTAAGATGCCGTATGTTATACTAACATGCTTTTCAAGGCGGTAATGTGGCATACAGAGTCGTAATATATTCCAAATTGTTGTATGGTGTTCAAATTACTCGGACGAATTCATTAGGTTTATTATGGAGTTTTAATCTTTCGTACGGTGGTGTAAGGTGTTCTCAAAAGTTGTAACGCAACCTACATTATTCTAAATTGCTTTTCCTGTTGCTAATTTCGCATACAGAGTCGTAACATGTCCTGAGTGGTCGTACGATGTTCAAATCACTCGGACGAATTCATTAGGTTTGTTATGGAGTTTTAAGTTTACGTACGGTGTTGTAATGTTTTGTTAGGAGTTGTAAGGTGTCGTACGATATACTAACATGCTTTTCAAGGCGGTAATGTGGCATACAGAGTCGTAATATATTCCAAATTGTTTGTTGTATGGTGTTCAAATTACTCGGACGAATTCATTAGGTTTATTATGGAGTTTTAATCTTTCGTACGGTGGTGTAAGGTGTTCTCAAAAGTTGTAACGCATCCTACATTAATCTAAATTGCTTTTCCTGTTGCTAATTTGGCATACAGAGTCGTAAAAAGTACTGAGTGGTCGTACGATGTTCAAATGACTCGGACAAATTCATTAGGTTTATTATGGAGTTTTAAGTTTACGTACGGTGTTGTAATTTTTTGTTAGGAGTTGTAAGATGCCGTATGTTATACTAACATGCTTTTCAAGGCGGTAATGTGGCATACAGAGTCGTAATATATTTCAAATTGTTGTATGGTGTTCAAATTACTCGGACGAATTCATTAGGTTTATTATGGAGTTTTAATCTTTCGTACGGTGGTGTAAGGTGTTCTCAAAAGTTGTAACGCATCCTACATTATTGTAAATTGCTTTTCCTGTTGCTAATTTCGCATACAGAGTCGTAACAAGTCCTGAGTGGTCGTACGATGTTCAAATGACTCGGACGAATTCATTAGGTTTATTATGGAGTTTTAAGTTTACGTACGGTGTTGTAATGTTTTGTTAGGAGTAGTAAGGTGTCGTACGTTATACTAACATGCTTTTCAAGGCGGTAATGTGGCATACAGAGTCGTAATATATTCCAAATTGTTGTATGGTGTTCAAATTACTCGGACGAATTCATTAGGTTTATTATGGAGTTTTAATCTTTCGTACGGTGGTGTAAGGTGTTTTTAAAAGTTGTAACGCATCCTACATTATTCTAAATTGCTTTTCCTGTTGCTAAATTCGCATACAGAGTCGTAACAAGTCCTGAGTGGTCGTACGATGTTCAAATGACTCGGACAAATTCATTAGGTTTATTATGGAGTTTTAAGTTTACGTACGGTGTTGTAATGTTTTGTTAGGAGTAGTAAGGTGTCGTACGTTATACTAACATGCTTTTCAAGGCGGTAATGTGGCATACAGAGTCGTAATATATTCCAAATTGTTGTATGGTGTTCAAATTACTCGGACGAATTCATTAGGTTTATTATGGAGTTTTAATCTTTCGTACGGTGGTGTAAGGTGTTTTTAAAAGTTGTAACGCATCCTACATTATTCTAAATTGCTTTTCCTGTTGCTAAATTCGCATACAGAGTCGTAACAAGTCCTGAGTGGTCGTACGATGTTCAAATGACTCGGACAAATTCATTAGGTTTATTATGGAGTTTTAAGTTTACGTACGGTGTTGTAATGTTTTGTTAGGAGTAGTAAGGTGTCGTACGTTATACTAACATGCTTTTCAAGGCGGTAATGTGGCATACAGAGTCGTAATATATTCCAAATTGTTGTATGGTGTTCAAATTACTCGGACGAATTCATTAGGTTTATTATGGAGTTTTAATCTTTCGTACGGTGGTGTAAGGTGTTTTTAAAAGTTGTAACGCATCCTACATTATTCTAAATTGCTTTTCCTGTTGCTAAATTCGCATACAGAGTCGTAACAAGTCCTGAGTGGTCGTACGATGTTCAAATGACTCGGACAAATTCATTAGGTTTATTATGGAGTTTTAAGTTTACGTACGGTGTTGTAATTTTTTGTTAGGAGTTGTAAGATGCCGTATGTTATACTAACATGCTTTTCAAGGCGGTAATGTGGCATACAGAGTCGTAATATATTCCAAATTGTTGTATGGTGTTCAAATTACTCGGACGAATTCATTAGGTTTATTATGGAGTTTTAATCTTTCGTACGGTGGTGTAAGGTGTTCTCAAAAGTTGTAACGCAACCTACATTATTCTAAATTGCTTTTCCTGTTGCTAATTTCGCATACAGAGTCGTAACATGTCCTGAGTGGTCGTACGATGTTCAAATCACTCGGACGAATTCATTAGGTTTGTTATGGAGTTTTAAGTTTACGTACGGTGTTGTAATGTTTTGTTAGGAGTTGTAAGGTGTCGTACGATATACTAACATGCTTTTCAAGGCGGTAATGTGGCATACAGAGTCGTAATATATTCCAAATTGTTTGTTGTATGGTGTTCAAATTACTCGGACGAATTCATTAGGTTTATTATGGAGTTTTAATCTTTCGTACGGTGGTGTAAGGTGTTCTCAAAAGTTGTAACGCATCCTACATTAATCTAAATTGCTTTTCCTGTTGCTAATTTGGCATACAGAGTCGTAAAAAGTACTGAGTGGTCGTACGATGTTCAAATGACTCGGACAAATTCATTAGGTTTATTATGGAGTTTTAAGTTTACGTACGGTGTTGTAATTTTTTGTTAGGAGTTGTAAGATGCCGTATGTTATACTAACATGCTTTTCAAGGCGGTAATGTGGCATACAGAGTCGTAATATATTTCAAATTGTTGTATGGTGTTCAAATTACTCGGACGAATTCATTAGGTTTATTATGGAGTTTTAATCTTTCGTACGGTGGTGTAAGGTGTTCTCAAAAGTTGTAACGCATCCTACATTATTGTAAATTGCTTTTCCTGTTGCTAATTTCGCATACAGAGTCGTAACAAGTCCTGAGTGGTCGTACGATGTTCAAATGACTCGGACGAATTCATTAGGTTTATTATGGAGTTTTAAGTTTACGTACGGTGTTGTAATGTTTTGTTAGGAGTAGTAAGGTGTCGTACGTTATACTAACATGCTTTTCAAGGCGGTAATGTGGCATACAGAGTCGTAATATATTCCAAATTGTTGTATGGTGTTCAAATTACTCGGACGAATTCATTAGGTTTATTATGGAGTTTTAATCTTTCGTACGGTGGTGTAAGGTGTTTTTAAAAGTTGTAACGCATCCTACATTATTCTAAATTGCTTTTCCTGTTGCTAAATTCGCATACATAGTCGTAACAAGTCCTGAGTGGTCGTACGATGTTCAAATGACTCGGACAAATTCATTAGGTTTATTATGGAGATTTAAGTTTACGTACGGTGTTGTAATTTTTTGTTAGGAGTTGTAAGATGCCGTATGTTATACTAACATGCTTTTCAAGGCGGTAATGTGGCATACAGAGTCGTAATATATTCCAAATTGTTGTATGGTGTTCAAATTACTCGGACGAATTCATTAGGTTTATTATGGAGTTTTTATGTTCTCAAAAGTTGTAACGCATCCTACATTATTCTAAATTGCTTTTCCTGTTGCTAATTTCGCATTCAGAGTCGTAACAAGTCCTGAGTGGTCGTACGATGTTCAAATGACTCGGACGAATTCATTAGGTTTATTATGGAGTTTTAAGTTTACGTACGGTGTTGTAATGTTTTGTTAGGAGTTGTAAGGTGACGTACGTTATACTAACATGCTTTTCAAGGCGGTAATGTGGCATACAGAGTCGTAATATATTCCAAATTGTTGTATGGTGTTCAAATTACTCGGACGAATTCATTAGGTTTATTATGGAGTTTTAATCTTTCGTACGGTGGTGTAAGGTGTTCTTAAAAGTTGTAACGCATCCTACATTATTCTAAATTGCTTTTCCTGTTGCTAATTTCGCATACAGAGTCGTAACAAGTCCTGAGTGGTCGTACGATGTTCAAATGACTCGGCCGAATTCATTAGGTTTATTATGGAGTTTTAAGTTTACGTACGGTGTTGTAATGTTTTGTTAGGAGTTGTAAGGTGACGTACGTTATACTAACATGCTTTTCAAGGCGGTAATGTGGCATACAGAGTCGTAATATATTCCAAATTGTTGTATGGTGTTCAAATTACTCGGACGAATTCATTAGGTTTATTATGGAGTTTTAATCTTTCGTACGGTGGTGTAAGGTGTTCTCAAAAGTTGTAACGCAACCTACATTATTCTAAATTGCTTTTCCTGTTGCTAATTTCGCATACAGAGTCGTAACATGTCCTGAGTGGTCGTACGATGTTCAAATCACTCGGACGAATTCATTAGGTTTATTATGGAGTTTTAAGTGTACGTACGGTGTTGTAATGTTTTGTTAGGAGTTGTAAGGTGTCGTACGTTATACTAACATGCTTTTCAAGGCGGTAATGTGGCATACAGAGTCGTAATATATTCCAAATTGTTTGTTGTATGGTGTTCAAATTACTCGGACGAATTCATTAGGTTTATTATGGAGTTTTAATCTTTCGTACGGTGGTGTAAGGTGTTCTCAAAAGTTGTAACGCATCCTACATTATTCTAAATTGCTTTTCCTGTTGCTAATTTCGCATACAGAGTCGTAAAAAGTACTGAGTGGTCGTACGATGTTCAAATGACTCGGACAAATTCATTAGGTTTATTATGGAGTTTTAAGTTTACGTACGGTGTTGTAATTTTTTGTTAGGAGTTGTAAGATGCCGTATGTTATACTAACATGCTTTTCAAGGCGGTAATGTGGCATACAGAGTCGTAATATATTTCAAATTGTTGTATGGTGTTCAAATTACTCGGACGAATTCATTAGGTTTATTATGGAGTTTTAATCTTTCGTACGGTGGTGTAAGGTGTTCTCAAAAGTTGTAACGCATCCTACATTATTGTAAATTGCTTTTCCTGTTGCTAATTTCGCATACAGAGTCGTAACAAGTCCTGAGTGGTCGTACGATGTTCAAATGACTCGGACGAATTCATTAGGTTTATTATGGAGTTTTAAGTTTACGTACGGTGTTGTAATGTTTTGTTAGGAGTTTTAAGGTGCCGTATGTTATACTAACATGCTTCTCAAGACGGTAATGTGGCATACAGAGTCGTAATATATTCTAAATTGTCGTACGATGTTCAAAGGACTCGGACGAATTCATTAGGTTTATTATGGAGTTTTAAGTTTACGTACGGTGTTGTAATGTTTTGTTAGGAGTAGTAGGGTGTCGTACGTTATACTAACATGCTTTTCAAGGCGGTAATGTGGCATACAGAGTCGTAATATATTCCAAATTGTTGTATGGTGTTCAAATTACTCGGACGAATTCATTAGGTTTATTATGGAGTTTTAATCTTTCGTACGGTGGTGTAAGGTGTTTTTAAAAGTTGTAACACATCCTACATTATTCTAAATTGCTTTTCCTGTTGCTAAATTCGCATACATAGTCGTAACAAGTCCTGAGTGGTCGTACGATGTTCAAATGACTCGGACAAATTTATAAGGTTTATTATGGAGTTTTAAGTTTTCGTACGGTGTTGTAATTTTTGGTTAGGAGTTGTAAGATGCCGTATGTTATACTAACATGCTTTTCAAGGCGGTAATGTGGCATACAGAGTCGTAATTTATTCCAAATTGTTGTATGGTGTTCAAATTACTCGGACGAATTCATTAGGTTTATTATGGAGTTTTAATCTTTCGTACGGTGGTGTAAGGTGTTCTCAAAAGTTGTAACGCATCCTACATTATTCTAAATTGCTTTTCCTGTTGCTAATTTCGCATACAGAGTCGTAACAAGTCCTGAGTGGTCGTACGATGTTCAAATGACTCGGACGAATTCATTAGGTTTATTATGGAGTTTTAAGTTTACGTACGGTATTGTAATGTTTTGTTAGGAGTTGTAAGGTGACGTACGTTATACTAACATGCTTTTCAAGGCGGTAATGTGGCATACAGAGTCGTAATATATTCCAAATTGTTGTATGGTGTTCAAATTACTCGGACGAATTCATTAGGTTTATTATGGAGTTTTAATCTTTCGTACGGTGGTGTAAGGTGTTCTCAAAAGTTGTAACGCAACCTACATTATTCTAAATTGCTTTTCCTGTTGCTAATTTCGCATACAGAGTCGTAACATGTCCTGAGTGGTCGTACGATGTTCAAATCACTCGGACGAATTCATTAGGTTTATTATGGAGTTTTAAGTTTACGTACGGTGTTGTAATGTTTTGTTAGGAGTTGTAAGGTGTCGTACGTTATACTAACTTGCTTTTCAAGGTGGTAATGTGGCATACAGAGTCGTAATATATTCCAAATTGTTTGTTGTATGGTGTTCAAATTACTTGGACGAATTCATTAGGTTTATTATGGAGTTTTAATCTTTCGTACGGTGGTGTAAGGTGTTCTCAAAAGTTGTAACGCATCCTACATTATTCTAAATTGCTTTTCCTGTTGCTAATTTCGCATACAGAGTCGTAAAAAGTACTGAGTGGTCGTACGATGTTCAAATGACTCGGACAAATTCATTAGGTTTATTATGGAGTTTTAAGTTTACGTACGGTGTTGTAATTTTTTGTTAGGAGTTGTAAGATGCCGTATGTTATACTAACATGCTTTTCAAGGCGGTAATGTGGCATACAGAGTCGTAATGTATTTCAAATTGTTGTATGGTGTTCAAATTACTCGGACGAATTCATTAGGTTTATTATGGAGTTTTAATCTTTCGTACGGTGGTGTAAGGTGTTCTCAAAAGTTGTAACGCATCCTACATTATTGTAAATTGCTTTTCCTGTTGCTAATTTCGCATACAGAGTCGTAACAAGTCCTGAGTGGTCGTACGATGTTCAAATGACTCGGACGAATTCATTAGGTTTATTATGGAGTTTTAAGTTTACGTACGGTGTTGTAATGTTTTGTTAGGAGTTTTAAGGTGCCGTATGTTATACTAACATGCTTCTCAAGACGGTAATGTGGCATACAGAGTCGTAATATATTCTAAATTGTCGTACGATGTTCAAAGGACTCGGACGAATTCATTAGCTTTATTATGGAGTTTTAAGTTTACGTACGGTGTTGTAATGTTTTGTTAGGAGTAGTAAGGTGTCGTACGTTATACTAACATGCTTTTCAAGGCGGTAATGTGGCATACAGAGTCGTAATATATTCCAAATTGTTGTATGATGTTCAAATTACTCGGACGAATTCATTAGGTTTATTATGGAGTTTTAATCTTTCGTACGGTGGTGTAAGGTGTTTTTAAAAGTTGTAACGCATCCAATTTTATTCTAAATTGCTTTTCCTGTTGCTAAATTCGCATACATAGTCGTAACAAGTCCTGAGTGGTCGTACGATGTTCAAATGACTCGGACAAATTTATTAGGTTTATTATGGAGTTTTAATTTTACGTACGGTGTTGTAATTTTTTGTTAGGAGTTGTAAGATGCCGTATGTTATACTAACATGCTTTTCAAGGCGGTAATGTGGCATACAGAGTCGTAATATATTCCAAATTGTTGTATGGTGTTCAAATTACTCGGACGAATTCATTAGGTTTATTATGGAGTTTTAATCTTTCGTACGGTGGTGTAAGGTGTTCTTAAAAGTTGTAACGCATCCTACATTATTCTAAATTGCTTTTCCTGTTGCTAATTTCGCATACAGAGTCGTAACAAGTCCTGAGTGGTCGTACGATGTTCAAATGACTCGGACGAATTCATTAGGTTTATTATGGAGTTTTAAGTTTACGTACGGTGTTGTAATGTTTTGTTAGGAGTTGTAAGGTGACGTACGTTATACTAACATGCTTTTCAAGGCGGTAATGTGGCATACAGAGTCGTAATATATTCCAAATTGTTGTATGGTGTTCAAATTACTCGGACGAATTCATTAGGTTTATTATGGAGTTTTAATCTTTCGTACGGTGGTGTAAGGTGTTCTCAAAAGTTGTAACGCAACCTACATTATTCTAAATTGCTTTTCCTGTTGCTAATTTCGCATACAGAGTCGTAACATGTCCTGAGTGGTCGTACGATGTTCAAATCACTCGGACGAATTCATTAGGTTTATTATGGAGTTTTAAGTTTACGTACGGTGTTGTAATGTTTTGTTAGGAGTTGTAAGGTGTCGTACGTTATACTAACTTGCTTTTCAAGGCGGTAATGTGGCATACAGAGTCGTAATATATTCCAAATTGTTTGTTGTATGGTGTTCAAATTACTCGGACGAATTCATTAGGTTTATTATGGAGTTTTAATCTTTCGTACGGTGGTGTAAGGTGTTCTCAAAAGTTGTAACGCATCCTACATTATTCTAAATTGCTTTTCCTGTTGCTAATTTCGCATACAGAGTCGTAAAAAGTACTGAGTGGTCGTACGATGTTCAAATGACTCGGACAAATTCATTAGGTTTATTATGGAGTTTTAAGTTTACGTACGGTGTTGTAATTTTTTGTTAGGAGTTGTAAGATGCCGTATGTTATACTAACATGCTTTTCAAGGCGGTAATGTGGCATACAGAGTCGTAATATATTTCAAATTGTTGTATGGTGTTCAAATTACTCGGACGAATTCATTAGGTTTATTATGGAGTTTTAATCTTTCGTACGGTGGTGTAAGGTGTTCTCAAAAGTTGTAACGCATCCTACATTATTGTAAATTGCTTTTCCTGTTGCTAATTTCGCATACAGAGTCGTAACAAGTCCTGAGTGGTCGTACGATGTTCAAATGACTCGGACGAATTCATTAGGTTTATTATGGAGTTTTAAGTTTACGTACGGTGTTGTAATGTTTTGTTAGGAGTTTTAAGGTGCCGTATGTTATACTAACATGCTTCTCAAGACGGAAATGTGGCATACAGAGTCGTAATATATTCTAAATTGTCGTACGATGTTCAAAGGACTCGGACGAATTCATTAGCTTTATTATGGAGTTTTAAGTTTACGTACGGTGTTGTAATGTTTTGTTAGGAGTAGTAAGGTGTCGTACGTTATACTAACATGCTTTTCAAGGCGGTAATGTGGCATACAGAGTCGTAATATATTCCAAATTGTTGTATGGTGTTCAAATTACTCGGACGAATTCATTAGGTTTATTATGGAGTTTTAATCTTTCGTACGGTGGTGTAAGGTGTTTTTAAAAGTTGTAACGCATCCAATATTATTCTAAATTGCTTTTCCTGTTGCTAAATTCGCATACATAGTCGTAACAAGTCCTGAGTGGTCGTACGATGTTCAAATGACTCGGACAAATTTATTAGGTTTATTATGGAGTTTTAATTTTACGTACGGTGTTGTAATTTTTTGTTAGGAGTTGTAAGATGCCGTATGTTATACTAACATGCTTTTCAAGGCGGTAATGTGGCATACAGAGTCGTAATATATTCCAAATTGTTGTATGGTGTTCAAATTACTCGGACGAATTCATTAGGTTTATTATGGAGTTTTAATCTTTCGTACGGTGGTGTAAGGTGTTCTTAAAAGTTGTAACGCATCCTACATTATTCTAAATTGCTTTTCCTGTTGCTAATTTCGCATACAGAGTCGTAACAAGTCCTGAGTGGTCGTACGATGTTCAAATGACTCGGACGAATTCATTAGGTTTATTATGGAGTTTTAAGTTTACGTACGGTGTTGTAATGTTTTGTTAGGAGTTGTAAGGTGACGTACGTTATACTAACATGCTTTTCAAGGCGGTAATGTGGCATACAGAGTCGTAATATATTCCAAATTGTTGTATGGTGTTCAAATTACTCGGACGAATTCATTAGGTTTATTATGGAGTTTTAATCTTTCGTACGGTGGTGTAAGGTGTTCTCAAAAGTTGTAACGCAACCTACATTATTCTAAATTGCTTTTCCTGTTGCTAATTTCGCATACAGAGTCGTAACATGTCCTGAGTGGTCGTACGATGTTCAAATCACTCGGACGAATTCATTAGGTTTATTATGGAGTTTTAAGTGTACGTACGGTGTTGTAATGTTTTGTTAGGAGTTGTAAGGTGTCGTACGTTATACTAACATGCTTTTCAAGGCGGTAATGTGGCATACAGAGTCGTAATATATTCCAAATTGTTTGTTGTATGGTGTTCAAATTACTCGGACGAATTCATTAGGTTTATTATGGAGTTTTAATCTTTCGTACGGTGGTGTAAGGTGTTCTCAAAAGTTGTAACGCATCCTACATTATTCTAAATTGCTTTTCCTGTTGCTAATTTCGCATACAGAGTCGTAAAAAGTACTGAGTGGTCGTACGATGTTCAAATGACTCGGACAAATTCAATAGGTTTATTATGGAGTTTTAAGTTTACGTACGGTGTTGTAATTTTTTGTTAGGAGTTGTAAGATGCCGTATGTTATACTAACATGCTTTTCAAGGCGGTAATGTGGCATACAGAGTCGTAATATATTTCAAATTGTTGTATGGTGTTCAAATTACTCGGACGAATTCATTAGGTTTATTATGGAGTTTTAATCTTTCGTACGGTGGTGTAAGGTGTTCTCAAAAGTTGTAACGCATCCTACATTATTGTAAATTGCTTTTCCTGTTGCTAATTTCGCATACAGAGTCGTAACAAGTCCTGAGTGGTCGTACGATGTTCAAATGACTCGGACGAATTCATTAGGTTTATTATGGAGTTTTAAGTTTACGTACGGTGTTGTAATGTTTTGTTAGGAGTTTTAAGGTGCCGTATGTTATACTAACATGCTTCTCAAGACGGTAATGTGGCATACAGAGTCGTAATATATTCTAAATTGTCGTACGATGTTCAAAGGACTCAGACGAATTCATTAGGTTTATTATGGAGTTTTAATTTTAAGTACGGTGTAGTAATGTTTTGTTAGGAGTAGTAAGGTGTCGTACGTTATACTAACATGCTTTTCAAGGCGGTAATGTGGCATACAGAGTCGTAATATATTCCAAATTGTTGTATGGTGTTCAAATTACTCGGACGAATTCATTAGGTTTATTATGGAGTTTTAATCTTTCGTACGGTGGTGTAAGGTGTTTTTAAAAGTTGTAACGCATCCAATATTATTCTAAATTGCTTTTCCTGTTGCTAAATTCGCATACATAGTCGTAACAAGTCCTGAGTGGTCGTACGATGTTCAAATGACTCGGACAAATTTATTAGGTTTATTATGGAGTTTTAATTTTACGTACGGTGTTGTAATTTTTTGTTAGGAGTTGTAAGATGCCGTATGTTATACTAACATGCTTTTCAAGGCGGTAATGTGGCATACAGAGTCGTAATATATTCCAAATTGTTGTATGGTGTTCAAATTACTCGGACGAATTCATTAGGTTTATTATGGAGTTTTAATCTTTCGTACGGTGGTGTAAGGTGTTCTTAAAAGTTGTAACGCATCCTACATTATTCTAAATTGCTTTTCCTGTTGCTAATTTCGCATACAGAGTCGTAACAAGTCCTGAGTGGTCGTACGATGTTCAAATGACTCGGACGAATTCATTAGGTTTATTATGGAGTTTTAAGTTTACGTACGGTGTTGTAATGTTTTGTTAGGAGTTGTAAGGTGACGTACGTTATACTAACATGCTTTTCAAGGCGGTAATGTGGCATACAGAGTCGTAATATATTCCAAATTGTTGTATGGTGTTCAAATTACTCGGACGAATTCATTAGGTTTATTATGGAGTTTTAATCTTTCGTACGGTGGTGTAAGGTGTTCTCAAAAGTTGTAACGCAACCTACATTATTCTAAATTGCTTTTCCTGTTGCTAATTTCGCATACAGAGTCGTAACATGTCCTGAGTGGTCGTACGATGTTCAAATCACTCGGACGAATTCATTAGGTTTATTATGGAGTTTTAAGTGTACGTACGGTGTTGTAATGTTTTGTTAGGAGTTGTAAGGTGTCGTACGTTATACTAACATGCTTTTCAAGGCGGTAATGTGGCATACAGAGTCGTAATATATTCCAAATTGTTTGTTGTATGGTGTTCAAATTACTCGGACGAATTCATTAGGTTTATTATGGAGTTTTAATCTTTCGTACGGTGGTGTAAGGTGTTCTCAAAAGTTGTAACGCATCCTACATTATTCTAAATTGCTTTTCCTGTTGCTAATTTCGCATACAGAGTCGTAAAAAGTACTGAGTGGTCGTACGATGTTCAAATGACTCGGACAAATTCAATAGGTTTATTATGGAGTTTTAAGTTTACGTACGGTGTTGTAATTTTTTGTTAGGAGTTGTAAGATGCCGTATGTTATACTAACATGCTTTTCAAGGCGGTAATGTGGCATACAGAGTCGTAATATATTTCAAATTGTTGTATGGTGTTCAAATTACTCGGACGAATTCATTAGGTTTATTATGGAGTTTTAATCTTTCGTACGGTGGTGTAAGGTGTTCTCAAAAGTTGTAACGCATCCTACATTATTGTAAATTGCTTTTCCTGTTGCTAATTTCGCATACAGAGTCGTAACAAGTCCTGAGTGGTCGTACGATGTTCAAATGACTCGGACGAATTCATTAGGTTTATTATGGAGTTTTAAGTTTACGTACGGTGTTGTAATGTTTTGTTAGGAGTTTTAAGGTGCCGTATGTTATACTAACATGCTTCTCAAGACGGTAATGTGGCATACAGAGTCGTAATATATTCTAAATTGTCGTACGATGTTCAAAGGACTCGGACGAATTCATTAGGTTTATTATGGAGTTTTAAGTTTACGTACGGTGTTGTAATGTTTTGTTAGGAGTAGTAGGGTGTCGTACGTTATACTAACATGCTTTTCAAGGCGGTAATGTGGCATACAGAGTCGTAATATATTCCAAATTGTTGTATGGTGTTCAAATTACTCGGACGAATTCATTAGGTTTATTATGGAGTTTTAATCTTTCGTACGGTGGTGTAAGGTGTTTTTAAAAGTTGTAACGCATCCTACATTATTCTAAATTGCTTTTCCTGTTGCTAAATTCGCATACATAGTCGTAACAAGTCCTGAGTGGTCGTACGATGTTCAAATGACTCGGACAAATTTATAAGGTTTATTATGGAGTTTTAAGTTTTCGTACGGTGTTGTAATTTTTTGTTAGGAGTTGTAAGATGCCGTATGTTATACTAACATGCTTTTCAAGGCGGTAATGTGGCATACAGAGTCGTAATATATTCCAAATTGTTGTATGGTGTTCAAATTACTCGGACGAATTCATTAGGTTTATTATGGAGTTTTAATCTTTCGTACGGTGGTGTAAGGTGTTCTCAAAAGTTGTAACGCAACCTACATTATTCTAAATTGCTTTTCCTGTTGCTAATTTCGCATACAGAGTCGTAACATGTCCTGAGTGGTCGTACGATGTTCAAATCACTCGGACGAATTCATTAGGTTTATTATGGAGTTTTAAGTTTACGTACGGTGTTGTAATGTTTTGTTAGGAGTAGTAGGGTGTCGTACGTTATACTAACATGCTTTTCAAGGCGGTAATATGGCATACAGAGTCGTAATATATTCCAAATTGTTGTATGGTGTTCAAATTACTCGGACGAATTCATTAGGTTTATTATGGAGTTTTAATCTTTCGTACGGTGGTGTAAGGTGTTTTTAAAAGTTGTAACGCATCCTACATTATTCTAAATTGCTTTTCCTGTTGCTAAATTCGCATACATAGTCGTAACAAGTCCTGAGTGGTCGTACGATGTTCAAATGACTCGGACAAATTTATAAGGTTTATTATGGAGTTTTAAGTTTTCGTACGGTGTTGTAATTTTTTGTTAGGAGTTGTAAGATGCCGTATGTTATACTAACATGCTTTTCAAGGCGGTAATGTGGCATACAGAGTCGTAATATATTCCAAATTGTTGTATGGTGTTCAAATTACTTGGACGAATTCATTAGGTTTATTATGGAGTTTTAATCTTTCGTACGGTGGTGTAAGGTGTTCTCAAAAGTTGTAACGCAACCTACATTATTCTAAATTGCTTTTCCTGTTGCTAATTTCGCATACAGAGTCGTAACATGTCCTGAGTGGTCGTACGATGTTCAAATCACTCGGACGAATTCATTAGGTTTATTATGGAGTTTTAAGTGTACGTACGGTGTTGTAATGTTTTGTTAGGAGTTGTAAGGTGTCGTACGTTATACTAACATGCTTTTCAAGGCGGTAATGTGGCATACAGAGTCGTAATATATTCCAAATTGTTTGTTGTATGGTGTTCAAATTACTCGGACGAATTCATTAGGTTTATTATGGAGTTTTAATCTTTCGTACGGTGGTGTAAGGTGTTCTCAAAAGTTGTAACGCATCCTACATTATTCTAAATTGCTTTTCCTGTTGCTAATTTCGCATACAGAGTCGTAAAAAGTACTGAGTGGTCGTACGATGTTCAAATGACTCGGACAAATTCATTAGGTTTATTATGGAGTTTTAAGTTTACGTACGGTGTTGTAATTTTTTGTTAGGAGTTGTAAGATGCCGTATGTTATACTAACATGCTTTTCAAGGCGGTAATGTGGCATACAGAGTCGTAATATATTTCAAATTGTTGTATGGTGTTCAAATTACTCGGACGAATTCATTAGGTTTATTATGGAGTTTTAATCTTTCGTACGGTGGTGTAAGGTGTTCTCAAAAGTTGTAACGCATCCTACATTATTGTAAATTGCTTTTCCTGTTGCTAATTTCGCATACAGAGTCGTAACAAGTCCTGAGTGGTCGTACGATGTTCAAATGACTAGGACGAATTCATTAGGTTTATTATGGAGTTTTAAGTTTACGTACGGTGTTGTAATGTTTTGTTAGGAGTTTTAAGGTGCCGTATGTTATACTAACATGCTTCTCAAGACGGTAATGTGGCATACAGAGTCGTAATATATTCTAAATTGTCGTACGATGTTCAAAGGACTCGGACGAATTCATTAGGTTTATTATGGAGTTTTAAGTTTACGTACGGTGTTGTAATGTTTTGTTAGGAGTAGTAGGGTGTCGTACGTTATACTAACATGCTTTTCAAGGCGGTAATGTGGCATACAGAGTCGTAATATATTCCAAATTATTGTATGGTGTTCAAATTACTCGGACGAATTCATTAGGTTTATTATGGAGTTTTAATCTTTCGTACGGTGGTGTAAGGTGTTTTTAAAAGTTGTAACGCATCCTACATTATTCTAAATTGCTTTTCCTGTTGCTAAATTCGCATACATAGTCGTAACAAGTCCTGAGTGGTCGTACGATGTTCAAATGACTCGGACAAATTTATAAGGTTTATTATGGAGTTTTAAGTTTTCGTACGGTGTTGTAATTTTTTGTTAGGAGTTGTAAGATGCCGTATGTTATACTAACATGCTTTTCAAGGCGGTAATGTGGCATACAGAGTCGTAATTTATTCCAAATTGTTGTATGGTGTTCAAATTACTCGGACGAATTCATTAGGTTTATTATGGAGTTTTAATCTTTCGTACGGTGGTGTAAGGTGTTCTCAAAAGTTGTAACGCATCCTACATTATTCTAAATTGCTTTTCCTGTTGCTAATTTCGCATACAGAGTCGTAACAAGTCCTGAGTGGTCGTACGATGTTCAAATGACTCGGACGAATTCATTAGGTTTATTATGGAGTTTTAAGTTTACATACGGTGTTGTAATGTTTTGTTAGGAGTTGTAAGGTGACGTACGTTATACTAACATGCTTTTCAAGGCGGTAATGTGGCATACAGAGTCGTAATATATTCCAAATTGTTGTATGGTGTTCAAATTACTCGGACGAATTCATTAGGTTTATTATGGAGTTTTAATCTTTCGTACGGTGGTGTAAGGTGTTCTCAAAAGTTGTAACGCAACCTACATTATTCTAAATTGCTTTTCCTGTTGCTAATTTCGCATACAGAGTCGTAACATGTCCTGAGTGGTCGTACGATGTTCAAATCACTCGGACGAATTCAATAGGTTTATTATGGAGTTTTAAGTTTACGTACGGTGTTGTAATGTTTTGTTAGGAGTTGTAAGGTGTCGTACGTTATACTAACTTGCTTTTCAAGGCGGTAATGTGGCATACAGAGTCGTAATATATTCCAAATTGTTTGTTGTATGGTGTTCAAATTACTCGGACGAATTCATTAGGTTTATTATGGAGTTTTAATCTTTCGTACGGTGGTGTAAGGTGTTCTCAAAAGTTGTAACGCATCCTACATTATTCTAAATTGCTTTTTCTGTTGCTAATTTCGCATACAGAGTCGTAAAAAGTACTGAGTGGTCGTACGATGTTCAAATGACTCGGACAAATTCATTAGGTTTATTATGGAGTTTTAAGTTTACGTACGGTGTTGTAATTTTTTGTTAGGAGTTGTAAGATGCCGTATGTTATACTAACATGCTTTTCAAGGCGGTATGTGGCATACAGAGTCGTAATATATTTCAAATTGTTGTATGGTGTTCAAATTACTCGGACGAATTCATTAGGTTTATTATGGAGTTTTAATCTTTCGTACGGTGGTGTAAGGTGTTCTCAAAAGTTGTAACGCATCCTACATTATTGTAAATTGCTTTTCCTGTTGCTAATTTCGCATACAGAGTCGTAACAAGTCCTGAGTGGTCGTACGATGTTCAAATGACTCGGACGAATTCATTAGGTTTATTATGGAGTTTTAAGTTTACGTACGGTGTTGTAATGTTTTGTTAGGAGTTTTAAGGTGCCGTATGTTATACTAACATGCTTCTCAAGACGGTAATGTGGCATACAGAGTCGTAATATATTCTAAATTGTCGTATGATGTTCAAAGGACTCGGACGAATTCATTAGCTTTATTATGGAGTTTTAAGTTTACGTACGGTGTTGTAATGTTTTGTTAGGAGTAGTAAGGTGTCGTACGTTATACTAACATGCTTTTCAAGGCGGTAATGTGGCATACAGAGTCGTAATATATTCCAAATTGTTGTATGGTGTTCAAATTACTCGGACGAATTCATTAGGTTTATTATGGAGTTTTAATCTTTCGTACGGTGGTGTAAGGTGTTTTTAAAAGTTGTAACGCATCCTATATTATTCTAAATTGCTTTTCCTGTTGCTAAATTCGCATACATAGTCGTAACAAGTCCTGAGTGGTCGTACGATGTTCAAATGACTCGGACAAATTTATTAGGTTTATTATGGAGTTTTAAGTTTACGTACGGTGTTGTAATGTTTTGTTAGGAGTTTTAAGGTGCCGTATGTTATACTAACATGCTTCTCAAGACGGTAATGTGGCATACAGAGTCGTAATATATTCTAAATTGTCGTATGATGTTCAAAGGACTCGGACGAATTCATTAGCTTTATTATGGAGTTTTAAGTTTACGTACGGTGTTGTAATGTTTTGTTAGGAGTAGTAAGGTGTCGTACGTTATACTAACATGCTTTTCAAGGCGGTAATGTGGCATACAGAGTCGTAATATATTCCAAATTGTTGTATGGTGTTCAAATTACTCGGACGAATTCATTAGGTTTATTATGGAGTTTTAATCTTTCGTACGGTGGTGTAAGGTGTTTTTAAAAGTTGTAACGCATCCTATATTATTCTAAATTGCTTTTCCTGTTGCTAAATTCGCATACATAGTCGTAACAAGTCCTGAGTGGTCGTACGATGTTCAAATGACTCGGACAAATTTATTAGGTTTATTATGGAGTTTTAAGTTTACGTACGGTGTTGTAATTTTTTGTTAGGAGTTGTAAGATGCCGTATGTTATACTAACATGCTTTTCAAGGCGGTAATGTGGCATACAGAGTCGTAATATATTCCAAATTGTTGTATGGTGTTCAAATTACTCGGACGAATTCATTAGGTTTATTATGGAGTTTTAATCTTTCGTACGGTGGTGTAAGGTGTTCTCAAAAGTTGTAACGCATCCTACATTATTCTAAATTGCTTTTCCTGTTGCTAATTTCGCATACAGAGTCGTAACAAGTCCTGAGTGGTCGTACGATGTTCAAATGACTCGGACGAATTCATTAGGTTTATTATGGAGTTTTAAGTTTACGTACGGTGTTGTAATGTTTTGTTAGGAGTTGTAAGGTGACGTACGTTATACTACCATGCTTTTCAAGGCGGTAATGTGGCATACAGAGTCGTAATATATTCCAAATTGTTGTATGGTGTTCAAATTACTCGGACGAATTCATTAGGTTTATTATGGAGTTTTAATCTTTCGTACGGTGGTGTAAGGTGTTTTTAAAAGTTGTAACGCATCCTATATTATTCTAAATTGCTTTTCCTGTTGCTAAATTCGCATACATAGTCGTAACAAGTCCTGAGTGGTCGTACGATGTTCAAATGACTCGGACAAATTTATTAGGTTTATTATGGAGTTTTAAGTTTACGTACGGTGTTGTAATTTTTTGTTAGGAGTTGTAAGATGCCGTATGTTATACTAACATGCTTTTCAAGGCGGTAATGTGGCATACAGAGTCGTAATATATTCCAAATTGTTGTATGGTGTTCAAATTACTCGGACGAATTCATTAGGTTTATTATGGAGTTTTAATCTTTCGTACGGTGGTGTAAGGTGTTCTCAAAAGTTGTAACGCATCCTACATTATTCTAAATTGCTTTTCCTGTTGCTAATTTCGCATACAGAGTCGTAACAAGTCCTGAGTGGTCGTACGATGTTCAAATGACTCGGACGAATTCATTAGGTTTATTATGGAGTTTTAAGTTTACGTACGGTGTTGTAATGTTTTGTTAGGAGTTGTAAGGTGACGTACGTTATACTAACATGCTTTTCAAGGCGGTAATGTGGCATACAGAGTCGTAATATATTCCAAATTGTTGTATGGTGTTCAAATTACTCGGACGAATTCATTAGGTTTATTATGGAGTTTTAATCTTTCGTACGGTGGTGTAAGGTGTTCTCAAAAGTTGTAACGCAACCTACATTATTCTAAATTGCTTTTCCTGTTGCTAATTTCGCATACAGAGTCGTAACATGTCCTGAGTGGTCGTACGATGTTCAAATCACTCGGACGAATTCATTAGGTTTATTATGGAGTTTTAAGTTTACGTACGGTGTTGTAATGTTTTGTTAGGAGTTGTAAGGTGTCGTACGTTATACTAACATGCTTTTCAAGGCGGTAATGTGGCATACAGAGTCGTAATATATTCCAAATTGTTTGTTGTATGGTGTTCAAATTACTCGGACGAATTCATTAGGTTTATTATGGAGTTTTAATCTTTCGTACGGTGGTGTAAGGTGTTCTCAAAAGTTGTAACGCATCCTACATTATTCTAAATTGCTTTTCCTGTTGCTAATTTCGCATACAGAGTCGTAAAAAGTACTGAGTGGTCGTACGATGTTCAAATGACTCGGACAAATTCATTAGGTTTATTATGGAGTTTTAAGTTTACGTACGGTGTTGTAATTTTTTGTTAGGAGTTGTAAGATGCCGTATGTTATACTAACAAGCTTTTCAAGGCGGTAATGTGGCATACAGAGTCGTAATATATTTCAAATTGTTGTATGGTGTTCAAATTACTCGGACGAATTCATTAGGTTTATTATGGAGTTTTAATCTTTCGTACGGTGGTGTAAGGTGTTCTCAAAAGTTGTAACGCATCCTAAATTATTGTAAATTGCTTTTCCTGTTGCTAATTTCGCATACAGAGTCGTAACAAGTCCTGAGTGGTCGTACGATGTTCAAATGACTCGGACGAATTCATTAGGTTTATTATGGAGTTTTAAGTTTACGTACGGTGTTGTAATGTTTTGTTAGGAGTTTTAAGGTGCCGTATGTTATACTAACATGCTTCTCAAGACGGTAATGTGGCATACAGAGTCGTAATATATTCTAAATTGTCGTACGATGTTCAAAGGACTCGGACGAATTCATTAGGTTTATTATGGAGTTTTAAGTTTACGTACGGTGTTGTAATGTTTTGTTAGGAGTAGTAGGGTGTCGTACGTTATACTAACATGCTTTTCAAGGCGGTAATGTGGCATACAGAGTCGTAATATATTCCAAATTGTTGTATGGTGTTCAAATTACTCGGACGAATTCATTAGGTTTATTATGGAGTTTTAATCTTTCGTACGGTGGTGTAAGGTGTTTTTAAAAGTTGTAACGCATCCTACATTATTCTAAATTGCTTTTCCTGTTGCTAAATTCGCATACATAGTCGTAACAAGTCCTGAGTGGTCGTACGATGTTCAAATGACTCGGACAAATTTATTAGGTTTATTATGGAGTTTTAAGTTTTCGTACGGTGTTGTAATTTTTTGTTAGGAGTTGTAAGATGCCGTATGTTATACTAACATGCTTTTCAAGGCGGTAATGTGGCATACAGAGTCGTAATTTATTCCAAATTGTTGTATGGTGTTCAAATTACTCGGACGAATTCATTAGGTTTATTATGGAGTTTTAATCTTTCGTACGGTGGTGTAAGGTGTTCTCAAAAGTTGTAACGCATCCTACATTATTCTAAATTGCTTTTCCTGTTGCTAATTTCGCATACAGAGTCGTAAAAAGTACTGAGTGGTCGTACGATGTTCAAATGACTCGGACAAATTCATTAGGTTTATTATGGAGTTTTAAGTTTACGTACGGTTTTGTAATTTTTTGTTAGGAGTTGTAAGATGCCGTATGTTATACTAACATGCTTTTCAAGGCGGTAATGTGGCATACAGAGTCGTAATATATTTCAAATTGTTGTATGGTGTTCAAATTACTCGGACGAATTCATTGGGTTTATTATGGAGTTTTAATCTTTCGTACGGTGGTGTAAGGTGTTCTCAAAAATTGTAACGCATCCTACATTATTGTAAATTGCTTTTCCTGTTGCTAATTTCGCATACAGAGTCGTAACAAGTCCTGAGTGGTCGTACGATGTTCAAATGACTCGGACGAATTCATTAGGTTTATTATGGAGTTTTAAGTTTACGTACGGTGTTGTAATGTTTTGTTAGGAGTTGTAAGGTGTCGTACGTTATACTAACATGCTTTTCAAGGCGGTAATGTGGCATACAGAGTCGTAATATATTCCAAATTGTTTGTTGTATGGTGTTCAAATTACTCGGACGAATTCATTAGGTTTATTATGGAGTTTTAATCTTTCGTACGGTGGTGTAAGGTGTTCTCAAAAGTTGTAACGCATCCTACATTATTCTAAATTGCTTTTCCTGTTGCTAATTTCGCATACAGAGTCGTAAAAAGTACTGAGTGGTCGTACGATGTTCAAATGACTCGGACAAATTCATTAGGTTTATTATGGAGTTTTAAGTTTACGTACGGTGTTGTAATTTTTTGTTAGGATTTGTAAGATGCCGTATGTTATACTAACATGCTTTTCAAGGCGGTAATGTGGCATACAGAGTCGTAATATATTTCAAATTGTTGTATGGTGTTCAAATTACTCGGACGAATTCATTAGGTTTATTATGGAGTTTTAATCTTTCGTACGGTGGTGTAAGGTGTTCTCAAAAGTTGTAACGCATCCTACATTATGGTAAATTGCTTTTCCTGTTGCTAATTTCGCATACAGAGTCGTAACAAGTCCTGAGTGGTCGTACGATGTTCAAATGACTCGGACGAATTTATTAGGTTTATTATGGAGTTTTAAGTTTACGTACGGTGTTGTAATGTTTTGTTAGGAGTTTTAAGGTGCCGTATGTTATACTAACATGCTTCTCAAGACGGTAATGTGGCATACAGAGTCGTAATATATTCTAAATTGTCGTACGATGTTCAAAGGACTCGGACGAATTCATTAGCTTTATTATGGAGTTTTAAGTTTACGTACGGTGTTGTAATGTTTTGTTAGGAGTAGTAAGGTGTCGTACGTTATACTAACATGCTTTTCAAGGCGGTAATGTGGCATACAGAGTCGTAATATATTCCAAATTGTTGTATGGTGTTCAAATTACTCGGACGAATTCATTAGGTTTATTATGGAGTTTTAATCTTTCGTACGGTGGTGTAAGGTGTTTTTAAAAGTTGTAACGCATCCTATATTATTCTAAATTGCTTTTCCTGTTGCTAAATTCGCATACATAGTCGTAACAAGTCCTGAGTGGTCGTACGATGTTCAAATGACTCGGACAAATTTATTAGGTTTATTATGGAGTTTTAAGTTTACGTACGGTGTTGTAATGTTTTGTTAGGAGTTTTAAGGTGCCGTATGTTATACTAACATGCTTCTCAAGACGGTAATGTGGCATATAGAGTCGTAATATATTCTAAATTGTCGTACGATGTTCAAAGGACTCGGACGAATTCATTAGCTTTATTATGGAGTTTTAAGTTTACGTACGGTGTTGTAATGTTTTGTTAGGAGTAGTAAGGTGTCGTACGTTATACTAACATGCTTTTCAAGGCGGTAATGTGGCATACAGAGTCGTAATATATTCCAAATTGTTGTATGGTGTTCAAATTACTCGGACGAATTCATTAGGTTTATTATGGAGTTTTAATCTTTCGTACGGTGGTGTAAGGTGTTTTTAAAAGTTGTAACACATCCTACATTATTCTAAATTGCTTTTCCAGTTGCTAAATTCGCATACATAGTCGTAACAAGTCCTGAGTGGTCGTACGATGTTCAAATGACTCGGACAAATTTATTAGGTTTATTATGGAGTTTTAAGTTTACGTACGGTGTTGTAATTTTTTGTTAGGAGTTGTAAGATGCCGTATGTTATACTAACATGCTTTTCAAGGCGGTAATGTGGCATACAGAGTAGTAATATATTCCAAATTGTTGTATGGTGTTCAAATTACTCGGACGAATTCATTAGGTTTATTATGGAGTTTTAATCTTTCGTACGGTGGTGTAAGGTGTTCTCAAAAGTTGTAACGCATCCTACATTATTCTAAATTGCTTTTCCTGTTGCTAATTTCGCATACAGAGTCGTAACAAGTCCTGAGTGGTCGTACGATGTTCAAATGACTCGGACGAATTCATTAGGTTTATTATGGAGTTTTAAGTTTACGTACGGTGTTGTAATGTTTTGTTAGGAGTTGTAAGGTGACGTACGTTATACTAACATGCTTTTCAAGGCGGTAATGTGGCATACAGAGTCGTAATATATTCCAAATTGTTGTATGGTGTTCAAATTACTCGGACGAATTCATTAGGTTTATTATGGAGTTTTAATCTTTCGTACGGTGGTGTAAGGTGTTTTTAAAAGTTGTAACACATCCAATATTATTCTAAATTGCTTTTCCTGTTGCTAAATTCGCATACATAGTCGTAACAAGTCCTGAGTGGTCGTACGATGTTCAAATGACTCGGACAAATTTATTAGGTTTATTATGGAGTTTTAAGTTTACGTACGGTGTTCTAATTTTTTGTTAGGAGTTGTAAGATGTCGTATGTTATACTAACATGCTTTTCAAGGCGGTAATGTGGCATACAGAGTCGTAATATATTCCAAATTGTTGTATGGTGTTCAAATTACTCGGACGAATTCATTATGTTTGTTATGGAGTTTTAATCTTTCGTACGGTGGTGTAAGGTGTTCTCAAAAGTTGTAACGCATCCTACATTATTCTAAATTGCTTTTCCTGTTGCTAATTTCGCATACAGAGTCGTAACAAGTACTGAGTGGTCGTACGATGTTCAAATGACTCGGACGAATTCATTAGGTTTATTATGGAGTTTTAAGTTTACGTACGGTGTTGTAATGTTTTGTTAGGAGTTGTAAGGTGACGTACGTTATACTAACATGCTTTTCAAGGCGGTAATGTGGCATACAGAGTCGTAATATATTCCAAATTGTTGTATGGTGTTCAAATTACTCGGACGAATTCATTATGTTTATTATGGAGTTTTAATCTTTCGTACGGTGGTGTAAGGTGTTCTCAAAAGTTGTAATGCATCCTACATTATTCTAAATTGCTTTTCCTGTTGCTAATTTCGCATACAGAGTCGTAACAATTCCTGAGTGGTCGTACGATGTTCAAATGACTCGGACGAATTCATTAGGTTTATTATGGAGTTTTAAGTTTACGTACGGTGTTGTAATGTTTTGTTAGGAGTTGTAAGGTGACGTACGTTATACTAACATGCTTTTCAAGGCGGTAATGTGGCATACAGAGTCGTAATATATTCCAAATTGTTGTATGGTGTTCAAATTACTCGGACGAATTCATTAGGTTTATTATGGAGTTTTAATCTTTCGTACGGTGGTGTAAGGTGTTCTCAAAAGTTGTAACGCATCCTACATTGTTCTAAATTGCTTTTCCTGTTGCTAATTTCGCATACAGAGTCGTAACAAGTCCTGAGTGGTCGTACGATGTTCAAATGACTCGGACGAATTCATTAGGTTTATTATGGAGTTTTAAGTTTACGTACGGTGTTGTAATGTTTTGTTAGGAGTTGTAAGGTGTCGTACGTTATACTAACATGCTTTTCAAGGCGGTAATGTGGCATACAGAGTCGTAATATATTCCAAATTGTTTGTTGTATGGTGTTCAAATTACTCGGACGAATTCATTAGGTTTATTATGGAGTTTTAATCTTTCGTACGGTGGTGTAAGGTGTTCTCAAAAGTTGTAACGCATCCTACATTATTCTAAATTGCTTTTCCTGTTGCTAATTTCGCATACAGAGTCGTAAAAAGTACTGAGTGGTCGTACGATGTTCAAATGACTCGGACAAATTCATTAGGTTTATTATGGAGTTTTAAGTTTACGTACGGTGTTGTAATTTTTTGTTAGGAGTTGTAAGATGCCGTATGTTATACTAACATGCTTTTCAAGGCGGTAATGTGGCATACAGAGTCGTAATATATTTCAAATTGTTGTATGGTGTTCAAATTACTCGGACGAATTCATTAGGTTTATTATGGAGTTTTAATCTTTCGTACGGTGGTGTAAGGTGTTCTCAAAAGTTGTAACGCATCCTACATTATTGTAAATTGCTTTTCCTGTTGCTAATTTCGCATACAGAGTCGTAACAAGTCCTGAGTGGTCGTACGATGTTCAAATGACTCGGACGAATTCATTAGGTTTATTATGGAGTTTTAAGTTTACGTACGGTGTTGTAATGTTTTGTTAGGAGTTTTAAGGTGCCGTATGTTATACTAACATGCTTCTCAAGACGGTAATGTGGCATACAGAGTCGTAATATATTCTAAATTGTCGTACGATGTTCAAAGGACTCGGACGAATTCATTAGGTTTATTATGGAGTTTTAAGTTTACGTACAGTGTTGTAATGTTTTGTTAGGAGTAGTAGGGTGTCGTACGTTATACTAACATGCTTTTCAAGGCGGTAATGTGGCATACAGAGTCGTAATATATTCCAAATTGTTGTATGGTGTTCAAATTACTCGGACGAATTCATTAGGTTTATTATGGAGTTTTAATCTTTCGTACGGTGGTGTAAGGTGTTTTTAAAAGTTGTAACGCATCCTACATTATTCTAAATTGCTTTTCCTGTTGCTAAATTCGCATACATAGTCGTAACAAGTCCTGAGTGGTCGTACGATGTTCAAATGACTCGGACAAATTTATTAGGTTTATTATGGAGTTTTAAGTTTTCGTACGGTGTTGTAATTTTTTGTTAGGAGTTGTAAGATGCCGTATGTTATACTAACATGCTTTTCAAGGCGGTAATGTGGCATACAGAGTAGTAATTTATTCCAAATTGTTGTATGGTGTTCAAATTACTCGGACGAATTCATTAGGTTTATTATGGAGTTTTAATCTTTCGTACGGTGGTGTAAGGTGTTCTCAAAAGTTGTAACGCATCCTACATTATTGTAAATTGCTTTTCCTGTTGCTAATTTCGCATACAGAGTCGTAACAAGTCCTGAGTGGTCGTACGATGTTCAAATGACTCGGACGAATTCATTAGGTTTATTATGGAGTTTTAAGTTTACGTACGGTGTTGTAATGTTTTGTTAGGAGTTGTAAGGTGTCGTACGTTATACTAACATGCTTTTCAAGGCGGTAATGTGGCATACAGAGTCGTAATATATTCCAAATTGTTTGTTGTATGGTGTTCAAATTACTCGGACGAATTCATTAGGTTTATTATGGAGTTTTAATCTTTCGTACGGTGGTGTAAGGTGTTCTCAAAAGTTGTAACGCATCCTACATTATTCTAAATTGCTTTTCCTGTTGCTAATTTCGCATACAGAGTCGTAAAAAGTACTGAGTGGTCGTACGATGTTCAAATGACTCGGACAAATTCATTAGGTTTATTATGGAGTTTTAAGTTTACGTACGGTGTTGTAATTTTTTGTTAGGAGTTGTAAGATGCCGTATGTTATACTAACATGCTTTTCAAGGCGGTAATGTGGCATACAGAGTCGTAATATATTTCAAATTGTTGTATGGTGTTCAAATTACTCGGACGAATTCATTAGGTTTATTATGGAGTTTTAATCTTTCGTACGGTGGTGTAAGGTGTTCTCAAAAGTTGTAACGCATCCTACATTATGGTAAATTGCTTTTCCTGTTGCTAATTTCGCATACAGAGTCGTAACAAGTCCTGAGTGGTCGTACGATGTTCAAATGACTCGGACGAATTCATTAGGTTTATTATGGAGTTTTAAGTTTACGTACGGTGTTGTAATGTTTTGTTAGGAGTTTTAAGGTGCCGTATGTTATACTAACATGCTTCTCAAGACGGTAATGTTGCATACAGAGTCGTAATATATTCTAAATTGTCGTACGATGTTCAAAGGACTCGGACGAATTCATTAGCTTTATTATGGAGTTTTAAGTTTACGTACGGTGTTGTAATGTTTTGTTAGGAGTAGTAAGGTGTCGTATGTTATACTAACATGCTTTTCAAGGCGGTAATGTGGCATACAGAGTCGTAATATATTCCAAATTGTTGTATGGTGTTCAAATTACTCGGACGAATTCATTAGGTTTATTATGGAGTTTTAATCTTTCGTACGGTGGTGTAAGGTGTTTTTAAAAGTTGTAACACATCCTACATTATTCTAAATTGCTTTTCCAGTTGCTAAATTCGCATACATAGTCGTAACAAGTCCTGAGTGGTCGTACGATGTTCAAATGACTCGGACAAATTTATTAGGTTTATTATGGAGTTTTAAGTTTACGTACGGTGTTGTAATTTTTTGTTAGGAGTTGTAAGATGCCGTATGTTATACTAACATGCTTTTCAAGGCGGTAATGTGGCATACAGAGTCTTAATATATTCCAAATTGTTGTATGGTGTTCAAATTACTCGGACGAATTCATTAGGTTTATTATGGAGTTTTAATCTTTCGTACGGTGGTGTAAGGTGTTCTCAAAAGTTGTAGCGCATCCTACATTATTCTAAATTGCTTTTCCTGTTGCTAATTTCGCATACAGAGTCGTAACAAGTCCTGAGTGGTCGTACGATGTTCAAATGACTCGGACGAATTCATTAGGTTTATTATGGAGTTTTAAGTTTACGTACGGTGTTGTAATGTTTTGTTAGGAGTTGTAAGGTGACGTACGTTATACTAACATGCTTTTCAAGGCGGTAATGTGGCATACAGAGTCGTAATATATTCCAAATTGTTGTATGGTGTTCAAATTACTCGGACGAATTCATTAGGTTTATTATGGAGTTTTAATCTTTCGTACGGTGGTGTAAGGTGTTTTTAAAAGTTGTAACGCATCCAATATTATTCTAAATTGCTTTTCCTGTTGCTAAATTCGCATACATAGTCGTAACAAGTCCTGAGTGGTCGTACGATGTTCAAATGACTCGGACAAATTTATTAGGTTTATTATGGAGTTTTAAGTTTACGTACGGTGTTGTAATTTTTTGTTAGGAGTTGTAAGATGCCGTATGTTATACTAACATGCTTTTCAAGGCGGTAATGTGGCATACAGAGTCGTAATATATTCCAAATTGTTGTATGGTGTTCAAATTACTCGGACGAATTCATTAGGTTTATTATGGAGTTTTAATCTTTCGTACGGTGGTGTAAGGTGTTCTCAAAAGTTGTAACGCATCCTACATTATTCTAAATTGCTTTTCCTGTTGCTAATTTCGCATACAGAGTCGTAACAAGTCCTGAGTGGTCGTACGATGTTCAAATGACTCGGACGAATTCATTAGGTTTATTATGGAGTTTTAAGTTTACGTACGGTGTTGTAATGTTTTGTTAGGAGTTGTAAGGTGACGTACGTTATACTAACATGCTTTTCAAGGCGGTAATGTGGCATACAGAGTCGTAATATATTCCAAATTGTTGTATGGTGTTCAAATTACTCGGACGAATTCATTAGGTTTATTATGGAGTTTTAATCTTTCGTACGGTGGTGTAAGGTGTTCTCAAAAGTTGTAACGCAACCTACATTATTCTAAATTGCTTTTCCTGTTGCTAATTTCGCATACAGAGTCGTAACATGTCCTGAGTGGTCGTACGATGTTCAAATCACTCGGACGAATTCATTAGGTTTATTATGGAGTTTTAAGTTTACGTACGGTGTTGTAATGTTTTGTTAGGAGTTGTAAGGTGTCGTACGTTATACTAACATGCTTTTCAAGGCGGTAATGTGGCATACAGAGTCGTAATATATTCCAAATTGTTTGTTGTATGGTGTTCAAATTACTCGGACGAATTCATTAGGTTTATTATGGAGTTTTAATCTTTCGTACGGTGGTGTAAGGTGTTCTCAAAAGTTGTAACGCATCCTACATTATTCTAAATTGCTTTTCCTATTGCTAATTTCGCATACAGAGTCGTAAAAAGTACTGAGTGGTCGTACGATGTTCAAATGACTCGGACAAATTCATTAGGTTTATTATGGAGTTTTAAGTTTACGTACGGTGTTGTAATTTTTTGTTAGGAGTTGTAAGATGCCGTATGTTATACTAACATGCTTTTCAAGGCGGTAATGTGGCATACAGAGTCGTAATATATTTCAAATTGTTGTATGGTGTTCAAATTACTCGGACGAATTCATTAGGTTTATTATGGAGTTTTAATCTTTCGTACGGTGGTGTAAGGTGTTCTCAAAAGTTGTAACGCATCCTACATTATTGTAAATTGCTTTTCCTGTTGCTAATTTCGCATACAGAGTCGTAACAAGTCCTGAGTGGTCGTACGATGTTCAAATGACTCGGACGAATTCATTAGGTTTATTATGGAGTTTTAAGTTTACGTACGGTGTTGTAATGTTTTGTTAGGAGTTTTAAGGTGCCGTATGTTATACTAACATGCTTCTCAAGACGGTAATGTGGCATACAGAGTCGTAATATATTCTAAATTGTCGTACGATGTTCAAAGGACTCGGACGAATTCATTAGCTTTATTATGGAGTTTTAAGTTTACGTACGGTGTTGTAATGTTTTGTTAGGAGTAGTAAGGTGTCGTACGTTATACTAACATGCTTTTCAAGGCGGTAATGTGGCATACAGAGTCGTAATATATTCCAAATTGTTGTATGGTGTTCAAATTACTCGGACGAATTCATTAGGTTTATTATGGAGTTTTAATCTTTCGTACGCTGGTGTAAGGTGTTTTTAAAAGTTGTAACACATCCTACATTATTCTAAATTGCTTTTCCAGTTGCTAAATTCGCATACATAGTCGTAACAAGTCCTGAGTGGTCGTACGATGTTCAAATGACTCGGACAAATTTATTAGGTTTATTATGGAGTTTTAAGTTTACGTACGGTGTTGTAATTTTTTGTTAGGAGTTGTAAGATGCCGTATGTTATACTAACATGCTTTTCAAGGCGGTAATGTGGCATACAGAGTCGTAATATATTCCAAATTGTTGTATGGTGTTCAAATTACTCGGACGAATTCATTAGGTTTATTATGGAGTTTTAATCTTTCGTACGGTGGTGTAAGGTGTTCTCAAAAGTTGTAACGCATCCTACATTATTCTAAATTGCTTTTCCTGTTGCTAATTTCGCATACAGAGTCGTAACAAGTCCTGAGTGGTCGTACGATGTTCAAATGACTCGGACGAATTCATTAGGTTTATTATGGAGTTTTAAGTTTACGTACGGTGTTGTAAAGTTTTGTTAGGAGTTGTAAGGTGACGTACGTTATACTAACATGCTTTTCAAGGCGGTAATGTGGCATACAGAGTCTTAATATATTCCAAATTGTTGTATGGTGTTCAAATTACTCGGACGAATTCATTAGGTTTATTATGGAGTTTTAATCTTTCGTACGGTGGTGTAAGGTGTTCTCAAAAGTTGTAACGCATCCTACATTATTCTAAATTGCTTTTCCTGTTGCTAATTTCGCATACAGAGTCGTAACAAGTCCTGAGTGGTCGTACGATGTTCAAATGACTCGGACGAATTCATTAGGTTTATTATGGAGTTTTAAGTTTACGTACGGTGTTGTAATGTTTTGTTAGGAGTTGTAAGGTGACGTACGTTATACTAACATGCTTTTCAAGGCGGTAATGTGGCATACAGAGTCTTAATATATTCCAAATTGTTGTATGGTGTTCAAATTACTCGGACGAATTCATTAGGTTTATTATGGAGTTTTAATCTTTCGTACGGTGGTGTAAGGTGTTCTCAAAAGTTGTAGTGCATCCTACATTATTCTAAATTGCTTTTCCTGTTGCTAATTTCGCATACAGAGTCGTAACAAGTCCTGAGTGGTCGTACGATGTTCAAATGACTCGGACGAATTCATTAGGTTTATTATGGAGTTTTAAGTTTACGTACGGTGTTGTAATGTTTTGTTAGGAGTTGTAAGGTGACGTACGTTATACTAACATGCTTTTCAAGGCGGTAATGTGGCATACAGAGTCGTAATATATTCCAAATTGTTGTATGGTGTTCAAATTACTCGGACGAATTCATTAGGTTTATTATGGAGTTTTAATCTTTCGTACGGTGGTGTAAGGTGTTTTTAAAAGTTGTAACGCATCCAATATTATTCTAAATTGCTTTTCCTGTTGCTAAATTCGCATACATAGTCGTAACAAGTCCTGAGTGGTCGTACGATGTTCAAATGACTCGGACAAATTTATTAGGTTTATTATGGAGTTTTAAGTTTACGTACGGTGTTGTAATTTTTTGTTAGGAGTTGTAAGATGCCGTATGTTATACTAACATGCTTTTCAAGGCGGTAATGTGGCATACAGAGTCGTAATATATTCCAAATTGTTGTATGGTGTTCAAATTACTCGGACGAATTCATTAGGTTTATTATGGAGTTTTAATCTTTCGTACGGTGGTGTAAGGTGTTCTCAAAAGTTGTAACGCATCCTACATTATTCTAAATTGCTTTTCCTGTTGCTAATTTCGCATACAGAGTCGTAACAAGTCCTGAGTGGTCGTACGATGTTCAAATGACTCGGACGAATTCATTAGGTTTATTATGGAGTTTTAAGTTTACGTACGGTGTTGTAATGTTTTGTTAGGAGTTGTAAGGTGACGTACGTTATACTAACATGCTTTTCAAGGCGGTAATGTGGCATACAGAGTCGTAATATATTCCAAATTGTTGTATGGTGTTCAAATTACTCGGACGAATTCATTAGGTTTATTATGGAGTTTTAATCTTTCGTACGGTGGTGTAAGGTGTTCTCAAAAGTTGTAACGCAACCTACATTATTCTAAATTGCTTTTCCTGTTGCTAATTTCGCATACAGAGTCGTAACATGTCCTGAGTGGTCGTACGATGTTCAAATCACTCGGACGAATTCATTAGGTTTATTATGGAGTTTTAAGTTTACGTACGGTGTTGTAATGTTTTGTTAGGAGTTGTAAGGTGTCGTACGTTATACTAACATGCTTTTCAAGGCGGTAATGTGGCATACAGAGTCGTAATATATTCCAAATTGTTTGTTGTATGGTGTTCAAATTACTCGGACGAATTCATTAGGTTTATTATGGAGTTTTAATCTTTCGTACGGTGGTGTAAGGTGTTCTCAAAAGTTGTAACGCATCCTACATTATTCTAAATTGCTTTTCCTATTGCTAATTTCGCATACAGAGTCGTAAAAAGTACTGAGTGGTCGTACGATGCTCAAATGACTCGGACAAATTCATTAGGTTTATTATGGAGTTTTAAGTTTACGTACGGTGTTGTAATTTTTTGTTAGGAGTTGTAAGATGCCGTATGTTATACTAACATGCTTTTCAAGGCGGTAATGTGGCATACAGAGTCGTAATATATTTCAAATTGTTGTATGGTGTTCAAATTACTCGGACGAATTCATTAGGTTTATTATGGAGTTTTAATCTTTCGTACGGTGGTGTAAGGTGTTCTCAAAAGTTGTAACGCATCCTACATTATTGTAAATTGCTTTTCCTGTTGCTAATTTCGCATACAGAGTCGTAACAAGTCCTGAGTGGTCGTACGATGTTCAAATGACTCGGACGAATTCATTAGGTTTATTATGGAGTTTTAAGTTTACGTACGGTGTTGTAATGTTTTATTAGGAGTTTTAAGGTGCCGTATGTTATACTAACATGCTTCTCAAGACGGTAATGTGGCATACAGAGTCGTAATATATTCTAAATTGTCGTACGATGTTCAAAGGACTCGGACGAATTCATTAGCTTTATTATGGAGTTTTAAGTTTACGTACGGTGTTGTAATGTTTTGTTAGGAGTTGTAAGATGCCGTATGTTATACTAACATGCTTTTCAAGGCGGTAATGTGGCATACAGAGTCGTAATATATTCCAAATTGTTGTATGGTGTTCAAATTACTCGGACGAATTCATTAGGTTTATTATGGAGTTTTAATCTTTCGTACGGTGGTGTAAGGTGTTCTCAAAAGTTGTAACGCATCCTACATTATTCTAAATTGCTTTTCCTGTTGCTAATTTCGCATACAGAGTCGTAACAAGTCCTGAGTGGTCGTACGATGTTCAAATGACTCGGACGAATTCATTAGGTTTATTATGGAGTTTTAAGTTTACGTACGGTGTTGTAATGTTTTGTTAGGAGTTGTAAGGTGACGTACGTTATACTAACATGCTTTTCAAGGCGGTAATGTGGCATACAGAGTCGTAATATATTCCAAATTGTTGTATGGTGTTCAAATTACTCGGACGAATTCATTAGGTTTATTATGGAGTTTTAATCTTTCGTACTGTGGTGTAAGGTGTTCTCAAAAGTTGTAACGCAACCTACATTATTCTAAATTGCTTTTCCTGTTGCTAATTTCGCATACAGAGTCGTAACATGTCCTGAGTGGTCGTACGATGTTCAAATCACTCGGACGAATTCATTAGGTTTATTATGGAGTTTTAAGTTTACGTACGGTGTTGTAATGTTTTGTTAGGAGTTGTAAGGTGTCGTACGTTATACTAACATGCTTTTCAAGGCGGTAATGTGGCATACAGAGTCGTAATATATTCCAAATTGTTTGTTGTATGGTGTTCAAATTACTCGGACGAATTCATTAGGTTTATTATGGAGTTTTAATCTTTCGTACGGTGGTGTAAGGTGTTCTCAAAAGTTGTAACGCATCCTACATTATTCTAAATTGCTTTTCCTATTGCTAATTTCGCATACAGAGTCGTAAAAAGTACTGAGTGGTCGTACGATGCTCAAATGACTCGGACAAATTCATTAGGTTTATTATGGAGTTTTAAGTTTACGTACGGTGTTGTAATTTTTTGTTAGGAGTTGTAAGATGCCGTATGTTATACTAACATGCTTTTCAAGGCGGTAATGTGGCATACAGAGTCGTAATATATTTCAAATTGTTGTATGGTGTTCAAATTACTCGGACGAATTCATTAGGTTTATTATGGAGTTTTAATCTTTCGTACGGTGGTGTAAGGTGTTCTCAAAAGTTGTAACGCATCCTACATTATTGTAAATTGCTTTTCCCGTTGCTAATTTCGCATACAGAGTCGTAACAAGTCCTGAGTGGTCGTACGATGTTCAAATGACTCGGACGAATTCATTAGGTTTATTATGGAGTTTTAAGTTTACGTACGGTGTTGTAATGTTTTATTAGGAGTTTTAAGGTGCCGTATGTTATACTAACATGCTTCTCAAGACGGTAATGTGGCATACAGAGTCGTAATATATTCTAAATTGTCGTACGATGTTCAAAGGACTCGGACGAATTCATTAGCTTTATTATGGAGTTTTAAGTTTACGTACGGTGTTGTAATGTTTTGTTAGGAGTAGTAAGGTGTCGTACGTTATACTAACATGCTTTTCAAGGCGGTAATGTGGCATACAGAGTCGTAATATATTCCAAATAGTTGTATGGTGTTCAAATTACTCGGACGAATTCATTAGGTTTATTATGGAGTTTTAATCTTTCGTACGCTGGTGTAAGGTGTTTTTAAAAGTTGTAACACATCCTACATTATTCTAAATTGCTTTTCCAGTTGCTAAATTCGCATACATAGTCGTAACAAGTCCTGAGTGGTCGTACGATGTTCAAATGACTCGGACAAATTTATTAGGTTTATTATGGAGTTTTAAGTTTACGTACGGTGTTGTAATTTTTTGTTAGGAGTTGTAAGATGCCGTATGTTATACTAACATGCTTTTCAAGGCGGTAATGTGGCATACAGAGTCGTAATATATTCCAAATTGTTGTATGGTGTTCAAATTACTCGGACGAATTCATTAGGTTTATTATGGAGTTTTAATCTTTCGTACGGTGGTGTAAGGTGTTCTCAAAAGTTGTAACGCATCCTACATTATTCTAAATTGCTTTTCCTGTTGCTAATTTCGCATACAGAGTCGTAACAAGTCCTGAGTGGTCGTACGATGTTCAAATGACTCGGACGAATTCATTAGGTTTATTATGGAGTTTTAAGTTTACGTACGGTGTTGTAATGTTTTGTTAGGAGTTGTAAGGTGACGTACGTTATACTAACATGCTTTTCAAGGCGGTAATGTGGCATACAGAGTCGTAATATATTCCAAATTGTTGTATGGTGTTCAAATTACTCGGACGAATTCATTAGGTTTATTATGGAGTTTTAATCTTTCGTACGGTGGTGTAAGGTGTTCTCAAAAGTTGTAACGCAACCTACATTATTCTAAATTGCTTTTCCTGTTGCTAATTTCGCATACAGAGTCGTAACATGTCCTGAGTGGTCGTACGATGTTCAAATCACTCGGACGAATTCATTAGGTTTATTATGGAGTTTTAAGTTTACGTACGGTGTTGTAATGTTTTGTTAGGAGTTTTAAGGTGCCGTATGTTATACTAACATGCTTCTCAAGACGGTAATGTGGCATACAGAGTCGTAATATATTCTAAATTGTCGTACGATGTTCAAAGGACTCGGACGAATTCATTAGCTTTATTATGGAGTTTTAAGTTTACGTACGGTGTTGTAATGTTTTGTTAGGAGTAGTAAGGTGTCGTACGTTATACTAACATGCTTTTCAAGGCGTTAATGTGGCATACAGAGTCGTAATATATTCCAAATAGTTGTATGGTGTTCAAATTACTCGGACGAATTCATTAGGTTTATTATGGAGTTTTAATCTTTCGTACGCTGGTGTAAGGTGTTTTTAAAAGTTGTAACACATCCTACATTATTCTAAATTGCTTTTCCAGTTGCTAAATTCGCATACATAGTCGTAACAAGTCCTGAGTGGTCGTACGATGTTCAAATGACTCGGACAAATTTATTAGGTTTATTATGGAGTTTTAAGTTTACGTACGGTGTTGTAATTTTTTGTTAGGAGTTGTAAGATGCCGTATGTTATACTAACATGCTTTTCAAGGCGGTAATGTGGCATACAGAGTCGTAATATATTCCAAATTGTTGTATGGTGTTCAAATTACTCGGACGAATTCATTAGGTTTATTATGGAGTTTTAATCTTTCGTACGGTGGTGTAAGGTGTTCTCAAAAGTTGTAACGCATCCTACATTATTCTAAATTGCTTTTCCTGTTGCTAATTTCGCATACAGAGTCGTAACAAGTCCTGAGTGGTCGTACGATGTTCAAATGACTCGGACGAATTCATTAGGTTTATTATGGAGTTTTAAGTTTACGTACGGTGTTGTAATGTTTTGTTAGGAGTTGTAAGGTGACGTACGTTATACTAACATGCTTTTCAAGGCGGTAATGTGGCATACAGAGTCGTAATATATTCCAAATTGTTGTATGGTGTTCAAATTACTCGGACGAATTCATTAGGTTTATTATGGAGTTTTAATCTTTCGTACGGTGGTGTAAGGTGTTCTCAAAAGTTGTAACGCAACCTACATTATTCTAAATTGCTTTTCCTGTTGCTAATTTCGCATACAGAGTCGTAACATGTCCTGAGTGGTCGTACGATGTTCAAATCACTCGGACGAATTCATTAGGTTTATTATGGAGTTTTAAGTTTACGTACGGTGTTGTAATGTTTTGTTAGGAGTTGTAAGGTGTCGTACGTTATACTAACATGCTTTTCAAGGCGGTAATGTGGCATACAGAGTCGTAATATATTCCAAATTGTCGTACGATGTTCAAAGGACTCGGACGAATTCATTAGGTTTATTATGGAGTTTTAAGTTTACGTACGGTGTTGTAATGTTTTGTTAGGAGTAGTAAGGTGTCGTACGTTATACTAACATGCTTTTCAAGGCGTTAATGTGGCATACAGAGTCGTAATATATTTCAAATTGTTGTATGGTGTTCAAATTACTCGGACGAATTCATTAGGTTTATTATGGAGTTTTAATCTTTCGTACGGTGGTGTAAGGTGTTCTCAAAAGTTGTAACGCATCCTACATTATTCTAAATTGCTTTTCCTGTTGCTAATTTCGCATATAGAGTCGTAACAATTCCTGAGTGGTCGTACGATTTTCAAATGACTCGGACGAATTCATTAGGTTTATTATGGAGTTTTAAGTTTACGTACGGTGTTGTAATGTTTTGTTAGGAGTTGTAAGGTGTCGTACGTTACACTAACATGCTTTTCAAGGCGGTAATGTGGCATACAGAGTCGTAATATATTCCAAATTGTTGTATGGTGTTCAAATTACTCGGACGAATTCATTAGGTTTATTATGGAGTTTTAATCTTTCGTACGGTGGTGTAAGGTGTTCTCAAAAGTTGTAACGCATCCTACATTATTCTAAATTGCTTTTCCTGTTGCTAATTTCGCATACAGAGTCGTAACAAGTCCTGAGTGGTCGTACGATTTTCAAATGACTCGGACGAATTCATTAGGTTTATTATGGAGTTTTAAGTTTACGTACGGTGTTGTAATGTTTTGTTAGGAGTTGTAAGGTGTCGTACGCTACACTAACATGCTTTTCAAGGCGGTAATGTGGCATACAGAGTCGTAATATATTCCAAATTGTTGTATGGTGTTCAAATTACTCGGACGAATTCATTAGGTTTATTATGGAGTTTTAATCTTTCGTACGGTGGTGTAAGGTGTTTTTAAAAGTTGTAACGCATCCTACATTATTCTAAATTGCTTTTCATGTTGCTAAATTCGCATACATAGTCGTAACAAGTCCTGAGTGGTCGTACGATGTTCAAATGACTCGAACAAATTCATTAGGTTTATTATGGAGTTTTAAGTTTACGTACGGTGTTGTAATTTTTTGTTAGGAGTTGTAAGATGCCGTATGTTATACTAACATGCTTTTCAAGGCGGTAATGTGGCATACATAGTCGTAATATATTCCAAATTGTCGTACGATGTTCAAAGGACTCGGACGAATTCATTAGCTTTATTATGGAGTTTTAAGTTTACGTACGGTGTTGTAATGTTTTGTTAGGAGTAGTAAGGTGTCGTACGTTATACTAACATGCTTTTCAAGGCGTTAATGTGGCATACAGAGTCGTAATATATTCCAAATAGTTGTATGGTGTTCAAATTACTCGGACGAATTCATTAGGTTTATTATGGAGTTTTAATCTTTCGTACGCTGGTGTAAGGTGTTTTTAAAAGTTGTAACACATCCTACATTATTCTAAATTGCTTTTCCAGTTGCTAAATTCGCATACATAGTCGTAACAAGTCCTGAGTGGTCGTACGATGTTCAAATGACTCGGACAAATTTATTAGGTTTATTATGGAGTTTTAAGTTTACGTACGGTGTTGTAATTTTTTGTTAGGAGTTGTAAGATGCCGTATGTTAAACTAACATGCTTTTCAAGGCGGTAATGTGGCATACAGAGTCGTAATATATTCCAAATTGTTGTATGGTGTTCAAATTACTCGGACGAATTCATTAGGTTTATTATGGAGTTTTAATCTTTCGTACGGTGGTGTAAGGTGTTCTCAAAAGTTGTAACGCATCCTACATTATTCTAAATTGCTTTTCCTGTTGCTAATTTCGCATACAGAGTCGTAACAAGTCCTGAGTGGTCGTACGATGTTCAAATGACTCGGACGAATTCATTAGGTTTATTATGGAGTTTTAAGTTTACGTACGGTGTTGTAATGTTTTGTTAGGAGTTGTAAGGTGACGTACGTTATACTAACATGCTTTTCAAGGCGGTAATGTGGCATACAGAGTCGTAATATATTCCAAATTGTTGTATGGTGTTCAAATTACTCGGACGAATTCATTAGGTTTATTATGGAGTTTTAATCTTTCGTACGGTGGTGTAAGGTGTTCTCAAAAGTTGTAACGCAACCTACATTATTCTAAATTGCTTTTCCTGTTGCTAATTTCGCATACAGAGTCGTAACATGTCCTGAGTGGTCGTACGATGTTCAAATCACTCGGACGAATTCATTAGGTTTATTATGGAGTTTTAAGTTTACGTACGGTGTTGTAATGTTTTGTTAGGAGTTGTAAGGTGTCGTACGTTATACTAACATGCTTTTCAAGGCGGTAATGTGGCATACAGAGTCGTAATATATTCCAAATTGTCGTACGATGTTCAAAGGACTCGGACGAATTCATTAGGTTTATTATGGAGTTTTAAGTTTACGTACGGTGTTGTAATGTTTTGTTAGGAGTAGTAAGGTGTCGTACGTTATACTAACATGCTTTTCAAGGCGTTAATGTGGCATACAGAGTCGTAATATATTTCAAATTGTTGTATGGTGTTCAAATTACTCGGACGAATTCATTAGGTTTATTATGGAGTTTTAATCTTTCGTACGGTGGTGTAAGGTGTTCTCAAAAGTTGTAACGCATCCTACATTATTCTAAATTGCTTTTCCTGTTGCTAATTTCGCATATAGAGTCGTAACAAGTCCTGAGTGGTCGTACGATTTTCAAATGACTCGGACGAATTCATTAGGTTTATTATGGAGTTTTAAGTTTACGTACGGTGTTGTAATGTTTTGTTAGGAGTTGTAAGGTGTCGTACGTTACACTAACATGCTTTTCAAGGCGGTAATGTGGCATACAGAGTCGTAATATATTCCAAATTGTTGTATGGTGTTCAAATTACTCGGACGAATTCATTAGGTTTATTATGGAGTTTTAATCTTTCGTACGGTGGTGTAAGGTGTTCTCAAAAGTTGTAACGCATCCTACATTATTCTAAATTGCTTTTCCTGTTGCTAATTTCGCATACAGAGTCGTAACAAGTCCTGAGTGGTCGTACGATTTTCAAATGACTCGGACGAATTCATTAGGTTTATTATGGAGTTTTAAGTTTACGTACGGTGTTGTAATGTTTTGTTAGGAGTTGTAAGGTGTCGTACGCTACACTAACATGCTTTTCAAGGCGGTAATGTGGCATACAGAGTCGTAATATATTCCAAATTGTTGTATGGTGTTCAAATTACTCGGACGAATTCATTAGGTTTATTATGGAGTTTTAATCTTTCGTACGGTGGTGTAAGGTGTTTTTAAAAGTTGTAACGCATCCTACATTATTCTAAATTGCTTTTCATGTTGCTAAATTCGCATACATAGTCGTAACAAGTCCTGAGTGGTCGTACGATGTTCAAATGACTCGAACAAATTCATTAGGTTTATTATGGAGTTTTAAGTTTACGTACGGTGTTGTAATTTTTTGTTAGGAGTTGTAAGATGCCGTATGTTATACTAACATGCTTTTCAAGGCGGTAATGTGGCATACATAGTCGTAATATATTCCAAATTGTTGTATGGTGTTCAAATTACTCGGACGAATTCATTAGGTTTATTATGGAGTTTTAATCTTTCGTACGGTGGTGTAAGGTGTTCTCAAAAGTTGTAACGCATCCTACATTATTCTAAATTGCTTTTCCTGTTGCTAATTTCGCATACAGAGTCGTAACAAGTCCTGAGTGGTCGTACGATATTCAAATGACTCGGACGAATTCATTAGGTTTATTATGGAGTTTTAAGTTTACGTACGATGTTGTAATGTTTTGTTAGGAGTTTTAAGGTGCCGTATGTTATACTAACATGCTTCTCAAGACGGTAATGTGGCATACAGAGTCGTAATATATTCTAAATTGTCGTACGATGTTCAAATGACTCGGACGAATTCATTAGGTTTATTATGGAGTTTTAAGTTTACGTACGGTGTTGTAATGTTTTTTTAGGAGTTGTAAGGTGACGTACGTTATACTAACATGCTTTTCAAGGCGGTAATGTGGCATACAGAGTCGTAATATATTCCAAATTGTTGTATGGTGTTCAAATTACTCGGACGAATTCATTAGGTTTATTATGGAGTTTTAATCTTTCGTACGGTGGTGTAAGGTGTTCTCAAAAGTTGTAACGCATCCTACATTATTCTAAATTGCTTTTCCTGTTGCTAATTTCGCATACAGAGTCGTAAAAAGTACTGAGTGGTCGTACGATGTTCAAATGACTCGGACAAATTCATTAGGTTTATTATGGAGTTTTAAGTTTACGTACGGTGTTGTAATTTTTTGTTAGGAGTTGTAAGATGCCGTATGTTATACTAACATGCTTTTCAAGGCGGTAATGTGGCATACAGAGTCGTAATATATTTCAAATTGTTGTATGGTGTTCAAATTACTCGGACGAATTCATTAGGTTTATTATGGAGTTTTAATCTTTCGTACGGTGGTGTAAGGTGTTCTCAAAAGTTGTAATGCATCCAACATTATTGTAAATTGCTTTTCCTGTTGCTAATTTCGCATACAGAGTCAAAACAAGTCCTGAGTGGTCGTACGATGTTCAAATGACTCGGACGAATTCATTAGGTTTATTATGGAGTTTTAAATTTACGTACGGTGTTGTAATGTTTTGTTAGGAGTTTTAAGGTGTCGTATGTTATACTAACATGCTTCTCAAGACGGTAATGTGGCATACAGAGTGGTAATATATTCTAAATTGTCGTACGATGTTCAAAGGACTCGGACGAATTCATTAGGTTTATTATGGAGTTTTAAGTTTACGTACGGTGTTGTAATGTTTTGTTAGGAGTAGTAAGGTGTCGTACGTTATACTAACATGCTTTTCAAGGCGGTAATGTGGCATACAGAGTCGTAATATATTCCAAATTGTTGTATGGTGTTCAAATTACTCGGACGAATTCATTAGGTTTATTATGGAGTTTTAATCTTTCGTACTGTGGTGTAAGGTGTTTTTAAAAGTTGTAACGCATCCTACATTATTCTAAATTGCTTTTCCTGTTGCTAAATTCGCATACATAGTCGTAACAAGTCCTGAGTGGTCGTACGATGTTCAAATGACTCGGACAAATTCATTAGGTTTATTATGGAGTTTTAAGTTTACGTACGGTGTTGTAATTTTTTGTTAGGAGTTGTAAGATGCCGTATGTTATACTAACATGCTTTTCAAGGCGGTAATGTGGCATACAGAGTCGTAATATATTCCAAATTGTTGTATGGTGTTCAAATTACTCGGACGAATTCATTAGGTTTATTATGGAGTTTTAATCTTTCGTACGGTGTAAGGTGTTCTCAAAAGTTGTAACGCATCCTACATTATTCTAAATTGCTTTTCCTGTTGCTAATTTCGCATACAGAGTCGTAACAAGTCCTGAGTGGTCGTACGATTTTCAAATGACTCGGACGAATTCATTAGGTTTATTATGGAGTTTTAAGTTTACGTACGGTGTTGTAATGTTTTGTTAGGAGTTTTAAGGTGTCGTATGTTATACTAACATGCTTCTCAAGACGGTAATGTGGCATACAGAGTGGTAATATATTCTAAATTGTCGTACGATGTTCAAAGGACTCGGACGAATTCATTAGGTTTATTATGGAGTTTTAAGTTTACGTACGGTGTTGTAATGTTTTGTTAGGAGTAGTAAGGTGTCGTACGTTATACTAACATGCTTTTCAAGGCGGTAATGTGGCATACAGAGTCGTAATATATTCCAAATTGTTGTATGGTGTTCAAATTACTCGGACGAATTCATTAGGTTTATTATGGAGTTTTAATCTTTCGTACTGTGGTGTAAGGTGTTTTTAAAAGTTGTAACGCATCCTACATTATTCTAAATTGCTTTTCCTGTTGCTAAATTCGCATACATAGTCGTAACAAGTCCTGAGTGGTCGTACGATGTTCAAATGACTCGGACAAATTCATTAGGTTTATTATGGAGTTTTAAATTTACGTACGGTGTTGTAATGTTTTGTTAGGAGTTTTAAGGTGTCGTATGTTATACTAACATGCTTCTCAACACGGTAATGTGGCATACAGAGTGGTAATATATTCTAAATTGTCGTACGATGTTCAAAGGACTCGGACGAATTCATTAGGTTTATTATGGAGTTTTAAGTTTACGTACGGTGTTGTAATGTTTTGTTAGGAGTAGTAAGGTGTCGTACGTTATACTAACATGCTTTTCAAGGCGGTAATGTGGCATACAGAGTCGTAATATATTCCAAATTGTTGTATGGTGTTCAAATTACTCGGACGAATTCATTAGGTTTATTATGGAGTTTTAATCTTTCGTACTGTGGTGTAAGGTGTTTTTAAAAGTTGTAACGCATCCTACATTATTCTAAATTGCTTTTCCTGTTGCTAAATTCGCATACATAGTCGTAACAAGTCCTGAGTGGTCGTACGATGTTCAAATGACTCGGACAAATTCATTAGGTTTATTATGGAGTTTTAAGTTTACGTATGGTGTTGTAATTTTTTGTTAGGAGTTGTAAGATGCCGTATGTTATACTAACATGCTTTTCAAGGCGGTAATGTGGCATACAGAGTCGTAATATATTCCAAATTGTTGTATGGTGTTCAAATTACTCGGACGAATTCATTAGGTTTATTATGGAGTTTTAATCTTTCGTACGGTGGTGTAAGGTGTTCTCAAAAGTTGTAACGCATCCTACATTATTCTAAATTGCTTTTCCTGTTGCTAATTTCGCATACAGAGTCGTAACAAGTCCTGAGTGGTCGTACGATTTTCAAATGACTCGGACGAATTCATTAGGTTTATTATGGAGTTTTAAGTTTACGTACGGTGTTGTAATGTTTTGTTAGGAGTTGTAAGGTGTCGTACGCTACACTAACATGCTTTTCAAGGCGGTAATGTGGCATACAGAGTCGTAATATATTCCAAATTGTTGTATGGTGTTCAAATTACTCGGACGAATTCATTAGGTTTATTATGGAGTTTTAATCTTTCGTACGGTGGTGTAAGGTGTTTTTAAAAGTTGTAACGCATCCTACATTATTCTAAATTGCTTTTCATGTTGCTAAATTCGCATACATAGTCGTAACAAGTCCTGAGTGGTCGTACGATGTTCAAATGACTCGGACAAATTCATTAGGTTTATTATGGAGTTTTAAGTTTACGTACGGTGTTGTAATTTTTTGTTAGGAGTTGTAAGATGCCGTATGTTATACTAACATGCTTTTCAAGGCGGTAATGTGGCATACATAGTCGTAATATATTCCAAATTGTTGTATGGTGTTCAAATTACTCGGACGAATTCATTAGGTTTATTATGGAGTTTTAATCTTTCGTACGGTGGTGTAAGGTGTTCTCAAAAGTTGTAACGCATCCTACATTATTCTAAATTGCTTTTCCTGTTGCTAATTTCGCATACAGAGTCGTAACAAGTCCTGAGTGGTCGTACGATATTCAAATGACTCGGACGAATTCATTAGGTTTATTATGGAGTTTTAAGTTTACGTACGGTGTTGTAATGTTTTGTTAGGAGTTTTAAGGTGCCGTATGTTATACTAACATGCTTCTCAAGACGGTAATGTGGCATACAGAGTCGTAATATATTCTAAATTGTCGTACGATGTTCAAATGACTCGGACGAATTCATTAGGTTTATTATGGAGTTTTAAGTTTACGTACGGTGTTGTAATGTTTTTTTAGGAGTTGTAAGGTGACGTACGTTATACTAACATGCTTTTCAAGGCGGTAATGTGGCATACAGAGTCGTAATATATTCCAAATTGTTGTATGGTGTTCAAATTACTCGGACGAATTCATTAGGTTTATTATGGAGTTTTAATCTTTCGTACGGTGGTGTAAGGTGTTCTCAAAAGTTGTAACGCATCCTACATTATTCTAAATTGCTTTTCCTGTTGCTAATTTCGCATACAGAGTCGTAAAAAGTACTGAGTGGTCGTACGATGTTCAAATGACTCGGACAAATTCATTAGGTTTATTATGGAGTTTTAAGTTTACGTACGGTGTTGTAATTTTTTGTTAGGAGTTGTAAGATGCCGTATGTTATACTAACATGCTTTTCAAGGCGGTAATGTGGCATACAGAGTCGTAATATATTTCAAATTGTTGTATGGTGTTCAAATTACTCGGACGAATTCATTAGGTTTATTATGGAGTTTTAATCTTTCGTACGGTGGTGTAAGGTGTTCTCAAAAGTTGTAATGCATCCAACATTATTGTAAATTGCTTTTCCTGTTGCTAATTTCGCATACAGAGTCAAAACAAGTCCTGAGTGGTCGTACGATGTTCAAATGACTCGGACGAATTCATTAGGTTTATTATGGAGTTTTAAATTTACGTACGGTGTTGTAATGTTTTGTTAGGAGTTTTAAGGTGTCGTATGTTATACTAACATGCTTCTCAAGACGGTAATGTGGCATACAGAGTGGTAATATATTCTAAATTGTCGTACGATGTTCAAAGGACTCGGACGAATTCATTAGGTTTATTATGGAGTTTTAAGTTTACGTACGGTGTTGTAATGTTTTGTTAGGAGTAGTAAGGTGTCGTACGTTATACTAACATGCTTTTCAAGGCGGTAATGTGGCATACAGAGTCGTAATATATTCCAAATTGTTGTATGGTGTTCAAATTACTCGGACGAATTCATTAGGTTTATTATGGAGTTTTAATCTTTCGTACTGTGGTGTAAGGTGTTTTTAAAAGTTGTAACGCATCCTACATTATTCTAAATTGCTTTTCCTGTTGCTAAATTCGCATACATAGTCGTAACAAGTCCTGAGTGGTCGTACGATGTTCAAATGACTCGGACAAATTCATTAGGTTTATTATGGAGTTTTAAGTTTACGTACGGTGTTGTAATTTTTTGTTAGGAGTTGTAAGATGCCGTATGTTATACTAACATGCTTTTCAAGGCGGTAATGTGGCATACAGAGTCGTAATATATTCCAAATTGTTGTATGGTGTTCAAATTACTCGGACGAATTCATTAGGTTTATTATGGAGTTTTAATCTTTCGTACGGTGGTGTAAGGTGTTCTCAAAAGTTGTAACGCATCCTACATTATTCTAAATTGCTTTTACTGTTGCTAATTTCGCATACAGAGTCGTAACAAGTCCTGAGTGGTCGTACGATTTTCAAATGACTCGGACGAATTCATTAGGTTTATTATGGAGTTTTAAGTTTACGTACGGTGTTGTAATGTTTTGTTAGGAGTTTTAAGGTGTCGTATGTTATACTAACATGCTTCTCAAGACGGTAATGTGGCATACAGAGTGGTAATATATTCTAAATTGTCGTACGATGTTCAAAGGACTCGGACGAATTCATTAGGTTTATTATGGAGTTTTAAGTTTACGTACGGTGTTGTAATGTTTTGTTAGGAGTAGTAAGGTGTCGTACGTTATACTAACATGCTTTTCAAGGCGGTAATGTGGCATACAGAGTCGTAATATATTCCAAATTGTTGTATGGTGTTCAAATTACTCGGACGAATTCATTAGGTTTATTATGGAGTTTTAATCTTTCGTACTGTGGTGTAAGGTGTTTTTAAAAGTTGTAACGCATCCTACATTATTCTAAATTGCTTTTCTTGTTGCTAAATTCGCATACATAGTCGTAACAAGTCCTGAGTGGTCGTACGATGTTCAAATGACTCGGACAAATTCATTAGGTTTATTATGGAGTTTTAAATTTACGTACGGTGTTGTAATGTTTTGTTAGGAGTTTTAAGGTGTCGTATGTTATACTAACATGCTTCTCAAGACAGTAATGTGGCATACAGAGTGGTAATATATTCTAAATTGTCGTACGATGTTCAAAGGACTCGGACGAATTCATTAGGTTTATTATGGAGTTTTAAGTTTACGTACGGTGTTGTAATGTTTTGTTAGGAGTAGTAAGGTGTCGTACGTTATACTAACATGCTTTTCAAGGCGGTAATGTGGCATACAGAGTCGTAATATATTCCAAATTGTTGTATGGTGTTCAAATTACTCGGACGAATTCATTAGGTTTATTATGGAGTTTTAATCTTTCGTACTGTGGTGTAAGGTGTTTTTAAAAGTTGTAACGCATCCTACATTATTCTAAATTGCTTTTCCTGTTGCTAAATTCGCATACATAGTCGTAACAAGTCCTGAGTGGTCGTACGATGTTCAAATGACTCGGACAAATTCATTAGGTTTATTATGGAGTTTTAAGTTTACGTATGGTGTTGTAATTTTTTGTTAGGAGTTGTAAGATGTCGTATGTTATACTAACATGCTTTTCAAGGCGGTAATGTGGCATACAGAGTCGTAATATATTCCAAATTGTTGTATGGTGTTCAAATTACTCGGACGAATTCATTAGGTTTATTATGGAGTTTTAATCTTTCGTACGGTGGTGTAAGGTGTTCTCAAAAGTTGTAACGCATCCTACATTATTCTAAATTGCTTTTCCTGTTGCTAATTTCGCATACAGAGTCGTAACAAGTCCTGAGTGGTCGTACGATTTTCAAATGACTCGGACGAATTCATTAGGTTTATTATGGAGTTTTAAGTTTACGTACGGTGTTGTAATGTTTTGTTAGGAGTTTTAAGGTGTCGTATGTTATACTAACATGCTTCTCAAGACGGTAATGTGGCATACAGAGTGGTAATATATATTCTAAATTGTCGTACGATGTTCAAAGGACTCGGACGAATTCATTAGGTTTATTATGGAGTTTTAAGTTTACGTACGGTGTTGTAATGTTTTGTTAGGAGTAGTAAGGTGTCGTACGTTATACTAACATGCTTTTCAAGGCGGTAATGTGGCATACAGAGTCGTAATATATTCCAAATTGTTGTATGGTGTTCAAATTACTCGGACGAATTCATTAGGTTTATTATGGAGTTTTAATCTTTCGTACTGTGGTGTAAGGTGTTTTTAAAAGTTGTAACGCATCCTACATTATTCTAAATTGCTTTTCCTGTTGCTAAATTCGCATACATAGTCGTAACAAGTCCTGAGTGGTCGTACGATGTTCAAATGACTCGGACAAATTCATTAGGTTTATTATGGAGTTTTAAGTTTACGTACGGTGTTGTAATTTTTTGTTAGGAGTTGTAAGATGCCGTATGTTATACTAACATGCTTTTCAAGGCGGTAATGTGGCATACAGAGTCGTAATATATTCCAAATTGTTGTATGGTGTTCAAATTACTCGGACGAATTCATTAGGTTTATTATGGAGTTTTAATCTTTCGTACGGTGGTGTAAGGTGTTCTCAAAAGTTGTAACGCATCCTACATTATTCTAATTTGCTTTTCCTGTTGCTAATTTCGCATACAGAGTCGTAACAAGTCCTGAGTGGTCGTACGATTTTCAAATGACTCGGACGAATTCATTAGGTTTATTATGGAGTTTTAAGTTTACGTACGGTGTTGTAATGTTTTGTTAGGAGTTGTAAGGTGTCGTACGTTATACTAACATGCTTTTCAAGGCGGTAATGTGGCATACAGAGTCGTAATATATTCCAAATTGTTGTATGGTGTTCAAATTACTCGGACGAATTCATTAGGTTTATTATGGAGTTTTAATCTTTCGTACTGTGGTGTAAGGTGTTTTTAAAAGTTGTAACGCATCCTACATTATTCTAAATTGCTTTTCCTGTTGCTAAATTCGCATACATAGTCGTAACAAGTCCTGAGTGGTCGTACGATGTTCAAATGACTCGGACAAATTCATTAGGTTTATTATGGAGTTTTAAGTTTACGTACGGTGTTGTAATTTTTTGTTAGGAGTTGTAAGATGCCGTATGTTATACTAACATGCTTTTCAAGGCGGTAATGTGGCATACAGAGTCGTAATATATTCCAAATTGTTGTATGGTGTTCAAATTACTCGGACGAATTCATTAGGTTTATTATGGAGTTTTAATCTTTCGTACGGTGGTGTAAGGTGTTCTCAAAAGTTGTAACGCATCCTACATTATTCTAAATTGCTTTTCCTGTTGCTAATTTCGCATACAGAGTCGTAACAAGTCCTGAGTGGTCGTACGATTTTCAAATGACTCGGACGAATTCATTAGGTTTATTATGGAGTTTTAAGTTTACGTACGGTGTTGTAATGTTTTGTTAGGAGTTTTAAGGTGTCGTATGTTATACTAACATGCTTCTCAAGACGGTAATGTGGCATACAGAGTGGTAATATATTCTAAATTGTCGTACGATGTTCAAAGGACTCGGACGAATTCATTAGGTTTATTATGGAGTTTTAAGTTTACGTACGGTGTTGTAATGTTTTGTTAGGAGTAGTAAGGTGTCGTACGTTATACTAACATGCTTTTCAAGGCGGTAATGTGGCATACAGAGTCGTAATATATTCCAAATTGTTGTATGGTGTTCAAATTACTCGGACGAATTCATTAGGTTTATTATGGAGTTTTAATCTTTCGTACGGTGGTGTAAGGTGTTCTCAAAAGTTGTAACGCATCCTACATTATTCTAATTTGCTTTTCCTGTTGCTAATTTCGCATACAGAGTCGTAACAAGTCCTGAGTGGTCGTACGATTTTCAAATGACTCGGACGAATTCATTAGGTTTATTATGGAGTTTTAAGTTTACGTACGGTGTTGTAATGTTTTGTTAGGAGTTGTAAGGTGTCGTACGTTATACTAACATGCTTTTCAAGGCGGTAATGTGGCATACAGAGTCGTAATATATTCCAAATTGTTGTATGGTGTTCAAATTACTCGGACGAATTCATTAGGTTTATTATGGAGTTTTAATCTTTCGTACTGTGGTGTAAGGTGTTTTTAAAAGTTGTAACGCATCCTACATTATTCTAAATTGCTTTTCCTGTTGCTAAATTCGCATACATAGTCGTAACAAGTCCTGAGTGGTCGTACGATGTTCAAATGACTCGGACAAATTCATTAGGTTTATTATGGAGTTTTAAGTTTACGTACGGTGTTGTAATTTTTTGTTAGGAGTTGTAAGATGCCGTATGTTATACTAACATGCTTTTCAAGGCGGTAATGTGGCATACAGAGTCGTAATATATTCCAAATTGTTGTATGGTGTTCAAATTACTCGGACGAATTCATTAGGTTTATTATGGAGTTTTAATCTTTCGTACGGTGGTGTAAGGTGTTCTCAAAAGTTGTAACGCATCCTACATTATTCTAAATTGCTTTTCCTGTTGCTAATTTCGCATACAGAGTCGTAACAAGTCCTGAGTGGTCGTACGATTTTCAAATGACTCGGACGAATTCATTAGGTTTATTATGGAGTTTTAAGTTTACGTACGGTGTTGTAATGTTTTGTTAGGAGTTTTAAGGTGTCGTATGTTATACTAACATGCTTCTCAAGACGGTAATGTGGCATACAGAGTGGTAATATATTCTAAATTGTCGTACGATGTTCAAAGGACTCGGACGAATTCATTAGGTTTATTATGGAGTTTTAAGTTTACGTACGGTGTTGTAATGTTTTGTTAGGAGTAGTAAGGTGTCGTACGTTATACTAACATGCTTTTCAAGGCGGTAATGTGGCATACAGAGTCGTAATATATTCCAAATTGTTGTATGGTGTTCAAATTACTCGGACGAATTCATTAGGTTTATTATGGAGTTTTAATCTTTCGTACTGTGGTGTAAGGTGTTTTTAAAAGTTGTAACGCATCCTACATTATTCTAAATTGCTTTTCCTGTTGCTAAATTCGCATACATAGTCGTAACAAGTCCTGAGTGGTCGTACGATGTTCAAATGACTCGGACAAATTCATTAGGTTTATTATGGAGTTTTAAGTTTACGTACGGTGTTGTAATTTTTTGTTAGGAGTTGTAAGATGCCGTATGTTATACTAACATGCTTTTCAAGGCGGTAATGTGGCATACAGAGTCGTAATATATTCCAAATTGTTGTATGGTGTTCAAATTACTCGGACGAATTCATTAGGTTTATTATGGAGTTTTAATCTTTCGTACGGTGGTGTAAGGTGTTCTCAAAAGTTGTAACGCATCCTACATTATTCTAATTTGCTTTTCCTGTTGCTAATTTCGCATACAGAGTCGTAACAAGTCCTGAGTGGTCGTACGATTTTCAAATGACTCGGACGAATTCATTAGGTTTATTATGGAGTTTTAAGTTTACGTACGGTGTTGTAATGTTTTGTTAGGAGTTGTAAGGTGTCGTACGTTATACTAACATGCTTTTCAAGGCGGTAATGTGGCATACAGAGTCGTAATATATTCCAAATTGTTGTATGATGTTCAAATTACTCGGACGAATTCATTAGGTTTATTATGGAGTTTTAATCTTTCGTACTGTGGTGTAAGGTGTTTTTAAAAGTTGTAACGCATCCTACATTATTCTAAATTGCTTTTCCTGTTGCTAAATTCGCATACATAGTCGTAACAAGTCCTGAGTGGTCGTACGATGTTCAAATGACTCGGACAAATTCATTAGGTTTATTATGGAGTTTTAAGTTTACGTACGGTGTTGTAATTTTTTGTTAGGAGTTGTAAGATGCCGTATGTTATACTAACATGCTTTTCAAGACGGTAATGTGGCATACAGAGTCGTAATATATTCCAAATTGTTGTATGGTGTTCAAATTACTCGGACGAATTCATTAGGTTTATTATGGAGTTTTAATCTTTCGTACGGTGGTGTAAGGTGTTCTCAAAAGTTGTAACGCATCCTACATTATTCTAAATTGCTTTTCCTGTTGCTAATTTCGCATACAGAGTCGTAACAAGTCCTGAGTGGTCGTACGATTTTCAAATGACTCGGACGAATTCATTAGGTTTATTATGGAGTTTTAAGTTTACGTACGGTGTTGTAATGTTTTGTTAGGAGTTTTAAGGTGTCGTATGTTATACTAACATGCTTCTCAAGACGGTAATGTGGCATACAGAGTGGTAATATATTCTAAATTGTCGTACGATGTTCAAAGGACTCGGACGAATTCATTAGGTTTATTATGGAGTTTTAAGTTTACGTACGGTGTTGTAATGTTTTGTTAGGAGTAGTAAGGTGTCGTACGTTATACTAACATGCTTTTCAAGGCGGTAATGTGGCATACAGAGTCGTAATATATTCCAAATTGTTGTATGGTGTTCAAATTACTCGGACGAATTCATTAGGTTTATTATGGAGTTTTAATCTTTCGTACGGTGGTGTAAGGTGTTCTCAAAAGTTGTAACGCATCCTACATTATTCTAATTTGCTTTTCCTGTTGCTAATTTCGCATACAGAGTCGTAACAAGTCCTGAGTGGTCGTACGATTTTCAAATGACTCGGACGAATTCATTAGGTTTATTATGGAGTTTTAAGTTTACGTACGGTGTTGTAATGTTTTGTTAGGAGTTGTAAGGTGTCGTACGTTATACTAACATGCTTTTCAAGGCGGTAATGTGGCATACAGAGTCGTAATATATTCCAAATTGTTGTATGGTGTTCAAATTACTCGGACGAATTCATTAGGTTTATTATGGAGTTTTAATCTTTCGTACTGTGGTGTAAGGTGTTTTTAAAAGTTGTAACGCATCCTACATTATTCTAAATTGCTTTTCCTGTTGCTAAATTCGCATACATAGTCGTAACAAGTCCTGAGTGGTCGTACGATGTTCAAATGACTCGGACAAATTCATTAGGTTTATTATGGAGTTTTAAGTTTACGTACGGTGTTGTAATTTTTTGTTAGGAGTTGTAAGATGCCGTATGTTATACTAACATGCTTTTCAAGGCGGTAATGTGGCATACAGAGTCGTAATATATTCCAAATTGTTGTATGGTGTTCAAATTACTCGGACGAATTCATTAGGTTTATTATGGAGTTTTAATCTTTCGTACGGTGGTGTAAGGTGTTCTCAAAAGTTGTAACGCATCCTACATTATTCTAAATTGCTTTTCCTGTTGCTAATTTCGCATACAGAGTCGTAACAAGTCCTGAGTGGTCGTACGATTTTCAAATGACTCGGACGAATTCATTAGGTTTATTATGGAGTTTTAAGTTTACGTACGGTGTTGTAATGTTTTGTTAGGAGTTTTAAGGTGTCGTATGTTATACTAACATGCTTCTCAAGACGGTAATGTGGCATACAGAGTGGTAATATATTCTAAATTGTCGTACGATGTTCAAAGGACTCGGACGAATTCATTAGGTTTATTATGGAGTTTTAAGTTTACGTACGGTGTTGTAATGTTTTGTTAGGAGTAGTAAGGTGTCGTACGTTATACTAACATGCTTTTCAAGGCGGTAATGTGGCATACAGAGTCGTAATATATTCCAAATTGTTGTATGGTGTTCAAATTACTCGGACGAATTCATTAGGTTTATTATGGAGTTTTAATCTTTCGTACTGTGGTGTAAGGTGTTTTTAAAAGTTGTAACGCATCCTACATTATTCTAAATTGCTTTTCCTGTTGCTAAATTCGCATACATAGTCGTAACAAGTCCTGAGTGGTCGTACGATGTTCAAATGACTCGGACAAATTCATTAGGTTTATTATGGAGTTTTAAGTTTACGTACGGTGTTGTAATTTTTTGTTAGGAGTTGTAAGATGCCGTATGTTATACTAACATGCTTTTCAAGGCGGTAATGTGGCATACAGAGTCGTAATATATTCCAAATTGTTGTATGGTGTTCAAATTACTCGGACGAATTCATTAGGTTTATTATGGAGTTTTAATCTTTCGTACGGTGGTGTAAGGTGTTCTCAAAAGTTGTAACGCATCCTACATTATTCTAATTTGCTTTTCCTGTTGCTAATTTCGCATACAGAGTCGTAACAAGTCCTGAGTGGTCGTACGATTTTCAAATGACTCGGACGAATTCATTAGGTTTATTATGGAGTTTTAAGTTTACGTACGGTGTTGTAATGTTTTGTTAGGAGTTGTAAGGTGTCGTACGTTATACTAACATGCTTTTCAAGGCGGTAATGTGGCATACAGAGTCGTAATATATTCCAAATTGTTGTATGATGTTCAAATTACTCGGACGAATTCATTAGGTTTATTATGGAGTTTTAATCTTTCGTACTGTGGTGTAAGGTGTTTTTAAAAGTTGTAACGCATCCTACATTATTCTAAATTGCTTTTCCTGTTGCTAAATTCGCATACATAGTCGTAACAAGTCCTGAGTGGTCGTACGATGTTCAAATGACTCGGACAAATTCATTAGGTTTATTATGGAGTTTTAAGTTTACGTACGGTCTTGTAATTTTTTGTTAGGAGTTGTAAGATGCCGTATGTTATACTAACATGCTTTTCAAGACGGTAATGTGGCATACAGAGTCGTAATATATTCCAAATTGTTGTATGGTGTTCAAATTACTCGGACGAATTCATTAGGTTTATTATGGAGTTTTAATCTTTCGTACGGTGGTGTAAGGTGTTCTCAAAAGTTGTAACGCATCCTACATTATTCTAAATTGCTTTTCCTGTTGCTAATTTCGCATACAGAGTCGTAACAAGTCCTGAGTGGTCGTACGATTTTCAAATGACTCGGACGAATTCATTAGGTTTATTATGGAGTTTTAAGTTTACGTACGGTGTTGTAATGTTTTGTTAGGAGTTTTAAGGTGTCGTATATTATACTAACATGCTTCTCAAGACGGTAATGTGGCATACAGAGTGGTAATATATTCTAAATTGTCGTACGATGTTCAAAGGACTCGGACGAATTCATTAGGTTTATTATGGAGTTTTAAGTTTACGTACGGTGTTGTAATGTTTTGTTAGGAGTAGTAAGGTGTCGTACGTTATACTAACATGCTTTTCAAGGCGGTAATGTGGCATACAGAGTCGTAATATATTCCAAATTGTTGTATGGTGTTCAAATTACTCGGACGAATTCATTAGGTTTATTATGGAGTTTTAATCTTTCGTACTGTGGTGTAAGGTGTTTTTAAAAGTTGTAACGCATCCTACATTATTCTAAATTGCTTTTCCTGTTGCTAAATTCGCATACATAGTCGTAACAAGTCCTGAGTGGTCGTACGATGTTCAAATGACTCGGACAAATTCATTAGGTTTATTATGGAGTTTTAAGTTTACGTACGGTGTTGTAATTTTTTGTTAGGAGTTGTAAGATGCCGTATGTTATACTAACATGCTTTTCAAGGCGGTAATGTGGCATACAGAGTCGTAATATATTCCAAATTGTTGTATGGTGTTCAAATTACTCGGACGAATTCATTAGGTTTATTATGGAGTTTTAATCTTTCGTACGGTGGTGTAAGGTGTTCTCAAAAGTTGTAACGCATCCTACATTATTCTAAATTGCTTTTCCTGTTGCTAATTTCGCATACAGAGTCGTAACAAGTCCTGAGTGGTCGTACGATTTTCAAATGACTCGGACGAATTCATTAGGTTTATTATGGAGTTTTAAGTTTACGTACGGTGTTGTAATGTTTTGTTAGGAGTTTTAAGGTGTCGTATGTTATACTAACATGCTTCTCAAGACGGTAATGTGGCATACAGAGTGGTAATATATTCTAAATTGTCGTACGATGTTCAAAGGACTCGGACGAATTCATTAGGTTTATTATGGAGTTTTAAGTTTACGTACGGTGTTGTAATGTTTTGTTAGGAGTAGTAAGGTGTCGTACGTTATACTAACATGCTTTTCAAGGCGGTAATGTGGCATACAGAGTCGTAATATATTCCAAATTGTTGTATGGTGTTCAAATTACTCGGACGAATTCATTAGGTTTATTATGGAGTTTTAATCTTTCGTACTGTGGTGTAAGGTGTTTTTAAAAGTTGTAACGCATCCTACATTATTCTAAATTGCTTTTCCTGTTGCTAAATTCGCATACATAGTCGTAACAAGTCCTGAGTGGTCGTACGATGTTCAAATGACTCGGACAAATTCATTAGGTTTATTATGGAGTTTTAAATTTACGTACGGTGTTGTAATGTTTTGTTAGGAGTTTTAAGGTGTCGTATGTTATACTAACATGCTTCTCAAGACAGTAATGTGGCATACAGAGTGGTAATATATTCTAAATTGTCGTACGATGTTCAAAGGACTCGGACGAATTCATTAGGTTTATTATGGAGTTTTAAGTTTACGTACGGTGTTGTAATGTTTTGTTAGGAGTAGTAAGGTGTCGTACGTTATACTAACATGCTTTTCAAGGCGGTAATGTGGCATACAGAGTCGTAATATATTCCAAATTGTTGTATGGTGTTCAAATTACTCGGACGAATTCATTAGGTTTATTATGGAGTTTTAATCTTTCGTACTGTGGTGTAAGGTGTTTTTAAAAGTTGTAACGCATCCTACATTATTCTAAATTGCTTTTCCTGTTGCTAAATTCGCATACATAGTCGTAACAAGTCCTGAGTGGTCGTACGATGTTCAAATGACTCGGACAAATTCATTAGGTTTATTATGGAGTTTTAAGTTTACGTATGGTGTTGTAATTTTTTGTTAGGAGTTGTAAGATGCCGTATGTTATACTAACATGCTTTTCAAGGCAGTAATGTGGCATACAGAGTCGTAATATATTCCAAATTGTTGTATGGTGTTCAAATTACTCGGACGAATTCATTAGGTTTATTATGGAGTTTTAATCTTTCGTACGGTGGTGTAAGGTGTTCTCAAAAGTTGTAACGCATCCTACATTATTCTAAATTGCTTTTCCTGTTGCTAATTTCGCATACAGAGTCGTAACAAGTCCTGAGTGGTCGTACGATTTTCAAATGACTCGGACGAATTCATTAGGTTTATTATGGAGTTTTAAGTTTACGTACGGTGTTGTAATGTTTTGTTAGGAGTTTTAAGGTGTCGTATGTTATACTAACATGCTTCTCAAGACGGTAATGTGGCATACAGAGTGGTAATATATATTCTAAATTGTCGTACGATGTTCAAAGGACTCGGACGAATTCATTAGGTTTATTATGGAGTTTTAAGTTTACGTACGGTGTTGTAATGTTTTGTTAGGAGTAGTAAGGTGTCGTACGTTATACTAACATGCTTTTCAAGGCGGTAATGTGGCATACAGAGTCGTAATATATTCCAAATTGTTGTATGGTGTTCAAATTACTCGGACGAATTCATTAGGTTTATTATGGAGTTTTAATCTTTCATACTGTGGTGTAAGGTGTTTTTAAAAGTTGTAACGCATCCTACATTATTCTAAATTGCTTTTCCTGTTGCTAAATTTGCATACATAGTCGTAACAAGTCCTGAGTGGTCGTACGATGTTCAAATGACTCGGACAAATTCATTAGGTTTATTATGGAGTTTTAAGTTTACGTACGGTGTTGTAATTTTTTGTTAGGAGTTGTAAGATGCCGTATGTTATACTAACATGCTTTTCAAGGCGGTAATGTGGCATACAGAGTCGTAATATATTCCAAATTGTTGTATGGTGTTCAAATTACTCGGACGAATTCATTAGGTTTATTATGGAGTTTTAATCTTTCGTACGGTGGTGTAAGGTGTTCTCAAAAGTTGTAACGCATCCTACATTATTCTAATTTGCTTTTCCTGTTGCTAATTTCGCATACAGAGTCGTAACAAGTCCTGAGTGGTCGTACGATTTTCAAATGACTCGGACGAATTCATTAGGTTTATTATGGAGTTTTAAGTTTACGTACGGTGTTGTAATGTTTTGTTAGGAGTTGTAAGGTGTCGTACGTTATACTAACATGCTTTTCAAGGCGGTAATGTGGCATACAGAGTCGTAATATATTCCAAATTGTTGTATGGTGTTCAAATTACTCTGACGAATTCATTAGGTTTATTATGGAGTTTTAATCTTTCGTACGGCGGTGTAAGGTGTTTTTAAAAGTTGTAACGCATCCTACATTATTCTAAATTGCTTTTCCTGTTGCTAAATTCGCATACATAGTCGTAACAAGTCCTGAGTGGTCGTACGATTTTCAAATGACTCGGACGAATTCATTATGTTTATTATGGAGTTTTAAGTTTACGTACGGTGTTGTAATGTTTTGTTAGGAGTTGTAAGGTGACATACGTTATACTAACATGCTTTTCAAGGCGGTAATGTGGCATACAGAGTCGTAATATATTCCAAATTGTTGTATGGTGTTCAAATTACTCGGACGAATTCATTAGGTTTATTATGGAGTTTTAATCTTTCGTACGGTGGTGTAAGGTGTTCTTAAAAGTTGTAACGCATCCTACATTATTCTAAATTGCTTTTCCTGTTGCTAATTTCGCATACAGAGTCGTAACATGTCCTGAGTGGTCGTACGATGTTCAAATGACTCGGACGAATTCATTAGGTTTATTATGGAGTTTTAAGTTTACGTACGGTGTTGTAATGTTTTGTTAGGAGTTGTAAGGTGACGTACGTTATACTAACATGCTCTTCAAGGCGGTAATGTGGCATACAGAGTCGTAATATATTCCAAATTGTTGTATGGTGTTCAAATTACTCGGACGAATTCATTAGGTTTATTATGGAGTTTTAACCTTTCGTACGGTGGTGTAAGGTGTTCTCAAAAGTTGTAACGCAACCTACATTATTCTAAATTGCTTTTCCTGTTGCTAATTTCGCATACAGAGTCGTAACATGTCCTGCGTGGTCGTACGATGTTCAAATCACTCGGACGAATTCATTAGGTTTATTATGGAGTTTTAAGATTACGTACGGTGTTGTAATGTTTTGTTAGGAGTTGTAAGGTGTCGTACGTTATACTAACATGCTTTTCAAGGCGGTAATGTGGCATACAGAGTCGTAATATATTCCAAATTGTTGTATGGTGTTCAAATTACTCGGACGAATTCATTAGGTTTATTATGGAGTTTTAATTTTTCGTATGGTGGTGTAAGGTGTTCTCAAAATTGTAACGCATCCTACATTATTCTAAATTGCTTTTCCTGTTGCTAATTTCGCATACAGAGTCGTAACAAGTACTGAGTGGTCCTACGATGTTCAAATGACTCGGACGAATTCATTAGGTTTATTATGGAGTTTTAAGTTTACGTACGGTGTTGTAATGTTTTGTTAGGAGTTGTAAGGTGACGTACGTTATACTAACATGCTTTTCAAGGCGGTAATGTGGCATACAGAGTCGTAATATATTCCAAATTGTTGTATGGTGTTCAAATTACTCGGACGAATTCATTAGGTTTATTATGGAGTTTTAATCTTTCGTACGGTGGTGTAAGGTGTTCTTAAAAGTTGTAACGCATCCTACATTATTCTAAATTGCTTTTCCTGTTGCTAATTTCGCATACAGAGTCGTAACATGTCCTGAGTGGTCGTACGATGTTCAAATGACTCGGACGAATCCATTAGGTTTATTATGGAGTTTTAAGTTTACGTACGGTGTGGTAATGTTTTGTTAGGAGTTGTAAGGTGACGTACGTTATACTAACATGCTCTTCAAGGCGGTAATGTGGCATACAGAGTCGTAATATATTCCAAATTGTTGTATGGTGTTCAAATTACTCGAACGAATTCATTAGGTTTATTATGGAGTTTTAACCTTTCGTACGGTGGTGTAAGGTGTTCTCAAAAGTTGTAACGCAACCTACATTATTCTAAATTGCTTTTCCTGTTGCTAATTTCGCATACAGAGTCGTAACATGTCCTGCGTGGTCGTACGATGTTCAAATCACTCGGACGAATTCATTAGGTTTATTATGGAGTTTTAAGATTACGTACGGTGTTGTAATGTTTTGTTAGGAGTTGTAAGGTGTCGTACGTTATACTAACATGCTTTTCAAGGCGGTAATGTGGCATACAGAGTCGTAATATATTCCAAATTGTTGTATGGTGTTCAAATTACTCGGACGAATTCATTAGGTTTATTATGGAGTTTTAATTTTTCGTATGGTGGTGTAAGGTGTTCTCAAAATTGTAACGCATCCTACATTATTCTAAATTGCTTTTCCTGTTGCTAATTTCGCATACAGAGTCGTAACAAGTCCTGAGTGGTCCTACGATGTTCAAATGACTCGGACGAATTCATTAGGATTATTATGGAGTTTTAAGTTTACGTACGGTGTTGTAATGTTTTGTTAGGAGTTGTAAGGTGACGTACGTTATACTAACATGCTTTTCAAGGCGGTAATGTGGCATACAGAGTCGTAATATATTCCAAATTGTTGTATGGTGTTCAAATTACTCGGACGAATTCATTAGGTTTATTATGGAGTTTTAATCTTTCGTACGGTGGTGTAAGGTGTTCTCAAAAGTTGTAACGCATCCTACATTATTGTAAATTGCTTTTCCTGTTGCTAATTTCGCATACAGAGTCGTAACAAGTCCTGAGTGGTCCTACGATGTTCAAATGACTCGGACGAATTCATTAGGATTATTATGGAGTTTTAAGTTTACGTACGGTGTTGTAATGTTTTGTTAGGAGTTGTAAGGTGACGTACGTTATACTAACATGCTTTTCAAGGCGGTAATGTGGCATACAGAGTCGTAATATATTCCAAATTGTTGTATGGTGTTCAAATTACTCGGACGAATTCATTAGGTTTATTATGGAGTTTTAATCTTTCGTACGGTGGTGTAAGGTGTTCTTAAAAGTTGTAACGCATCCTACATTATTCTAAATTGCTTTTCCTGTTGCTAATTTCGCATACAGAGTCGTAACATGTCCTGAGTGGTTGTACGATGTTCAAATGACTCGGACGAATTCATTAGGTTTATTATGGAGTTTAAATTTACGTACGGTGTTGTAATGTTTTGTTAGGAGTTGTAAGGTGACGTACGTTATACTAACATGCTTTTCAAGGCGGTAATGTGGCATACAGAGTCGTAATATATTCCAAATTGTTGTATGGTGTTCAAATTACTCGGACGAATTCATTAGGTTTATTATGGAGTTTTAACCTTTCGTACGGTGGTGTAAGGTGTTCTCAAAAGTTGTAACGCAACCTACATTATTCTAAATTGCTTTTCCTGTTACTAATTTCGCATACAGAGTCGTAACATGTCTTGAGTGGTCGTACGATGTTCAAATGACTCGGACGAATTCATTAGGTTTATTATGGAGTTTTAAGTTTACGTACGGTGTTGTAATGTTTTGTTAGGAGTTGTAAGGTGTCGTACGTTATACTAACATGCTTTTCAAGGCGGTAATGTGGCATACAGAGTCGTAATATATTCCAAATTGTTGTATGGTGTTCAAATTACTCGGACGAATTCATTAGGTTTATTGTGGAGTTTTAATTTTTCGTACGGTGGTGTAAGGTGTTCTCAAAATTGTAACGCATCCTACATTATTCTAAATTGCTTTTCCTGTTGCTAATTTCGCATACAGAGTCGTAACAAGTACTGAGTGGTCGTACGATGTTCAAATGACTCGGACAAATTCATTAGGTTTGTTATGGAGTTTTAAGTTTACGTACGGTGTTGTAATTTTTTGTTAGGAGTTGTAAGATGCCGTATGTTATACTAACATGCTTTTCAAGGCGGTAATGTGGCATACAGAGTCGTAATATATTCCAAATTGTTGTATGGTGTTCAAATTACTCGGACGAATTCATTAGGTTTATTATGGAGTTTTAATCTTTCGTATGGTGGTGTAAGGTGTTCTTAAAAGTTGTAACGCATCCTACATTATTCTAAATTGCTTTTCCTGTTGCTAATTTCGCATACAGAGTCGTAACATGTCCTGAGTGGTCGTACGATGTTCAAATCACTCGGACGAATTCATTAGGTTTATTATGGAGTTTTAAGTTTACGTACGGTGTTGTAATGTTTTGTTAGGAGTTGTAAGGTGACGTACGTTATACTAACATGCTTTTCAAGGCGGTAATGTGGCATACAGAGTCGTAATATATTCCAAATTGTTGTATGGTGTTCAAATTACTCGGACGAATTCATTAGGTTTATTATGGAGTTTTAACCTTTCGTACGGTGGTGTAAGGTGTTCTCAAAAGTTGTAACGCAACCTACATTATTCTAAATTGCTTTTCCTGTTGCTAATTTCACATACAGAGTCGTAACATGTCTTGAGTGGTCGTACGATGTTCAAATCACTCGGACGAATTCATTAGGTTTATTATGGAGTTTTAAGTTTATGTACGGTGTTGTAATGTTTTGTTAGGAGTTTTAAGGTGCCGTATGTTATACTAACATGCTTCTCAAGACGGTAATGTGGCATACAGAGTCGTAATATATTCTAAATTGTCGTACGATGTTCAACGGACTCGGACGAATTCATTAGGTTTATTATGGAGTTTTAAGTTTACGTACGGTGTTGTAATGTTTTGTTAGGAATAGTAAGGTGTCGTACGTTATACTAACATGCTTTTCAAGGCGGTAATGTGGCGTACAGAGTCGTAATATATTCCAAATTGTTGTATGGTGTTCAAATTACTCGGACGAATTCATTAGGTTTATTATGGAGTTTTAATCTTTCGTACGGTGGTGTAAGGTGTTCTTAAAAGTTGTAACGCATCCTACATTATTCTAAATTGCTTTTCCTGTTGCTAATTTCGCATACAGAGACGTAACATGTCCTGAGTGGTCGTACGATGTTCAAATGACTCGGACGAATTCATTAGGTTTATTATGGAGTTTAAATTTACGTACGGTGTTGTAATGTTTTGTTAGGAGTTGTAAGGTGACGTACGTTATACTAACATGCTTTTCAAGGCGGTAATATGGCATACAGAGTCGTAATATATTCCAAATTGTTGTATGGTGTTCAAATTACTCGGACGAATTCATTAGGTTTATTATGGAGTTTTAACCTTTCGTACGGTGGTGTAAGGTGTTCTCAAAAGTTGTAAAGCAACCTACATTATTCTAAATTGCTTTTCCTGTTGCTAATTTCGCATACAGAGTCGTAACATGTCTTGAGTGGTCGTACGATGTTCAAATCACTCGGACGAATTCATTAGGTTTATTATGGAGTTTTAAGTTTACGTACGGTGTTGTAATGTTTTGTTAGGGGTTTTAAGGTGCCGTATGTTATACTAACATGCTTCTCAAGACGGTAATGTGGCATACAGAGTCGTAATATATTCTAAATTGTCGTACGATGTTCAAAGGACTCGGACGAATTCATTAGGTTTATTATGGAGTTTTAAGTTTACGTACGGTGTTGTAATGTTTTGTTAGGAGTAGTAAGGTGTCGTACGTTATACTAACATGCTTTTCAAGGCGGTAATGTGGCATACAGAGTCGTAATATATTCCAAATTGTTGTATGGTGTTCAAATTACTCGGACGAATTCATTAGGTTTATTATGGAGTTTTAATCTTTCGTACGGTGGTGTAAGGTGTTCTCAAAAGTTGTAACGCATCCTACATTATTCTAAATTGCTTTTCCTGTTGCTAATTTCGCATACAGAGTCGTAACAAGTCCTGAGTGGTCGTATGATTTTCAAATGACTCGGACGAATTCATTAGGTTTATTATGGAGTTTTAAGTTTACGTACGGTGTTGTAATGTTTTGTTAGGAGTTGTAAGGTGACGTACGTTATACTAACATGCTTTTCAAGGCGGTAATGTGGCATACAGAGTCGTAATATATTCCAAATTGTTGTATGGTGTTCAAATTACTCGGACGAATTCATTAGGTTTATTATGGAGTTTTAATCTTTCGTACGGTGGTGTAAGGTGTTCTCAAAAGTTGTAACGCATCCTACATTATTCTAAATTGCTTTTCCTGTTGCTAATTTCGCATACAGAGTCGTAACAAGTCCTGAGTGGTCGTACGATGTTCAAATGACTCGGACGAATTCATTAGGTTTATTATGGAGTTTTAAGTTTACGTACGGTGTTGTAATGTTTTGTTAGGAGTTTTAAGGTGCCGTATGTTATACTAACATGCTTCTCAAGACGGTAATGTGGCATACAGAGTCGTAATATATTCTAAATTGTCGTACGATGTTCAACGGACTCGGACGAATTCATTAGGTTTATTATGGAGTTTTAAGTTTACGTACGGTGTTGTAATGTTTTGTTAGGAATAGTAAGGTGTCGTACGTTATACTAACATGCTTTTCAAGGCGGTAATGTGGCGTACAGAGTCGTAATATATTCCAAATTGTTGTATGGTGTTCAAATTACTCGGACGAATTCATTAGGTTTATTATGGAGTTTTAATCTTTCGTACGGTGGTGTAAGGTGTTCTTAAAAGTTGTAACGCATCCTACATTATTCTAAATTGCTTTTCCTGTTGCTAATTTCGCATACAGAGACGTAACATGTCCTGAGTGGTCGTACGATGTTCAAATGACTCGGACGAATTCATTAGGTTTATTATGGAGTTTAAATTTACGTACGGTGTTGTAATGTTTTGTTAGGAGTTGTAAGGTGACGTACGTTATACTAACATGCTTTTCAAGGCGGTAATATGGCATACAGAGTCGTAATATATTCCAAATTGTTGTATGGTGTTCAAATTACTCGGACGAATTCATTAGGTTTATTATGGAGTTTTAACCTTTCGTACGGTGGTGTAAGGTGTTCTCAAAAGTTGTAAAGCAACCTACATTATTCTAAATTGCTTTTCCTGTTGCTAATTTCGCATACAGAGTCGTAACATGTCTTGAGTGGTCGTACGATGTTCAAATCACTCGGACGAATTCATTAGGTTTATTATGGAGTTTTAAGTTTACGTACGGTGTTGTAATGTTTTGTTAGGGGTTTTAAGGTGCCGTATGTTATACTAACATGCTTCTCAAGACGGTAATGTGGCATACAGAGTCGTAATATATTCTAAATTGTCGTACGATGTTCAAAGGACTCGGACGAATTCATTAGGTTTATTATGGAGTTTTAAGTTTACGTACGGTGTTGTAATGTTTTGTTAGGAGTAGTAAGGTGTCGTACGTTATACTAACATGCTTTTCAAGGCGGTAATGTGGCATACAGAGTCGTAATATATTCCAAATTGTTGTATGGTGTTCAAATTACTCGGACGAATTCATTAGGTTTATTATGGAGTTTTAATCTTTCGTACGGTGGTGTAAGGTGTTCTCAAAAGTTGTAACGCATCCTACATTATTCTAAATTGCTTTTCCTGTTGCTAATTTCGCATACAGAGTCGTAACAAGTCCTGAGTGGTCGTATGATTTTCAAATGACTCGGACGAATTCATTAGGTTTATTATGGAGTTTTAAGTTTACGTACGGTGTTGTAATGTTTTGTTAGGAGTTGTAAGGTGACGTACGTTATACTAACATGCTTTTCAAGGCGGTAATGTGGCATACAGAGTCGTAATATATTCCAAATTGTTGTATGGTGTTCAAATTACTCGGACGAATTCATTAGGTTTATTATGGAGTTTTAATCTTTCGTACGGTGGTGTAAGGTGTTCTCAAAAGTTGTAACGCATCCTACATTATTCTAAATTGCTTTTCCTGTTGCTAATTTCGCATACAGAGTCGTAACAAGTCCTGAGTGGTCGTACGATGTTCAAATGACTCGGACGAATTCATTAGGTTTATTATGGAGTTTTAAGTTTACGTACGGTGTTGTAATGTTTTGTTAGGAGTTTTAAGGTGCTGTATGTTATACTAACATGCTTCTCAAGACGGTAATGTGGCATACAGAGTCGTAATATATTCTAAATTGTCGTACGATGTTCAAAGGACTCGGACGAATTCATTAGGTTTATTATGGAGTTTTAAGTTTACGTACGGTGTTGTAATGTTTTGTTAGGAGTTGTAAGGTGTCGTACGTTATACTAACATGCTTTTCAAGGCGGTAATGTGGCATACAGAATCGTAATATATTCCAAATTGTTGTATGGTGTTCAAATTACTCGGACGAATTCATTAGGTTTATTATGGAGTTTTAATTTTTCGTACGGTGGTGTAAGGTGTTCTCAAAATTGTAACGCATCCTACATTATTCTAAATTGCTTTTCCTGTTGCTAATTTCGCATACAGAGTCGTAACAAGTACTGAGTGGTCGTACGATGTTCAAATGACTCGGACAAATTCATTAGGTTTATTATGGAGTTTTAAGTTTACGTACGGTGTTGTAATTTTTTGTTAGGAGTTGTAAGATGCCGTATGTTATACTAACATGCTTTTCAAGGCGGTAATGTGGCATACAGAGTCGTAATATATTCCAAATTGTTGTATGGTGTTCAAATTACTCGGACGAATTCATTAGGTTTATTATGGAGTTTTAATCTTTCGTACGGTGGTGTAAGGTGTTCTCAAAAGTTGTAACGCATCCTACATTATTGTAAATTGCTTTTCCTGTTGCTAATTTCGCATACAGAGTCGTAACAAGTCCTGAGTGGTCGTACGATGTTCAAATGACTCGGACGAATTCATTAGGTTTATTATGGAGTTTTAAGTTTACGTACGGTGTTGTAATGTTTTGTTAGGAGTTGTAAGGTGACGTACGTTATACTAGCATGCTTTTCAAGGCGGTAATGTGGCATACAGAGTCGTAATATATTCCAAATTGTTGTATGGTGTTCAATATACTCGGACGAATTCATTAGGTTTATTATGGAGTTTTAACCTTTCGTACGGTGGTGTAAGGTGTTCTCAAAAGTTGTAACGCAACCTACATTATTCTAAATTGCTTTTCCTGTTGCTAATTTCGCATACAGAGTCGTAACATGTCTTGAGTGGTCGTACGATGTTCAAATGACTCGGACGAATTCATTAGGTTTATTATGGAGTTTTAAGTTTACGTACGGTGTTGTAATGTTTTGTTAGGAGTTGTAAGGTGTCGTACGTTATACTAACATGCTTTTCAAGGCGGTAATGTGGCATACAGAGTCGTAATATATTCCAAATTGTTGTATGGTGTTCAAATTACTTGGACGAATTCATTAGGTTTATTATGGAGTTTTAACCTTTCGTACGGTGGTGTAAGGTGTTCTCAAAAGTTGTAACGCAACCTACATTATTCTAAATTGCTTTTCCTGTTGCTAATTTCGCATACAGAGTCGTAACATGTCTTGAGAGGTCGTACGATGTTCAAATCACTCGGACGAATTCATTAGGTTTATTATGGAGTTTTAAGTTTACGTACGGTGTTGTAATGTTTTGTTAGGAGTTTTAAGGTGCCGTATGTTATACTAATATGCTTCTCAAGACGGTAATGTGGCATACAGAGTCGTAATATATTCTAAATTGTCGTACGATGTTCAAAGGACTCGGACGAATTCATTAGGTTTATTATGGAGTTTTAAGTTTACGTACGGTGTTGTAATGTTTTGTTAGGAGTAGTCAGGTGTCGTACGTTATACTAACATGGTTTTCAAGGCGGTAATGTGGCATACAGAGTCGTAATATATTCCAAATTGTTGTATGGTGTTCAAATTACTCGGACGAATTCATTAGGTTTATTATGGAGTTTTAATCTTTCGTACGGTGGTGTAAGGTGTTCTCAAAAGTTGTAACGCATCCTACATTATTCTAAATTGCTTTTCCTGTTGCTAATTTCGCATACAGAGTCGTAACAAGTCCTGAGTGGTCGTATGATTTTCAAATGACTCGGACGAATTCATTAGGTTTATTATGGAGTTTTAAGTTTACGTACGGTGTTGTAATGTTTTGTTAGGAGTTGTAAGGTGACGTACGTTATACTAACATGCTTTTCAAGGCGGTAATGTGGCATACAGAGTCGTAATATATTCCAAATTGTTGTATGGTGTTCAAATTACTCGGACGAATTCATTAGGTTTATTATGGAGTTTTAATCTTTCGTACGGTGGTGTAAGGTGTTCTCAAAAGTTGTAACGCATCCTACATTATTCTAAATTGCTTTTCCTGTTGCTAATTTCGCATACAGAGTCGTAACAAGTCCTGAGTGGTCGTACGATGTTCAAATGACTCGGACGAATTCATTAGGTTTATTATGGAGTTTTAAGTTTACGTACGGTGTTGTAATGTTTTGTTAGGAGTTTTAAGGTGCTGTATGTTATACTAACATGCTTCTCAAGACGGTAATGTGGCATACAGAGTCGTAATATATTCTAAATTGTCGTACGATGTTCAAAGGACTCGGACGAATTCATTAGGTTTATTATGGAGTTTTAAGTTTACGTACGGTGTTGTAATGTTTTGTTAGGAGTTGTAAGGTGTCGTACGTTATACTAACATGCTTTTCAAGGCGGTAATGTGGCATACAGAATCGTAATATATTCCAAATTGTTGTATGGTGTTCAAATTACTCGGACGAATTCATTAGGTTTATTATGGAGTTTTAATTTTTCGTACGGTGGTGTAAGGTGTTCTCAAAATTGTAACGCATCCTACATTATTCTAAATTGCTTTTCCTGTTGCTAATTTCGCATACAGAGTCGTAACAAGTACTGAGTGGTCGTACGATGTTCAAATGACTCGGACAAATTCATTAGGTTTATTATGGAGTTTTAAGTTTACGTACGGTGTTGTAATTTTTTGTTAGGAGTTGTAAGATGCCGTATGTTATACTAACATGCTTTTCAAGGCGGTAATGTGGCATACAGAGTCGTAATATATTCCAAATTGTTGTATGGTGTTCAAATTACTCGGACGAATTCATTAGGTTTATTATGGAGTTTTAATCTTTCGTACGGTGGTGTAAGGTGTTCTCAAAAGTTGTAACGCATCCTACATTATTGTAAATTGCTTTTCCTGTTGCTAATTTCGCATACAGAGTCGTAACAAGTCCTGAGTGGTCGTACGATGTTCAAATGACTCGGACGAATTCATTAGGTTTATTATGGAGTTTTAAGTTTACGTACGGTGTTGTAATGTTTTGTTAGGAGTTGTAAGGTGACGTACGTTATACTAGCATGCTTTTCAAGGCGGTAATGTGGCATACAGAGTCGTAATATATTCCAAATTGTTGTATGGTGTTCAATATACTCGGACGAATTCATTAGGTTTATTATGGAGTTTTAACCTTTCGTACGGTGGTGTAAGGTGTTCTCAAAAGTTGTAACGCAACCTACATTATTCTAAATTGCTTTTCCTGTTGCTAATTTCGCATACAGAGTCGTAACATGTCTTGAGTGGTCGTACGATGTTCAAATGACTCGGACGAATTCATTAGGTTTATTATGGAGTTTTAAGTTTACGTACGGTGTTGTAATGTTTTGTTAGGAGTTGTAAGGTGTCGTACGTTATACTAACATGCTTTTCAAGGCGGTAATGTGGCATACAGAGTCGTAATATATTCCAAATTGTTGTATGGTGTTCAAATTACTTGGACGAATTCATTAGGTTTATTATGGAGTTTTAACCTTTCGTACGGTGGTGTAAGGTGTTCTCAAAAGTTGTAACGCAACCTACATTATTCTAAATTGCTTTTCCTGTTGCTAATTTCGCATACAGAGTCGTAACATGTCTTGAGAGGTCGTACGATGTTCAAATCACTCGGACGAATTCATTAGGTTTATTATGGAGTTTTAAGTTTACGTACGGTGTTGTAATGTTTTGTTAGGAGTTTTAAGGTGCCGTATGTTATACTAATATGCTTCTCAAGACGGTAATGTGGCATACAGAGTCGTAATATATTCTAAATTGTCGTACGATGTTCAAAGGACTCGGACGAATTCATTAGGTTTATTATGGAGTTTTAAGTTTACGTACGGTGTTGTAATGTTTTGTTAGGAGTAGTAAGGTGTCGTACGTTATACTAACATGGTTTTCAAGGCGGTAATGTGGCATACAGAGTCGTAATATATTCCAAATTGTTGTATGGTGTTCAAATTACTCGGACGAATTCATTAGGTTTATTATGGAGTTTTAATCTTTCGTACGGTGGTGTAAGGTGTTCTCAAAAGTTGTAACGCATCCTACATTATTCTAAATTGCTTTTCCTGTTGCTAATTTCGCATACAGAGTCGTAACAAGTCCTGAGTGGTCGTATGATTTTCAAATGACTCGGACAAATTCATTAGGTTTATTATGGAGTTTTAAGTTTACGTACGGTGTTGTAATGTTTTGTTAGGAGTTTTAAGGTGCCGTATGTTATACTAACATGCTTCTCAAGACGGTAATGTGGCATACAGAGTCGTAATATATTCTAAATTGTCGTACGATGTTCAAAGGACTCGGACGAATTCATTAGGTTTATTATGGAGTTTTAAGTTTACGTACGGTGTTGTAATGTTTTGTTAGGAGTAGTAAGGTGTCGTACGTTATACTAACATACTTTTCAAGGCGGTAATGTGGCATACAGAGTCGTAATATATTCCAAATTGTTGTATGGTGTTCAAATTACTCGGACGAATTCATTAGGTTTATTATGGAGTTTTAATCTTTCGTACGGTGGTGTAAGGTGTTCTCAAAAGTTGTAACGCATCCTACATTATTCTAAATTGCTTTTCCTGTTGCTAATTTCGCATACAGAGTCGTAACAAGTCCTGAGTGGTCGTATGATTTTCAAATGACTCGGACGAATTCATTAGGTTTATTATGGAGTTTTAAGTTTACGTACGGTGTTGTAATGTTTTGTTAGGAGTTGTAAGGTGACGTACGTTATACTAACATGCTTTTCAAGGCGGTAATGTGGCATACAGAGTCGTAATATATTCCAAATTGTTGTATGGTGTTCAAATTACTCGGACGAATTCATTAGGTTTATTATGGAGTTTTAATCTTTCGTACGGTGGTGTAAGGTGTTCTCAAAAGTTGTAACGCATCCTACATTATTCTAAATTGCTTTTCCTGTTGCTAATTTCGCATACAGAGTCGTAACAAGTCCTGAGTGGTCGTACGATGTTCAAATGACTCGGACGAATTCATTAGGTTTATTATGGAGTTTTAAGTTTACGTACGGTGTTGTAATGTTTTGTTAGGAGTTTTAAGGTGCTGTATGTTATACTAACATGCTTCTCAAGACGGTAATGTGGCATACAGAGTCGTAATATATTCTAATTTGTCGTACGATGTTCAAAGGACTCGGACGAATTCATTAGGTTTATTATGGAGTTTTAAGTTTACGTACGGTGTTGTAATGTTTTGTTAGGAGTTGTAAGGTGTCGTACGTTATACTAACATGCTTTTCAAGGCGGTAATGTGGCATACAGAATCGTAATATATTCCAAATTGTTGTATGGTGTTCAAATTACTCGGACGAATTCATTAGGTTTATTATGGAGTTTTAATTTTTTGTACGGTGGTGTAAGGTGTTCTCAAAATTGTAACGCATCCTACATTATTCTAAATTGCTTTTCCTGTTGCTAATTTCGCATACAGAGTCGTAACAAGTACTGAGTGGTCGTACGATGTTCAAATGACTCGGACAAATTCATTAGGTTTATTATGGAGTTTTAAGTTTACGTACGGTGTTGTAATTTTTTGTTAGGAGTTGTAAGATGCCGTATGTTATACTAACATGCTTTTCAAGGCGGTAATGTGGCATACAGAGTCGTAATATATTCCAAATTGTTGTATGGTGTTCAAATTACTCGGACGAATTCATTAGGTTTATTATGGAGTTTTAATCTTTCGTACGGTGGTGTAAGGTGTTCTCAAAAGTTGTAACGCATCCTACATTATTGTAAATTGCTTTTCCTGTTGCTAATTTCGCATACAGAGTCGTAACAAGTCCTGAGTGGTCATACGATGTTCAAATGACTCGGACGAATTCATTAGGTTTATTATGGAGTTTTAAGTTTACGTACAGTGTTGTAATGTTTTGTTAGGAGTTGTAAGGTGACGTACGTTATACTAACATGCTTTTCAAGGCGGTAATGTGGCATACAGAGTCGTAATATATTCCAAATTGTTGTATGGTGTTCAAATTACTCGGACGAATTCATTAGGTTTATTATGGAGTTTTAATCTTTCGTACGGTGGTGTAAGGTGTTCTCAAAAGTTGTAACGCATCCTACATTATTCTAAATTGCTTTTCCTGTTGCTAATTTCGCATACAGAGTCGTAACAAGTCCTGAGTGGTCGTATGATTTTCAAATGACTCGGACGAATTCATTAGGTTTATTATGGAGTTTTAAGTTTACGTACGGTGTTGTAATGTTTTGTTAGGAGTTGTAAGGTGACGTACGTTATACTAACATGCTTTTCAAGGCGGTAATGTGGCATACAGAGTCGTAATATATTCCAAATTGTTGTATGGTGTTCAAATTACTCGGACGAATTCATTAGGTTTATTATGGAGTTTTAATCTTTCGTACGGTGGTGTAAGGTGTTCTCAAAAGTTGTAACGCATCCTACATTATTCTAAATTGCTTTTCCTGTTGCTAATTTCGCATACAGAGTCGTAACAAGTCCTGAGTGGTCGTACGATGTTCAAATGACTCGGACGAATTCATTAGGTTTATTATGGAGTTTTAAGTTTACGTACGGTGTTGTAATGTTTTGTTAGGAGTTTTAAGGTGCTGTATGTTATACTAACATGCTTCTCAAGACGGTAATGTGGCATACAGAGTCGTAATATATTCTAATTTGTCGTACGATGTTCAAAGGACTCGGACGAATTCATTAGGTTTATTATGGAGTTTTAAGTTTACGTACGGTGTTGTAATGTTTTGTTAGGAGTTGTAAGGTGTCGTACGTTATACTAACATGCTTTTCAAGGCGGTAATGTGGCATACAGAATCGTAATATATTCCAAATTGTTGTATGGTGTTCAAATTACTCGGACGAATTCATTAGGTTTATTATGGAGTTTTAATTTTTTGTACGGTGGTGTAAGGTGTTCTCAAAATTGTAACGCCTCCTACATTATTCTAAATTGCTTTTCCTGTTGCTAATTTCGCATACAGAGTCGTAACAAGTACTGAGTGGTCGTACGATGTTCAAATGACTCGGACAAATTCATTAGGTTTATTATGGAGTTTTAAGTTTACGTACGGTGTTGTAATTTTTTGTTAGGAGTTGTAAGATGCCGTATGTTATACTAACATGCTTTTCAAGGCGGTAATGTGGCATACAGAGTCGTAATATATTCCAAATTGTTGTATGGTGTTCAAATTACTCGGACGAATTCATTAGGTTTATTATGGAGTTTTAATCTTTCGTACGGTGGTGTAAGGTGTTCTCAAAAGTTGTAACGCATCCTACATTATTGTAAATTGCTTTTCCTGTTGCTAATTTCGCATACAGAGTCGTAACAAGTCCTGAGTGGTCATACGATGTTCAAATGACTCGGACGAATTCATTAGGTTTATTATGGAGTTTTAAGTTTACGTACGGTGTTGTAATGTTTTGTTAGGAGTTGTAAGGTGACGTACGTTATACTAGCATGCTTTTCAAGGCGGTAATGTGGCATACAGAGTCGTAATATATTCCAAATTGTTGTATGGTGTTCAATATACTCGGACGAATTCATTAGGTTTATTATGGAGTTTTAATCTTTCGTACGGTGGTGTAAGGTGTTCTTAAAAGTTGTAACGCATCCTACATTATTCTAAATTGCTTTTCCTGTTGCTAATTTCGCATACAGAGTCGTAACAAGTCCTGAGTGGTCGTATGATTTTCAAATGACTCGGACGAATTCATTAGGTTTATTATGGAGTTTTAAGTTTACGTACGGTGTTGTAATGTTTTGTTAGGAGTTGTAAGGTGACGTACGTTATACTAACATGCTTTTCAAGGCGGTAATGTGGCATACAGAGTCGTAATATATTCCAAATTGTTGTATGGTGTTCAAATTACTCGGACGAATTCATTAGGTTTATTATGGAGTTTTAATCTTTCGTACGGTGGTGTAAGGTGTTCTCAAAAGTTGTAACGCATCCTACATTATTCTAAATTGCTTTTCCTGTTGCTAATTTCGCATACAGAGTCGTAACAAGTCCTGAGTGGTCGTACGATGTTCAAATGACTCGGACGAATTCATTAGGTTTATTATGGAGTTTTAAGTTTACGTACGGTGTTGTAATGTTTTGTTAGGAGTTTTAAGGTGCTGTATGTTATACTAACATGCTTCTCAAGGCGGTAATGTGGCATACAGAGTCGTAATATATTCTAAATTGTCGTACGATGTTCAAAGGACTCGGACGAATTCATTAGGTTTATTATGGAGTTTTAAGTTTACGTACGGTGTTGTAATGTTTTGTTAGGAGTTGTAAGGTGTCGTACGTTATACTAACATGCTTTTCAAGGCGGTAATGTGGCATACAGAATCGTAATATATTCCAAATTGTTGTATGGTGTTCAAATTACTCGGACGAATTCATTAGGTTTATTATGGAGTTTTAATTTTTCGTACGGTGGTGTAAGGTGTTCTCAAAATTGTAACGCATCCTACATTATTCTAAATTGCTTTTCCTGTTGCTAATTTCGCATACAGAGTCGTAACAAGTACTGAGTGGTCGTACGATGTTCAAATGACTCGGACAAATTCATTAGGTTTATTATGGAGTTTTAAGTTTACGTACGGTGTTGTAATTTTTTGTTAGGAGTTGTAAGATGCCGTATGTTATACTAACATGCTTTTCAAGGCGGTAATGTGGCATACAGAGTCGTAATATATTCCAAATTGTTGTATGGTGTTCAAATTACTCGGACGAATTCATTAGGTTTATTATGGAGTTTTAATCTTTCGTACGGTGGTGTAAGGTGTTCTCAAAAGTTGTAACGCATCCTACATTATTGTAAATTGCTTTTCCTGTTGCTAATTTCGCATACAGAGTCGTAACAAGTCCTGAGTGGTCGTACGATGTTCAAATGACTCGGACGAATTCATTAGGTTTATTATGGAGTTTTAAGTTTACGTACGGTGTTGTAATGTTTTGTTAGGAGTTGTAAGGTGACGTACGTTATACTAGCATGCTTTTCAAGGCGGTAATGTGGCATACAGAGTCGTAATATATTCCAAATTGTTGTATGGTGTTCAATATACTCGGACGAATTCATTAGGTTTATTATGGAGTTTTAATCTTTCGTACGGTGGTGTAAGGTGTTCTTAAAAGTTGTAACGCATCCTACATTATTCTAAATTGCTTTTCCTGTTGCTAATTTCGCATACAGAGTCGTAACATGTCCTGAGTGGTCGTACGATGTTCAAATGACTCGGACGAATTCATTAGGTTTATTATGGAGTTTAAATTTACGTACGGTGTTGTAATGTTTTGTTAGGAGTTGTAAGGTGACGTACGTTATACTAACATGCTTTTCAAGGCGGTAATGTGGCATACAGAGTCGTAATATATTCCAAATTGTTGTATGGTGTTCAAATTACTCGGACGAATTCATTAGGTTTATTATGGAGTTTTAACCTTTCGTACGGTTGTGTAAGGTGTTCTCAAAAGTTGTAACGCAACCTACATTATTCTAAATTGCTTTTCCTGTTGCTAATTTCGCATACAGAGTCGTAACATGTCTTGAGTGGTCGTACGATGTTCAAATGACTCGGACGAATTCATTAGGTTTATTATGGAGTTTTAAGTTTACGTACGGTGTTCTAATGTTTTGTTAGGAGTTGTAAGGTGTCGTACGTTATACTAACATGCTTTTCAAGGCGGTAATGTGGCATACAGAGTCGTAATATATTCCAAATTGTTGTATGGTGTTCAAATTACTCGGACGAATTCATTAGGTTTATTATGGAGTTTTAACCTTTCGTACGGTGGTGTAAGGTGTTCTCAAAAGTTGTAACGCAACCTACATTATTCTAAATTGCTTTTCCTGTTGCTAATTTCGCATACAGAGTCGTAACATGTCTTGAGTGGTCGTACGATGTTCAAATCACTCGGACGAATTCATTAGGTTTATTATGGAGTTTTAAGTTTACGTACGGTGTTGTAATGTTTTGTTAGGAGTTTTAAGGTGCCGTATGTTATACTAACATGCTTCTCAAGACGGTAATGTGGCATACAGAGTCGTAATATATTCTAAATTGTCGTACGATGTTCAAAGGACTCGGACGAATTCATTGGGTTTATTATGGAGTTTTAAGTTTACGTACGGTGTTGTAATGTTTTGTTAGGAGTAGTAAGGTGTCGTACGTTATACTAACATGCTTTTCAAGGCGGTAATGTGGCATACAGAGTCGTAATATATTCCAAATTGTTGTATGGTGTTCAAATTACTCGGACGAATTCATTAGGTTTATTATGGAGTTTTAATCTTTCGTACGGTGGTGTAAGGTGTTCTCAAAAGTTGTAACGCATCCTACATTATTCTAAATTGCTTTTCCTGTTGCTAATTTCGCATACAGAGTCGTAACAAGTCCTGAGTGGTCGTATGATTTTCAAATGACTCGGACAAATTCATTAGGTTTATTATGGAGTTTTAAGTTTACGTACGGTGTTGTAATGTTTTGTTAGGAGTTTTAAGGTGCCGTATGTTATACTAACATGCTTCTCAAGACGGTAATGTGGCATACAGAGTCGTAATATATTCTAAATTGTCGTACGATGTTCAAAGGACTCGGACGAATTCATTAGGTTTATTATGAAGTTTTAAGTTTACGTACGGTGTTGTAATGTTTTGTTAGGAGTAGTAAGGTGTCGTACGTTATACTAACATGCTTTTCAAGGCGGTAATGTGGCATACAGAGTCGTAATATATTCCAAATTGTTGTATGGTGTTCAAATTACTCGGACGAATTCATTAGGTTTATTATGGAGTTTTAATCTTTCGTACGGTGGTGTAAGGTGTTCTCAAAAGTTGTAACGCATCCTACATTATTCTAAATTGCTTTTCCTGTTGCTAATTTCGCATACAGAGTCGTAACAAGTCCTGAGTGGTCGTACGATTTTCAAATGACCCGGACGAATTCATTAGGTTTATTATGGAGTTTAAATTTACGTACGGTGTTGTAATGTTTTGTTAGGAGTTGTAAGGTGACGTACGTTATACTAACATGCTTTTCAAGGCGGTAATGTGGCATACAGAGTCGTAATATATTCCAAATTGTTGTATGGTGTTCAAATTACTCGGACGAATTCATTAGGTTTATTATGGAGTTTTAACCTTTCGTACGGTGGTGTAAGGTGTTCTCAAAAGTTGTAACGCAACCTACATTATTCTAAATTGCTTTTCCTGTTGCAAATTTCGCATACAGAGTCGTAACATGTCTTGAGTGGTCGTACGATGTTCAAATGACTCGGACGAATTCATTAGGTTTATTATGGAGTTTTAAGTTTACGTACGGTGTTGTAATGTTTTGTTAGGAGTTGTAAGGTGACGTACGTTATACTAACATGCTTTTCAAGGCGGTAATGTGGCATACAGAGTCGTAATATATTCCAAATTGTTGTATGGTGTTCAAATTACTCGGACGAATTCATTAGGTTTATTATGGAGTTTTAACCTTTCGTACGGTGGTGTAAGGTGTTCTCAAAAGTTGTAACGCAACCTACATTATTCTAAATTGCTTTTCCTGTTGCAAATTTCGCATACAGAGTCGTAACATGTCTTGAGTGGTCGTACGATGTTCAAATGACTCGGACGAATTCATTAGGTTTATTATGGAGTTTTAAGTTTACGTACGGTGTTGTAATGTTTTGTTAGGAGTTGTAAGGTGACGTACGTTATACTAACATGCTTTTCAAGGCGGTAATGTGGCATACAGAGTCGTAATATATTCCAAATTGTTGTATGGTGTTCAAATTACTCGGACGAATTCATTAGGTTTATTATGGAGTTTTAACCTTTCGTACGGTGGTGTAAGGTGTTCTCAAAAGTTGTAACGCAACCTACATTATTCTAAATTGCTTTTCCTGTTGCAAATTTCGCATACAGAGTCGTAACATGTCTTGAGTGGTCGTACGATGTTCAAATGACTCGGACGAATTCATTAGGTTTATTATGGAGTTTTAAGTTTACGTACGGTGTTGTAATGTTTTGTTAGGAGTTTTAAGGTGCTGTATGTTATACTAACATGCTTCTCAAGACGGTAATGTGGCATACAGAGTCGTAATATATTCCAAATTGTTGTATGGTGTTCAAATTACTCGGACGAATTCATTAGGTTTATTATGGAGTTTTAACCTTTCGTACGGTGGTGTAAGGTGTTCTCAAAAGTTGTAACGCAACCTACATTATTCTAAATTGCTTTTCCTGTTGCTAATTTCGCATACAGAGTCGTAACATGTCTTGAGTGGTCGTACGATGTTCAAATCACTCGGACGAATTCATTAGGTTTATTATGGAGTTTTAAGTTTACGTACGGTGTTGTAATGTTTTGTTAGGAGTTTTAAGGTGCCGTATGTTATACTAACATGCTTCTCAAGACGGTAATGTGGCATACAGAGTCGTAATATATTCTAAATTGTCGTACGATGTTCAAAGGACTCGGACGAATTCATTAGGTTTATTATGGAGTTTTAAGTTTACGTACGGTGTTGTAATGTTTTGTTAGGAGTAGTAAGGTGTCGTACGTTATACTAACATGCTTTTCAAGGCGGTAATGTGGCATACAGAGTCGTAATATATTCCAAATTGTTGTATGGTGTTCAAATTACTCGGACGAATTCATTAGGTTTATTATGGAGTTTTAATCTTTCGTACGGTGGTGTAAGGTGTTCTCAAAAGTTGTAACGCATCCTACATTATTCTAAATTGCTTTTCCTGTTGCTAATTTCGCATACAGAGTCGTAACAAGTCCTGAGTGGTCGTATGATTTTCAAATGACTCGGACAAATTCATTAGGTTTATTATGGAGTTTTAAGTTTACGTACGGTGTTGTAATGTTTTGTTAGGAGTTTTAAGGTGCCGTATGTTATACTAACATGCTTCTCAAGACGGTAATGTGGCATACAGAGTCGTAATATATTCTAAATTGTCGTACGATGTTCAAAGGACTCGGACGAATTCATTAGGTTTATTATGAAGTTTTAAGTTTACGTACGGTGTTGTAATGTTTTGTTAGGAGTAGTAAGGTGTCGTACGTTATACTAACATGCTTTTCAAGGCGGTAATGTGGCATACAGAGTCGTAATATATTCCAAATTGTTGTATGGTGTTCAAATTACTCGGACGAATTCATTAGGTTTATTATGGAGTTTTAATCTTTCGTACGGTGGTGTAAGGTGTTCTCAAAAGTTGTAACGCATCCTACATTATTCTAAATTGCTTTTCCTGTTGCTAATTTCGCATACAGAGTCGTAACAAGTCCTGAGTGGTCGTACGATTTTCAAATGACCCGGACGAATTCATTAGGTTTATTATGGAGTTTAAATTTACGTACGGTGTTGTAATGTTTTGTTAGGAGTTGTAAGGTGACGTACGTTATACTAACATGCTTTTCAAGGCGGTAATGTGGCATACAGAGTCGTAATATATTCCAAATTGTTGTATGGTGTTCAAATTACTCGGACGAATTCATTAGGTTTATTATGGAGTTTTAACCTTTCGTACGGTGGTGTAAGGTGTTCTCAAAAGTTGTAACGCAACCTACATTATTCTAAATTGCTTTTCCTGTTGCAAATTTCGCATACAGAGTCGTAACATGTCTTGAGTGGTCGTACGATGTTCAAATGACTCGGACGAATTCATTAGGTTTATTATGGAGTTTTAAGTTTACGTACGGTGTTGTAATGTTTTGTTAGGAGTTGTAAGGTGACGTACGTTATACTAACATGCTTTTCAAGGCGGTAATGTGGCATACAGAGTCGTAATATATTCCAAATTGTTGTATGGTGTTCAAATTACTCGGACGAATTCATTAGGTTTATTATGGAGTTTTAACCTTTCGTACGGTGGTGTAAGGTGTTCTCAAAAGTTGTAACGCAACCTACATTATTCTAAATTGCTTTTCCTGTTGCAAATTTCGCATACAGAGTCGTAACATGTCTTGAGTGGTCGTACGATGTTCAAATGACTCGGACGAATTCATTAGGTTTATTATGGAGTTTTAAGTTTACGTACGGTGTTGTAATGTTTTGTTAGGAGTTGTAAGGTGACGTACGTTATACTAACATGCTTTTCAAGGCGGTAATGTGGCATACAGAGTCGTAATATATTCCAAATTGTTGTATGGTGTTCAAATTACTCGGACGAATTCATTAGGTTTATTATGGAGTTTTAACCTTTCGTACGGTGGTGTAAGGTGTTCTCAAAAGTTGTAACGCAACTTACATTATTCTAAATTGCTTTTCCTGTTGCAAATTTCGCATACAGAGTCGTAACATGTCTTGAGTGGTCGTACGATGTTCAAATGACTCGGACGAATTCATTAGGTTTATTATGGAGTTTTAAGTTTACGTACGGTGTTGTAATGTTTTGTTAGGAGTTTTAAGGTGCTGTATGTTATACTAACATGCTTCTCAAGACGGTAATGTGGCATACAGAGTCGTAATATATTCCAAATTGTTGTATGGTGTTCAAATTACTCGGACGAATTCATTAGGTTTATTATGGAGTTTTAACCTTTCGTACGGTGGTGTAAGGTGTTCTCAAAAGTTGTAACGCAACCTACATTATTCTAAATTGCTTTTCCTGTTGCTAATTTCGCATACAGAGTCGTAACATGTCTTGAGTGGTCGTACGATGTTCAAATCACTCGGACGAATTCATTAGGTTTATTATGGAGTTTTAAGTTTACGTACGGTGTTGTAATGTTTTGTTAGGAGTTTTAAGGTGCCGTATGTTATACTAACATGCTTCTCAAGACGGTAATGTGGCATACAGAGTCGTAATATATTCTAAATTGTCGTACGATGTTCAAAGGACTCGGACGAATTCATTAGGTTTATTATGAAGTTTTAAGTTTACGTACGGTGTTGTAATGTTTTGTTAGGAGTAGTAAGGTGTCGTACGTTATACTAACATGCTTTTCAAGGCGGTAATGTGGCATACAGAGTCGTAATATATTCCAAATTGTTGTATGGTGTTCAAATTACTCGGACGAATTCATTAGGTTTATTATGGAGTTTTAATCTTTCGTACGGTGGTGTAAGGTGTTCTCAAAAGTTGTAACGCATCCTACATTATTCTAAATTGCTTTTCCTGTTGCTAATTTCGCATACAGAGTCGTAACAAGTCCTGAGTGGTCGTACGATTTTCAAATGACCCGGACGAATTCATTAGGTTTATTATGGAGTTTAAATTTACGTACGGTGTTGTAATGTTTTGTTAGGAGTTGTAAGGTGACGTACGTTATACTAACATGCTTTTCAAGGCGGTAATGTGGCATACAGAGTCGTAATATATTCCAAATTGTTGTATGGTGTTCAAATTACTCGGACGAATTCATTAGGTTTATTATGGAGTTTTAACCTTTCGTACGGTGGTGTAAGGTGTTCTCAAAAGTTGTAACGCAACCTACATTATTCTAAATTGCTTTTCCTGTTGCAAATTTCGCATACAGAGTCGTAACATGTCTTGAGTGGTCGTACGATGTTCAAATGACTCGGACGAATTCATTAGGTTTATTATGGAGTTTTAAGTTTACGTACGGTGTTGTAATGTTTTGTTAGGAGTTGTAAGGTGACGTACGTTATACTAACATGCTTTTCAAGGCGGTAATGTGGCATACAGAGTCGTAATATATTCCAAATTGTTGTATGGTGTTCAAATTACTCGGACGAATTCATTAGGTTTATTATGGAGTTTTAACCTTTCGTACGGTGGTGTAAGGTGTTCTCAAAAGTTGTAACGCAACCTACATTATTCTAAATTGCTTTTCCTGTTGCAAATTTCGCATACAGAGTCGTAACATGTCTTGAGTGGTCGTACGATGTTCAAATGACTCGGACGAATTCATTAGGTTTATTATGGAGTTTTAAGTTTACGTACGGTGTTGTAATGTTTTGTTAGGAGTTGTAAGGTGACGTACGTTATACTAACATGCTTTTCAAGGCGGTAATGTGGCATACAGAGTCGTAATATATTCCAAATTGTTGTATGGTGTTCAAATTACTCGGACGAATTCATTAGGTTTATTATGGAGTTTTAACCTTTCGTACGGTGGTGTAAGGTGTTCTCAAAAGTTGTAACGCAACTTACATTATTCTAAATTGCTTTTCCTGTTGCAAATTTCGCATACAGAGTCGTAACATGTCTTGAGTGGTCGTACGATGTTCAAATGACTCGGACGAATTCATTAGGTTTATTATGGAGTTTTAAGTTTACGTACGGTGTTGTAATGTTTTGTTAGGAGTTTTAAGGTGCTGTATGTTATACTAACATGCTTCTCAAGACGGTAATGTGGCATACAGAGTCGTAATATATTCCAAATTGTTGTATGGTGTTCAAATTACTCGGACGAATTCATTAGGTTTATTATGGAGTTTTAACCTTTCGTACGGTGGTGTAAGGTGTTCTCAAAAGTTGTAACGCAACCTACATTATTCTAAATTGCTTTTCCTGTTGCTAATTTCGCATACAGAGTCGTAACATGTCTTGAGTGGTCGTACGATGTTCAAATCACTCGGACGAATTCATTAGGTTTATTATGGAGTTTTAAGTTTACGTACGGTGTTGTAATGTTTTGTTAGGAGTTTTAAGGTGCCGTATGTTATACTAACATGCTTCTCAAGACGGTAATGTGGCATACAGAGTCGTAATATATTCTAAATTGTCGTACGATGTTCAAAGGACTCGGACGAATTCATTAGGTTTATTATGGAGTTTTAAGTTTACGTACGGTGTTGTAATGTTTTGTTAGGAGTAGTAAGGTGTCGTACGTTATACTAACATGCTTTTCAAGGCGGTAATGTGGCATACAGAGTCGTAATATATTCCAAATTGTTGTATGGTGTTCAAATTACTCGGACGAATTCATTAGGTTTATTATGGAGTTTTAATCTTTCGTACGGTGGTGTAAGGTGTTCTCAAAAGTTGTAACGCATCCTACATTATTCTAAATTGCTTTTCCTGTTGCTAATTTCGCATACAGAGTCGTAACAAGTCCTGAGTGGTCGTATGATTTTCAAATGACTCGGACAAATTCATTAGGTTTATTATGGAGTTTTAAGTTTACGTACGGTGTTGTAATGTTTTGTTAGGAGTTTTAAGGTGCCGTATGTTATACTAACATGCTTCTCAAGACGGTAATGTGGCATACAGAGTCGTAATATATTCTAAATTGTCGTACGATGTTCAAAGGACTCGGACGAATTCATTAGGTTTATTATGAAGTTTTAAGTTTACGTACGGTGTTGTAATGTTTTGTTAGGAGTAGTAAGGTGTCGTACGTTATACTAACATGCTTTTCAAGGCGGTAATGTGGCATACAGAGTCGTAATATATTCCAAATTGTTGTATGGTGTTCAAATTACTCGGACGAATTCATTAGGTTTATTATGGAGTTTTAATCTTTCGTACGGTGGTGTAAGGTGTTCTCAAAAGTTGTAACGCATCCTACATTATTCTAAATTGCTTTTCCTGTTGCTAATTTCGCATACAGAGTCGTAACAAGTCCTGAGTGGTCGTACGATTTTCAAATGACCCGGACGAATTCATTAGGTTTATTATGGAGTTTAAATTTACGTACGGTGTTGTAATGTTTTGTTAGGAGTTGTAAGGTGACGTACGTTATACTAACATGCTTTTCAAGGCGGTAATGTGGCATACAGAGTCGTAATATATTCCAAATTGTTGTATGGTGTTCAAATTACTCGGACGAATTCATTAGGTTTATTATGGAGTTTTAACCTTTCGTACGGTGGTGTAAGGTGTTCTCAAAAGTTGTAACGCAACCTACATTATTCTAAATTGCTTTTCCTGTTGCAAATTTCGCATACAGAGTCGTAACATGTCTTGAGTGGTCGTACGATGTTCAAATGACTCGGACGAATTAATTAGGTTTATTATGGAGTTTTAAGTTTACGTACGGTGTTGTAATGTTTTGTTAGGAGTTGTAAGGTGACGTACGTTATACTAACATGCTTTTCAAGGCGGTAATGTGGCATACAGAGTCGTAATATATTCCAAATTGTTGTATGGTGTTCAAATTACTCGGACGAATTCATTAGGTTTATTATGGAGTTTTAACCTTTCGTACGGTGGTGTAAGGTGTTCTCAAAAGTTGTAACGCAACCTACATTATTCTAAATTGCTTTTCCTGTTGCAAATTTCGCATACAGAGTCGTAACATGTCTTGAGTGGTCGTACGATGTTCAAATGACTCGGACGAATTCATTAGGTTTATTATGGAGTTTTAAGTTTACGTACGGTGTTGTAATGTTTTGTTAGGAGTTGTAAGGTGACGTACGTTATACTAACATGCTTTTCAAGGAGGTAATGTGGCATACAGAGTCGTAATATATTCCAAATTGTTGTATGGTGTTCAAATTACTCGGACGAATTCATTAGGTTTATTATGGAGTTTTAACCTTTCGTACGGTGGTGTAAGGTGTTCTCAAAAGTTGTAACGCAACCTACATTATTCTAAATTGCTTTTCCTGTTGCAAATTTCGCATACAGAGTCGTAACATGTCTTGAGTGGTCGTACGATGTTCAAATGACTCGGACGAATTCATTAGGTTTATTATGGAGTTTTAAGTTTACGTACGGTGTTGTAATGTTTTGTTAGGAGTTGTAAGGTGACGTACGTTATACTAACATGCTTTTCAAGGCGGTAATGTGGCATACAGAGTCGTAATATATTCCAAATTGTTGTATGGTGTTCAAATTACTCGGACGAATTCATTAGGTTTATTATGGAGTTTTAACCTTTCGTACGGTGGTGTAAGGTGTTCTCAAAAGTTGTAACGCAACCTACATTATTCTAAATTGCTTTTCCTGTTGCAAATTTCGCATACAGAGTCGTAACATGTCTTGAGTGGTCGTACGATGTTCAAATCACTCGGACGAATTCATTAGGTTTATTATGGAGTTTTAAGTTTACGTACGGTGTTGTAATGTTTTGTTAGGAGTTTTAAGGTGCCGTATGTTATACTAACATGCTTCTCAAGACGGTAATGTGGCATACAGAGTCGTAATATATTCTAAATTGTCGTACGATGTTCAAAGGACTCGGACGAATTCATTAGGTTTATTATGAAGTTTTAAGTTTACGTACGGTGTTGTAATGTTTTGTTAGGAGTAGTAAGGTGTCGTACGTTATACTAACATGCTTTTCAAGGCGGTAATGTGGCATACAGAGTCGTAATATATTCCAAATTGTTGTATGGTGTTCAAATTACTCGGACGAATTCATTAGGTTTATTATGGAGTTTTAATCTTTCGTACGGTGGTGTAAGGTGTTCTCAAAAGTTGTAACGCATCCTACATTATTCTAAATTGCTTTTCCTGTTGCTAATTTCGCATACAGAGTCGTAACAAGTCCTAAGTGGTCGTACGATTTTCAAATGACCCGGACGAATTCATTAGGTTTATTATGGAGTTTAAATTTACGTACGGTGTTGTAATGTTTTGTTAGGAGTTGTAAGGTGACGTACGTTATACTAACATGCTTTTCAAGGCGGTAATGTGGCATACAGAGTCGTAATATATTCCAAATTGTTGTATGGTGTTCAAATTACTCGGACGAATTCATTAGGTTTATTATGGAGTTTTAACCTTTCGTACGGTGGTGTAAGGTGTTCTCAAAAGTTGTAACGCAACCTACATTATTCTAAATTGCTTTTCCTGTTGCAAATTTCGCATACAGAGTCGTAACATGTCTTGAGTGGTCGTACGATGTTCAAATGACTCGGACGAATTCATTAGGTTTATTATGGAGTTTTAAGTTTACGTACGGTGTTGTAATGTTTTGTTAGGAGTTGTAAGGTGACGTACGTTATACTAACATGCTTTTCAAGGCAGTAATGTGGCATACAGAGTCGTAATATATTCCAAATTGTTGTATGGTGTTCAAATTACTCGGACGAATTCATTAGGTTTATTATGGAGTTTTAACCTTTCGTACGGTGGTGTAAGGTGTTCTGAAAAGTTGTAACGCAACCAACATTATTCTAAATTGCTTTTCCTGTTGCAAATTTCACATACAGAGTCGTAACATGTCTTGAGTGGTCGTACGATTTTCAAATGACCCGGACGAATTCATTAGGTTTATTATGGAGTTTAAAGTTTACGTACGGTGTTGTAATGTTTTGTTAGGAGTTTTAAGGTGCCGTATGTTATACTAACATGCTTCTCAAGACGGTAATGTGGCATACAGAGTCGTAATATATTCTAAATTGTCGTACGATGTTCAAAGGACTCGGACGAATTCATTAGGTTTATTATGGAGTTTTAAGTTTACGTACAGTGTTGTAATGTTTTGTTAGGAGTTTTAAGGTGCCGTATGTTATACTAACATGCTTCTCAAGACGGTAATGTGGCATACAGAGTCGTAATATATTCTAAATTGTCGTACGATGTTCAAAGGACTCGGACGAATTCATTAGGTTTATTATGAAGTTTTAAGTTTACGTACGGTGTTGTAATGTTTTGTTAGGAGTAGTAAGGTGTCGTACGTTATACTAACATGCTTTTCAAGGCGGTAATGTGGCATACAGAGTCGTAATATATTCCAAATTGTTGTATGGTGTTCAAATTACTCGGACGAATTCATTAGGTTTATTATGGAGTTTTAATCTTTCGTACGGTGGTGTAAGGTGTTCTCAAAAGTTGTAACGCATCCTACATTATTCTAAATTGCTTTTCCTGTTGCTAATTTCGCATACAGAGTCGTAACAAGTCCTGAGTGGTCGTACGATTTTCAAATGACCCGGACGAATTCATTAGGTTTATTATGGAGTTTAAATTTACGTACGGTGTTGTAATGTTTTGTTAGGAGTTGTAAGGTGACGTACGTTATACTAACATGCTTTTCAAGGCGGTAATGTGGCATACAGAGTCGTAATATATTCCAAATTGTTGTATGGTGTTCAAATTACTCGGACGAATTCATTAGGTTTATTATGGAGTTTTAACCTTTCGTACGGTGGTGTAAGGTGTTCTCAAAAGTTGTAACGCAACCTACATTATTCTAAATTGCTTTTCCTGTTGCAAATTTCGCATACAGAGTCGTAACATGTCTTGAGTGGTCGTACGATGTTCAAATGACTCGGACAAATTCATTAGGTTTATTATGGAGTTTTAAGTTTACGTACGGTGTTGTAATGTTTTGTTAGGAGTTGTAAGGTGACGTACGTTATACTAACATGCTTTTCAAGGCGGTAATGTGGCATACAGAGTCGTAATATATTCCAAATTGTTGTATGATGTTCAAATTACTCGGACGAATTCATTAGGTTTATTATGGAGTTTTAACCTTTCGTACGGTGGTGTAAGGTGTTCTCAAAAGTTGTAACGCAACCTACATTATTCTAAATTGCTTTTCCTGTTGCAAATTTCACATACAGAGTCGTAACATGTCTTGAGTGGTCGTACGATTTTCAAATGACCCGGACGAATTCATTAGGTTTATTATGGAGTTTAAAGTTTACGTACGGTGTTGTAATGTTTTGTTAGGAGTTTTAAGGTGCCGTATGTTATACTAACATGCTTCTCAAGACGGTAATGTGGCATACAGAGTCGTAATATATTCTAAATTGTCGTACGATGTTCAAAGGACTCGGACGAATTCATTAGGTTTATTATGGAGTTTTAAGTTTACGTACGGTGTTGTAATGTTTTGTTAGGAGTAGTAAGGTGTCGTACGTTATACTAACATGCTTTTCAAGGCGGTAATGTGGCATACAGAGTCGTAATATATTCCAAATTGTTGTATGGTGTTCAAATTACTCGGACGAATTCATTAGGTTTATTACGGAGTTTTAATCTTTCGTACGGTGGTGTAAGGTGTTCTCAAAAGTTGTAACGCATCCTACATTATTCTAAATTGCTTTTCCTGTTGCTAATTTCGCACACAGAGTCGTAACAAGTCCTGAGTGGTCGTATGATTTTCAAATGACTCGGACAAATTCATTAGGTTTATTATGGAGTTTTAAGTTTACGTACGGTGTTGTAATGTTTTGTTAGGAGTTTTAAGGTGCCGTATGTTATACTAACATGCTTCTGAAGACGGTAATGTGGCATACAGAGTCGTAATATATTCTAAATTGTCGTACGATGTTCAAAGGACTCGGACGAATTCATTAGGTTTATTATGAAGTTTTAAGTTTACGTACGGTGTTGTAATGTTTTGTTAGGAGTTTTAAGGTGCCGTATGTTATACTAACATGCTTCTCAAGACGGTAATGTGGCATACAGAGTCGTAATATATTCTAAATTGTCGTACGATGTTCAAAGGACTCGGACGAATTCATTAGGTTTATTATGAAGTTTTAAGTTTACGTACGGTGTTGTAATGTTTTGTTAGGAGTAGTAAGGTGTCGTACGTTATACTAACATGCTTTTCAAGGCGGTAATGTGGCATACAGAGTCGTAATATATTCCAAATTGTTGTATGGTGTTCAAATTACTCGGACGAATTCATTAGGTTTATTATGGAGTTTTAATCTTTCGTACGGTGGTGTAAGGTGTTCTCAAAAGTTGTAACGCATCCTACATTATTCTAAATTGCTTTTCCTGTTGCTAATTTCGCATACAGAGTCGTAACAAGTCCTGAGTGGTCGTACGATTTTCAAATGACCTGGACGAATTCATTAGGTTTATTATGGAGTTTAAATTTACGTACGGTGTTGTAATGTTTTGTTAGGAGTTGTAAGGTGACGTACGTTATACTAACATGCTTTTCAAGGCGGTAATGTGGCATACAGAGTCGTAATATATTCCAAATTGTTGTATGGTGTTCAAATTACTCGGACGAATTCATTAGGTTTATTATGGAGTTTTAACCTTTCGTACGGTGGTGTAAGGTGTTCTCAAAAGTTGTAACGCAACCTACATTATTCTAAATTGCTTTTCCTGTTGCAAATTTCGCATACAGAGTCGTAACATGTCTTGAGTGGTCGTACGATGTTCAAATGACTCGGACGAATTCATTAGGTTTATTATGGAGTTTTAAGTTTACGTACGGTGTTGTAATGTTTTGTTAGGAGTTGTAAGGTGACGTACGTTATACTAACATGCTTTTCAAGGCGGTAATGTGGCATACAGAGTCGTAATATATTCCAAATTGTTGTATGGTGTTCAAATTACTCGGACGAATTCATTAGGTTTATTATGGAGTTTTAACCTTTCGTACGGTGGTGTAAGGTGTTCTCAAAAGTTGTAACGCAACCTACATTATTCTAAATTGCTTTTCCTGTTGCAAATTTCGCATACAGAGTCGTAACATGTCTTGAGTGGTCGTACGATGTTCAAATCACTCGGACGAATTCATTAGGTTTATTATGGAGTTTTAAGTTTACGTACGGTGTTGTAATGTTTTGTTAGGAGTTTTAAGGTGCCGTATGTTATACTAACATGCTTCTCAAGACGGTAATGTGGCATACAGAGTCGTAATATATTCTAAATTGTCGTACGATGTTCAAAGGACTCGGACGATTTCATTAGGTTTATTATGAAGTTTTAAGTTTACGTACGGTGTTGTAATGTTTTGTTAGGAGTAGTAAGGTGTCGTACGTTATACTAACATGCTTTTCAAGGCGGTAATGTGGCATACAGAGTCGTAATATATTCCAAATTGTTGTATGGTGTTCAAATTACTCGGACGAATTCATTAGGTTTATTATGGAGTTTTAATCTTTCGTACGGTGGTGTAAGGTGTTCTCAAAAGTTGTAACGCATCCTACATTATTCTAAATTGCTTTTCCTGTTGCTAATTTCGCATACAGAGTCGTAACAAGTCCTGAGTGGTCGTACGATTTTCAAATGACCCGGACGAATTCATTAGGTTTATTATGGAGTTTAAATTTACGTACGGTGTTGTAATGTTTTGTTAGGAGTTGTAAGGTGACGTACGTTATACTAACATGCTTTTCAAGGCGGTAATGTGGCATACAGAGTCGTAATATATTCCAAATTGTTGTATGGTGTTCAAATTACTCGGACGAATTCATTAGGTTTATTATGGAGTTTTAACCTTTCGTACGGTGGTGTAAGGTGTTCTCAAAAGTTGTAACGCAACCTACATTATTCTAAATTGCTTTTCCTGTTGCAAATTTCGCATACAGAGTCGTAACATGTCTTGAGTGGTCGTACGATGTTCAAATGACTCGGACGAATTCATTAGGTTTATTATGGAGTTTTAAGTTTACGTACGGTGTTGTAATGTTTTGTTAGGAGTTGTAAGGTGACGTACGTTATACTAACATGCTTTTCAAGGCGGTAATGTGGCATACAGAGTCGTAATATATTCCAAATTGTTGTATGGTGTTCAAATTACTCGGACGAATTCATTAGGTTTATTATGGAGTTTTAACCTTTCGTACGGTGGTGTAAGGTGTTCTCAAAAGTTGTAACGCAACCTACATTATTCTAAATTGCTTTTCCTGTTGCAAATTTCGCATACAGAGTCGTAACATGTCTTGAGTGGTCGTACGATGTTCAAATCACTCGGACGAATTCATTAGGTTTATTATGGAGTTTTAAGTTTACGTACGGTGTTGTAATGTTTTGTTAGGAGTTTTAAGGTGCCGTATGTTATACTAACATGCTTCTCAAGACGGTAATGTGGCATACAGAGTCGTAATATATTCTAAATTGTCGTACGATGTTCAAAGGACTCGGACGATTTCATTAGGTTTATTATGAAGTTTTAAGTTTACGTACGGTGTTGTAATGTTTTGTTAGGAGTAGTAAGGTGTCGTACGTTATACTAACATGCTTTTCAAGGCGGTAATGTGGCATACAGAGTCGTAATATATTCCAAATTGTTGTATGGTGTTCAAATTACTCGGACGAATTCATTAGGTTTATTATGGAGTTTTAATCTTTCGTACGGTGGTGTAAGGTGTTCTCAAAAGTTGTAACGCATCCTACATTATTCTAAATTGCTTTTCCTGTTGCTAATTTCGCATACAGAGTCGTAACAAGTCCTGAGTGGTCGTACGATTTTCAAATGACCCGGACGAATTCATTAGGTTTATTATGGAGTTTAAATTTACGTACGGTGTTGTAATGTTTTGTTAGGAGTTGTAAGGTGACGTACGTTATACTAACATGCTTTTCAAGGCGGTAATGTGGCATACAGAGTCGTAATATATTCAAAATTGTTGTATGGTGTTCAAATTACTCGGACGAATTCATTAGGTTTATTATGGAGTTTTAACCTTTCGTACGGTGGTGTAAGGTGTTCTCAAAAGTTGTAACGCAACCTACATTATTCTAAATTGCTTTTCCTGTTGCAAATTTCACATACAGAGTCGTAACATGTCTTGAGTGGTCGTACGATTTTCAAATGACCCGGACGAATTCATTAGGTTTATTATGGAGTTTAAAGTTTACGTACGGTGTTGTAATGTTTTGTTAGGAGTTTTAAGGTGCCGTATGTTATACTAACATGCTTCTCAAGACGGTAATGTGGCATACAGAGTCGTAATATATTCTAAATTGTCGTACGATGTTCAAAGGACTCGGACGAATTCATTAGGTTTATTATGGAGTTTTAAGTTTACGTACGGTGTTGTAATGTTTTGTTAGGAGTAGTAAGGTGTCGTACGTTATACTAACATGCTTTTCAAGGCGGTAATGTGGCATACAGAGTCGTAATATATTCCAAATTGTTGTATGGTGTTCAAATTACTCGGACGAATTCATTAGGTTTATTACGGAGTTTTAATCTTTCGTACGGTGGTGTAAGGTGTTCTCAAAAGTTGTAACGCATCCTACATTATTCTAAATTGCTTTTCCTGTTGCTAATTTCGCACACAGAGTCGTAACAAGTCCTGAGTGGTCGTATGATTTTCAAATGACTCGGACAAATTCATTAGGTTTATTATGGAGTTTTAAGTTTACGTACGGTGTTGTAATGTTTTGTTAGGAGTTTTAAGGTGCCGTATGTTATACTAACATGCTTCTGAAGACGGTAATGTGGCATACAGAGTCGTAATATATTCTAAATTGTCGTACGATGTTCAAAGGACTCGGACGAATTCATTAGGTTTATTATGAAGTTTTAAGTTTACGTACGGTGTTTTAATGTTTTGTTAGGAGTTTTAAGGTGCCGTATGTTATACTAACATGCTTCTCAAGACGGTAATGTGGCATACAGAGTCGTAATATATTCTAAATTGTCGTACGATGTTCAAAGGACTCGGATGAATTCATTATGTTTATTATGAAGTTTTAAGTTTACGTACGGTGTTGTAATGTTTTGTTAGGAGTAGTAAGGTGTCGTACGTTATACTAACATGCTTTTCAAGGCGGTAATGTGGCATACAGAGTCGTAATATATTCCAAATTGTTGTATGGTGTTCAAATTACTCGGACGAATTCATTAGGTTTATTATGGAGTTTTAATCTTTCGTACGGTGGTGTAAGGTGTTCTCAAAAGTTGTAACGCATCCTACATTATTCTAAATTGCTTTTCCTGTTGCTAATTTCGCATACAGAGTCGTAACAAGTCCTGAGTGGTCGTACGATTTTCAAATGACCCGGACGAATTCATTAGGTTTATTATGGAGTTTAAATTTACGTACGGTGTTGTAATGTTTTGTTAGGAGTTGTAAGGTGACGTACGTTATACTAACATGCTTTTCAAGGCGGTAATGTGGCATACAGAGTCGTAATATATTCCAAATTGTTGTATGGTGTTCAAATTACTCGGACGAATTCATTAGGTTTATTATGGAGTTTTAAACTTTCGTACGGTGGTGTAAGGTGTTCTCAAAAGTTGTAACGCATCCTACATTATTCTAAATTGCTTTTCCTGTTGCTAATTTCGCATACAGAGTCGTAACAAGTCCTGAGTGGTCGTACGATTTTCAAATGACCCGGACGAATTCATTAGGTTTATTATGGAGTTTAAATTTACGTACGGTGTTGTAATGTTTTGTTAGGAGTTGTAAGGTGACGTACGTTATACTAACATGCTTTTCAAGGCGGTAATGTGGCATACAGAGTCGTAATATATTCCAAATTGTTGTATGGTGTTCAAATTACTCGGACGAATTCATTAGGTTTATTATGGAGTTTTAACCTTTCGTACGGTGGTGTAAGGTGTTCTCAAAAGTTGTAACGCAACCTACATTATTCTAAATTGCTTTTCCTGTTGCAAATTTCGCATACAGAGTCGTAACATGTCTTGAGTGGTCGTACGATGTTCAAATGACTCGGACGAATTCATTAGGTTTATTATGGAGTTTTAAGTTTACGTACGGTGTTGTAATGTTTTGTTAGGAGTTGTAAGGTGACGTACGTTATACTAACATGCTTTTCAAGGCGGTAATGTGGCATACAGAGTCGTAATATATTCCAAATTGTTGTATGGTGTTCAAATTACTCGGACGAATTCATTAGGTTTATTATGGAGTTTTAACCTTTCGTACGGTGGTGTAAGGTGTTCTGAAAAGTTGTAACGCAACCTACATTATTCTAAATTGCTTTTCCTGTTGCAAATTTCACATACAGAGTCGTAACATGTCTTGAGTGGTCGTACGATTTTCAAATGACCCGGACGAATTCATTAGGTTTATTATGGAGTTTAAAGTTTACGTACGGTGTTGTAATGTTTTGTTAGGAGTTTTAAGGTGCCGTATGTTATACTAACATGCTTCTCAAGACGGTAATGTGGCATACAGAGTCGTAATATATTCTAAATTGTCGTACGATGTTCAAAGGACTCGGACGAATTCATTAGGTTTATTATGGAGTTTTAAGTTTACGTACGGTGTTGTAATGTTTTGTTAGGAGTTTTAAGGTGCCGTATGTTATACTAACATGCTTCTCAAGACGGTAATGTGGCATACAGAGTCGTAATATATTCTAAATTGTCGTACGATGTTCAAAGGACTCGGACGAATTCATTAGGTTTATTATGAAGTTTTAAGTTTACGTACGGTGTTGTAATGTTTTGTTAGGAGTAGTAAGGTGTCGTACGTTATACTAACATGCTTTTCAAGGCGGTAATGTGGCATACAGAGTCGTAATATATTCCAAATTGTTGTATGGTGTTCAAATTACTCGGACGAATTCATTAGGTTTATTATGGAGTTTTAATCTTTCGTACGGTGGTGTAAGGTGTTCTCAAAAGTTGTAACGCATCCTACATTATTCTAAATTGCTTTTCCTGTTGCTAATTTCGCATACAGAGTCGTAACAAGTCCTGAGTGGTCGTACGATTTTCAAATGACCCGGACGAATTCATTAGGTTTATTATGGAGTTTAAATTTACGTACGGTGTTGTAATGTTTTGTTAGGAGTTGTAAGGTGACGTACGTTATACTAACATGCTTTTCAAGGCGGTAATGTGGCATACAGAGTCGTAATATATTCCAAATTGTTGTATGGTGTTCAAATTACTCGGACGAATTCATTAGGTTTATTATGGAGTTTTAACCTTTCGTACGGTGGTGTAAGGTGTTCTCAAAAGTTGTAACGCAACCTACATTATTCTAAATTGCTTTTCCTGTTGCAAATTTCGCATACAGAGTCGTAACATGTCTTGAGTGGTCGTACGATGTTCAAATGACTCGGACGAATTCATTAGGTTTATTATGGAGTTTTAAGTTTACGTACGGTGTTGTAATGTTTTGTTAGGAGTTGTAAGGTGACGTACGTTATACTAACATGCTTTTCAAGGCGGTAATGTGGCATACAGAGTCGTAATATATTCCAAATTGTTGTATGGTGTTCAAATTACTCGGACGAATTCATTAGGTTTATTATGGAGTTTTAACCTTTCGTACGGTGGTGTAAGGTGTTCTCAAAAGTTGTAACGCAACCTACATTATTCTAAATTGCTTTTCCTGTTGCAAATTTCGCATACAGAGTCGTAACATGTCTTGAGTGGTCGTACGATGTTCAAATGACTCGGACGAATTCATTAGGTTTATTATGGAGTTTTAAGTTTACGTACGGTGTTGTAATGTTTTGTTAGGAGTTGTAAGGTGACGTACGTTATACTAACATGCTTTTCAAGGCGGTAATGTGGCATACAGAGTCGTAATATATTCCAAATTGTTGTATGGTGTTCAAATTACTCGGACGAATTCATTAGGTTTATTATGGAGTTTTAACCTTTCGTACGGTGGTGTAAGGTGTTCTCAAAAGTTGTAACGCAACCTACATTATTCTAAATTGCTTTTCCTGTTGCAAATTTCACATACAGAGTCGTAACATGTCTTGAGTGGTCGTACGATTTTCAAATGACCCGGACGAATTCATTAGGTTTATTATGGAGTTTAAAGTTTACGTACGGTGTTGTAATGTTTTGTTAGGAGTTTTAAGGTGCCGTATGTTATACTAACATGCTTCTCAAGACGGTAATGTGGCATACAGAGTCGTAATATATTCTAAATTGTCGTACGATGTTCAAAGGACTCGGACGAATTCATTAGGTTTATTATGGAGTTTTAAGTTTACGTACGGTGTTGTAATGTTTTGTTAGGAGTAGTAAGGTGTCGTACGTTATACTAACATGCTTTTCAAGGCGGTAATGTGGCATACAGAGTCGTAATATATTCCAAATTGTTGTATGGTGTTCAAATTACTCGGACGAATTCATTAGGTTTATTACGGAGTTTTAATCTTTCGTACGGTGGTGTAAGGTGTTCTCAAAAGTTGTAACGCATCCTACATTATTCTAAATTGCTTTTCCTGTTGCTAATTTCGCATACAGAGTCGTAACAAGTCCTGAGTGGTCGTATGATTTTCAAATGACTCGGACAAATTCATTAGGTTTATTATGGAGTTTTAAGTTTACGTACGGTGTTGTAATGTTTTGTTAGGAGTTTTAAGGTGCCGTATGTTATACTAACATGCTTCTGAAGACGGTAATGTGGCATACAGAGTCGTAATATATTCTAAATTGTCGTACGATGTTCAAAGGACTCGGACGAATTCATTAGGTTTATTATGAAGTTTTAAGTTTACGTACGGTGTTGTAATGTTTTGTTAGGAGTAGTAAGGTGTCGTACGTTATACTAACATGCTTTTCAAGGCGGTAATGTGGCATACAGAGTCGTAATATATTCCAAATTGTTGTATGGTGTTCAAATTACTCAGACGAATTCATTAGGTTTATTATGGAGTTTTAATCTTTCGTACGGTGGTGTAAGGTGTTCTCAAAAGTTGTAACGCATCCTACATTATTCTAAATTGCTTTTCCTGTTGCTAATTTCGCATACAGAGTCGTAACAAGTCCTGAGTGGTCGTACGATTTTAAATGACCCGGACGAATTCATTAGGTTTATTATGGAGTTTAAATTTACGTACGGTGTTGTAATGTTTTGTTAGGAGGTGTAAGGTGACGTACGTTATACTAACATGCTTTTCAAGGCGGTAATGTGGCATACAGAGTCGTAATATATTCCAAATTGTTGTATGGTGTTCAAATTACTCGGACGAATTCATTAGGTTTATTATGGAGTTTTAACCTTTCGTACGGTGGTGTAAGGTGTTCTCAAAAGTTGTAACGCAACCTACATTATTCTAAATTGCTTTTCCTGTTGCAAATTTTGCATACAGAGTCGTAACATGTCTTGAGTGGTCGTACGATGTTCAAATGACTCGGACGAATTCATTAGGTTTATTATGGAGTTTTAAGTTTACGTACGGTGTTGTAATGTTTTGTTAGGAGTTGTAAGGTGACGTACGTTATACTAACATGCTTTTCAAGGCGGTAATGTGGCATACAGAGTCGTAATATATTCCAAATTGTTGTATGGTGTTCAAATTACTCGGACGAATTCATTAGGTTTATTATGGAGTTTTAACCTTTCGTACGGTGGTGTAAGGTGTTCTCAAAAGTTGTAACGCAACCTACATTATTCTAAATTGCTTTTCCTGTTGCAAATTTCGCATACAGAGTCGTAACATGTCTTGAGTGGTCGTACGATGTTCAAATCACTCGGACGAATTCATTAGGTTTATTATGGAGTTTTAAGTTTACGTACGGTGTTGTAATGTTTTGTTAGGAGTTTTAAGGTGCCGTATGTTATACTAACATGCTTCTCAAGACGGTAATGTGGCATACAGAGTCGTAATATATTCTAAATTGTCGTACGATGTTCAAAGGACTCGGACGAATTCATTAGGTTTATTATGGAGTTTTAAGTTTACGTACGGTGTTGTAATGTTTTGTTAGGAGTTTTAAGGTGCTGTATGTTATACTAACATGCTTCTCAAGACGGTAATGTGGCATACAGAGTCGTAATATATTCTAAATTGTCGTACGATGTTCAAAGTACTCTGACGAATTCATTAGGTTTATTATGGAGTTTTAAGTTTACGTACGGTGTTGTAATGTTTTGTTAGGAGTAGTAAGGTGTCGTACGTTATACTAACATGCTTTTCAAGGCGGTAATGTGGCATACAGAGTCGTAATATATTCCAAATTGTTGTATGGTGTTCAAATTACTCGGACGAATTCATTAGGTTTATTATGGAGTTTTAATCTTTCGTACGGTGGTGTAAGGTGTTCTCAAAAGTTGTAACGCATCCTACATTATTCTAAATTGCTTTTCCTGTTGCTAATTTCGCATACAGAGTCGTAACAAGTCCTGAGTGGTCGTATGATTTTCAAATGACTCGGACGAATTCATTAGGTTTATTATGGAGTTTTAAGTTTACGTACGGTGTTGTAATGTTTTGTTAGGAGTTGTAAGGTGACGTACGTTATACTAACATGCTTTTCAAGGCGGTAATGTGGCATACAGAGTCGTAATATATTCCAAATTGTTGTATGGTGTTCAAATTACTCGGACGAATTCATTAGGTTTATTATGGAGTTTTAATCTTTCGTACGGTGGTGTAAGGTGTTCTCAAAAGTTGTAACGCATCCTACATTATTCTAAATTGCTTTTCCTGTTGCTAATTTCGCATACAGAGTCGTAACAAGTCCTGAGTGGTCGTACGATGTTCAAAGGACTCGGACGAATTCATTAGGTTTATTATGGAGTTTTAAGTTTACGTACGGTGTTGTAATGTTTTGTTAGGAGTAGTAAGGTGTCGTACGTTATACTAACATACTTTTCAAGGCGGTAATGTGGCATACAGAGTCGTAATATATTCCAAATTGTTGTATGGTGTTCAAATTACTCGGACGAATTCATTAGGTTTATTATGGAGTTTTAATCTTTCGTACGGTGGTGTAAGGTGTTCTCAAAAGTTGTAACGCATCCTACATTATTCTAAATTGCTTTTCCTGTTGCTAATTTCGCATACAGAGTCGTAACTAGTCCTGAGTGGTCGTATGATTTTCAAATGACTCGGACGAATTCATTAGGTTTATTATGGAGTTTTAAGTTTACGTACGGTGTTGTAATGTTTTGTTAGGAGTTGTAAGGTGACGTACGTTATACTAACATGCTTTTCAAGGCGGTAATGTGGCATACAGAGTCGTAATATATTCCAAATTGTTGTATGGTGTTCAAATTACTCGGACGAATTCATTAGGTTTATTATGGAGTTTTAATCTTTCGTACGGTGGTGTAAGGTGTTCTCAAAAGTTGTAACGCATCCTACATTATTCTAAATTGCTTTTCCTGTTGCTAATTTCGCATACAGAGTCGTAACAAGTCCTGAGTGGTCGTACGATGTTCAAATGACTCGGACGAATTCATTAGGTTTATTATGGAGTTTTAAGTTTACGTACGGTGTTGTAATGTTTTGTTAGGAGTTTTAAGGTGCCGTATGTTATACTAACATGCTTCTCAAGACGGTAATGTGGCATACAGAGTCGTAATATATTCTAAATTGTCGTACGATGTTCAAAGGACTCGGACGAATTCATTAGGTTTATTATGGAGTTTTAAGTTTACGTACGGTGTTGTAATGTTTTGTTAGGAGTAGTAAGGTGTCGTACGTTATACTAACATGCTTTTCAAGGCGGTAATGTGGCATACAGAGTCGTAATATATTCCAAATTGTTGTATGATGTTCAAATTACTCGGACGAATTCATTAGGTTTATTATGGAGTTTTAATCTTTCGTACGGTGGTGTAAGGTGTTCTCAAAAGTTGTAACGCATCCTACATTATTCTAAATTGCTTTTCCTGTTGCTAATTTCGCATACAGAGTCGTAACAAGTCCTGAGTGGTCGTATGATTTTCAAATGACTCGGACGAATTCATTAGGTTTATTATGGAGTTTTAAGTTTACGTACGGTGTTGTAATGTTTTGTTAGGAGTTGTAAGGTGACGTACGTTATACTAACATGCTTTTCAAGGCGGTAATGTGGCATACAGAGTCGTAATATATTCCAAATTGTTGTATGGTGTTCAAATTACTCGGACGAATTCATTAGGTTTATTATGGAGTTTTAATCTTTCGTACGGTGGTGTAAGGTGTTCTCAAAAGTTGTAACGCATCCTACATTATTCTAAATTGCTTTTCCTGTTGCTAATTTCGCATACAGAGTCGTAACAAGTCCTGAGTGGTCGTACGATGTTCAAATGACTCGGACGAATTCAATAAGTTTTTTTATGGAGTTTTAAGTTTACGTACGGTGTTGTAATGTTTTGTTAGGAGTTTTAAGGTGCCGTATGTTATACTAACATGCTTCTCAAGACGGTAATGTGGCATACAGAGTCGTAATATATTCTAAATTGTCGTATGATGTTCAAAGGACTCGGACGAATTCATTAGGTTTATTATGGAGTTTTAAGTTTACGTACGGTGTTGTAATGTTTTGTTAGGAGTAGTAAGGTGTCGTACGTTATACTAACATGCTTTTCAAGGCGGTAATGTGGCATACAGAGTCGTAATATATTCCAAAATTGTTGTATGGTGTTCAAATTACTCGGACGAATTCATTAGGTTTATTATGGAGTTTTAATCTTTCGTACGGTGGTGTAAGGTGTTCTCAAAAGTTGTAACGCATCCTACATTATTCTAAATTGCTTTTCCTGTTGCTAATTTCGCATACAGAGTCGTAACAAGTCCTGAGTGGTCATATGATTTTCAAATGACTCGGACGAATTCATTAGGTTTATTATGGAGTTTTAAGTTTACGTACGGTGTTGTAATGTTTTGTTAGGAGTTGTAAGGTGACGTACGTTATACTAACATGCTTTTCAAGGCGGTAATGTGGCATACAGAGTCGTAATATATTCCAAATTGTTGTATGGTGTTCAAATTACTCGGACAAATTCATTAGGTTTATTATGGAGTTTTAATCTTTCGTACGGTGGTGTAAGGTGTTCTCAAAAGTTGTAACGCATCCTACATTATTCTAAATTGCTTTTCCTGTTGCTAATTTCGCATACAGAGTCGTAACAAGTCCTGAGTGGTCGTACGATGTTCAAATGACTCGGACGAATTCATTAGGTTTATTATGGAGTTTTAAGTTTACGTACGGTGTTGTAATGTTTTGTTTGGAGTTTTAAGGTGCTGTATGTTATACTAACATGCTTCTCAAGACGGTAATGTGGCATACAGAGTCGTAATATATTCTAAATTGTCGTACGATGTTCAAAGGACTCGGACGAATTCATTAGGTTTATTATTGAGTTTTAAGTTTACGTACGGTGTTGTAATGTTTTGTTAGGAGTAGTGATAGTCACTATGTATAGGTTGGACCCACCGGCTTGTCGGTGCTACTTTTGTATGTAATTGTTTGACTTGTAATGTTATTAGTGCTAGCGAACCTACGGGCGAATCTATAGATTCGCCCGCAGGTCAGATTGTCTTTTGTACTAAGGTATCGACTGGGCGAACCTATGTGCCCAGCGAACCTGTGTTGGTTCGCTGGATAGATTCGCTAGAGCGAATCTATCAGCGAACCTAACACCTATATATTGTAACCTTATCTTCACATTTATACAACTTTTGCACATCTTTTACCAAGACTATTTCTCACTGATTTGTGTTGTGTAATCGTTCTATTGAGGTGCTAGGAGCTTATATCTTTCATCATTGTAGCTTATTTACCTCATTTGTGTGTTGGATCTTGTTATTGGGTTATTTGGACTTTATATACTTTGTTCTTCAAGTATTTGACATATTTGTGTTAAACAAGTCAACAAAGCACTGAAATCACGATCATTATGGACCAACAATATGGTATCAGAGCCTTAGTGCTCTTGATTGTTTGACTCAAGTGATTTTTGTGTTGATTTTTGAAGTTTTTGGGTCAAAACACTTTTGATTCTGTTTGAAGCTTGTTTCTTGTGTTTTGGAGTTGTATTTTGGTCAAGGTTTGTGGTATTTGGACATACAAAGCTTTTAAAACAAACGTGTAGGCAAATGGTCAAGTTTTGAGGGTTTTCGAGCTGTTTCCGTACTGTTTCAGAGTGGTTGAGCTACCAGCGAAACTAATTGTTCAAGCAGCGAATCTGTCAGTTTATCCAGCGAACCTAATTCAAACTTCTGTCCTGTTTGGGTTGTGTTGTGGCCAGCGAATCTAACATATCATCGAACGAAAGTTCACCTGTCTAGCTGACTGTGCAAGCGAAACTGCTGCCAAAATCAGGCCAGCGAATCTGTGCTTGCTCGTCAGCGAAACTGTTTGACTGTCCAGCGAATCTGCTTCCAGCGAATTTGCCAGCGAATCTGCTGTGTTCTTCCAGCGAATCTAGCCAGCGAAACTGCTTGTTTTCAGCGAATCTATTATCTGTTCAAAGTTATGACTTCATCAACACTTAATATGAATGATCTGGACAGCGTTCAACCTAACAGGCCACCGAGGCTCGTTAGTGGTGAAAACTTTGAAGACTGGAAAAGATGTTTGAAAGCTTTCTTCTATTACACTGATTACAATCAATGGGAATCTATAGTAAATGGTCCGCATGTGCCTACAACTGTTGAAGGAACTGTTACTTCAACAAACACAAATCCAAGTACTTTCACTGAAGCAGACATCAGATTACTAGATCGAGACAAGAAGGCACTCGGGGCATTAATACTCTGCTTACATCAGGATATCTTTAACAGGTTTGCCGAACACACAACAGCAAAAAGTCTGTATGATGCATTGTGTGAATTTTATGATGGCAATGAAGATCTGAAACTGGATAGAAAAGCTCAGGCTGAAAAGGAATTCAACTCTTTTGTGGGATATTCACAAGAGAACTTGACTGATATTACAAATAGATTCCTATCTGTGTCAAGTAATCTGAAGAAATATGATGAAAAGCTGGGCAATCATGAACAAGTTGCAAAATTGTTAGATTCTCTTCCTCCTCAATGGAGCCTTCAAATCAAGCTGCTGAAACAAGAGAGAAACTTTCCTGACTACAAATTGATGGACGTCATCAACAAGCTGAAGTCTTTTGACCTTGACGTGAAAAGAAGAGAATATAATCAGTCAATGAGGGTTCCAAACATTCCTTCTCAAAATGCTGCACTTATCTCATCCGCTGCAAACTCTTATGTCTATAGTGCTGCATCTAGAGGACCATCAAGTCATGCGTCTGCTAAATCTGCTGGTGTTCCTTCAAATGTTGGTTCAAGCTCGAATGCGTCTGTCGCCACCCAGATTCCGTCAGATACTATGGCCTTATTTGGAATGTTTGTTCACAGTTATGAAGCTCTTGTTGCAGGTGAGTTGAAAGGGAAGGGTATGACAGTAGAAGATATGTATCAGGTGGACCCTAATGATTTGGAGGAAACAGATATTCAATGGCAGATGGCTATGCTCACTCTTCGTGCCAGACGATTCATGGAAAGAACTGGCAGAAGAAACTTTGGAAATCAAGGACAGAATGCTAAGCTGGGTTATGACAAGGGAAAGTTACGATGCTATAACTGCAAACAACTGGGCCACTTCAAGAGAGAATGCCCATTACCAATCGTTACTGAGCCAGTTAACTCTGCAAATCCAAGATCTGCTCCAATTCAAGAAAAAGTTGAGGAAGCAAAGTCAAAGAATGAAACTGCACTGCTCACCAACTTCGATTGGAGTGCAGAAATTGAAGAAACCAAGGAGGAGATTAACCATGCCCTTGTTGCTGAAATTGCTGAGTTTGATGACAATGATATAAATCTCTTTGATCCGTTCAAAGAGTTTTATGGAAAAGATGAGGAAGAGAAGATGGAAAATGTTGACAAAGTTCAATCAGATGTTATTGCTCAAGGGCATCTGAATCATTCTGGGTTGGTTTGTGAAGCAGCTGTTAATGAAGTTAAGCATGAGGAAGAGTCAAAGGTTAGCCTGGAAGAAGTGATTGAGAAGGCAAAGCTAGAAGCTGTTGATGAATTCAAAAGAAGCACTCCTTACTGTCAATGTGATCGTGCACTGGCCGCCGAAAAATTGGTAATTGGTCTTCCTTACGATGTTATTGAAGATATGTGTTCGTCTGCTTGCAAAATTCGTTTAATTGGCATATACAAAGCTAACAAATTGTTAATGTCAAATGAAAATGAATTAAAAAGGACCAACAAAGAGCTTAAATTAAATGAATCAAAATATTTTGTCAAGTTAAGAGAGGCTTTAAAAGAAAATGAACACTTAAAAAGAACTCTTTTAGAAAAGAACTGTGAAATTAACTACTTGACTGAGCAAGTTACACTTGCTGAATTTGAAGCAAGAAAACTTAAAAACAAATTGCAGCAGTGGACTATATCTGGTATGAAAAGGGAGGAACTCTGCCAAAAACAAAGGGGGGCCAGAGTTAAGACAGGTTTGGGTTTTAGTAACAAAGAATCATATGCATATCCTCCACCCAGTACTTTCTGTTATTCTCCTACACCTATTCCTCATCCCTCAAATGAGTTAATTCAAGAGATTATGCAGAACGATACTGACAGTTCCATTGCAGGTTTAAGTGAAGTAAATCTTAAGGAAGTTAGAGAGGAGTACGCATATGGTGGGAGTGTTGGGCTCGGTTGTTCTGTCAGTAGTGATTGCAGTAGTTCTGATTCCAAGAAGTCTTTTGAAGACATTTGTTTAGTTAATCCTGTTTGTAGTAATGTGACATATTCAGACAATTTCATGTTTAATAGTAATTTAGGGTGCTCCACTTCAAACCCTAATGTGTTGAATGATGATTTGAATGAAAATGTGTGTGTGAATGACAAAGACAAACTTTCAGGTCAAGTCTCTGAAAGTCAAACCAAAACAAACTGTTTTCAAAAGTTCTTCACCCACCAAATTCCATCTTTCACACCTGTGAGAATTTCAAAACCAAAAGAGAAGGAATCATCTTTTTCATACATTCTTAAACCAAAACCTGAATCTGATACAGTTAAAGTCACAACAAGTAAGTTAAAAGAACTCTATGACACTTACAGTGACTGTGACTCACAACTGTCTGAATGTGATGAGGAAATTGTAATGGATAAAATTCCTGTCAACAGAATTCCCAAAACCGGTTTGAAGTCTCACTGTTTTAAATGCGGAAATACTGGTCACACTGTCAAGCAATGTTCCAAATTAATCCAAAATAGTCCAAAGCAAAAATCTATCAGAAAAAGATTAAACACTTTTGTAAATAATTTCTTTTGTAATACTTCATCTGCTTCACCACCCAGGTACACAAAGACTTGGGTGCCTATTGCAAAGGTCTAACTTTCCTTTTTTTTAATAAATGTCAGGAACATTCAAATGCCGTTGTAAATAGTCATTGGCATATTGACAGCGGATGTTCCAGACATATGACAGGATTGAAGGATCTTCTGACTAACTATAGGATCATAAATGGAGGTTATGTTGCTTTTGCGGGAGATAAGAAAGGTGGGAAGATGATTGGTCAAGGAGAAGTCTCAAATGGTTCACTTACTTTGGAAGACGTTAACTATGTTCCTGAACTGGCATTCAATCTTCTGAGTGTATCACAAATCTGTGATAAAAATATCCCTGTAATGTTTCTTCCAAATGAATGCCTGTTCTTGAAGCCAGAGTTTACCATTCCTGAAGATATGGTGATCATGCGAGCTCCGAGACGAAATGATACCTATATGCTGAATATGGGATCAACAGAATCAAACTCCACTGTGACATGTCTTCTGTCTAAAGCATCATCCTTTGAATCATTTTTGTGGCATAAACGTTTAGGACACATCAATTTTAAAATTCTGAATAAATTGGTTAAGAACAATTTGGTTAGGGGTTTACCACAAAAGGATTTTTCTGTGGTCGAGAAATGCATGGCTTGTGCCAGAGGAAAACAGCACAAAAAGCCACATAAACTCAAAATTACAAATACTATCTCAGAACCCCTCGAATTGTTACATACTGATTTATTCGGTCCAATAAGTGTCAAGTCAATTGCTAAAAAGTCTTATTGCTTGGTTGTCACAGATGATTACTCAAGGTACACCTGGGTGAGATTCATGGCGAACAAGAGTGAGACTGCAGAAGAATTAATGAAGCTGATTCCTCTAATAGAGGTTCTTGGAAAGAAGAAGGTTCAAGCCATCAGAAGCGATAACGGAACTGAATTCAGAAACCACATCTTCAACTCCTTCTGTGAACAACGGGGTATTCTCAGACAGTTTAGCGCTGCCCGAACACCACAACAAAATGGTGTTGCTGAAAGAAAGAATCGAACCCTTGTGGAGGCCGCTAGGACTATGCTGATCGAGTCAAAACTTCCAATTATTTTCTGGGCTGAAGCAGTTAATTGTGCAGCTTATGTTCTTAACAGGGTACTGATTGTCAAAGAAAAGATGAAGACGTCATACCAACTGTTTCGAGGGATTAAGCCGCTGATTGATTTTCTACGCCCCTTTGGATGTTCTTGCACTCTTCTGAATACTCAAGATCAGAAGACGAAGTTTGGGGCTGTCTCTGATGAATGCTTCTTTGTGGGATACTCTAACACACAAAAGGCGTATCGCGTTTACAACAAGCGAACGCGGATTGTGCAAGAGTCCTACTATGTTGATTGGCAAGAATCAAACACTACAAGTATTGGTAGTGAACCGGCTTGGTTTTATGATGCCACCACCATTTTCAAATCATTTAATCTTCCTGACTCTGACGATGACGACATCATTCCACACTCATCGGTTTCTATTTTCAATCATACACCTACACCATCACAATCACAACCTTCCACATCCGCTACACAACTACCTCCCACTTCATTTGACATCCCATCACCACCACCAGATATTCCACAACCTCAAACTGTTCAAACTTCTCCATCAGATATTCCATCCACATCCACTACCATCCCATCACCTACACCGTCACAACCATCAAATCAAACACCCTCAACCGATCAAAATCCTTTACTACTCAACACCGACTTCAAAACCCTGAAAAACCACCCTCACGATTATATTATTGGATCTATTACCGATGGTGTGCGAACCCGGAGTCAGAGCGGTTTGATTAATGAATGTCTTTATGCTGCCTTTCTGTCCCAAGTTGTTCCAAAGAATTATAAACAGGCACTTGAAGATCCGAGTTGGGTGGATGCCATGCAAATGGAACTACAGCAATTCAGGAAGCTCAAAGTTTGGGAACTGGTTGATCTTCCTCCGAACAAGTGCCCAATCGGCACTAAATGGGTTTTTCGGAACAAGCCAGATGATCGTGGTGTGGTAATTAGAAATAAAGGGAGACTGGTTGTTCAAGGATTTGCTCAAGAGGAGGGAATTGACTATACCGAAGTTTTTGCTCCAGTCGCTCGCCTGGAAGCCATCAGAATCTTTCTTGCTCATGCCGCCAACAAAAACTTTAAGGTTTATCAGATGGATGTGAAATGTGCATTTCTATACGGAGACATCGATGAGGAGATCTACGTATGTCAACCGCCAGGCTTCGAGGATCCTGATTTCCCGTCAAAGGTTTACAAGCTTGATAAATCCTTGTATGGGTTGCATCAAGCTCCTAGGATCTGGTATGAAACTCTGACACAGTATCTCCTCAGTAAAGGTTTCTCACGTGGGGCTATAGATATGACATTATTCAAGAAGGAGGTGGATGGCGAGCTGCTGATCGTTCAAGTGTATGTTGATGATATCATTTTTGGTTCGACTAATGAAGGGTTGTGTAGAGAATTTGAGAAGGTGATGATGGATCGTTTTGAGATGACAATAATGGGGGAGATGTGTTTCTTCTTGGGGCTGCAAGTTGAGCAAAAGCCTGATGGAATTCTAATCCACCAAGAGAAATATATCAAAGAAATCCTCACAAAGTTCGGCATGGATGATTCTTCTCCTGAATTGATTCCTTTTACTGCTCAAACATGCCTTACTTCCGATGATAATGGGAATCCTGTGGATGCTCATCGGTATCGCTCGATGATCGGATCTCTCATGTATCTGACTGCAAGTCGTCCAGATATTACATTTGCCGTGTGTTACTGTGCTCGCTTCCAAGCCAATCCAAAAGAATCACATGAAAAAGCTGTTAAACGAATTTTTCGTTATCTTAAGGGTTCCTCTCGTTTGGGACTTTGGTACCCAAAAGGTGGGAACTTTGATTTACATGCTTTTTCTGATAGTGATCATGCTGGTTGCAGGATCAACAGGAAATCTGTCACGGGCGGATGTCAATACCTTGGAGAATGTCTTGTTTCGTGGCAAAGCAAGAAGCAAACAACTGTCTCTCTGTCCACAGGAGAAGCAGAATACATTGCTGCTTCAAGTTGCTGTTGCCAAGTGCTGTGGATTCAACATCAGATGATGGATTATGGCATCAACTTTCTTCACACGCCACTCTTTTGTGACAATGAAGCTGCTGTTGGAATCGCCAAGAATCCTATTCATCACACTCGAACCAAGCACATTGAAACGAGAATTCATGCAATCAGGGATGCTCAGGAAAAGGGGTTTATTGATATTATTCCTATCGAAACTAGAAAGCAAAAAGCAGATCTTTTCACAAAAACTTTTGACAAACCACGTTTTTATGAATTGATCTCCATGCTTGGACTTATATCTTTTTGAAAACCTTTTTCTGTGAGAATCCTTTTGTAAATATGTATATAATCTTTTTCCTGCTTTGAAAAATCCGTGGGTCACTCGATTCATTGCTCCGTTACTTTATTTTATTTTATCTTCGTTTATTTTTTCTTTTAATCCTATATATATATTTAGAAAATCTGAAAAACAAAAATTTCTTATTAGACGGCTACTATATAGAAATTTTGGGGGAGATATAAAAAGACTAACTATTTATAGTTTTTCAAATTTTGCTATTTCAGGATCTCCGTTTTGATTGATGTTGAAAAGTCGTTGAAGGAGGTCAGAAGCATTGCGTTTGGGATATGTCAGATAGGCTCAGCCTGAAAACGAAGTAAACAGTGATTGTGCAGCCAAACATAACGCTCAAGATCTCGACAACAAGGATTATCTCCTTGACATGATTGGATTGCACAAAGATGATGGTTCTGTCAAAAATGGGTTGAGAGCGTCAAATCTTTGTCTTGATTTCCCTAAAAAATCCCAAATCACCCTCGCCCTATCCCCGAATCGAGTTTCTAGTATGCAAAACAAATAAAATAAAAAGCTGCTAGTGATGCTCTTCGGAAAAGCCTCTGAGTGAGTTACTCGTTAACTCCTCAGAACGTTTTGAGTCAAGTGCTTAACTCCTCTGCTATACGGAAGTATTGACCTGGAGTTGGTGAATCTTCTCTGCTATACGGAAGTATTGACCTGAAGATTCACCGAGCATGCTCAAATGTTTATCTCCTCTGTTATACGTGAGTATAGACCTGGAGCTCTAGACTATTTGAGTTTCCCAAATAATAAGTCGCATTGTATTCAAAATGAATCAATCGCTGCAAGCTCCACTCACAAAGAAAAGATGCAAAAATTGCACAAGTGTCAAAAACGCTAATGCATCGGTCAACATTCAAAAGTTGATCATTGAAATTCAAGCAAAGTCAATAGTATTGCTCAGATATACCCTGATGACAGAACCTGTTCTTTTTACCTAGGTGTCTGTGGGGACCGAGTTGTCTGAGTTTCTTCAATCAAACCGAAAACATGATAAAAGAAGCTGCTGATCTCTTGTTGAAATGACTAAGGCATGGGTTTAAATGGACAAACATATCTGCAATCCCGCCAATCGATGATTCTCCGGATTCTACTCAAAACATCATGAAGAATATATATCCTTTCTAGCGTTTAAAACCGTCTCCTGTTATTCTAATTTTATTTTATTTTATTTCATTTTACTTCATTTTATTTTTTTTAAATTTTAGGATTATATGCGTTTATGTTTATTTCTGGAGCGTTGAATTCGTGGGACGTTTTCACGGATTTACAAAGTCTTTAAAATTTTTAAGAAAATCCAAAAATATTTTTTGTTGTTTGTCTAGCGAACCTAAGGCGAACCTACAGGTTCGCTCGGCGCCCAAAGTTCGCCCGGAACCTTTTTTGTTTCGCTGACATGAAACATCGTTGTTTATGTGTCAGCGAACCAGTCGGAGACTTTGTCTTTTGGTCTTCCGGCGAACCTAAGGTTCGCTGGTCTGTCTGCCAGCGAATCTATGGGTGTATATATATACAGTGACAGCGGATATTTCATATATTCGCTGTACAAATCACTGTAGCACGTTTTTTCAAAATTCTAACCACCAACGTTCGATTCTCACCGTTTTACGGCTTTTTCACACATTAAACTTCATCTTATTGCTCGGTATGTGTTCGATTTCACATTAATCAAAGTTTTAAACCCTTAATCGCACAATAAATCTGTTGAATCTGTTGATGTATGATTATATGGTGATTAAATGACTGATTGTGTGTTAGATGTTAGGGTTTTTACTTCATAATAGCCTCGTCTTGTGATTATACTACCTGATTGTTGCCTTAAATGCCTGTTAATGATGAACTGTATGTGATTTTGGTCGTTTTTCAAAAACTAGGGTTTCCAGCGAACCTAAGTGTTCGTCTGGCGAATCTGAACGAAAGTTCAAGACTTCGAGCGAACCTATGTCGTTATGCTGCCCGCGCAACAACATAGATTCGCCCGACTGTTTCTAGCGAACCTATACATTCGCTCGACAACAATGACTGATTTTTCATGTCAGCGAATCTATAGGTTCTGGTGCCAAAATCTCAGGTTCGCTATACCAGCGAACCTAATTTCCAGCGAATCTATTTTCTGATTTTCAAATCTTCATTTCTGATCAATCTCCGTTTATTTTTCAGGCAAAATGTCGACTTTATTCTTTGAGAAAAAGCACAACATGTGTGCTTTACTCGACGAAAATTTTGAAAAGGCCAGCAGCTACAGAGACGCTATCAAGTGGCTGAAGTCGTCACACATACATCATGCCATCTCTCACTCTCCCACCATATACGAGACGCACGTTCGGGATTTCTGGCGAACTGCGGTCATGAATGTGTCGGTGCGGCCGTCACGTATATGTGCAAATGTCTGTGGCCACGACTTGGCGTTTACTGAAGCCGATTTGGCCAGAATTCTAAGATTAGAAGAAGAGGTTGGTGAAGAGGTGAGTATGACAGCTGAAGAAGTTTATGGGGCATTCCGGAACGCTGGTTATGAGGGTCCGATGCCCGGAGAGAAGAAAATGGAATTTGTGAAATCGTACCTGATCCAGGAGTGGAGGTATATAGCACATGTGTTCATTATGTGCCTGGATCACAGGAAGGGGGGTACGGACGGTCTGAACTTGGACTGGGCTCGAGCGATGATGCTGTTTTGCCGAGGGCAAAAAGCTAATCTTGCGAAGTTGATTTACAATTACATGCTCGAGAACATCCATGCCAGCAAGGGGGCCAAATGGTTAATGTATCCCAGATTCATTCAGATGATTCTGAATGATAAACTACCAAATCTGCCGGTGGAGGGTGCAGAATTGAAAATCTGGGATATGCATTCAAGAATCTTCAAAGATTGTAAATCAGTGAGGCCGGATTGTGTGGGCAGGACTACGTATTTGTGGGAGAATATGTATACGGCTGAGAGATGGGTGTATATACAGAGGTTAATTGAGACTGAAAGGAAACGGGGCGGTGAAAATATTGAGGAGGTAGAGAAAAAGATTAGAAAGAGAAAGGCGTATGCAAAGGATAAAAATTATTCATTTGATAGAGAGGTGGATGAGATACAAGCTGAAATAGATGCGGGCAGGGAACTGAGGACGAAGAGAAAGTCTGATACTCAACCTGAAACATCAAAGAAAGCCAGGCATGACACCGGGGGTACATCTGCTGGGTCCAGTAATGACTTGAAGGTTGAGATTGAAAGCTTAAAGGCTGAGCTGGTTGAACTAAAAGGTAAACATGAAGAGTTGGAAAAGCAAGATGCTGAGAAATCTACAGTGATATATGAGATGGGTCGGATGATGAAAGACCAGCAATGTCTGATAGTAAGAATCTTCAAAGAGTTGAACAGCTTGAAGGAAAATGCTGGGACTGAACCGGTGATGACTGAAGCGGAACTGAACTCCTTAACGGATATTACAAAATATCCGTTAATGGATGTTGATTTTGGTGATAAAGGAAAGGGAAAAGCCGTGGAGGAAGAGTTTGATGAAGAAATGGGGATTGATATGGATGTATTTGAAGGGGATGAAGTTGTAGGAGGATCTGGTGTGGATTATACATTGGTTGATGAACCGGAAGTTGATATTGATGCTGAAAGTGAGGAGGATATTGAGGATGAGCCGGAGATATACAAAGTGGAAGAAAAGGGAATGAGTTACCAATTTGAACACGCTGAGCTAGACAAATCCGAATGGTTTAAAAGGGAAGAAGCTGTGGTACCTGAGGTGCCGATATTCCAACATTTAGATGAACCCAACACCAAACAGCAAGATAGACAGATCATTGCGTGGAAATACAACTGTTTGGTGGAGGCTTACATGATCAAAAGGAGGGGTGGTGACATCACGTACGTCAAGAACCGAAAGCACTTCGCCACCTTTCCTAGATGGGATTTGAGGAGACTGGCAGAGCTACCACTACTTGGGAAAGAAGATAGTGGCAGGGCTTGCGCGTTCGAAGCTGCTATTCAGGAGGCTGCTAAGTCTGATTTTGTAGAGTTTGGATACCAAAAACCGAGGAGGATGAGACAGAAACTGGATAGACATTGGGTGTCGTGGAAAGGGAAAATTGTGTTGAAGATAGCTGCACCGAAAGTAATGACAAGGGTCAGGGTCCCAGACACTCAGCCGCCGAGACTGAAGGATTTTGTCAAATGGTTCTATGATAATAGCACTGGGGAGGCAGTTGTCAGACTGAGTGGAGATGACCGTCCAGAAATACGACTATTTGATCCGATGGAGGTCTTCTCCTTTAGTGATGAGGATCTGAAGGTGCTGTGTGAGAACAGAATAAAGCACGGGGCTGGAGATGACACTGCTGCTGAAGCAAACCTGTTTGTAAAGGTTGCTAATAAAGCCCGGGGGATTCGTGCTGAACTTAAAGCTGTAAATGAGAGGTTGAGGAGGTCGGATGATCTGAAAATGGAGATGGATGACCTGACAAGACAGCTCGATCAAACTATCGAACAAAGGTTTGAGAAACCAGTTGAAGTGATTGATTTAGAGGTGGTTAGCGAGGAGCCAACTGCAGAGATACAGGCGGAAACGACAGTTCAACTTGAGCCTGATACAGAGGTCGCAGATGCTGATTTCGTAGATTCAATGCTAAATCTGAGTGAAGATGAGGCCGGAACCGAAGACTATACAAACCCAATGGCCGGGATCAAAGAAAGGGCAGGAGCTTTTATTGAACATCTTTGAAGCCATAAAGATGGAGCTAATCAGAAGACTTCCCCAGGTGAGGTCCAACCTAAGGGGAGTATTGATAGTCACTATGTATAGGTTGGACCCACCGGCTTGTCGGTGCTACTTTTGTATGTAATTGTTTGACTTGTAATGTTATTAGTGCTAGCGAACCTACGGGCGAATCTATAGATTCGCCCGCAGGTCAGATTGTCTTTTGTACTAAGGTATCGACTGGGCGAACCTATGTGCCCAGCGAACCTGTGTTGGTTCGCTGGATAGATTCGCTAGAGCGAATCTATCAGCAAACCTAACACCTATATATTGTAACCTTATCTTCACATTTATACAACTTTTGCACATCTTTTACCAAGACTATTTCTCACTGATTTGTGTTGTGTAATCGTTCTATTGAGGTGCTAGGAGCTTATATCTTTCATCATTGTAGCTTATTTACCTCATTTGTGTGTTGGATCTTGTTATTGGGTTATTTGGACTTTATATACTTTGTTCTTCAAGTATTTGACATATTTGTGTTAAACAAGTCAACAAAGCACTGAAATCACGATCATTATGGACCAACAAGTAGTAAGGTGTCGTACGTTATACTAACATGCTTTTCAAGGCGGTAATGTGGCATACAGAGTCGTAATATATTCCAAATTTTTGTATGGTGTTCAAATTACTCGGACGAATTCATTAGGTTTATTATGGAGTTTTAATCTTTCGTACGGTGGTGTAAGGTGTTCTCAAAAGTTGTAACGCATCCTACATTATTCTAAATTGCTTTTCCTGTTGCTAATTTCGCATACAGAGTCGTAACAAGTCCTGAGTGGTCGTATGATTTTCAAATGACTCGGACGAATTCATTAGGTTTATTATGGAGTTTTAAGTTTACGTACGGTGTTGTAATGTTTTGTTAGGAGTTGTAAGGTGACGTACGTTATACTAACATGCTTTTCAAGGCGGTAATGTGGCATACAAAGTCGTAATATATTCCAAATTGTTGTATGGTGTTCAAATTACTCGGACGAATTCATTAGGTTTATTATGGAGTTTTAATCTTTCGTACGGTGGTGTAAGGTGTTCTCAAAAGTTGTAACGCATCCTACATTATTCTAAATTGCTTTTCCTGTTGCTAAATTCGCATACAGAGTCGTAACAAGTCCTGAGTGGTCGTACGATGTTCAAAGGACTCGGACGAATTCATTAGGTTTATTATGGAGTTTTAAGTTTACGTACGGTGTTGTAATGTTTTGTTAGGAGTAGTAAGGTGTCTTACGTTATACTAACATACTTTTCAAGGCGGTAATGTGGCATACAGAGTCGTAATATATTCCAAATTGTTGTATGGTGTTCAAATTACTCGGACGAATTCATTAGGTTTATTATGGAGTTTTAATCTTTCGTACGGTGGTGTAAGGTGTTCACAAAAGTTGTAACGCATCCTACATTATTCTAAATTGCTTTTCCTGTTGCTAATTTCGCATACAGAGTCGTAACAAGTCCTGAGTGGTCGTACGATGTTCAAATGACTCGGACGAATTCATTAGGTTTATTATGGAGTTTTAAGTTTACGTACGGTGTTGTAATGTTTTGTTAGGAGTTTTAAGGTGCTGTATGTTATACTAACATGCTTCTCAAGACGGTAATGTGGCATACAGAGTCGTAATATATTCTAAATTGTCGTACGATGTTCAAAGGACTCGGACGAATTCATTAGGTTTATTATGGAGTTTTAAGTTTACGTACGGTGTTGTAATGTTTTGTTAGGAGTAGTAAGGTGTCGTACGTTATACTAACATGCTTTTCAAGGCGGTAATGTGGCATACAGAGTCGTAATATATTCCAAATTGTTGTATGGTGTTCAAATTACTCGGACGAATTCATTAGGTTTATTATGGAGTTTTAATCTTTCGTACGGTGGTGTAAGGTGTTCTCAAAAGTTGTAACGCATCCTACATTATTCTAAATTGCTTTTCCTGTTGCTAAATTCGCATACAGAGTCGTAACAAGTCCTGAGTGGTCGTACGATGTTCAAAGGACTCGGACGAATTCATTAGGTTTATTATGGAGTTTTAAGTTTACGTACGGTGTTGTAATGTTTTGTTAGGAGTAGTAAGGTGTCTTACGTTATACTAACATACTTTTCAAGGCGGTAATGTGGCATACAGAGTCGTAATATATTCCAAATTGTTGTATGGTGTTCAAATTACTCGGACGAATTCATTAGGTTTATTATGGAGTTTTAATCTTTCGTACGGTGGTGTAAGGTGTTCTCAAAAGTTGTAACGCATCCTACATTATTCTAAATTGCTTTTCCTGTTGCTAATTTCGCATACAGAGTCGTAACAAGTCCTGAGTGGTCGTACGATGTTCAAATGACTCGGACGAATTCATTAGGTTTATTATGGAGTTTTAAGTTTACGTACGGTGTTGTAATGTTTTGTTAGGAGTTTTAAGGTGCTGTATGTTATACTAACATGCTTCTCAAGACGGTAATGTGGCATACAGAGTCGTAATATATTCTAAATTGTCGTACGATGTTCAAAGGACTCGGACGAATTCATTAGGTTTATTATGGAGTTTTAAGTTTACGTACGGTGTTGTAATGTTTTGTTAGGAGTAGTAAGGTGTCGTACGTTATACTAGCATGCTTTTCAAGGCGGTAATGTGGCATACAGAGTCGTAATATATTCCAAATTGTTGTATGGTGTTCAAATTACTCGGACGAATTCATTAGGTTTATTATGGAGTTTTAATCTTTCGTACGGTGGTGTAAGGTGTTCTCAAAAGTTGTAACGCATCCTACATTATTCTAAATTGCTTTTCATGTTGCTAATTTCGCTTACAGAGTCGTAACAAGTCCTGAGTGGTCGTACGATGTTCAAATGACTCGGACGAATTCATTAGGTTTATTATGGAGTTTTAAGTTTACGTACGGTGTTGTAATGTTTTGTTAGGAGTAGTAAGGTGTCGTACGTTATACTAACATGCTTTTCAAGGCGGTAATGTGGCATACAGAGTCGTAATATATTCCAAATTGTTGTATGGTGTTCAAATTACTCGGACGAATTCATTAGGTTTATTATGGAGTTTTAATCTTTCGTACGGTGGTGTAAGGTGTTCTCAAAAGTTGTAACGCATCCTACATTATTCTATATTGCTTTTCCTGTTGCTAAATTCGCATACAGAGTCGTAACAAGTCCTGAGTGGTCGTACGATGTTCAAAGGACTCGGACGAATTCATTAGGTTTATTATGGAGTTTTAAGTTTACGTACGGTGTTGTAATGTTTTGTTAGGAGTAGTAAGGTGTCTTACGTTATACTAACATACTTTTCAAGGCGGTAATGTGGCATACAGAGTCGTAATATATTCCAAATTGTTGTATGGTGTTCAAATTACTCGGACGAATTCATTAGGTTTATTATGGAGTTTTAATCTTTCGTACGGTGGTGTAAGGTGTTCTCAAAAGTTGTAACGCATCCTACATTATTCTAAATTGCTTTTCCTGTTGCTAATTTCGCATACAGAGTCGTAACAAGTCCTGAGTGGTCGTACGATGTTCAAATGACTCGGACGAATTCATTAGGTTTATTATGGAGTTTTAAGTTTACGTACGGTGTTGTAATGTTTTGTTAGGAGTTTTAAGGTGCTGTATGTTATACTAACATGCTTCTCAAGACGGTAATGTGGCATACAGAGTCGTAATATATTCTAAATTGTCGTACGATGTTCAAAGGACTCGGACGAATTCATTAGGTTTATTATGGAGTTTTAAGTTTACGTACGGTGTTGTAATGTTTTGTTAGGAGTAGTAAGGTGTCGTACGTTATACTAACATGCTTTTCAAGGCGGTAATGTGGCATACAGAGTCGTAATATATTCCAAATTGTTGTATGGTGTTCAAATTACTCGGACGAATTCATTAGGTTTATTATGGAGTTTTAATCTTTCGTACGGTGGTGTAAGGTGTTCTCAAAAGTTGTAACGCATCCTACATTATTCTAAATTGCTTTTCCTGTTGCTAAATTCGCATACAGAGTCGTAACAAGTCCTGAGTGGTCGTACGATGTTCAAAGGACTCGGACGAATTCATTAGGTTTATTATGGAGTTTTAAGTTTACGTACGGTGTTGTAATGTTTTGTTAGGAGTAGTAAGGTGTCGTACGTTATACTAACATACTTTTCAAGGCGGTAATGTGGCATACAGAGTCGTAATATATTCCAAATTGTTGTATGGTGTTCAAATTACTCGGACGAATTCATTAGGTTTATTATGGAGTTTTAATCTTTCGTACGGTGGTGTAAGGTGTTCTCAAAAGTTGTAACGCATCCTACATTATTCTAAATTGCTTTTCCTGTTGCTAATTTCGCATACAGAGTCGTAACAAGTCCTGAGTGGTCGTATGATTTTCAAATGACTCGGACGAATTCATTAGGTTTATTATGGAGTTTTAAGTTTACGTACGGTGTTGTAATGTTTTGTTAGGAGTTGTAAGGTGACGTACGTTATACTAACATGCTTTTCAAGGCGGTAATGTGGCATACAGAGTCGTAATATATTCCAAATTGTTGTATGGTGTTCAAATTACTCGGACGAATTCATTAGGTTTATTATGGAGTTTTAATCTTTCGTACGGTGGTGTAAGGTGTTCTCAAAAGTTGTAACGCATCCTACATTATTCTAAATTGCTTTTCCTGTTGCTAATTTCGCATACAGAGTCGTAACAAGTCCTGAGTGGTCGTACGATGTTCAAATGACTCGGACGAATTCATTAGGTTTATTATGGAGTTTTAAGTTTACGTACGGTGTTGTAATGTTTTGTTAGGAGTTTTAAGGTGCTGTATGTTATACTAACATGCTTCTCAAGACGGTAATGTGGCATACAGAGTCGTAATATATTCTAAATTGTCGTACGATGTTCAAAGGACTCGGACGAATTCATTAGGTTTATTATGGAGTTTTAAGTTTACGTACGGTGTTGTAATGTTTTGTTAGGAGTAGTAAGGTGTCGTACGTTATACTAGCATGCTTTTCAAGGCGGTAATGTGGCATACAGAGTCGTAATATATTCCAAATTGTTGTATGGTGTTCAAATTACTCGGACGAATTCATTAGGTTTATTATGGAGTTTTAATCTTTCGTACGGTGGTGTAAGGTGTTCTCAAAAGTTGTAACGCATCCTACATTATTCTAAATTGCTTTTCATGTTGCTAATTTCGCTTACAGAGTCGTAACAAGTCCTGAGTGGTCGTACGATGTTCAAATGACTCGGACGAATTCATTAGGTTTATTATGGAGTTTTAAGTTTACGTACGGTGTTGTAATGTTTTGTTAGGAGTTGTAAGGTGACGTACGTTATACTAACATGCTTTTCAAGGCGGTAATGTGGCATACAGAGTCGTAATATATTCCAAATTGTTGTATGGTGTTCAAATTACTCGGACGAATTCATTAGGTTTATTATGGAGTTTTAATCTTTCGTACGGTGGTGTAAGGTGTTCTCAAAAGTTGTAACGCATCCTACATTATTCTAAATTGCTTTTCCTGTTGCTAATTTCGCATACAGAGTCGTAACAAGTCCTGAGTGGTCGTACGATGTTCAAAGGACTCGGACGAATTCATTAGGTTTATTATGGAGTTTTAAGTTTACGTACGGTGTTGTAATGTTTTGTTAGGAGTAGTAAGGTGTCGTACGTTATACTAACATACTTTTCAAGGCGGTAATGTGGCATACAGAGTCGTAATATATTCCAAATTGTTGTATGGTGTTCAAATTACTCGGACGAATTCATTAGGTTTATTATGGAGTTTTAATCTTTCGTACGGTGGTGTAAGGTGTTCTCAAAAGTTGTAACGCATCCTACATTATTCTAAATTGCTTTTCCTGTTGCTAATTTCGCATACAGAGTCGTAACAAGTCCTGAGTGGTCGTATGATTTTCAAATGACTCGGACGAATTCATTAGGTTTATTATGGAGTTTTAAGTTTACGTACGGTGTTGTAATGTTTTGTTAGGAGTTGTAAGGTGACGTACGTTATACTAACATGCTTTTCAAGGCGGTAATGTGGCATACAGAGTCGTAATATATTCCAAATTGTTGTATGGTGTTCAAATTACTCGGACGAATTCATTAGGTTTATTATGGAGTTTTAATCTTTCGTACGGTGGTGTAAGGTGTTCTCAAAAGTTGTAACGCATCCTACATTATTCTAAATTGCTTTTCCTGTTGCTAATTTCGCATACAGAGTCGTAACAAGTCCTGAGTGGTCGTACGATGTTCAAATGACTCGGACGAATTCATTAGGTTTATTATGGAGTTTTAAGTTTACGTACGGTGTTGTAATGTTTTGTTAGGAGTTTTAAGGTGCTGTATGTTATACTAACATGCTTCTCAAGACGGTAATGTGGCATACAGAGTCGTAATATATTCTAAATTGTCGTACGATGTTCAAAGGACTCGGACGAATTCATTAGGTTTATTATGGAGTTTTAAGTTTACGTACGGTGTTGTAATGTTTTGTTAGGAGTAGTAAGGTGTCGTACGTTATACTAGCATGCTTTTCAAGGCGGTAATGTGGCATACAGAGTCGTAATATATTCCAAATTGTTGTATGGTGTTCAAATTACTCGGACGAATTCATTAGGTTTATTATGGAGTTTTAATCTTTCGTACGGTGGTGTAAGGTGTTCTCAAAAGTTGTAACGCATCCTACATTATTCTAAATTGCTTTTCATGTTGCTAATTTCGCTTACAGAGTCGTAACAAGTCCTGAGTGGTCGTACGATGTTCAAATGACTCGGACGAATTCATTAGGTTTATTATGGAGTTTTAAGTTTACGTACGGTGTTGTAATGTTTTGTTAGGAGTTGTAAGGTGACGTACGTTATACTAACATGCTTTTCAAGGCGGTAATGTGGCATACAGAGTCGTAATATATTCCAAATTGTTGTATGGTGTTCAAATTACTCGGACGAATTCATTAGGTTTATTATGGAGTTTTAATCTTTCGTACGGTGGTGTAAGGTGTTCTCAAAAGTTGTAACGCATCCTACATTATTCTAAATTGCTTTTCCTGTTGCTAATTTCGCATACAGAGTCGTAACAAGTCCTGAGTGGTCGTACGATGTTCAAAGGACTCGGACGAATTCATTAGGTTTATTATGGAGTTTTAAGTTTACGTACGGTGTTGTAATGTTTTGTTAGGAGTTGTAAGGTGTCTTACGTTATACTAACATACTTTTCAAGGCGGTAATGTGGCATACAGAGTCGTAATATATTCCAAATTGTTGTATGGTGTTCAAATTACTCGGACGAATTCATTAGGTTTATTATGGAGTTTTAATCTTTCGTACGGTGGTGTAAGGTGTTCTCAAAAGTTGTAACGCATCCTACATTATTCTAAATTGCTTTTCCTGTTGCTAATTTCGCATACAGAGTCGTAACAAGTCCTGAGTGGTCGTATGATTTTCAAATGACTCGGACGAATTCATTAGGTTTATTATGGAGTTTTAAGTTTACGTACGGTGTTGTAATGTTTTGTTAGGAGTTGTAAGGTGACGTACGTTATACTAACATGCTTTTCAAGGCGGTAATGTGGCATACAGAGTCGTAATATATTCCAAATTGTTGTATGGTGTTCAAATTACTCGGACGAATTCATTAGGTTTATTATGGAGTTTTAATCTTTCGTACGGTGGTGTAAGGTGTTCTCAAAAGTTGTAACGCATCCTACATTATTCTAAATTGCTTTTCCTGTTGCTAATTTCGCATACAGAGTCGTAACAAGTCCTGAGTGGTCGTACGATGTTCAAAGGACTCGGACGAATTCATTAGGTTTATTATGGAGTTTTAAGTTTACGTACGGTGTTGTAATGTTTTGTTAGGAGTTGTAAGGTGTCTTACGTTATACTAACATACTTTTCAAGGCGGTAATGTGGCATACAGAGTCGTAATATATTCCAAATTGTTGTATGGTGTTCAAATTACTCGGACGAATTCATTAGGTTTATTATGGAGTTTTAATCTTTCGTACGGTGGTGTAAGGTGTTCTCAAAAGTTGTAACGCATCCTACATTATTCTAAATTGCTTTTCCTGTTGCTAATTTCGCATACAGAGTCGTAACAAGTCCTGAGTGGTCGTATGATTTTCAAATGACTCGGACGAATTCATTAGGTTTATTATGGAGTTTTAAGTTTACGTACGGTGTTGTAATGTTTTGTTAGGAGTTGTAAGGTGACGTACGTTATACTAACATGCTTTTCAAGGCGGTAATGTGGCATACAGAGTCGTAATATATTCCAAATTGTTGTATGGTGTTCAAATTACTCGGACGAATTCATTAGGTTTATTATGGAGTTTTAATCTTTCGTACGGTGGTGTAAGGTGTTCTCAAAAGTTGTAACGCATCCTACATTATTCTAAATTGCTTTTCCTGTTGCTAATTTCGCATACAGAGTCGTAACAAGTCCTGAGTGGTCGTATGATTTTCAAAGGACTCGGACGAATTCATTAGGTTTATTATGGAGTTTTAAGTTTACGTACGGTGTTGTAATGTTTTGTTAGGAGTTGTAAGGTGACGTACGTTATACTAACATGCTTTTCAAGGCGGTAATGTGGCATACAGAGTCGTAATATATTCCAAATTGTTGTATGGTGTTCAAATTACTCGGACGAATTCATTAGGTTTATTATGGAGTTTTAATCTTTCGTACGGTGGTGTAAGGTGTTCTCAAAATTTGTAACGCATCCTACATTATTCTAAATTGCTTTTCCTGTTGCTAATTTCGCATACAGAGTCGTAACAAGTCCTGAGTGGTCGTATGATTTTCAAATGACTCGGACGAATTCATTAGGTTTATTATGGAGTTTTAAGTTTACGTACGGTGTTGTAATGTTTTGTTAGGAGTTGTAAGGTGACGTACGTTATACTAACATGCTTTTCAAGGCGGTAATGTGGCATACAGAGTCGTAATATATTCCAAATTGTTGTATGGTGTTCAAATTACTCGGACGAATTCATTAGGTTTATTATGGAGTTTTAATCTTTCGTACGGTGGTGTAAGGTGTTCTCAAAAGTTGTAACGCATCCTACATTATTCTAAATTGCTTTTCCTGTTGCTAATTTCGCATACAGAGTCGTAACAAGTCCTGAGTGGTCGTACGATGTTCAAATGACTCGGACGAATTCATTAGGTTTATTATGGAGTTTTAAGTTTACGTACGGTGTTGTAATGTTTTGTTAGGAGTTTTAAGGTGTTGTATGTTATACTAACATGCTTCTCAAGACGGTAATGTGGCATACAGAGTCGTAATATATTCTAAATTGTCGTACGATGTTCAAAGGACTCGGACGAATTCATTAGGTTTATTATGGAGTTTTAAGTTTACGTACGGTGTTGTAATGTTTTGTTAGGAGTAGTAAGGTGTCGTACGTTATACTAGCATGCTTTTCAAGGCGGTAATGTGGCATACAGAGTCGTAATATATTCCAAATTGTTGTATGGTGTTCAAATTACTCGGACGAATTCATTAGGTTTATTATGGAGTTTTAATCTTTCGTACGGTGGTGTAAGGTGTTCTCAAAAGTTGTAACGCATCCTACATTATTCTAAATTGCTTTTCATGTTGCTAATTTCGCTTACAGAGTCGTAACAAGTCCTGAGTGGTCGTACGATGTTCAAATGACTCGGACGAATTCATTAGGTTTATTATGGAGTTTTAAGTTTACGTACGGTGTTGTAATGTTTTGTTAGGAGTTGTAAGGTGACGTACGTTATACTAACATGCTTTTCAAGGCGGTAATGTGGCATACAGAGTCGTAATATATTCCAAATTGTTGTATGGTGTTCAAATTACTCGGACGAATTCATTAGGTTTATTATGGAGTTTTAATCTTTCGTACGGTGGTGTAAGGTGTTCTCAAAAGTTGTAACGCATCCTACATTATTCTAAATTGCTTTTCCTGTTGCTAATTTCGCATACAGAGTCGTAACAAGTCCTGAGTGGTCGTACGATGTTCAAAGGACTCGGACGAATTCATTAGGTTTATTATGGAGTTTTAAGTTTACGTACGGTGTTGTAATGTTTTGTTAGGAGTTGTAAGGTGTCTTACGTTATACTAACATACTTTTCAAGGCGGTAATGTGGCATACAGAGTCGTAATATATTCCAAATTGTTGTATGGTGTTCAAATTACTCGGACGAATTCATTAGGTTTATTATGGAGTTTTAATCTTTCATACGGTGGTGTAAGGTGTTCTCAAAAGTTGTAACGCATCCTACATTATTCTAAATTGCTTTTCCTGTTGCTAATTTCGCATACAGAGTCGTAACAAGTCCTGAGTGGTCGTATGATTTTCAAATGACTCGGACGAATTCATTAGGTTTATTATGGAGTTTTAAGTTTACGTACGGTGTTGTAATGTTTTGTTAGGAGTTGTAAGGTGACGTACGTTATACTAACATGCTTTTCAAGGCGGTAATGTGGCATACAGAGTCGTAATATATTCCAAATTGTTGTATGGTGTTCAAATTACTCGGACGAATTCATTAGGTTTATTATGGAGTTTTAATCTTTCGTACGGTGGTGTAAGGTGTTCTCAAAAGTTGTAACGCATCCTACATTATTCTAAATTGCTTTTCCTGTTGCTAATTTCGCATACAGAGTCGTAACAAGTCCTGAGTGGTCGTATGATTTTCAAAGGACTCGGACGAATTCATTAGGTTTATTATGGAGTTTTAAGTTTACGTACGGTGTTGTAATGTTTTGTTAGGAGTTGTAAGGTGACGTACGTTATACTAACATGCTTTTCAAGGCGGTAATGTGGCATACAGAGTCGTAATATATTCCAAATTGTTGTATGGTGTTCAAATTACTCGGACGAATTCATTAGGTTTATTATGGAGTTTTAATCTTTCGTACGGTGGTGTAAGGTGTTCTCAAAAGTTGTAACGCATCCTACATTATTCTAAATTGCTTTTCCTGTTGCTAATTTCGCATACAGAGTCGTAACAAGTCCTGAGTGGTCGTACGATGTTCAAATGACTCGGACGAATTCATTAGGTTTATTATGGAGTTTTAAGTTTACGTACGGTGTTGTAATGTTTTGTTAGGAGTTTTAAGGTGCTGTATGTTATACTTACATGCTTCTCAAGACGGTAATGTGGCATACAGAGTCGTAATATATTCTAAATTGTCGTACGATGTTCAAAGGACTCGGACGAATTCATTAGGTTTATTATGGAGTTTTAAGTTTACGTACGGTGTTGTAATGTTTTGTTAGGAGTAGTAAGGTGTCGTACGTTATACTAGCATGCTTTTCAAGGCGGTAATGTGGCATACAGAGTCGTAATATATTCCAAATTGTTGTATGGTGTTCAAATTACTCGGACGAATTCATTAGGTTTATTATGGAGTTTTAATCTTTCGTACGGTGGTGTAAGGTGTTCTCAAAAGTTGTAACGCATCCTACATTATTCTAAATTGCTTTTCATGTTGCTAATTTCGCTTACAGAGTCGTAACAAGTCCTGAGTGGTCGTACGATGTTCAAATGACTCGGACGAATTCATTAGGTTTATTATGGAGTTTTAAGTTTACGTACGGTGTTGTAATGTTTTGTTAGGAGTTGTAAGGTGACGTACGTTATACTAACATGCTTTTCAAGGCGGTAATGTGGCATACAGAGTCGTAATATATTCCAAATTGTTGTATGGTGTTCAAATTACTCGGACGAATTCATTAGGTTTATTATGGAGTTTTAATCTTTCGTACGGTGGTGTAAGGTGTTCTCAAAAGTTGTAACGCATCCTACATTATTCTAAATTGCTTTTCCTGTTGCTAATTTCGCATACAGAGTCGTAACAAGTCCTGAGTGGTCGTACGATGTTCAAATGACTCGGACGAATTCATTAGGTTTATTATGGAGTTTTAAGTTTACGTACGGTGTTGTAATGTTTTGTTAGGAGTTTTAAGGTGCTGTATGTTATACTTACATGCTTCTCAAGACGGTAATGTGGCATACAGAGTCGTAATATATTCTAAATTGTCGTACGATGTTCAAAGGACTCGGACGAATTCATTAGGTTTATTATGGAGTTTTAAGTTTACGTACGGTGTTGTAATGTTTTGTTAGGAGTAGTAAGGTGTCGTACGTTATACTAGCATGCTTTTCAAGGCGGTAATGTGGCATACAGAGTCGTAATATATTCCAAATTGTTGTATGGTGTTCAAATTACTCGGACGAATTCATTAGGTTTATTATGGAGTTTTAATCTTTCGTACGGTGGTGTAAGGTGTTCTCAAAAGTTGTAACGCATCCTACATTATTCTAAATTGCTTTTCATGTTGCTAATTTCGCTTACAGAGTCGTAACAAGTCCTGAGTGGTCGTACGATGTTCAAATGACTCGGACGAATTCATTAGGTTTATTATGGAGTTTTAAGTTTACGTACGGTGTTGTAATGTTTTGTTAGGAGTTGTAAGGTGACGTACGTTATACTAACATGCTTTTCAAGGCGGTAATGTGGCATACAGAGTCGTAATATATTCCAAATTGTTGTATGGTGTTCAAATTACTCGGACGAATTCATTAGGTTAATTATGGAGTTTTAATCTTTCGTACGGTGGTGTAAGGTGTTCTCAAAAGTTGTAACGCATCCTACATTATTCTAAATTGCTTTTCCTGTTGCTAATTTCGCATACAGAGTCGTAACAAGTCCTGAGTGGTCGTACGATGTTCAAAGGACTCGGACGAATTCATTAGGTTTATTATGGAGTTTTAAGTTTACGTACGGTGTTGTAATGTTTTGTTAGGAGTAGTAAGGTGTCGTACGTTATACTAACATGCTTTTCAAGGCGGTAATGTGGCATACAGAGTCGTAATATATTCCAAATTGTTGTATGGTGTTCAAATTACTCGGACGAATTCATTAGGTTTATTATGGAGTTTTAATCTTTCGTACGGTGGTGTAAGGTGTTCTCAAAAGTTGTAACGCATCCTACATTATTCTAAATTGCTTTTCCTGTTGCTAATTTCGCATACAGAGTCGTAACAAGTCCTGAGTGGTCGTACGATGTTCAAAGGACTCGGACGAATTCATTAGGTTTATTATGGAGTTTTAAGTTTACGTACGGTGTTGTAATGTTTTGTTTGGAGTAGTAAGGTGTCGTACGTTATACTAACATGCTTTTCAAGGCGGTAATGTGGCATACAGAGTCGTAATATATTCCAAATTGTTGTATGGTGTTCAAATTACTCGGACGAATTCATTAGGTTTATTATGGAGTTTTAATCTTTCGTACGGTGGTGTAAGGTGTTCTCAAAAGTTGTAACGCATCCTACATTATTTTAAATTGCTTTTCCTGTTGCTAATTTCGCATACAGAGTCGTAACAAGTCCTGAGTGGTCGTATGATTTTCAAATGACTCGGACGAATTCATTAGGTTTATTATGGAGTTTTAAGTTTACGTACGATGTTGTAATGTTTTGTTAGGAGTTGTAAGGTGACGTACGTTATACTAACTTGCTTTTCAAGGCGGTAATGTGGCATACAGAGTCGTAATATATTCCAAATTGTTGTATGGTGTTCAAATTACTCGGACGAATTCATTAGGTTTATTATGGAGTTTTAATCTTTCGTACGGTGGTGTAAGGTGTTCTCAAAAGTTGTAACGCATCCTACATTATTCTAAATTGCTTTTCCTGTTGCTAATTTCGCATACAGAGTCGTAACAAGTCCTGAGTGGTCGTACGATGTTCAAATGACTCGGACGAATTCATTAGGTTTATTATGGAGTTTTAAGTTTACGTACGGTGTTGTAATGTTTTGTTAGGAGTTTTAAGGTGCTGTATGTTATACTAACATGCTTCTCAAGACGGTAATGTGGCATACAGAGTCGTAATATATTCTAAATTGTCGTACGATGTTCAAAGGACTCGGACGAATTCATTAGGTTTATTATGGAGTTTTAAGTTTACGTACGGTGTTGTAATGTTTTGTTAGGAGTAGTAAGGTGTCGTACGTTATACTAACATGCTTTTCAAGGCGGTAATGTGGCATACAGAGTCGTAATATATTCCAAATTGTTGTATGGTGTTCAAATTACTCGGACGAATTCATTAGGTTTATTATGGAGTTTTAACCTTTCGTACGGTGGTGTAAGGTGTTCTCAAAAGTTGTAACGCAACCTACATTATTCTAAATTGCTTTTCCTGTTGCAAATTTCGCATACAGAGTCGTAACATGTCTTGAGTGGTCGTACGATGTTCAAATGACTCGGACGAATTCATTAGGTTTATTATGGAGTTTTAAGTTTACGTACGGTGTTGTAATGTTTTGTTAGGAGTTGTAAGGTGACGTACGTTATACTAACATGCTTTTCAAGGCGGTAATGTGGCATACAGAGTCGTAATATATTCCAAATTGTTGTATGGTGTTCAAATTACTCGGACGAATTCATTAGGTTTATTATGGAGTTTTAACCTTTCGTACGGTGGTGTAAGGTGTTCTCAAAAGTTGTAACGCAACCTACATTATTCTAAATTGCTTTTCCTGTTGCAAATTTCGCATACAGAGTCGTAACATGTCTTGAGTGGTCGTACGATGTTCAAATGACTCGGACGAATTCATTAGGTTTATTATGGAGTTTTAAGTTTACGTACGGTGTTGTAATGTTTTGTTAGGAGTTGTAAGGTGTCGTACGTCATACTAACATGCTTTTCAAGGCGGTAATGTGGCATACAGAGTCGTAATATATTCCAAATTGTTGTATGGTGTTCAAATTACTCGGACGAATTCATTAGGTTTATTATGGAGTTTTAACCTTTCGTACGGTGGTGTAAGGTGTTCTCAAAAGTTGTAACGCAACCTACATTATTCTAAATTGCTTTTCCTGTTGCAAATTTCGCATACAGAGTCGTAACATGTCTTGAGTGGTCGTACGATGTTCAAATCACTCGGACGAATTCATTAGGTTTATTATGGAGTTTTAAGTTTACGTACGGTGTTGTAATGTTTTGTTAGGAGTTTTAAGGTGCCGTATGTTATACTAACATGCTTCTCAAGACGGTAATGTGGCATACAGAGTCGTAATATATTCTAAATTGTCGTACGATGTTCAAAGGACTCGGACGAATTCATTAGGTTTATTATGGAGTTTTAAGTTTACGTACGGTGTTGTAATGTTTTGTTAGGAGTAGTAAGGTGTCGTACGTTATACTAACATGCTTTTCAAGGCGGTAATGTGGCATACAGAGTCGTAATATATTCCAAATTGTTGTATGGTGTTCAAATTACTCGGACGAATTCATTAGGTTTATTATGGAGTTTTAATCTTTCGTACGGTGGTGTAAGGTGTTCTCAAAAGTTGTAACGCATCCTACATTATTCTAAATTGCTTTTCCTGTTGCTAATTTCGCATACAGAGTCGTAACATGTCTTGAGTGGTCGTACGATGTTCAAATGACTCGGACGAATTCATTAGGTTTATTATGGAGTTTTAAGTTTACGTACGGTGTTGTAATGTTTTGTTAGGAGTTGTAAGGTGACGTACGTTATACTAACATGCTTTTCAAGGCGGTAATGTGGCATACAGAGTCGTAATATATTCCAAATTGTTGTATGGTGTTCAAATTACTCGGACGAATTCATTAGGTTTATTATGGAGTTTTAACCTTTCGTACGGTGGTGTAAGGTGTTCTCAAAAGTTGTAACGCAACCTACATTATTCTAAATTGCTTTTCCTGTTGCAAATTTCGCATACAGAGTCGTAACATGTCTTGAGTGGTCGTACGATGTTCAAATGACTCGGACGAATTCATTAGGTTTATTATGGAGTTTTAAGTTTACGTACGGTGTTGTAATGTTTTGTTAGGAGTTGTAAGGTGTCGTACGTCATACTAACATGCTTTTCAAGGCGGTAATGTGGCATACAGAGTCGTAATATATTCCAAATTGTTGTATGGTGTTCAAATTACTCGGACGAATTCATTAGGTTTATTATGGAGTTTTAACCTTTCGTACGGTGGTGTAAGGTGTTCTCAAAAGTTGTAACGCAACCTACATTATTCTAAATTGCTTTTCCTGTTGCAAATTTCGCATACAGAGTCGTAACATGTCTTGAGTGGTCGTACGATGTTCAAATCACTCGGACGAATTCATTAGGTTTATTATGGAGTTTTAAGTTTACGTACGGTGTTGTAATGTTTTGTTAGGAGTTTTAAGGTGCTGTATGTTATACTTACATGCTTCTCAAGACGGTAATGTGGCATACAGAGTCGTAATATATTCTAAATTGTCGTACGATGTTCAAAGGACTCGGACGAATTCATTAGGTTTATTATGGAGTTTTAAGTTTACGTACGGTGTTGTAATGTTTTGTTAGGAGTAGTAAGGTGTCGTACGTTATACTAGCATGCTTTTCAAGGCGGTAATGTGGCATACAGAGTCGTAATATATTCCAAATTGTTGTATGGTGTTCAAATTACTCGGACGAATTCATTAGGTTTATTATGGAGTTTTAATATTTCGTACGGTGGTGTAAGGTGTTCTCAAAAGTTGTAACGCATCCTGCATTATTCTAAATTGCTTTTCATGTTGCTAATTTCGCTTACAGAGTCGTAACAAGTCCTGAGTGGTCGTACGATGTTCAAATGACTCGGACGAATTCATTAGGTTTATTATGGAGTTTTAAGTTTACGTACGGTGTTGTAATGTTTTGTTAGGAGTTGTAAGGTGACGTACGTTATACTAACATGCTTTTCAAGGCGGTAATGTGGCATACAGAGTCGTAATATATTCCAAATTGTTGTATGGTGTTCAAATTACTCGGACGAATTCATTAGGTTTATTATGGAGTTTTAATCTTTCGTACGGTGGTGTAAGGTGTTCTCAAAAGTTGTAACGCATCCTACATTATTCTAAATTGCTTTTCCTGTTGCTAATTTCGCATACAGAGTCGTAACAAGTCCTGAGTGGTCGTACGATGTTCAAAGGACTCGGACGAATTCATTAGGTTTATTATGGAGTTTTAAGTTTACGTACGGTGTTGTAATGTTTTGTTAGGAGTAGTAAGGTGTCGTACGTTATACTAACATGCTTTTCAAGGCGGTAATGTGGCATACAGAGTCGTAATATATTCCAAATTGTTGTATGGTGTTCAAATTACTCGGACGAATTCATTAGGTTTATTATGGAGTTTTAATCTTTCGTACGGTGGTGTAAGGTGTTCTCAAAAGTTGTAACGCATCCTACATTATTCTAAATTGCTTTTCCTGTTGCTAATTTCGCATACAGAGTCGTAACAAGTCCTGAGTGGTCGTACGATGTTCAAAGGACTCGGACGAATTCATTAGGTTTATTATGGAGTTTTAAGTTTACGTACGGTGTTGTAATGTTTTGTTTGGAGTAGTAAGGTGTCGTACGTTATACTAACATGCTTTTCAAGGCGGTAATGTGGCATACAGAGTCGTAATATATTCCAAATTGTTGTATGGTGTTCAAATTACTCGGACGAATTCATTAGGTTTATTATGGAGTTTTAATCTTTCGTACGGTGGTGTAAGGTGTTCTCAAAAGTTGTAACGCATCCTACATTATTTTAAATTGCTTTTCCTGTTGCTAATTTCGCATACAGAGTCGTAACAAGTCCTGAGTGGTCGTATGATTTTCAAATGACTCGGACGAATTCATTAGGTTTATTATGGAGTTTTAAGTTTACGTACGATGTTGTAATGTTTTGTTAGGAGTTGTAAGGTGACGTACGTTATACTAACTTGCTTTTCAAGGCGGTAATGTGGCATACAGAGTCGTAATATATTCCAAATTGTTGTATGGTGTTCAAATTACTCGGACGAATTCATTAGGTTTATTATGGAGTTTTAATCTTTCGTACGGTGGTGTAAGGTGTTCTCAAAAGTTGTAACGCATCCTACATTATTCTAAATTGCTTTTCCTGTTGCTAATTTCGCATACAGAGTCGTAACAAGTCCTGAGTGGTCGTACGATGTTCAAATGACTCGGACGAATTCATTAGGTTTATTATGGAGTTTTAAGTTTACGTACGGTGTTGTAATGTTTTGTTAGGAGTTTTAAGGTGCTGTATGTTATACTAACATGCTTCTCAAGACGGTAATGTGGCATACAGAGTCGTAATATATTCTAAATTGTCGTACGATGTTCAAAGGACTCGGACGAATTCATTAGGTTTATTATGGAGTTTTAAGTTTACGTACGGTGTTGTAATGTTTTGTTAGGAGTAGTAAGGTGTCGTACGTTATACTAACATGCTTTTCAAGGCGGTAATGTGGCATACAGAGTCGTAATATATTCCAAATTGTTGTATGGTGTTCAAATTACTCGGACGAATTCATTAGGTTTATTATGGAGTTTTAACCTTTCGTACGGTGGTGTAAGGTGTTCTCAAAAGTTGTAACGCAACCTACATTATTCTAAATTGCTTTTCCTGTTGCAAATTTCGCATACAGAGTCGTAACATGTCTTGAGTGGTCGTACGATGTTCAAATGACTCGGACGAATTCATTAGGTTTATTATGGAGTTTTAAGTTTACGTACGGTGTTGTAATGTTTTGTTAGGAGTTGTAAGGTGACGTACGTTATACTAACATGCTTTTCAAGGCGGTAATGTGGCATACAGAGTCGTAATATATTCCAAATTGTTGTATGGTGTTCAAATTACTCGGACGAATTCATTAGGTTTATTATGGAGTTTTAACCTTTCGTACGGTGGTGTAAGGTGTTCTCAAAAGTTGTAACGCAACCTACATTATTCTAAATTGCTTTTCCTGTTGCAAATTTCGCATACAGAGTCGTAACATGTCTTGAGTGGTCGTACGATGTTCAAATGACTCGGACGAATTCATTAGGTTTATTATGGAGTTTTAAGTTTACGTACGGTGTTGTAATGTTTTGTTAGGAGTTGTAAGGTGTCGTACGTCATACTAACATGCTTTTCAAGGCGGTAATGTGGCATACAGAGTCGTAATATATTCCAAATTGTTGTATGGTGTTCAAATTACTCGGACGAATTCATTAGGTTTATTATGGAGTTTTAACCTTTCGTACGGTGGTGTAAGGTGTTCTCAAAAGTTGTAACGCAACCTACATTATTCTAAATTGCTTTTCCTGTTGCAAATTTCGCATACAGAGTCGTAACATGTCTTGAGTGGTCGTACGATGTTCAAATCACTCGGACGAATTCATTAGGTTTATTATGGAGTTTTAAGTTTACGTACGGTGTTGTAATGTTTTGTTAGGAGTTTTAAGGTGCCGTATGTTATACTAACATGCTTCTCAAGACGGTAATGTGGCATACAGAGTCGTAATATATTCTAAATTGTCGTACGATGTTCAAAGGACTCGGACGAATTCATTAGGTTTATTATGGAGTTTTAAGTTTACGTACGGTGTTGTAATGTTTTGTTAGGAGTAGTAAGGTGTCGTACGTTATACTAACATGCTTTTCAAGGCGGTAATGTGGCATACAGAGTCGTAATATATTCCAAATTGTTGTATGGTGTTCAAATTACTCGGACGAATTCATTAGGTTTATTATGGAGTTTTAATCTTTCGTACGGTGGTGTAAGGTGTTCTCAAAAGTTGTAACGCATCCTACATTATTCTAAATTGCTTTTCCTGTTGCTAATTTCGTATACAGAGTCGTAATAAGTCCTGAGTGGTCGTACGATTTTCAAATGACCCGGACGAATTCATTAGGTTTATTATGGAGTTTAAATTTACGTACGGTGTTGTAATGTTTTGTTAGGAGTTGTAAGGTGACGTACGTTATACTAACATGCTTTTCAAGGCGGTAATGTGGCATACAGAGTCGTAATATATTCCAAATTGTTGTATGGTGTTCAAATTACTCGGACGAATTCATTAGGTTTATTATGGAGTTTTAACCTTTCGTACGGTGGTGTAAGGTGTTCTCAAAAGTTGTAACGCAACCTACATTATTCTAAATTGCTTTTCCTGTTGCAAATTTCGCATACAGAGTCGTAACATGTCTTGAGTGGTCGTACGATGTTCAAATGACTCGGACGAATTCATTAGGTTTATTATGGAGTTTTAAGTTTACGTACGGTGTTGTAATGTTTTGTTAGGAGTTGTAAGGTGTCGTACGTCATACTAACATGCTTTTCAAGGCGGTAATGTGGCATACAGAGTCGTAATATATTCCAAATTGTTGTATGGTGTTCAAATTACTCGGACGAATTCATTAGGTTTATTATGGAGTTTTAACCTTTCGTACGGTGGTGTAAGGTGTTCTCAAAAGTTGTAACGCAACCTACATTATTCTAAATTGCTTTTCCTGTTGCTAATTTCGCATACAGAGTCGTAACATGTCTTGAGTGGTCGTACGATGTTCAAATCACTCGGACGAATTCATTAGGTTTATTATGGAGTTTTAAGTTTACGTACGGTGTTGTAATGTTTTGTTATGAGTTTTAAGGTGCCGTATGTTATACTAACATGCTTCTCAAGACGGTAATGTGGCATACAGAGTCGTAATATATTCTAAATTGTCGTACGATGTTCAAAGGACTCGGACGAATTCATTAGGTTTATTATGGAGTTTTAAGTTTACGTACGGTGTTGTAATGTTTTGTTAGGAGTAGTAAGATGTCGTACGTTATACTAACATGCTTTTCAAGGCGGTAATGTGGCATATAGAGTCGTAATATATTCCAAATTGTTGTATGGTGTTCAAATTACTCGGACGAATTCATTAGGTTTATTATGGAGTTTTAATCTTTCGTACGGTGGTGTAAGGTGTTCTCAAAAGTTGTAACGCATCCTACATTATTCTAAATTGCTTTTCCTGTTGCTAATTTCGCATACAGAGTCGTAACAAGTCCTGAGTGGTCGTATGATTTTCAAATGACTCGGACGAATTCATTAGGTTTATTATGGAGTTTTAAGTTTACGTACGGTGTTGTAATGTTTTGTTAGGAGTTGTAAGGTGACGTACGTTATACTAACATGCTTTTCAAGGCGGTAATGTGGCATACAGAGTCGTAATATATTCCAAATTGTTGTATGGTGTTCAAATTACTCGGACGAATTCATTAGGTTTATTATGGAGTTTTAATCTTTCGTACGGTGGTGTAAGGTGTTCTCAAAAGTTGTAACGCATCCTACATTATTCTAAATTGCTTTTCCTGTTGCTAATTTCGCATACAGAGTCGTAACAAGTCCTGAGTGGTCATACGATGTTCAAAGGACTCGGACGAATTCATTAGGTTTATTATGGAGTTTTAAGTTTACGTACGGTGTTGTAATGTTTTGTTAGGAGTAGTAAGGTGTCGTACGTTATACTAACATGCTTTTCAAGGCGGTAATGTGGCATACAGAGTCGTAATATATTCCAAATTGTTGTATGGTGTTCAAATTACTCGGACGAATTCATTAGGTTTATTATGGAGTTTTAATCTTTCGTACGGTGGTGTAAGGTGTTCTCAAAAGTTGTAACGCATCCTACATTATTCTAAATTGCTTTTCCTGTTGCTAATTTCGCATACAGAGTCGTAACAAGTCCTGAGTGGTCGTATGATTTTCAAATGACTCGGACGAATTCATTAGGTTTATTATGGAGTTTTAAGTTTACGTACGGTGTTGTAATGTTTTGTTAGGAGTTGTAAGGTGACGTACGTTATACTAACATGCTTTTCAAGGCGGTAATGTGGCATACAGAGTCGTAATATATTCCAAATTGTTGTATGGTGTTCAAATTACTCGGACGAATTCATTAGGTTTATTATGGAGTTTTAATCTTTCGTACGGTGGTGTAAGGTGTTCTCAAAAGTTGTAATGCATCCTACATTATTCTAAATTGCTTTTCCTGTTGCTAATTTCGCATACAGAGTCGTAACAAGTCCTGAGTGGTCGTACGATGTTCAAATGACTCGGACGAATTCATTAGGTTTATTATGGAGTTTTAAGTTTACGTACGGTGTTGTAATGTTTTGTTAGGAGTTTTAAGGTGTTGTATGTTATACTAACATGCTTCTCAAGACGGTAATGTGGCATACAGAGTCGTAATATATTCTAAATTGTCGTACGATGTTCAAAGGACTCGGACGAATTCATTAGGTTTATTATGGAGTTTTAAGTTTACGTACGGTGTTGTAATGTTTTGTTAGGAGTAGTAAGGTGTCGTACGTTATACTAACATGCTTTTCAAGGCGGTAATGTGGCATACAGAGTCGTAATATATTCCAAATTGTTGTATGGTGTTCAAATTAATCGGACGAATTCATTAGGTTTATTATGGAGTTTTAATCTTTCGTACGGTGGTGTAAGGTGTTCTCAAAAGTTGTAACGCATCCTACATTATTCTAAATTGCTTTTCATGTTGCTAATTTCGCTTACAGAGTCGTAACAAGTCCTGAGTGGTCGTACGATGTTCAAATGACTCGGACGAATTCATTAGGTTTATTATGGAGTTTTAAGTTTACGTACGGTGTTGTAATGTTTTGTTAGGAGTTGTAAGGTGACGTACGTTATACTAACATGCTTTTCAAGGCGGTAATGTGGCATACAGAGTCGTAATATATTCCAAATTGTTGTATGGTGTTCAAATTACTCGGACGAATTCATTAGGTTTATTATGGAGTTTTAATCTTTCGTACGGTGGTGTAAGGTGTTCTCAAAAGTTGTAACGCATCCTACATTATTCTAAATTGCTTTTCCTGTTGCTAATTTCGCATACAGAGTCGTAACAAGTCCTGAGTGGTCGTACGATGTTCAAAGGACTCGGACGAATTCATTAGGTTTATTATGGAGTTTTAAGTTTACGTACGGTGTTGTAATGTTTTGTTAGGAGTAGTAAGGTGTCGTACGTTATACTAACATGCTTTTCAAGGCGGTAATGTGGCATACAGAGTCGTAATATATTCCAAATTGTTGTATGGTGTTCAAATTACTCGGACGAATTCATTAGGTTTATTATGGAGTTTTAATCTTTCGTACGGTGGTGTAAGGTGTTCTCAAAAGTTGTAACGCATCCTACATTATTCTAAATTGCTTTTCCTGTTGCTAATTTCGCATACAGAGTCTTAACAAGTCCTGAGTGGTCGTATGATTTTCAAATGACTCGGACGAATTCATTAGGTTTATTATGGAGTTTTAAGTTTACGTACGGTGTTGTAATGTTTTGTTAGGAGTTGTAAGGTGACGTACGTTATACTAACATGCTTTTCAAGGCGGTAATGTGGCATACAGAGTCGTAATATATTCCAAATTGTTGTATGGTGTTCAAATTACTCGGACGAATTCATTAGGTTTATTATGGAGTTTTAATCTTTCGTACGGTGGTGTAAGGTGTTCTCAAAAGTTGTAACGCATCCTACATTATTCTAAATTGCTTTTCCTGTTGCTAATTTCGCATACAGAGTCGTAACAAGTCCTGAGTGGTCGTACGATGTTCAAAGGACTCGGACGAATTCATTAGGTTTATTATGGAGTTTTAAGTTTACGTACGGTGTTGTAATGTTTTGTTAGGAGTAGTAAGGTGTCGTACGTTATACTAACATGCTTTTCAAGGCGGTAATGTGGCATACAGAGTCGTAATATATTCCAAATTGTTGTATGGTGTTCAAATTACTCGGACGAATTCATTAGGTTTATTATGGAGTTTTAATCTTTCGTACGGTGGTGTAAGGTGTTCTCAAAAGTTGTAACGCATCCTACATTATTCTAAATTGCTTTTCCTGTTGCTAATTTCGCATACAGAGTCGTAACAAGTCCTGAGTGGTCGTATGATTTTCAAATGACTCGGACGAATTCATTAGGTTTATTATGGAGTTTTAAGTTTACGTACGGTGTTGTAATGTTTTGTTAGGAGTTGTAAGGTGACGTACGTTATACTAACATGCTTTTCAAGGCGGTAATGTGGCATACAGAGTCGTAATATATTCCAAATTGTTGTATGGTGTTCAAATTACTCGGACGAATTCATTAGGTTTATTATGGAGTTTTAATCTTTCGTACGGTGGTGTAAGGTGTTCTCAAAAGTTGTAATGCATCCTACATTATTCTAAATTGCTTTTCCTGTTGCTAATTTCGCATACAGAGTCGTAACAAGTCCTGAGTGGTCGTACGATGTTCAAATGACTCGGACGAATTCATTAGGTTTATTATGGAGTTTTAAGTTTACGTACGGTGTTGTAATGTTTTGTTAGGAGTTTTAAGGTGTTGTATGTTATACTAACATGCTTCTCAAGACGGTAATGTGGCATACAGAGTCGTAATATATTCTAAATTGTCGTACGATGTTCAAAGGACTCGGACGAATTCATTAGGTTTATTATGGAGTTTTAAGTTTACGTACGGTGTTGTAATGTTTTGTTAGGAGTAGTAAGGTGTCGTACGTTATACTAACATGCTTTTCAAGGCGGTAATGTGGCATACAGAGTCGTAATATATTCCAAATTGTTGTATGGTGTTCAAATTAATCGGACGAATTCATTAGGTTTATTATGGAGTTTTAATCTTTCGTACGGTGGTGTAAGGTGTTCTCAAAAGTTGTAACGCATCCTACATTATTCTAAATTGCTTTTCATGTTGCTAATTTCGCTTACAGAGTCGTAACAAGTCCTGAGTGGTCGTACGATGTTCAAATGACTCGGACGAATTCATTAGGTTTATTATGGAGTTTTAAGTTTACGTACGGTGTTGTAATGTTTTGTTAGGAGTTGTAAGGTGACGTACGTTATACTAACATGCTTTTCAAGGCGGTAATGTGGCATACAGAGTCGTAATATATTCCAAATTGTTGTATGGTGTTCAAATTACTCGGACGAATTCATTAGGTTTATTATGGAGTTTTAATCTTTCGTACGGTGGTGTAAGGTGTTCTCAAAAGTTGTAACGCATCCTACATTATTCTAAATTGCTTTTCCTGTTGCTAATTTCGCATACAGAGTCGTAACAAGTCCTGAGTGGTCGTACGATGTTCAAAGGACTCGGACGAATTCATTAGGTTTATTATGGAGTTTTAAGTTTACGTACGGTGTTGTAATGTTTTGTTAGGAGTAGTAAGGTGTCGTACGTTATACTAACATGCTTTTCAAGGCGGTAATGTGGCATACAGAGTCGTAATATATTCCAAATTGTTGTATGGTGTTCAAATTACTCGGACGAATTCATTAGGTTTATTATGGAGTTTTAATCTTTCGTACGGTGGTGTAAGGTGTTCTCAAAAGTTGTAACGCATCCTACATTATTCTAAATTGCTTTTCATGTTGCTAATTTCGCTTACAGAGTCGTAACAAGTCCTGAGTGGTCGTACGATGTTCAAATGACTCGGACGAATTCATTAGGTTTATTATGGAGTTTTAAGTTTACGTACGGTGTTGTAATGTTTTGTTAGGAGTTGTAAGGTGACGTACGTTATACTAACATGCTTTTCAAGGCGGTAATGTGGCATACAGAGTCGTAATATATTCCAAATTGTTGTATGGTGTTCAAATTACTCGGACGAATTCATTAGGTTTATTATGGAGTTTTAATCTTTCGTACGGTGGTGTAAGGTGTTCTCAAAAGTTGTAACGCATCCTACATTATTCTAAATTGCTTTTCCTGTTGCTAATTTCGCATACAGAGTCGTAACAAGTCCTGAGTGGTCGTACGATGTTCAAATGACTCGGACGAATTCATTAGGTTTATTATGGAGTTTTAAGTTTACGTACGGTGTTGTAATGTTTTGTTAGGAGTTTTAAGGTGCTGTATGTTATACTAACATGCTTCTCAAGACGGTAATGTGGCATACAGAGTCGTAATATATTCTAAATTGTCGTACGATGTTCAAAGGACTCGGACGAATTCATTAGGTTTATTATGGAGTTTTAAGTTTACGTACGGTGTTGTAATGTTTTGTTAGGAGTAGTAAGGTGTCGTACGTTATACTAACATGCTTTTCAAGGCGGTAATGTGGCATACAGAGTCGTAATATATTCCAAATTGTTGTATGGTGTTCAAATTACTCGGACGAATTCATTAGGTTTATTATGGAGTTTTAATCTTTCGTACGGTGGTGTAAGGTGTTCTCAAAAGTTATAACGCATCCTACATTATTCTAAATTGCTTTTCATGTTGCTAATTTCGCTTACAGAGTCGTAACAAGTCCTGAGTGGTCGTACGATGTTCAAATGACTCGGACGAATTCATTAGGTTTATTATGGAGTTTTAAGTTTACGTACGGTGTTGTAATGTATTGTTAGGAGTTGTAAGGTGACGTACGTTATACTAACATGCTTTTCAAGGCGGTAATGTGGCATACAGAGTCGTAATATATTCCAAATTGTTGTATGGTGTTCAAATTACTCGGACGAATTCATTAGGTTTATTATGGAGTTTTAATCTTTCGTACGGTGGTGTAAGGTGTTCTCAAAAGTTGTAACGCATCCTACATTATTCTAAATTGCTTTTCCTGTTGCTAATTTCGCATACAGAGTCGTAACAAGTCCTGAGTGGTCGTACGATGTTCAAATGACTCGGACGAATTCATTAGGTTTATTATGGAGTTTTAAGTTTACGTACGGTGTTGTAATGTTTTGTTAGGAGTTTTAAGGTGCTGTATGTTATACTAACATGCTTCTCAAGACGGTAATGTGGCATACAGAGTCGTAATATATTCTAAATTGTCGTACGATGTTCAAAGGACTCGGACGAATTCATTAGGTTTATTATGGAGTTTTAAGTTTACGTACGGTGTTGTAATGTTTTGTTAGGAGTAGTAAGGTGTCGTACGTTATACTAACATGCTTTTCAAGGCGGTAATGTGGCATACAGAGTCGTAATATATTCCAAATTGTTGTATGGTGTTCAAATTACTCGGACGAATTCATTAGGTTTATTATGGAGTTTTAATCTTTCGTACGGTGGTGTAAGGTGTTCTCAAAAGTTATAACGCATCCTACATTATTCTAAATTGCTTTTCATGTTGCTAATTTCGCTTACAGAGTCGTAACAAGTCCTGAGTGGTCGTACGATGTTCAAATGACTCGGACGAATTCATTAGGTTTATTATGGAGTTTTAAGTTTACGTACGGTGTTGTAATGTTTTGTTAGGAGTTGTAAGGTGACGTACGTTATACTAACATGCTTTTCAAGGCGGTAATGTGGCATACAGAGTCGTAATATATTCCAAATTGTTGTATGGTGTTCAAATTACTCGGACGAATTCATTAGGTTTATTATGGAGTTTTAATCTTTCGTACGGTGGTGTAAGGTGTTCTCAAAAGTTGTAACGCATCCTACATTATTCTAAATTGCTTTTCCTGTTGCTAATTTCGCAAACAGAGTCGTAACAAGTCCTGAGTGGTCGTACGATGTTCAAAGGACTCGGACAAATTCATTAGGTTTATTATGGAGTTTTAAGTTTACGTACGGTGTTGTAATGTTTTGTTAGGAGTTGTAAGGTGACGTACGTTATACTAACATGCTTTTCAAGGCGGTAATGTGGCATACAGAGTCGTAATATATTCCAAATTGTTGTATGGTGTTCAAATTACTCGGACGAATTCATTAGGTTTATTATGGAGTTTTAATCTTTCGTACGGTGGTGTAAGGTGTTCTCAAAAGTTGTAACGCATCCTACATTATTCTAAATTGCTTTTCCTGTTGCTAATTTCGCATACAGAGTCGTAACAAGTCCTGAGTGGTCGTATGATTTTCAAATGACTCGAACGAATTCATTAGGTTTATTATGGAGTTTTAAGTTTACGTACGGTGTTGTAATGTTTTGTTAGGAGTAGTAAGGTGTTGTACGTTATACTAACATGCTTTTCAAGGCGGTAATGTGGCATACAGAGTCGTAATATATTCCAAATTGTTGTATGGTGTTCAAATTACTCGGACGAATTCATTAGGTTTATTATGGAGTTTTAATCTTTCGTACGGTGGTGTAAGGTGTTCTCAAAAGTTGTAACGCATCCTACATTATTCTAAATTGCTTTTCCTGTTGCTAATTTCGCATACAGAGTCGTAACAAGTCCTGAGTGGTCGTATGATTTTCAAATGACTCGGACGAATTCATTAGGTTTATTATGGAGTTTTAAGTTTACGTACGGTGTTGTAATGTTTTGTTAGGAGTTGTAAGGTGACGTACGTTATACTAACATGCTTTTCAACGCGGTAATGTGGCATACAGAGTCGTAATATATTCCAAATTGTCGTACGATGTTCAAAGGACTCGGACGAATTCATTAGGTTTATTATGGAGTTTTAATCTTTCGTACGGTGGTGTAAGGTGTTCTCAAAAGTTGTAACGCATCCTACATTATTCTAAATTGCTTTTCCTGTTGCTAATTTCGCATACAGAGTCGTAACAAGTCCTGAGTGGTCGTACGATGTTCAAATGACTCGGACGAATTCATTAGGTTTATTATGGAGTTTTAAGTTTACGTACGGTGTTGTAATGTTTTGTTAGGAGTTTTATGGTGCTGTATGTTATACTAACATGCTTCTCAAGACGGTAATATGGCATACAGAGTCGTAATATATTCTAAATTGTCGTACGATGTTCAAAGGACTCGGACGAATTCATTAGGTTTATTATGGAGTTTTAAGTTTACGTACGGTGTTGTAATGTTTTGTTAGGAGTAGTAAGGTGTCGTACGTTATACTAACATGCTTTTCAAGGCGGTAATGTGGCATACAGAGTCGTAATATATTCCAAATTGTTGTATGGTGTTCAAATTACTCGGACGAATTCATTAGGTTTATTATGGAGTTTTAATCTTTCGTACGGTGGTGTAAGGTGTTCTCAAAAGTTGTAACGCATCCTACATTATTCTAAATTGCTTTTCATGTTGCTAATTTCGCTTACAGAGTCGTAACAAGTCCTGAGTGGTCGTACGATGTTCAAATGACTCGGACGAATTCATTAGGTTTATTATGGAGTTTTAAGTTTACGTACGGTGTGGTAATGTTTTGTTAGGAGTTGTAAGGTGACGTACGTTATACTAACATGCTTTTCAAGGCGGAAATGTGGCATACAGAGTCGTAATATATTCCAAATTGTTGTATGGTGTTCAAATTACTCGGACGAATTCATTAGGTTTATTATGGAGTTTTAATCTTTCGTACGGTGGTGTAAAGTGTTCTCAAAAGTTGTAACGCATCTTACATTATTCTAAATTGCTTTTCCTGTTGCTAATTTCGCATACAGAGTCGTAACAAGTCCTGAGTGGTCGTACGATGTTCAAAGGACTCGGACGAATTCATTAGGTTTATTATGGAGTTTTAAGTTTACGTACGGTGTTGTAATGTTTTGTTAGGAGTAGTAAGGTGTCGTACGTTATACTAACATGCTTTTCAAGGCGGTAATGTGGCATACAGAGTCGTAATATATTCCAAATTGTTGTATGGTGTTCAAATTACTCGGACGAATTCATTAGGTTTATTATGGAGTTTTAATCTTTCGTACGGTGGTGTAAGGTGTTCTCAAAAGTTGTAACGCATCCTACATTATTCTAAATTGCTTTTCCTGTTGCTAATTTCGCATACAGAGTCGTAACAAGTCCTGAGTGGTCGTATGATTTTCAAATGACTCGGACGAATTCATTAGGTTTATTATGGAGTTTTAAGTTTACGTACGGTGTTGTAATGTTTTGTTAGGAGTTGTAAGGTGACGTACGTTATACTAACATGCTTTTCAAGGCGGTAATGTGGCATACAGAGTCGTAATATATTCCAAATTGTCGTACGATGTTCAAAGGACTCGGACGAATTCATTAGGTTTATTATGGAGTTTTAATCTTTCGTACGGTGGTGTAAGGTGTTCTCAAAAGTTGTAACGCATCCTACATTATTCTAAATTGCTTTTCCTGTTGCTAATTTCGCATACAGAGTCGTAACAAGTCCTGAGTGGTCGTACGATGTTCAAATGACTCGGACGAATTCATTAGGTTTATTATGGAGTTTTAAGTTTACGTACGGTGTTGTAATGTTTTGTTAGGAGTTTTATGGTGCTGTATGTTATACTAACATGCTTCTCAAGACGGTAATGTGGCATACAGAGTCGTAATATATTCTAAATTGTCGTACGATGTTCAAAGGACTCGGACGAATTCATTAGGTTTATTATGGAGTTTTAAGTTTACGTACGGTGTTGTAATGTTTTGTTAGGAGTAGTAAGGTGTCGTACGTTATACTAACATGCTTTTCAAGGCGGTAATGTGGCATACAGAGTCGTAATATATTCCAAATTGTTGTATGGTGTTCAAATTACTCGGACGAATTCATTAGGTTTATTATGGAGTTTTAATCTTTCGTACGGTGGTGTAAGGTGTTCTCAAAAGTTGTAACGCATCCTACATTATTCTAAATTGCTTTTCATGTTGCTAATTTCGCTTACAGAGTCGTAACAAGTCCTGAGTGGTCGTACGATGTTCAAATGACTCGGACGAATTCATTAGGTTTATTATGGAGTTTTAAGTTTACGTACGGTGTTGTAATGTTTTGTTAGGAGTTGTAAGGTGACGTACGTTATACTAACATGCTTTTCAAGGCGGTAATGTGGCATACAGAGTCGTAATATATTCCAAATTGTTGTATGGTGTTCAAATTACTCGGACGAATTCATTAGGTTTATTATGGAGTTTTAATCTTTCGTACGGTGGTGTAAAGTGTTCTCAAAAGTTGTAACGCATCTTACATTATTCTAAATTGCTTTTCCTGTTGCTAATTTCGCATACAGAGTCGTAACAAGTCCTGAGTGGTCGTACGATGTTCAAAGGACTCGGACGAATTCATTAGGTTTATTATGGAGTTTTAAGTTTACGTACGGTGTTGTAATGTTTTGTTAGGAGTAGTAAGGTGTCGTACGTTATACTAACATGCTTTTCAAGGCGGTAATGTGGCATACAGAGTCGTAATATATTCCAAATTGTTGTATGGTGTTCAAATTACTCGGACGAATTCATTAGGTTTATTATGGAGTTTTAATCTTTCGTACGGTGGTGTAAGGTGTTCTCAAAAGTTGTAACGCATCCTACATTATTCTAAATTGCTTTTCCTGTTGCTAATATCGCATACAGAGTCGTAACAAGTCCTGAGTGGTCGTATGATTTTCAAATGACTCGGACGAATTCATTAGGTTTATTATGGAGTTTTAAGTTTACGTACGGTGTTGTAATGTTTTGTTAGGAGTTGTAAGGTGACGTACGTTATACTAACATGCTTTTCAAGGCGGTAATGTGGCATACAGAGTCGTAATATATTCCAAATTGTTGTATGGTGTTCAAATTACTCGGACGAATTCATTAGGTTTATTATGGAGTTTTAATCTTTCGTACGGTGGTGTAAGGTGTTCTCAAAAGTTGTAACGCATCCTACATTATTCTAAATTGCTTTTCCTGTTGCTAATTTCGCATACAGAGTCGTAACAAGTCCTGAGTGGTCGTACGATGTTCAAATGACTCGGACGAATTCATTAGGTTTATTATGGAGTTTTAAGTTTACGTACGGTGTTGTAATGTTTTGTTAGGAGTTTTAAGGTGCTGTATGTTATACTAACATGCTTCTCAAGACGGTAATGTGGCATACAGAGTCGTAATATATTCTAAATTGTCGTACGATGTTCAAAGGACTCGGACGAATTCATTAGGTTTATTATGGAGTTTTAAGTTTACGTACGGTGTTGTAATGTTTTGTTAGGAGTAGTAAGGTGTCGTACGTTATACTAACATGCTTTTCAAGGCGGTAATGTGGAATACAGAGTCGTAATATATTCCAAATTGTTGTATGGTGTTCAAATTACTCGGACGAATTCATTAGGTTTATTATGGAGTTTTAATCTTTCGTACGGTGGTGTAAGGTGTTCTCAAAAGTTGTAACGCATCCTACATTATTCTAAATTGCTTTTCATGTTGCTAATTTCGCTTACAGAGTCGTAACAAGTCCTGAGTGGTCGTACGATGTTCAAATGACTCGGACGAATTCATTAGGTTTATTATGGAGTTTTAAGTTTACGTACGGTGTTGTAATGTTTTGTTAGGAGTTGTAAGGTGACGTACGTTATACTAACATGCTTTTCAAGGCGGTAATGTGGCATACAGAGTCGTAATATATTCCAAATTGTTGTATGGTGTTCAAATTACTCGGACGAATTCATTAGGTTTATTATGGAGTTTTAATCTTTCGTACGGTGGTGTAAAGTGTTCTCAAAAGTTGTAACGCATCCTACATTATTCTAAATTGCTTTTCCTGTTGCTAATTTCGCATACAGAGTCGTAACAAGTCCTGAGTGGTCGTACGATGTTCAAAGGACTCGGACGAATTCATTAGGTTTATTATGGAGTTTTAAGTTTACGTACGGTGTTGTAATGTTTTGTTAGGAGTCGTAAGGTGTCGTACGTTATACTAACATGCTTTTCAAGGCGGTAATGTGGCATACAGAGTCGTAATATATTCCAAATTGTTGTATGGTGTTCAAATTACTCGGACGAATTCATTAGGTTTATTATGGAGTTTTAATCTTTCGTACGGTGGTGTAAGGTGTTCTCAAAAGTTGTAACGCATCCTACATTATTCTAAATTGCTTTTCCTGTTGCTAATTTCGCATACAGAGTCGTAACAAGTCCTGAGTGGTCGTATGATTTTCAAATGACTCGTACGAATTCATTAGGTTTATTATGGAGTTTTAAGTTTACGTACGGTGTTGTAATGTTTTGTTAGGAGTAATAAGGTGTCGTACGTTATACTAACATGCTTTTCAAGGCGGTAATGTGGCATACAGAGTCGTAATATATTCCAAATTGTTGTATGGTGTTCAAATTACTCGGACGAATAAATTAGGTTTATTATGGAGTTTTAATTTTTCGTACGGTGGTGTAAGGTGTTCTCAAAAGTTGTAACGCATCCAACATTATTCTAAATTGCTTTTCCTATTGCTAATTTCGCATACAGAGTCGTAACAAGTCCTGAGTGGTCGTATGATTTTCAAATGTCTCGGACGAATTCATTAGGTTTATTATGGAGTTTTAAGTTTACGTACGGTGTTGTAATGTTTTGTTAGGAGTCGTAAGGTGACGTACGTTATACTAACATGCTTTTCAAGGCGGTAATGTGGCATACAGAGTCGTAATATATTCCAAATTGTTGTATGGTGTTCAAATTACTCGGACGAATTCATTAGGTTTATTATGGAGTTTTAATCTTTCGTACGGTGGTGTAAGGTGTTCTCAAAAGTTGTAACGCATCCTACATTATTCTAAATTGCTTTTCCTGTTGCTAATTTCGCATACAGAGTCGTAACAAGTCCTGAGTGGTCGTACGATGTTCAAATGACTCGGACGAATTCATTAGGTTTATTATGGAGTTTTAAGTTTACGTACGGTGTTGTAATGTTTTGTTAGGAGTACTAAGGTGTCGTACGTTATACTAACATGCTTTTCAAGGCGGTAATGTGGCATACAGAGTCGTAATATATTCCAAATTGTTGTATGGTGTTCAAATTACTCGGACGAATAAATTAGGTTTATTATGGAGTTTTAATTTTTCGTACGGTGGTGTAAGGTGTTCTCAAAAGTTGTAACGCATCCAACATTATTCTAAATTGCTTTTCCTGTTGCTAATTTCGCATACAGAGTCGTAACAAGTCCTGAGTGGTCGTATGATTTTCAAATGACTCGGACGAATTCATTAGGTTTATTATGGAGTTTTAAGTTTACGTACGGTGTTGTAATGTTTTGTTAGGAGTTGTAAGGTGACGTACGTTATACTAACATGCTTTTCAAGGCGGTAATGTGGCATACAGAGTCGTAATATATTCCAAATTGTTGTATGGTGTTCAAATTACTCGGACGAATTCATTAGGTTTATTATGGAGTTTTAATCTTTCGTACGGTGGTGTAAGGTGTTCTCAAAAGTTGTAACGCATCCTACATTATTCTAAATTGCTTTTCCTGTTGCTAATTTCGCATACAGAGTCGTAACAAGTCCTGAGTGGTCGTACGATGTTCAAATGACTCGGACGAATTCATTAGGTTTATTATGGAGTTTTATGTTTACGTACGGTGTTGTAATGTTTTGTTAGGAGTTGTAAGGTGACGTACGTTATACTAACATGCTTTTCAAGGCGGTAATGTGGCATACAGAGTCGTAATATATTCCAAATTGTTGTATGGTGTTCAAATTACTCGGACGAATAAATTAGGTTTATTATGGAGTTTTAATTTTTCGTACGGTGGTGTAAGATGTTCTCAAAAGTTGTAACGCATCCAACATTATTCTAAATTGCTTTTCCTGTTGCTAATTTCGCATACAGAGTCGTAACAAGTCCTGAGTGGTCGTATGATTTTCAAATGACTCGGACGAATTCATTAGGTTTATTATGGAGTTTTAAGTTTACGTACGGTGTTGTAATGTTTTGTTAGGAGTTGTAAGGTGACGTACGTTATACTAACATGCTTTTCAAGGCGGTAATGTGGCATACAGAGTCGTAATATATTCCAAATTGTTGTATGGTGTTCAAATTACTCGGACGAATTCATTAGGTTTATTATGGAGTTTTAATCTTTCGTACGGTGGTGTAAGGTGTTCTCAAAAGTTGTAACGCATCCTACATTATTCTAAATTGCTTTTCCTGTTGCTAATTTCGCATACAGAGTCGTAACAAGTCCTGAGTGGTCGTACGATGTTCAAATGACTCGGACGAATTCATTAGGTTTATTATGGAGTTTTATGTTTACGTACGGTGTTGTAATGTTTTGTTAGGAGTTGTAAGGTGACGTACGTTATACTAACATGCTTTTCAAGGCGGTAATGTGGCATACAGAGTCGTAATATATTCCAAATTGTTGTATGGTGTTCAAATTACTCGGACGAATTCATTAGGTTTATTATGGAGTTTTAATCTTTCGTACGGTGGTGTAAGGTGTTCTCAAAAGTTGTAACGCATCCTACATTATTCTAAATTGCTTTTCATGTTGCTAATTTCGCTTACAGAGTCGTAACAAGTCCTGAGTGGTCGTACGATGTTCAAATGACTCGGACGAATTCATTAGGTTTATTATGGAGTTTTAAGTTTACGTACGGTGTTGTAATGTTTTGTTAGGAGTTGTAAGGTGACGTACGTTATACTAACATGCTTTTCAAGGCGGTAATGTGGCATACAGAGTCGTAATATATTCCAAATTGTTGTATGGTGTTCAAATTACTCGGACGAATTCATTAGGTTTATTATGGAGTTTTAATCTTTCGTACGGTGGTGTAAGGTGTTCTCAAAAGTTGTAACGCATCCTACATTATTCTAAATTGCTTTTCCTGTTGCTAATTTCGCATACAGAGTCGTAACAAGTCCTGAGTGGTCGTACGATGTTCAAATGACTCGGACGAATTCATTAGGTTTATTATGGAGTTTTAAGTTTACGTACGGTGTTGTAATTTTTTGTTAGGAGTTGTAAGATGCCGTATGTTATACTAACATGTTTTTCAAGGCGGTAATGTGGCATACAGAGTCGTAATATATTCCAAATTGTTGTATGGTGTTCAAATTACTCGGACGAATTCATTAGGTTTATTATGGAGTTTTAATCTTTCGTACGGTGGTGTAAGGTGTTCTCAAAAGTTGTAACGCATCCTACATTATTCTAAATTGCTTTTCCTGTTGCTAATTTCGCATACAGAGTCGTAACAAGTCCTGAGTGGTCGTACGATGTTCAAATGACTCGGACGAATTCATTAGGTTTAGTATGGAGTTTTAAGTTTACGTACGGTGTTGTAATGTTTTGTTAGGAGTTTTAAGGTGCCGTATGTTATACTAACATGCTTCTCAAGACGGTAATGTGGCATACAGAGTCGTAATATATTATAAATTGTCGTACGATGTTCAAAGGACTCGGACGAATTCATTAGGTTTATTATGGAGTTTTAAGTTTACGTACGGTGTTGTAATGTTTTGTTAGGAGTAGTAAGGTGTCGTACGTTATACTAACATGCTTTTCAAGGCGGTAATGTGGCATACAGAGTCGTAATATATTCCAAATTGTTGTATGGTGTTCAAATTACTCGGACGAATTCATTAGGTTTATTATGGAGTTTTAATCTTTCGTACGGTGGTGTAAGGTGTTCTCAAAAGTTGTAACGCATCCTACATTATTCTAAATTGCTTTTCCTGTTGCTAATTTCGCATACAGAGTTGTAACAAGTCCTGAGTAGTCGTACGATTTTCAAATGACTCGGACGAATTCATTAGGTTTATTATGGAGTTTTAAGTTTACGTACGGTGTTGTAATGTTTTGTTAGGAGTTGTAAGGTGACGTACGTTATACTAACATGCTTTTCAAGGCGGTAATGTGGCATACAGAGTCGTAATATATTCCAAATTGTTGTATGGTGTTCAAATTACTCGGACGAATTCATTAGGTTTATTATGGAGTTTTAATCTTTCGTACGGTGGTGTAAGGTGTTCTCAAAAGTTGTAACGCATCCTACATTATTCTAAATTGCTTTTCCTGTTGCTAATTTCGCATACAGAGTCGTAACAAGTCCTGAGTGGTCGTACGATGTTCAAATGACTCGGACGAATTCATTAGGTTTATTATGGAGTTTTAAGTTTACGTACGGTGTTGTAATTTTTTGTTAGGAGTTGTAAGATGCCGTATGTTATACTAACATGTTTTTCAAGGCGATAATGTGGCATACAGAGTCGTAATATATTCCAAATTGTTGTATGGTGTTCAAATTACTCGGACGAATTCATTAGGTTTATTATGGAGTTTTAATCTTTCGTACGGTGGTGTAAGGTGTTCTCAAAAGTTGTAACGCATCCTACATTATTCTAAATTGCTTTTCCTGTTGCTAATTTCGCATACAGAGTCGTAACAAGTCCTGAGTGGTCGTACGACGTTCAAATGACTCGGACGAATTCATTAGGTTTATTATGGAGTTTTAAGTTTACGTACGGTGTTGTAATGTTTTGTTAGGAGTTTTAAGGTGCCGTATGTTATACTAACATGCTTCTCAAGACGGTAATGTGGCATACAGAGTCGTAATATATTCTAAATTGTCGTACGATGTTCAAAGGACTCGGACGAATTCATTAGGTTTATTATGGAGTTTTAAGTTTACGTACGGTGTTGTAATGTTTTGTTAGGAGTAGTAAGGTGTCGTACGTTATACTAACATGCTTTTCAAGGCGGTAATGTGGCATACAGAGTCGTAATATATTCCAAATTGTTGTATGGTGTTCAAATTACTCGTACGAATTCATTAGGTTTATTATGGAGTTTTAATCTTTCGTACGGTGGTGTAAGGTGTTCTCAAAAGTTGTAACGCATCCTACATTATTCTAAATTGCTTTTCCTGTTGCTAATTTCGCATACAGAGTCGTAACAAGTCCTGAGTGGTCGTACAATTTTCAAATGACTCGGACGAATTCATTATTTTTATTATGTAGTTTTAAGTTTACGTACGGTGTTGTAATGTTTTGTTAGGAGTTGTAAGGTGACGTACGTTATACTAACATGCTTTTCAAGGCGGTAATGTGGCATACAGAGTCGTAATATATTCCAAATTGTTGTATGGTGTTCAAATTACTCGGACGAATTCATTAGGTTTATTATGGAGTTTTAATCTTTCGTACGGTGGTGTAAGGTGTTCTCAAAAGTTGTAACGCATCCTACATTATTCTAAATTGCTTTTCCTGTTGCTAATTTCGCATACAGAGTCGTAACAAGTCCTGAGTGGTCGTACGATGTTCAAATGACTCGGACGAATTCATTAGGTTTATTATGGAGTTTTAAGTTTACGTACGCTGTTGTAATGTTTTGTTAGGAGTTTTAAGGTGCCGTATGTTATACTAACATGCTTCTCAAGACGGTAATGTGGCATACAGAGTCGTAATATATTCTAAATTGTCGTACGATGTTCAAAGGACTCGGACGAATTCATTAGGTTTATTATGGAGTTTTAAGTTTACGTACGGTGTTGTAATGTTTTGTTAGGAGTAGTAAGGTGTCGTACGTTATACTAACATCCTTTTCAAGGCGGTAATGTGGCACACAGAGTCGTAATATATTCCAAATTGTTGTATGGTGTTCAAATTACTCGGACGAATTCATTAGGTTTATTATGGAGTTTTAATCTTTCGTACGGTGGTGTAAGGTGTTCTCAAAAGTTGTAACGCATCCTACATTATTCTAAATTGCTTTTCCTGTTGCTAATTTCGCATACAGAGTCGTAACAAGTCCTGAGTGGTCGTACGATTTTCAAATGACTCGGACGAATTCATTAGGTTTATTATGGAGTTTTAAGTTTACGTACGGTGTTGTAATGTTTTGTTAGGAGTTGTAAGGTGACGTACGTTATACTAACATGCTTTTCAAGGCGGTAATGTGGCATACAGAGTCGTAATATATTCCAAATTGTTGTATGGTGTTCAAATTTCTCGGACGAATTCATTAGGTTTATTATGGAGTTTTAATCTTTCGTACGGTGGTGTAAGGTGTTCTCAAAAGTTGTAACGCATCCTACATTATTCTAAATTGCTTTTCCTGTTGCTAATTTCGCATACAGAGTCGTAACAAGTCCTGAGTGGTCGTACGATGTTCAAATGACTCGGACGAATTCATTAGGTTTATTATGGAGTTTTAAGTTTACGTACGGTGTTGAAATGTTTTGTTAGGAGTTGTAAGGTGACGTACGTTATACTAACATGCTTTTCAAGGCGGTAATGTGGCATACAGAGTCGTAATATATTCCAAATTGTTGTATGGTGTCCAAATTACTCTGACGAATTCATTAGGTTTATTATGGAGTTTTAATCTTTCGTACGGTGGTGTAAGGTGTTCTCAAAAGTTGTAACGCATCCTACATTATTCTAAATTGCTTTTCCTGTTGCTAATTTCGCATACAGAGTCGTAACAAGTCCTGAGTGGTCGTACAATTTTCAAATGACTCGGACGAATTCATTATTTTTATTATGGAGTTTTAAGTTTACGTACGGTGTTGTAATGTTTTGTTAGGAGTTGTAAGGTGACGTACGTTATACTAACATGCTTTTCAAGGCGGTAATGTGGCATACAGAGTCGTAATATATTCCAAATTGTTGTATGGTGTTCAAATTACTCGGACGAATTCATTAGGTTTATTATGGAGTTTTAATCTTTCGTACGGTGGTGTAAGGTGTTCTCAAAAGTTGTAACGCATCCTACATTATTCTAAATTGCTTTTCCTGTTGCTAATTTCGCATACAGAGTCGTAACAAGTCCTGAGTGGTCGTACGATGTTCAAATGACTCGGACGAATTCATTAGGTTTATTATGGAGTTTTAAGTTTACGTACGCTGTTGTAATGTTTTGTTAGGAGTTTTAAGGTGCCGTATGTTATACTAACATGCTTCTCAAGACGGTAATGTGGCATACAGAGTCGTAATATATTCTAAATTGTCGTACGATGTTCAAAGGACTCGGACGAATTCATTAGGTTTATTATGGAGTTTTAAGTTTACGTACGGTGTTGTAATGTTTTGTTAGGAGTAGTAAGGTGTCGTACGTTATACTAACATCCTTTTCAAGGCGGTAATGTGGCACACAGAGTCGTAATATATTCCAAATTGTTGTATGGTGTTCAAATTACTCGGACGAATTCATTAGGTTTATTATGGAGTTTTAATCTTTCGTACGGTGGTGTAAGGTGTTCTCAAAAGTTGTAACGCATCCTACATTATTCTAAATTGCTTTTCCTGTTGCTAATTTCGCATACAGAGTCGTAACAAGTCCTGAGTGGTCGTACGATTTTCAAATGACTCGGACGAATTCATTAGGTTTATTATGGAGTTTTAAGTTTACGTACGGTGTTGTAATGTTTTGTTAGGAGTTGTAAGGTGACGTACGTTATACTAACATGCTTTTCAAGGCGGTAATGTGGCATACAGAGTCGTAATATATTCTAAATTGTCGTACGATGTTCAAAGGACTCGGACGAATTCATTAGGTTTATTATGGAGTTTTAAGTTTACGTACGGTGTTGTAATGTTTTGTTAGGAGTAGTAAGGTGTCGTACGTTATACTAACATCCTTTTCAAGGCGGTAATGTGGCACACAGAGTCGTAATATATTCCAAATTGTTGTATGGTGTTCAAATTACTCGGACGAATTCATTAGGTTTATTATGGAGTTTTAATCTTTCGTACGGTGGTGTAAGGTGTTCTCAAAAGTTGTAACGCATCCTACATTATTCTAAATTGCTTTTCCTGTTGCTAATTTCGCATACAGAGTCGTAACAAGTCCTGAGTGGTCGTACGATTTTCAAATGACTCGGACGAATTCATTAGGTTTATTATGGAGTTTTAAGTTTACGTACGGTGTTGTAATGTTTTGTTAGGAGTTGTAAGGTGACGTACGTTATACTAACATGCTTTTCAAGGCGGTAATGTGGCATACAGAGTCGTAATATATTCCAAATTGTTGTATGGTGTTCAAATTTCTCGGACGAATTCATTAGGTTTATTATGGAGTTTTAATCTTTCGTACGGTGGTGTAAGGTGTTCTCAAAAGTTGTAACGCATCCTACATTATTCTAAATTGCTTTTCCTGTTGCTAATTTCGCATACAGAGTCGTAACAAGTCCTGAGTGGTCGTACGATGTTCAAATGACTCGGACGAATTCATTAGGTTTATTATGGAGTTTTAAGTTTACGTACGGTGTTGAAATGTTTTGTTAGGAGTTGTAAGGTGACGTACGTTATACTAACATGCTTTTCAAGGCGGTAATGTGGCATACAGAGTCGTAATATATTCCAAATTGTTGTATGGTGTCCAAATTACTCTGACGAATTCATTAGGTTTATTATGGAGTTTTAATCTTTCGTACGGTGGTGTAAGGTGTTCTCAAAAGTTGTAACGCATCCTACATTATTCTAAATTGTTTTTCGTGTTGCTAATTTCGCATACAGAGTCGTAACAAGTACTGAGTGGTTGTACGATGTTCAAATGTCTCGGACAAATTCATTAGGTTTATTATGGAGTTTTAAGTTTACGTACGGTGTTGTAATTTTTTGTTAGGAGTTGTAAGATGCCGTATGTTATACTAACATGCTTTTCAAGGCGGTAATGTGGCATACATAGTCGTAATATATTTCAAATTGTTGTATGGTGTTCAAATTACTCGGACGAATTCATTAGGTTTATTATGGAGTTTTAATCTTTCGTACGGTGGTGTAAGGTGTTCTCAAAAGTTGTAACGCATCCTACATTATTCTAAATTGCTTTTCCTGTTGCTAATTTCGCATACAGAGTCGTAACAAGTCCTGAGTGGTCGTACGATTTTCAAATGACTCGGACGAATTCATTAGGTTTATTATGGAGTTTTAAGTTTACGTACGGTGTTGTAATGTTTTGTTAGGAGTTGTAAGGTGACGTACGTTATACTAACATGCTTTTCAAGGCGGTAATGTGGCATACAGAGTCGTAATATATTCCAAATTGTTGTATGGTGTTCAAATTTCTCGGACGAATTCATTAGGTTTATTATGGAGTTTTAATCTTTCGTACGGTGGTGTAAGGTGTTCTCAAAAGTTGTAACGCATCCTACATTATTCTAAATTGCTTTTCCTGTTGCTAATTTCGCATACAGAGTCGTAACAAGTCCTGAGTGGTCGTACGATGTTCAAATGACTCGGACGAATTCATTAGGTTTATTATGGAGTTTTAAGTTTACGTACGGTGTTGTAATGTTTTGTTAGGAGTTTTATGGTGCCGTATGTTATACTAACATGCTTCTCAAGACGGTAATGTGGCATACAGAGTCGTAATATATTCTAAATTGTCGTACGATGTTCAAAGGACTCGGACGAATTCATTAGGTTTATTATGGAGTTTTAAGTTTACGTACGGTGGTGTAAGGTGTTCTCAAAAGTTGTAACGCATCCTACATTATTCTAAATTGTTTTTCGTGTTGCTAATTTCGCATACAGAGTCGTAACAAGTACTGAGTGGTTGTACGATGTTCAAATGTCTCGGACAAATTCATTAGGTTTATTATGGAGTTTTAAGTTTACGTACGGTGTTGTAATTTTTTGTTAGGAGTTGTAAGATGCCGTATGTTATACTAACATGCTTTTCAAGGCGGTAATGTGGCATACAGAGTCGTAATATATTTCAAATTGTTGTATGGTGTTCAAATTACTCGGACGAATTCATTAGGTTTATTATGGAGTTTTAATCTTTCGTACGGTGGTGTAAGGTGTTCTCAAAAGTTGTAACGCATCCTACATTATCGTAAATTGCTTTTCCTGTTGCTAATTTCGCATACAGAGTCGTAACAAGTCCTGAGTGGTCGTACGATGTTCTAATGACTCGGACGAATTCATTAGATTTATTATGGAGTTTTAAGTTTACGTACGGTGTTGTAATGTTTTGTTAGGAGTTTTAAGGTGTCGTATGTTATACTAACATGCTTCTCAAGACGGTAATGTGGCATACAGAGTCGTAATATATTCTAAATTGTCGTACGATGTTCAAAGGACTCGGACGAATTCATTAGGTTTATTATGGAGTTTTAATCTTTCGTACGGTGGTGTAAGGTGTTCTCAAAAGTTGTAACGCATCCTACATTATTCTAAATTGTTTTTCGTGTTGCTAATTTCGCATACAGAGTCGTAACAAGTACTGAGTGGTTGTACGATGTTCAAATGTCTCGGACAAATTCATTAGGTTTATTATGGAGTTTTAAGTTTACGTACGGTGTTGTAATTTTTTGTTAGGAGTTGTAAGATGCCGTATGTTATACTAACATGCTTTTCAAGGCGGTAATGTGGCATACATAGTCGTAATATATTTCAAATTGTTGTATGGTGTTCAAATTACTCGGACGAATTCATTAGGTTTATTATGGAGTTTTAATCTTTCGTACGGTGGTGTAAGGTGTTCTCAAAAGTTGTAACGCATCCTACATTATTCTAAATTGCTTTTCCTGTTGCTAATTTCGCATACAGAGTCGTAACAAGTCCTGAGTGGTCGTACGATTTTCAAATGACTCGGACGAATTCATTAGGTTTATTATGGAGTTTTAAGTTTACGTACGGTGTTGTAATGTTTTGTTAGGAGTTGTAAGGTGACGTACGTTATACTAACATGCTTTTCAAGGCGGTAATGTGGCATACAGAGTCGTAATATATTCCAAATTGTTGTATGGTGTTCAAATTTCTCGGACGAATTCATTAGGTTTATTATGGAGTTTTAATCTTTCGTACGGTGGTGTAAGGTGTTCTCAAAAGTTGTAACGCATCCTACATTATTCTAAATTGCTTTTCCTGTTGCTAATTTCGCATACAGAGTCGTAACAAGTCCTGAGTGGTCGTACGATGTTCAAATGACTCGGACGAATTCATTAGGTTTATTATGGAGTTTTAAGTTTACGTACGGTGTTGTAATGTTTTGTTAGGAGTTTTATGGTGCCGTATGTTATACTAACATGCTTCTCAAGACGGTAATGTGGCATACAGAGTCGTAATATATTCTAAATTGTCGTACGATGTTCAAAGGACTCGGACGAATTCATTAGGTTTATTATGGAGTTTTAAGTTTACGTACGGTGGTGTAAGGTGTTCTCAAAAGTTGTAACGCATCCTACATTATTCTAAATTGTTTTTCGTGTTGCTAATTTCGCATACAGAGTCGTAACAAGTACTGAGTGGTTGTACGATGTTCAAATGTCTCGGACAAATTCATTAGGTTTATTATGGAGTTTTAAGTTTACGTACGGTGTTGTAATTTTTTGTTAGGAGTTGTAAGATGCCGTATGTTATACTAACATGCTTTTCAAGGCGGTAATGTGGCATACAGAGTCGTAATATATTTCAAATTGTTGTATGGTGTTCAAATTACTCGGACGAATTCATTAGGTTTATTATGGAGTTTTAATCTTTCGTACGGTGGTGTAAGGTGTTCTCAAAAGTTGTAACGCATCCTACATTATCGTAAATTGCTTTTCCTGTTGCTAATTTCGCATACAGAGTCGTAACAAGTCCTGAGTGGTCGTACGATGTTCAAATGACTCGGACGAATTCATTAGATTTATTATGGAGTTTTAAGTTTACGTACGGTGTTGTAATGTTTTGTTAGGAGTTTTAAGGTGTCGTATGTTATACTAACATGCTTCTCAAGACGGTAATGTGGCATACAGAGTCGTAATATATTCTAAATTGTCGTACGATGTTCAAAGGACTCGGACGAATTCATTAGGTTTATTATGAAGTTTTAAGTTTACGTACGGTGTTGTAATGTTTTGTTAGGAGTAGTAAGGTGTCGTACGTTATACTAACATGCTTTTCAAGGCGGTAATGTGGCATACAGAGTCGTAATATATTCCAAATTGTTGTATGGTGTTCAACTTACTCGGACGAATTCATTAGGTTTATTATGGAGTTTTAATCTTTCGTACGGTGGTGTAAGGTGTTCTCAAAAGTTGTAACGCATCCTACATTATTCTAAATTGCTTTTCCTGTTGCTAATTTCGCATACAGAGTCGTAACAAGTCCTGAGTGGTCGTACGATGTTCAAATGACTCGGACGAATTCATTAGGTTTATTATGGAGTTTTAAGTTTACGTACGGTGTTGTAATGTTTTGTTAGGAGTTTTAAGGTGCCGTATGTTATACTAACATGCTTCTCAAGACGGTAATGTGGCATACAGAGTCGTAATATATTCTAAATTGTCGTACGATGTTCAAAGGACTCGGACGAATTCATTAGGTTTATTATGGAGTTTTAAGTTTACGTACGGTGTTGTAATGTTTTGTTAGGAGTAGTAAGGTGTCGTACGTTATACTAACATGCTTTTCAAGGCGGTAATGTGGCACACAGAGTCGTAATATATTCCAAATTGTTGTATGGTGTTCAAATTACTCGGACGAATTCATTAGGTTTATTATGGAGTTTTAATCTTTCGTACGGCGGTGTAAGGTGTTCTCAAAAGTTGTAACGCATCCTACATTATTCTAAATTGCTTTTCTTGTTGCTAATTTCGCATACAGAGTCGTAACAAGTCCTGAGTGGTCGTACGATTTTCAAATGACTCGGACGAATTCATTAGGTTTATTATGGAGTTTTAAGTTTACGTACGGTGTTGTAATGTTTTGTTAGGAGTTTTAAGGTGCCGTATGTTATACTAACATGCTTCTCAAGACGGTAATGTGGCATACAGAGTCGTAATATATTCTAAATTGTCGTACGATGTTCAAAGGACTCGGACGAATTCATTAGGTTTATTATGGAGTTTTAAGTTTACGTACGGTGTTGTAATGTTTTGTTAGGAGTAGTAAGGTGTCGTACGTTATACTAACATGCTTTTCAAGGCGGTAATGTGGCACACAGAGTCGTAATATATTCCAAATTGTTGTATGGTGTTCAAATTACTCGGACGAATTCATTAGGTTTATTATGGAGTTTTAATCTTTCGTACGGTGGTGTAAGGTGTTCTCAAAAGTTGTAACGCATCCTACATTATTCTAAATTGCTTTTCCTGTTGCTAATTTCGCATACAGAGTCGTAACAAGTCCTGAGTGGTCGTACGATTTTCAAATGACTCGGACGAATTCATTAGGTTTATTATGGAGTTTTAAGTTTACGTACGGTGTTGTAATGTTTTGTTAGGAGTTGTAAGGTGACGTACGTTATACTAACATGCTTTTCAAGGCGGTAATGTGGCATACAGAGTCGTAATATATTCCAAATTGTTGTATGGTGTCCAAATTACTCTGACGAATTCATTAGGTTTATTATGGAGTTTTAATCTTTCGTACGGTGGTGTAAGGTGTTCTCAAAAGTTGTAACGCATCCTACATTATTCTAAATTGTTTTTCGTGTTGCTAATTTCGCATACAGAGTCGTAACAAGTACTGAGTGGTTGTACGATGTTCAAATGTCTCGGACAAATTCATTAGGTTTATTATGGAGTTTTAAGTTAACGTACGGTGTTGTAATTTTTTGTTAGGAGTTGTAAGATGCCGTATGTTATACTAACATGCTTTTCAAGGCGGTAATGTGGCATACAGAGTCGTAATATATTTCAAATTGTTGTATGGTGTTCAAATTACTCGGACGAATTCATTAGGTTTATTATGGAGTTTTAATCTTTCGTACGGTGGTGTAAGGTGTTCTCAAAAGTTGTAACGCATCCTACATTATCGTAAATTGCTTTTCCTGTTGCTAATTTCGCATATAGAGTCGTAACAAGTCCTGAGTGGTCGTACGATGTTCAAATGACTCGGACGAATTCATTAGATTTATTATGGAGTTTTAAGTTTACGTACGGTGTTGTAATGTTTTGTTAGGAGTTTTAAGGTGCCGTATGTTATACTAACATGCTTCTCAAGACGGTAATGTGGCATACAGAGTCGTAATATATTCTAAATTGTCGTACGATGTTCAAAGGACTCGGACGAATTCATTAGGTTTATTATGAAGTTTTAAGTTTATGTACGGTGTTGTAATGTTTTGTTAGGAGTAGTAAGGTGTCGTACGTTATACTAACATGCTTTTCAAGGCGGTAATGTGGCATACAGAGTCGTAATATATTCCAAATTGTTGTATGGTGTTCAACTTACTCGGACGAATTCATTAGGTTTATTATGGAGTTTTAATCTTTCGTACGGTGGTGTAAGGTGTTCTCAAAAGTTGTAACGCATCCTACATTATTCTAAATTGCTTTTCCTGTTGCTAATTTCGCATACAGAGTCGTAACAAGTACTGAGTGGTCGTACGATGTTCAAATGTCTCGGACGAATTCATTAGGTTTATTATGGAGTTTTAAGTTTACGTACGGTTTTGTAATGTTTTGTTAGGAGCTGTAAGGTGCCGTACGTTATACTAACACGCTTTTCAAGGCGGTAATGTGGCATACAGAGTCGTAATATATTCCAAATTGTTGTATGGTGTCCAAATTACTCGGACGAATTCATTAGGTTTATTATGGAGTTTTAATCTTTCGTACAGTGGTGTAAGGTGTTCTCAAAAGTTGTAACGCATCCTACATTATTCTAAATTGTTTTTCGTGTTGCTAATTTCGCATACAGAGTCGTAACAAGTACTGAGTGGTTGTACGATGTTCAAATGTCTCGGACAAATTCATTAGGTTTATTATGGAGTTTTAAGTTTACGTACGGTGTTGTAATTTTTTGTTAGGAGTTGTAAGATGCCGTATGTTATACTAACATGCTTTTCAAGGCGGTAATGTGGCATACAGAGTCGTAATATATTTCAAATTGTTTTATGGTGTTCAAATTACTCGGACGAATTCATTAGGTTTATTATGGAGTTTTAATCTTTCGTACGGTGGTGTAAGGTGTTCTCAAAAGTTGTAACGCATCCTACATTATCGTAAATTGCTTTTCCTGTTGCTAATTTCGCATACAGAGTCGTAACAAGTCCTGAGTGGTCGTACGATGTTCAAATGACTCGGACGAATTCATTAGGTTTATTATGGAGTTTTAAGTTTACGTACGGTGTTGTAATGTTTTGTTAGGAGTAGTAAGGTGTCGTACGTTATACTAACATGCTTTTCAAGGCGGTAATGTGGCACACAGAGTCGTAATATATTCCAAATTGTTGTATGGTGTTCAAATTACTCGGACGAATTCATTAGGTTTATTATGGAGTTTTAATCTTTCGTACGGCGGTGTAAGGTGTTCTCAAAAGTTGTAACGCATCCTACATTATTCTAAATTGCTTTTCCTGTTGCTAATTTCGCATACAGAGTCGTAACAAGTCCTGAGTGGTCGTACGATTTTCAAATGACTCGGACGAATTCATTAGGTTTATTATGGAGTTTTAAGTTTACGTACGGTGTTGTAATGTTTTGTTAGGAGTTTTAAGGTGCCGTATGTTATACTAACATGCTTCTCAAGACGGTAATGTGGCATACAGAGTCGTAATATATTCTAAATTGTCGTACGATGTTCAAAGGACTCGGACGAATTCATTAGGTTTATTATGGAGTTTTAAGTTTACGTACGGTGTTGTAATGTTTTGTTAGGAGTAGTAAGGTGTCGTACGTTATACTAACATGCTTTTCAAGGCGGTAATGTGGCACACAGAGTCGTAATATATTCCAAATTGTTGTATGGTGTTCAAATTACTCGGACGAATTCATTAGGTTTATTATGGAGTTTTAATCTTTCGTACGGTGGTGTAAGGTGTTCTCAAAAGTTGTAACGCATCCTACATTATTCTAAATTGCTTTTCCTGTTGCTAATTTCGCATACAGAGTCGTAACAAGTCCTGAGTGGTCGTACGATTTTCAAATGACTCGGACGAATTCATTAGGTTTATTATGGAGTTTTAAGTTTACGTACGGTGTTGTAATGTTTTGTTAGGAGTTGTAAGGTGACGTACGTTATACTAACATGCTTTTCAAGGCGGTAATGTGGCATACAGAGTCGTAATATATTCCAAATTGTTGTATGGTGTCCAAATTACTCTGACGAATTCATTAGGTTTATTATGGAGTTTTAATCTTTCGTACGGTGGTGTAAGGTGTTCTCAAAAGTTGTAACGCATCCTACATTATTCTAAATTGTTTTTCGTGTTGCTAATTTCGCATACAGAGTCGTAACAAGTACTGAGTGGTTGTACGATGTTCAAATGTCTCGGACAAATTCATTAGGTTTATTATGGAGTTTTAAGTTAACGTACGGTGTTGTAATTTTTTGTTAGGAGTTGTAAGATGCCGTATGTTATACTAACATGCTTTTCAAGGCGGTAATGTGGCATACAGAGTCGTAATATATTTCAAATTGTTGTATGGTGTTCAAATTACTCGGACGAATTCATTAGGTTTATTATGGAGTTTTAATCTTTCGTACGGTGGTGTAAGGTGTTCTCAAAAGTTGTAACGCATCCTACATTATCGTAAATTGCTTTTCCTGTTGCTAATTTCGCATATAGAGTCGTAACAAGTCCTGAGTGGTCGTACGATGTTCAAATGACTCGGACGAATTCATTAGATTTATTATGGAGTTTTAAGTTTACGTACGGTGTTGTAATGTTTTGTTAGGAGTTTTAAGGTGCCGTATGTTATACTAACATGCTTCTCAAGACGGTAATGTGGCATACAGAGTCGTAATATATTCTAAATTGTCGTACGATGTTCAAAGGACTCGGACGAATTCATTAGGTTTATTATGAAGTTTTAAGTTTACGTACGGTGTTGTAATGTTTTGTTAGGAGTAGTAAGGTGTCGTACGTTATACTAACATGCTTTTCAAGGCGGTAATGTGGCATACAGAGTCGTAATATATTCCAAATTGTTGTATGGTGTTCAACTTACTCGGACGAATTCATTAGGTTTATTATGGAGTTTTAATCTTTCGTACGGTGGTGTAAGGTGTTCTCAAAAGTTGTAACGCATCCTACATTATTCTAAATTGCTTTTCCTGTTGCTAATTTCGCATACAGAGTCGTAACAAGTACTGAGTGGTCGTACGATGTTCAAATGTCTCGGACGAATTCATTAGGTTTATTATGGAGTTTTAAGTTTACGTACGGTTTTGTAATGTTTTGTTAGGAGCTGTAAGGTGCCGTACGTTATACTAACACGCTTTTCAAGGCGGTAATGTGGCATACAGAGTCGTAATATATTCCAAATTGTTGTATGGTGTCCAAATTACTCGGACGAATTCATTAGGTTTATTATGGAGTTTTAATCTTTCGTACGGTGGTGTAAGGTGTTCTCAAAAGTTGTAACGCATCCTACATTATTCTAAATTGTTTTTCGTGTTGCTAATTTCGCATACAGAGTCGTAACAAGTACTGAGTGGTTGTACGATGTTCAAATGTCTCGGACAAATTCATTAGGTTTATTATGGAGTTTTAAGTTTACGTACGGTGTTGTAATTTTTTGTTAGGAGTTGTAAGATGCCGTATGTTATACTAACATGCTTTTCAAGGCGGTAATGTGGCATACAGAGTCGTAATATATTTCAAATTGTTTTATGGTGTTCAAATTACTCGGACGAATTCATTAGGTTTATTATGGAGTTTTAATCTTTCGTACGGTGGTGTAAGGTGTTCTCAAAAGTTGTAACGCATCCTACATTATCGTAAATTGCTTTTCCTGTTGCTAATTTCGCATACAGAGTCGTAACAAGTCCTGAGTGGTCCTACGATGTTCAAATGACTCGGACGAATTCATTAGATTTATTATGGAGTTTTAAGTTTACGTACGGTGTTGTAATGTTTTGTTAGGAGTTTTAAGGTGCCGTATGTTATACTAACATGCTTCTCAAGACGGTAATGTGGCATACAGAGTCGTAATATATTCTAAATTGTCGTACGATGTTCAAAGGACTCGGACGAATTCATTAGGTTTATTATGGAGTTTTAAGTTTACGTACGGTGTTGTAATGTTTTGTTAGGAGTAGTAAGGTGTCGTACGTTATACTAACATGCTTTTCAAGGCGGTAATGTGGCATACAGAGTCGTAATATATTCCAAATTGTTGTATGGTGTTCAACTTACTCGGACGAATTCATTAGGTTTATTATGGAGTTTTAATCTTTCGTACGGTGGTGTAAGGTGTTCTCAAAAGTTGTAACGCATCCTACATTATTCTAAATTGCTTTTCATGTTGCTAATTTCGCATACAGAGTCGTAACAAGTACTGAGTGGTCGTACGATGTTCAAATGTCTCGGACAAATTCATTAGGTTTATTATGGAGTTTTAAGTTTACGTACGGTGTTGTAATTTTTTGTTAGGAGTTGTAAGATGCCGTATGTTATACTAACATGCTTTTCAAGGCGGTAATGTGGCATACAGTGTCGTAATATATTCCAAATTGTTGTATGGTGTTCAAATTAGTCGGACGAATTCATTAGGTTTATTATGGAGTTTTAATCTTTCGTACGGTGGTGTAAGGTGTTCTCAAAAGTTGTAACGCATCCTACATTATTCTAAATTGCTTTTCCTGTTGCTAATTTCGCATACAGAGTCGTAACAAGTCCTGAGTGGTCGTACGATGTTCAAATGTCTCGGACAAATTCATTAGGTTTATTATGGAGTTTTAAGTTTACGTACGGTGTTGTAATTTTTTGTTAGGAGTTGTAAGATGTCGTATGTTATACTAACATGCTTTTCAAGGCGGTAATGTGGCATACAGAGTCGTAATATATTTTAAATTGTTGTATGGTGGTCAAATTACTCGGACGAATTCATTAGGTTTATTATGGAGTTTTAATCTTTCGTACGGTGGTGTAAGGTGTTCTCAAAAGTTGTAACGCATCCTACATTATTGTAAATTGCTTTTCCTGTTGCTAATTTCGCATACAGAGTCGTAACAAGTACTGAGTGGTCGTACGATGTTCAAATGTCTCGGACAAATTCATTAGGTTTATTATGGTGTTTTAAGTTTACGTACGGTGTTGTAATTTTTTGTTAGGAGTTGTTAGATGTCGTATGTTATACTAACATGCTTTTCAAGGCGGTAATGTGGCATACAGAGTCGTAATATATTTCAAATTGTTGTATGGTGTTCAAATTACTCGGACGAATTCATTAGGTTTATTACGGAGTTTTAATCTTTCGTACGGTGGTGTAAGGTGTTCTCAAAAGTTGTAACGCATCCTACATTATTGTAAATTGCTTTTCCTGTTGCTAATTTCGCATACAGAGTCGTAACAAGTCCTGAGTGGTCGTACGATGTTCAAATGACTCGGATGAATTCATTAGGTTTATTATGGAGTTTTAAGTTTACGTACGGTGTTGTAATGTTTTGTTAGGAGTTTTAAGGTGCCGTATGTTATACTAACATGCTTCTCAAGACGGTAATGTGGCATACAGAGTCGTAATATATTCTAAATTGCCGTACGATGTTCAAAGGACTCGGACGAATTCATTAGGTTTATTATGGAGTTTTAAGTTTACGTACGGTGTTGTAATGTTTTGTTAGGAGTAGTAAGGTGTCGTACGTTATACTAACATGCTTTTCAAGGCGGTAATGTGGCATACAGAGTCGTACTATATTCCAAATTGTTGTATGGTGTTCAACTTACTCGGACGAATTCATTAGGTTTATTATGGAGTTTTAATCTTTCGTACGGTGGTGTAAGGTGTTCTCAAAAGTTGTAACGCATCCTACATTATTCTAAATTGCTTTTCCTGTTGCTAATTTCGCATACAGAGTCGTAACAAGTACTGAGTGGTCGTACGATGTTCAAATGTCTCGGACAAATTCATTAGGTTTATTATGGAGTTTTAAGTTTACGTACGGTGTTGTAATTTTTTATAAGGAGTTGTAAGATGCCGTATGTTATACTAACATGCTTTTCAAGGCGGTAATGTGGCATACAGAGTCGTAATATATTCCAAATTGTTGTATGGTGTTCAATTTACTCGGACGAATTCATTAGGTTTATTATGGAGTTTTAATCTTTCGTACGGTGGTGTAAGGTGTTCTCAAAAGTTGTAACGCATCCTACATTATTCTAAATTGCTTTTCCTGTTGCTAATTTCGCATACAGAGTCGTAACAAGTACTGAGTGGTCGTACGATGTTCAAATGTCTCGGACAAATTCATTAGGTTTATTATGGAGTTTTAAGTTTACGTACGGTGTTGTAATTTTTTGTTAGGAGTTGTAAGATGTCGTATGTTAAACTAACATGCTTTTCAAGGCGGTAATGTGGCATACAGAGTCGTAATATATTTCAAATTGTTGTATGGTGTTCAAATTACTCGGACGAATTCATTAGGTTTATTATGGAGTTTTAATCTTTCGTACGGTGGTGTAAGGTGTTCTCAAAAGTTGTAACGCATCCTACATTATTGTAAATTGCTTTTCCTGTTGCTAATTTCGCATACAGAGTCGTAACAAGTCCTGAGTGGTCGTACGATGTTCAAATGACTCGGACGAATTCATTAGGTTTATTATGGAGTTTTAAGTTTACGTACGGTGTTGTAATGTTTTGTTAGGAGTTTTAAGGTGCCGTATGTTATACTAACATGCTTCTCAAGACGGTAATGTGGCATACAGAGTCGTAATATATTCTAAATTGTCGTACGATGTTCAAAGGACTCGGACGAATTCATTAGGTTTATTATGGAGTTTTAAGTTTACGTACGGTGTTGTAATGTTTTGTTAGGAGTAGTAAGGTGTCGTACGTTATACTAACATGCTTTTCAAGGCGGTAATGTGGCATACAGAGTCGTAATATATTCCAAATTGTTGTATGGTGTTCAACTTACTCGGACGAATTCATTAGGTTTATTATGGAGTTTTAATCTTTCGTACGGTGGTGTAAGGTGTTCTCAAAAGTTGTAACGCATCCTACATTATTCTAAATTGCTTTTCCTGTTGCTAATTTCGCATACAGAGTCGTAACAAGTCCTGAGTGGTCGTACGATTTTCAAATGACTCGGACGAATTCATTAGGTTTATTATGGAGTTTTAAGTTTACGTACGGTGTTGTAATGTTTTGTTAGGAGTTGTAAGGTGACGTACGTTATACTAACATGCTTTTCAAGGCGGTAATGTGGCATACAGAGTCGTAATATATTCCAAATTGGTGTATGGGGTTCAAATTACTCGGACGAATTCATTAGGTTTATTATGGAGTTTTAATCTTTCGTACGGTGGTGTAAGGTGTTCTGAAAAGTTGTAACGCATCCTACATTATTCTAAATTGCTTTTCCTGTTGCTAATTTCGCATACAGAGTCGTAACAAGTCCCGAGTGGTCGTACGATGTTCAAATGACTCGGACGAATTGATTAGGTTTATTATGGAGTTTTAAGTTTACTTACGGTGTTGTAATGTTTTGTTAGGAGTTGTAAGGTGCCGTACGTTATACTAACATGCTTTTCAAGGCGGTAATGTGGCCTACAGAGTCGTAATATATTCTAAATTGTAGTACGATGTTCAAAAGACTCGGACTAATTTATTAGGTTTATTATGGAGTTTTAAGTTTACGTACGGTGTTGTAATGTTTTGTTAGGAATTGTAAGGTGTCGTACGTTATACTAACATGCTTCTCAAGACGGTAATGTGGCATACAGAGTCGTAATATATTCCAAATTGTTGTATGGTGTTCAAATTACTCGGACGAATTCATTAGGTTTATTATGGAGTTTTAGTCTTTCGTACGGTGGTGTAAGGTGTTCTCAAAAGTTGTAACGCATCTTACATTATTCTAAATTGCTTTTCCTGTTGCTAATTTCGCATACAGAGTCGTAACAAGTCCTGAGTGGTCGTACGATGTTCAAATGACTCGGAAGAATTCATTAGGTTTATTATGGAGTTTTAAGTTTACGTACGGTGTTGTAATGTTTTGTTAGGAGTTGTAAGGTGCCGTACGTTATACTAACATGCTTCTCAAGACGGTAATGTGGCATACAAAGTCGTAATATATTCCAAATTGTTGTATGGTGTTCAAATTACTTGGACGAATTCATTAGGTTTATTATGGAGTTTTAATGTTTCGTACGGTGGTGTAAGGCGTTCTCAAAAGTTGTAACGCATCCTACATTATTCTAAATTGCTTTTCCTGTTGCTAATTTCGCATACAGAGTCGTAACAAGTACTGAGTGGTCGTACGATGTTCAAATGTCTCGGACAAATTCATTAGGTTTATTATGGAGTTTTAAGTTTACGTACGGTGTTGTAATTTTTTGTTAGGAGTTGTAAGATGTCGTATGTTATACTAACATGCTTTTCAAGGCGGTAATGTGGCATACAGAGTCGTAATATATTTCAATTTGTTGTATGGTGTTCAAATTACTCGGACGAATTCATTAGGTTTATTATGGAGTTTTAATCTTTCGTACGGTGGTGTAAGGTGTTCTCAAAAGTTGTAACGCATCCTACATTATTGTAAATTGCTTTTCCTGTTGCTAATTTCGCATACAGAGTCGTAACAAGTCCTGAGTGGTCGTACGATGTTCAAATGACTCGGACGAGTTCATTAGGTTTATTATGGAGTTTTAAGTTTACGTACGGTGTTGTAATGTTTTGTTAGGAGTAGTAAGGTGTCGTACGTTATACTAACATGCTTTTCAAGGCGGTAATGTGGCATACAGAGTCGTAATATATTCCAAATTGTTGTATGGTGTTCAACTTACTCGGACGAATTCATTAGGTTTATTATGGAGTTTTAATCTTTCGTACGGTGGTGTAAGGTGTTCTCAAAAGTTGTAACGCATCCTACATTATTCTAAATTGCTTTTCCTGTTGCTAATTTCGCATACAGAGTCGTAACAAGTCCTGAGTGGTCGTACGATTTTCAAATGACTCGGACGAATTCATTAGGTTTATTATGGAGTTTTAAGTTTACGTACGGTGTTGTAATGTTTTGTTAGGAGTTGTAAGGTGACGTACGTTATACTAACATGCTTTTCAAGGCGGTAATGTGGCATACAGAGTCGTAATATATTCCAAATTGTTGTATGGGGTTCAAATTACTCGGACGAATTCATTAGGTTTTTTATGGAGTTTTAATCTTTCGTACGGTGGTGTAAGGTGTTCTCAAAAGTTGTAACGCATCCTACATTATTCTAAATTGCTTTTCATGTTGCTAATTTCGCATACAGAGTCGTAACAAGTACTGAGTGGTCGTACGATGTTCAAATGTCTCGGACAAATTCATTAGGTTTATTATGGAGTTTTAAGTTTACGTACGGTGTTGTAATTTTTTGTTAGGAGTTGTAAGATGCCGTATGTTATACTAACATGCTTTTCAAGGCGGTAATGTGGCATACAGAGTCGTAATATATTCCAAATTGTTGTATGGTGTTCAAATTAGTCGGACGAATTCATTAGGTTTATTATGGAGTTTTAATCTTTCGTACGGTGGTGTAAGGTGTTCTCAAAAGTTGTAACGCATCCTACATTATTCTAAATTGCTTTTCCTGTTGCTAATTTCGCATACAGAGTCGTAACAAGTCCTGAGTGGTCGTACGATGTTCAAATGTCTCGGACAAATTCATTAGGTTTATTATGGAGTTTTAAGTTTACGTACGGTGTTGTAATTTTTTGTTAGGAGTTGTAAGATGCCGTATGTTATACTAACATGCTTTTCAAGGCGGTAATGTGGCATACAGAGTCGTAATATATTTTAAATTGTTGTATGGTGTTCAAATTACTCGGACGAATTCATTAGGTTTATTATGGAGTTTTAATCTTTCGTACGGTGGTGTAAGGTGTTCTCAAAAGTTGTAACGCATCCTACATTATTGTAAATTGCTTTTCCTGTTGCTAATTTCGCATACAGAGTCGTAACAAGTACTGAGTGGTCGTACGATGTTCAAATGTCTCGGACAAATTCATTAGGTTTATTATGGAGTTTTAAGTTTACGTACGGTGTTGTAATTTTTTTGTTAGGAGTTGTAAGATGTCGTATGTTATACTAACATGCTTTTCAAGGCGGTAATGTGGCATACAGAGTCGTAATATATTTCAAATTGTTGTATGGTGTTCAAATTACTCGGACGAATTCATTAGGTTTATTATGGAGTTTTAATCTTTCGTGCGGTGGTGTAAGGTGTTCTCAAAAGTTGTAACGCATCCTACATTATTGTAAATTGCTTTTCCTGTTGCTAATTTCGCATACAGAGTCGTAACAAGTCTTGAGTGTTCGTACGATGTTCTAATGACTCGGACAAATTCATTAGGTTTATTATGGAGTTTTAAGTTTACGTACGGTGTTGTAATGTTTTGTTAGGAGTTTTAAGGTGCCGTATGTTATACTAACATGCTTCTCAAGACGGTAATGTGGCATACAGAGTCGTAATATATTCTAAATTGTCGTACGATGTTCAAAGGACTCGGACGAATTCATTAGGTTTATTATGGAGTTTTAAGTTTACGTACGGTGTTGTAATGTTTTGTTAGGAGTAGTAAGGTGTCGTACGTTATACTAACATGCTTCTCAAGACGGTAATGTGGCATACAGAGTCGTAATATATTCCAAATTGTTATATGGTGTTCAACTTACTCGGACGAATTCATTGGGTTTATTATGGAGTTTTAATCTTTCGTACGGTGGTGTAAGGTGTTCTCAAAAGTTGTAACGCATCCTACATTATTCTAAATTGCTTTTCCTGTTGCTAATTTCGCATACAGAGTCGTAACAAGTCCTGAGTGGTCATACGATGTTCAAATGACTCGGAAGAATTCATTAGGTTTATTATGGAGTTTTAAGTTTACGTACGGTGTTGTAATGTTTTGTTAGGAGTTGTAAGGTGACGTACGTTATACTAACATGCTTTTCAAGGAGGTAATGTGGCATACAGAGTCGTAATATATTCCAAATTGTTGTATGGGGTTCAAATTACTCGGACGAATTCATTAGGTTTATTATGGAGTTTTAATCTTTCGTACGGTGGTGTATGGTGTTCTCAAAAGTTGTAACGCATCCTACATTATTCTAAATTGCTTTTCCTGTTGCTAATTTCGCATACAGAGTCGTAACAAGTCCTGAGTGGTCGTACGATGTTCAAATGACTCGGAAGAATTCATTAGGTTTATTATGGAGTTTTAAGTTTACGTACGGTGTTGTAATGTTTTGTTAGGAGTTGTAAGGTGACGTACGTTATACTAACATGCTTTTCAAGGCGGTAATGTGGCATACAGAGTCGTAATATATTCCAAATTGTTGTATGGGGTTCAAATTACTCGGACGAATTCATTAGGTTTATTATGGAGTTTTAATCTTTCGTACGGTGGTGTAATGTTTTGTTAGGAGTTGTAAGGTGACGTACGTTATACTAACATGCTTTTCAAGGCGGTAATGTGGCATACAGAGTCGTAATATATTCCAAATTGTTGTATGGTGTCCAAATTACTCGGACGAATTCATTAGGTTTATTATGGAGTTTTAATCTTTCGTACGGTGGTGTAAGGTGTTCTCAAAAGTTGTAACGCATCCTACATTATTCTAAATTGCTTTTCCTGTTGCTAATTTCGCATACAGAGTCGTAACAAGTACTGAGTGGTCGTACGATGTTCAAATGTCTCGGACAAATTCATTAGGTTTATTATGGAGTTTTAAGTTTACGTACGGTGTTGTAATTTTTTGTTAGGAGTTGTAAGATGTCGTATGTTATACTAACATGCTTTTCAAGGCGGTAATGTGGCATACAGAGTCGTAATATATTTCAAATTGTTGTATGGTGTTCAAATTACTCGGACGAATTCATTAGGTTTATTATGGAGTTTTAATCTTTCGTGCGGTGGTGTAAGGTGTTCTCAAAAGTTGTAACGCATCCTACATTATTGTAAATTTCTTTTCCTGTTGCTAATTTCGCATACAGAGTCGTAACAAGTCTTGAGTGGTCGTACGATGTTCTAATGACTCGGACAAATTCATTAGGTTTATTATGGAGTTTTAAGTTTACGTACGGTGTTGTAATGTTTTGTTAGGAGTTTTAAGGTGCCGTATGTTATACTAACATGCTTCTCAAGACGGTAATGTGGCATACAGAGTCGTAATATATTCTAAATTGTCGTACGATGTTCAAAGGACTCGGACGAATTCATTAGGTTTATTATGGAGTTTTAAGTTTACGTACGGTGTTGTAATGTTTTGTTAGGAGTAGTAAGGTGTCGTACGTTATACTAACATGCTTCTCAAGACGGTAATGTGGCATACAGAGTCGTAATATATTCCAAATTGTTATATGGTGTTCAACTTACTCGAACGAATTCATTAGGTTTATTATGGAGTTTTAATCTTTCGTACGGTGGTGTAAGGTGTTCTCAAAAGTTGTAACGCATCCTACATTATTCTAAATTGCTTTTCCTGTTGCTAATTTCGCATACAGAGTCGTAACAAGTCCTGAGTGGTCGTACGATGTTCAAATGACTCGGAAGAATTCATTAGGTTTATTATGGAGTTTTAAGTTTACGTACGGTGTTGTAATGTTTTGTTAGGAGTTGTAAGGTGACGTACGTTATACTAACATGCTTTCCAAGGCGGTAATGTGGCATACAGAGTCGTAATATATTCCAAATTGTTGTATGGTGTTCAAATTACTCGGACGAATTCATTATGTTTATTATGGAGTTTTAATCTTTCATACGGTGGTGTAAGGTGTTCTCAAAAGTTGTAACACAACCTACATTATTCTAAATTGCTTTTCCTGTTGCTAATTTCGCATACAGAGTCGTAACAAGTCCTAAGTGGTCGTACGATGTTCAAATGACTCGGACGAATTCATTAGGTTTATTATGGAGTTTTAAGTTTACGTACGGTGTTGTAATGTTTTGTTAGGAGTTGTAAGGTGCCGTACGTTATACTAACATGCTTTTCAAGGCGGTAATGTGGCATACAGAGTCGTAATATATTCCAAATTGTTGTATTGTGTTCAAATTACTCGGACGAATTCATTAGGTTTATTATTGAGTTTTAATCTTTCGTACGGTGGTGTAAGGTGTTCTCAAAAGTTGTAACGCAACCTACATTATTCTAAATTGCTTTTCCTGTTGCTAATTTCGCATACAGAGTCGTAACAAGTCCTAAGTGGTCGTACGATGTTCAAATGACTTGGACGAATTCGTTAGGTTTATTATGGAGTTTTAAGTTTACGTACGGTGTTGTAATGTTTTGTTAGGAGTTGTAAGGTGCCGTACGTTATACTAACATGCTTTTCAAGGCAGTAATGTGGCATACAGATTCGTAATATATTCCAAATTGTTGTATGGTGTTCAAATTACTCGGACGAATTCAATAGGTTTATTATGGAGTTTTAATCTTTCGTACGGTGGCGTAAGGTGTTATCAAAAGTTGTAACGCATCCTACATTATTGTAAATTGCTTTTCCTGTTGCTAGTTTCGCATACAGAGTCGTAACAAGTCCTGAGTGGTCGTACGATGTTCAAATGACTCGGACGAATTCATTAGGTTTATTATGGAGTTTTAAGTTTACGTACGGTGTTGTATTGTTTTGTTAGGAGTTGTAAGGTGCCGTACGTTATACTAACATGCTTTTCATGGCGGTAATGTGGCATACAGAGTCGTAATATATTCCAAATTTTTGTATGGTGTTCAAATTACTCGGTCGAATTCATTAGGTTTTTTATTGAGTTTTAATCTTTCGTACGGTGGTGTAAGGTGTTCTCAAAAGTTGTAACGCGTCCTACATTATTCTAAATTGCTTTTCCTGTTGCTAATTTCGCATAAGAGTCGTAACAAGTCCTGAGTGGTCGTACGATGTTCAATTGACTCGGACGAATTCATTAGGTTTATTATGGAGTTTTAAGTTCACGTACGGTGTTGTAATGTTTTGTTAGGAGTTGTAAGGTGCCGTACGTTATACTAACATGCTTTTCAAGGCGGTAATGTGGCATACAGAGTCGTAATATATTCCAAATTGTTGTATGGTGTTCAAATTACTCGGATGAATTCATTAGGTTTATTATGGAGTTTTAATCTTTCGTACGGTGGTGTAAGGTGTTCTCAAAAGTTGTAACGCATCCTACATTATTCTAAATTGCTTTTCCTGTTGCTAATTTCGCATACAGAGTCGTAACAAGTCCTGAGTGATCGTACGATGTTCAAATGACTCGGACGAATTCATTAGGTTTATTATGGAGTTTTAAGTTTACGTACAGTGTTGTAATGCTTTGTTAGGAGTTGTAAGGTGCCGTACGTTATACTAACACGCTTTTCAAGGCGGTAATGTGGAATACAGAGTCGTAATATATTCCAAATTGTTGTATTGTGTTCAAATTACTCGGACGAATTCATTATGTTTATTATGGAGTTTTAATCTTTCATACGGTGGTGTAAGGTGTTCTCAAAAGTTGTAACACAACCTACATTATTCTAAATTGCTTTTCCTGTTGCTAATTTCGCATACAGAGTCGTAACAAGTCCTAAGTGGTCGTACGATGTTCAAATGACTCGGACGAATTCATTAGGTTTATTATGGAGTTTTAAGTTTACGTACGGTGTTGTAATGTTTTGTTAGGAGTTGTAAGGTGCCGTACGTTATACTAACATGCTTTTCAAGGCGGTAATGTGGCATACAGAGTCGTAATATATTCCAAATTGTTGTATTGTGTTCAAATTACTCGGACGAATTCATTAGGTTTATTATTGAGTTTTAATCTTTCGTACGGTGGTGTAAGGTGTTCTCAAAAGTTGTAACGCAACCTACATTATTCTAAATTGCTTTTCCTGTTGCTAATTTCGCATACACAGTCGTAACAAGTCCTGAGTGGTCGTACGATGTTCAAATGACTCGGACGAATTCATTAGGTTTATTATGGAGTTTTAAGTTTACGTACAGTGTTGTAATGCTTTGTTAGGAGTTGTAAGGTGCCGTACGTTATACTAACACGCTTTTCAAGGCGGTAATGTGGAATACAGAGTCGTAATATATTCCAAATTGTTGTATTGTGTTCAAATTACTCGGACGAATTCATTAGGTTTATTATTGAGTTTTAATCTTTCGTACGGTGGTGTAAGGTGTTCTCAAAAGTTGTAACGCAACCTACATTATTCTAAATTGCTTTTCCTGTTGCTAATTTCGCATACAGAGTCGTAACAAGTCCTAAGTGGTCGTACGATGTTCAAATGACTCGGACGAATTCATTAGGTTTATTATGGAGTTTTAAGTTTACGTACGGTGTTGTATTGTTTTGTTAGGAGTTGTAAGGTGCCGTACGTTATACTAACATGCTTTTCAAGGCGGTAATGTGGCATACAGAGTCGTAATATATTCCAAATTGTTGTATGGTGTTCAAATTACTCGGACGAATTCAATAGGTTTATTATGGAGTTTTAATCTTTCGTACGGTGGTGTAAGGTGTTCTCAAAAGTTGTAACGCATCCTACATTATTCTAAATTGCTTTTCCTGTTGCTAATTTCGAATACAGAGTCGTAACAAGTCCTGAGTGGTCGTACGATGTTCAAATGACTCGGACGAATTCATTAGGTTTATTATGGAGTTTTAAGTTACCGTACGGTGTTGTAATGTTTTGTTAGGAGTTGTAAGGTGTCGTACGTTATACTAACATGCTTTTCAAGGCGGTAATGTGGCATACAGAGTCGTAATATATTCCAAATTGTTGTATGGTGTTCAAATTACTCGGACGAATTCAATAGGTTTATTATGGAGTTTTAATCTTTCGTACGGTGGTGTAAGGTGTTCTCAAAAGTTGTAACGCATCCTACATTATTCTAAATTGCTTTTCCTGTTGCTAATTTCGAATACAGAGTCGTAACAAGTCCTGAGTGGTCGTACGATGTTCAAATGACTCGGACGAATTCATTAGGTTTATTATGGAGTTTTAAGTTACCGTACGGTGTTGTAATGTTTTGTTAGGAGTTGTAAGGTGCCGTACGTTATACTAACATGCTTTTCAAGGCAGTAATGTGGCATACAGAGTCGTAATATATTCCAAATTGTTGTATGGTGTTCAAATTACTCGGACGAATTCAATAGGTTTATTATGGAGTTTTAATCTTTCGTACGGTGGCGTAAGGTGTTATCAAAAGTTGTAACGCATCCTACATTATTGTAAATTGCTTTTCCTGTTGCTAATTTCGCATACAGAGTCGTAACAAGTCCTGAGTGGTCGTACGATGTTCAAATGACTCGGACGAATTCATTAGGTTTATTATGGAGTTTTAAGTTTACGTACGGTGTTGTATTGTTTTGTTAGGAGTTGTAAGGTGTCGTACGTTATACTAACATGCTTTTCAAGGCGGTAATGTGGCATACAGAGTCGTAATATATTCCAAATTTTTGTATGGTGTTCAAATTACTCGGACGAATTCATTAGGTTTATTATTGAGTTTTAATCTTTCGTACGGTGGTGTAAGGTGTTCTCAAAAGTTGTAACGCAACCTACATTATTCTAAATTGCTTTTCCTGTTGCTAATTTCGCATACAGAGTCGTAACAAGTCCTAAGTGGTCGTACGATGTTCAAATGACTCGGACGAATTCGTTAGGTTTATTATGGAGTTTTAAGTTTACGTACGGTGTTGTAATGTTTTGTTAGGAGTTGTAAGGTGCCGTACGTTATACTAACATGCTTTTCAAGGCAGTAATGTGGCATACAGAGTCGTAATATATTCCAAATTGTTGTATGGTGTTCAAATTACTCGGACGAATTCAATAGGTTTATTATGGAGTTTTAATCTTTCGTACGGTGGCGTAAGGTGTTATCAAAAGTTGTAACGCATCCTACATTATTGTAAATTGCTTTTCCTGTTGCTAATTTCGCATACAGAGTCGTAACAAGTCCTGAGTGGTCGTACGATGTTCAAATGACTCGGACGAATTCATTAGGTTTATTATGGAGTTTTAAGTTTACGTACGGTGTTGTATTGTTTTGTTAGGAGTTGTAAGGTGTCGTACGTTATACTAACATGCTTTTCAAGGCGGTAATGTGGCATACAGAGTCGTAATATATTCCAAATTTTTGTATGGTGTTCAAATTACTAGGTCGAATTCATTAGGTTTTTTATTGAGTTTTAATCTTTCGTACGGTGGTGTAAGGTGTTCTCAAAAGTTGTATCGCAACCTACATTATTCTAAATTGCTTTTCCTGTTGCTAATTTCGCATACAGAGTCGTAACAAGTCCTAAGTGGTCGTACGATGTTCAAATGACTCGGACGAATTCGTTAGGTTTATTATGGAGTTTTAAGTTTACGTACGGTGTTGTAATGTTTTGTTAGGAGTTGTAAGGTGCCGTACGTTATACTAACACGCTTTTCAAGGCGGTAATGTGGCATACAGAGTCGTAATATATTCCAAATTGTTGTATGGTGATTTAAATTACTCGGACGAATTCATTAGGTTTATTATGGAGTTTTAATCTTTCCTACGGTGGTGTAAGGTGTTCTCAAAAGTTGTAACGCATCCTACATTATTCTAAATTGCTTTTCCTGTTGCTAATTTCGCATACAGAGTCGTAACAAGTCCTGAGTGGTCGTACGATGTTCAAATGACTCGGACGAATTCATTAGGTTTATTATGGAGTTTTAAGTTTACGTACGGTGTTGTAATGTTTTGTTAGGAGTACTAAGGTGTCGTACGTTATACTAACATGCTTTTCAAGGCGGTAATGTGGCATACAGAGTCGTAATATATTCCAAATTGTTGTATGGTGTTCAAATTACTCGGACGAATTCATTAGGTTTATTATGGAGTTTTAATCTTTCGTACGGTGGTGTAAGGTGTTCTCAAAAGTTGTAACGCATCCTACATTATTCTAAATTGCTTTTCCTGTTGCTAATTTCGCATACAGAGTCGTAACAAGTCCTGAGTGGTCGTACGATGTTCAAATGACTCGGACGAATTCATTAGGTTTATTATGGAGTTTTAAGTTTACGTACGGTGTTGTAATGTTTTGTTAGGAGTTGTATGGTGCTGTACGTTATACTAACATGCTTCTCAAGACGGTAATGTGGCATACAGAGTCGTAAAATATTCTAAATTGTAGTACGATGTTCAAAGGACTCGGACTATTTTATTAGGTTTATTATGGAGTTTTAAGTTTACGTACGGTGTTGTAATGTTTTGTTAGGAGTAGTAAGGTGTCGTACGTTGTACTAACATGCTTTTCAAGGCGGTAATGTGGCATACAGAGTCGTAATATATTCCAAATTGTTGTATGTTGTTCAAATTACTCGGACGAATTCATTAAGTTTATTATGGAGTTTTAATATTTCGTACGGTGGTGTAAGGTGTTCTAAAAAGTTGTAACGCATCCTACATTATTGTAAATTGCTTTTCCTGTTGCTAATTTCGCATACAGAGTCGTAACAAGTCCTGAGTGGTCGTACGATGTTCAAATGACTCGGACGAATTCATTAGGTTTATTATGGAGTTTTAAGTTTACGTACGGTGTTGTATTGTTTTGTTAGGAGTTGTAAGGTGTCGTACGTTATACTAACATGCTTTTCAAGGCGGTAATGTGGCATACAGAGTCGTAATATATTCCAAATTTTTGTATGGTGTTCAAATTACTAGGTCGAATTCATTAGGTTTTTTATTGAGTTTTAATCTTTCGTACGGTGGTGTAAGGTGTTCTCAAAAGTTGTAACGCAACCTACATTATTCTAAATTGCTTTTCCTGTTGCTAATTTCGCATACAGAGTCGTAACAAGTCCTAAGTGGTCGTACGATGTTCAAATGACTCGGACGAATTCGTTAGGTTTATTATGGAGTTTTAAGTTTACGTACGGTGTTGTAATGTTTTGTTAGGAGTTGTAAGGTGCCGTACGTTATACTAACACGCTTTTCAAGGCGGTAATGTGGCATACAGAGTCGTAATATATTCCAAATTGTTGTATGGTGATTTAAATTACTCGGACGAATTCATTAGGTTTATTATGGAGTTTTAATCTTTCCTACGGTGGTGTAAGGTGTTCTCAAAAGTTGTAACGCATCCTACATTATTCTAAATTGCTTTTCCTGTTGCTAATTTCGCATACAGAGTCGTAACAAGTCCTGAGTGGTCGTACGATGTTCAAATGACTCGGACGAATTCATTAGGTTTATTATGGAGTTTTAAGTTTACGTACGGTGTTGTAATGTTTTGTTAGGAGTACTAAGGTGTCGTACGTTATACTAACATGCTTTTCAAGGCGGTAATGTGGCATACAGAGTCGTAATATATTCCAAATTGTTGTATGGTGTTCAAATTACTCGGACGAATTCATTAGGTTTATTATGGAGTTTTAATCTTTCGTACGGTGGTGTAAGGTGTTCTCAAAAGTTGTAACGCATCCTACATTATTCTAAATTGCTTTTCCTGTTGCTAATTTCGCATACAGAGTCGTAACAAGTCCTGAGTGGTCGTACGATGTTCAAATGACTCGGACGAATTCATTAGGTTTATTATGGAGTTTTAAGTTTACGTACGGTGTTGTAATGTTTTGTTAGGAGTTGTATGGTGCTGTACGTTATACTAACATGCTTCTCAAGACGGTAATGTGGCATACAGAGTCGTAAAATATTCTAAATTGTAGTACGATGTTCAAAGGACTCGGACTATTTTATTAGGTTTATTATGGAGTTTTAAGTTTACGTACGGTGTTGTAATGTTTTGTTAGGAGTAGTAAGGTGTCGTACGTTGTACTAACATGCTTTTCAAGGCGGTAATGTGGCATACAGAGTCGTAATATATTCCAAATTGTTGTATGTTGTTCAAATTACTCGGACGAATTCATTAAGTTTATTATGGAGTTTTAATATTTCGTACGGTGGTGTAAGGTGTTCTAAAAAGTTGTAACGCATCCTACATTATTCTAAATTTGCTTTTCCTGTTGCTAATTTCGCATAAAGAGTCGTAACAAGTCCTGAGTGGTCGTACGATGTTCAAATGACTCGGACGAATTCATTAGGTTTATTATGGAGTTTTAAGTTTACGTACGGTGTTGTAATGTTTTGTTAGGAGTTGTAAGGTACTGTACGTTATACTAACATGCTTTTCAAGGCGGTAATGTGGCATACAGAGTCGTAATATATTCTAAATTGTACTACGATGTTCAAAGGACTCGGACTATTTTATTAGGTTTATTATGGAGTTTTAAGTTTACGTACGGTGTTGTAATGTTTTGTTAGGAGTTGTAAGGTGCCGTACGTTATACTAACATGCTTTTAAAGGCGGTAATGTGGCGTATAGAGTCATAATATATTCCAAATTGTTGTATGGTGATTTAAATTACTCGGACGAATTCATTAGGTTTATTATGGAGTTTTAATCTTTCCTACGGTGGTTTAAGGTGTTCTCAAAAGTTGTAACGCATCCTACATTATTCTAAATTGCTTTTCCTGTTGCTAATTTCGCATACAGAGTCGTAACAAGTCCTGAGTGGTCGTACGATGTTCAAATGACTCGGACGAATTCATTAGGTTTTTTATGGAGTTTTAAGTTTACGTACGGTGTTGTAATGTTTTGTTAGGAGTTGTAAGGTGCCGTACGTTATACTAACATGCTTTTCAAGGCGGTAATGTGGCATATAGAGTCGTAATATATTCCAAATTGTTGTATGGTGATCAAATTACTCGGACGAATTCATTAGGTTTATTATGGAGTTTTAAGTTTACGTACGGTGTTGTAATGTTTTGTTATGAGTAGTAAGGTGTCGTACGTTGTACTAACATGCTTTTCAAGGCGGTAATGTGGCATACAGAGTCGTAATATATTCCAAATTGTTGTATGGTGTTCAAATTACTCGGACGAATTCATTAAGTTTATTATGGAGTTTTAATCTTTCGTACGGTGGTGTAAGTGTTCTAAAAAGTTGTAACGCATCCTACATTATTCTAAATTTGTTTTTCCTGTTGCTAATTTCGCATAAAGAGTCGTAACAAGTCTTGAGTGGTCGTACGATGTTCAAATGACTCGGACGAATTCATTAGGTTTGTTATGGAGTTTTAAGTTTACGTACGGTGTTGTAATGTTTTGTTAGGAGTTGTAAGGTACTGTACGTTATACTAACATGCTTTTCAAGGCGGTAATGTGGCATACAGAGTCGTAATATATTCTAAATTGTAGTACGATGTTCAAAGGACTCGGACGAATTCATTAGGTTTATTATGGAGTTTTAAGTTTACGTACGGTGCAGTAATGTTTTGTTAGGAGTAGTAAGGTGGCGTACGTTGTACTAACATGCTTTTCAAGGCGGTAATGTGGCATACAGAGTCGTAATATATTCCAAATTGTTGTATGGTGATTTAAATTACTCGGACGAATTCATTAGGTTTATTATGGAGTTTTAATCTTTCCTACGGTGGTGTAAGGTGTTCTGAAAAGTTGTAACGCATCCTACATTATTCTAAATTGCTTTTCCTGTTGCTAATTTCGCATACAGAGTCGTAACAAGTCCTGAGTGGTCGTACGATGTTCAAATGACTCGGACGAATTCATTAGGTTTATTACGGAGTTTTAAGTTTACGTACGGTGTTGTAGTGTTTTGTTAGGAGTACTAAGGTGTCGTACGTTATACTAATATGCTTTTCAAGGCGGTAATGTGGCATACAGAGTCATAATATATTCCAAATTGTTGTATGGTGTTCAAATTACTCGGACGAATTCATTAGGTTTATTATGGAGTTTTAATCTTTCGTACGGTGGTGTAAGGTATTCTAAAAAGTTGTAACGCATCCTACATTATTCTAAATTTGCTTTTCCTGTTGCTAATTTCGCATAAAGAGTCGTAACAAGTCCTGAGTGGTCGTACGATGTTCAAATGACTCTGACGAATTCATTAGGTTTATTATGGAGTTTTAAGTTTACGTACGGTGTTGTAATGTTTTGTTAGGAGTTGTAAGGTACTGTACGTTATACTAACATGCTTTTCAAGGCGGTAATGTGGCATACAGAGTCGTAATATATTCTAAATTGTAGTACGATGTTCAAAGGACTCGGACTATTTTATTAGGTTTATTATGGAGTTTTAAGTTTACGTACGGTGCTGTAATGTTTTGTTAGGAGTAGTAAAGTGTCGTACATTGTACTAACATGCTTTTAAAGGCGGTAATGTGGCGTATAGAGTCGTAATATAATCCAAATTGTTGTATGGTGATTTAAATTACTGGGACGAATTCATTAGGTTTATTATGGAGTTTTAATCTTTCCTACGGTGGTGTAAGGTGTTCTCAAAAGTTGTAACACATCCTACATTATTCTAAATTGCTTTTCCTGTTGCTAATTTCGCATACAGAGTCGTAACAAGTCCTGAGTGGTCTTACGATGTTCAAATGACTCGGACGAATTCATTAGGTTTATTATGGAGTTTTAAGTTTACGTACGGTGTTGTAACGTTTTGTTAGGAGTAGTAAGGTGTCGTACGTTATACTAACATGCTTTTCAAGGCGGTAATGTGGCATACAGAGTCGTAATATATTCCAAATTGTTGTATGGTGTTCAAATTACTCGGACGAATTCATTAGGTTTATTATGGAGTTTTAATCTTTCGTGCGGTGGTGTAAGGTGTTCTCAAAAGTTGTAACGCATCCTACATTATTCTAAATTGCTTTTCCTGTTGCTAATTTCGCATAAAGAGTCGTAACAAGTCCTGAGTGGTCGTACGATGTTCAAAGGACTCGGACTATTTTATTAGGTTTATTATGGAGTTTTAAGTTTACGTACGGTGTTGTAATGTTTTGTTAGGAGTAGTAAGGTGTCGTACGTTGTACTAACATGCTTTTCAAGGCGGTAATGTGGCATACAGAGTCGTAATATATTCCAAATTGTTGTATGGTGATTTAAATTACTCGGACGAATTCATTAGGTTTATTATGGAGTTTTAATCTTTCCTACGGTGGTGTAAGGTGTTCTCAAAAGTTGTAACGCATCCTACATTATTCTAAATTGCTTTTCCTGTTGCTAATTTCGCATACAGAGTCGTAACAAGTCCTGAGTGGTCGTACGATGTTCAAATGACTCGGACGAATTCATTAGGTTTATTATGGAGTTTTAAGTTTACGTACGGTGTTGTAATGTTTTGTTAGGAGTTGTATGGTGCTGTACGTTATACTAACATGCTTCTCAAGACGGTAATGTGGCATACAGAGTCGTAAAATATTCTAAATTGTAGTACGATGTTCAAAGGACTCGGACTATTTTATTAGGTTTATTATGGAGTTTTAAATTTACGTACGGTGTTGTAATGTTTTGTTAGGAGTAGTAAGGTGTCGTACGTTGTACTAACATGCTTTTCAAGGCGGTAATGTGGCATACAGAGTCGTAATATATTCCAAATTGTTGTATGTTCTTCAAATTACTCGGACGAATTCATTAAGTTTATTATGGAGTTTTAATCTTTCGTACGGTGGTGTAAGGTGTTCTAAAAAGTTGTAACGCATCCTACATTATTCTAAATTTGCTTTTCCTGTTGCTAATTTCGCATAAAGAGTCGTAACAAGTCCTGAGTGGTCGTACGATGTTCAAATGACTCGGACGAATTCATTAGGTTTATTATGGAGTTTTAAGTTTACGTACGGTGTTGTAATGTTTTGTTAGGAGTTGTAAGGTACTGTACGTTATACTAACATGCTTTTCAAGGCGGTAATGTGGCATACAGAGTCGTAATATATTCTAAATTGTACTACGATGTTCAAAGGACTCGGACTATTTTATTAGGTTTATTATGGAGTTTTAAGTTTACGTACGGTGTTGTAATGTTTTGTTAGGAGTTGTAAGGTGCCGTACGTTATATTAACATGCTTTTAAAGGCGGTAATGTGGCGTATAGAGTCGTAATATATTCCAAATTGTTGTATGGTGATTTAAATTACTCGGACGAATTCATTAGGTTTATTATTGAGTTTTAATCTTTCCTACGTTGGTTTAAGGTGTTCTCAAAAGTTGTAACGCATCCTACATTATTCTAAATTGCTTTTCCTGTTGCTAATTTCGCATACAGAGTCGTAACAAGTCCTGAGTGGTCGTACGATGTTCAAATGACTCGGACGAATTCATTAGGTTTATTATGGAGTTTTAAGTTTACGTACGGTGTTGTAATGTTTTGTTAGGAGTTGTAAGGTACTGTACGTTATACTAACATGCTTTTCAAGGCGGTAATGTGGCATACAGAGTCGTAATATATTCTAAATTGTACTACGATGTTCAAAGGACTCGGACTATTTTATTAGGTTTATTATGGAGTTTTAAGTTTACGTACGGTGTTGTAATGTTTTGTTAGGAGTTGTAAGGTGCCGTACGTTATATTAACATGCTTTTAAAGGCGGTAATGTGGCGTATAGAGTCGTAATATATTCCAAATTGTTGTATGGTGATTTAAATTACTCGGACGAATTCATTAGGTTTATTATTGAGTTTTAATCTTTCCTACGTTGGTTTAAGGTGTTCTCAAAAGTTGTAACGCATCCTACATTATTCTAAATTGCTTTTCCTGTTGCTAATTTCGCATACAGAGTCGTAACAAGTCCTGAGTGGTCGTACGATGTTCAAATGACTCGGACGAATTCATTAGGTTTTTTATGGAGTTTTAAGTTTACGTACGGTGTTGTAATGTTTTGTTAGGAGTTGTAAGGTGCCGTACGTTATACTAACATGCTTTTCAAGGCGGTAATGTGGCATACAGAGTCGTAATATATTCCAAATTGTTGTATGGTGATTTAAATTACTCGGACGAATTCATTAGGTTTATTATGGAGTTTTAATCTTTCCTACGGTGGTGTAAGGTGTTCTCAAAAGTTGTAACGCATCCTACATTATTCTAAATTGCTTTTCCTGTTGCTAATTTCGCATACAGAGTCGTAACAAGTCCTGAGTGGTCGTACGATGTTCAAATGACTCGGACGAATTCATTAGGTTTATTATGGAGTTTTAAGTTTACGTACGGTGTTGTAATGTTTTGTTAGGAGTTGTATGGTGCTGTACGTTATACTAACATGCTTCTCAAGACGGTAATGTGGCATACAGAGTCGTAAAATATTCTAAATTGTAGTACGATGTTCAAAGGACTCGGACTATTTTATTAGGTTTATTATGGAGTTTTAAATTTACGTACGGTGTTGTAATGTTTTGTTAGGAGTAGTAAGGTGTCGTACGTTGTACTAACATGCTTTTCAAGGCGGTAATGTGGCATACAGAGTCGTAATATATTCCAAATTGTTGTATGTTCTTCAAATTACTCGGACGAATTCATTAAGTTTATTATGGAGTTTTAATCTTTCGTACGGTGGTGTAAGGTGTTCTAAAAAGTTGTAACGCATCCTACATTATTCTAAATTTGCTTTTCCTGTTGCTAATTTCGCATAAAGAGTCGTAACAAGTCCTGAGTGGTCGTACGATGTTCAAATGACTCGGACGAATTCATTAGGTTTATTATGGAGTTTTAAGTTTACGTACGGTGTTGTAATGTTTTGTTAGGAGTTGTAAGGTACTGTACGTTATACTAACATGCTTTTCAAGGCGGTAATGTGGCATACAGAGTCGTAATATATTCTAAATTGTACTACGATGTTCAAAGGACTCGGACTATTTTATTAGGTTTATTATGGAGTTTTAAGTTTACGTACGGTGTTGTAATGTTTTGTTAGGAGTTGTAAGGTGTCGTACGTTATATTAACATGCTTTTAAAGGCGGTAATGTGGCGTATAGAGTCGTAATATATTCCAAATTGTTGTATGGTGATTTAAATTACTCGGACGAATTCATTAGGTTTATTATTGAGTTTTAATCTTTCCTACGTTGGTTTAAGGTGTTCTCAAAAGTTGTAACGCATCCTACATTATTCTAAATTGCTTTTCCTGTTGCTAATTTCGCATACAGAGTCGTAACAAGTCCTGAGTGGTCGTACGATGTTCAAATGACTCGGACGAATTCATTAGGTTTATTATGGAGTTTTAAGTTTACGTACGGTGTTGTAATGTTTTGTTAGGAGTTGTAAGGTACTGTACGTTATACTAACATGCTTTTCAAGGCGGTAATGTGGCATACAGAGTCGTAATATATTCTAAATTGTACTACGATGTTCAAAGGACTCGGACTATTTTATTAGGTTTATTATGGAGTTTTAAGTTTACGTACGGTGTTGTAATGTTTTGTTAGGAGTTGTAAGGTGCCGTACGTTATATTAACATGCTTTTAAAGGCGGTAATGTGGCGTATAGAGTCGTAATATATTCCAAATTGTTGTATGGTGATTTAAATTACTCGGACGAATTCATTAGGTTTATTATTGAGTTTTAATCTTTCCTACGTTGGTTTAAGGTGTTCTCAAAAGTTGTAACGCATCCTACATTATTCTAAATTGCTTTTCCTGTTGCTAATTTCGCATACAGAGTCGTAACAAGTCCTGAGTGGTCGTACGATGTTCAAATGACTCGGACGAATTCATTAGGTTTTTTATGGAGTTTTAAGTTTACGTACGGTGTTGTAATGTTTTGTTAGGAGTTGTAAGGTGCCGTACGTTATACTAACATGCTTTTCAAGGCGGTAATGTGGCATATAGAGTCGTAATATATTCCAAATTGTTGTATGGTGATCAAATTACTCGGACGAATTCATTAGGTTTATTATGGAGATTTAATCTTTCGTACGGTGGTGTAAGGTGTTCTCAAAAGTTGTAACGCATCCTACATTATTCTAAATTGCTTTTCCTGTTGCTAATTTCGCATACAGAGTCGTAACAAGTCTTGAGTGGTCGTACGATGTTCAAATGATTCGGACGAATTCATTAGGTTTATTATGGAGTTTTAAGTTTACGTACGGTGTTGTAATGTTTTGTTAGGAGTTGTAAGGTGCCGTACGTTATACTAACATGCTTTTTAAGGCGGTAATGTGGCATACAGAGTCGTAATATATTCCAAATTGTTGTATTGTGTTCAAAGGACTCGGACTAATTTATTAGGTTTATTATGAGTTTTAAGTTTACGTACGGTGTTGTAATGTTTTGTTAGGAGTTGTATGGTGCTGTACGTTATACTAACATGCTTCTCAAGACGGTAATGTGGCATACATAGTCGTAAAATATTCTAAATTGTAGTACGATGTTCAAAGGACTCGGACGAATTCACTAGGTTTATTATGGAGTTTTAAGTTTACGTACGGTGTTGTAATGTTTTGTTAGGAGTAGTAAGGTGTCGTACGTTGTACTAACATGCTTTTCAAGGCGGTAATGTGGCATACAGAGTCGTAATATATTCCAAATTGTTGTATGGTGTTCAAATTACTCGGACGAATTCATTAAGTTTATTATGGAGTTTTAATCTTTCGTACGGTGGTGTAAGTGTTCTAAAAAGTTGTAACGCATCCTACATTATTCTAAATTTGTTTTTCCTGTTGCTAATTTCGCATAAAGAGTCGTAACAAGTCTTGAGTGGTCGTACGATGTTCAAATGACTCGGACGAATTCATTAGGTTTGTTATGGAGTTTTAAGTTTACGTACGGTGTTGTAATGTTTTGTTAGGAGTTGTAAGGTACTGTACGTTATACTAACATGCTTTTCAAGGCGGTAATGTGGCATACAGAGTCGTAATATATTCAAAATTGTAGTACGATGTTCAAAGGACTCGGACGAATTCATTAGGTTTATTATGGAGTTTTAAGTTTACGTACGGTGCAGTAATGTTTTATTAGGAGTAGTAAGGTGTCGTACGTTGTACTAACATGCTTTTCAAGGCGGTAATGTGGCATACAGAGTCGTAATATATTCCAAATTGTTGTATGGTGATTTAAATTACGCGGACGAATTCATTAGGTTTATTATGGAGTTTTAATCTTTCCTACGGTGGTGTAAGGTGTTCTGAAAAGTTGTAACGCATCCTACATTATTCTAAATTGCTTTTCCTGTTGCTAATTTCGCATACAGAGTCGTAACGAGTCCTGAGTGGTCGTACGATGTTCAAATGACTCGGACGAATTCATTAGGTTTATTACGGAGTTTTAAGTTTACGTACGGTGTTGTAATGTTTTGTTAGGAGTACTAAGGTGTCGTACGTTATACTAACATGCTTTTCAAGGCGGTAATGTGGCATACAGAGTCGTAATATATTCCAAATTGTTGTATGGTGTTCAAATTACTCGGACGAATTCATTAGGTTTATTATGGAGTTTTAATCTTTCGTACGGTGGTGTAAGGTATTCTAAAAAGTTGTAACGCATCCTACATTATTCTAAATTTGCTTTTCCTGTTGCTAATTTCGCATAAAGAGTCGTAACAAGTCCCGAGTGGTCGTACGATGTTCAAATGACTCGGACGAATTCATTAGGTTTATTATGGAGTTTTAAGTTTACGTACGGTGTTGTAATGTTTTGTTAGGAGTTGTAAGGTACTGTACGTTATACTAACATGCTTTTCAAGGCGGTAATGTGGCATACAGAGTCGTAATATATTCTAAATTGTACTACGATGTTCAAAGGACTCGGACTATTTTATTAGGTTTATTATGGAGTTTTAAGTTTACGTACGGTGTTGTAATGTTTTGTTAGGAGTTGTAAGGTGCCGTACGTTATATTAACATGCTTTTAAAGGCGGTAATGTGGCGTATAGAGTCGTAATATATTCCAAATTGTTGTATGGTGATTTAAATTACTCGGACGAATTCATTAGGTTTATTATTGAGTTTTAATCTTTCCTACGTTGGTTTAAGGTGTTCTCAAAAGTTGTAACGCATCCTACATTATTCTAAATTGCTTTTCCTGTTGCTAATTTCGCATACAGAGTCGTAACAAGTCCTGAGTGGTCGTACGATGTTCAAATGACTCGGACGAATTCATTAGGTTTTTTATGGAGTTTTAAGTTTACGTACGGTGTTGTAATGTTTTGTTAGGAGTTGTAAGGTGCCGTACGTTATACTAACATGCTTTTCAAGGCGGTAATGTGGCATATAGAGTCGTAATATATTCCAAATTGTTGTATGGTGATCAAATTACTCGGACGAATTCATTAGGTTTATTATGGAGATTTAATCTTTCGTACGGTGGTGTAAGGTGTTCTCAAAAGTTGTAACGCATCCTACATTATTCTAAATTGCTTTTCCTGTTGCTAATTTCGCATACAGAGTCGTAACAAGTCTTGAGTGGTCGTACGATGTTCAAATGATTCGGACGAATTCATTAGGTTTATTATGGAGTTTTAAGTTTACGTACGGTGTTGTAATGTTTTGTTAGGAGTTGTAAGGTGCCGTACGTTATACTAACATGCTTTTTAAGGCGGTAATGTGGCATACAGAGTCGTAATATATTCCAAATTGTTGTATTGTGTTCAAAGGACTCGGACTAATTTATTAGGTTTATTATGAGTTTTAAGTTTACGTACGGTGTTGTAATGTTTTGTTAGGAGTTGTATGGTGCTGTACGTTATACTAACATGCTTCTCAAGACGGTAATGTGGCATACATAGTCGTAAAATATTCTAAATTGTAGTACGATGTTCAAAGGACTCGGACGAATTCACTAGGTTTATTATGGAGTTTTAAGTTTACGTACGGTGTTGTAATGTTTTGTTAGGAGTAGTAAGGTGTCGTACGTTGTACTAACATGCTTTTCAAGGCGGTAATGTGGCATACAGAGTCGTAATATATTCCAAATTGTTGTATGGTGTTCAAATTACTCGGACGAATTCATTAAGTTTATTATGGAGTTTTAATCTTTCGTACGGTGGTGTAAGTGTTCTAAAAAGTTGTAACGCATCCTACATTATTCTAAATTTGTTTTTCCTGTTGCTAATTTCGCATAAAGAGTCGTAACAAGTCTTGAGTGGTCGTACGATGTTCAAATGACTCGGACGAATTCATTAGGTTTGTTATGGAGTTTTAAGTTTACGTACGGTGTTGTAATGTTTTGTTAGGAGTTGTAAGGTACTGTACGTTATACTAACATGCTTTTCAAGGCGGTAATGTGGCATACAGAGTCGTAATATATTCAAAATTGTAGTACGATGTTCAAAGGACTCGGACGAATTCATTAGGTTTATTATGGAGTTTTAAGTTTACGTACGGTGCAGTAATGTTTTATTAGGAGTAGTAAGGTGTCGTACGTTGTACTAACATGCTTTTCAAGGCGGTAATGTGGCATACAGAGTCGTAATATATTCCAAATTGTTGTATGGTGATTTAAATTACGCGGACGAATTCATTAGGTTTATTATGGAGTTTTAATCTTTCCTACGGTGGTGTAAGGTGTTCTGAAAAGTTGTAACGCATCCTACATTATTCTAAATTGCTTTTCCTGTTGCTAATTTCGCATACAGAGTCGTAACGAGTCCTGAGTGGTCGTACGATGTTCAAATGACTCGGACGAATTCATTAGGTTTATTACGGAGTTTTAAGTTTACGTACGGTGTTGTAATGTTTTGTTAGGAGTACTAAGGTGTCGTACGTTATACTAACATGCTTTTCAAGGCGGTAATGTGGCATACAGAGTCGTAATATATTCCAAATTGTTGTATGGTGTTCAAATTACTCGGACGAATTCATTAGGTTTATTATGGAGTTTTAATCTTTCGTACGGTGGTGTAAGGTATTCTAAAAAGTTGTAACGCATCCTACATTATTCTAAATTTGCTTTTCCTGTTGCTAATTTCGCATAAAGAGTCGTAACAAGTCCCGAGTGGTCGTACGATGTTCAAATGACTCGGACGAATTCATTAGGTTTATTATGGAGTTTTAAGTTTACGTACGGTGTTGTAATGTTTTGTTAGGAGTTGTAAGGTACTGTACGTTATACTAACATGCTTTTCAAAGCGGTAATGTGGCATACAGAGTCGTAATATATTCTAAATTGTAGTACGATGTTCAAAGGACTCGGACTATTTTATTAGGTTTATTATGGAGTTTTAAGTTTACGTACGGTGCAGTAATGTTTTATTAGGAGTAGTAAGGTGTCGTACGTTGTACTAACATGCTTTTCAAGGCGGTAATGTGGCATACAGAGTCGTAATATATTCCAAATTGTTGTATGGTGTTCAAATTACTCGGACGAATTCATTAGGTTTATTATGGAGTTTTAATCTTTCGTACGGTGGTGTAAGGTATTCTAAAAAGTTGTAACGCATCCTACATTATTCTAAATTTGCTTTTCCTGTTGCTAATTTCGCATAAAGAGTCGTAACAAGTCCCGAGTGGTCGTACGATGTTCAAATGACTCGGACGAATTCATTAGGTTTGTTATGGAGTTTTAAGTTTACGTACGGTGTTGTAATGTTTTGTTAGGAGTTGTAAGGTACTGTACGTTATACTAACATGCTTTTCAAGGCGGTAATGTGGCATACAGAGTCGTAATATATTCAAAATTGTAGTACGATGTTCAAAGGACTCGGACGAATTCATTAGGTTTATTATGGAGTTTTAAGTTTACGTACGGTGCAGTAATGTTTTATTAGGAGTAGTAAGGTGTCGTACGTTGTACTAACATGCTTTTCAAGGCGGTAATGTGGCATACAGAGTCGTAATATATTCCAAATTGTTGTATGGTGATTTAAATTACGCGGACGAATTCATTAGGTTTATTATGGAGTTTTAATCTTTCCTACGGTGGTGTAAGGTGTTCTGAAAAGTTGTAACGCATCCTACATTATTCTAAATTGCTTTTCCTGTTGCTAATTTCGCATACAGAGTCGTAACGAGTCCTGAGTGGTCGTACGATGTTCAAATGACTCGGACGAATTCATTAGGTTTATTACGGAGTTTTAAGTTTACGTACGGTGTTGTAATGTTTTGTTAGGAGTACTAAGGTGTCGTACGTTATACTAACATGCTTTTCAAGGCGGTAATGTGGCATACAGAGTCGTAATATATTCCAAATTGTTGTATGGTGTTCAAATTACTCGGACGAATTCATTAGGTTTATTATGGAGTTTTAATCTTTCGTACGGTGGTGTAAGGTATTCTAAAAAGTTGTAACGCATCCTACATTATTCTAAATTTGCTTTTCCTGTTGCTAATTTCGCATAAAGAGTCGTAACAAGTCCCGAGTGGTCGTACGATGTTCAAATGACTCGGACGAATTCATTAGGTTTATTATGGAGTTTTAAGTTTACGTACGGTGTTGTAATGTTTTGTTAGGAGTTGTAAGGTACTGTACGTTATACTAACATGCTTTTCAAAGCGGTAATGTGGCATACAGAGTCGTAATATATTCTAAATTGTAGTACGATGTTCAAAGGACTCGGACTATTTTATTAGGTTTATTATGGAGTTTTAAGTTTACGTACGGTGCTGTAATGTTTTGTTAGGAGTAGTAAGGTGTCGTACGTTGTACTAACATGATTTTAAAGGCGGTAATGTGGCGTATAGAGTCGTAATATATTCCAAATTGTTGTATGGTGATTTAAATTACTGGGACGAATTCATTAGGTTTATTATGGAGTTTTAATCTTTCCTACGGTGGTGTAAGGTGTTCTCAAAAGTTGTAACACATCCTACATTATTCTAAATTGCTTTTCCTGTTGCTAATTTCGCATACAGAGTCGTAACAAGTCCTGAGTGGTCTTACGATGTTCAAATGACTCGGACGAATTCATTAGGTTTATTATGAAGTTTTAAGTTTACGTACGGTGTTGTAACGTTTTGTTAGGAGTAGTAAGGTGTCGTACGTTATACTAACATGCTTTTCAAGGCGGTAATGTGGCATACAGAGTCGTAATATATTCCAAATTGTTGTATGGTGTTCAAATTACTCGGACGAATTCATTAGGTTTATTATGGAGTTTTAATCTTTCGTACGGTGGTGTAAGGTCTTCTCAAAAGTTGTAACGCATCCTACATTATTCTAAATTGCTTTTCCTGTTGCTAATTTCGCATAAAGAGTCGTAACAAGTCCTGAGTGGTCGTACGATGTTCAAATGACTCGGACGAATTCATTAGGTTTTTTATGGAGTTTTAAGTTTACGTACGGTGTTGTAATGTTTTGTTAGGAGTAGTAAGGTGTCGTACGTTATACTAACATGCTTTTCAAGGCGGTAATGTGGCATACAGAGTCGTAATATATTCCAAATTGTTGTATGGTGTTCAAATTACTCGGACGAATTCATTAGGTTTATTATGGAGTTTTAATCTTTCGTACGGTGGTGTAAGGTGTTCTCAAAAGTTGTAACGCATCCTACATTATTCTAAATTGCTTTTCCTGTTGCTAATTTCGCATAAAGAGTCGTAACAAGTCCTGAGTGGTCGTACGATGTTCAAATGACTCGGACGAATTCATTAGGTTTTTTCTGGAGTTTTAAGTTTACGTTCGGTGTTGTAATGTTTTGTTAGGAGTTATAAGGTGCCGTACGTTATACTAACATGCTTTTCAAGGCGGTAATGTGGCATATAGAGTCGTAATATATTCCAAATTGTTGTATGGTGATCAAATTACTCGGACGAATTCATTAGGTTTATTATGGAGATTTAATCTTTCGTACGGTGGTGTAAGGTGTTCTCAAAAGTTGTAACGCATCCTACGTTATTCTAAATTGCTTTTCCTGTTGCTAATTTCGCATACAGAGTCGTAACAAGTCTTGAGTGGTCGTACGATGTTCAAATGATTCGGACGAATTCATTAGGTTTATTATGGAGTTTTAAGTTTACGTACGGTGTTGTAATGTTTTGTTAGGAGTTGTAAGGTGCCGTACGTTATACTAACATGCTTTTTAAGGCGGTAATGTGGCATACAGAGTCGTAATATATTCCAAATTGTTGTATTGTGTTCAAAGGACTCGGACTAATTTATTAGGTTTATTATGAGTTTTAAGTTTACGTACGGTGTTGTAATGTTTTGTTAGGAGTTGTATGGTGCTGTACGTTATACTAACATGCTTCTCAAGACGGTAATGTGGCATACATAGTCGTAAAATATTCTAAATTGTAGTACGATGTTCAAAGGACTCGGACGAATTCATTAGGTTTATTATGGAGTTTTAAGTTTACGTACGGTGTTGTAATGTTTTGTTAGGAGTAGTAAGGTGTCGTACGTTGTACTAACATGCTTTTCAAGGCGGTAATGTGGCATACAGAGTCGTAATATATTCCAAATTGTTGTATGGTGTTCAAATTACTCGGACGAATTCATTAAGTTAATTATGGAGTTTTAATCTTTCGTACGGTGGTGTAAGTGTTCTAAAAAGTTGTAACGCATCCTACATTATTCTAAATTTGTTTTTCCTGTTGCTAATTTCTCATAAAGAGTCGTAACAAGTCTTGAGTGGTCGTACGATGTTCAAATGACTCGGACGATTTCATTAGGTTTGTTATGGAGTTTTAAGTTTACGTACGGTGTTGTAATGTTTTGTTAGGAGTTGTAAGGTACTGTACGTTATACTAACATGCTTTTCAAGGCGGTAATGTGGCATACAGAGTCATAATATATTCTAAATTGTAGTACGATGTTCAAAGGACTCGGACGAATTCATTAGGTTTATTATGGAGTTTTAAGTTTACGTACGGTGCAGTAATGTTTTATTAGGAGTAGTAAGGTGTCGTACGTTGTACTAACATGCTTTTCAAGGCGGTAATGTGGCATACAGAGTCGTAATATATTCCAAATTGTTGTATGGTGATTTAAATTACTCGGACGAATTCATTAGGTTTATTATGGAGTTTTAATCTTTCCTACGGTGGTGTAAGGTGTTCTGAAAAGTTGTAACGCATCCTACATTATTCTAAATTGCATTTCCTGTTGCTAATTTCGCATACAGAGTCGTAACGAGTCCTGAGTGGTCGTACGATGTTCAAATGACTCGGACGAATTCATTAGGTTTATTACGGAGTTTTAAGTTTACGTACGGTGTTGTAATGTTTTGTTAGGAGTACTAAGGTGTCGTACGTTATACTAACATGCTTTTCAAGGCGGTAATGTGGCATACAGAGTCGTAATATATTCCAAATTGTTGTATGGTGTTCAAATTACTCGGACGAATTCATTAGGTTTATTATGGAGTTTTAATCTTTCGTACGGTGGTGTAAGGTATTCTAAAAAGTTGTAACGCATCCTACATTATTCTAAATTTGCTTTTCCTGTTGCTAATTTCGCATAAAGAGTCGTAACAAGTCCCGAGTGGTCGTACGATGTTCAAATGACTCGGACGAATTCATTAGGAGTTGTAAGGTACTGTACGTTATACTAACATGCTTTTCAAAGCGGTAATGTGGCATACAGAGTCGTAATATATTCTAAATTGTAGTACGATGTTCAAAGGACTCGGACTATTTTATTAGGTTTATTATGGAGTTTTAAGTTTACGTACGGTGCTGTAATGTTTTGTTAGGAGTAGTAAGGTGTCGTACGTTGTACTAACATGATTTTAAAGGCGGTAATGTGGCGTATAGAGTCGTAATATATTCCAAATTGTTGTATGGTGATTTAAATTACTGGGACGAATTCATTAGGTTTATTATGGAGTTTTAATCTTTCCTACGGTGGTGTAAGGTGTTCTGAAAAGTTGTAACGCATCCTACATTATTCTAAATTGCTTTTCCTGTTGCTAATTTCGCATACAGAGTCGTAACGAGTCCTGAGTGGTCGTACGATGTTCAAATGACTCGGACGAATTCATTAGGTTTTTTACGGAGTTTTAAGTTTACGTACGGTGTTGTAATGTTTTGTTAGGAGTACTAAGGTGTCGTACGTTATACTAACATGCTTTTCAAGGCGGTAATGTGGCATACAGAGTCGTAATATATTCCAAATTGTTGTATGGTGTTCAAATTACTCGGACGAATTCATTAGGTTTATTATGGAGTTTTAATCTTTCGTACGGTGGTGTAAGGTATTCTAAAAAGTTGTAACGCATCCTACATTATTCTAAATTTGCTTTTCCTGTTGCTAATTTCGCATAAAGAGTCGTAACAAGTCCCGAGTGGTCGTACGATGTTCAAATGACTCGGACGAATTCATTAGGTTTATTATGGAGTTTTAAGTTTACGTACGGTGTTGTAATGTTTTGTTAGGAGTTGTAAGGTACTGTACGTTATACTAACATGCTTTTCAAAGCGGTAATGTGGCATACAGAGTCGTAATATATTCTAAATTGTAGTACGATGTTCAAAGGACTCGGACTATTTTATTAGGTTTATTATGGAGTTTTAAGTTTACGTACGGTGCTGTAATGTTTTGTTAGGAGTAGTAAGGTGTCGTACGTTGTACTAACATGATTTTAAAGGCGGTAATGTGGCGTATAGAGTCGTAATATATTCCAAATTGTTGTATGGTGATTTAAATTACTGGGACGAATTCATTAGGTTTATTATGGAGTTTTAATCTTTCCTACGGTGGTGTAAGGTGTTCTCAAAAGTTGTAACACATCCTACATTATTCTAAATTGCTTTTCCTGTTGCTAATTTCGCATACAGAGTCGTAACAAGTCCTGAGTGGTCTTACGATGTTCAAATGACTCGGACGAATTCATTAGGTTTATTATGAAGTTTTAAGTTTACGTACGGTGTTGTAACGTTTTGTTAGGAGTAGTAAGGTGTCGTACGTTATACTAACATGCTTTTCAAGGCGGTAATGTGGCATACAGAGTCGTAATATATTCCAAATTGTTGTATGGTGTTCAAATTACTCGGACGAATTCATTAGGTTTATTATGGAGTTTTAATCTTTCGTACGGTGGTGTAAGGTCTTCTCAAAAGTTGTAACGCATCCTACATTATTCTAAATTGCTTTTCCTGTTGCTAATTTCGCATAAAGAGTCGTAACAAGTCCTGAGTGGTCGTACGATGTTCAAATGACTCGGACGAATTCATTAGGTTTTTTATGGAGTTTTAAGTTTACGTACGGTGTTGTAATGTTTTGTTAGGAGTAGTAAGGTGTCGTACGTTATACTAACATGCTTTTCAAGGCGGTAATGTGGCATACAGAGTCGTAATATATTCCAAATTGTTGTATGGTGTTCAAATTACTCGGACGAATTCATTAGGTTTATTATGGAGTTTTAATCTTTCGTACGGTGGTGTAAGGTGTTCTCAAAAGTTGTAACGCATCCTACATTATTCTAAATTGCTTTTCCTGTTGCTAATTTCGCATAAAGAGTCGTAACAAGTCCTGAGTGGTCGTACGATGTTCAAATGACTCGGACGAATTCATTAGGTTTTTTATGGAGTTTTAAGTTTACGTTCGGTGTTGTAATGTTTTGTTAGGAGTTATAAGGTGCCGTACGTTATACTAACATGCTTTTCAAGGCGGTAATGTGGCATATAGAGTCGTAATATATTCCAAATTGTTGTATGGTGATCAAATTACTCGGACGAATTCATTAGGTTTATTATGGAGTTTTAATCTTTCGTACGGTGGTGTAAGGTATTCTAAAAAGTTGTAACGCATCCTACATTATTCTAAATTTGCTTTTCCTGTTGCTAATTTCGCATAAAGAGTCGTAACAAGTCCCGAGTGGTCGTACGATGTTCAAATGACTCGGACGAATTCATTAGGTTTATTATGGAGTTTTAAGTTTACGTACGGTGTTGTAATGTTTTGTTAGGAGTTGTAAGGTACTGTACGTTATACTAACATGCTTTTCAAAGCGGTAATGTGGCATACAGAGTCGTAATATATTCTAAATTGTAGTACGATGTTCAAAGGACTCGGACTATTTTATTAGGTTTATTATGGAGTTTTAAGTTTACGTACGGTGCTGTAATGTTTTGTTAGGAGTAGTAAGGTGTCGTACGTTGTACTAACATGATTTTAAAGGCGGTAATGTGGCGTATAGAGTCGTAATATATTCCAAATTGTTGTATGGTGATTTAAATTACTGGGACGAATTCATTAGGTTTATTATGGAGTTTTAATCTTTCCTACGGTGGTGTAAGGTGTTCTCAAAAGTTGTAACACATCCTACATTATTCTAAATTGCTTTTCCTGTTGCTAATTTCGCATACAGAGTCGTAACAAGTCCTGAGTGGTCTTACGATGTTCAAATGACTCGGACGAATTCATTAGGTTTATTATGAAGTTTTAAGTTTACGTACGGTGTTGTAACGTTTTGTTAGGAGTAGTAAGGTGTCGTACGTTATACTAACATGCTTTTCAAGGCGGTAATGTGGCATACAGAGTCGTAATATATTCCAAATTGTTGTATGGTGTTCAAATTACTCGGACGAATTCATTAGGTTTATTATGGAGTTTTAATCTTTCGTACGGTGGTGTAAGGTCTTCTCAAAAGTTGTAACGCATCCTACATTATTCTAAATTGCTTTTCCTGTTGCTAATTTCGCATAAAGAGTCGTAACAAGTCCTGAGTGGTCGTACGATGTTCAAATGACTCGGACGAATTCATTAGGTTTTTTATGGAGTTTTAAGTTTACGTACGGTGTTGTAATGTTTTGTTAGGAGTAGTAAGGTGTCGTACGTTATACTAACATGCTTTTCAAGGCGGTAATGTGGCATACAGAGTCGTAATATATTCCAAATTGTTGTATGGTGTTCAAATTACTCGGACGAATTCATTAGGTTTATTATGGAGTTTTAATCTTTCGTACGGTGGTGTAAGGTGTTCTCAAAAGTTGTAACGCATCCTACATTATTCTAAATTGCTTTTCCTGTTGCTAATTTCGCATAAAGAGTCGTAACAAGTCCTGAGTGGTCGTACGATGTTCAAATGACTCGGACGAATTCATTAGGTTTTTTATGGAGTTTTAAGTTTACGTTCGGTGTTGTAATGTTTTGTTAGGAGTTATAAGGTGCCGTACGTTATACTAACATGCTTTTCAAGGCGGTAATGTGGCATATAGAGTCGTAATATATTCCAAATTGTTGTATGGTGATCAAATTACTCGGACGAATTCATTAGGTTTATTATGGAGATTTAATCTTTCGTACGGTGGTGTAAGGTGTTCTCAAAAGTTGTAACGCATCATACATTATTCTAAATTGCTTTTCCTGTTGCTAATTTCGCATACAGAGTCGTAACAAGTCTTGAGTGGTCGTACGATGTTCAAATGATTCGGACGAATTCATTAGGTTTATTATGGAGTTTTAAGTTTACGTACGGTGTTGTAATGTTTTGTTAGGAGTTGTAAGGTGCCGTACGTTATACTAACATGCTTTTTAAGGCGGTAATGAGGCATACAGAGTCGTAATATATTCCAAATTGTTGTATTGTGTTCAAAGGACTCGGACTAATTTATTAGGTTTATTATGAGTTTTAAGTTTACGTACGGTGTTGTAATGTTTTGTTAGGAGTTGTATGGTGCTGTACGTTATACTAACATGCTTCTCAAGACGGTAATGTGGCATACATAGTCGTAAAATATTCTAAATTGTAGTACGATGTTCAAAGGACTCGGACGAATTCATTAGGTTTATTATGGAGTTTTAAGTTTACGTACGGTGTTGTAATGTTTTGTTAGGAGTAGTAAGGTGTCGTACGTTGTACTAACATGCTTTTCAAGGCGGTAATGTGGCATACAGAGTCGTAATATATTCCAAATTGTTGTATGGTGTTCAAATTACTCGGACGAATTCATTAAGTTTATTATGGAGTTTTAATCTTTCGTACGGTGGTGTAAGTGTTCTAAAAAGTTGTAACGCATCCTACATTATTCTAAATTTGTTTTTCCTGTTGCTAATTTCTCATAAAGAGTCGTAACAAGTCTTGAGTGGTCGTACGATGTTCAAATGACTCGGACGAATTCATTAGGTTTGTTATGGAGTTTTAAGTTTACGTACGGTGTTGTAATGTTTTGTTAGGAGTTGTAAGGTACTGTACGTTATACTAACATGCTTTTCAAGGCGGTAATGTGGCATACAGAGTCATAATATATTCTAAATTGTAGTACGATGTTCAAAGGACTCGGACGAATTCATTAGGTTTATTATGGAGTTTTAAGTTTACGTACGGTGCAGTAATGTTTTATTAGGAGTAGTAAGGTGTCGTACGTTGTACTAACATGCTTTTCAAGGCGGTAATGTGGCATACAGAGTCGTAATATATTCCAAATTGTTGTATGGTGATTTAAATTACTCGGACGAATTCATTAGGTTTATTATGGAGTTTTAATCTTTCCTACGATGGTGTAAGGTGTTCTGAAAAGTTGTAACGCATCCTACATTATTCTAAATTGCTTTTCCTGTTGCTAATTTCGCATACAGAGTCGTAACGAGTCCTGAGTGGTCGTACGATGTTCAAATGACTCGGACGAATTCATTAGGTTTATTACGGAGTTTTAAGTTTACGTACGGTGTTGTAATGTTTTGTTAGGAGTACTAAGGTGTCGTACGTTATACTAACATGCTTTTCAAGGCGGTAATGTGGCATACAGAGTCGTAATATATTCCAAATTGTTGTATGGTGTTCAAATTACTCGGACGAATTCATTAGGTTTATTATGGAGTTTTAATCTTTCGTACGGTGGTGTAAGGTATTCTAAAAAGTTGTAACGCATCCTACATTATTCTAAATTTGCTTTTCCTGTTGCTAATTTCGCATAAAGAGTCGTAACAAGTCCCGAGTGGTCGTACGATGTTCAAATGACTCGGACGAATTCATTAGGTTTATTATGGAGTTTTAAGTTTACGTACGGTGTTGTAATGTTTTGTTAGGAGTTGTAAGGTACTGTACGTTATACTAACATGCTTTTCAAAGCGGTAATGTGGCATACAGAGTCGTAATATATTCTAAATTGTAGTACGATGTTCAAAGGACTCGGACTATTTTATTAGGTTTATTATGGAGTTTTAAGTTTACGTACGGTGCTGTAATGTTTTGTTAGGAGTAGTAAGGTGTCGTACGTTGTACTAACATGATTTTAAAGGCGGTAATGTGGCGTATAGAGTCGTAATATATTCCAAATTGTTGTATGGTGATTTAAATTACTGGGACGAATTCATTAGGTTTATTATGGAGTTTTTATCTTTCCTACGGTGGTGTAAGGTGTTCTCAAAAGTTGTAACGCATCCTACATTATTCTAAATTGCTTTTCCTGTTGCTAATTTCGCATACAGAGTCGTAACGAGTCCTGAGTGGTCGTACGATGTTCAAATGACTCGGACGAATTCATTAGGTTTATTACGGAGTTTTAAGTTTACGTACGGTGTTGTAATGTTTTGTTAGGAGTACTAAGGTGTCGTACGTTATACTAACATGCTTTTCAAGGCGGTAATGTGGCATACAGAGTCGTAATATATTCCAAATTGTTGTATGGTGTTCAAATTACTCGGACGAATTCATTAGGTTTATTATGGAGTTTTAATCTTTCGTACGGTGGTGTAAGGTATTCTAAAAAGTTGTAACGCATCCTACATTATTCTAGATTTGCTTTTCCTGTTGCTAATTTCGCATAAAGAGTCGTAACAAGTCCCGAGTGGTCGTACGATGTTCAAATGACTCGGACGAATTCATTAGGTTTATTATGGAGTTTTAAGTTTACGTACGGTGTTGTAATGTTTTGTTAGGAGTTGTAAGGTACTGTACGTTATACTAACATGCTTTTCAAAGCGGTAATGTGGCATACAGAGTCGTAATATATTCTAAATTGTAGTACGATGTTCAAAGGACTCGGACTATTTTATTAGGTTTATTATGGAGTTTTAAGTTTACGTACGGTGCTGTAATGTTTTGTTAGGAGTAGTAAGGTGTCGTACGTTGTACTAACATGATTTTAAAGGCGGTAATGTGGCGTATAGAGTCGTAATATATTCCAAATTGTTGTATGGTGATTTAAATTACTGGGACGAATTCATTAGGTTTATTATGGAGTTTTAATCTTTCCTACGGTGGTGTAAGGTGTTCTCAAAAGTTGTAACACATCCTACATTATTCTAAATTGCTTTTCCTGTTGCTAATTTCGCATACAGAGTCGTAACAAGTCCTGAGTGGTCTTACGATGTTCAAATGACTCGGACGAATTCATTAGGTTTATTATGAAGTTTTAAGTTTACGTACGGTGTTGTAACGTTTTGTTAGGAGTAGTAAGGTGTCGTACGTTATACTAACATGCTTTTCAAGGCGGTAATGTGGCATACAGAGTCGTAATATATTCCAAATTGTTGTATGGTGTTCAAATTACTCGGACGAATTCATTAGGTTTATTATGGAGTTTTAATCTTTCGTACGGTGGTGTAAGGTGTTCTCAAAAGTTGTAACGCATCCTACATTATTCTAAATTGCTTTTCCTGTTGCTAATTTCGCATACAGAGTCGTAACAAGTCTTGAGTGGTCGTACGATGTTCAAATGATTCGGACGAACTCATTAGGTTTTCTATGGAGTTTTAAGTTTACGTACGGTGTTGTTATGTTTTGTTAGGAGTTGTAAGGTGCCGTACGTTATACTAACATGCTTTTTAAGGCGGTAATGTGGCATACAGAGTCGTAATATATTCCAAATTGTTGTATGGTGTTCAAAGGACTCGGACTAATTTATTAGGTTTATTATGAGTTTTAAGTTTACGTACGGTGTTGTAATGTTTTGTTAGGAGTTGTAAGGTGCTGTACGTTATACTAACATGCTTCTCAAGACGTTAATGTGGCATACAGAGTCGTAATATATTCTAAATTGTAGTACGATGTTCAAAGGACTCGGACTATTTTATTAGGTTTATTATGGAGTTTTAAGTTTACGTACGGTGTTGTAATGTTTTGTTAGGAGTTGTAAGGTGCCGTACTTTATACTAACATGCTTTTAAAGGCGGTAATGTGGCGTATAGAGTCGTAATATATTCCAAATTGTTGTATGGTGATTTAAATTACTCGGACAAATTCATTAGGTTTATTATGGAGTTTTAATCTTTCCTACGGTGGTGTAAGGTGTTCTCAAAAGTTGTAACGCATCCTACATTATTCTAAATTGCTTTTCCTGTTGCTGATTTCGCATACAGAGTCGTAACAAGTCCTGAGTGGTCGTACGATGTTCAAATGACTCGGACGAATTCATTAGGTTTATTATGGAGTTTTAAGTTTACGTACGGTGTTGTAATGTTTTGTTAGGAGTAGTAAGGTGTCGTACGTTATACTAACATGCTTTTCAAGGCGGTAATGTGGCATACAGAGTCGTAATATATTCCAAATTGTTGTATGGTCTTCAAATTACTCGGACGAATTCATTAGGTTTCTTATAGAGTTTTAATCTTTCGTACGGTGGTGTAAGGTGTTCTCAAAAGTTGTAACGCATCCTACATTATTCAAAATTGCTTTTCCTGTTGCTAATTTCGCATAAAGAGTCGTAACAAGTCCTGAGTGGTCGTACGATGTTCAAATGACTCGGACGAATTCATTAGGTTTTTTATGGAGTTTTAAGTTTACGTACGGTGTTGTAATGTTTTGTTAGGAGTTGTAAGGTGCCGTACGTTATATTAATTAACATGCTTTTCAAGGCGGTAATGTGGCATATAGAGTCGTAATATATTCCAAATTGTTGTATAGTCATCAAATTACTCGGACGAATTCATTAGGTTTATTATGGAGTTTTAATCTTTCGTACGGTGGTGTAAGGTGTTCTCAAAAGTTGTAACGCATCCTACATTATTCTAAATTGCTTTTCCTGTTGCTAATTTCGCATACAGACTCGTAACAAGTCTTGAGTGGTCGTACGATGTTCAAATGATTCGGACGAATTCATTAGGTTTTTTATGGAGTTTTAAGTTTACGTACGGTGTTGTAATGTCTTGTTAGGAGTTGTAAGGTGCCGTACGTCATACTAACATGCTTTTTAAGGCGGTAATGTGGCATACAGAGTCGTAATATATTCCAAATTGTTGTATGGTGTTCAAAGGACTCGGAATAATTTATTACGTTTATTATGAGTTTTAAGTTTACGTACGGTGTTGTAATGTTTTGTTAGGAGTTGTAAGGTGCTGTACGTTATACTAACATGCTTCTCAAGACGGTAATGTGGCATACAGAGTCGTAATATATTCTAAATTGTAGTACGATGTTCAAAGGACTCGGACTATTTTATTAGGTTTATTATGGAGTTTTAAGTTTACGTACGGTGTTGTAATGTTTTGTTAGGAGTTGTAAGGTGCCGTACTTTATACTAACATGCTTTTAAAGGCGGTAATGTGGCGTATAGAGTCGTAATATATTCCAAATTGTTGTATGGTGATTTAAATTACTCGGACGAATTCATTAGGTTTATTATGGAGTTTTAATCTTTCCTACGGTGGTGTAAGGTGTTCTCAAAAGTTGTAACGCATCCTACATTATTCTAAATTGCTTTTCCTGTTGCTAATTTCGCATACAGAGTCGTAACAAGTCCTGAGTGGTCGTACGATGTTCAAATGACTCGGACGAATTCATTAGGTTTATTATGGAGTTTTAAGTTTACGTACGGTGTTGTAATGTTTTGTTAGGAGTAGTAAGGTGTCGTACGTTATACTAACATGCTTTTCAAGGCGGTAATGTGGCATACAGAGTCGTAATATATTCCAAATTGTTGTATGGTCTTCAAATTACTAGGACGAATTCATTAGGTTTCTTATAGAGTTTTAATCTTTCGTACGGTGGTGTAAGGTGTTCTCAAAAGTTGTAACGCATCCTACATTATTCTAAATTGCTTTTCCTGTTGCTAATTTCGCATAAAGAGTCGTAACAAGTCCTGAGTGGTCGTACGATGTTCAAATGACTCGGACGAATTCATTAGGTTTTTTATGGAGTTTTAAGTTTACGTACGGTGTTGTAATGTTTTGTTAGGAGTTGTAAGGTGCCGTACGTTATATTAATTAACATGCTTTTCAAGGCGGTAATGTGGCATATAGAGTCGTAATATATTCCAAATTGTTGTATAGTGATCAAATTACTCGGACGAATTCATTAGGTTTATTATGGAGTTTTAATCTTTCGTACGGTGGTGTAAGGTGTTCTCAAAAGTTGTAACGCATCCTACATTATTCTAAATTGCTTTTCCTGTTGCTAATTTCGCATACAGACTCGTAACAAGTCTTGAGTGGTCGTACGATGTTCAAATGATTCGGACGAATTCATTAGGTTTTTTATGGAGTTTTAAATTTACGTACGGTGTTGTAATGTCTTGTTAGGAGTTGTAAGGTGCCGTACGTCATACTAACATGCTTTTTAAGGCGGTAATGTGGCATACAGAGTCGTAATATATTCCAAATTGTTGTATGGTGTTCAAAGGACTCGGAATAATTTATTACGTTTATTATGAGTTTTAAGTTTACGTACGGTGTTGTAATGTTTTGTTAGGAGTTGTAAGGTGCTGTACGTTATACTAACATGCTTCTCAAGACGGTAATGTGGCATACAGAGTCGTAATATATTCTAAATTGTAGTACGATGTTCAAAGGACTCGGACTATTTTATTAGGTTTATTATGGAGTTTTAAGTTTACGTACGGTGTTGTAATGTTTTGTTAGGAGTTGTAAGGTGCCGTACTTTATACTAACATGCTTTTAAAGGCGGTAATGTGGCGTATAGAGTCGTAATATATTCCAAATTGTTGTATGGTGATTTAAATTACTCGGACGAATTCATTAGGTTTATTATGGAGTTTTAATCTTTCCTACGGTGGTGTAAGGTGTTCTCAAAAGTTGTAACGCATCCTACATTATTCTAAATTGCTTTTCCTGTTGCTAATTTCGCATACAGAGTCGTAACAAGTCCTGAGTGGTCGTACGATGTTCAAATGACTCGGACGAATTCATTAGGTTTATTATGGAGTTTTAAGTTTACGTACGGTGTTGTAATGTTTTGTTAGGAGTAGTAAGGTGTCGTACGTTATACTAACATGCTTTTCAAGGCGGTAATGTGGCATACAGAGTCGTAATATATTCCAAATTGTTGTATGGTCTTCAAATTACTCGGACGAATTCATTAGGTTTCTTATAGAGTTTTAATCTTTCGTACGGTGGTGTAAGGTGTTCTCAAAAGTTGTAACGCATCCTACATTATTCTAAATTGCTTTTCCTGTTGCTAATTTCGCATAAAGAGTCGTAACAAGTCCTGAGTGGTCGTACGATGTTCAAATGACTCGGACGAATTCATTAGGTTTTTTATGGAGTTTTAAGTTTACGTACGGTGTTGTAATGTTTTGTTAGGAGTTGTAAGGTGCCGTACGTTATATTAATTAACATGCTTTTCAAGGCGGTAATGTGGCATATAGAGTCGTAATATATTCCAAATTGTTGTATAGTGATCAAATTACTCGGACGAATTCATTAGGTTTATTATGGAGTTTTAATCTTTCGTACGGTGGTGTAAGGTGTTCTCAAAAGTTGTAACGCATCCTACATTATTCTAAATTGCTTTTCCTGTTGCTAATTTCGCATACAGACTCGTAACAAGTCTTGAGTGGTCGTACGATGTTCAAATGATTCGGACGAATTCATTAGGTTTTTTATGGAGTTTTAAGTTTACGTACGGTGTTGTAATGTCTTGTTAGGAGTTGTAAGGTGCCGTACGTCATACTAACATGCTTTTTAAGGCGGTAATGTGGCATACAGAGTCGTAATATATTCCAAATTGTTGTATGGTGTTCAAAGGACTCGGAATAATTTATTACGTTTATTATGAGTTTTAAGTTTACGTACGGTGTTGTAATGTTTTGTTAGGAGTTGTAAGGTGCTGTACGTTATACTAACATGCTTCTCAAGACGGTAATGTGGCATACAGAGTCGTAATATATTCTAAATTGTAGTACGATGTTCAAAGGACTCGGACTATTTTATTAGGTTTATTATGGAGTTTTAAGTTTACGTACGGTGTTGTAATGTTTTGTTAGGAGTTGTAAGGTGCCGTACTTTATACTAACATGCTTTTAAAGGCGGTAATGTGGCGTATAGAGTCGTAATATATTCCAAATTGTTGTATGGTGATTTAAAGTACTCGGACGAATTCATTAGGTTTATTATGGAGTTTTAATCTTTCCTACGGTGGTGTAAGGTGTTCTCAAAAGTTGTAACGCATCCTACATTATTCTAAATTGCTTTTCCTGTTGCTAATTTCGCATACAGAGTCGTAACAAGTCCTGAGTGGTCGTACGATGTTCAAATGACTCGGACGAATTCATTAGGTTTATTATGGAGTTTTAAGTTTACGTACGGTGTTGTAATGTTTTGTTAGGAGTAGTAAGGTGTCGTACGTTATACTAACATGCTTTTCAAGGCGGTAATGTGGCATACAGAGTCGTAATATATTCCAAATTGTTGTATGGTCTTCAAATTACTCGGACGAATTCATTAGGTTTCTTATAGAGTTTTAATCTTTCGTACGGTGGTGTAAGGTGTTCTCAAAAGTTGTAACGCATCCTACATTATTCTAAATTGCTTTTCCTGTTGCTAATTTCGCATAAAGAGTCGTAACAAGTCCTGAGTGGTCGTACGATGTTCAAATGACTCGGACGAATTCATTAGGTTTTTTATGGAGTTTTAAGTTTACGTACGGTGTTGTAATGTTTTGTTAGGAGTTGTAAGGTGCCGTACGTTATATTAATTAACATGCTTTTCAAGGCGGTAATGTGGCATATAGAGTCGTAATATATTCCAAATTGTTGTATAGTGATCAAATTACTCGGACGAATTCATTAGGTTTATTATGGAGTTTTAATCTTTCGTACGGTGGTGTAAGGTGTTCTCAAAAGTTGTAACGCATCCTACATTATTCTAAATTGCTTTTCCTGTTGCTAATTTCGCATACAGACTCGTAACAAGTCTTGAGTGGTCGTACGATGTTCAAATGATTCGGACGAATTCATTAGGTTTTTTATGGAGTTTTAAGTTTACGTACGGTGTTGTAATGTCTTGTTAGGAGTTGTAAGGTGCCGTACGTCATACTAACATGCTTTTTAAGGCGGTAATGTGGCATACAGAGTCGTAATATATTCCAAATTGTTGTATGGTGTTCAAAGGACTCGGAATAATTTATTAGGTTTATTATGAGTTTTAAGTTTACGTACGGTGTTGTAATGTTTTGTTAGGAGTTGTAAGGTGCTGTACGTTATACTAACATGCTTCTCAAGACGGTAATGTGGCATACAGAGTCGTAAAATATTCTAAATTGTCGTACGATGTTCAAAGGACTCGGACGAATTCATTAGGTTTATTATGGAGTTTTAAGTTTACGTACGGTGTTGTAATGTTTTGTTAGGAGTAGTAAGGTGTCGTACGTTATACTAACATGCTTTTCAAGGCGGTAATGGGGCATACAGAGTCATAATATATTCCAAATTGTTGTATGGTGTTCAAATTACTCGGACGAATTCATTAGGTTTATTATGGAGTTTTAATCTTTCGTACGGTGGTGTAAGGTGTTCTCAAAAGTTGTAACGCATCCTACATTATTCTAAATTGCTTTTCCTGTTGCTAATTTCCCATAAAGAGTCGTAACAAGTCCTGAGTGGTTGTACGATGTTCAAATGACTCGGACGAATTCATTAGGTTTTTTATGGAGTTTTAAGTTTACGTACGGTGTTGTAATGTTTTGTTAGGAGTTGTAAGGTGCCGTACGTTATATTAATTAACATGCTTTTCAAGGCGGTAATGTGGCATATAGAGTCGTAATATATTCCAAATTGTTGTATGGTGATCAAATTACTCGGACGAATTCATTAGGTTTATTATGGAGTTTTAATCTTTCGTACGGTGGTGTAAGGTGTTCTCAAAAGTTGTAACGCATCCTACATTATTCTAAATTGCTTTTCCTGTTGCTAATTTCGCATACAGACTCGTAACAAGTCTTGAGTGGTCGTACGATGTTCAAATGATTCGGACGAATTCATTAGGTTTTTTATGGAGTTTTAAGTTTACGTACGGTGTTGTAATGTTTTGTTAGGAGTTGTAAGGTGCCGTACGTTATACTAACATGCTTTTTAAGGCGGTAATGTGGCATACAGAGTCGTAATATATTCCAAATTGTTGTATGGTGTTCAAAGGACTCGGACTAATTTAATAGGTTTATTATGAGTTTTAAGTTTACGTACGGTGTTGTAATGTTTTGTTAGGAGTTGTAAGGTGTTGTACGTTATACTAACATGCTTCTCAAGACGGTAATGTGGCATACAGAGTCGTAAAATATTCTAAATTGTCGTACGATGTTCAAAGGACTCGGACGAATTCATTAGGTTTATTATGGACTTTTAAGTTTACGTACGGTGTTGTAATGTTTTGTTAAGAGTAGTAAGGTGTCGTACGTTGTACTAACATGCTTTTCAAGGCGGTAATGTGGCATACAGAGTCGTAATATATTCCAAATTGTTGTATGGTGTTCAAATTACTCGGACGAATTCATTAAGTTTATTATGGAGTTTTAATCTTTCGTACGGTGGTGTAAGGTGTTCTAAAAAGTTGTAACGCATCCTATATTATTCTAAATTTGCTTTTCCTGTTGCTAATTTCGCATAAATAGTCGTAACAAGTCCTGAGTGGTCGTACGATGTTCAAATGACTCGGACGAATTCATTAGGTTTATTATGGAGTTTTAAGTTTACGTACGGTGTTGTAATGTTTTGTTAGGAGTTGTAAGGTACTGTACGTTATACTAACATGCTTTTCAAGGCGGTAATGTGGCATACAGAGTCGTAATATATTCTAAATTGTAGTACGATGTTCAAAGGACTCGAACTATTTTATTAGGTTTATTATGGAGTTTTAAGTTTACGTAAGGTGTTGTAATGTTTTGTTTGGAGTTGTAAGGTGCCGTACGTTATACTAACATGCTTTTAAAGGCGGTAATGTGGCGTATAGAGTCGTAATATATTCCAAATTGTTGTATGGTGATTTAAATTACTCGGACGAATTCATTAGGTTTATTATGGAGTTTTAATCTTTCCTACGGTGGTGTAAGGTGTTCTCAAAAGTTGTAACGCATCTTACATTATTCTAAATTGTTTTTCCTGTTGCTAATTTCGCATACAGAGTCGTAACAAATCCTGAGTGGTCGTACGATGTTCAAATGACTCGGAAGAATTCATTAGGTTTATTATGGAGTTTTAAGTTTACGTACGGTGTTGTAATGTTTTGTTAGGAGTTGTAAGGTGACGTACGTTATACTAACATGCTTTTCAAGGAGGTAATGTGGCATACAGAGTCGTAATATATTCCAAATTGTTGTATGGTGATTTAAATTACTCGGACGAATTCATTAGGTTTATTATGGAGTTTTAATCTTTCCTACGGTGGTGTAAGGTGTTCTCAAAAGTTGTAACGTATCCTACATTATTCTAAATTGCTTTTCCTGTTGCTAATTTCGCGAACAGAGTCGTAACAAGTCCTGAGTGGTCGTACGATGTTCAAATGACTCGGACGAATTCATTAGGTTTTTTATGGAGTTTTAAGTTTACGTACGGTGTTGTAATGTTTTGTTAGGAGTTGTAAGGTGTCGTACGTTATACTAACATGCTTTTCAAGGCGGTAATGTGGCATATAGAGTCGTAATATATTCCAAATTGTTGTATGGTGATCAAATTACTCGGACGAATTCATTAGGTTTATTATGGAGTTTTAATCTTTCGTACGGTGGTGTAAGGTGTTCTCAAAAGTTGTAACGCATCCTACATTATTCTAAATTGCTTTTCCTGTTGCTAATTTCGCATACAGAGTCGTAACAAGTCTTGAGTGGTCTTACGATGTTCAAATGATTCGGACGAATTCATTAGGTTTATTATGGAGTTTTAAGTTTACGTACGGTGTTGTAATGTTTTGTTAGGAGTTGTAAGGTGCCGTAGTTATACTAACAGGCTTTTTAAGGCGGTAATGTGACATACAGAGTCGTAATATATTCCAAATTGTTGTATGGTGTTCAAAGGACTCGGACTAATTTATTAGGTTTATTATGAGTTTTAAGTTTACGTACGGTGTTGTAATGTTTTGTTAGGAGTTGTAAGGTGTTGTACGTTATACTAACATGCTTCTCAAGACGGTAATGTGGCATACAGATACGTAATATATTCTAAATTGTCGTACGATGTTTAAAGGACTCGGACGAATTCATTAGGTTTATTATGGAGTTTTAAGTTTATGTACGGTGTTGTAATGTTTTGTTAAGAGTAGTAAGGTGTCGTACGTTATACTAACATGCTTTTCAAGGCGGTAATGTGGCATACAGAGTCATAATATATTCCAAATTGATGTATGGTGTTCAAATTACTCGGACGAATTCATTAGGTTTATTATGGAGTTTTAATCATTCGTACGGTGGTGTAAGGTGTTCTCAAAAGTTGTAATGCATCCTACATTATTCTTAATTGCTTTTCTTGTTGCTAATTTCACATACAGAGTCGTAACAAGTCCTGAGTGGTTGTACGATGTTCAAATGACTCGGACGAATTCATTAGGTTTTTTATGGAGTTTTAACTTTACGTACGGTGTTGTAATGTTTTGTTAGGAGTTGTAAGGTGCCATACGTTATACTAACATGCTTTTTAAGGCGGTAATGTGGCATATAGAGTCGTAATATATTCCAAATTGTTGTATGGTGATCAAATTACTCGGACGAATTCATTAGGTTTATTATGGAGTTTTAATCTTTCGTACGGTGCTGTAAGGTGTTCTCAAAAGTTGTAACGCATCCTACATTATTCTAAATTTCTTTTCCTGTTGCTAATTTCGCATACAGAGTCGTAACAAGTCCTGAGTGGTAGTACGATGTTCAAATGACTCGGACGAATTCATTAGGTTTATTATGGAGATTTAAGTTTCCATTCGGTGTTGTAATGTTTTGTTGGAGTTGTAAGGTGCCGTACGTTATACTAACATGCTTTTCAAGGCGATAATGTGGCATACAGAGTCGTAATATATTCCAAATTGTTGAATGGTGATCAAATTACTCGGACGAATTCATTAGGTTTATTATGGAGTTTTAATCTTTCGTACGGTGGTGTAAGGTGTTCTCAAAAGTTGTAATGCATCCTACATTATTCTAAAATGCTTTTCTTGTTGCTAATTTCACATACAGAGTCGTAACAAGTCCTGAGTGGTCGTACGATGTTCAAAAGACTCGGACGAATTCATTAGATTTTTTATGGAGTTTTAACTTTACGTACCGTGTTGTAATGTTTTGTTAAGAGTTGTAAGGTGCCATACGTTATACTAACATGCTTTTCAAGGCGGTAATGTGGCATACAGAGTCGTAATATATTCCAAATTGTTGTATGGTGATCAAATTACTCGGACGAATTCATTAGGTTTATTATGGAGTTTTAATCTTTCGTACGGTGGTGTAAGGTGTTCTCAAAAGTTGTAACGCATCCTACATTATTCTAAATTGCTTTTCCTAGTGCTAATTTCGCATACAGAGTCGTAACAAGTCCTTAGTGGTCGTACGATGTTCAAATGACTCGGACGAATTCATTAGGTTTATTATGGAGTTTTAAGTTTACGTACGGTGTTGTAATGTTTTGTTAGGAGTTGTAAGGTGCCGTACGTTATACTAACATGCTTTTCAAGGCGATAATGTGGCATACAGAGTCGTAATATTTTCCAAATTGTTGAATGGTGATCAAATTACTCGGAACAATTCATTAGGTTTATTATGGAGTTTTAATCTTTCGTACGGTGGTGTAAGGTGTTCTCAAAAGTTGTAACGCATCCTACAGTATTCTAAATTGCTTTTCCTGTTGCTAATTTCGCATACAGAGTCGTAACAAGTCCTGAGTGGTCGTACGATGTTCAAATGACTCGGACGAATTCATTAGGTTTATTATGGAGTTTTAAGTTTAGGTACGGTGTTGTAATGTTTTTTAGGAGTTGTAAGGTGCCGTACGTTATACTAACATGCTTTTCAAGGCGGTAATGTGGCATACAGAGTCGTAATATATTCCAAATTGTTGTATGGTGTTCAAAGGACTCGGACTAATTTAATAGGTTTATTATGGAGTTTTAAGTTTACGTACGGTGTTGTAATGTTTTGTTAGGAGTTGCAAGGTGCCGTACGTTATACTAACATGCTTCTCAAGACGGTAATGTGGCATACAGAGACGTAATATATTCTAAATTGTCGTACGATGTTCAAAGGACTCGGACGAATCATTAGGTTTATTATGGAGTTTTAAGTTTACGTACGGTGTTGTAATGTATTGTTAGGAGTTGTAAGGTGGCGTACGGTATACTAACATGCTTTTCAAGGCGGTAATGTGGCATACAGAGTCGTAATATATTCCAAATTGTTGTATGGTGTTCAAAGGACTCGGACTAATTTAATAGGTTTATTACGGAGTTTTAAATTTACGTACGGTGTTGTAATGTTTTGTTAGGAGTTGCAAGGTGCCGTACGTTATACTAACATGCTTCTCAAGACGGTAATGTGGCATACAGAGACGTAATATATTCTAAATTGCCGTACGATGTTCAAAGGACTCGGACGAATTCATTTGGTTTATTATGGAGTTTTAAGTTTACGTACGGTGTTGTAATGTTTTGTTAGGAGTAGAATGGCGTCGTACGTTATACTAACATGCTTTTCAAGGCGGTAATGTGGCCTACAAAGTCGTAATATATTCCAAATTGTTGTATGGTGTTCAAATTACTCGGACGAATTCATTAGGTTTATTATGGAGTTTTAATCTTTCGTACGGTGGTGTAAGGTGTTCTCAAAAGTTGTAACGCATCCTACATTATTCTAAATTGCTTTTCTTGTTGCTAATTTCACATACAGAGTCGTAACAAGTCCTGAGTGGTCATACGATGTTCAAATGACTCGGACGAATTCATTAGGTTTTTTATGGAGTTTTAAGTTTACGTACGGTGTTGTAATGTTTTGTTAGGAGTTGTAAGGTGCCATACGTTATACTAACATGCTTTTCAAGGCGGTAATGTGGCATATAGAGTCGTAATATATTCCAAATTGTTGTATGGTGTTCAAAGGACTCGGACTAATTTAATAGGTTTATTATGGAGTTTTAAGTTTACGTACGGTGTTGTAATGTTTTGTTAGGAGTTGCAAGGTGCCGTACGTTATACTAACATGCTTCTCAAGACGGTAATGTGGCATACAGAGACGTAATATATTCTAAATTGTCGTACGATGTTCAAAGGACTCGGACGAATCATTAGGTTTATTATGGAGTTTTAAGTTTACATACGGTGTTGTAATGTTTTGTTAGGAGTTGTAAGGTGGCGTACGTTATACTAACATGCTTTTCAAGGCGGTAATGTGGCATACAGAGACGTAATATATTCCAAATTGTTGTATGGTGTTCAAAGGACTCGGACTAATTTAATAGGTTTATTATGGAGTTTTAAATTTACGTACGGTGTTGTAATGTTTTGTTAGGAGTTGTAAGGTGCCGTACGATATACTAACATGCTTCTCAAGACGGTAATGTGGCATACAGAGTCGTAATATATTCTAATTTGTCGTACGATTTTCAAAGGACTCGGACGAATTCATTAGGTTTATTATGGAGTTTTAAGTTTACGTACGGTGTTGTAATGTTTTGTTAGGAGTAGTAAGGTGTCGTATGTTATACTAACATGCTTTTCAAGGCGGTAATGTGGCATACAGAGTCGTAATATATTCCAAATTGTTGTATGGTGATCAAATTACTCGGACGAATTCATTAGGTTTATTATGGAGTTTTAATCTTTCGTACGGTGGTGTAAGGTGTTCTCAAAAGTTGTAACGCATCCTACATTATTCTAAATTGCTTTTCCTGTTGCTAATTTCGAATAAAGAGTCGTAACAAGTCCTGAGTGGTCGTACGATGTTCAAATGACTAACATGCTTCTCAAGACGGTAATGTGGCATACAGAGACGTAATATATTCTAAATTGTCGTACGATGTTCAAATGACTCGGACGAATTCATTAGGTTTATTATGGAGTTTTAAGTTTACGTATGATGTTGTAATGTTTTGTTAGGAGTTGTAAGGTGCCGTACGTTATACTAACATGTTTCTCAAGACGGTAATGTGGCATACAGAGTCATAATATATTCTAATTTGTCGTACGATTTTCAAAGGACTCGGACGAATTCATTAGGTTTATTATGGAGTTTTAAGTTTACGTACGGTGTTGTAATGTTTTGTTAGGAGTAGTAAGGTGTCTTACATTATACTAACATGCTTTTCAAGGCGGTAATATGGCATACAGAGTCGTAATATATTCCAAATTGTTGTATGGTGTTCAAATTACTCGGACGAATTCATTAGGTTTATTATGGAGTTTTAATCTTTCGTACGGTGGTGTAAGGTGTTCTCAAAAGTTGTAACGCATCCTACATTATTCTAAATTGCTTTTCCTATTGCTAATTTCGCATACAGAGTCGTAACAAGTCCTGAGTGGTCGTACGATGTTCAAATGACTCGGACGAATTCATTAGGTTTATTATGGAGTTTTAAGTTTACGTACGGTGTTGTAATGTTTTGTTAAGATTGTAAGGTGCCGTACGTTATACTAACATGCTTTTCAAGGCGGTAATGTGGCATACAGAGTCGTAATATATTCCAAATTGTTGTATGGTGATCAAATTACTCGGACGAATTCATTAGGTTTATTATGGAGTTTTAATCTTTCGTCCGGTGGTGTAAGGTGTTCTCAAAAGTTGTAACGCATCCTACATTATTCTAAATTGCTTTTCCTGTTGCTAATTTCGAATAAAGAGTCGTAACAAGTCCTGAGTGGTCGTACGATGTTCAAATGACTAACATGCTTCTCAAGACGGTAATGTGGCATACAGAGACGTAATATATTCTAAATTGTCGTACGATGTTCAAATGACTCGGACGAATTCATTAGGTTTATTATGGAGTTTTAAGTTTACGTACGGTGTTGTAATGTTTTGTTAGGAGTTGTAAGGTGCCGTACGTTATACTAACATGCTTTTCAAGGCGGTAATGTGGCATACAGAGTCGTAATATATTCCAAATTGTTGTATGGTGTTCAAAGGACTCAGACTAATTTATTAGGTTTATTATGGAGTTTTAAGTTTACGTACGGTGTTGTAATGTTTTGTTAGGAGTAGTAAGGTGTCGTACATTATACTAACATGCTTTTCAAGGCGGTAATATGGCATACAGAGTCGTAATATATTCCAAATTGTTGTATGGTGTTCAAATTACTCGGACGAATTCATTAGGTTTATTATGGAGTTTTAATCTTTCGTACGGTGGTGTATGGTGTTCTCAAAAGTTGTAACGCATCCTACATTATTCTAAATTGCTTTTCCTGATGCTAATTTCGCATACTGAGTCGTAACAAGTCCTGAGTGGTCGTACGATATTCAAATGACTAACATGCTTCTCAAGACGGTAATGTGGCATATAGAGACGTAATATATTCAAAATTGTCGTACGATGTTCAAAGGACTCGGACGAATTCATTAGGTTTATTATGGAGTTTTAAGTTTACGTACGGTGTTGTAATGTTTTGTTAGGAGTAGTAATGTGTCGTACGTTATACTAACATGCTTTTCAAGGCGGTAATGTGGCATACAGTGTCGTAATATATTCCAAATTGTTGTATGGTGTTCAAATTTCTCGGACGAATTCATTAGGTTTATTATGGAGTTTAATCTTTCGTACGATGGTGTAAGGTGTTCTCAAAAGTTGTAACGCATCCTACATTATTCTAAATTGCTTTTCCTGATGCTAATTTCGCATACTGAGTCGTAACAAGTCCTGAGTGGTCGTACGATGTTCAAATGACTAACATGCTTCTCAAGACGGTAATGTGGCATATAGAGACGTAATATATTCTAAATTGTCGTACGATGTTCAAAGGACTCGGACGAATTCATTAGGTTTATTATGGAGTTTTAAGTTTACGTACGGTGTTGTAATGTTTTGTTAGGAGTAGTAATGTGTCGTACGTTATACTAACATGCTTTTCAAGGCGGTAATGTGGCATACAGAGTCGTAATATATTCCAAATTGTTGTATGGTGTTCAAATTTCTCGGACGAATTCATTAGGTTTATTATGGAGTTTTAATATTCCGTACGATGGTGTAAGGTGTTCTCAAAAGTTGTAACGCATCCTACATTATTCTAAATTGCTTTTCTTGTTGCTAATTTCGCATACAGAGTCGTAACAAGTCCTGAGTGGTCGTACGATGTTCAAATGACTCGGACGAATTCATTAGGTTTATTATGGAGTTTTAAGTTTACGTACGGTGTTGTAATGTTTTGTTAGGAGTAGTAAGGTGCCGTACGTTATACTAACATGCTTTTCAAGGCGGTAATGTGGCATACAGAGTCGTAATATATTCCAAATTGTTGTATGGTGTTCAAATTACTCGGACGAATTCATTAGGTTTATTATGGAGTTTTAATCTTTCGTACGATGGTGTAAGGTGTTCTCAAAAGTTGTAACGCATCCTACATTATTCTAAATTGCTTTTCTTGTTGCTAATTTCGTATACAGAGTCGTAACAAGTCCTGAGTGGTCGTACGATGTTCAAATGACTCGGACGAATTCATTAGGTTTATTATGGAGTTTTAAATTTACGTACGGTGTTGTAATGTTTTGTTAGGAGTTGTAAGGTGCCGTACGTTATACTAACATGCTTTTCAAGGCGGTAATGTGGCATACCGAGTCGTAATATATTCCAAATTGTTGTATGGTGTTCAAAGGACTTAAACTAATTTATTAGGTTTATTATGGAGTTTTAAGTTTACGTATGGTGTTGTAATGTTTTGTTAGGAGTTGTAAGTTGCCGTACGTTATACTAACACGCTTCTCAAGACGGTAATGTGGCATACAGAGTCGTAATATATTCTAATTTGTCGTATGATTTTCAAAGGACTCGGACGAATTCATTAGGTTTATTATGGAGTTTTAAGTTTACGTACGGTGTTGTTATGTTTTGTTAGGAGTAGTAAGGTGTCGTACGTTATACTAACATGCTTTTAAAGGCGGTAATATGGCATACAGAGTCGTAATATATTCCAAATTGTTGTATGGTGTTCAAATTACTCGGACGAATTCATTAGGTTTATTATGGAGTTTTAATCTTTCGTACGGTGGTGTAAGGTGTTCTCAAAAGTTGTAACACATCCTACATTATTCTAAATTGCTTTTCCTGATGCTAATTTCGCATACTGAGTCGTAACAAGTCCTGAGTGGTCGTACGATGTTCAAATGACTAACATGCTTCTCAAGACGGTAATGTGGCATACAGAGACGTAATATATTTTAAATTGTCGTACGATTTTCAAAGGACTCGGACGAATTCATTAGGTTTATTATGGAGTTTTAAGTTTACGTACGGTGTTGTAATGTTTTGTTAGGAGTAGTAAGGTGTCGTACGTTATACTAACATGCTTTTCAAGGCGGTAATGTGGCATACAGAGTCGTAATATATTCCAAATTGTTGTATGGTGTTCAAATTACTCGGACGAATTCATTAGGTTTATTATGGAGTTTTAATCTTTCGTACGATGGTGTAAGGTGTTCTCAAAAGTTGTAACGCATCCTACATTATTCTAAATTGCTTTTCTTGTTGCTAATTTCGTATACAGAGTCGTAACAAGTCCTGAGTGGTCGTACGATGTTCAAATGACTCGGACGAATTCATTAGGTTTATTATGGAGTTTTAAATTTACGTACGGTGTTGTAATGTTTTGTTAGGAGTTGTAAGGTGCCGTACGTTATACTAACATGCTTTTCAAGGCGGTAATGTGGCATACCGAGTCGTAATATATTCCAAATTGTTGTATGGTGTTCAAAGGACTTAAACTAATTTATTAGGTTTATTATGGAGTTTTAAGTTTACGTATGGTGTTGTAATGTTTTGTTAGGAGTTGTAAGTTGCCGTACGTTATACTAACACGCTTTTCAAGACGGTAATGTGGCATACAGAGTCGTAATATATTCTAATTTGTCGTATGATTTTCAAAGGACTCGGACGAATTCATTAGGTTTATTATGGAGTTTTAAGTTTACGTACGGTGTTGTAATGTTTTGTTAGGAGTAGTAAGGTGTCGTACGTTATACTAACATGCTTTTAAAGGCGGTAATATGGCATACAGAGTCGTAATATATTCCAAATTGTTGTATGGTGTTCAAATTACTCGGACGAATTCATTAGGTTTATTATGGAGTTTTAATCTTTCGTACGGTGGTGTAAGGTGTTCTCAAAAGTTGTAACACATCCTACATTATTCTAAATTGCTTTTCCTGATGCTAATTTCGCATACTGAGTCGTAACAAGTCCTGAGTGGTCGTACGATGTTCAAATGACTAACATGCTTCTCAAGACGGTAATGTGGCATACAGAGACGTAATATATTTTAAATTGTCGTACGATTTTCAAAGGACTCGGACGAATTCATTAGGTTTATTATGGAGTTTTAAGTTTACGTACGGTGTTGTAATGTTTTGTTAGGAGTAGTAAGGTGTCGTACGTTATACTAACATGCTTTTCAAGGCGGTAATGTGGCATACAGAGTCGTAATATATTCCAAATTGTTGTATGGTGTTCAAATTACTCGGACGAATTCATTAGGTTTATTATGGAGTTTTAATCTTTCGTACGATGGTGTAAGGTGTTCTCAAAAGTTGTAACGCATCCTACATTATTCTAAATTGCTTTTCTTGTTGCTAATTTCGCATACAGAGTCGTAACAAGTCCTGAGTGGTCGTACGATGTTCAAATGACTCGGACGAATTCATTAGGTTTATTATGGAGTTTTAAATTTACGTACGGTGTTGTAATGTTTTGTTAGGAGTTATAAGGTGCCGTACGTTATACTAACATGCTTTTCAAGGCGATAATGTGGCATACCGAGTCGTAATATATTCCAAATTGTTGTATGGTGTTCAAAGGACTTAAACTAATTTATTAGGTTTATTATGGAGTTTTAAGTTTACGTATGGTGTTGTAATGTTTTGTTAGGAGTTGTAAGTTGCCGTACGTTATACTAACACGCTTCTCAAGACGGTAATGTGGCATACAGAGTCGTAATATATTCTAATTTGTCGTATGATTTTCAAAGGACTCGGACGAATTCATTAGGTTTATTATGGAGTTTTAAGTTTACGTACGGTGTTGTAATGTTTTGTTAGGAGTAGTAAGGTGTCGTACGTTATACTAACATGCTTTTAAAGGCGGTAATATGGCATACAGAGTCGTAATATATTCCAAATTGTTGTATGGTGTTCAAATTACTCGGACGAATTCATTAGGTTTATTATGGAGTTTTAATCTTTCGTACGGTGGTGTAAGGTGTTCTCAAAAGTTGTAACACATCCTACATTATTCTAAATTGCTTTTCCTGATGCTAATTTCGCATACTGAGTCGTAACAAGTCCTGAGTGGTCGTACGATGTTCAAATGACTAACATGCTTCTCAAGACGGTAATGTGGCATACAGAGACGTAATATATTTTAAATTGTCGTACGATTTTCAAAGGACTCGGACGAATTCATTAGGTTTATTATGGAGTTTTAAGTTTACGTACGGTGTTGTAATGTTTTGTTAGGAGTAGTAAGGTGTCGTACGTTATACTAACATGCTTTTCAAGGCGGTAATGTGGCATACAGAGTCGTAATATATTCCAAATTGTTGTATGGTGTTCAAATTACTCGGACGAATTCATTAGGTTTATTATGGAGTTTTAATCTTTCGTACGATGGTGTAAGGTGTTCTCAAAAGTTGTAACGCATCCTACATTATTCTAAATTGCTTTTCTTGTTGCTAATTTCGTATACAGAGTCGTAACAAGTCCTGAGTGGTCGTACGATGTTCAAATGACTCGGACGAATTCATTAGGTTTATTATGGAGTTTTAAATTTACGTACGGTGTTGTAATGTTTTGTTAGGAGTTGTAAGGTGCCGTACGTTATACTAACATGCTTTTCAAGGCGGTAATGTGGCATACCGAGTCGTAATATATTCCAAATTGTTGTATGGTGTTCAAAGGACTTAAACTAATTTATTAGGTTTATTATGGAGTTTTAAGTTTACGTATGGTGTTGTAATGTTTTGTTAGGAGTTGTAAGTTGCCGTACGTTATACTAACATGCTTATCAAGACGGTAATGTGGCATACAGAGTCGTAATATATTCTAATTTGTCGTATGATTTTCAAAGGACTCGGATGAATTCATTAGGTTTATTATGGAGTTTTAAGTTTACGTACGGTGTTGTAATGTTTTGTTAGGAGTAGTAAGGTGTCGTACGTTATACTAACATGCTTTTAAAGGCGGTAATATGGCGTACAGAGTCGTAATATATTCCAAATTGTTGTATGGTGTTCAAATTACTCGGACGAATTCATTAGGTTTATTATGGAGTTTTAATCTTTCGTACGGTGGTGTAAGGTGTTCTCAAAAGTTGTAACACATCCTACATTATTCTAAATTGCTTTTCCTGATGCTAATTTCGCATACTGAGTCGTAACAAGTCCTGAGTGGTCGTACGATGTTCAAATGACTAACATGCTTCTCAAGACGGTAATTTGGCATACAGAGACGTAATATATTCTAAATTGTCGTACGATGTTCAAAGGACTCGGACGAATTCATTAGGTTTATTATGGAGTTTTAAGTTTACGTACGGTGTTGTAATGTTTTGTTAGGAGTAGTAAGGTGTCGTACGTTATACTAACATGCTTTTCAAGGCGGTAATGTGGCATACAGAGTCGTAATATATTCCAAATTGTTGTATGGTGTTCAAACTACTCGGACGAATTCATTAGGTTTATTAATGAGTTTTAATCTTTCGTACGGTGGTGTAAGGTGTTCTCAAAAGTTGTAACGCATCCTACATTATTCTAAATTGCTTTTCCTGTTGCTAATTTCGCATACAGAGTCGTAACAAGTCCTGAGTGGTCGTACGATGTTCAAATGACTAACATGCTTCTCAAGACGGTAATGTGGCATACAGAGACGTAAAATATTCTAAATTGTCGTACGATGTTCAAAGGACTCGGACGAATTCATTAGGTTTATTATGGAGTTTTAAGTTTACGTACGGTGTTGTAATGTTTTGTTAGGAGTAGTAAGGTGTCGTACGTTATACTAACATGCTTTTCAAGGCGGTATTGTGGCATACAGAGTCGTAATATATTCCAAATTGTTGTATGGTGTTCAAATTACTTGGACGAATTAATTAGGTTTATTATGGAGTTTTAATCTTTCGTACGGTGGTGTAAGGTGTTCTCAAAAGTTGTAACGCATCCTACATTATTCTAAATTGCTTTTCCTGATGCTAATTTCGCATACTGAGTCGTAACAAGTCCTGAGTGGTCGTACGATGTTCAAATGACTAACATGCTTCTCAAGACGGTAATGTGGCATACAGAGACGTAATATATTCTAAATTGTCGTACGATGTTCAAAGGACTCGGACGAATTCATTAGGTTTATTATGGAGTTTTAAGTTTACGTACGGTGTTGTAATGTTTTGTTAGGAGTAGTAAGGTGTCGTACGTTATACTAACATGCTTTTCAAGGCGGTATTGTGGCATACAGAGTCGTAATATATTCCAAATTGTTGTATGGTGTTCAAATTACTTGGACGAATTAATTAGGTTTATTATGGAGTTTTAATCTTTCGTACGGTGGTGTAAGGTGTTCTCAAAAGTTGTAACGCATCCTACATTATTCTAAATTGCTTTTCCTGATGCTAATTTCGCATACTGAGTCGTAACAAGTCCTGAGTGGTCGTACGATGTTCAAATGACTAACATGCTTCTCAAGACGGTAATGTGGCATACAGAGACGTAATATATTCTAAATTGTCGTACGATGTTCAAAGGACTCGGACGAATTCATTAGGTTTATTATGGAGTTTTAAGTTTACGTACGGTGTTGTAATGTTTTGTTAGGAGTAGTAAGGTGTCGTACGTTATACTAACATGCTTTTCAAGGCGGTATTGTGGCATACAGAGTCGTAATATATTCCAAATTGTTGTATGGTGTTCAAATTACTTGGACGAATTAATTAGGTTTATTATGGAGTTTTAATCTTTCGTACGGTGGTGTAAGGTGTTCTCAAAAGTTGTAACGCATCCTACATTATTCTAAATTGCTTTTCCTGATGCTAATTTCGCATACTGAGTCGTAACAAGTCCTGAGTGGTCGTACGATGTTCAAATGACTAACATGCTTCTCAAGACGGTAATGTGGCATACAGAGACGTAATATATTCTAAATTGTCGTACGATGTTCAAAGGACTCGGACGAATTCATTAGGTTTATTATGGAGTTTTAAGTTTACGTACGGTGTTGTAATGTTTTGTTAGGAGTAGTAAGGTGTCGTACGTTATACTAACATGCTTTTCAAGGCGGTATTGTGGCATACAGAGTCGTAATATATTCCAAATTGTTGTATGGTGTTCAAATTACTCGGACGAATTAATTAGGTTTATTATGGAGTTTTAATCTTTCGTACGGTGGTGTAAGGTGTTCTCAAAAGTTGTAACGCATCCTACATTATTCTAAATTGCTTTTCCTGATGCTAATTTCGCATACGGAGTCGTAACAAGTCCTGAGTGGTCGTACGATGTTCAAATGACTAACATGCTTCTCAAGACGGTAATGTGGCATATAGAGACGTAATATATTCTAAATTGTCGTACGATGTTCAAAGGACTCGGACGAATTCATTAGGTTTATTATGGAGTTTTAAGTTTACGTACGGTGTTGTAATGTTTTGTTAGGAGTAGTAAGGTGTCGTACGTTATACTAACATGCTTTTCAAGGCGGTAATGTGGCATACAGAGTCGTAATATATTCCAAATTGTTGTATGGTGTTCAAATTACTCGGACGAATTCATTAGGTTTATTATGGAGTTTTAATCTTTCGTACGGTGGTGTAAGGTGTTCTCAAAAGTTGTAACGCATCCTACATTATTCTAAATTGCTTTTCCTGTTGCTAATTTCGCATACAGAGTCGTAACAAGTCCTGAGTGGTCGTACGATGTTCAAATGACTAACATGCTTCTCAAGACGGTAATGTGGCATACAGAGACGTAATATATTCTAAATTGTCGTACGATGTTCAAAGGACTCGGACGAATTCATTAGGTTTATTATGGAGTTTTAAGTTTACGTACGGTGTTGTAATGTTTTGTTAGGAGTAGTAAGGTGTCGTACGTTATACTAACATGCTTTTCAAGGCGGTAATGTGGCATACAGAGTCGTAATATATTCCAAATTGTTGTATGGTGTTCAAATTACTCGGACGAATTCATTAGGTTTATTATGGAGTTTTAATCTTTCGTACGGTGGTGTAAGGTGTTCTCAAAAGTTGTAACGCATCCTACATTATTCTAAATTGCTATTCCTGTTGCTAATTTCGCATACAGAGTCGTAACAAGTCCTGAGTGGTCGTACGATGTTCAAATGACTAACATGCTTCTCAAGACGGTAATGTGGCATACAGAGACGTAATATATTCTAAATTGTCGTACGATGTTCAAAGGACTCGGACGAATTCATTAGGTTTATTATGGAGTTTTAAGTTTACGTACGGTGTTGTAATGTTTTGTTAGGAGTAGTAAGGTGTCGTACGTTATACTAACATGCTTTTCAAGGCGGTATTGTGGCATACAGAGTCGTAATATATTCCAAATTGTTGTATGGTGTTCAAATTACTCGGACGAATTAATTAGGTTTATTATGGAGTTTTAATCTTTCGTACGGTGGTGTAAGGTGTTCTCAAAAGTTGTAACGCATCCTACATTATTCTAAATTGCTTTTCCTGATGCTAATTTCGCATACTGAGTCGTAACAAGTCCTGATTGGTCGTACGATGTTCAAATGACTAACATGCTTCTCAAGACGGTAATGTGGCATACAGAGACGTAATATATTCTAAATTGTCGTACGATGTTCAAAGGACTCGGACGAATTCATTAGGTTTATTATAGAGTTTTAAGTTTACGTACGGTGTTGTAATGTTTTGTTAGGAGTAGTAAGGTGTCGTACGTTATACTAACATGCTTTTCAAGGCGGTATTGTGGCATACAGAGTCGTAATATATTCCAAATTGTTGTATGGTGTTCAAATTACTCGGACGAATTAATTAGGTTTATTATGGAGTTTTAATCTTTCGTACGGTGGTGTAAGGTGTTCTCAAAAGTTGTAACGCATCCTACATTATTCTAAATTGCTTTTCCTGATGCTAATTTCGCATACTGAGTCGTAACAAGTCCTGAGTGGTCGTACGATGTTCAAATGACTAACATGCTTCTCAAGACGGTAATGTGGCATATAGAGACGTAATATATTCTAAATTGTCGTACGATGTTCAAAGGACTCGGACGAATTCATTAGGTTTATTATGGAGTTTTAAGTTTACGTACGGTGTTGTAATGTTTTGTTAGGAGTAGTAAGGTGTCGTACGTTATACTAACATGCTTTTCAAGGCGGTAATGTGGCATACAGAGTCGTAATATATTCCAAATTGTTGTATGGTGTTCAAATTACTCGGACGAATTCATTAGGTTTATTATGGAGTTTTAATCTTTCGTACGGTGGTGTAAGGTGTTCTCAAAAGTTGTAACGCATCCTACATTATTCTAAATTGCTTTTCCTGTTGCTAATTTCGCATACAGAGTCGTAACAAGTCCTGAGTGGTCGTACGATGTTCAAATGACTAACATGCTTCTCAAGACGGTAATGTGGCATACAGAGACGTAATATATTCTAAATTGTCGTACGATGTTCAAAGGACTCGGACGAATTCATTAGGTTTATTATGGAGTTTTAAGTTTACGTACGGTGTTGTAATGTTTTGTTAGGAGTAGTAAGGTGTCGTACGTTATACTAACATGCTTTTCAAGGCGGTATTGTGGCATACAGAGTCGTAATATATTCCAAATTGTTGTATGGTGTTCAAATTACTCGGACGAATTAATTAGGTTTATTATGGAGTTTTAATCTTTCGTACGGTGGTGTAAGGTGTTCTCAAAAGTTGTAACGCATCCTACATTATTCTAAATTGCTTTTCCTGATGCTAATTTCGCATACTGAGTCGTAACAAGTCCTGAGTGGTCGTACGATGTTCAAATGACTAACATGCTTCTCAAGACGGTAATGTGGCATATAGAGACGTAATATATTCTAAATTGTCGTACGATGTTCAAAGGACTCGGACGAATTCATTAGGTTTATTATGGAGTTTTAAGTTTACATACGGTGTTGTAATGTTTTGTTAGGAGTAGTAATGTGTCGTACGTTATACTAACATGCTTTTCAAGGCGGTAATGTGGCATACAGAGTCGTAATATATTCCAAATTGTTGTATGGTGTTCAAATTTCTCGGACGAATTCATTAGGTTTATTATGGAGTTTTAATCTTTCGTACGATGGTGTAAGGTGTTCTCAAAAGTTGTAACGCATCCTACATTATTCTAAATTGCTTTTCCTGTTGCTAATTTCGCATACAGAGTCGTAACAAGTCCTTAGTGGTCGTACGATGTTCAAATGACTCGGACGAATTCATTAGGTTTATTATGGAGTTTTAAGTTTACGTACGGTGTTGTAATGTTTTGTTAGGAGTTGTAAGGTGCCGTACGTTATACTAACTCGCTTTTCAAGGCGGTAATGTGGCATACAGAGTCGTAATATATTCCAAATTGTTGTATGGTGTTCAAATTACTCGGACGAATTCATTAAGTTTATTATGGAGTTTTAATCTTTCGTACGGTGGTGTAAGGTGTTCTCAAAAGTTGTAACGCATCCTACATTATTCTAAATTGCTTTTCCTGTTGCTAATTTCGCATACAGAGTCGTAACAAGTCCTGAGTGGTCGTACGATGTTCAAATGACTCGGACGAATTCATTAGGTTTATTATGGAGTTTTAAGTTTACGTACGGTGTTGTAATGTTTTGTTAGGAGTTGTAAGGTGCCGTACGTTATACTAACATGCTTTTCAAGACGGTAATGTGGCATACAGAGTCGTAATATAGTCCAAATTGTTGTATGGTGTTCAAATTACTCGGACGAATTCATTAGGTTTATTATGGAGTTTTAATATTTCGTAAGGTGGTGTAAGGTGTTCTCAAAAGTTGTAACGCATCCTACATTATTCTAAATTACTTTTCCTGTTGCTAATTTCGCATACAAAGTCGTAACAAGTCCTGAGTGGTCGTACGATGTTCAAATGACTCGGACGAATTCATTAGGTTTATTATGGAGTTTTAAGTTTACGTACGGTGTTGTAATGTTTTGTTAGGAGTTGTAAGGTGCCGTACGTTATACTAACATGCTTTTCAAGGCGGTAATGTGGCATACAGAGTCGTAATATAGTCCAAATTGTTGTATGGTGTTCAAATTACTCGGACGAATTCATTAGGTTTATTATGGAGTTTTAATATTTCGTAAGGTGGTGTAAGGTGTTCTCAAAAGTTGTAACGCATCCTACATTATTCTAAATTACTTTTCCTGTTGCTAATTTCGCATACAGAGTCGTAACAAGTCCTGAGTGGTCGTACGATGTTCAAATGACTCGGACGAATTCATTAGGTTTATTATGGAGATTTAAGTTTACATACGGTGTTGTAATGTTTTGTTAGGAGCTGTAAGGTTCCGTACGTTATACTAACATGCATTTCAAGGCGGTAATGTGGCATACAGAGTCGTAATATATTCCTAATTGTTGTATGGTGTTCAAATTACTCGGACGAATTCATTAGGTTTATTATGGAGTTTTAATCTTTCGTACGGTGGTGTAAGGTGTTCTCAAAAGTTGTAACGCATCCTACATTATTCTAAATTGCTTTTCCTGTTGCTAATTTCGCATACAGAGTCGTATCAAGTCCTGAGTGGTCGTACGATGTTCAAATGACTCGGACGAATTCATTAGGTTTATTATGGAGTTTTAAGTTTACGTACGGTGTTGTAATGTTTTGTTAGGAGTTGTAAGGTGCCGTACATTATACTAACATGCTTTTCAAGGCGGTAATGTGGCATACAGAGTCGTAATATATTCCAAATTGTTGTACGGTGTTCAAATTACTCGGACGAATTCATTAGGTTTATTATGGAGTTTTAATCTTTCGTACGGTGGTGTAAGGTCTTCTCAAAAGTTGTAACGCATCCTACATTATTCTAAATTGCTTTTCCTGTTGCTAATATCGCATACAGAGTCGTAACAAGTCCTGAGTGGTCGTACGATGTTCAAATGACTCGGACGAATTCATTAGGTTTATTATGGAGTTTTAAGTTTACGTACGGTGTTGTAATGTTTTGTTAGGAGTTGTAAGGTGCCGTACGTTATACTAACATGCTTTCCAAGGCGGTAATGTGGCATAGAGAGTCTTAATATATTCCAAATTGTTGTATGGTGTTCAAATTACTCGGACGAATTCATTAGGTTTATTATGGAGTTTTAATCTTTCGTACGGTGGTGTAAGGTGTTCTAAAAGGTTGTAACGCATCCTACATTATTCAAAATTGCTTTTGCTGTTGCTAATTTCGCATACAGAGTCGTAACAAGTCCTGAGTGGTCGTACGATGTTCAAATGACTCGGACGAATTCATTAGGTTTATTATGGAGTTTTAAGTTTACGTACGGTGTTGTAATGTTTTGTTAGGAGTAGTAAGGTGTCGTACGTTATACTAACATGCTTTTCAAGGCGGTATTGTGGCATACAGAGTCGTAATATATTCCAAATTGTTGTATGGTGTTCAAATTACTCGGACGAATTAATTAGGTTTATTATGGAGTTTTAATCTTTCGTACGGTGGTGTAAGGTGTTCTCAAAAGTTGTAACGCATCCTACATTATTCTAAATTGCTTTTCCTGATGCTAATTTCGCATACTGAGTCGTAACAAGTCCTGAGTGGTCGTACGATGTTCAAATGACTAACATGCTTCTCAAGACGGTAATGTGGCATATAGAGACGTAATATATTCTAAATTGTCGTACGATGTTCAAAGGACTCGGACGAATTCATTAGGTTTATTATGGAGTTTTAAGTTTACATACGGTGTTGTAATGTTTTGTTAGGAGTAGTAATGTGTCGTACGTTATACTAACATGCTTTTCAAGGCGGTAATGTGGCATACAGAGTCGTAATATATTCCAAATTGTTGTATGGTGTTCAAATTTCTCGGACGAATTCATTAGGTTTATTATGGAGTTTTAATCTTTCGTACGATGGTGTAAGGTGTTCTCAAAAGTTGTAACGCATCCTACATTATTCTAAATTGCTTTTCCTGTTGCTAATTTCGCATACAGAGTCGTAACAAGTCCTTAGTGGTCGTACGATGTTCAAATGACTCGGACGAATTCATTAGGTTTATTATGGAGTTTTAAGTTTACGTACGGTGTTGTAATGTTTTGTTAGGAGTTGTAAGGTGCCGTACGTTATACTAACTCGCTTTTCAAGGCGGTAATGTGGCATACAGAGTCGTAATATATTCCAAATTGTTGTATGGTGTTCAAATTACTCGGACGAATTCATTAAGTTTATTATGGAGTTTTAATCTTTCGTACGGTGGTGTAAGGTGTTCTCAAAAGTTGTAACGCATCCTACATTATTCTAAATTGCTTTTCCTGTTGCTAATTTCGCATACAGAGTCGTAACAAGTCCTGAGTGGTCGTACGATGTTCAAATGACTCGGACGAATTCATTAGGTTTATTATGGAGTTTTAAGTTTACGTACGGTGTTGTAATGTTTTGTTAGGAGTTGTAAGGTGCCGTACGTTATACTAACATGCTTTTCAAGACGGTAATGTGGCATACAGAGTCGTAATATAGTCCAAATTGTTGTATGGTGTTCAAATTACTCGGACGAATTCATTAGGTTTATTATGGAGTTTTAATATTTCGTAAGGTGGTGTAAGGTGTTCTCAAAAGTTGTAACGCATCCTACATTATTCTAAATTACTTTTCCTGTTGCTAATTTCGCATACAAAGTCGTAACAAGTCCTGAGTGGTCGTACGATGTTCAAATGACTCGGACGAATTCATTAGGTTTATTATGGAGTTTTAAGTTTACGTACGGTGTTGTAATGTTTTGTTAGGAGTTGTAAGGTGCCGTACGTTATACTAACATGCTTTTCAAGGCGGTAATGTGGCATACAGAGTCGTAATATAGTCCAAATTGTTGTATGGTGTTCAAATTACTCGGACGAATTCATTAGGTTTATTATGGAGTTTTAATATTTCGTAAGGTGGTGTAAGGTGTTCTCAAAAGTTGTAACGCATCCTACATTATTCTAAATTACTTTTCCTGTTGCTAATTTCGCATACAGAGTCGTAACAAGTCCTGAGTGGTCGTACGATGTTCAAATGACTCGGACGAATTCATTAGGTTTATTATGGAGATTTAAGTTTACATACGGTGTTGTAATGTTTTGTTAGGAGCTGTAAGGTTCCGTACGTTATACTAACATGCATTTCAAGGCGGTAATGTGGCATACAGAGTCGTAATATATTCCTAATTGTTGTATGGTGTTCAAATTACTCGGACGAATTCATTAGGTTTATTATGGAGTTTTAATCTTTCGTACGGTGGTGTAAGGTGTTCTCAAAAGTTGTAACGCATCCTACATTATTCTAAATTGCTTTTCCTGTTGCTAATTTCGCATACAGAGTCGTATCAAGTCCTGAGTGGTCGTACGATGTTCAAATGACTCGGACGAATTCATTAGGTTTATTATGGAGTTTTAAGTTTACGTACGGTGTTGTAATGTTTTGTTAGGAGTTGTAAGGTGCCGTACATTATACTAACATGCTTTTCAAGGCGGTAATGTGGCATACAGAGTCGTAATATATTCCAAATTGTTGTACGGTGTTCAAATTACTCGGACGAATTCATTAGGTTTATTATGGAGTTTTAATCTTTCGTACGGTGGTGTAAGGTCTTCTCAAAAGTTGTAACGCATCCTACATTATTCTAAATTGCTTTTCCTGTTGCTAATATCGCATACAGAGTCGTAACAAGTCCTGAGTGGTCGTACGATGTTCAAATGACTCGGACGAATTCATTAGGTTTATTATGGAGTTTTAAGTTTACGTACGGTGTTGTAATGTTTTGTTAGGAGTTGTAAGGTGCCGTACGTTATACTAACATGCTTTCCAAGGCGGTAATGTGGCATAGAGAGTCTTAATATATTCCAAATTGTTGTATGGTGTTCAAATTACTCGGACGAATTCATTAGGTTTATTATGGAGTTTTAATCTTTCGTACGGTGGTGTAAGGTGTTCTAAAAGGTTGTAACGCATCCTACATTATTCAAAATTGCTTTTGCTGTTGCTAATTTCGCATACAGAGTCGTAACAAGTCCTGAGTGGTCGTACGATGTTCAAATGACTCGGACGAATTCATTAGGTTTATTATGGAGTTTTAAGTTTACGTACGGTGTTGTAATGTTTTGTTAGGAGTTGTAAGGTGCCGTACGTTATACTAACACGCTTTTCAAGGCGGTAATGTGGCATACAGAGTCGTAATATATTCCAAACTGTTGTATGGTGTTCAAATTACTCGGACGAATTCATTAGGTTTATTATGGAGTTTTAATCTTTCGTACGGTGGTGTAAGGTGTTCTCAAAAGTTGTAACGCATCCTACATTATTCTAAATTGCTTTTTCTGTTGCTAATTTCACATACAGAGTCGTATCAAGTCCTGAGTGGTCGTACGATGTTCAAATGACTCGGACGAATTCATTAGGTTTATTATGGAGTTTTAAGTTTACGTAAGGTGTTGTAATGTTTTGTTAGGAGCTGTAAGGTGCCGTAAGTTATACTAACATGCTTTTCAAGGCGGTAATGTGGCATACAGAGTCGTAATATATTCCAAATTGTTGTATGGTGTTCAAATTACTCGGACGAATTCATTAGGTTTATTATGGAGTTTTAATCTTTCGTACGGTGGTGTAAGGTATTCTCAAAAGTTGTAACGCATCCTACATTATTCTAAATTGCTTTTCCTGTTGCTAATTTCGCATACAGAGTCGTAACAAGTCCTGAGTGGTCGTACGATGTTCAAATGACTCGGACGAATTCATTCGGTTTATTATGGAGTTTTAAGTTTACGTACGGTGTTGTAATGTTTTTGTTAGGAGTTGTAAGGTGCCGTACGTTATACTAACATGCTTTCCAAGGCGGTAATGTGGCATAGAGAGTCTTAATATATTCCAAATTGTTGTATGGTGTTCAAATTACTCGGACGAATTCATTAGGTTTATTATGGAGTTTTAATCTTTCGTACGGTGGTGTAAGGTGTTCTCAAAAGTTGTAACGCATCCTACATTATTCTAAATTGCTTTTCCTGATGCTAATTTCGCATACAGAGTCGTAACAAGTCCTGAGTGGTCGTACGATGTTCAAATGACTCGGACGAATTCATTAGGTTTATTATGGAGTTTTAAGTTTACGTACGGTGTTGTAATGTTTTGTTAGGAGTTGTAAGGTGCCGTACGTTATACTAACACGCTTTTCAAGGCGGTAATGTGGCATACAGAGTCGTAATATATTCCAAACTGTTGTATGGTGTTCAAATTACTCGGACGAATTCATTAGGTTTATTATGGAGTTTTAATCTTTCGTACGGTGGTGTAAGGTGTTCTCAAAAGTTGTAACGCATCCTACATTATTCTAAATTGCTTTTCCTGTTGCTAATTTCGCATACAGAGTCGTATCAAGTCCTGAGTGGTCGTACGATGTTCAAATGACTCGGACGAATTCATTAGGTTTATTATGGAGTTTTAAGTTTACGTACGGTGTTGTAATGTTTTGTTAGGAGCTGTAAGGTGCTGTACGTTATACTAACATGCTTTTCAAGGCGGTAATGTGGCATACAGAGTCGTAATATATTCCAAATTGTTGTATGGTGTTCAAATTACTCGGACGAATTCATTAGGTTTATTATGGAGTTTTAATCTTTCGTACGGTGGTGTAAGGTATTCTCAAAAGTTGTAACGCATCCTACGTTATTCTAAATTGCTTTTCCTGTTGCTAATTTCGCATACAGAGTCGTAACAAGTCCTGAGTGGTCGTACGATGTTCAAATGACTCGGACGAATTCATTCGGTTTATTATGGAGTTTTAAGTTTACGTACGGTGTTGTAATGTTTTGTTAGGAGTTGTAAGGTGCCGTACGTTATACTAACATGCTTTCCAAGGCGGTAATGTGGCATAGAGAGTCTTAATATATTCCAAATTGTTGTATGGTGTTCAAATTACTCGGACGAATTCATTAGGTTTATTATGGAGTTTTAATCTTTCGTACGGTGGTGTAAGGTGTTCTCAAAAGTTGTAACGCATCCTACATTATTCTAAATTGCTTTTCCTGATGCTAATTTTGCATACAGAGTCGTAACAAGTCCTGAGTGGTCGTACGATGTTCAAATGACTCGGACGAATTCATTAGGTTTATTATGGAGTTTTAAGTTTACGTACGGTGTTGTAATGTTTTGTTAGGAGTTGTAAGGTGCCGTACGTTATACTAACATGCTTTTCAAGGCGGTAATGTGGCATACAGAGTCGTAATATAGTCCAAATTGTTGTATGGTGTTCAAATTACTCGGACGAATTCATTAGGTTTATTATGGAGTTTTAATATTTCGTAAGGTGGTGTAAGGTGTTCTCAAAAGTTGTAACGCATCCTACATTATTCTAAATTACTTTTCCTGTTGCTAATTTCGCATACAGAGTCGTAACAAGTCCTGAGTGGTCGTACGATGTTCAAATGACTCGGACGAATTCATTAGGTTTATTATGGAGTTTTAAGTTTACGTACGGTTTTGTAATGTTTTGTTAGGAGCTGTAAGGTGCCGTACGTTATACTAACACGCTTTTCAAGGCGGTAATGTGGCATACAAAGTCGTAATATATTCCAAACTGTTGTATGGTGTTCAAATTACTCGGACGAATTCATTAGGTTTATTATGGAGTTTTAATCTTTCGTACGGTGGTGTAAGGTGTTCTCAAAAGTTGTAACGCATCCTACATTATTCTAAATTGCTTTTCCTGTTGCTAATTTCGCATACAGAGTCGTAACAAGTCCTGAGTGGTCGTACGATGTTCAAATGACTCGGACGAATTCATTAGGTTTATTATGGAGATTTAAGTTTACATACGGTGTTGTAATGTTTTGTTAGGAGCTGTAAGGTTCCGTACGTTATACTAACATGCTTTTCAAGGCGGTAATGTGGCATACAGAGTCGTAATATATTCCTAATTGTTGTATGGCGTTCAAATTACTCGGACGAATTCATTAGGTTTATTATGGAGTTTTAATCTTTCGTACGGTGGTGTAAGGTGTTCTCAAAAGTTGTAACGCATCCTACATTATTCTAAATTGCTTTTCCTGTTGCTAATTTCGCATACAGAGTCGTATCAAATCCTGAGTGGTCGTACGATGTTCAAATGACTCGGACGAATTCATTAGGTTTATTATGGAGTTTTAAGTTTGTTGTAATATATTCCTAATTGTTGTATGGTGTTCAAATTACTCGGACGAATTCATTAGGTTTATTATGTAGTTTTAATCTTTCGTACGGTGGTGTAAGGTGTTCTCAAAAGTTGTAACGCATCCTACATTATTCTAAATTGCTTTTCCTGTTGCTAATTTTGCATACAGAGTCGTATCAAATCCTGAGTGGTCGTACGATGTTCAAATGACTCGGACGAATTCATTAGGTTTATTATGGAGTTTTAAGTTTGTTGTAATGTTTTGTTAGGAGTTGTAAGGTGCCGTACGTTATACTAACATGCTTTTCAAGGCGGTAATGTGGCATACAGAGTCGTAATATATTCCAAATTGTTGTATGGTGTTCAAATTACTCGGACGAATTCATTAGGTTTATTATGGAGTTTTAATCTTTCGTACGGTGGTGTAAGGTCTTCTCAAAAGTTGTAACGCATCCTACATTATTCTAAATTGCTTTTCCTGTTGCTAATTTCGCATACAGAGTCGTAACAAGTCCTGAGTGGTCGTACGATGTTCAAATGACTCGGACGAATTCATTAGGTTTATTATGGAGTTTTAAGTTTACGTACGGTGTTGTAATGTTTTGTTAGGAGTTGTAAGGTGCCGTACGTTATACTAACATGCTTTCCAAGGCGGTAATGTGGCATAGAGAGTCTTAATATATTCCAAATTGTTGTATGGTGTTCAAATTACTCGGACGAATTCATTAGGTTTATTATGGAGTTTTAATCTTTCGTACGGTGGTGTAAGGTGTTCTAAAAGGTTGTAACGCATCCTACATTATTCAAAATTGCTTTTGCTGTTGCTAATTTCGCATACAGAGTCGTAACAAGTCCTGAGTGGTCGTATGATGTTCAAATGACTCGGACGAATTCATTAGGTTTATTATGGAGTTTTAAGTTTACGTACGGTGTTGTAATGTTTTGTTAGGAGTTGTAAGGTGCCGTACGTAATACTAACACGCTTTTCAAGGCGGTAATGTGGCATACAGAGTCGTAATATATTCCAAATTGTTGTATGGTGTTCAAATTACTCGGACGAATTCATTAGGTTTATTATGGAGTTTTAATCTTTCGTACGGTGGTGTAAGGTGTTCTCAAAAGTTGTAACGCATCCTACATTATTCTAAATTGCTTTTCCTGTTGCTAATTTCGCATACAGAGTCGTATCAAGTCCTGAGTGGTCGTACGATGTTCAAATGACTCGGACGAATTCATTAGGTTTATTATGGAGTTTTAAGTTTACGTACGGTGTTGTAATGTTTTGTTAGGAGCTGTAAGGTGCCGTACGTTATACTAACATGCTTTTCAAGGCGGTAATGTGGCATACAGAGTCGTAATATATTCCAAATTGTTGTATGGTGTTCAAATTACTCGGACGAATTCATTAGGTTTATTATGGAGTTTTAATCTTTCGTACGGTGGTGTAAGGTGTTCTCAAAAGTTGTAACGCATCCTACATTATTCTAAATTGCTTTTCCTGTTGCTAATTTCGCATACAGAGTCGTATCAAGTCCTGAGTGGTCGTACGATGTTCAAATGACTCGGACGAATTCATTAGGTTTTTTATGGAGTTTTAAGTTTACGTACGGTGTTGTAATGTTTTGTTAGGAGCTGTAAGGTGCCGTACGTTATACTAACATGCTTTTCAAGGCGGTAATGTGGCATACAAAGTCGTAATATATTCCAAATTGTTGTATGGTGTTCAAATTACTCGGACGAATTCATTAGGTTTATTATGGAGTTTTAATCTTTCGTACGGTGGTGTAAGGTCTTCTCAAAAGTTGTAACGCATCCTACATTATTCTAAATTGCTTTTCCTGTTGCTAATTTCGCATACAGAGTCGTAACAAGTCCTGAGTGGTCGTACGATGTTCAAATGACTCGGACGAATTCATTAGGTTTATTATGGAGTTTTAAGTTTACGTACGGTGTTGTAATGTTTTGTTAGGAGTTGTAAGGTGCCGTACGTTATACTAACATGCTTTCCAAGGCGGTAATGTGGCATAGAGAGTCTTAATATATTCCAAATTGTTGTATGGTGTTCAAATTACTCGGACGAATTCATTAGGTTTATTATGGAGTTTTAATCTTTCGTACGGTGGTGTAAGGTGTTCTAAAAGGTTGTAACGCATCCTACATTATTCAAAATTGCTTTTGCTGTTGCTAATTTCGCATACAGAGTCGTAACAAGTCCTGAGTGGTCGTATGATGTTCAAATGACTCGGACGAATTCATTAGGTTTATTATGGAGTTTTAAGTTTACGTACGGTGTTGTAATGTTTTGTTAGGAGTTGTAAGGTGCCGTACGTTATACTAACACGCTTTTCAAGGCGGTAATGTGGCATACAGAGTCGTAATATATTCCAAATTGTTGTATGGTGTTCAAATTACTCGGACGAATTCATTAGGTTTATTATGGAGTTTTAATCTTTCGTACGGTGGTGTAAGGTGTTCTCAAAAGTTGTAACGCATCCTACATTATTCTAAATTGCTTTTCCTGTTGCTAATTTCGCATACAGAGTCGTATCAAGTCCTGAGTGGTCGTACGATGTTCAAATGACTCGGACGAATTCATTAGGTTTATTATGGAGTTTTAAGTTTACGTACGGTGTTGTAATGTTTTGTTAGGAGCTGTAAGGTGCCGTACGTTATACTAACATGCTTTTCAAGGCGGTAATGTGGCATACAGAGTCGTAATATATTCCAAATTGTTGTATGGTGTTCAAATTACTCGGACGAATTCATTAGGTTTATTATGGAGTTTTAATCTTTCGTACGGTGGTGTAAGGTATTCTCAAAAGTTGTAACGCATCCTACATTATTCTAAATTGCTTTTCCTGTTGCTAATTTCGCATACAGAGTCGTAACAAGTCCTGAGTGGTCGTACGATGTTCAAATGACTCGGACGAATTCATTAGGTTTATTATGGAGTTTTAAGTTTACGTACGGTGTTGTAATGTTTTGTTAGGAGCTGTAAGGTGCCGTACGTTATACTAACATGCTTTTCAAGGCGGTAATGTGGCATATAGAGTTGTAATATATTCCAAATTGTTGTATGGTGTTTCAAATTACTCGGACGAATTCATTAGGTTTATTATGGAGTTTTAATCTTTCGTACGATGGTGTAAGGTGTTCTCAAAAGTTGTAACGCATCCTACATTATTCTAAATTGCTTTTCCTGTTGCTAATATCGCATAAAGAGTCGTAACAAATCCTGAGTGGTCGTACGATGTTCAAATGACTCGGACGAATTCATTAGGTTTATTATGGAGTTTTAAGTTTACGTACGGTGTTGTAATGTTTTGTTAGGAGCTGTAAGGTGCCGTACGTTATACTAACATGCTTTTCAAGGCGGTAATGTGGCATATAGAGTTGTAATATATTCCAAATTGTTGTATGGTGTTTCAAATTACTCGGACGAATTCATTAGGTTTATTATGGAGTTTTAATCTTTCGTACGGTGGTGTAAGGTGTTCTCAAAAGTTGTAACGCATCCTACATTATTCTAAATTGCTTTTCCTGTTGCTAATTTTGCATACAGAGTCGTATCAAATCCTGAGTGGTCGTACGATGTTCAAATGACTCGGACGAATTCATTAGGTTTATTATGGAGTTTTAAGTTTGTTGTAATGTTTTGTTAGGAGTTGTAAGGTGCCGTACGTTATACTAACATGCTTTTCAAGGCGGTAATGTGGCATACAGAGTCGTAATATATTCCAAATTGTTGTATGGTGTTCAAATTACTCGGACGAATTCATTAGGTTTATTATGGAGTTTTAATCTTTCGTACGGTGGTGTAAGGTCTTCTCAAAAGTTGTAACGCATCCTACATTATTCTAAATTGCTTTTCCTGTTGCTAATTTCGCATACAGAGTCGTAACAAGTCCTGAGTGGTCGTACGATGTTCAAATGACTCGGACGAATTCATTAGGTTTATTATGGAGTTTTAAGTTTACGTACGGTGTTGTAATGTTTTGTTAGGAGTTGTAAGGTGCCGTACGTTATACTAACATGCTTTCCAAGGCGGTAATGTGGCATAGAGAGTCTTAATATATTCCAAATTGTTGTATGGTGTTCAAATTACTCGGACGAATTCATTAGGTTTATTATGGAGTTTTAATCTTTCGTACGGTGGTGTAAGGTGTTCTAAAAGGTTGTAACGCATCCTACATTATTCAAAATTGCTTTTGCTGTTGCTAATTTCGCATACAGAGTCGTAACAAGTCCTGAGTGGTCGTATGATGTTCAAATGACTCGGACGAATTCATTAGGTTTATTATGGAGTTTTAAGTTTACGTACGGTGTTGTAATGTTTTGTTAGGAGTTGTAAGGTGCCGTACGTAATACTAACACGCTTTTCAAGGCGGTAATGTGGCATACAGAGTCGTAATATATTCCAAATTGTTGTATGGTGTTCAAATTACTCGGACGAATTCATTAGGTTTATTATGGAGTTTTAATCTTTCGTACGGTGGTGTAAGGTGTTCTCAAAAGTTGTAACGCATCCTACATTATTCTAAATTGCTTTTCCTGTTGCTAATTTCGCATACAGAGTCGTATCAAGTCCTGAGTGGTCGTACGATGTTCAAATGACTCGGACGAATTCATTAGGTTTATTATGGAGTTTTAAGTTTACGTACGGTGTTGTAATGTTTTGTTAGGAGCTGTAAGGTGCCGTACGTTATACTAACATGCTTTTCAAGGCGGTAATGTGGCATACAGAGTCGTAATATATTCCAAATTGTTGTATGGTGTTCAAATTACTCGGACGAATTCATTAGGTTTATTATGGAGTTTTAATCTTTCGTACGGTGGTGTAAGGTCTTCTCAAAAGTTGTAACGCATCCTACATTATTCTAAATTGCTTTTCCTGTTGCTAATTTCGCATACAGAGTCGTAACAAGTCCTGAGTGGTCGTACGATGTTCAAATGACTCGGACGAATTCATTAGGTTTATTATGGAGTTTTAAGTTTACGTACGGTGTTGTAATGTTTTGTTAGGAGTTGTAAGGTGCCGTACGTTATACTAACATGCTTTCCAAGGCGGTAATGTGGCATAGAGAGTCTTAATATATTCCAAATTGTTGTATGGTGTTCAAATTACTCGGACGAATTCATTAGGTTTATTATGGAGTTTTAATCTTTCGTACGGTGGTGTAAGGTGTTCTAAAAGGTTGTAACGCATCCTACATTATTCAAAATTGCTTTTGCTGTTGCTAATTTCGCATACAGAGTCGTAACAAGTCCTGAGTGGTCGTATGATGTTCAAATGACTCGGACGAATTCATTAGGTTTATTATGGAGTTTTAAGTTTACGTACGGTGTTGTAATGTTTTGTTAGGAGTTGTAAGGTGCCGTACGTTATACTAACACGCTTTTCAAGGCGGTAATGTGGCATACAGAGTCGTAATATATTCCAAATTGTTGTATGGTGTTCAAATTACTCGGACGAATTCATTAGGTTTATTATGGAGTTTTAATCTTTCGTACGGTGGTGTAAGGTGTTCTCAAAAGTTGTAACGCATCCTACATTATTCTAAATTGCTTTTCCTGTTGCTAATTTCGCATACAGAGTCGTATCAAGTCCTGAGTGGTCGTACGATGTTCAAATGACTCGGACGAATTCATTAGGTTTATTATGGAGTTTTAAGTTTACGTACGGTGTTGTAATGTTTTGTTAGGAGCTGTAAGGTGCCGTACGTTATACTAACATGCTTTTCAAGGCGGTAATGTGGCATACAGAGTCGTAATATATTCCAAATTGTTGTATGGTGTTCAAATTACTCGGACGAATTCATTAGGTTTATTATGGAGTTTTAATCTTTCGTACGGTGGTGTAAGGTATTCTCAAAAGTTGTAACGCATCCTACATTATTCTAAATTGCTTTTCCTGTTGCTAATTTCGCATACAGAGTCGTAACAAGTCCTGAGTGGTCGTACGATGTTCAAATGACTCGGACGAATTCATTAGGTTTATTATGGAGTTTTAAGTTTACGTACGGTGTTGTAATGTTTTGTTAGGAGCTGTAAGGTGCCGTACGTTATACTAACATGCTTTTCAAGGCGGTAATGTGGCATATAGAGTTGTAATATATTCCAAATTGTTGTATGGTGTTTCAAATTACTCGGACGAATTCATTAGGTTTATTATGGAGTTTTAATCTTTCGTACGATGGTGTAAGGTGTTCTCAAAAGTTGTAACGCATCCTACATTATTCTAAATTGCTTTTCCTGTTGCTAATATCGCATAAAGAGTCGTAACAAATCCTGAGTGGTCGTACGATGTTCAAATGACTCGGACGAATTCATTAGGTTTATTATGGAGTTTTAATCTTTCGTACGGTGGTGTAAGGTGTTCTAAAAGGTTGTAACGCATCCTACATTATTCAAAATTGCTTTTGCTGTTGCTAATTTCGCATACAGAGTCGTAACAAGTCCTGAGTGGTCGTATGATGTTCAAATGACTCGGACGAATTCATTAGGTTTATTATGGAGTTTTAAGTTTACGTACGGTGTTGTAATGTTTTGTTAGGAGTTGTAAGGTGCCGTACGTTATACTAACACGCTTTTCAAGGCGGTAATGTGGCATACAGAGTCGTAATATATTCCAAATTGTTGTATGGTGTTCAAATTACTCGGACGAATTCATTAGGTTTATTATGGAGTTTTAATCTTTCGTACGGTGGTGTAAGGTGTTCTCAAAAGTTGTAACGCATCCTACATTATTCTAAATTGCTTTTCCTGTTGCTAATTTCGCATACAGAGTCGTATCAAGTCCTGAGTGGTCGTACGATGTTCAAATGACTCGGACGAATTCATTAGGTTTATTATGGAGTTTTAAGTTTACGTACGGTGTTGTAATGTTTTGTTAGGAGCTGTAAGGTGCCGTACGTTATACTAACATGCTTTTCAAGGCGGTAATGTGGCATACAGAGTCGTAATATATTCCAAATTGTTGTATGGTGTTCAAATTACTCGGACGAATTCATTAGGTTTATTATGGAGTTTTAATCTTTCGTACGGTGGTGTAAGGTATTCTCAAAAGTTGTAACGCATCCTACATTATTCTAAATTGCTTTTCCTGTTGCTAATTTCGCATACAGAGTCGTAACAAGTCCTGAGTGGTCGTACGATGTTCAAATGACTCGGACGAATTCATTAGGTTTATTATGGAGTTTTAAGTTTACGTACGGTGTTGTAATGTTTTGTTAGGAGCTGTAAGGTGCCGTACGTTATACTAACATGCTTTTCAAGGCGGTAATGTGGCATATAGAGTTGTAATATATTCCAAATTGTTGTATGGTGTTTCAAATTACTCGGACGAATTCATTAGGTTTATTATGGAGTTTTAATCTTTCGTACGATGGTGTAAGGTGTTCTCAAAAGTTGTAACGCATCCTACATTATTCTAAATTGCTTTTCCTGTTGCTAATATCGCATAAAGAGTCGTAACAAATCCTGAGTGGTCGTACGATGTTCAAATGACTCGGACGAATTCATTAGGTTTATTATGGAGTTTTAATCTTTCGTACGGTGGTGTAAGGTGTTCTAAAAGGTTGTAACGCATCCTACATTATTCAAAATTGCTTTTGCTGTTGCTAATTTCGCATACAGAGTCGTAACAAGTCCTGAGTGGTCGTATGATGTTCAAATGACTCGGACGAATTCATTAGGTTTATTATGGAGTTTTAAGTTTACGTACGGTGTTGTAATGTTTTGTTAGGAGTTGTAAGGTGCCGTACGTTATACTAACACGCTTTTCAAGGCGGTAATGTGGCATACAGAGTCGTAATATATTCCAAATTGTTGTATGGTGTTCAAATTACTCGGACGAATTCATTAGGTTTATTATGGAGTTTTAATCTTTCGTACGGTGGTGTAAGGTGTTCTCAAAAGTTGTAACGCATCCTACATTATTCTAAATTGCTTTTCCTGTTGCTAATTTCGCATACAGAGTCGTATCAAGTCCTGAGTGGTCGTACGATGTTCAAATGACTCGGACGAATTCATTAGGTTTATTATGGAGTTTTAAGTTTACGTACGGTGTTGTAATGTTTTGTTAGGAGCTGTAAGGTGCCGTACGTTATACTAACATGCTTTTCAAGGCGGTAATGTGGCATACAGAGTCGTAATATATTCCAAATTGTTGTATGGTGTTCAAATTACTCGGACGAATTCATTAGGTTTATTATGGAGTTTTAATCTTTCGTACGGTGGTGTAAGGTATTCTCAAAAGTTGTAACGCATCCTACATTATTCTAAATTGCTTTTCCTGTTGCTAATTTCGCATACAGAGTCGTAACAAGTCCTGAGTGGTCGTACGATGTTCAAATGACTCGGACGAATTCATTAGGTTTATTATGGAGTTTTAAGTTTACGTACGGTGTTGTAATGTTTTGTTAGGAGCTGTAAGGTGCCGTACGTTATACTAACATGCTTTTCAAGGCGGTAATGTGGCATATAGAGTTGTAATATATTCCAAATTGTTGTATGGTGTTTCAAATTACTCGGACGAATTCATTAGGTTTATTATGGAGTTTTAATCTTTCGTACGATGGTGTAAGGTGTTCTCAAAAGTTGTAACGCATCCTACATTATTCTAAATTGCTTTTCCTGTTGCTAATATCGCATAAAGAGTCGTAACAAATCCTGAGTGGTCGTACGATGTTCAAATGACTCGGACGAATTCATTAGGTTTATTATGGAGTTTTAAGTTTACGTACGGTGTTGTAATGTTTTGTTAGGAGTTGTAAGGTGCCGTACGTTATACTAACACGCTTTTCAAGGCGGTAATGTGGCATACAGAGTCGTAATATATTCCAAATTGTTGTATGGTGTTCAAATTACTCGGACGAATTCATTAGGTTTATTATGGAGTTTTAATCTTTCGTACGGTGGTGTAAGGTGTTCTCAAAAGTTGTAACGCATCCTACATTATTCTAAATTGCTTTTCCTGTTGCTAATTTCGCATACAGAGTCGTAACAAGTCCTGAGTGGTCGTACGATGTTCAAATGACTCGGACGAATTCATTAGGTTTATTATGGAGTTTTAAGTTTACGTACGGTGTTGTAATGTTTTGTTAGGAGTTGTAAGGTGCCGTACGTTATACTAACATGCTTTTCAAGGCGGTAATGTGGCATACAGAGTCGTAATATAGTCCAAATTGTTGTATGGTGTTCAAATTACTCGGACGAATTCATTAGGTTTATTATGGAGTTTTAATCTTTCGTACGGTGGTGTAAGGTATTCTAAAAAGTTGTAACGCATCCTACATTATTCTAAATTGCTTTTCCTGTTGCTAATTTCGCATACAGAGTCGTAACAAGTCCTGAGTGGTCGTACGATGTTCAAATGACTCGGACGAATTCATTAGGTTTATTATGGAGTTTTAAGTTTACGTACGGTGTTGTAATGTTTTGTTAGGAGCTGTAAGGTGCCGTACGTTATACTAACATGCTTTTCAAGGCGGTAATGTGGCATATAGAGTTGTAATATATTCCAAATTGTTGTATGGTGTTTCAAATTACTCGGACGAATTCATTAGGTTTATTATGGAGTTTTAATCTTTCGTACGATGGTGTAAGGTGTTCTCAAAAGTTGTAACGCATCCTACATTATTCTAAATTGCTTTTCCTGTTGCTAATATCGCATAAAGAGTCGTAACAAATCCTGAGTGGTCGTACGATGTTCAAATGACTCGGACGAATTCATTAGGTTTATTATGGAGTTTTAAGTTTACGTACGGTGTTGTAATGTTTTGTTAGGAGTTGTAAGGTGCCGTACGTTATACTAACACGCTTTTCAAGGCGGTAATGTGGCATACAGTGTCGTAATATATTCCAAATTGTTGTATGGTGTTCAAAGTACTCGGACGAATTCATTAGGTTTATTATGGAGTTTTAATCTTTCGTACGGTGGTGTAAGGTGTTCTCAAAAGTTGTAACGCATCCTACATTATTCTAAATTGCTTTTCCTGTTGCTAATTTCGCATACAGAGTCGTAACAAGTCCTGAGTGGTCGTACGATGTTCAAATGACTCGGACGAATTCATTAGGTTTATTATGGAGTTTTAAGTTTACGTACGGTGTTGTAATGTTTTGTTAGGAGTTGTAAGGTGCCGTACGTTATACTAACATGCTTTTCAAGGCGGTAATGTGGCATACAGAGTCGTAATATAGTCCAAATTGTTGTATGGTGTTCAAATTACTCGGACGAATTCATTAGGTTTATTATGGAGTTTTAATATTTCGTAAGGTGGTGTAAGGTGTTCTCAAAAGTTGTAACGCATCCTACATTATTCTAAATTACTTTTCCTGTTGCTAATTTCGCATACAGAGTCGTAACATGTCCTGAGTGGTCGTACGATGTTCAAATGACTCGGACGAATTCATTAGGTTTATTATGGAGTTTTAAGTTTACGTACGGTTTTGTAATGTTTTGTTAGGAGCTGTAAGGTGCCGTACGTTATACTAACACGCTTTTCAAGGCGGTAATGTGGCATACAAAGTCGTAATATATTCCAAACTGTTGTATGGTGTTCAAATTACTCGGACGAATTCATTAGGTTTATTATGGAGTTTTAATCTTTCGTACGGTGGTGTAAGGTGTTCTCAAAAGTTGTAACGCATCCTACATTATTCTAAATTGCTTTTCCTGTTGCTAATTTCGCATACAGAGTCGTAACAAGTCCTGAGTGGTCGTACGATGTTCAAATGACTCGGACGAATTCATTAGGTTTATTATGGAGATTTAAGTTTACATACGGTGTTGTAATGTTTTGTTAGGAGCTGTAAGGTTTCGTACGTTATACTAACATGCTTTTCAAGGCGGTAATGTGGCATACAGAGTCGTAATATATTCCTAATTGTTGTATGGTGTTCAAATTACTCGGACGAATTCATTAGGTTTATTATGGAGTTTTAATCTTTCGTACGGTGGTGTAAGGTGTTCTCAAAAGTTGTAACGCATCCTACATTATTCTAAATTGCTTTTCCTGTTGCTAATTTCGCATACAGAGTCGTAACAAGTCCTGAGTGGTCGTACGATGTTTAAATGACTCGGACGAATTCATTAGGTTTATTATGGAGTTTTAAGTTTACGTACGGTGTTGTAATGTTTTGTTAGGAGTTGTAAGGTGCCGTACGTTATACTAACATGCTTTTCAAGGCGGTAATGTGGCATACAGAGTCGTAATATAGTCCAAATTGTTGTATGGTGTTCAAATTACTCGGACGAATTCATTAGGTTTATTATGGAGTTTTAATCTTTCGTACGGTGGTGTAAGGTATTCTAAAAAGTTGTAACGCATCCTACATTATTCTAAATTGCTTTTCCTGTTGCTAATTTCGCATACAGAGTCGTAACAAGTCCTGAGTGGTCGTACGATGTTCAAATGACTCGGACGAATTCATTAGGTTTATTATGGAGTTTTAAGTTTACGTACGGTGTTGTAATGTTTTGTTAGGAGCTGTAAGGTGCCGTACGTTATACTAACATGCTTTTCAAGGCGGTAATGTGGCATATAGAGTTGTAATATATTCCAAATTGTTGTATGGTGTTTCAAATTACTCGGACGAATTCATTAGGTTTATTATGGAGTTTTAATCTTTCGTACGATGGTGTAAGGTGTTCTCAAAAGTTGTAACGCATCCTACATTATTCTAAATTGCTTTTCCTGTTGCTAATATCGCATAAAGAGTCGTAACAAATCCTGAGTGGTCGTACGATGTTCAAATGACTCGGACGAATTCATTAGGTTTATTATGGAGTTTTAAGTTTACGTACGGTGTTGTAATGTTTTGTTAGGAGTTGTAAGGTGCCGTACGTTATACTAACACGCTTTTCAAGGCGGTAATGTGGCATACAGAGTCGTAATATATTCCAAATTGTTGTATGGTGTTCAAAGTACTCGGACGAATTCATTAGGTTTATTATGGAGTTTTAATCTTTCGTACGGTGGTGTAAGGTGTTCTCAAAAGTTGTAACGCATCCTACATTATTCTAAATTGCTTTTCCTGTTGCTAATTTCGCATACAGAGTCGTAACAAGTCCTGAGTGGTCGTACGATGTTCAAATGACTCGGACGAATTCATTAGGTTTATTATGGAGTTTTAAGTTTACGTACGGTGTTGTAATGTTTTGTTAGGAGTTGTAAGGTGCCGTACGTTATACTAACATGCTTTTCAAGGCGGTAATGTGGCATACAGAGTCGTAATATAGTCCAAATTGTTGTATGGTGTTCAAATTACTCGGACGAATTCATTAGGTTTATTATGGAGTTTTAATATTTCGTAAGGTGGTGTAAGGTGTTCTCAAAAGTTGTAACGCATCCTACATTATTCTAAATTACTTTTCCTGTTGCTAATTTCGCATACAGAGTCGTAACATGTCCTGAGTGGTCGTACGATGTTCAAATGACTCGGACGAATTCATTAGGTTTATTATGGAGTTTTAAGTTTACGTACGGTTTTGTAATGTTTTGTTAGGAGCTGTAAGGTGCCGTACGTTATACTAACACGCTTTTCAAGGCGGTAATGTGGCATACAAAGTCGTAATATATTCCAAACTGTTGTATGGTGTTCAAATTACTCGGACGAATTCATTAGGTTTATTATGGAGTTTTAATCTTTCGTACGGTGGTGTAAGGTGTTCTCAAAAGTTGTAACGCATCCTACATTATTCTAAATTGCTTTTCCTGTTGCTAATTTCGCATACAGAGTCGTAACAAGTCCTGAGTGGTCGTACGATGTTCAAATGACTCGGACGAATTCATTAGGTTTATTATGGAGATTTAAGTTTACATACGGTGTTGTAATGTTTTGTTAGGAGCTGTAAGGTTTCGTACGTTATACTAACATGCTTTTCAAGGCGGTAATGTGGCATACAGAGTCGTAATATATTCCTAATTGTTGTATGGTGTTCAAATTACTCGGACGAATTCATTAGGTTTATTATGGAGTTTTAATCTTTCGTACGGTGGTGTAAGGTGTTCTCAAAAGTTGTAACGCATCCTACATTATTCTAAATTGCTTTTCCTGTTGCTAATTTCGCATACAGAGTCGTATCAAGTCCTGAGTGGTCGTACGATGTTCAAATGACTCGGACGAATTCATTAGGTTTATTATGGAGTTTTAAGTTTACGTACGGTGTTGTAATGTTTTGTTAGGAGTTGTAAGGTGACGTACGTTATACTAACATGCTTTTCAAGGCGGTAATGTGGCATACAGAGTCGTAATATATTCCAAATTGTTGTATGGTGTTCAAATTACTCGGACGAATTCATTAGGTTTATTATGGAGTTTTAATCTTTCGTACGGTGGTGTAAGGTCTTCTCAAAAGTTGTAACGCATCCTACATTATTCTAAATTGCTTTTCCTGTTGCTAATTTCGCATACAGAGTCGTAACAAGTCCTGAGTGGTCGTACGATGTTCAAATGACTCGGACGAATTCATTAGGTTTATTATGGAGTTTTAAGTTTACGTACGGTGTTGTAATGTTTTGTTAGGAGCTGTAAGGTGCCGTACGTTATACTAACATGCTTTTCAAGGCGGTAATGTGGCATATAGAGTTGTAATATATTCCAAATTGTTGTATGGTGTTTCAAATTACTCGGACGAATTCATTAGGTTTATTATGGAGTTTTAATCTTTCGTACGGTGGTGTAAGGTGTTCTCAAAAGTTGTAACGCATCCTACATTATTCTAAATTGCTTTTCCTGTTGCTAATATCGCATAAAGAGTCGTAACAAATCCTGAGTGGTCGTACGATGTTCAAATGACTCGGACGAATTCATTAGGTTTATTATGGAGTTTTAAGTTTACGTACGGTGTTGTAATGTTTTGTTAGGAGTTGTAAGGTGCCGTACGTTATACTAACACGCTTTTCAAGGCGGTAATGTGGCATACAGAGTCGTAATATATTCCAAATTGTTGTATGGTGTTCAAATTACTCGGACGAATTCATTAGGTTTATTATGGAGTTTTAATCTTTCGTACGGTGGTGTAAGGTGTTCTCAAAAGTTGTAACGCATCCTACATTATTCTAAATTGCTTTTCCTGTTGCTAATTTCGCATACAGAGTCGTAACAAGTCCTGAGTGGTCGTACGATGTTCAAATGACTCGGACGAATTCATTAGGTTTATTATGGAGTTTTAAGTTTACGTACGGTGTTGTAATGTTTTGTTAGGAGTTGTAAGGTGCCGTACGTTATACTAACATGCTTTTCAAGGCGGTAATGTGGCATACAGAGTCGTAATATAGTCCAAATTGTTGTATGGTGTTCAAATTACTCGGACGAATTCATTAGGTTTATTATGGAGTTTTAATATTTCGTAAGGTGGTGTAAGGTGTTCTCAAAAGTTGTAACGCATCCTACATTATTCTAAATTACTTTTCCTGTTGCTAATTTCGCATACAGAGTCGTAACATGTCCTGAGTGGTCGTACGATGTTCAAATGACTCGGACGAATTCATTAGGTTTATTATGGAGTTTTAAGTTTACGTACGGTTTTGTAATGTTTTGTTAGGAGCTGTAAGGTGCCGTACGTTATACTAACACGCTTTTCAAGGCGGTAATGTGCCATACAAAGTCGTAATATATTCCAAACTGTTGTATGGTGTTCAAATTACTCGGACGAATTCATTAGGTTTATTATGGAGTTTTAATCTTTCGTACGGTGGTGTAAGGTGTTCTCAAAAGTTGTAACGCATCCTACATTATTCTAAATTGCTTTTCCTGTTGCTAATTTCGCATACAGAGTCGTAACAAGTCCTGAGTGGTCGTACGATGTTCAAATGACTCGGACGAATTCATTAGGTTTATTATGGAGATTTAAGTTTACATACGGTGTTGTAATGTTTTGTTAGGAGCTGTAAGGTTTCGTACGTTATACTAACATGCTTTTCAAGGCGGTAATGTGGCATACAGAGTCGTAATATATTCCTAATTGTTGTATGGTGTTCAAATTACTCGGACGAATTCATTAGGTTTATTATGGAGTTTTAATCTTTCGTACGGTGGTGTAAGGTGTTCTCAAAAGTTGTAACGCATCCTACATTATTCTAAATTGCTTTTCCTGTTGCTAATTTCGCATACAGAGTCGTATCAAGTCCTGAGTGGTCGTACGATGTTCAAATGACTCGGACGAATTCATTAGGTTTATTATGGAGTTTTAAGTTTACGTACGGTGTTGTAATGTTTTGTTAGGAGTTGTAAGGTGACGTACGTTATACTAACATGCTTTTCAAGGCGGTAATGTGGCATACAGAGTCGTAATATATTCCAAATTGTTGTATGGTGTTCAAATTACTCGGACGAATTCATTAGGTTTATTATGGAGTTTTAATCTTTCGTACGGTGGTGTAAGGTCTTCTCAAAAGTTGTAACGCATCCTACATTATTCTAAATTGCTTTTCCTGTTGCTAATTTCGCATACAGAGTCGTAACAAGTCCTGAGTGGTCGTACGATGTTCAAATGACTCGGACGAATTCATTAGGTTTATTATGGAGTTTTAAGTTTACGTACGGTGTTGTAATGTTTTGTTAGGAGTTGTAAGGTGCCGTACGTTATACTAACATGCTTTCCAAGGCGGTAATGTGGCATAGAGAGTCTTAATATATTCCAAATTGTTGTATGGTGTTCAAATTACTCGGACAAATTCATTAGGTTTATTATGGAGTTTTAATCTTTCGTACGGTGGTGTAAGGTGTTCTCAAAAGTTGTAACGCATCCTACATTATTCTAAATTGCTTTTCCTGTTGCTAATTTCGCATACAGAGTCGTAACAAGTCCTGAGTGGTCGTACGATGTTCAAATGACTCGGACGAATTCATTAGGTTTATTATGGAGTTTTAAGTTTACGTACGGTGTTGTAATGTTTTGTTAGGAGTTGTAAGGTGCCGTACGTTATACTAACATGCTTTCCAAGGCGGTAATGTGGCATAGAGAGTCTTAATATATTCCAAATTGTTGTATGGTGTTCAAATTACTCGGACGAATTCATTAGGTTTATTATGGAGTTTTAATCTTTCGTACGGTGGTGTAAGGTGTTCTCAAAAGTTGTAACGCATCCTACATTATTCTAAATTGCTTTTCCTGTTGCTAATTTCGCATACAGAGTCGTAACAAGTCCTGAGTGGTCGTACGATGTTCAAATGACTCGGACGAATTCATTAGGTTTATTATGGAGTTTTAAGTTTACGTACGGTGTTGTAATGTTTTGTTAGGAGTTGTAAGGTGCCGTACGTTATACTAACATGCTTTCCAAGGCGGTAATGTGGCATAGAGAGTCTTAATATATTCCAAATTGTTGTATGGTGTTCAAATTACTCGGACGAATTCATTAGGTTTATTATGGAGTTTTAATCTTTCGTACGGTGGTGTAAGGTGTTCTCACAAGTTGTAACGCATCCTACATTATTCTAAATTGCTTTTACTGTTGCTAATTTCGCATACAGAGTCGTATCAAGTCCTGAGTGGTCGTACGATGTTCAAATGACTCGGACGAATTCATTAGGTTTATTATGGAGTTTTAAGTTTACGTACGGTGTTGTAATGTTTTGTTAGGAGCTGTAAGGTGCCGTACGTTATACTAACATGCTTTTCAAGGCGGTAATGTGGCATACAGAGTCGTAATATATTCCAAATTGTTGTATGGTGTTCAAATTACTCGGACGAATTCATTAGGTTTATTATGGGGTTTTAATCTTTCGTACGGTGGTGTAAGGTATTCTCAAAAGTTGTAACGCATCCTACATTATTCTAAATTGCTTTTCCTGTTGCTAATTTCGCATACAGAGTCGTAACAAGTCCTGAGGGGTCGTACGATGTTCAAATGACTCGGACGAATTCATTAGGTTTATTATGGAGTTTTAAGTTTACGTACGGTGTTGTAATGTTTTGTTAGGAGTTGTAAGGTGTCCTACGTTATACTAACATGATTTTCAAAGCGGTAATGTGGCATACAGAGTGGTAAGATATTCTAAATTGTTGTACGATGTTCAAATGACTCGGACGAATTCATTAGGTTTATTATGGAGTTTTAATGGTTCATACGGCGGTGTAAGGTGTTCTCAAAAGATGTAACGCATCCTACATTATTCTAAATTGCTTTTCCTGTTGCTAATTTCGCATACAGAGTCGTAACAAGTCCTGAGTGGTCGTACGATGTTCAAATGACTCGGACGAATTCATTAGTTTTATTATGGAGTTTTAAGTTTACGTAAGGTGTTGTAATGTTTTGTTAGGAGTTGTAAGGTGACGTACGTTATACTAACATGCTTTTCAAGCCAGTAATGTGGCATACGGAGTCGTAATATATTCCAAATTGTTGTATGGTGTTCAAATTACTCGGACGAATTAATTAGGTTTATTATGGAGTTTTAATCTTTCGTACGGTGGTGTAAGGTGTTCTCAAAAGTTGTAACGCATCCTACATTGTTCTAAATTGCTTTTCCTGTTTCTAATTTCGCATACAGAGTCGTAACAAGTCCTGAGTGGTCCTACGATGTTCAAATGACTCAGACAAATTCATTAGGTTTATTATGGAGTTTTAAGTTTACGTACGGTGTTGTAATGTTTTGTTCGGAGTTGTAAGGTGCCGTACGTTATACTAACATGCTTTTCAAGGCAGTAATGTGGCATACGGAGTCGTAATATATTCCAAATTGTTGTATGGTGTTCAAATTACTCGGACGAATTCATTAGGTTTATTATGGAGTTTTAATCTTTCGTACGGTGGTGTAAGGTGTTCTCAAAAGTTGTAACGCATCCTACATTATTCTAAATTGCTTTTCCTGTTTCTAATTTCGCATACAGAGTCGTAACAAGTCCTGAGTGGTCCTACGATGTTCAAATGACTCAGACAAATTCATTAGGTTTATTATGGAGTTTTAAGTTTACGTACGGTGTTGTAATGTTTTGTTAGGAGCTGTAAGGTGCCGTACGTTAAACTAACATGCTTTTCAAGGCGGTAATGTGGCATACAGAGTCGTAATATATTCCTAATTGTTGTATTGTGTTCAAATTACTCGGATGAATTCATTAGGTTTATTATGGAGTTTTAATCTTTCGTACGGTGGTGTAAGGTTTTCTCAAAAGTTGTAACGCATCCTACATTATTCTAAATTGCTTTTCCTGTTGCTAATTTCGCATACAGAGTCGTAACAAGTCCTGAGTGGTCGTACGATGTTCAAATGACTCGGACGAATTCATTAGGTTTATTATGGAGTTTTAAGTTTACGTACGGTGTTGTAATGTTTTGTTAGGAGTTGTAAGGTGCCGTACGTTATACTAACATGCTTTTCAAGGCGGTAATGTGGCATACAGAGTCGTAATATATTCCAAATTGTTGTATGGTGTTCAAATTACTCGGACGAATTCATTAGGTTTATTATGGAGTTTTAATCTTTCGTACGGTGGTGTAAGGTGTTCTCAAAAGTTGTAACGCATCCTACATTATTCTAAATTGCTTTTCCTGTTGCTAATTTCGCATACAGAGTCGTAACAAGTCCTGAGTGGTCGTACGATGTTCAAATGACTCGGACGAATTCATTAGGTTTATTATGGAGTTTTAAGTTTACGTACGGTGTTGTAATGTTTTGTTAGGAGTTGTAAGGTGCCGTACGTTATACTAACATGCTTTTCAAGGCGGTAATGTGGCATACAGAGTCGTAATATATTCCAAATTGTTGTATGGTGTTCAAATTACTCGGACGAATTCATTAGGTTTATTATGGAGTTTTAATCTTTCGTACGGTGGTGTAAGGTGTTCTCAAAAGTTATAACGCATCCTACATTATTCTAAATTGCTTTTCCTGTTGCTAATTTCGCATACAGAGTCGTAACAAGTCCTGAGTGGTCGTACGATGTTCAAATGACTCGGACGAATTCATTAGTTTTATTATGGAGTTTTAAGTTTACGTACGGTGTTGTAATGTTTTGTTAGGAGCTGTAAGGTGACGTACGTTAAACTAACATGCTTTTCAAGGCGGTAATGTGGCATACAGAGTCGTAATATATTCCAAATTGTTGTATTGTGTTCAAATTACTCGGACGAATTAATTAGGTTTATTATGGAGTTTTAATCTTTCGTACGGTGGTGTAAGGTTTTCTCAAAAGTTGTAACGCATCCTACATTATTCTAAATTGCTTTTCCTGTTGCTAATTTCGCATACAGAGTCGTAACAAGTCCTGAGTGGTCGTACGATGTTCAAATGACTCGGACGAATTCATTAGGTTTATTATGGAGTTTTAAGTTTACGTACGGTGTTGTAATGTTTTGTTAGGAGTTGTAAGGTGCCGTACGTTATATTAACATGCTTTTCAAGGCGGTAATGTGGCATACAGAGTCGTAATATATTCCAAATTGTTGTATGGTGTTCAAATTACTCGGACGAATTCATTAGGTTTATTATGGAGTTTTAATCTTTCGTACGGTGGTGTAAGGTGTTCTCAAAAGTTATAACGCATCCTACATTATTCTAAATTGCTTTTCCTGTTGCTAATTTCGCATACAGAGTCGTAACAAGTCCTGAGTGGTCGTACGATGTTCAAATGACTCGGACGAATTCATTAGTTTTATTATGGAGTTTTAAGTTTACGTACGGTGTTGTAATGTTTTGTTAGGAGCTGTAAGGTGACGTACGTTAAACTAACATGCTTTTCAAGGCGGTAATATGGCATACGGAGTCGTAATATATTCCAAATTGTTGTATTGTGTTCAAATTACTCGGACGAATTAATTAGGTTTATTATGGAGTTTTAATCTTTCGTACGGTGGTGTAAGGTTTTCTCAAAAGTTGTAACGCATCCTACATTATTCTAAATTGCTTTTCCTGTTGCTAATTTCGCATACAGAGTCGTAACAAGTCCTGAGTGGTCGTACGATGTTCAAATGACTCGGACGAATTCATTAGGTTTATTATGGAGTTTTAAGTTTACGTACGGTGTTGTAATGTTTTGTTAGGAGTTGTAAGGTGCCGTACGTTATACTAACATGCTTTTCAAGGCGGTAATGTGGCATACAGAGTCGTAATATATTCCAAATTGTTGTATGGTGTTCAAATTACTCGGACGAATTCATTAGGTTTATTATGGAGTTTTAATCTTTCGTACGGTGGTGTAAGGTGTTCTCAAAAGTTATAACGCATCCTACATTATTCTAAATTGCTTTTCCTGTTGCTAATTTCGCATACAGAGTCGTAACAAGTCCTGAGTGGTCGTACGATGTTCAAATGACTCGGACGAATTCATTAGTTTTATTATGGAGTTTTAAGTTTACGTACGGTGTTGTAATGTTTTGTTAGGAGCTGTAAGGTGACGTACGTTAAACTAACATGCTTTTCAAGGCGGTAATGTGGCATACGGAGTCGTAATATATTCCAAATTGTTGTATTGTGTTCAAATTACTCGGACGAATTCATTAGGTTTATTATGGAGTTTTAATCTTTCGTACGGTGGTGTAAGGTGTTCTCAAAAGTTATAACGCATCCTACATTATTCTAAATTGCTTTTCCTGTTGCTAATTTCGCATACAGAGTCGTAACAAGTCCTGAGTGGTCGTACGATGTTCAAATGACTCGGACGAATTCATTAGTTTTATTATGGAGTTTTAAGTTTACGTACGGTGTTGTAATGTTTTGTTAGGAGCTGTAAGGTGACGTACGTTAAACTAACATGCTTTTCAAGGCGGTAATGTGGCATACGGAGTCGTAATATATTCCAAATTGTTGTATTGTGTTCAAATTACTCGGACGAATTAATTAGGTTTATTATGGAGTTTTAATCTTTCGTACGGTGGTGTAAGGTTTTCTCAAAAGTTGTAACGCATCCTACATTATTCTAAATTGCTTTTCCTGTTGCTAATTTCGCATACAGAGTCGTAACAAGTCCTGAGTGGTCGTACGATGTTCAAATGACTCGGACGAATTCATTAGGTTTATTATGGAGTTTTAAGTTTACGTACGGTGTTGTAATGTTTTGTTAGGAGTTGTAAGGTGCCGTACGTTATACTAACATGCTTTTCAAGGCGGTAATGTGGCATACAGAGTCGTAATATATTCCAAATTGTTGTATGGTGTTCAAATTACTCGGACGAATTCATTAGGTTTATTATGGAGTTTTAATCTTTCGTACGGTGGTGTAAGGTGTTCTCAAAAGTTATAACGCATCCTACATTATTCTAAATTGCTTTTCCTGTTGCTAATTTCGCATACAGAGTCGTAACAAGTCCTGAGTGGTCGTACGATGTTCAAATGACTCGGACGAATTCATTAGTTTTATTATGGAGTTTTAAGTTTACGTACGGTGTTGTAATGTTTTGTTAGGAGCTGTAAGGTGACGTACGTTAAACTAACATGCTTTTCAAGGCGGTAATGTGGCATACGGAGTCGTAATATATTCCAAATTGTTGTATTGTGTTCAAATTACTCGGACGAATTAATTAGGTTTATTATGGAGTTTTAATCTTTCGTACGGTGGTGTAAGGTGTTCTCAAAAGTTGTAACGCATCCTACATTATTCTAAATTGCTTTTCCTGTTTCTAATTTCGCATACAGAGTCGTAACAAGTCCTGCGTGGTCCTACGATGTTCAAATGACTCAGACAAATTCATTATGTTTATTATGGAGTTTTAAGTTTACGTACGGTGTTGTAATGTTTTGTTAGAAGTTGTAAGGTGCCGTACGTTATACTAACATGCTTTTCAAGGCAGTAATGTGGCATACGGAGTCGTAATATATTCCAAATTGTTGTATGGTGTTCAAATTACTCGGACGAATTCATTAGGTTTATTATGGAGTTTTAATCTTTTGTACGGTGGTGTAAGGTGTTCTCAAAAGTTGTAACGCATCCTACATTATTCTAAATTGCTTTTCCTGTTGCTAATTTCGCATACAGAGTCGTATCAAGTCCTGAGTGGTCGTACGATGTTCAAATAACTCAGACGAATTCATTAGGTTTATTATGGAGTTTTAAGTTTACGTACGGTGTTGTAATATTTTGTTAGGAGTTGTAAGGTGTTTTACGTTATACTAACATGCTTTTCAAGGCGGTAATGTGGCATACAGAGTCGTAATATATTCCAAATTGTTGTATGGTGTTCAAATTACTCGGACGAATTCATTAGGTTTATTATGGAGTTTTAATCTTTCGTACGGTGGTGTAAGGTGTTCTCAAAAGTTGTAACGCATCCTACATTATTCTAAATTGCTTTTCCTGTTGCTAATTTCGCATACAGAGTCGTATCAAGTCCTGAGTGGTCGTACGATGTTCAAATAACTCAGACGAATTCATTAGGTTTATTATGGAGTTTTAAGTTTACGTACAGTGTTGTAATATTTTGTTAGGAGTTGTAAGGTGTTTTACGTTATACTATCATGCTTTTCAAGGCGGTAATGTGGCATACAGAGTCGTAATATATTCCAAATTGTTGTATGGTGTTCAAATTACTCGGACGAATTCATTAGGTTTATTATGGAGTTTTAATCTTTCGTACGGTGGTGTAAGGTGTTCTCAAAAGTTGTAACGCATCCTACATTATTCTAAATTGCTTTTCCTGTTTCTAATTTCGCATACAGAGTCGTAACAAGTCATGAGTGGTCCTACGATGTTCAAATGACTCAGACAAATTCATTAGGTTTATTATGGAGTTTTAAGTTTACGTACGGTGTTGTAATGTTTTGTTAGGAGCTGTAAGGTGCCGTACGTTAAACTAACATGCTTTTCAAGGCGGTAATGTGGCATACAGAGTCGTAATATATTCCTAATTGTTGTATTGTGTTCAAATTACTCGGATGAATTCATTAGGTTTATTATGGAGTTTTAATCTTTCGTACGGTGGTGTAAGGTTTTCTCAAAAGTTGTAACGCATCCTACATTATTCTAATTGCTTTTCCTGTTGCTAATTTCGCATACAGAGTCGTAACAAGTCCTGAGTGGTCGTACGATGTTCAAATGACTCGGACGAATTCATTAGGTTTATTATGGAGTTTTAAGTTTACGTACGGTGTTGTAATGTTTTGTTAGGAGTTGTAAGGTGCCGTACGTTATACTAACATGCTTTTCAAGGCGGTAATGTGGCATACAGAGTCGTAATATATTCCAAATTGTTGTATGGTGTTCAAATTACTCGGACGAATTCATTAGGTTTATTATGGAGTTTTAATCTTTCGTACGGTGGTGTAAGGTGTTCTCAAAAGTTGTAACGCATCCTACATTATTCTAAATTGCTTTTCCTGTTGCTAATTTCGCATACAGAGTCGTAACAAGTCCTGAGTGGTCGTACGATGTTCAAATGACTCGGACGAATTCATTAGTTTTATTATGGAGTTTTAAGTTTACGTAAGGTGTTGTAATGTTTTGTTAGGAGTTGTAAGGTGTCGTACGTTATACTAACATGCTTTTCAAGCCAGTAATGTGGCATACGGAGTCGTAATATATTCCAAATTGTTGTATGGTGTTCAAATTACTCGGACGAATTAATTAGGTTTATTATGGAGTTTTAATCCTTCGTACGGTGGTGTAAGGTGTTCTCAAAAGTTGTAACGCATCCTACATTATTCTAAATTGCTTTTCCTGTTGCTAATTTCGCATATAGAGTCGTAACAAGTCCTGAGTGGTCGTACGATGTTCAAACGACTCGGACGAATTCATTAGTTTTATTATGGAGTTTTAAGTTAACGTAAGGTGTTGTAATGTTTTGTTAGGAGTTGTAAGGTGCCGTACGTTAGACTAACATGCTTTTCAAGGCAGTAATGTGGCATACGGAGTCGTAATATATTCCAAATTGTTGTATGGTGTTCAAATTACTCGGACGAATTAATTAGGTTTATTATGGAGTTTTAATCTTTCGTACGGTGGTGTAAGGAGTTCTCAAAAGTTGTAACGTATCCTACATTATTCTAAATTGCTTTTCCTGTTGCTAATTTCGCATACAGAGTCGTAACACGTCCTGAGTGGTCGTACGATGTTCAAATGACTCGGACGAATTCATTAGGTTTATTATGGAGTTTTAAGTTTACGTACGGTGTTGTAATGTTTTGTTAGGAGTTATAAGGTGCCGTACGTTATACTAACATGCTTTCAAGGCAGTAATGTGGCATAAAGAGTCGTAATATATTCTAAATTGTAGTACGATGTTCAAAGGACTCGGACTAATTTATTAGGATTATTATGGAGTTTTAAGTTTACGTACGGTGTTGTAATGTTTTGTTAGGAGTTGAAAGGTGCCGTACGTTATACTAACATGCTTCTCAAGACGGTAATGTGGCATACAAAGTCGTAATATATTCTAAATTGTCGTACGATGTTCAAAGGACTCGGACGAATTCATTAGGTTTATTATGGAGTTTTAAGTTTACGTACGATGTTGTAATGTTTTGTTAGGAGTAGTAAGGCGTCCTACGTTATACTAACATGCTTTTCAAGGCGGTAATGTGCCATACAGAGTCGTAATATATTCCAAATTGTTGTATGGTGTTCAAATTACTCGGACGAATTCATTAGGTTTATTATGGAGTTTTAATCTTTCGTACGGTGGTATAAGGTGTTCTCAAAAGTTGTAACGCATCCTACATTATTCTAAATTGCTTTTCCTGTTGCTAATTTCTCATACAGAATCGTAACAAGTCCTGCGTGGTTGTAAGATGTTCAAATGACTCTGACGAATTCATTAGGTTTATTATGGAGTTTTAAGTTTACGTAACGTGTTGTAATGTTTTGTTAGGAGTTGTAAGGTGCCGTACGTTATACTAACATGCTTTTCAAGGCGGTATTGTGGCATACAGAGTCGTAATATATTCCAAATTGTTGTATGGTGTTCAAATTACTCGGACGAATTCATTAGGTTTATTATGGAGTTTTAATCTTTTGTACGGTGGTGTAAGGTGTTCTCAAAAGTTGTAACGCATTCTACATTATTCTAAATTGCTTTTCCTGTTGCTAATTTCGCATACATAGTCGTAACAAGTCCTGAGTGGTCGTACGATGTTCAAATGACTCGGACGAATTCATTAGGTTATTTATGGAGTTTTAAGTTTACGTACGGTGTTGTAATATTTTGTTAGGAGTTGTAAGGTGCCGTACGTTATACTAACATGCTTTTCAAGGCAGTAATGTGGCATACGGAGTCGTAATATATTCCAAATTGTTGTATGGTGTTCAAATTACTCGGACGAATTCATTAGGTTTATTATGGAGTTTTAATCTTTCGTACGGTGGTGTAAGTTGTTCTCAAAAGGTGTAACGCATCCTACATTATTCTAAATTGCTTTTCCTGTTGCTAATTTCGCATACAGAGTCGTAACAAGTCCTGAGTGGTCGTACGATGTTCAAATGACTCGGACGAATTCATTAGGTTTATTATGGAGTTTTAAATTTACGTACGATGTTGTAATGTTTTGTTAGGAGTAGTAAGGTGTCCTACGTTATACTAACATGCTTTTCAAGGTAGTAATGTGCCATACAGAGTCGTAATATATTCCAAATTGTTGTATGGTGTTCAAATTACTCGGACGAATTCATTAGGTTTATTATGGAGTTTTAATCTTTCGTACGGTGGTATAAGGTGTTCTCAAAAGTTGTAACGCATCCTACATTATTCTAAATTGCTTTTCCTGTTGCTAATTTCGCATACAGAATCGTAACAAGTCCTGCGTGGTTGTAAGATGTTCAAATGACTCTGACGAATTCATTAGGTTTATTATGGAGTTTTAAGTTTACGTACCGTGTTGTAATGTTTTGTTAGGAGTTGTAAGGTGCCGTACGTTATACTAACATGCTTTTCAAGGCGGTAATGTGGCATACGGAGTCGTAATATATTCCAAATTGTTGTATGGTGTTCAAATTACTCGGACGAATTCATTAGGTTTATAATGGAGTTTTAATCTTTCGTACGGTGGTGTAAGGTGTTCTCAAAAGTTGTAACGCATCCTACATTATTCTAAATTGCTTTTCCTGTTGCTAATTTCGCATACAGAGTCGTAACAAGTCCTGAGTGGTCGTACGATGTTCAAATGACTCGGACGAATTCATTAGGTTATTTATGGAGTTTTAAGTTTACGTACGGTGTTGTAATGTTTTGTTAGGAGTTGTAAGGTGCCGTACGTTATACTAACATCATTTTCAAGGCTGTAATGTGGCATACGGAGTCGTAATATATTCCAAATTGTTGTATGGTGTTCAAATTACTCGGACGAATTCATTAGGTTTTTTATGGAGTTTAAATCTTTTGTACGGTGGTGTAAGGTGTTCTTAAAAGTTGTAACGCATCCTACATTATTCTAAATTGCTTTTCCTGTTGCTAATTTCGCATACAGAGTCGTAATAAGTCCTGAGTGGTCGTACGATGTTCAAATGACTCGGACGAATTCATTAGGTTATTTATGGAGTTTTAAGTTTACGTACGGTGTTGTAATGTTTTGTTAGGAGTTGTAAGGTGCCGTACGTTATACTAACATGCTTCTCAAGACGGTAAAGTGGCATACAGAGTCGTAATATATTCCAAATTGTTGTATGGTGTTCAAATTACTCGGACGAATTCATTAGGTTTATTATGGAGTTTTAATCTTTCGTACGGTGGTGTAAGGTGTTCTCAAAAGTTGTAACGCATCCTACATTATTCTAAATTGCTTTTCCTGTTGCTAATTTCGCATACAGAGTCGTAACAAGTCCTGAGTGGTCGTACGATGTTTAAATGACTCGGACGAATTCATTAGGTTATTTATGGAGTTTTAAGTTTACGTACGGTGTTGTAATGTTTTGTTAGGAGTTGTAAGGTGCCGTACGTTATACTAACATCATTTTCAAGGCAGTAATGTGGCATACGGAGTCGTAATATATTCCAAATTGTTGTATGGTGTTCAAATTACTCGGACGAATTCATTAGGTTTTTTATGGAGTTTTAATCTTTCGTACGGTGGTGTAAGGTGTTCTTAAAAGTTGTAACGCATCCTACATTATTCTAAATTGCTTTTCCTGTTGCTAATTTCGCATACAGAGTCGTAATAAGTCCTGAGTGGTCGTACGATGTTCAAATGACTCGGACGAATTCATTAGGTTATTTATGGAGTTTTAAGTTTACGTACGGTGTTGTAATGTTTTGTTAGGAGTTGTAAGGTGCCGTACGTTATACTAACATGCTTCTCAAGACGGTAAAGTGGCATACAGAGTCGTAATATATTCCAAATTGTTGTATGGTGTTCAAATTACTCGGACGAATTCATTAGGTTTATTATGGAGTTTTAATCTTTCGTACGGTGGTGTAAGGTGTTCTCAAAAGTTGTAACGCATCCTACATTATTCTAAATTGCTTTTCCTGTTGCTAATTTCGCATACAGAGTCGTAACAAGTCCTGAGTGGTCGTACGATGTTTAAATGACTCGGACGAATTCATTAGGTTATTTATGGAGTTTTAAGTTTACGTACGGTGTTGTAATGTTTTGTTAGGAGTTGTAAGGTGCCGTACGTTATACTAACATCCTTTTCAAGGCAGTAATGTGGCATACGGAGTCGTAATATATTCCAAATTGTTGTATGGTGTTCAAATTACTCGGACGAATTCATTAGGTTTATTATGGAGTTTTAATCTTTCGTACGGTGGTGTAAGTTGTTCTCAAAAGGTGTAACGCATCCTACATTATTCTAAATTGCTTTTCCTGTTGCTAATTTCGCATACAGAGTCGTAACAAGTCCTGAGTGGTCGTACGATGTTCAAATGACTCGGACGAATTCATTAGGTTTATTATGGAGTTTTAAGTTTACGTACGATGTTGTAATGTTTTGTTAGGAGTAGTAAGGTGTCCTACGTTATACTAACATGCTTTTCAAGGTGGTAATGTGCCATACAGAGTCGTAATATATTCCAAATTGTTGTATGGTGTTCAAATTACTCGGACGAATTCATTAGGTTTATTATGGAGTTTTAATCTTTCGTACGGTGGTATAAGGTGTTCTCAAAAGTTGCAACGCATCCTACATTATTCTAAATTGCTTTTCCTGTTGCTAATTTCGCATACAGAGTCGTAACAAGTCCTGAGTGGTCGTACGATGTTCAAATGACTCGGACGAATTCATTAGGTTTATTATGGAGTTTTAAGTTTACGTACGGTGTTGTAATGTTTTGTTAGGAGTTGTAAGGTGCCGTACGTTATACTAACATGCTTCTCAAGACGGTAAAGTGGCATACAGAGTCGTAATATATTCCAAATTGTTGTATGGTGTTCAAATTACTCGGACGAATTCATTAGGTTTATTATGGAGTTTTAATCTTTCGTACGGTGGTGTAAGGTGTTCTCAAAAGTTGTAACGCATCCTACATTATTCTAAATTGCTTTTCCTGTTGCTAATTTCGCATACAGAGTCGTAACAAGTCCTGAGTGGTCGTACGATGTTCAAATGACTCGGACGAATTCATTAGGTTATTTATGGAGTTTTAAGTTTACGTACGGTGTTGTAATGTTTTGTTAGGAGTTGTAAGGTGCCGTACGTTATACTAACATGCTTCTCAAGACGGTAAAGTGGCATACAGAGTCGTAATATATTCCAAATTGTTGTATGGTGTTCAAATTACTCGGACGAATTCATTAGGTTTATTATGGAGTTTTAATCTTTCGTACGGTGGTGTAAGTTGTTCTCAAAAGGTGTAACGCATCCTACATTATTCTAAATTGCTTTTCCTGTTGCTAATTTCGCATACAGAGTCGTAACAAGTCCTGAGTGGTCGTACGATGTTCAAATGACTCGGACGAATTCATTAGGTTTATTATGGAGTTTTAAATTTACGTACGATGTTGTAATGTTTTGTTAGGAGTAGTAAGGTGTCCTACGTTATACTAACATGCTTTTCAAGGTAGTAATGTGCCATACAGAGTCGTAATATATTCCAAATTGTTGTATGGTGTTCAAATTACTCGGACGAATTCATTAGGTTTATTATGGAGTTTTAATCTTTCGTACGGTGGTATAAGGTGTTCTCAAAAGTTGTAACGCATCCTACATTATTCTAAATTGCTTTTCCTGTTGCTAATTTCGCATACAGAATCGTAACAAGTCCTGCGTGGTTGTAAGATGTTCAAATGACTCTGACGAATTCATTAGGTTTATTATGGAGTTTTAAGTTTACGTACCGTGTTGTAATGTTTTGTTAGGAGTTGTAAGGTGCCGTACGTTATACTAACATGCTTTTCAAGGCGGTAATGTGGCATACGGAGTCGTAATATATTCCAAATTGTTGTATGGTGTTCAAATTACTCGGACGAATTCATTAGGTTTATAATGGAGTTTTAATCTTTCGTACGGTGGTGTAAGGTGTTCTCAAAAGTTGTAACGCATCCTACATTATTCTAAATTGCTTTTCCTGTTGCTAATTTCGCATACAGAGTCGTAACAAGTCCTGAGTGGTCGTACGATGTTCAAATGACTCGGACGAATTCATTAGGTTATTTATGGAGTTTTAAGTTTACGTACGGTGTTGTAATGTTTTGTTAGGAGTTGTAAGGTGCCGTACGTTATACTAACATCATTTTCAAGGCAGTAATGTGGCATACGGAGTCGTAATATATTCCAAATTGTTGTATGGTGTTCAAATTACTCGGACGAATTCATTAGGTTTTTTATGGAGTTTAAATCTTTCGTACGGTGGTGTAAGGTGTTCTTAAAAGTTGTAACGCATCCTACATTATTCTAAATTGCTTTTCCTGTTGCTAATTTCGCATACAGAGTCGTAATAAGTCCTGAGTGGTCGTACGATGTTCAAATGACTCGGACGAATTCATTAGGTTATTTATGGAGTTTTAAGTTTACGTACGGTGTTGTAATGTTTTGTTAGGAGTTGTAAGGTGCCGTACGTTATACTAACATGCTTCTCAAGACGGTAAAGTGGCATACAGAGTCGTAATATATTCCAAATTGTTGTATGGTGTTCAAATTACTCGGACGAATTCATTAGGTTTATTATGGAGTTTTAATCTTTCGTACGGTGGTGTAAGGTGTTCTCAAAAGTTGTAACGCATCCTACATTATTCTAAATTGCTTTTCCTGTTGCTAATTTCGCATACAGAGTCGTAACAAGTCCTGAGTGGTCGTACGATGTTTAAATGACTCGGACGAATTCATTAGGTTATTTATGGAGTTTTAAGTTTACGTACGGTGTTGTAATGTTTTGTTAGGAGTTGTAAGGTGCCGTACGTTATACTAACATCATTTTCAAGGCAGTAATGTGGCATACGGAGTCGTAATATATTCCAAATTGTTGTATGGTGTTCAAATTACTCGGACGAATTCATTAGGTTTTTTATGGAGTTTTAATCTTTCGTACGGTGGTGTAAGGTGTTCTTAAAAGTTGTAACGCATCCTACATTATTCTAAATTGCTTTTCCTGTTGCTAATTTCGCATACAGAGTCGTAATAAGTCCTGAGTGGTCGTACGATGTTCAAATGACTCGGACGAATTCATTAGGTTATTTATGGAGTTTTAAGTTTACGTACGGTGTTGTAATGTTTTGTTAGGAGTTGTAAGGTGCCGTACGTTATACTAACATGCTTCTCAAGACGGTAAAGTGGCATACAGAGTCGTAATATATTCCAAATTGTTGTATGGTGTTCAAATTACTCGGACGAATTCATTAGGTTTATTATGGAGTTTTAATCTTTCGTACGGTGGTGTAAGGTGTTCTCAAAAGTTGTAACGCATCCTACATTATTCTAAATTGCTTTTCCTGTTGCTAATTTCGCATACAGAGTCGTAACAAGTCCTGAGTGGTCGTACGATGTTTAAATGACTCGGACGAATTCATTAGGTTATTTATGGAGTTTTAAGTTTACGTACGGTGTTGTAATGTTTTGTTAGGAGTTGTAAGGTGCCGTACGTTATACTAACATCCTTTTCAAGGCAGTAATGTGGCATACGGAGTCGTAATATATTCCAAATTGTTGTATGGTGTTCAAATTACTCGGACGAATTCATTAGGTTTATTATGGAGTTTTAATCTTTCGTACGGTGGTGTAAGTTGTTCTCAAAAGGTGTAACGCATCCTACATTATTCTAAATTGCTTTTCCTGTTGCTAATTTCGCATACAGAGTCGTAACAAGTCCTGAGTGGTCGTACGATGTTCAAATGACTCGGACGAATTCATTAGGTTTATTATGGAGTTTTAAATTTACGTACGATGTTGTAATGTTTTGTTAGGAGTAGAAAGGTGTCCTACGTTATACTAACATGCTTTTCAAGGTAGTAATGTGCCATACAGAGTCGTAATATATTCCAAATTGTTGTATGGTGTTCAAATTACTCGGACGAATTCATTAGGTTTATTATGGAGTTTTAATCTTTCGTACGGTGGTATAAGGTGTTCTCAAAAGTTGTAACGCATCATACATTATTCTAAATTGCTTTTCCTGTTGCTAATTTCGCATACAGAATCGTAACAAGTCCTGCGTGGTTGTAAGATGTTCAAATGACTCTGACGAATTCATTAGGTTTATTATGGAGTTTTAAGTTTACGTACCGTGTTGTAATGTTTTGTTAGGAGTTGTAAGGTGCCGTACGTTATACTAACATGCTTTTCAAGGCGGTAATGTGGCATACGGAGTCGTAATATATTCCAAATTGTTGTATGGTGTTCAAATTACTCGGACGAATTCATTAGGTTTATAATGGAGTTTTAATCTTTCGTACGGTGGTGTAAGGTGTTCTCAAAAGTTGTAACGCATCCTACATTATTCTAAATTGCTTTTCCTGTTGCTAATTTCGCATACAGAGTCGTAACAAGTCCTGAGTGGTCGTACGATGTTCAAATGACTCGGACGAATTCATTAGGTTATTTATGGAGTTTTAAGTTTACGTACGGTGTTGTAATGTTTTGTTAGGAGTTGTAAGGTGCCGTACGTTATACTAACATCATTTTCAAGGCAGTAATGTGGCATACGGAGTCGTAATATATTCCAAATTGTTGTATGGTGTTCAAATTACTCGGACGAATTCATTAGGTTTTTTATGGAGTTTAAATCTTTCGTACGGTGGTGTAAGGTGTTCTTAAAAGTTGTAACGCATCCTACATTATTCTAAATTGCTTTTCCTGTTGCTAATTTCGCATACAGAGTCGTAATAAGTCCTGAGTGGTCGTACGATGTTCAAATGACTCGGACGAATTCATTAGGTTATTTATGGAGTTTTAAGTTTACGTACGGTGTTGTAATGTTTTGTTAGGAGTTGTAAGGTGCCGTACGTTATACTAACATGCTTCTCAAGACGGTAAAGTGGCATACAGAGTCGTAATATATTCCAAATTGTTGTATGGTGTTCAAATTACTCGGACGAATTCATTAGGTTTATTATGGAGTTTTAATCTTTCGTACGGTGGTGTAAGGTGTTCTCAAAAGTTGTAACGCATCCTACATTATTCTAAATTGCTTTTCCTGTTGCTAATTTCGCATACAGAGTCGTAACAAGTCCTGAGTGGTCGTACGATGTTTAAATGACTCGGACGAATTCATTAGGTTATTTATGGAGTTTTAAGTTTACGTACGGTGTTGTAATGTTTTGTTAGGAGTTGTAAGGTGCTGTACGTTATACTAACATCATTTTCAAGGCAGTAATGTGGCATACGGAGTCGTAATATATTCCAAATTGTTGTATGGTGTTCAAATTACTCGGACGAATTCATTAGGTTTTTTATGGAGTTTTAATCTTTCGTACGGTGGTGTAAGGTGTTCTTAAAAGTTGTAACGCATCCTACATTATTCTAAATTGCTTTTCCTGTTGCTAATTTCGCATACAGAGTCGTAATAAGTCCTGAGTGGTCGTACGATGTTCAAATGACTCGGACGAATTCATTAGGTTATTTATGGAGTTTTAAGTTTACGTACGGTGTTGTAATGTTTTGTTAGGAGTTGTAAGGTGCCGTACGTTATACTAACATGCTTCTCAAGACGGTAAAGTGGCATACAGAGTCGTAATATATTCCAAATTGTTGTATGGTGTTCAAATTACTCGGACGAATTCATTAGGTTTATTATGGAGTTTTAATCTTTCGTACGGTGGTGTAAGGTGTTCTCAAAAGTTGTAACGCATCCTACATTATTCTAAATTGCTTTTCCTGTTGCTAATTTCGCATACAGAGTCGTAACAAGTCCTGAGTGGTCGTACGATGTTTAAATGACTCGGACGAATTCATTAGGTTATTTATGGAGTTTTAAGTTTACGTACGGTGTTGTAATGTTTTGTTAGGAGTTGTAAGGTGCCGTACGTTATACTAACATCCTTTTCAAGGCAGTAATGTGGCATACGGAGTCGTAATATATTCCAAATTGTTGTATGGTGTTCAAATTACTCGGACGAATTCATTAGGTTTATTATGGAGTTTTAATCTTTCGTACGGTGGTGTAAGTTGTTCTCAAAAGGTGTAACGCATCCTACATTATTCTAAATTGCTTTTCCTGTTGCTAATTTCGCATACAGAGTCGTAACAAGTCCTGAGTGGTCATACGATGTTCAAATGACTCGGACGAATTCATTAGGTTTATTATGGAGTTTTAAGTTTACGTACGATGTTGTAATGTTTTGTTAGGAGTAGTAAGGTGTCCTACGTTATACTAACATGCTTTTCAAGGTGGTAATGTGCCATACAGAGTCGTAATATATTCCAAATTGTTGTATGGTGTTCAAATTACTCGGACGAATTCATTAGGTTTATTATGGAGTTTTAATCTTTCGTACGGTGGTATTAGGTGTTCTCAAAAGTTGCAACGCATCCTACATTATTCTAAATTGCTTTTCCTTTTGCTAATTTCGCATACAGAATCGTAACAAGTCCTGCGTGGTTGTAAGATGTTCAAATGACTCTGACGAATTCATTAGGTTTATTATGGAGTTTTAAGTTTACGTACCGTGTTGTAATGTTTTGTTAGGAGTTGTAAGGTGCCGTACGTTATACTAACATGCTTTTCAAGGCGGTATTGTGGCATACAGAGTCGTAATATATTCCAAATTGTTGTATGGTGTTCAAATTACTCGGACGAATTCATTAGGTTTATTATGGAGTTTTAATCTTTCATACGGTGGTGTAAGATGTTCTCAAAAGTTGTAACGCGTTCTAAATTATTCTAAATTGCTTTTCCTGTTGCTAATTTCGCATACAGAGTCGTAACAAGTCCTGAGTGGTCGTACGATGTTCAAATGACTCGGACGAATTCATTAGGTTTATTATGGAGTTTTAAGTTTACGTACGGTGTTGTAATGTTTTGTTAGGAGTTGTAAGGTGTCGTACGTTATACTAACATGCTTCTCAAGACGGTAAAGTGGCATACAGAGTCGTAATATATTCCAAATTGTTGTATGGTGTTCAAATTACTCGGACGAATTCATTAGGTTTATTATGGAGTTTTAATCTTTCGTACGGTGGTGTAAGGTGTTCTCAAAAGTTGTAACGCATCCTACATTATTCTAAATTGCTTTTCCTGTTGCTAATTTCGCATACAGAGTCGTAACAAGTCCTGAGTGGTCGTACGATGTTCAAATGACTCGGACGAATTCATTAGGTTATTTATGGAGTTTTAAGTTTACGTACGGTGTTGTAATGTTTTGTTAGGAGTTGTAAGGTGCCGTACGTTATACTAACATCCTTTTCAAGGCAGTAATGTGGCATACGGAGTCGTAATATATTCCAAATTGTTGTATGGTGTTCAAATTACTCGGACGAATTCATTAGGTTTATTATGGAGTTTTAATCTTTCGTACGGTGGTGTAAGGTGTTCTCAAAAGTTGTAACGCATCCTACATTATTCTAAATTGCTTTTCCTGTTGCTAATTTCGCATACAGAGTCGTAACAAGTCCTGAGTGGTCGTACGATGTTCAAATGACTCGGACGAATTCATTAGGTTATTTATGGAGTTTTAAGTTTACGTACGGTGTTGTAATGTTTTGTTAGGAGTTGTAAGGTGCCGTACGTTATACTAACATCCTTTTCAAGGCAGTAATGTGGCATACGGAGTCGTAATATATTCCAAATTGTTGTATGGTGTTTAAATTACTCGGACGAATTCATTAGGTTTATTATGGAGTTTTAATCTTTCGTACGGTGGTGTAAGGTGTTCTTAAAAGTTGTAACGCATCCTACATTATTCTAAATTGCTTTTCCTGTTGCTAATTTCGCATACAGAGTCGTAATAAGTCCTGAGTGGTCGTACGATGTTCAAATGACTCGGACGAATTCATTAGGTTATTTATGGAGTTTTAAGTTTACGTACGGTGTTGTAATGTTTTGTTAGGAGTTGTAAGGTGCCGTACGTTATACTAACATGCTTCTCAAGACGGTAAAGTGGCATACAGAGTCGTAATATATTCCAAATTGTTGTATGGTGTTCAAATTACTCGGACGAATTCATTAGGTTTATTATGGAGTTTTAATCTTTCGTACTGTGGTGTAAGGTGTTCTCAAAAGTTGTAACGCATCCTACATTATTCTAAATTGCTTTTCCTGTTGCTAATTTCGCATACAGAGTCGTAACAAGTCCTGAGTGGTCGTACGATGTTTAAATGACTCGGACGAATTCATTTGGTTATTTATGTAGTTTTAAGTTTACGTACGGTGTTGTAATGTTTTGTTAGGAGTTGTAAGGTGCCGTACGTTATACTAACATCCTTTTCAAGGCAGTAATGTGGCATACGGAGTCGTAATATATTCCAAATTGTTGTATGGTGTTCAAATTACTCGGACGAATTCATTAGGTTTTTTATGGAGTTTTAATCTTTCGTACTGTGGTGTAAGGTGTTCTCAAAAGTTGTAACGCATCCTACATTATTCTAAATTGCTTTTCCTGTTGCTAATTTCGCATACAGAGTCGTAACAAGTCCTGAGTGGTCGTACGATGTTCAAATGACTCGGACGAATTCATTAGGTTATTTATGGAGTTTTAAGTTTACGTACGGTGTTGTAATGTTTTGTTAGGAGTTGTAAGGTGCCGTACGTTATACTAACATCCTTTTCAAGGCAGTAATGTGGCATACGGAGTCGTAATATATTCCAAATTGTTGTATGGTGTTCAAATTACTCGGACGAATTCATTAGGTTTATTATGGAGTTTTAATCTTTCGTACGGTGGTGTAAGGTGTTCTCAAAAGTTGTAACGCATCCTACATTATTCTAAATTGCTTTTCCTGTTGCTAATTTCGCATACAGAGTCGTAACAAGTCCTGAGTGGTCGTACGATGTTCAAATGACTCGGACGAATTCATTAGGTTATTTATGGAGTTTTAAGTTTACGTACGGTGTTGTAATGTTTTGTTAGGAGTTGTAAGGTGCCGTACGTTATACTAACATCCTTTTCAAGGCAGTAATGTGGCATACGGAGTCGTAATATATTCCAAATTGTTGTATGGTGTTTAAATTACTCGGACGAATTCATTAGGTTTATTATGGAGTTTTAATCTTTCGTACGGTGGTGTAAGGTGTTCTTAAAAGTTGTAACGCATCCTACATTATTCTAAATTGCTTTTCCTGTTGCTAATTTCGCATACAGAATCGTAACAAGTCCTGCGTGGTTGTAAGATGTTCAAATGACTCTGACGAATTCATTAGGTTTATTATGGAGTTTTAAGTTTACGTACCGTGTTGTAATGTTTTGTTAGGAGTTGTAAGGTGCCGTACGTTATACTAACATCCTTTTCAAGGCAGTAATGTGGCATACGGAGTTGTAATATATTCCAAATTGTTGTATGGTGTTCAAATTACTCGGACGAATTCATTAGGTTTATTATGGAGTTTTAATCTTTCGTACGGTGGTGTAAGGTGTTCTCAAAAGTTGTAACGCATCCTACATTATTCTAAATTGCTTTTCCTGTTGCTAATTTCGCATACAGAGTCGTAACAAGTCCTGAGTGGTCGTACGATGTTCAAATGACTCGGACGAATTCATTAGGTTATTTATGGAGTTTTAAGTTTACGTACGGTGTTGTAATGTTTTGTTAGGAGTTGTAAGGTGCCGTACGTTATACTAACATCCTTTTCAAGGCAGTAATGTGGCATACGGAGTCGTAATATATTCCAAATTGTTGTATGGTGTTCAAATTACTCGGACGAATTCATTAGGTTTATTATGGAGTTTTAATCTTTCGTACGGTGGTGTAAGGTGTTCTCAAAAGTTGTAACGCATCCTACATTATTTTCAATTGCTTTTCCTGTTGCTAATTTCGCATACAGAGTCGTAACAAGTCCTGAGTGGTCGTACGATGTTCAAATGACTCGGACGAATTCATTAAGTTTATTATGGAGTTTTAAGTTTACGTACGGTGTTGTAATGTTTTGTTAGGAGTTGTAAGGTGCCGTACGTTATACTAACATGCTTCTCAAGACGGTAAAGTGGCATACAGAGTCGTAATATATTCCAAATTGTTGTATGGTGTTCAAATTACTCGGACGAATTCACTAGGTTTATTATGGAGTTTTAATCTTTCGTACGGTGGTGTAAGGTGTTCTCAAAAGTTGTAACGCATCCTACATTATTCTAAACTGCTTTTCCTGTTGCTAATTTCGCATACAGAGTCGTAACAAGTCCTGAGTGGTCGTACGATGTTCAAATGACTCGGACGAATTCATTAGGTTATTTATGGAGTTTTAAGTTTACGTACGGTGTTGTAATGTTTTGTTAGGAGTTGTAAGGTGCCGTACGTTATACTAACATCCTTTTCAAGGCAGTAATGTGGCATACGGAGTCGTAATATATTCCAAATTGTTGTATGGTGTTTAAATTACTCGGACGAATTCATTAGGTTTATTATGGAGTTTTAATCTTTCGTACGGTGGTGTAAGGTGTTCTTAAAAGTTGTAACGCATCCTACATTATTCTAAATTGCTTTTCCTGTTGCTAATTTCGCATACAGAGTCGTAATAAGTCCTGAGTGGTCGTACGATGTTCAAATGACTCGGACGAATTCATTAGGTTATTTATGGAGTTTTAAGTTTACGTACGGTGTTGTAATGTTTTGTTAGGAGTTGTAAGGTGCCGTACGTTATACTAACATGCTTCTCAAGACGGTAAAGTGGCATACAGAGTCGTAATATATTCCAAATTGTTGTATGGTGTTCAAATTACTCGGACGAATTCATTAGGTTTATTATGGAGTTTTAATCTTTCGTACGGTGGTGTAAGGTGTTCTCAAAAGTTGTAACGCATCCTACATTATTCTAAATTGCTTTTCCTGTTGCGAATTTCGCATACAGAGTCGTAACAAGTCCTGAGTGGTCGTACGATGTTTAAATGACTCGGACGAATTCATTAGGTTATTTATGGAGTTTTAAGTTTACGTACGGTGTTGTAATGTTTTGTTAGGAGTTGTAAGGTGCCGTACGTTATACTAACATGCTTCTCAAGACGGTAAAGTGGCATACAGAGTCGTAATATATTCCAAATTGTTGTATGGTGTTCAAATTACTCGGACGAATTCATTAGGTTTATTATGGAGTTTTAATCTTTCGTACTGTGGTGTAAGGTGTTCTCAAAAGTTGTAACGCATCCTACATTATTCTAAATTGCTTTTCCTGTTGCTAATTTCGCATACAGAGTCGTAACAAGTCCTGAGTGGTCGTACGATGTTTAAATGACTCGGACGAATTCATTAGGTTATTTATGGAGTTTTAAGTTTACGTACGGTGTTGTAATGTTTTGTTAGGAGTTGTAAGGTGCCGTACGTTATACTAACATCCTTTTCAAGGCAGTAATGTGGCATACGGAGTCGTAATATATTCCAAATTGTTGTATGGTGTTCAAATTACTCGGACGAATTCATTAGGTTTATTATGGAGTTTTAATCTTTCGTACGGTGGTGTAAGGTGTTCTCAAAAGTTGTAACGCATCCTACATTATTCTAAATTGCTTTTCCTGTTGCTAATTTCGCATACAGAGTCGTAACAAGTCCTGAGTGGTCGTACGATGTTCAAATGACTCGGACGAATTCATTAGGTTATTTATGGAGTTTTAAGTTTACGTACGGTGTTGTAATGTTTTGTTAGGAGTTGTAAGGTGCCGTACGTTATACTAACATCCTTTTCAAGGCAGTAATGTGGCATACGGAGTCGTAATATATTCCAAATTGTTGTATGGTGTTCAAATTACTCGGACGAATTCATTAGGTTTATTATGGAGTTTTAATCTTTCGTACGGTGGTGTAAGGTGTTCTCAAAAGTTGTAACGCATCCTACATTATTTTAAATTGCTTTTCCTGTTGCTAATTTCGCATACAGAGTCGTAACAAGTCCTGAGTGGTCGTACGATGTTCAAATGACTCGGACGAATTCATTAAGTTTATTATGGAGTTTTAAGTTTACGTACGGTGTTGTAATGTTTTGTTAGGAGTTGTAAGGTGCCGTACGTTATACTAACATGCTTCTCAAGACGGTAAAGTGGCATACAGAGTCGTAATATATTCCAAATTGTTGTATGGTGTTCAAATTACTCGGACGAATTCATTAGGTTTATTATGGAGTTTTAATCTTTCGTACGGTGGTGTAAGGTGTTCTCAAAAGTTGTAACGCATCCTACATTATTCTAAATTGCTTTTCCTGTTGCTAATTTCGCATACAGAGTCGTAACAAGTCCTGAGTGGTCGTACGATGTTCAAATGACTCGGACGAATTCATTAGGTTATTTATGGAGTTTTAAGTTTACGTACAGTGTTGTAATGTTTTGTTAGGAGTTGTAAGGTGCCGTACGTTATACTAACATCCTTTTCAAGGCAGTAATGTGGCATACGGAGTCGTAATATATTCCAAATTGTTGTATGGTGTTTAAATTACTCGGACGAATTCATTAGGTTTATTATGGAGTTTTAATCTTTCGTACGGTGGTGTAAGGTGTTCTTAAAAGTTGTAACGCATCCTACATTATTCTAAATTGCTTTTCCTGTTGCTAATTTCGCATACAGAGTCGTAATAAGTCCTGAGTGGTCGTACGATGTTCAAATGACTCGGACGAATTCATTAGGTTATTTATGGAGTTTTAAGTTTACGTACGGTGTTGTAATGTTTTGTTAGGAGTTGTAAGGTGCCGTACGTTATACTAACATGCTTCTCAAGACGGTAAAGTGGCATACAGAGTCGTAATATATTCCAAATTGTTGTATGGTGTTCAAATTACTCGGACGAATTCATTAGGTTTATTATGGAGTTTTAATCTTTCATACGGTGGTGTAAGGTGTTCTCAAAAGTTGTAACGCATCCTACATTATTCTAAATTGCTTTTCCTGTTGCTAATTTCGCATACAGAGTCGTAACAAGTCCTGAGTGGTCGTACGATGTTTAAATGACTCGGACGAATTCATTAGGTTATTTATGGAGTTTTAAGTTTACGTACGGTGTTGTAATGTTTTGTTAGGAGTTGTAAGGTGCCGTACGTTATACTAACATCCTTTTCAAGGCAGTAATGTGGCATACGGAGTCGTAATATATTCCAAATTGTTGTATGGTGTTCAAATTACTCGGACGAATTCATTAGGTTTATTATGGAGTTTTAATCTTTCGTACGGTGGTGTAAGGTGTTCTCAAAAGTTGTAACGCATCCTACATTATTCTAAATTGCTTTTCCTGTTGCTAATTTCGCATACAGAGTCGTAACAAGTCCTGAGTGGTCGTACGATGTTCAAATGACTCGGACGAATTCATTAGGTTATTTATGGAGTTTTAAGTTTACGTACGGTGTTGTAATGTTTTGTTAGGAGTTGTAAGGTGCCGTACGTTATACTAACATCCTTTTCAAGGCAGTAATGTGGCATACGGAGTCGTAATATATTCCAAATTGTTGTATGGTGTTCAAATTACTCGGACGAATTCATTAGGTTTATTATGGAGTTTTAATCTTTCGTACGGTGGTGTAAGGTGTTCTCAAAAGTTGTAACGCATCCTACATTATTTTAAATTGCTTTTCCTGTTGCTAATTTCGCATACAGAGTCGTAACAAGTCCTGAGTGGTCGTACGATGTTCAAATGACTCGGACGAATTCATTAAGTTTATTATGGAGTTTTAAGTTTACGTACGGTGTTGTAATGTTTTGTTAGGAGTTGTAAGGTGCCGTACGTTATACTAACATGCTTCTCAAGACGGTAAAGTGGCATACAGAGTCGTAATATATTCCAAATTGTTGTATGATGTTCAAATTACCCGGACGAATTCATTAGGTTTATTATGGAGTTTTAATCTTTCGTACGGTGGTGTAAGGTGTTCTCAAAAGTTGTAACGCATCCTACATTATTCTAAATTGCTTTTCCTGTTGCTAATTTCGCATACAGAGTCGTAACAAGTCCTGAGTGGTCGTACGATGTTCAAATGACTCGGACGAATTCATTAGGTTATTTATGGAGTTTTAAGTTTACGTACGGTGTTGTAATGTTTTGTTAGGAGTTGTAAGGTGCCGTACGTTATACTAACATCCTTTTCAAGGCAGTAATGTGGCATACGGAGTCGTAATATATTCCAAATTGTTGTATGGTGTTCAAATTACTCGGACGAATTCATTAGGTTTATTATGGAGTTTTAATCTTTCGTACGGTGGTGTAAGGTGTTCTCAAAAGTTGTAACACATCCTACATTATTCTAAATTGCTTTTCCTGTTGCTAATTTCGCATACAGAGTCGTAACAAGTCCTGAGTGGTCGTACGATGTTCAAATGACTCGGACGAATTCATTAGGTTTATTATGGAGTTTTAAGTTTACGTACGGTGTTGTAATGTTTTGTTAGGAGTTGTAAGGTGCCGTACGTTATACTAACATGCTTCTCAAGACGGTAAAGTGGCATACAGAGTCGTAATATATTCCAAATTGTTGTATGGTGTTCAAATTACTCGGACGAATTCATTAGGTTTATTATGGAGTTTTAATCTTTCGTACGGTGGTGTAAGGTGTTCTCAAAAGTTGTAACGCATCCTACATTATTCTAAATTGCTTTTCCTGTTGCTAATTTCGCATACAGAGTCATAATAAGTCCTGAGTGGTCGTACGATGTTCAAATGACTCGGACGAATTCATTAGGTTATTTATGGAGTTTTAAGTTTATGTACGGTGTTGTAATGTTTTGTTAGGAGTTGTAAGGTGCCGTACGTTATACTAACATGCTTTTCAAGGCAGTAATGTGGCATACGGAGTCGTAATGTATTCCAAATTGTTGTATGGTGTTCAAATTACTCGGACGAATTCATTAGGTTTATTATGGAGTTTTAATCTTTCGTACGGTGGTGTAAGGTGTTCTCAAAAGTTGTAACGCATCCTACATTATTCTAAATTGCTTTTCCTGTTGCTAATTTCGCATACAGAGTCGTAACAAGTCCTGAGTGGTCGTAGGATGTTCAAATGACTCGGACGAATTCATTAGGTTTATTATGGAGTTTTAAGTTTACGTACGGTGTTGTAATGTTTTGTTAGGAGTTGTAAGGTGCCGTACGTTATACTAACATGCTTTCTAAGGCAGTAATGTGGCATACAGAGTCGTAATATATTCTAAATTGTAGTACAATGTTCAAAGTACTCAGACTAATTTGTTAGGATTATTATGGAGTTTTAAGTTTACGTACGGTGTTGTAATGTTTTGTTAGGAGTTGTAAGGTGCCGTACGTTATACTAACATGCTTCTCAAGACGGTAATGTGGCATACAGAGTCGTAATATATTCTAAATTGTCGTACGATGTTCAAAGGACTCGGACGAATTCATTAGGTTTATTACGGAGTTTTATGTTTACGTACGGTGTTGTAATGTTTTGTTAGGAGTAGTAAGGTGTCCTACGTTATACTAACTTGCTTTTCAAGGCGGTAATGTGGCATACAGAGTCGTAATATATTCCAAATTGTTGTATGGTGTTCAAATTACTCGGACGAATTCATTAGGTTTATTATGTAGTTTTAATCTTTCGTACGGTGGTATAAGGTGTTCTCAAAAGTTGCAACGCATCCTACATTATTGTAAATTGCTTTTCCTGTTGCTAATTTCGCATACAGAGTCGTAACAAGTCCTGAGTGGTCGTACGATGTTCAAATGACTCGGACGAATTCATTAGGTTTATTATGGAGTTTTAAGTTTACGTACGGTGTTGTAATGTTTTGTTAGGAGTTGTAAGGTGCCGTACGTTATACTAACATCCTTTTCAAGGCAGTAATGTGGCATACGGAGTCGTAATATATTCCAAATTGTTGTATGGTGTTCAAATTACTCGGACGAATTCATTAGGTTTATTATGGAGTTTTAATCTTTCGTACGGTGGTGTAAGGTGTTCTCAAAAGTTGTAACACATCCTACATTATTCTAAATTGCTTTTCCTGTTGCTAATTTCGCATACAGAGTCGTAACAAGTCCTGAGTGGTCGTACGATGTTCAAATGACTCGGACGAATTCATTAGGTTTATTATGGAGTTTTAAGTTTACGTACGGTGTTGTAATGTTTTGTTAGGAGTTGTAAGGTGCCGTACGTTATACTAACATGCTTCTCAAGACGGTAAAGTGGCATACAGAGTCGTAATATATTCCAAATTGTTGTATGGTGTTCAAATTACTCGGACGAATTCATTAGGTTTATTATGGAGTTTTAATCTTTCGTACGGTGGTGTAAGGTGTTCTCAAAAGTTGTAACGCATCCTACATTATTCTAAATTGCTTTTCCTGTTGCTAATTTCGCATACAGAGTCATAATAAGTCCTGAGTGGTCGTACGATGTTCAAATGACTCGGACGAATTCATTAGGTTATTTATGGAGTTTTAAGTTTATGTACGGTGTTGTAATGTTTTGTTAGGAGTTGTAAGGTGCCGTACGTTATACTAACATGCTTTTCAAGGCAGTAATGTGGCATACGGAGTCGTAATGTATTCCAAATTGTTGTATGGTGTTCAAATTACTCGGACGAATTCATTAGGTTTATTATGGAGTTTTAATCTTTCGTACGGTGGTGTAAGGTGTTCTCAAAAGTTGTAACGCATCCTACATTATTCTAAATTGCTTTTCCTGTTGCTAATTTCGCATACAGAGTCGTAACAAGTCCTGAGTGGTCGTAGGATGTTCAAATGACTCGGACGAATTCATTAGGTTTATTATGGAGTTTTAAGTTTACGTACGGTGTTGTAATGTTTTGTTAGGAGTTGTAAGGTGCCGTACGTTATACTAACATGCTTTCTAAGGCAGTAATGTGGCATACAGAGTCGTAATATATTCTAAATTGTAGTACAATGTTCAAAGTACTCAGACTAATTTGTTAGGATTATTATGGAGTTTTAAGTTTACGTACGGTGTTGTAATGTTTTGTTAGGAGTTGTAAGGTGCCGTACGTTATACTAACATGCTTCTCAAGACGGTAATGTGGCATACAGAGTCGTAATATATTCTAAATTGTCGTACGATGTTCAAAGGACTCGGACGAATTCATTAGGTTTATTACGGAGTTTTATGTTTACGTACGGTGTTGTAATGTTTTGTTAGGAGTAGTAAGGTGTCCTACGTTATACTAACTTGCTTTTCAAGGCGGTAATGTGGCATACAGAGTCGTAATATATTCCAAATTGTTGTATGGTGTTCAAATTACTCGGACGAATTCATTAGGTTTATTATGTAGTTTTAATCTTTCGTACGGTGGTATAAGGTGTTCTCAAAAGTTGCAACGCATCCTACATTATTGTAAATTGCTTTTCCTGTTGCTAATTTCGCATACAGAGTCGTAACAAGTCCTGAGTGGTCGTACGATGTTCAAATGACTCGGACGAATTCATTAGGTTTATTATGGAGTTTTAAGTTTACGTACGGTGTTGTAATGTTTTGTTAGGAGTTGTAAGGTGCCGTACGTTATACTAACATGCTTCTCAAGACGGTAATGTGGCATACAGAGTCGTAATATATTCCAAATTGTTGTATGGTGTTCAAATTACTCGGACGAATTCATTAGGTTTATTATGGAGTTTTAATCTTTCGTACGGTGGTGTAAGGTGTTCTCAAAAGTTGTAACGCATCCTACATTATTATAAATTGCTTTTCCTGTTGCTAATTTCGCATACAGAGTCGTAACAAGTCCTGAGTGGTTGTACGATGTTCAAATGACTCGGACGAATTCATTAGGTTATTTATGGAGTTTTACGTTTACGTACGGTGTTGTAATGTTTTGTTAGGAGTTGTAAGGTGCCGTACGTTATACTAACATGCTTTTCAAGGCAGTAATGTGGCATACGGAGTCGTAATATATTCCAAATTGTTGTATGGTGTTCAAATTACTCGGACGAATTCATTAGGTTTATTATGGAGTTTTAATCTTTCGTACGGTGGTGTAAGGTGTTCTCAAAAGTTGTAACGCATCCTACATTATTCTAAATTGCTTTTCCTGTTGCTAATTTCGCATACAGAGTCGTAACAAGTCCTGAGTGGTCGTACGATGTTCAAATGACTCGGACGAATTCATTAGGTTATTTATGGAGTTTTACGTTTACGACGGTGTTGTAATGTTTTGTTAGGAGTTGTAAGGTGCCGTACGTTATACTAACATGCTTTTCAAGGCAGTAATGTGGCATACGGAGTCGTAATATATTCCAAATTGTTGTATGGTGTTCAAATTACTCGGACGAATTCATTAGGTTTATTATGGAGTTTTAATCTTTCGTACGGTGGTGTAAGGTGTTCTCAAAAGTTGTAACGCATCCTACATTATTCTAAATTGCTTTTCCTGTTGCTAATTTCGAATACAGAGTCGTAACAAGTCCTGAGTGGTCGTACGATGTTCAAATGACTCGGACGAATTCATTAGGTTTATTATGGAGTTTTAAGTTTACGTACGGTGTTGTAATGTTTTGTTAGGAGTTGTAAGGTGCCGTACGTTATACTAACATGCTTTCTAAGGCAGTAATGTGGCATACAGAGTCGTAATATATTCTAAATTGTAGTACGATGTTCAAAGGACTCGGACTAATTTGTTAGGATTATTATGGAGTTTTAAGTTTACGTACGGTGTTGTAATGTTTTGTTAGGAGTTGTAAGGTGCCGTACGTTATACTAACATGCTTCTCAAGACGGTAATGTGGCATACAGAGTCGTAATATATTCTAAATTGTCGTACGATGTTCAAAGGACTCGGACGAATTCATTAGGTTTATTATGGAGTTTTAAGTTTACGTACGGTGTTGTAATGTTTTGTTAGGAGTAGCAAGGTGTCCTACGTTATACTAACTTGTTTTTCAAGGCGGTAATGTGGCATACAGAGTCGTAATATATTCCAAATTGTTGTATGGTGTTCAAATTACTCGGACGAATTCATTAGGTTTATTATGGAGTTTTAATCTTTCGTACGGTGGTATAAGGTGTTCTCAAAAGTTGCAACGCATCCTACATTATTGTAAATTGCTTTTCCTGTTGCTAATTTCGCATACAGAGTCGTAACAAGTCCTGAGTGGTCGTACGATGTTCAAATGACTCGGACGAATTCATTAGGTTTATTATGGAGTTTTAAGTTTACGTACGGTGTTGTAATGTTTTGTTAGGAGTTGTAAGGTGCCGTACGTTATACTAACATGCTTCTCAAGACGGTAATGTGGCATACAGAGTCGTAATATATTCCAAATTGTTGTATGGTGTTCAAATTACTCGGACGAATTCATTAGGTTTATTATGGAGTTTTAATCTTTCGTACGGTGGTGTAAGGTGTTCTCAAAAGTTGTAACGCATCCTACATTATTATAAATTGCTTTTCCTGTTGCTAATTTCGCATACAGAGTCGTAACAAGTCCTGAGTGGTCGTACGATGTTCAAAGGACTCGGACGAATTCATTAGGTTTATTATGGAGTTTTATGTTTATGTACGGTGTTGTAATGTTTTGTTAGGAGTAGTAAGGTGTCCTACGTTATACTAACTTGCTTTTCAAGGCGGTAATGTGGCATACAGAGTCGTAATATATTCCAAATTGTTGTATGGTGTTCAAATTACTCGGACGAATTCATTAGGTTTATTATGTAGTTTTAATCTTTCGTACGGTGGTATAAGGTGTTCTCAAAAGTTGCAACGCATCCTACATTATTCTAAATTGCTTTTCCTGTTGCTAATTTCGCATACAGTGTCGTAACAAGTCCTGAGTGGTCGTACGATGTTCAAATGACTCGGACGAATTCATTAGGTTTATTATGGAGTTTTAAGTTTACGTACGGTGTTGTAATGTTTTGTTAGGAGTTGTAAGGTGCCGTACGTTATACTAACATGCTTCTCAAGACGGTAATGTGGCATACAGAGTCGTAATATATTCCAAATTGTTGTATGGTGTTCAAATTACTCGGACGAATTCATTAGGTTTATTATGGAGTTTTAATCTTTCGTACGGTGGTGTAAGGTGTTCTCAAAAGTTGTAACGCATCCTACATTATTATAAATTGCTTTTCTTGTTGCTAATTTCGCATACAGAGTCGTAACAAGTCCTGAGTGGTCGTACGATGTTCAAATGACTCGGACGAATTCATTAGGTTATTTATGGAGTTTTACGTTTACGTACGGTGTTGTAATGTTTTGTTAGGAGTTGTAAGGTGTCGTACGTTATACTAACATGCTTTTCAAGGCAGTAATGTGGCATACGGAGTCGTAATATATTCCAAATTGTTGTATGGTGTTCAAATTACTCGGACGAATTCATTAGGTTTATTATGGAGTTTTAATCTTTCGTACGGTGGTGTAAGGTGTTCTCAAAAGTTGTAACGCATCCTACATTATTCTAAATTGCTTTTCCTGTTGCTAATTTCGCATACAGAGTCGTAACAAGTCCTGAGTGGTCGTACGATGTTCAAATGACTCGGACGAATTCATTAGGTTATTTATGGAGTTTTACGTTTACGTACGGTGTTGTAATGTTTTGTTAGGAGTTGTAAGGTGCCGTACGTTATACTAACATGCTTTTCAAGGCAGTAATGTGGCATACGGAGTCGTAATATATTCAAAATTGTTGTATGGTGTTCAAATTACCCGGACGAATTCATTAGGTTTATTATGGAGTTTTAATATTTCGTACGGTGGTGTAAGGTGTTCTCAAAAGTTGTAACGCATCCTACATTATTCTAAATTGCTTTTCCTGTTGCTAATTTCGAATACAGAGTCGTAACAAGTCCTGAGTGGTCGTACGATGTTCAAATGACTCGGACGAATTCATTAGGTTTATTATGGAGTTTTAAGTTTACGTACGGTGTTGTAATGTTTTGTTAGGAGTTGTAAGGTGCCGTACGTTATACTAACATGCTTTCTAAGGCAGTAATGTGGCATACAGAGTCGTAATATATTCTAAATTGTAGTACGATGTTCAAAGGACTCAGACTAATTTGTTAGGATTATTATGGAGTTTTAAGTTTACGTACGGTGTTGTAATGTTTTGTTAGGAGTTGTAAGGTGCCGTACGTTATACTAACATGCTTCTCAAGACGGTAATGTGGCATACAGAGTCGTAATATATTCTAAATTGTCGTACGATGTTCAAAGGACTCGGACGAATTCATTAGGTTTATTATGGAGTTTTAAGTTTACGTACGGTGTTGTAATGTTTTGTTAGGAGTAGCAAGGTGTCCTACGTTATACTAACATGCTTTTCAAGGCGGTAATGTGGCATACAGAGTCGTAATATATTCCAAATTGTTGTATGGTGTTCAAATTACTCGGACGAATTCATTAGGTTTATTATGGAGTTTTAATCTTTCGTACGGTGGTATAAGGTGTTCTCAAAAGTTGCAACACATCCTACATTATTCTAAATTGCTTTTCCTGTTGCTAATTTCGCATACAGAGTCGTAACAAGTCCTGAGTGGTCGTACGACGTTCAAATGACTCAGACGAATTCATTAGGTTTATTATAGAGTTTTAAGCTTACGTACGATGTTGTAATGTTTTGTTAGGAGTTGTAATGTGCTGTACATTATACTAACATGCTTTTGAAGGCGGTAATGTGGCATACAGAGTCGTAATATCTTCTAAATTGTCGTACGATGTTCAAAGGACTCGGACGAATTCATTAGGTTTATTGTGACATCTGCCCCGGACCCAAACCCGAAGACCCGGCTCGAACCCGAAGTTCTATCCAAAAATGTATTCGTACTCTTTTATTTATAAATGTAACGTTTCGAGAATAAACTATTTAAATAAATATGTTGTGCAATGTATCCGATCAAGTTATTTTCTACAACGTCACCATCAAGCTAAACGTATATAATCGTCGCTTAATTAATCATTCCGCCTCAACCAGTTAAATTGGTTGGTTGAAATAATTTGTAACTAACTTTGGGGGAATAATGTAAATATTAAAACTTGTTTTGAAAGTTTTGGGCAAAAGTTAAAACCAATACAAGTTTAGGGGCTGTTTGTGTAAATTACAAATTCAAACCAGCCTTTCTCCCCCCCCCCCCCCCCCGTAGTTCCGGCGACAACAGATTCCGGCCAGTTTGGCCGGAAAAATTTCCAACTCCGGCGAGGCTAAAAAAAACCGGTTTTTAGCACCTTTCAACAAGTCTAATCTATACAAAATCATCCTAGTGTCATTCTAAGCATGTTTCGAACGCTTAATCGAGTTCTAATCACCTAAACATCAATCAAAATCTTAAATCAAAACCGGTTCAAAAACCCACCATCTCAATCGACCAAAAAACGTACCAAACGGCAAGTGGAGTTAATGAAAATGTTAATCTCGGCACCTTGAATCGATTGGTAGTAATTGATTTCACTTTAATCCTCAGTTTCATCCATCAATTACCTGTTTCCGGTTCATAACTCAACTCAAAATCTATCGGCATCAATCTGTTAACCAAGACGCAATTCAATCTACCTACACCTACCTCATCACTCGATTCAGCCATCTACAACTTCAATTTCTGGTATCTATCATCTATATTCTGTAAGTGATTTCTTTTTAAACCGAGCCTTTTCATCAGCGGGTAGCCATCAAATCTTTGATTAAATCTGAAATTGATATAGGGGTTTCATTCGCCTCATCACGTGGACGAAATCTGGAGGTTGAATTGGATTATAACAGCTTCTAGATACCAATTCAAAATCTGAGCCGTCGTGTTCTTGTTCTTCACCATTATCGTTCCAATTCGATCGTCACCAAGTAAGTCCATTATATCAAAATGTCCGTTTCAGAGTGTAGATTAAAAGCCCTATGTTTAATTTGGGTTTGATTATTTGATTCGAACGAATTTGGGATGTTCTTGTTCTAGGGCTTGTTTGGAATTGGGTGTTCTTGGCTTGTAACCCATAAGAATTTTAACAGCCGAGTTTTAAATCAAAAACGCGCCTGGTCCAGCGGATAGGGCGTTGGACGTGAGTGGTTTGGTCGTGGGTTCGAGTCCCACTGACCACTTTATTTAATTTTTACCTTTTAAACCCCCTTTCTTCTAAGTTATATATATATTCCTCAAAATTATGTACAAATATATATTATTTCAATTATAAAACTAGAAAGGGATTATTATAAAAACATATACTCTACGAAAACACGATTATATCTCGTACCTAAATTCCCAAATTATACTTTGAAACCCTAATTTTCAATTGATATTTTAAAACCCTAATTCCCAAATTATACTTTGAAACCCTAATTTTAAATTGATACTTTAAAACCCTAAATTCCCAAATTATACTTTGAAACCCTAATTTTAATTTGATACTTTAAAACCCTAAATTCCCAAATTATATTTTGAAACCCTAATTTTCAATTTATAATTTAAAACCCTAAAACCCCAAATCCAAAACCCTAGAAGTTCTATTTTCTTGATTCTAGTTATTACGTTATTTGCTTCGTTTCTAAATTAGGTTCTCCCGGTTAATTAGGTGGTTCTAATATCTGGGCGATCCTCGATTCTCTCTAGTTACTTTCTTGCATTATCTTTATTATTCAGGTGAGTAAACTCACTTCCCATTTTACTATTTTTGCTTTGGGACTGAAATATGATTCTTATTACTAAACTACGGTTTCTTTTCTTTTTGATTCTATTTTCAAAGGAGATCATAAAATATGTTAATCTTGTCGGCCGCTTGATGCAATCTTATGTGGTAGTTAAAAGTAGTTGTATTATTACGTAATTTCCACCGGTACGATGTTAGCGCTAACGGTCTGACAAACCCACCTACACTTTATGGCACGTTAGGTGATGTGATGCCGGCGATTCTTGTTGTTGATTCTATGTGTTGGTTACTAGATACTATCCTATGATACTTGTTACTATGTTGCTATGCCTCTAGATGCTAAAACAATTATTGATAACTGATTTATCGAGACGGTTAAACTGACGGTTAAAGGACGGTTAAATGACGGTTAGACGACAGTTATCATTAATTGTAACATGAGTGGTTCTCATGACCCGTTGCTAAAAGTTACCCTGCGGGGTATATGTTTCTTTGTTTCTATGTGATTCTATGGTCACGGTTGTGTAATATGGCGAAATTGCTATACACATGAGCTTGCGCAACATATTTCTAATGATCTCGGATTTCATACTATGTATTATTTACTGTGTTTTTACTCACTAGCTATTCTCATAGCTAACTTATTTTAATCATATTTCAGGTGGCGTTTGAAGTTGATTCGGTTGCTTGACACGTAGGATGCCATGGACCTAGAAAATAATAAAAACAATGACGTTTCTGTTTCCGGATTTATTCCTGTTTTTAAGACTATTTATTGCCTGTTACGTCACAACATTGAATGCTTAATAATATTAAAATATATTTCTTAGATGCCATGTGCTTTGAACTTTTGATATCCAACCCACTTGACAACCCGGTGTTTTCCGCCACCGGGTAGGGTGTCACAGTTTGGTATCAGAGCCATGGTTATAGGGAACTAGGATAGGGTATTAGAAACACACCGACCTAGACTATAACCTAAGAGTCCTTAGTGCAAATAGATGTACTTAGGGATTCTTTTGGACTTATTGATTTCCTTTCTACGAACCTTTCTATGCTTTTCTTTATCTCTTTTCTCGTTCGATTTCGCGAAGGAACTGCAAGAGACTCTTCTGTGTGATTAGGATCTTCTCTTTGTGGAATCTCGTCATCGTCTTAAGTAAGTTTGAAACGTGAGGACGTGTGCAATCTGGAAGGGGGAACGCCTGTATCACGGACATCCTGTCTAAGGCAAGCATTTCGTATAAATCTCTTTAAGAGACCTGTATGCTTACCTGGGGATGTCTGAGATGAGTGTGAACCTATAGGCTAAAGCACGCCTTCTCAAATAACGTTGAAAAACGAACTTGACACTTTGATAAGTCATTGGTGTCCAAAACCAAGACACATCCTAAGCCTTCAAAACTCTATTTTCTTGATGATTCTATAAATTTCATTTTTCTATGATTTCTAATGAGTTTCTATGTTATTTCAAACGTTCCTTTTCTCGAAGTTCATTTACTAGTGTTTCTAAAAGTTCTAAGTGATTTTCTGTGCTACGTTTCTAAAGGATTCTATAATGTTCTAAGTGATTTTTCTGTGTTATGTTTCTAAAGGATTCTATAATCTCATTTAATCAAAATTCTGTTACAACTTATGTTATCTCGAATTTTGATCCATGTCTTATGAAAATTCTTTTTATCTTATCTTGTAGAATGGCTGGTAGACGTGCACAACTCGCTAACGTGATTGCGACCCAGATGGCTAATATGTTGCCTAATCTCGTGACCCAGCTCAATAATGCCAATCAGAATGCTGGAAACGCGGCACCTCGATGCACCCTCAAGCACTTCAATTCTTGTGGTCCGACTAAATTCTCTGGTAATGAGGGAGCCACCGGACTCCTTCAGTGGTACGAAAGCATGGAAAGCACTTTCGTCAACTGTGAATGCCCGGATAATCTGAAAGTTCGCTATGCTACGAGTGTACTCCAAAAGGGTGCACTCACCTGGTGGAACGACGAGAAACGGAGGCTCGGTGAAGCCGCCGTGACCGCATTGACTTGGGCTCAGTTCAAAACCACTATGACCAGCAAGTATTGCCCTCCGAGCGAGATTCGTAAGCTCGAGGGTGAATTTTGGAACCTCCAACAGGACAGTGGTGACAACGTAGCGTACAATGATCGTTTCTCGCAACTCAGTGTTTTGTGCCCCAACATGGTTACTCCGGATTCCCGGGGAATTGAGCAGTATATCGGGGGTTTGCCTATGACGATTCAGGATGCGGTGTGGGGAAGTAAACCAGCGACTGTAGGTGAGGCGATGTCCTTGGCCGGACGCCTTACTGATAATCACGTGAAAGCGGGTACACTAAACCGCAAGGGGAATAAAAAGTTGAAAAGTACATCTGATAATGAATCCAAGCCATCCGGGGGAAAATTTCATAAGGGCTTCAAGCCCGAATCCTCCTCAAACTCCAAGAAACGAAAGAATCATGCTGCTAATTATGTTGTTACCACCCAGACTCCTATCGTGGCACCGCAAGGTGGTTATGGTGGCAACGTTGCCAGGAAACCCTATACTGGCACGCTGCCCAAATGCAATAAATGTCCTTTCCATCATGCCCCCGAAACTCCGTGTCGGAGATGCAGTATCTGCCAACGCATTGGCCATTTAGCCAAAGATTGTTTCAACAATGCCAACAACGTCAGGGCTGTTCCGGGTCGGGCTTGCTACAACTGCGGTGACCCGACCCATTATCGCAACAACTGTCCGCAACCAATCAATGTGAATGTGAACACAAACGCCAATGCAAATCAGGTAGGCCGTGCGAGAACCTTTAACATTAATACGAACCAAGCGCAGGCCAACAACGATGTGGTGAACGGTATGTTTCTCGTTAATGAACGTTATGCTTCTATTTTGTTTGACTCGGGTGCCGATAAGAGTTTTGTTTCTTTAGAGTTTGCTTCATCTTTTACTGCTAGTCGTATTGGCCTTGATATTCCTTATGTGGTAGAGGTGGCAAACGGGAAAAGTGTTACTATTAGTTCGTTCTTTAAGGGGTGTATGCTTAACCTTATGGGTCACGTCTTTTATGTCGATCTCTTGCCTATGATGCTCGGTAGTTTTGATGTTATTATTGGTATGGACTGGCTATCGGCCAACGGTGCGGAAATTGTGTGTAGGGAAAAGGTTGTTCGAGTTCCTCTTCCATCGGGTCAAATTTTGAATGTTTCGGGGGAAAAGTCTCCCGTCGGGTTGAAACTCATGTCTTGTGTCGAGGCTCAAAAATATATACGTAAGGGGTATGTTGCGTTCTTAGCACGTGTTGAGGTCAAGGAATCGAAAGAAAAGAAACTCGAAGACATTCCTGTTGTGCGAGATTTTGCGGAGGTTTTTCCCGATGACGTAACCGGCCTTCCACCCGCACGACAAGTTGAATTCCGTATCGATCTTGTTCCCGGTGCTACTCCTGTTGCAAGAGCTCCTTATCGTCTTGCACCATCCGAACTCCAAGAGTTAGCCAGTCAGCTCCAAGAGCTATCAGATAAAGGTTTTATCCGTCCGAGTTCCTCACCGTGGGGTGCTCCAATTTTGTTTGTTAAAAAGAAAGACGGCTCGTTCCGTATGTGTATCGATTATCGCGAGCTCAATAAACTTACTGTCAAAAATCGTTATCCATTGCCGCGTATCGACGACCTTTTTGACCAGCTTCAAGGTGCAACTTGTTTTTCTAAGATTGATCTTCGTTCTGGTTACCATCAACTGCGTGTGCACGAAGATGACATACCGAAAACTGCGTTTCGTACGCGGTATGGTCACTTTGAGTTCACGGTCATGCCTTTCGGTTTGACTAATGCACCTGCTGTTTTCATGGACTTGATGAACCGTGTATGTCGACCGTTTCTAGACAAGTTCGTTATTGTATTCATCGATGATATTTTGATCTACTCTAAATCCAAAACTGATCATGAGCAGCATCTTCGTTCTATCCTTCAGATGCTTAAGCAAGAACAGCTCTTTGCCAAGTTTTCCAAGTGTGAGTTCTGGCTCAAGGAAGTTCAATTCTTGGGTCACATTGTTAATGAGCACGGGGTTCAAGTGGATCCCGCAAAAATTGAAACTGTCAAAAATTGGTCAGCACCTTCAACCCCAACCGAAATCCGTTCTTTTCTTGGTTTAGCGGGTTACTATCGTCGGTTCATTGCTAATTTCTCCAAGATTGCGGTCCCTCTCACGTCTTTAACTTGTAAGAATGTACCGTTCGTGTGGGGTCCCGAGCAGCAAAAAGCGTTTGATATTCTTAAAGACAAATTGTGTAACGCTCCTATTCTCACTCTCCTCGACGGGCATGAAGATCTTGTTGTTTATTGCGATGCCTCGAAACAGGGTCTTGGTTGTGTTCTTATGCAACGGGGTAAAGTTATAGCTTATGCCTCGAGGCAGTTATAAATTCACGAAAAGAATTACGCCACACACGATCTTGAATTGGGTGCCGTGGTGTTTGCTTTCAAGATATGGAGGCATTATCTTTATGGTACAAAATGCCTTGTTTATACCGATCATAAAAGTCTTCAGCATATTCTGAATCATAAAGAGCTTAACATGAGGCAAAGGCGTTGGGTCGAATTACTAAGCGATTACGATTGTGAAATCCGTTACCACCCGGGTAAAGCTAATGTTGTCGCTGATGCTCTCAGTCGTAAGGAACACGTCATGCTTTCTTGCGTTTCCCTACGTGTTAATCTTAAGTCTCAAATTCTTGAAGCTCAACGTATGGTTGTTTCTGAGGGTACTTTCCGGGATGAGATGAACCTTGGTGCCGATTCACAGTTAGAAACAAAAGCCGATGGCCTACTCTACTACATGAATCGCATCTGGGTGCCTACCCGCGGTGTTATCCGTGAACTTATTATGGATGAGAACCATAAAAGTCGTTATTCTATTCATCCGGGTGCAGATAAAATGTATAAAAATCTTCGTCCCCACTATTGGTGGCCGTGTATGAAGGAAGAAATCGCTCGATATGTTGCTAAGTGTCTGACTTGTGCACGGGTAAAAGCCGAGCATCAACGCCCTTCTGGTCTCCTTGTGCAACCCGAAATCCCTGTTTGGAAATGGGAGAGTATCGCCATGGATTTTGTTACTAAACTTCCTCTTTCAAATGGTTATGATAGCATCTGGGTGATTATTGATCGGTTAACGAAATCTGGTCATTTTCTGCCAATCAAAGAAATTTATTCGGCGGAAAAGCGAGCTCAACTTTACGTGAAAGAGATTGTTTGTCGTCATGGGGTGCCGTTGGATATTATTTCTGACCGTGATGGTCGTTTTATGTCTCGTTTCTGGAAAGGTCTTCAAGAAGCTTTGGGTACTAAACTCAATCTTAGCACTGCTTATCATCCCCAAACCGATGGTCAAAGCGAGAGAACTATTCAAACCCTCGAGGACTTGCTTCGATCTTGTGTTATTGACTTCAAAGGTAAATGGGATACTCATCTTCCGTTGATCGAATTTTCGTATAATAACAGTTATCATTCCAGCATCGATATGGCACCGTTCGAAGCTCTATATGGTCGTAAATGTCGTTCTCCTCTATGTTGGACCGAAGTCGGTGATTCTCAGATTACTGGGCCAGAGATGGTTCAGGAGACCACCGATAAAATCCGAAAAATCCGAGAGAATCTTCTAGCAGCTCGAAATCGGCAAAAGTATTATGCTGATAAAAAGAGGAAGCCTATGGAATACGAAATCGGTGATATGGTTCTACTTAAAGTGTCTCCATGGAAGGGAGTTTTCCGTTTTGGCAAAAAGGGAAAGCTAGCTCCCCGATATGTGGGTCCGTTCAAAGTTCTTAAAAAGATCGGGAAAGTTTCTTACGAGCTGGAACTGCCTGAGGAATTGGGTGGTGTTCATCCCGTGTTCCACGTTTCTAATCTGAAAAAGTGTTTGTCTGACGAGAATCTTATTGTGCCTCTCGACGAGATCCAAATTGATGAATCCATGCAATTTATTGAGCGACCATTAGAAATTATGGATCGAGAAGTCAAGCAACTCAAGCGGAGTCGGATACCGATCGTTAAGGTTCGTTGGGAGTCTAAGCGTGGACCCGAATTCACTTGGGAACGCGAGGAGCAAATGAAGGCAAAATATCCGCATCTCTTCGCTTCAGCTTCAACTACTTCGGTTTGAGCAAATTTCGGGACGAAATTCTTTTAAGGAGGGGAGACTGTGACATCTGCCCCGGACCCAAACCCGAAGACCCGGCTCGAACCCGAAGTTCTATCCAAAAATGTATTCGTACTCTTTTATTTATAAATGTAAAGTTTCGAGAATAAACTATTTAAATAAATATGTTGTGCAATGTATCCAATCAAGTTATTTTCTACAACGTCACCATCAAGCTAAACGTATATAATCGTCGCTTAATTAATCATTCCGCCTCAACCCAGTTAAATTGGTTGGTTGAAATAATTTGTAACTAACTTTGGGGCAATAATGTAAATATTAAAACTTGTTTTGAAAGTTTTGGGCAAAAGTTAAAACCAATACAAGTTTAGGGGCTGTTTGTGTAAATTACAAATTCAAACCAGCCTTTCTCCCCCCCCTACTTCCGGCGACAACAGATTCCGGCCAGTTTGGCCGGAAAAATTTCCAACTCCGGCGAGGCTAAAAAAAACCGGTTTTTAGCACCTTTCAACAAGTCTAATCTATACAAAATCATCCTAGTGTCATTCTAAGCATGTTTCGAACGCTTAATCGAGTTCTAATCACCTAAACATCAATCAAAATCTTAAATCAAAACCGGTTCAAAAACCCACCATCTCAATCGACCAAAAAACGTACCAAACGGCAAGTGGAGTTAATGAAAATGTTAATCTCGGCACCTTGAATCGATTGGTAGTAATTGATTTCACTTTAATCCTCAGTTTCATCCATCAATTACCTGTTTCCGGTTCATAACTCAACTCAAAATCTATCGGCATCAATCTGTTAACCAAGACGCAATTCAATCTACCTACACCTACCTCATCACTCGATTCAGCCATCTACAACTTCAATTTCTGGTATCTATCATCTATATTCTGTAAGTGATTTCTTTTTAAACCGAGCCTGTTCATCAGCGGGTAGCCATCAAATCTTTGATTAAATCTGAAATTGATATAGGGGTTTCATTCGCCTCATCACGTGGACGAAATCTGGAGGTTGAATTGGATTATAACAGCTTCTAGATACCAATTCAAAATCTGAGCCGTCGTGTTCTTGTTCTTCACCATTATCGTTCCAATTCGATCGTCACCAAGTAAATCCATTATATCAAAATGTCCGTTTCAGAGTGTAGATTAAAAGCCCTATGTTTAATTTGGGTTTGATTATTTGATTCGAACGAATTTGGGATGTTCTTGTTCTAGGGCTTGTTTGGAATTGGGTGTTCTTGGCTTGTAACCCATAAGAATTTTAACAGCCGAGTTTTAAATCAAAAACGCGCCTGGTCCAGCGGATAGGGCGTTGGACGTGAGTGGTTTGGTCGTGGGTTCGAGTCCCACTGACCACTTTATTTAATTTTTACCTTTTAAACCCCCTTTCTTCTAAGTTATATATATATTCCTCAAAATTATGTACAAATATATATTATTTCAATTATAAAACTAGAAAGGGATTATTATAAAAACATATACTCTACGAAAACACGATTATATCTCGTACCTAAATTCCCAAATTATACTTTGAAACCCTAATTTTCAATTGATATTTTAAAACCCTAATTCCCAAATTATACTTTGAAACCCTAATTTTAAATTGATACTTTAAAACCCTAAATTCCCAAATTATACTTTGAAACCCTAATTTTAATTTGATACTTTAAAACCCTAAATTCCCAAATTATATTTTGAAACCCTAATTTTCAATTTATAATTTAAAACCCTAAAACCCCAAATCCAAAACCCTAGAAGTTCTATTTTCTTGATTCTAGTTATTACGTTATTTGCTTCGTTTCTAAATTAGGTTCTCCCGGTTAATTAGGTGGTTCTAATATCTGGGCGATCCTCGATTCTCTCTAGTTACTTTCTTGCATTATCTTTATTATTCAGGTGAGTAAACTCACTTCCCATTTTACTATTTTTGCTTTGGGACTGAAATATGATTCTTATTACCAAACTACGGTTTCTTTTCTTTTTGATTCTATTTTCAAAGGAGATCATAAAATATGTTAATCTTGTCGGCCGCTTGATGCAATCTTATGTGGTAGTTAAAAGTAGTTGTATTATTACGTAATTTCCACCGGTACGATGTTAGCGCTAACGGTCTGACAAACCCACCTACACTTTATGGCACGTTAGGTGATGTGATGCCGGCGATTCTTGTTGTTGATTCTATGTGTTGGTTACTAGATACTATCCTATGATACTTGTTACTATGTTGCTATGCCTCTAGATGCTAAAACAATTATTGATAACTGATTTATCGAGACGGTTAAACTGACGGTTAAAGGACGGTTAAATGACGGTTAGACGACAGTTATCATTAATTGTAACATGAGTGGTTCTCATGACCCGTTGCTAAAAGTTACCCTGCGGGGTATATGTTTCTTTGTTTCTATGTGATTCTATGGTCACGGTTGTGTAATATGGCGAAATTGCTATACACATGAGCTTGCGTAACATATTTCTAATGATCTCGGATTTCATACTATGTATTATTTACTGTGTTTTTACTCACTAGCTATTCTCGTAGCTAACTTATTTTAATCATATTTCAGGTGGCGTTTGAAGTTGATTCGGTTGCTTGACACGTAGGATGCCATGGACCTAGAAAATAATAAAAACAATGACGTTTCTGTTTCCGGATTTATTCCTGTTTTTAAGACTATTTATTGCCTGTTACGTCACAACATTGAATGCTTAATAATATTAAAATATATTTCTTAGATGCCATGTGCTTTGAACTTTTGATATCCAACCCACTTGACAACCCGGTGTTTTCCGCCACCGGGTAGGGTGTCACATTTATTATGGAGTTTTAAGTTTACGTACGGTGTTGTAATGTTTTGTTAGGAGTAGTAAGGTGTCCTACGTTATACTAACTTGCTTTTCAAGGCGGTAATGTGGCATACAGAGTCGTAATATATTCCAAATTGTTGTATGGTGTTCAAATTACTCGGACGAATTCATTAGGTTTATTATGTAGTTTTAATCTTTCGTACGGTGGTATAAGGTGTTCTCAAAAGCTGCAACGCATCCTACATTATTCTAAATTGCTTTTCCTGTTGCTAATTTCGCATACAGAGTCGTAAAAAGTCCTGAGTGGTCGTACGATGTTCAAATGACTCGGACGAATTCATTAGGTTTATTATGGAGTTTTAAGTTTACGTACGGTGTTGTAATGTTTTGTTAGGAGTTGTAAGATGCCGTACGTTATACTAACATGCTTCTCAAGACGGTAATGTGGCATACAGAGTCGTAATATATTCCAAATTGTTGTATGGTGTTCAAATTACTCGGACGAATTCATTAGGTTTATTATGGAGTTTTAATCTTTCGTACGGTGGTGTAAGGTGTTCTCAAAAGTTGTAACGCATCCTACATTATTATAAATTGCTTTTCTTGTTGCTAATTTCGCATACAGAGTCGTAACAAGTCCTGAGTGGTCGTACGATGTTCAAATGACTCGGACGAATTCATTAGGTTATTTATGGAGTTTTACGTTTACGTACGGTGTTGTAATGTTTTGTTAGGAGTTGTAAGGTGCCGTACGTTATACTAACATGCTTTTCAAGGCAGTAATGTGGCATACGGAGTCGTAATATATTCCAAATTGTTGTATGGTGTTCAAATTACTCGGACGAATTCATTAGGTTTATTATGGAGTTTTAATCTTTCGTACGGTGGTGTAAGGTGTTCTCAAAAGTTGTAACGCATCCTACATTATTCTAAATTGCTTTTCCTGTTGCTAATTTCGCATACAGAGTCGTAACAAGTCCTGAGTGGTCGTACGATGTTCAAATGACTCGGACGAATTCATTAGGTTATTTATGGAGTTTTACGTTTACGTACGGTGTTGTAATGTTTTGTTAGGAGTTGTAAGGTGCCGTACGTTATACTAACATGCTTTTCAAGGCAGTAATGTGGCATACGGAGTCGTAATATATTCCAAATTGTTGTATGGTGTTCAAATTACTCGGACGAATTCATTAGGTTTATTATGGAGTTTTAATCTTTCGTACGGTGGTGTAAGGTGTTCTCAAAAGTTGTAACGCATCCTACATTATTCTAAATTGCTTTTCCTGTTGCTAATTTCGAATACAGAGTCGTAACAAGTCCTGAGTGGTCGTACGATGTTCAAATGACTCGGACGAATTCATTAGGTTTATTATGGAGTTTTAAGTTTACGTACGGTGTTGTAATGTTTTGTTAGGAGTTGTAAGGTGCCGTACGTTATACTAACATGCTTTCTAAGGCAGTAATGTGGCATACAGAGTCGTAATATATTCTAAATTGTAGTACGATGTTCAAAGGACTCGGACTAATTTGTTAGGATTATTATGGAGTTTTAAGTTTACGTACGGTGTTGTAATGTTTTGTTAGGAGTTGTAAGGTGCCGTACGTTATACTAACATGCTTCTCAAGACGGTAATGTGGCATACAGAGTCGTAATATATTCTAAATTGTCGTACGATGTTCAAAGGACTCGGACGAATTCATTAGGTTTGTTATGGAGTTTTAAGTTTACGTACGGTGTTGTAATGTTTTGTTAGGAGTAGCATGGTGTCCTACGTTATACTTACTTGCTTTTCAAGGCGGTAATGTGGCATACAGAGTCGTAATATATTCCAAATTGTTGTATGGTGTTCAAATTACTCGGACGAATTCATTACGTTTATTATGGAGTTTTAATCTTTCGTACGGTGGTATAAGGTGTTCTCAAAAGTTGCAACGCATCCGACATTATTCTAAATTGCTTTTCCTGTTGCTAATTTCGCATACAGAGTCGTAACAAGTCCTGAGTGGTCGTACGACGTTCAAATGACTCAGACGAATTCATTAGGTTTATTATGGAGTTTTAAGCTTACGTACGATGTTGTAATGTTTTGTTAGGAGTTGTAAGGTGCTGTACATTATACTAACATGCTTTTGAAGGCGGTAATGTGGCATACAGAGTCGTAATATATTCTAAATTGTCGTACGATGTTCAAAGGACTCGGACGAATTCATTAGGTTTATTATGGAGTTTTAAGTTTACGTACGGTGTTGTAATGTTTTGTTAGGAGTAGTAAGGTGTCCTACGTTATACTAACTTGCTTTTCAAGGCGGTAATGTGGCATACAGAGTCGTAATATATTCCAAATTGTTGTATGGTGTTCAAATTACTCGGACGAATTCATTAGGTTTATTATGTAGTTTTAATCTTTCGTACGGTGGTATAAGGTGTTCTCAAAAGTTGCAACGCATCCTACATTATTCTAAATTGCTTTTCCTGTTGCTAATTTCGCATACAGAGTCGTAACAAGTCCTGAGTGGTCGTACGATGTTCAAATGACTCGGACGAATTCATTAGGTTTATTATGGAGTTTTAAGTTTACGTACGGTGTTGTAATGTTTTGTTAGGAGTTGTAAGGTGCCGTACGTTATACTAACATGCTTCTCAAGACGGTAATGTGGCATACAGAGTCGTAATATATTCCAAATTGTTGTATAGTGTTCAAATTACTCGGACGAATTCATTAGGTTTATTATGGAGTTTTAATCTTTCGTACGGTGGTGTAAGGTGTTCTCAAAAGTTGTAACGCATCCTACATTATTATAAATTGCTTTTCTTGTTGCTAATTTCGCATACAGAGTCGTAACAAGTCCTGAGTGGTCGTACGATGTTCAAATGACTCGGACGAATTCATTAGGTTATTTATGGAGTTTTACGTTTACGTACGGTGTTGTAATGTTTTGTTAGGAGTTGTAAGGTGTCGTACGTTATACTAACATGCTTTTCAAGGCAGTAATGTGGCATACGGAGTCGTAATATATTCCAAATTGTTGTATGGTGTTCAAATTACTCGGACGAATTCATTAGGTTTATTATGGAGTTTTAATCTTTCGTACGGTGGTGTAAGGTGTTCTCAAAAGTTGTAACGCATCCTACATTATTCTAAATTGCTTTTCCTGTTGCTAATTTCGCATACAGAGTCGTAACAAGTCCTGAGTGGTCGTACGATGTTCAAATGACTCGGACGAATTCATTAGGTTATTTATGGAGTTTTACGTTTACGTACGGTGTTGTAATGTTTTATAGGAGTTGTAAGGTGCCGTACGTTATACTAACATGCTTCTCAAGACGGTAATGTGGCATACAGAGTCGTAATATATTCCAAATTGTTGTATGGTGTTCAAATTACTCGGACGAATTCATTAGGTTTATTATGGAGTTTTAATCTTTCGTACGGTGGTGTAAGGTGTTCTCAAAAGTTGTAACGCATCCTACATTATTATAAATTGCTTTTCTTGTTGCTAATTTCGCATACAGAGTCGTAACAAGTCCTGAGTGGTCGTACGATGTTCAAATGACTCGGACGAATTCATTAGGTTTATTATGGAGTTTTAAGTTTACGTACGGTGTTGTAATGTTTTGTTAGGAGTTGTAAGGTGCCGTACGTTATACTAACATGCTTCTCAAGACGGTAATGTGGCATACAGAGTCGTAATATATTCCAAATTGTTGTATGGTGTTCAAATTACTCGGACGAATTCATTAGGTTTATTATGGAGTTTTAATCTTTCGTACGGTGGTGTAAGGTGTTCTCAAAAGTTGTAACGCATCCTACATTATTATAAATTGCTTTTCTTGTTGCTAATTTCGCATACAGAGTCGTAACAAGTCCTGAGTGGTCGTACGATGTTCAAATGACTCGGACGAATTCATTAGGTTATTTATGGAGTTTTACGTTTACGTACGGTGTTGTAATGTTTTGTTAGGAGTTGTAAGGTGCCGTACGTTATACTAACATGCTTTTCAAGGCAGTAATGTGGCATACGGAGTCGTAATATATTCCAAATTGTTGTATGGTGTTCAAATTACTCGGACGAATTCATTAGGTTTATTATGGAGTTTTAATCTTTCGTACGGTGGTGTAAGGTGTTCTCAAAAGTTGTAACGCATCCTACATTATTCTAAATTGCTTTTCCTGTTGCTAATTTCGCATACAGAGTCGTAACAAGTCCTGAGTGGTCGTACGATGTTCAAATGACTCGGACGAATTCATTAGGTTATTTATGGAGTTTTACGTTTACGTACGGTGTTGTAATGTTTTGTTAGGAGTTGTAAGGTGCCGTACGTTATACTAACATGCTTTTCAAGGCAGTAATGTGGCATACGGAGTCGTAATATATTCCAAATTGTTGTATGGTGTTCAAATTACTCGGACGAATTCATTAGGTTTATTATGGAGTTTTAATCTTTCGTACGGTGGTGTAAGGTGTTCTCAAAAGTTGTAACGCATCCTACATTATTCTAAATTGCTTTTCCTGTTGCTAATTTCGAATACAGAGTCGTAACAAGTCCTGAGTGGTCGTACGATGTTCAAATGACTCGGACGAATTCATTAGGTTTATTATGGAGTTTTAAGTTTACGTACGGTGTTGTAATGTTTTGTTAGGAGTTGTAAGGTGCCGTACGTTATACTAACATGCTTTCTAAGGCAGTAATGTGGCATACAGAGTCGTAATATATTCTAAATTGTAGTACGATGTTCAAAGGACTCGGACTAATTTGTTAGGATTATTATGGAGTTTTAAGTTTACGTACGGTGTTGTAATGTTTTGTTAGGAGTTGTAAGGTGCCGTACGTTATACTAACATGCTTCTCAAGACGGTAATGTGGCATACAGAGTCGTAATATATTCTAAATTGTCGTACGATGTTCAAAGGACTCGGACGAATTCATTAGGTTTGTTATGGAGTTTTAAGTTTACGTACGGTGTTGTAATGTTTTGTTAGGAGTAGCATGGTGTCCTACGTTATACTAACTTGCTTTTCAAGGCGGTAATGTGGCATACAGAGTCGTAATATCTTCCAAATTGTTGTATGGTGTTCAAATTACTCGGACGAATTCATTACGTTTATTATGGAGTTTTAATCTTTCGTACGGTGGTATAAGGTGTTCTCAAAAGTTGCAACGCATCCGACATTATTCTAAATTGCTTTTCCTGTTGCTAATTTCGCATACAGAGTCGTAACAAGTCCTGAGTGGTCGTACGACGTTCAAATGACTCAGACGAATTCATTAGGTTTATTATGGAGTTTTAAGCTTACGTACGATGTTGTAATGTTTTGTTAGGAGTTGTAAGGTGCTGTACATTATACTAACATGCTTTTGAAGGCGGTAATGTGGCATACAGAGTCGTAATATATTCTAAATTGTCGTACGATGTTCAAAGGACTCGGACGAATTCATTAGGTTTATTATGGAGTTTTAAGTTTACGTACGGTGTTGTAATGTTTTGTTAGGAGTAGTAAGGTGTCCTACGTTATACTAACTTGCTTTTCAAGGCGGTAATGTGGCATACAGAGTCGTAATATATTCCAAATTGTTGTATGGTGTTCAAATTACTCGGACGAATTCATTAGGTTTATTATGTAGTTTTAATCTTTCGTACGGTGGTATAAGGTGTTCTCAAAAGTTGCAACGCATCCTACATTATTCTAAATTGCTTTTCCTGTTGCTAATTTCGCATACAGAGTCGGAACAAGTCCTGAGTGGTCGTACGATGTTCAAATGACTCGGACGAATTCATTAGGTTTATTATGGAGTTTTAAGTTTACTTACGGTGTTGTAATGTTTTGTTAGGAGTTGTAAGGTGCCGTACGTTATACTAACATGCTTCTCAAGACGGTAATGTGGCATACAGAGTCGTAATATATTCCAAATTGTTGTATGGTGTTCAAATTACTCGGACGAATTCATTAGGTTTATTATGGAGTTTTAATCTTTCGTACGGTGGTGTAAGGTGTTCTCAAAAGTTGTAACGCATCCTACATTATTCTAAATTGCTTTTCCTGTTGCTAATTTCGAATACAGAGTCGTAACAAGTCCTGAGTGGTCGTACGATGTTCAAATGACTCGGACGAATTCATTAGGTTTATTATGGAGTTTTAAGTTTACGTACGGTGTTGTAATGTTTTGTTAGGAGTTGTAAGGTGCCGTACGTTATACTAACATGCTTTCTAAGGCAGTAATGTGGCATACAGAGTCGTAATATATTCTAAATTGTAGTACGATGTTCAAAGGACTCGGACTAATTTGTTAGGATTATTATGGAGTTTTAAGTTTACGTACGGTGTTGTAATGTTTTGTTAGGAGTTGTAAGGTGCCGTACGTTATACTAACATGCTTCTCAAGACGGTAATGTGGCATACAGAGTCGTAATATATTCTAAATTGTCGTACGATGTTCAAAGGACTCGGACGAATTCATTAGGTTTGTTATGGAGTTTTAAGTTTACGTACGGTGTTGTAATGTTTTGTTAGGAGTAGCATGGTGTCCTACGTTATACTAACTTGCTTTTCAAGGCGGTAATGTGGCATACAGAGTCGTAATATCTTCCAAATTGTTGTATGGTGTTCAAATTACTCGGACGAATTCATTACGTTTATTATGGAGTTTTAATCTTTCGTACGGTGGTATAAGGTGTTCTCAAAAGTTGCAACGCATCCGACATTATTCTAAATTGCTTTTCCTGTTGCTAATTTCGCATACAGAGTCGTAACAAGTCCTGAGTGGTCGTACGACGTTCAAATGACTCAGACGAATTCATTAGGTTTATTATGGAGTTTTAAGCTTACGTACGATGTTGTAATGTTTTGTTAGGAGTTGTAAGGTGCTGTACATTATACTAACATGCTTTTGAAGGCGGTAATGTGGCATACAGAGTCGTAATATATTCTAAATTGTCGTACGATGTTCAAAGGACTCGGACGAATTCATTAGGTTTATTATGGAGTTTTAAGTTTACGTACGGTGTTGTAATGTTTTGTTAGGAGTAGTAAGGTGTCCTACGTTATACTAACTTGCTTCTCAAGACGGTAATGTGGCATACAGAGTCGTAATATATTCCAAATTGTTGTATGGTGTTCAAATTACTCGGACGAATTCATTAGGTTTATTATGGAGTTTTAATCTTTCGTACGGTGGTGTAAGGTGTTCTCAAAAGTTGTAACGCATCCTACATTATTCTAAATTGCTTTTCCTGTTGCTAATTTCGCATACAGAGTCGTAACAAGTCCTGAGTGGTCGTACGATGTTCAAATGACTCGGACGAATTCATTAGGTTATTTATGGAGTTTCACGTTTACGTACGGTGTTGTAATGTTTTATAGGAGTTGTAAGGTGCCGTACGTTATACTAACATGCTTCTCAAGACGGTAATGTGGCATACAGAGTCGTAATATATTCCAAATTGTTGTATGGTGTTCAAATTACTCGGACGAATTCATAAGGTTTATTATGGAGTTTTAATCTTTCGTACGGTGGTGTAAGGTGTTCTCAAAAGTTGTAACGCATCCTACATTATTATAAATTGCTTTTCTTGTTGCTAATTTCGCATACAGAGTCGTAACAAGTCCTGAGTGGTCGTACGATGTTCAAATGACTCGGACGAATTCATTAGGTTATTTATGGAGTTTTACGTTTACGTACGGTGTTGTAATGTTTTGTTAGGAGTTGTAAGGTGGCGTACGTTATACTAACATGCTTTTCAAGGCAGTAATGTGGCATACGGAGTCGTAATATATTCCAAATTGTTGTATGGTGTTCAAATTACTCGGACGAATTCATTAGGTTTATTATGGAGTTTTAATCTTTCGTACGGTGGTGTAAGGTGTTCTCAAAAGTTGTAACGCATCCTACATTATTCTAAATTGCTTTTCCTGTTGCTAATTTCGCATACAGAGTCGTAACAAGTCCTGAGTGGTCGTACGATGTTCAAATGACTCGGACGAATTCATTAGGTTATTTATGGAGTTTTACGTTTACGTACGGTGTTGTAATGTTTTGTTAGGAGTTGTAAGGTGCCGTACGTTATACTAACATGCTTTTCAAGGCAGTAATGTGGCATACGGAGTCGTAATATATTCCAAATTGTTGTATGGTGTTCAAATTACTCGGACGAATTCATTAGGTTTATTATGGAGTTTTAAACTTTCGTACGGTGGTGTAAGGTGTTCTCAAAAGTTGTAACGCATCCTACATTATTCTAAATTGCTTTTCCTGTTGCTAATTTCGCATACAGAGTCGTAACAAGTCCTGAGTGGTCGTACGATGTTCAAATGACTCGGACGAATTCATTAGGTTATTTATGGAGTTTTACGTTTACGTACGGTGTTGTAATGTTTTGTTAGGAGTTGTAAGGTGCCGTACGTTATACTAACATGCTTTTCAAGGCAGTAATGTGGCATACGGAGTCGTAATATATTCCAAATTGTTGTATGGTGTTCAAATTACTCGGACGAATTCATTAGGTTTATTATGGAGTTTTAATCTTTCGTACGGCGGTGTAAGGTGTTCTCAAAAGTTGTAACGCATCCTACATTATTCTAAATTGCTTTTCCTGTTGCTAATTTCGAATACAGAGTCGTAACAAGTCCTGAGTGGTCGTACGATGTTCAAATGACTCGGACGAATTCATTAGGTTTATTATGGAGTTTTAAGTTTACGTACGGTGTTGTAATGTTTTGTTAGGAGTTGTAAGGTGCCGTACGTTATACTAACATGCTTTCTATGGCAGTAATGTGGCATACAGAGTCGTAATATATTCTAAATTGTAGTACGATGTTCAAAGGACTCGGACTAATTTGTTAGGATTATTATGGAGTTTTAAGTTTACGTACGGTGTTGTAATGTTTTGTTAGGAGTTGTAAGGTGCCGTACGTTATACTAACATGCTTCTCAAGACGGTAATGTGGCATACAGAGTCGTAATATATTCTAAATTGTCGTACGATGTTCAAAGGACTCGGACGAATTCATTAGGTTTATTATGGAGTTTTAAGTTTACGTACGGTGTTGTAATGTTTTGTTAGGAATAGCAAGGTGTCCTACGTTATACTAACTTGCTTTTCAAGGCGGTAATGTGGCATACAGAGTCGTAATATATTCCAAATTGTTGTATGGTGTTCAAATTACTCGGACGAATTCATTAGGTTTATTATGGAGTTTTAATCTTTCGTACGGTGGTATAAGGTGTTCTCAAAAGTTGCAACGCATCCGACATTATTCTAAATTGCTTTTCCTGTTGCTAATTTCGCATACAGAGTCGTAACAAGTCCTGAGTGGTCGTACGACGTTCAAATGACTCAGACGAATTCATTAGGTTTATTATGGAGTTTTAAGCTTACGTACGATGTTGTAATGTTTTGTTAGGAGTTGTAAGGTGCTGTACATTATACTAACATGCTTTTGAAGGCGGTAATGTGGCATACAGAGTCGTAATATATTCTAAATTGTCGTACGATGTTCAAAGGACTCGGACGAATTCATTAGGTTTATTATGGAGTTTTAAGTTTACGTACGGTGTTGTAATGTTTTGTTAGGAGTAGTAAGGTGTCCTACGTTATACTAACATGCTTTTCAAGGCGGTAATGTGGCATACAGAGTCGTAATATATTCCAAATTGTTGTATGGTGTTCAAATTACTCGGACGAATTCATTAGGTTTATTATGGAGTTTTAATCTTTCGTACGGTGGTATAAGGTGTTCTCAAAAGTTGCAACGCATCCTACATTATTCTAAATTGCTTTTCCTGTTGCTAATTTCGCATACAGAGTCGTAACAAGTCCTGAGTGGTCGTACGACGTTCAAATTACTCAGACGAATTCATTAGGTTTATTATGGAGTTTTAAGTTTACGTACGATGTTGTAATGTTTTGTTAGGAGTTGTAAGGTGCTGTACGTTATACTAACATGCTTTTGAAGGCGGTAATGTGGCATACAAAGTCGTAATATATTCGAAATTGTTGTATGGTGTTCAAATTACTCGGACGAATTCATTAGGTTTATTATGGAGTTTTAATCTTCCGTACGGTGGTGTAAGGTGTTCTCAAAAATTGTAACGCATCCTACATTATTCTAAATTTCTTTTCCTGTTGCTAATTTCGCATACAGAGTCGTAACAAGTCCTGAGTGGTCGTACGATGTTCAAATGACTCAGACGAATTCATTAGGTTTATTATGGAGTTTTAAGTTTACGTACGGTGTTGTAATTTTTTGTTAGGAGCTGTACGTTATACTAACATACTTTTCAAGGCGGTAATGTGGCATATAGAGTCGTAATATATTCTAAATTGTCGTACGATGTTCAAAGGACTCGGATAAATTCATTAGGTTTATTATGGAGTTTTAAGTTTACGTACAGTGTTGTAATGTTTTGTTAGGAGTTGTAAGTTGTCCTACGTTATACTAACATACTTTTCAAAGCGGGAATGTGGCATACAGAGTCGTAAGATATTCTAAATTGTTGTACGATGTTCAAATGACTCGGACGAATTCATTAGGTTTAGTATGGAGTTTTAATGTTTCGTACTGTGGTGAAAGGTGTTCTCAAAAGATGTAACGCATCCTACATTATTCTAAATTGCTGTACGATGTTCAAATGACTCGGACGAATTCATTAGGTTTAGTATGGAATTTTAATGTTTCGTACGGTGGTGAAAGGTGTTCTCAAAAGATGTAACACATCCTACATTATTCTAAATTGCTTTTCCTGTTGTGAATGTTGCATACAAAGTCGTAACAAGTCCTGAGTGATCGTCTAATGTTTAATGGACTCAGACTAATTCATTAGGTTTACTATGGAGTTTTAAGTTTACGTACGGTATTGTAATGTGTTGTTAGGAGTTGTAAGGTGTTCTATGTTATACTGACATGATTTTCTAGGCGGTAATGTGGCATACAGAGTAGTAAGATATTTTAAATTGTTGTACGATGTTCAAAAGACTCGGACGAATTCATTAGATTTACTATGGAGTTTTAAGTTTACGTACGGTGTTGTAATGTTTTGTTAGGAGTTGTAAGGTGTCGTACGTTATACTAACATGCTTTTCAAGGCGGTAATGTGGCATACAGAGTCTTAATATATTCTAAATTGTCGTACGATGTTCAAAGGACTCGGATGAATTCATTAGGTTTATTATGGAGATTTAAGTTTACGTACGGTGTTGTAATATTTTGTTAGGAGTTGTAAGGTGTCCTACGTAATACTATCATGCTATTCAAAGCGGTAATGTGGCATACAGAGTCGTAAGATATTCTAAATTGTTGTACGATGTTCAAATGACTCGGACGAATTCATTAGGTTTAGTATTGAATTTTAATGTTTCGTACGGTGGTGAAAGGTGTTCTCAAAAGATGTAACACATCCTACATTATTCTAAATTTCTTTTCCTGTTGTGAATGTTGCATACAAAGTCATAACAAGTCCTGAGTGATCGTCTAATGTTTAATGGACTCAGACGAATTCATTAGGTTTACTATGGAGTTTTAAGTTTACGTACGGTATTGTAATGTGTTGTTAGGAGTTGTAAGGTGTCCTACGTTATACTAACATGATTTTCAAGGCGGTAATGTGGCATACAGAGTCGTAAGATATTCTAAATTGTTGTACGATGTTCAAAGGACTCGGATGAATTCATTAGGTTTATTATGGAGTTTTAAGTTTACGTACGGTGTTGTAATGTTTTGTTAGGAGTTGTAAGGTGCCGTACGTTATACTAACATACTTTTCAAGGCGGTAATGTGGCATACAGAGTCGTAATATATTCTAAATTGTCGTACGATGTTCAAAAGAATCGGATGAATTCATTAGGTTTATTATGGAGTTTTAAGTTTACGTACGGTGTTGTAAGGTGTTCTCAAAAGATGTAACGCATCCTACATTATTCTAAATTGCTTTTCATGTTGCTAATGTCGCATACAAAGTCGTAACAAGTCCTGAGTCGTCGTCTGATGTTTAAAGGACTCAGACGAATTCATTAGGTTTACCATGGAGTTTTAAGTTTACGTACGGTATTGTAATGTGTTGTTAGGAGTTGTAAGGTGTTCTATGTTATACTGACATGATTTTCAAGGCGGTAATGTGGCATACAGAGTAGTAAGATATTCTAAATTGTTGTAAGATGTTCAAAAGACTCGGACAAATTCATTAGATTTACTATGGAGTTTTAAGTTTACGTACGGTGTTGTAATGTTTTGTTAGGAGTTGTAAGGTGCCGTACGTTATACTAACATACTTTTCAAGGCGGTAATGTGGCATACAGAGTCTTAATATATTCTAAATTGTCGTACGATGTTCAAAGGACTCGGATGAATTCATTAGGTTTATTATGGAGATTTAAGTTTACGTACGGTGTTGTAATATTTTGTTAGGAGTTGTAAGGTGTCCTACGTAATACTATCATGCTATTCAAAGCGGTAATGTGGCATACAGAGTCGTAAGATATTCTAAATTGTTGTACGATGTTCAAATGACTCGGACGAATTCATTAGGTTTAGTATTGAATTTTAATGTTTCGTACGGTGGTGAAAGGTGTTCTCAAAAGATGTAACACATCCTACATTATTCTAAATTTCTTTTCCTGTTGTGAATGTTGCATACAAAGTCATAACAAGTCCTGAGTGATCGTCTAATGTTTAATGGACTCAGACGAATTCATTAGGTTTACTATGGAGTTTTAAGTTTACGTACGGTATTGTAATGTGTTGTTAGGAGTTGTAAGGTGTCCTACGTTATACTAACATACTTTTCAAAGCGGGAATGTGGCATACAGAGTCGTAAGATATTCTAAATTGTTGTACGATGTTCAAATGACTCGGACGAATTCATTAGGTTTAGTATGGAGTTTTAATGTTTCGTACTGTGGTGAAAGGTGTTCTCAAAAGATGTAACGCATCCTACATTATTCTAAATTGCTGTACGATGTTCAAATGACTCGGACGAATTCATTAGGTTTAGTATGGAATTTTAATGTTTCGTACGGTGGTGAAAGGTGTTCTCAAAAGATGTAACACATCCTACATTATTCTAAATTGCTTTTCCTGTTGTGAATGTTGCATACAAAGTCGTAACAAGTCCTGAGTGATCGTCTAATGTTTAATGGACTCAGACTAATTCATTAGGTTTACTATGGAGTTTTAAGTTTACGTACGGTATTGTAATGTGTTGTTAGGAGTTGTAAGGTGTTCTATGTTATACTGACATGATTTTCTAGGCGGTAATGTGGCATACAGAGTAGTAAGATATTTTAAATTGTTGTACGATGTTCAAAAGACTCGGACGAATTCATTAGATTTACTATGGAGTTTTAAGTTTACGTACGGTGTTGTAATGTTTTGTTAGGAGTTGTAAGGTGTCGTACGTTATACTAACATGCTTTTCAAGGCGGTAATGTGGCATACAGAGTCTTAATATATTCTAAATTGTCGTACGATGTTCAAAGGACTCGGATGAATTCATTAGGTTTATTATGGAGATTTAAGTTTACGTACGGTGTTGTAATATTTTGTTAGGAGTTGTAAGGTGTCCTACGTAATACTATCATGCTATTCAAAGCGGTAATGTGGCATACAGAGTCGTAAGATATTCTAAATTGTTGTACGATGTTCAAATGACTCGGACGAATTCATTAGGTTTAGTATTGAATTTTAATGTTTCGTACGGTGGTGAAAGGTGTTCTCAAAAGATGTAACACATCCTACATTATTCTAAATTTCTTTTCCTGTTGTGAATGTTGCATACAAAGTCATAACAAGTCCTGAGTGATCGTCTAATGTTTAATGGACTCAGACGAATTCATTAGGTTTACTATGGAGTTTTAAGTTTACGTACGGTATTGTAATGTGTTGTTAGGAGTTGTAAGGTGTCCTACGTTATACTAACATGATTTTCAAGGCGGTAATGTGGCATACAGAGTCGTAAGATATTCTAAATTGTTGTACGATGTTCAAAGGACTCGGATGAATTCATTAGGTTTATTATGGAGTTTTAAGTTTACGTACGGTGTTGTAATGTTTTGTTAGGAGTTGTAAGGTGCCGTACGTTATACTAACATACTTTTCAAGGCGGTAATGTGGCATACAGAGTCGTAATATATTCTAAATTGTCGTACGATGTTCAAAAGAATCGGATGAATTCATTAGGTTTATTATGGAGTTTTAAGTTTACGTACGGTGTTGTAAGGTGTTCTCAAAAGATGTAACGCATCCTACATTATTCTAAATTGCTTTTCATGTTGCTAATGTCGCATACAAAGTCGTAACAAGTCCTGAGTCGTCGTCTGATGTTTAAAGGACTCAGACGAATTCATTAGGTTTACCATGGAGTTTTAAGTTTACGTACGGTATTGTAATGTGTTGTTAGGAGTTGTAAGGTGTTCTATGTTATACTGACATGATTTTCAAGGCGGTAATGTGGCATACAGAGTAGTAAGATATTCTAAATTGTTGTAAGATGTTCAAAAGACTCGGACAAATTCATTAGATTTACTATGGAGTTTTAAGTTTACGTACGGTGTTGTAATGTTTTGTTAGGAGTTGTAAGGTGCCGTACGTTATACTAACATACTTTTCAAGGCGGTAATGTGGCATACAGAGTCTTAATATATTCTAAATTGTCGTACGATGTTCAAAGGACTCGGATGAATTCATTAGGTTTATTATGGAGATTTAAGTTTACGTACGGTGTTGTAATATTTTGTTAGGAGTTGTAAGGTGTCCTACGTAATACTATCATGCTATTCAAAGCGGTAATGTGGCATACAGAGTCGTAAGATATTCTAAATTGTTGTACGATGTTCAAATGACTCGGACGAATTCATTAGGTTTAGTATTGAATTTTAATGTTTCGTACGGTGGTGAAAGGTGTTCTCAAAAGATGTAACACATCCTACATTATTCTAAATTTCTTTTCCTGTTGTGAATGTTGCATACAAAGTCATAACAAGTCCTGAGTGATCGTCTAATGTTTAATGGACTCAGACGAATTCATTAGGTTTACTATGGAGTTTTAAGTTTACGTACGGTATTGTAATGTGTTGTTAGGAGTTGTAAGGTGTCCTACGTTATACTAACATGATTTTCAAGGCGGTAATGTGGCATACAGAGTCGTAAGATATTCTAAATTGTTGTCCGATGTTCAAATGAATCGGACGAATTCATTAGGTTTTTTATGGAGTTTTAAGTTTACGTACGGTGTTGTAATGTTTTGTTAGGAGTTGTAAGGTGTCGTACGTTATATTAACCTGCTTTTCAAGGCGGTAATGTGGCATGCAGACTCGTAATATATTCTAAATTGTCGTACGATGTTCAAAGGACTCAGATGAATTCATTAGGTTTATTATGGAGTTTTAAGTTTACGTACGGTGTTGTAATATTTTGTTAGGAGTTGTAAGGTGTCCTACGTAATACTATCATGCTATTCAAAGCGGTAATGTGGCATACAGAGTCGTAAGATATTCTAAATTGTTGTACGATGTTCAAATGACTCGGACGAATTCATTAGGTTTAGTATGGAATTTTAATGTTTCGTACGGTGGTGAAAGGTGTTCTCAAAAGATGTAACACATCCTACATTATTCTAAATTGCTTTTCCTGTTGTGAATGTTGCATACAAAGTTGTAACAAGTCCTGAATGATCGTCTAATGTTTAATGGACTCAGACGAATTCATTAGGTTTACTATGGAGTTTTAAGTTTACGTACGGTATTGTAATGTGTTGTTAGGAGTTGTAAGGTGTCCTACGTTATACTAACATGATTTTCAAGGCGGTAATGTGGCATACAGAGTCGTAAGATATTCTAAATTGTTGTACGATGTTCAAATGAATCGGACGAATTCATTAGGTTTATTATGGAGTTTTTAGTTTACGTACGGTGTTGTAATGTTTTGTTAGGAGTTGTAACGTGTCGTACGTTATACTAACCTGCTTTTCAAGGCGGTAATGTGGCATGCAGAGTCGTAATATATTCTAAATTGTCGTACGATGTTCAAAGGACTCGGATGAATTAATTAGGTTTATTTTGGAGTTTTAAGTTTACGTACGGTGTTGTAATGTTTTGTTAGGAGTTGTAAGGTGTCCTACGTTAAACTAACATGCTTTTCAAAGCGGTTATGTGGCATAGAGAGTCGTAAGATATTCTAAATTGTTGTACGATGTTCAAATGACTCGGACGAATTCATTAGGTTTGATATGGAGTTTTAATGTTTCGTACGGTGGTGTAAGGTGTTCTCAAAAGATGTAACGCATCCTACATTATTCTAAATTGTTTTTCATGTTGCTAATGTCGCATACAAAGTCGTAACAAGTCCTGAGTGGTCGTCTGATGTTTAAAGGACTCAGAAGAATTCATTAGGTTTACCATGGAGTTTTAAGTTTACGTATGGTATTGTAATGTGTTGTTAGGAGTTGTAAGGTGTTCTATGTTATACTGACATGATTTTCAAGGCGGTAATGTGGCATACAGAGTAGTAAGATATTCTAAATTGTTGTACGATGTTTAAAAGACTCGGACGAATTCATTAGATTTATTATGGAGTTTGAAGTTTACGTACGGTGTTGTAATGTTTTGTTAGGAGTTGTAAGGTGTCGTACGTTATACTAACCTGCTTTTCAAGGCGGTAATGTGGCATACAGAGTCGTAATATATTCTAAATTGTCGTACAATGTTCAAAGGACTCGGATGAATTAATTAGGTTTATTATGGAGTTTTAAGTTTACGTATGGTGTTGTAATGTTTTTTTAGGAGTTGTAAGGTGTCCTACGTTAAACTAACATGCTTTTCAAAGTGGTAATGTGGCATACAGAGTCGTAAGATATTCTAAATTGTTGTACGATGTTCAAATGACTCGGACGAATTCATTAGGTTTGATATGGAGTTTTAATGTTTCGTACGGTGGTGTAAGGTGTTCTCAAAAGATATAACGCATCCTACATTATTCTAAATTGCTTTTCCTGTTGCTAATGTCGCATACAAAGTCGTAACAAGGCCTGAGTGGTCGTCTGATGTTTAAACGACTCAGACGAATTCATTAGGTTTACCATGGAGTTTTAAGTTTACGTACGGTATTGTAATGTGTTGTTAGGAGTTGTAAGGTGTTCTATGTTATACTGACATGATTTTCAAGGCGGTAATGTGGCATACAGAGTAGTAAGATATTCTAAATTGTTGTAAGATGTTCAAAAGACTCGGGCAAATTCATTAGATTTACTATGGAGTTTTAAGTTTACGTACGGTGTTGTAATGTTTTGTTAGGAGTTGTAAGGTGTCGTAGGTTATACTAACATGCTTTTCAAGGCGGTAATGTGGCATACAAAGACGTAAGATATTCTAAATTGTTGTAGGATGTTCAAATGACTCGGACGAACTCATTAGGTTTAGTATGGAGTTTTGAGTTTACGTACGGTGTTGTAATGTTTTGTTAAGAGTTGTAAGGTGCCGTACGTTATACTAACATACTTTTCAAGGCGGTAATGTGGCATACAGAGTCGTAATATATTCTAAGTTGTCGTACGATTTTCAAAGGACTCAGATGAATTCATTAGGTTTATTATGGAGTTTTAAGTTTACGTACGGTGTTGTAATATTTTGTTAGGAGTTGTAAGGTGTCCTACGTAATACTATCATGCTATTCAAAGCGGTAATGTGGCATACAGAGTCGTAAGATATTCTAAATTGTTGTACGATGTTCAAATGACTCGGACGAATTCATTAGGTTTAGTATGGAATTTTAATGTTTCGTACGGTGGTGAAAGGTGTTCTCAAAAGATGTAACACATCCTACATTATTCTAAATTGCTTTTCCTGTTGTGAATGTTGCATACAAAGTCGTAACAAGTCCTGAGTGATCGTCTAATGTTTAATGGACTCAGACGAATTCATTAGGTTTACTATGGAGTTTTAAGTTTACGTACGGTATTGTAATGTGTTGTTAGGAGTTGTAAGGTGTCATACGTTATACTAACATGATTTTCAAGGCGGTAATGTGGCATACAGAGTCGTAAGATATTCTAAATTGTTGTACGATGTTCTAATGAATCGGACAAATTCACTAGGTTTATTATGGAGTTTTAAGTTTACGTACGGTGTTGTAATGTTTTGTTAGGAGTTGTAAGGTGTCGTACGTTATACTAACCTGCTTTTCAAGGCGGTAATGTGGCACGCAGAGTCGTAATATATTCTAAATTATCGTACGATGTTCAAAGGACTCGGATGAATGAATTAGGTTTATTATCGAGTTTTAAATTTACGTACGGTGTTGTAATGTTTTGTTAGGAGTTGTAAGATGTCCTACGTTAAACTAACATGCTTTTCAAAGCGGTAATGTGGCATACAGAGTCGTAAGATATTCTAAATTGTTGTACGATGTTCAAATGACTCGGACGAATTCATTAGGTTTGATATGGAGTTTTAATGTTTCGTACGGTGGTGTAAGGTGTTCTCAAAAGATGTAACGCATCCTAGATTATTCTAAATTGCTTTTCCTGTTGCTAATGTCACATACAAAGTCGTAACAAGTCCTTAGTGGTCGTCTGATGTTTAAAGGACTCAGACGAATTCATTAGGTTTACCATGGAGTTTTAAGTTTACGTACGGTATTGTAATGTGTTGTTAGTAGTTGTAAGGTGTTCTATGTTATACTGACATGATTTTCAAGGCGGTAATGTGGCATACAGAGTAGTAAGATATTCTAAATTGTTGTACGATGTTCAAAAGACTCGGACGAATTCATTAGATTTACTATGGAGTTTTAAGTATACGTACGGTGTTGTAATGTTTTGTTAGGAGTTGTAAGGTGTCGTACGTTATACTAACATGCTTTTCAAGGCGGTAATGTGGCATACAAAGTCGTAAGATATTCTAAATTGTTGTACGATGTTCAAATGAATCGGACGAATTCATTAGGTTTATTATGGAGTTTTAAGTTTACGTACGGTGTTGTAATGTTTTGTTAGGAGTTGTAAGGTGTCGTACGTTATACTAACCTGCTTTTCAAGGCGGTAATGTGGCATGCAGAGTCGTAATATATTCTAAATTGTCGTACGATGTTCAAAGGACTCGGATGAATGAATTAGGTTTATTATGGAGTTTTAAGTTTACGTACGGTGTTGTAATATTTTGTTAGGAGTGGTAAGGTGTCCTACGTAATACTATCATGCTATTCAAAGCGGTAATGTGGCATACAAAGTCGTAAGATATTCTAAATTGTTGTACGATGTTCAAATGACTCGGACGAATTCATTAGGTTTAGTATGGAATTTTAATGTTTCGTACGGTGGTGAAAGGTGTTCTCAAAAGATGTAACACATCCTACATTATTCTAAATTGCTTTTCCTGTTGTGAATGTTGCATACAAAGTCGTAACAAGTCCTGAGTGATCGTCTAATGTTTAATGGACTCAGACGAATTCATTAGGTTTACTATGGAGTTTTAAGTTTACGTACGGTATTGTAATGTGTTGTTAGGAGTTGTAAGGTGTCATACGTTATACTAACATGATTTTCAAGGCGGTAATGTGGCATACAGAGTCGTAAGATATTCTAAATTGTTGTACGATGTTCAAATGAATCGGACAAATTCACTAGGTTTATTATGGAGTTTTAAGTTTACGTACGGTGTTGTAATGTTTTGTTAGGAGTTGTAAGGTGTCGTACGTTATACTAACCTGCTTTTCAAGGCGGTAATGTGGCACGCAGAGTCGTAATATATTCTAAATTATCGTACGATGTTCAAAGGACTCGGATGAATGAATTAGGTTTTTTATCGAGTTTTAAATTTACGTACGGTGTTGTAATGTTTTGTTAGGAGTTGTAAGATGTCCTACGTTAAACTAACATGCTTTTCAAAGCGGTAATGTGGCATACGGAGTCGTAAGATATTCTAAATTGTTGTACGATGTTCAAATGACTCGGACGAATTCATTAGGTTTGATATGGAGTTTTAATGTTTCGTACGGTGGTGTAAGGTGTTCTCAAAAGATGTAACGCATCCTAGATTATTCTAAATTGCTTTTCCTGTTGCTAATGTCACATACAAAGTCGTAACAAGTCCTTAGTGGTCGTCTGATGTTTAAAGGACTCAGACGAATTCATTAGGTTTACCATGGAGTTTTAAGTTTACGTACGGTATTGTAATGTGTTGTTAGTAGTTGTAAGTTGTTCTATGTTATACTGACATGATTTTCAAGGTGGTAATGTGGCATACAGAGTAGTAAGATATTCTAAATTGTTGTACGATGTTCAAAAGACTCGGACGAATTCATTAGATTTACTATGGAGTTTTAAGTATACGTACGGTGTTGTAATGTTTTGTTAGGAGTTGTAAGGTGTCGTACGTTATACTAACATGCTTTTCAAGGCGGTAATGTGGCATACAAAGTCGTAAGATATTCTAAATTGTTGTACGATGTTCAAATGAATCGGACGAATTCATTAGGTTTATTATGGAGTTTTAAGTTTACGTACGGTGTTGTAATGTTTTGTTAGGAGTTGTAAGGTGTCGTACGTTATACTAACCTGCTTTTCAAGGCGGTAATGTGGCATGCAGAGTCGTAATATATTCTAAATTGTCGTACGATGTTCAAAGGACTCGGATGAATGAATTAGGTTTATTATGGAGTTTTAAGTTTACGTACGGTGTTGTAATGTTTTGTTAGGAGTTGTAAGGTGTCCTACGTTAAACTAACGTGCTTTTCAAAGCGGTAATGTGGCATACAGAGTCGTAAGATATTCTAAATTGTTGTACGATGTTCAAATGACTCGGACGAATTCATTAGGTTTGATATGGAGTTTTAATGTTTCGTACGGTGGTGTAAGGTGTTCTCAAAAGATATAACGCATCCTACATTATTCTAAATTGCTTTTCCTGTTGCTAATGTCGCATACAAAGTCGTAACAAGGCCTGAGTGGTCGTCTGATGTTTAAACGACTCAGACGAATTCATTAGGTTTACCATGGAGTTTTAAGTTTACGTACGGTATTGTAATGTGTTGTTAGGAGTTGTAAGGTGTTCTATGTTATACTGACATGATTTTCAAGGCGGTAATGTGGCATACAGAGTAGTAAGATATTCTAAATTGTTGTAAGATGTTCAAAAGACTCGGGCAAATTCATTAGATTTACTATGGAGTTTTAAGTTTACGTACGGTGTTGTAATGTTTTGTTAGGAGTTGTAAGGTGTCGTAGGTTATACTAACATGCTTTTCAAGGCGGTAATGTGGCATACAAAGACGTAAGATATTCTAAATTGTTGTAGGATGTTCAAATGACTCGGACGAACTCATTAGGTTTAGTATGGAGTTTTGAGTTTACGTACGGTGTTGTAATGTTTTGTTAAGAGTTGTAAGGTGCCGTACGTTATACTAACATACTTTTCAAGGCGGTAATGTGGCATACAGAGTCGTAATATATTCTAAGTTGTCGTACGATTTTCAAAGGACTCAGATGAATTCATTAGGTTTATTATGGAGTTTTAAGTTTACGTACGGTGTTGTAATATTTTGTTAGGAGTTGTAAGGTGTCCTACGTAATACTATCATGCTATTCAAAGCGGTAATGTGGCATACAGAGTCGTAAGATATTCTAAATTGTTGTACGATGTTCAAATGACTCGGACGAATTCATTAGGTTTAGTATGGAATTTTAATGTTTCGTACGGTGGTGAAAGGTGTTCTCAAAAGATGTAACACATCCTACATTATTCTAAATTGCTTTTCCTGTTGTGAATGTTGCATACAAAGTCGTAACAAGTCCTGAGTGATCGTCTAATGTTTAATGGACTCAGACGAATTCATTAGGTTTACTATGGAGTTTTAAGTTTACGTACGGTATTGTAATGTGTTGTTAGGAGTTGTAAGGTGTCATACGTTATACTAACATGATTTTCAAGGCGGTAATGTGGCATACAGAGTCGTAAGATATTCTAAATTGTTGTACGATGTTCTAATGAATCGGACAAATTCACTAGGTTTATTATGGAGTTTTAAGTTTACGTACGGTGTTGTAATGTTTTGTTAGGAGTTGTAAGGTGTCGTACGTTATACTAACCTGCTTTTCAAGGCGGTAATGTGGCACGCAGAGTCGTAATATATTCTAAATTATCGTACGATGTTCAAAGGACTCGGATGAATGAATTAGGTTTTTTATCGAGTTTTAAATTTACGTACGGTGTTGTAATGTTTTGTTAGTAGTTGTAAGATGTCCTACGTTAAACTAACATGCTTTTCAAAGCGGTAATGTGGCATACGGAGTCGTAAGATATTCTAAATTGTTGTACGATGTTCAAATGACTCGGACGAATTCATTAGGTTTGATATGGAGTTTTAATGTTTCGTACGGTGGTGTAAGGTGTTCTCAAAAGATGTAACGCATCCTAGATTATTCTAAATTGCTTTTCCTGTTGCTAATGTCACATACAAAGTCGTAACAAGTCCTTAGTGGTCGTCTGATGTTTAAAGGACTCAGACGAATTCATTAGGTTTACCATGGAGTTTTAAGTTTACGTACGGTATTGTAATGTGTTGTTAGTAGTTGTAAGGTGTTCTATGTTATACTGACATGATTTTCAAGGTGGTAATGTGGCATACAGAGTAGTAAGATATTCTAAATTGTTGTACGATGTTCAAAAGACTCGGACGAATTCATTAGATTTACTATGGAGTTTTAAGTATACGTACGGTGTTGTAATGTTTTGTTAGGAGTTGTAAGGTGTCGTACGTTATACTAACATGCTTTTCAAGGCGGTAATGTGGCATACAAAGTCGTAAGATATTCTAAATTGTTGTACGATGTTCAAATGAATCGGACGAATTCATTAGGTTTATTATGGAGTTTTAAGTTTACGTACGGTGTTGTAATGTTTTGTTAGGAGTTGTAAGGTGTCGTACGTTATACTAACCTGCTTTTCAAGGCGGTAATGTGGCATGCAGAGTCGTAATATATTCTAAATTGTCGTACGATGTTCAAAGGACTCGGATGAATGAATTAGGTTTATTATGGAGTTTTAAGTTTACGTACGGTGTTGTAATGTTTTGTTAGGAGTTGTAAGGTGTCCTACGTTAAACTAACGTGCTTTTCAAAGCGGTAATGTGGCATACAGAGTCGTAAGATATTCTAAATTGTTGTACGATGTTCAAATGACTCGGACGAATTCATTAGGTTTGATATGGAGTTTTAATGTTTCGTATGGTGGTGTAAGGTGTTCTCAAAAGATGTAACGCATCCTACATTATTCTAAATTGCTTTTCCTGTTGCTAATGTCACATACAAAGTCGTAACAAGTCCTTAGTGGTCGTCTGATGTTTAAAGGACTCCGACGAATTCATTAGGTTTACCATGGAGTTTTAAGTTTACGTACGGTATTGTAATGTGTTGTTAGTAGTTGTAAGGTGTTCTATGTTATACTGACATGATTTTCAAGGCGGTAATGTCGCATACAGAGTAGTAAGATATTCTAAATTGTTGTACGATGTTCAAAAGACTCGGACGAATTCATTAGATTTACTATGGAGTTTTAAGTTTACGTACGGTGTTGTAATGTTTTGTTAGGAGTTGTAAGGTGTCGTACGTTATACTAACATGCTTTTCAAGGCGGTAATGTGGCATACAAAGACGTAAGATATTCTAAATTGTTGTAGGATGTTCAAATGACTCGGACGAACTCATTAGGTTTTGTATGGAGTTTTGAGTTTACGTACGGTGTTGTAATGTTTTGTTAAGAGTTGTAAGGAGCTGTACGTTATACTAACATACTTTTCAAGGCGGTAATGTGGCATACAGAGTCGTAATATATTCTAAGTTGTCGTACGATGTTCAAAGGACTCAGATGAATTCATTAGGTTTATTATGGAGTTTTAAGTTTACGTACGGTGTTGTAATATTTTGTTAGGAGTTGTAAGGTGTCCTACGTAATACTATCATGCTATTCAAAGCGGTAATGTGGCATACAGAGTCGTAAGATATTCTAAATTGTTGTACGATGTTCAAATGACTCGGACGAATTCATTAGGTTTAGTATGGAATTTTAATGTTTCGTACGGTGGTGAAAGGTGTTCTCAAAAGATGTAACACATCCTACATTATTCTAAATTGCTTTTCCTGTTGTGAATGTTGCATACAAAGTCTTAACAAGTCCTGAGTGATCGTCTAATGTTTAATGGACTCAGACGAATTCATTAGGTTTACTATGGAGTTTTAAGTTTACGTACGGTATTGTAATGTGTTGTTAAGAGTTGTAAGGTGTCATACGTTATACTAACATGATTTTCAAGGCGGTAATGTGGCATACAGAGTCGTAAGATATTCTAAATTGTTGTACGATGTTCAAATGAATCGGACGAATTCATTAGGTTTATTATGGAGTTTTAAGTTTACGTACGGTGTTGTATTGTTTTGTTAGGAGTTGTAAGGTGTCGTACGTTATACTAACCTGCTTTTCAAGGCGGTAATGTGGCACGCAGAGTCGTAATATATTCTAAATTGTCGTACGATGTTCAAAGGACTCGGATGAATGAATTAGGTTTATTATGGAGTTTTAAATTTACGTACGGTGTTGTAATGTTTTGTTAGGAGTTGTAAGGTGTCCTACGTTAAACTAACATGCTTTTCAAAGCGGTAATGTGGCATACAGAGTCGTAAGATATTCTAAATTGTTGTACGATGTTCAAATGACTCGGACGAACTCATTAGGTTTGATATGGAGTTTTAATGTTTCGTACGGTGGTGTAAGGTGTTCTCAAAAGATGTAACGCATCCTAGATTATTCTAAATTGCTTTTCCTGTTGCTAATGTCACATACAAAGTCGTAACAAGTCCTTAGTGGTCGTCTGATGTTTAAAGGACTCAGACGAATTCATTAGGTTTACCATGGAGTTTTAAGTTTACGTACGGTATTGTAATGTGTTGTTAGTAGTTGTAAGGTGTTCTATGTTATACTGACATGATTTTCAAGGCGGTAATGTGGCATACAGAGTAGTAAGATATTCTAAATTGTTGTACGATGTTCAAAAGACTCGGACGAATTCATTAGATTTACTATGGAGTTTTAAGTTTACGTACGGTGTTGTAATGTTTTGTTAGGAGTTGTTAGGTGTCGTACGTTATACTAACATGCTTTTCAAGGCGGTAATGTGGCATACAAAGTCGTAAGATATTCTAAATTGTTGTACGATGTGCAAATGAATCGGACGAATTCATTAGGTTTATTATGGAGTTTTAAGTTTACGTACGGTGTTGTAATGTTTTGTTAGGAGTTGTAAGGTGTCGTACGTTATACTAACCTGCTTTTCAAGGCGGTAATGTGGCATGCAGAGTCGTAATATATTCTAAATTGTCGTACGATGTTCAAAGGACTCGGATGAATGAATTAGGTTTATTATGGAGTTTTAAGTTTACGTACGGTGTTGTAATGTTTTGTTAGGAGTTGTAAGGTGTCCTACGTTAAACTAACGTGCTTTTCAAAGCGGTAATGTGGCATACAGAGTCGTAAGATATTCTAAATTGTTGTACGATGTTCAAATGACTCGGACGAATTCATTAGGTTTGATATGGAGTTTTAATGTTTCGTATGGTGGTGTAAGGTGTTCTCAAAAGATGTAACGCATCCTACATTATTCTAAATTGCTTTTCCTGTTGCTAATGTCACATACAAAGTCGTAACAAGTCCTTAGTGGTCGTCTGATGTTTAAAGGACTCAGACGAATTCATTAGGTTTACCATGGAGTTTTAAGTTTACGTACGGTATTGTAATGTGTTGTTAGTAGTTGTAAGGTGTTCTATGTTATACTGACATGATTTTCAAGGCGGTAATGTGGCATACAGAGTAGTAAGATATTCTAAATTGTTGTACGATGTTCAAAAGACTCGGACGAATTCATTAGATTTACTATGGAGTTTTAAGTTTACGTACGGTGTTGTAATGTTTTGTTAGGAGTTGTAAGGTGTCGTACGTTATACTAACATGCTTTTCAAGATGGTAATGTGGCATACAAAGTCGTAAGATATTCTAAATTGTTGTATGATGTTCAAATGACTCGGATGAACTCATTAGGTTTATTATGGAGTTTTGAGTTTACGTACGGTGTTGTAATGTTTTGTTAGGAGTTGTAAGGTGTCGTACGTTATACTAACATACTTTTCAAGGCGGTAATGTGGCATACAGAGTCGTAATATATTCTAATTTGGCGTACGATGTTCAAAGGACTCGGATGAATTCATTAGGTTTATTATGGAGTTTTAAGTTTACGTACGGTGTTGTAATGTTTTGTTAGGAGCTGTAAGGTGTCCTACGTTAAAGTAACATGCTTTTCAAAGCGGTAATGTGGCATACAGAGTCGTAAGATATTCTAAATTGTTGTACGATGTTCAAATGACTCGGACGAATTCATTTGGTTTGATATGGAGTTTTAATGTTTCGTACGGTGGTGTAAGGTGTTCTCAAAAGATGTAACGCATTCTACATTAATCTAAATTGCTTTTCCTGTTGCTAATGTCACATACAAAGTCGTAACAAGTCCTTAGTGGTCGTCTGATGTTTAAAGGACTCAGACGAATTCATTAGGTTTACCATGGAGTTTTAAGTTTACGTACGGTATTGAAATGTGTTGTTAGTAGTTGTAAGGTGTCCTACGTTATACTAACATGATTTTCAAGGCGGTAATGTGGCATAGATAGTCGTAAGATATTCTAAATTGTTGTACGATGTTTAAATGACTCGGACGAATTCATTAGATTTACTATGGAGTTTTGAGTTTACGTACGGTGTTGTAATGTTTTGTTAGGAGTTGTAAGGTGCCGTACGTTATACTAACATACTTTTCAAGGCGGTAATGTGGCATATAGAGTCGTAATATATTCTAAATTGTCGTACGATGTTCAAAGGACTCAGATGAATTCATTAGGTTTATTATGAAGTTTTAAGTTTACGTACAGTGTTGTAATGTTTTGTTAGGAGTTTTAAGTTGTCCTACGTTATACTAACCTGCTTTTCAAGGCGGTAATGTGGCATACAGAGTCGTAATATATTCTAAATTGGTGTACGATGTTCAAATGAATCGGACGAATTCATTAGGTTTATTATGGAGTTTTAAGTTTACGTACGGTGTTGTAATGTTTTGTTAGGAGTTGTAAGGTGTCGTACGTTATACTAACATGCTTTTCAAGACGGTAATGTGGCATACAAAGTCGTAAGATATTCTAAATTGTTGTATGATGTTCAAATGACTCGGTTGAACTCATTAGGTTTATTATGGAGTTTTGAGTTTACGTACGGTGTTGTAATGTTTTGTTAGGAGTTGTAAGGTGTCGTATGTTATACTAACATACTTTTCAAGGCGGTAATGTGGCATACAGAGTCGTAATATATTCTAAATTGGCGTACGATGTTCAAAGGACTCGGATGAATTCATTAGGTTTATTATGGAGTTTTAAGTTTACGTACGGTGTTGTAATGTTTTGTTAGGAGTTGTAAGGTGTCCTACGTTAAAGTAACATGCTTTTCAAAGCGGTAATGTGGCATACAGAGTCGTAATATTTTCTAAATTGGCGTACGATGTTCAAAGGACTCGGATGAATTCATTAGGTTTATTATGGAGTTTTAAGTTTACGTACGGTGTTGTAATGTTTTGTTAGGAGTTGTAAGGTGTCCTACGTTAAAGTAACATGCTTTTCAAAGCGGTAATGTGGCATACAGAGTCGTAAGATATTCTAAATTGTTGTACGATGTTCAAATGACTCGGACGAATTCATTTGGTTTGATATGGAGTTTTAATGTTTCGTACGGTGGTGTAAGGTGTTCTCAAAAGATGTAACGCATTCTACATTAATCTAAATTGCTTTTCCTGTTGCTAATGTCACATACAAAGTCGTAACAAGTCCTTAGTGGTCGTCTGATGTTTAAAGGACTCAGACGAATTCATTAGGTTTACCATGGAGTTTTAAGTTTACGTACGGTATTGAAATGTGTTGTTAGTAGTTGTAAGGTGTCCTACGTTATACTAACATGATTTTCAAGGCGGTAATGTGGCATAGATAGTCGTAAGATATTCTAAATTGTTGTACGATGTTTAAATGACTCGGACGAATTCATTAGATTTACTATGGAGTTTTGAGTTTACGTACGGTGTTGTAATGTTTTGTTAGGAGTTGTAAGGTGCCGTACGTTATACTAACATACTTTTCAAGGCGGTAATGTGGCATATAGAGTCGTAATATATTCTAAATAGTCGTACGATGTTCAAAGGACTCAGATGAATTCATTAGGTTTATTATGAAGTTTTAAGTTTACGTACAGTGTTGTAATGTTTTGTTAGGAGTTTTAAGTTGTCCTACGTTATACTAACCTGCTTTTCAAGGCGGTAATGTGGCATACAGAGTCGTAATATATTCTAAATTGGTGTACGATGTTCAAATGAATCGGACGAATTCATTAGGTTTATTATGGAGTTTTAAGTTTACGTACGGTGTTGTAATGTTTTGTTAGGAGTTGTAAGGTGTCGTACGTTATACTAACCTGCTTTTCAAGGCGGTAATGTGGCATACAGAGTCGTAATATATTCTAAATTGTCGTACGATGTTCAAAAGACTCGGAAGAATTCATTAGATTTACTATGGAGTTTTAAGTTTACGTACGGTGTTGTAATGTTTTGTTAGGAGTTGTAAGGTGTCGTACGTTATACTAACATGCTTTTCAAGACGGTAATGTGGTATACAAAGTCGTAAGATATTCTAAATTGTTGTATGATGTTCAAATGACTCGGTTGAACTCATTAGGTTTATTATGGAGTTTTGAGTTTACGTACGGTGTTGTAATGTTTTGTTAGGAGTTGTAAGCTGCCGTACGTTATACTAACATACTTTTCAAGGCGGTAATGTGGCATATAGAGTCGTAATATATTCTAAATTGTCGTACGATGTTCAAAGGACTCAGATGAATTCATTAGGTTTATTATGAAGTTTTAAGTTTACGTACAGTGTTGTAATGTTTTGTTAGGAGTTTTAAGTTGTCCTACGTTATACTAACCTGCTTTTCAAGGCGGTAATGTGGCATACAGAGTCGTAATATATTCTAAATTGGTGTACGATGTTCAAATGAATCGGACGAATTCATTAGGTTTATTATGGAGTTTTAAGTTTACGTACGGTGTTGTAATGTTTTGTTAGGAGTTGTAAGGTGTCGTACGTTATACTAACATGCTTTTCAAGGCGGTAATGTGGCATACAGAGTCGTAATATATTCTAAATTGTCGTACGATGTTCAAAAGACTCGGATGAATTAATTAGGTTTATTATGGAGTTTTAAGTTTACGTACGGTGTTGTAATGTTTTGTTAGGAGTTGTAAGGTGTCCTACGTTAAACTAACATGCTTTTCAAAGTGGTAATGTGGCATACAGAGTCGTAAGATATTCTAAATTGTTGTACGATGTTCAAATGACTCGGACGAATTCATTAGGTTTGATATGGAGTTTTAATGTTTCGTACGGTGGTGTAAGGTGTTCTCAAAAGATGTAACGCACCCTACATTATTCTAAATTGCTTTTCCTATTGCTAATGTCGCATACAAAGTCGTAACAAGTCCTAAGTGGTCGTCTGATGTTTAAAGGACTCAGACGAATTCATTAGGTTTACCATGGAGTTTTAAGTTTACGTACGGAATTGTAATGTGTTGTTAGGAGTTATAAGGTGTTCTATGTTATACTGACATGATTTTGAAGGCGGTAATGTGGCATACAGAGTAGTAAGATATTCTAAATTGTTGAACGATGTTCAAAAGACTCGGACGAATTCATTAGATTTATTATGGAGTTTGAAGTTTACGTACGGTGTTGTAATGTTTTGTTAGGAGTTGTAAGGTGTCGTACGTTTTACTAACATGCTTTTCAGGGCGGTAATGTGGCATACAGAGTCGTAATATATTCTAAATTGTCGTACGATGTTCAAAGGACTCGAATGAATTCATTAGGTTTATTATGGAGTTTTAAGTTTACGTACGGTGTTGTAATGTTTTGTTAAGTGTTGTAAGGTGTCGTACGTTATACTAGCATGATTTTCAAGGCGGTAATGTCGCATACAGAGTCGTAAGATATTCTAAATTGTTGTACGATGTTCAAAAGACTCGGATGAATTCATTAGGTTTATTATGGAGTTTTAAGTTTACGTACGGTGTTGTAATGTTTTGTTAGGAGTTGTAAGGTGTCGTACGTTATACTAACATGCTTTTCAGGGCGGTAATGTGGCATACAGAGTCGTAATATATTCTAAATTGTCGTACAATGTTCAAAGGACTCGAATGAATTTATTAGGTTTATTATGGAGTTTTAAGTTTACATACGGTGTTGTAATGTTTTGTTAGGAGTTGTAAGGTGTCCTACGTTATACTAACATGCTTTTCAAAGCGGTAATGTGGCAAACAAAGTCGTAAGATATTCTAAATTTTTGTACGATGTTCAAATGACTCGGACGAATTCATTAGGTTTAGTATGGAGTTTTAATGTTTCGTACGGTGGTGAAAGTTGTTCTCAAAAGATGTAGCGCATCCTACATTATTCTAAATTGTTTTTTCTGTTGCGAATGTTGCATACAAAGTCGTAACAAGTCCTAAGTGGTCGTCTAATGTTTAATGGACTCAGACGAATTCATTAGGTTTACTATGGAGTTTTAAGTTTACGTACGGTATTGTAATATGTTGTTAGGAGTTGTAAGGTGTCCTACGGTATACTAACATGATTTTCAAGGCGGTAATGTGGCATAGATAGTCTTAAGATATTCTAAATTGTTGTACGATGTTCAAATGACTCGGACGAATTCATTAGGTTTATTATGGAGTTTTGAGTTTACGTACGGTGTTGTAATGTTTTGTTAGAAGTTGTAAGGTGCCGTACGTTATACTAACATACTTTTCAAGGCGGTAATGTGGCATATAGAGTCGTAATATATTCTAAATTGTCGTACGATGTTCAAAGGACTCAGATGAATTCATTAGGTTTATTATGGAGTTTTAAGTTTACGTACAGTGTTGTAATGTTTTGTTAGGAGTTTTAAGTTGTCCTACGTTATACTAACCTGCTTTTCAAGGCGGTAATGTGGCATACAGAGTCGTAATATATTCTAAATTGGTGTACGATGTTCAAATGAATCGGACGAATTCATTAGGTTTATTATGGAGTTTTAAGTTTACGTACGGTGTTGTAATGTTTTGTTAGGAGTTGTAAGGTGTCGTACGTTATACTAACCTGCTTTTCAAGGCGGTAATGTGGCATACAGAGTCGTAATATATTCTAAATTGTCGTACGATGTTCAAAAGACTCGGATGAATTAATTAGGTTTATTATGGAGTTTTAAGTTTACGTACGGTGTTGTAATGTTTTGTTAGGAGTTGTAAGGTGTCGTACGTTATACTAACCTGCTTTTCAAGGCGGTAATGTGGCATACAGAGTCGTAATATATTCTAAATTGTCGTACGATGTTCAAAAGACTCGGATGAATTAATTAGGTTTATTATGGAGTTTTAAGTTTACGTACGGTGTTGTAATGTTTTGTTAGGAGTTGTAAGGTGTCCTACGTTAAACTAACATGCTTTTCAAAGTGGTAATGTGGCATACAGAGTCGTAAGATATTCTAAATTGTTGTACGATGTTCAAATGACTCGGACGAATTCATTAGGTTTGATATGGAGTTTTAACGTTTCGTACGGTGGTGTAAGGTGTTCTCAACAGATGTAACGCACCCTACATTATTCTAAATTGCTTTTCCTATTGCTAATGTCGCATACAAAGTCGTAACAAGTCCTGAGTGGTCGTCTGATGTTTAAAGGACTCAGACGAATTCATTAGGTTTACCATGGAGTTTTAAGTTTACGTACGGAATTGTAATGTGTTGTTAGGAGTTATAAGGTGTTCTATGTTATACTGACATGATTTTGAAGGCGGTAATGTGGCATACAGAGTAGTAAGATATTCTAAATTGTTGTACGATGTTCAAAAGACTCGGACGAATTCATTAGATTTATTATGGAGTTTGAAGTTTACGTACGGTGTTGTAATGTTTTGTTAGGAGTTGTAAGGTGTCGTACGTTATACTAACATGCTTTTCAGGGCGGTAATGTGGCATACAGAGTCGTAATATATTCTAAATTGTCGTACGTTGTTCAAAGGACTCGAATGAATTCATTAGGTTTATTATGGAGTTTTAAGTTTACGTACGGTGTTGTAATGTTTTGTTAAGTGTTGTAAGGTGTCGTACGTTATATTAACATGATTTTCAAGGCGGTAATGTCGCATACAGAGTCGTAAGATATTCTAAATTGTTGTACGATGTTCAAAAGACTCGGATGAATTCATTAGGTTTATTATGGAGTTTTAAGTTTACGTACGGTGTTGTAATGTTTTGTTAGGAGTTGTAAGGTGCCGTACGTTATACTAACATGCTTTTCAAGGCGGTAATGTGGCATACAGAGTCGTAATATATTCTAAATTGTCGTACGATGTTCAAAGGACTCGAATGAATTTATTAGGTTTATTATGGAGTTTTAAGTTTACATACGGTGTTGTAATGTTTTGTTAGGAGTTGTAAGGTGTCCTACGTTATACTAACATGCTTTTCAAAGCGGTAATGTGGCAAACAAAGTCGTAAGATATTCTATATTTTTGTACGATGTTCAAATGACTGGGACGAATTCATTAGGTTTAGTATGGAGTTTTAATGTTTCGTACGGTGGTGAAAGTTGTTCTTAAAAGATGTAGCGCATCCTACATTATTCTAAATTGTTTTTTCTGTTGCGAATGTTGCATACAAAGTCGTAACAAGTCCTAAGTGGTCGTCTAATGTTTAATGGACTCAGACGAATTCATTAGGTTTACTATGGAGTTTTAAGTTTACGTACGGTATTGTAATATGTTGTTAGGAGTTGTAAGGTGTCCTACGTTATACTAACATGATTTTCAAGGCGGTAATGTGGCATAGATAGTCGTAAGATATTCTAAATTGTTGTACGATGTTCAAATGACTCGGACGAATTCATTAGGTTTATTATGGAGTTTTGAGTTTACGTACGGTGTTGTAATGTTTTGTTAGGAGTTGTAAGGTGCCGTACGTTATACTAACATACTTTTCAAGGCGTTAATGTGGCATATAGAGTCGTAATATATTCTAAATTGTCGTTCGATGTTCAAAGGACTCAGATGAATTCATTAGGTTTATTATGGAGTTTTAAGTTTACGTACAGTGTTGTAATGTTTTGTTAGGAGTTTTAAGTTGTCCTACGTTATACTAACCTGCCTTTCAAGGCGGTAATGTGGCATACAGAGTCGTAATACATTCTAAATTGGTATACGATGTTCAAATGAATCGGACGAATTCATTAGGTTTATTATGGAGTTTTAAGTTTACGTATGGTGTTGTAATGTTTTGTTAGGAGTTGTAAGGTGTCGTACGTTATACTAACCTGCTTTTCAAGGCGGTAATGTGGCATACAGAGTCGTAATATATTCTAAATTGTCGTACGATGTTCAAAAGACTCGGATGAATTAATTAGGTTTATTATGGAGTTTTAAGTTTACGTACGGTGTTGTAATGTTTTGTTAGGAGTTGTAAGGTGTCCTACGTTAAACTAACATGCTTTTCAAAGTGGTAATGTGGCATACAGAGTCGTAAGATATTCTAAATTGTTGTACGATGTTCAAATGACTCGGACGAATTCATTAGGTTTGATATGGAGTTTTAACGTTTCGTACGGTGGTGTAAGGTGTTCTCAAAAGATGTAACGCACCCTACATTATTCTAAATTGCTTTTCCTATTGCTAATGTCGCATACAAAGTCGTAACAAGTCCTGAGTGGTCGTCTGATGTTTAAAGGACTCAGACGAATTCATTAGGTTTACCATGGAGTTTTAAGTTTACGAACGGAATTGTAATGTGTTGTTAGGAGTTATAAGGTGTTCTATGTTATACTGACATGATTTTGAAGGCGGTAATGTGGCATACAGAGTAGTAAGATATTCTAATTTGTTGTACGATGTTCAAAAGACTCGGACGAATTCATTAGATTTTTTATGGAGTTTGAAGTTTACATACGGTGTTGTAATGTTTTGTTAGGAGTTGTAAGGTGTCGTACGTTATACTAACATGCTTTTCAGGGCGGTAATGTGGCATACAGAGTCGTAATGTATTCTAAATTGTCGTACGATGTTCAAAGGACTCGAATGAATTCATTAGGTTTATTATGGAGTTTTAAGTTTACGTACGGTGTTGTAATGTTTTGTTAAGTGTTGTAAGGTGTCGTACGTTATACTAACATGATTTTCAAGGCGGTAATGTCGCATACAGAGTCGTAAGATATTCTAAATTGTTGTACGATGTTCAAAAGACTCGGATGAATTCATTAGGTTTATTATGGAGTTTTAAGTTTACGTACGGTGTTGTAATGTTTTGTTAGGAGTTGTAAGGTGCCGTACGTTATACTAACATGCTTTTCAGGGCGGTAATGTGGCATTCAGAGTCGTAATATATTCTAAATTGTCGTGCGATGTTCAAAGGACTCGAATGAATTTATTAGGTTTATTATGGAGTTTTAAGTTTACATACGGTGTTGTAATGTTTTGTTAGGAGTTGTAAGGTGTCCTACGTTATACTAACATGCTTTTCAAAGCGGTAATGTGGCAAACAAAGTCGTAAGATATTCTAAATTTTTGTACGATGTTCAAATGACTCGGACGAATTCATTAGGTTTAGTATGGAGTTTTAATGTTTCGTACGGTGGTGAAAGTTGTTCTCAAAAGATGTAACGCATCCTACATTATTCTAAATTGTTTTTTCTGTTGCGAACGTTGCATACAAAGTCGTAACAAGTCCTAAGTGGTCGTCTAATGTTTAATGGACTCAGACGAATTCATTAGGTTTACTATGGAGTTTTAAGTTTACGTACGGTATTGTAATGTGTTGTTAGGAGTTGTAAGGTGTCCTACGTTATACTAACATGATTTTCAAGGCGGTAATGTGGCATAGATAGTCGTAAGATATTCTAAATTGTTGTACGATGTTCAAATGACTCGGACGAATTCATTCGGTTTATTATGGAGTTTTGAGTTTACGTACGGTGTTGTAATGTTTTGTTAGGAGATGTAAGGTGCCGTACGTTATACTAACATACTTTTCAAGGCGGTAATGTGGCATACAAAGTCGTAATATATTCTAAATTGTCGTACGATGTTCAAAGGACTCGTATGAATTCATCAGGTTTATTATGGAGTTTTAAGTTTACATACGGTGTTGTAATGTTTTGTTAGGAGTTGTAAGTTGTCCTACGTTATACTAACATGCTTTTCAAAGCGGTAATGTGGCATACAAAGTCGTAAGATATTCTAAATTGTTGTACGATGTTCAAATGACTCGGACGAATTCATTAGGTTTAGTATGGCGTTTTAATGTTTCGTACGGTGGTGAAAGGAGTTCTCAAAAGATGTAACGCATTCTACATTATTCTAAATTGTTTTTCCTGTTGCGAATGTTGCATACAAAGTCGTAAGAAGTCCTAAGTGGTCGTCTAATGTTTAATGGACTCAGACGAATTCATTAGGTTTACTATGTAGTTTTAAGTTTACGTACGGTACTGTAATGTGTTGTTAGGAGTTGTAAGGTGTCCTACGTTATACTAACATGACTTTCAAGGCGGTAATGTGTCATACAGAGTCGTAAGATATTTAAATTGTTGTACGATGTTCAAATGACTCGGACGAATTCATTAGGTTTATCATGGAGTTTTAAGTTTACGTACGGTGTTGTAATGTTTTGTTAGGAGTTGTAAGTTGTCCTACGTTATACTAACCTGCTTTTCAAGGCGGTAATGTGGCATACAGAGTCGTAATATATTCTAAGCTGGTGTACGATGTTCAAATGAATCGGACGAATTCATTAGGTTTATTATGGAGTTTTAAGTTTACGTACGGTGTTGTAATGTTTTGTTAGGAGTTGTAAGGTGTCGTACGTTATACTAACCTGCTTTTCAAGGCGGTAATGTGGCATACAGAGTCGTAATATATTCTAAATTGTCGTACGATGTTCAAAAGACTCGGATGAATTAATTAGGTTTATTATGGAGTTTTAAGTTTACGTACGGTGTTGTAATGTTTTGTTAGGAGTTGTAAGGTGTCCTACGTTAAACTAACATGCTTTTCAAAGTGGTAATGTGGCATACAGAGTCGTAAGATATTCTAAATTGTTGTACGATGTTCAAATGACTCGGACGAATTCATTAGGTTTGATATGGAATTTAACGTTTCGTACGGTGGTGTAAGGTGTTCTCAAAAGATGTAACGCACCCTACATTATTCTAAATTGCTTTTCCTATTGCTAATGTCGCATACAAAGTCGTAACAAGTCCTGAGTGGTCGTCTGATGTTTAAAGGACTCAGACGAATTCATTAGGTTTACCATGGAGTTTTAAGTTTACGAACGGAATTGTAATGTGTTGTTAGGAGTTATAAGGTGTTCTATGTTATACTGACATGATTTTGAAGGCGGTAATGTGGCATACAGAGTAGTAAGATATTCTAATTTGTTGTACGATGTTCAAAAGACTCGGACGAATTCATTAGATTTTTTATGGAGTTTGAAGTTTACATACGGTGTTGTAATGTTTTGTTAGGAGTTGTAAGGTGTCGTACGTTATACTAACATGCTTTTCAGGGCGATAATGTGGCATACAGAGTCGTAATGTATTCTAAATTGTCGTACGATGTTCAAAGGACTCGAATGAATTCATTAGGTTTATTATGGAGTTTTAAGTTTACGTACGCTGTTGTAATGTTTTGTTAAGTGTTGTAAGGTGTCGTACGTTATACTAACATGATTTTCAAGGCGGTAATGTCGCATACAGAGTCGTAAGATATTCTAAATTGTTGTACGATGTTCAAAAGACTCGGATGAATTCATTAGGTTTATTATGGAGTTTTAAGTTTACGTACGGTGTTGTAATGTTTTGTTAGGAGTTGTAAGGTGCCGTACGTTATACTAACATGCTTTTCAGGGCGGTAATGTGGCATTCAGAGTCGTAATATATTCTAAATTGTCGTGTGATGTTCAAAGGACTCGAATGAATTTATTAGGTTTATTATGGAGTTTTAAGTTTACATACGGTGTTGTAATGTTTTGTTAGGAGTTGTAAGGTGTCCTACGTTATACTAACATGCTTTTCAAAGCGGTAATGTGGCAAACAAAGTCGTAAGATATTCTAAATTTTTGTACGATGTTCAAATGACTCGGACGAATTCATTAGGTTTAGTATGGAGTTTTAATGTTTCGTACGGTGGTGAAAGTTGTTCTCAAAAGATGTAACGCATCCTACATTATTCTAAATTGTTTTTTCTGTTGCGAACGTTGCATACAAAGTCGTAACAAGTCCTAAGTGGTCGTCTAATGTTTAATGGACTCAGACGAATTCATTAGGTTTACTATGGAGTTTTAAGTTTACGTACGGTATTGTAATGTGTTGTTAGGAGTTGTAAGGTGTCCTACGTTATACTAACATGATTTTCAAGGCGGTAATGTGGCATAGATAGTCGTAAGATATTCTAAATTGTTGTACGATGTTCAAATGACTCGGACGAATTCATTCGGTTTATTATGGAGTTTTGAGTTTACGTACGGTGTTGTAATGTTTTGTTAGGAGATGTAAGGTGCCGTACGTTATACTAACATACTTTTCAAGGCGGTAATGTGGCATACAAAGTCGTAATATATTCTAAATTGTCGTACGATGTTCAAAGGACTCGTATGAATTCATCAGGTTTATTATGGAGTTTTAAGTTTACATACGGTGTTGTAATGTTTTGTTAGGAGTTGTAAGTTGTCCTACGTTATACTAACATGCTTTTCAAAGCGGTAATGTGGCATACAAAGTCGTAAGATATTCTAAATTGTTGTACGATGTTCAAATGACTCGGACGAATTCATTAGGTTTAGTATGGCGTTTTAATGTTTCGTACGGTGGTGAAAGGAGTTCTCAAAAGATGTAACGCATCCTACATTATTCTAAATTGTTTTTCCTGTTGCGAATGTTGCATACAAAGTCGTAAGAAGTCCTAAGTGGTCGTCTAATGTTTAATGGACTCAGACGAATTCATTAGGTTTACTATGTAGTTTTAAGTTTACGTACGGTACTGTAATGTGTTGTTAGGAGTTGTAAGGTGTCCTACGTTATACTAACATGACTTTCAAGGCGGTAATGTGTCATACAGAGTCGTAAGATATTTAAATTGTTGTACGATGTTCAAATGACTCGGACGAATTCATTAGGTTTATCATGGAGTTTTAAGTTTACGTACGGTGTTGTAATGTTTTGTTAGGAGTTGTAAGTTGTCCTACGTTATACTAACCTGCTTTTCAAGGCGGTAATGTGGCATACAGAGTCGTAATATATTCTAAGCTGGTGTACGATGTTCAAATGAATCGGACGAATTCATTAGGTTTATTATGGAGTTTTAAGTTTACGTACGGTGTTGTAATGTTTTGTTAGGAGTTGTAAGGTGTGTACGTTATACTAACCTGCTTTTCAAGGCGGTAATGTGGCATACAGAGTCGTAATATATTCTAAATTGTCGTACGATGTTCAAAAGACTCGGATGAATTAATTAGGTTTATTATGCAGTTTTAAGTTTACGTACGATGTTGTAATGTTTTGTTAGGAGTTGTAAGGTGTCCTACGTTAAACTTACATGCTTTTCAAAGTGGTAATGTGGCATACAGAGTCGTAAGATATTCTAAATTGTTGTACGATGTTCAAATGACTTGGACGAATTCATTAGGTTTGATATGGAGTTTTAATGTTTCGTACGGTGGTGTAAGGTGTTCTCAAAAGATGTAACGCACCCTACATTATTCTAAATTGCTTTTCCTGTTGCTGATGTCGCATACAAAGTCGTAACAAGTCCTGAGTGGTCGTCTGATGTTTAAAGGACTCAGACGAATTCATTAGGTTTACCATGGAGTTTTAAGTTTACGTACGGAATTGTAATGTGTTGTTAGGAGTTATAAGGTGTTCTATGTTATACTGACATGATTTTGAAGGCGGTAATGTGGCATAAAGAGTAGTAAGATATTCTAAATTGTTGTACGATGTTCAAAAGACTCGGACGAATTCATTAGATTTATTATGGAGTTTGAAGTTTACGTACGGTGTTGTAATGTTTTGTTAGGAGTTGTAAGGTGTCGTACATTATACTAACATGCTTTTCAGGGCGGTAATGTGGCATACAGAGTCGTAATATATTCTAAATTGCCGTACGATGTTCAAAGGACTCGAATGAATTCATTAGGTTTATTATGGAGTTTTAAGTTTACGTACGGTGTTGTAATGTTTTGTTAAGAGTTGTAAGGTGTCGTACGTTATACTAACATGAATTTTCAAGGCGGTAATGTGGCATACAGAGTCGTAAGATATTCTAAATTGTTGTACGATGTTCAAAAGACTCGGATGAATTCATTAGTTTTATTATGGAGTTTTAAGTTTACGTACGGTGTTGTAATGTTTTGTTAGGAGTTGTAAGGTGTCGTACGTTATACTAACATGCTTTTCAGGGCGGTAATGTGGCATACAGAGTCGTAATATATTCTAAATTGTCGTACGATGTTCAAAGGACTCGAATGAATTCATTAGGTTTATTATGGAGTTTTAAGTTTACATACGGTGTTGTAATGTTTTGTTAGGAGTTGTAAGGTGTCCTACGTTATACTAACATGCTTTTCAAAGCGGTAATGTGGCATACAAAGTCGTAAGATATTCTAAATTTTTGTACGATGTTCAAATGACTCGGACGAATTCATTAGGTTCAGTATGGAGTTTTAATGTTTCGTACGGTGGTGAAAGTTGTTCTCAAAAGATGTAACGCATCCTACATTATTCTAAATTGTTTTTTCTGTTGCGAATGTTGCATACAAAGTCGTAACAGGCCCTAAGTGGTCGTCTAATGTTTAATGGACTCAGACGAATTCATTAGGTTTACAATGGAGTTTTAAGTTTACGTACGGTATTGTAATGTGCTGTTAGGAGTTGTAAGGTGTCCTACGTTATACTAGCATGATTTTCAAGGCGGTAATGTGGCATAGATAGTCGTAAGATATTCTAAATTGTTGTACGATGTTCAAATGACTCCGACGAATTCATTAGGTTTATTATGGAGTTTTGAGTTTACGTACGGTGTTGTAATGTTTTGTTAGGAGATGTAAGGTGCCGTACGTTATACTAACATACTTTTCAAGGCGGTAATGTGGCATACAAAGTCGTAATATATTCTAAATTGTCGTATGATGTTCAAAGGACTCGTATGAATTCATCAGGTTTATTATGGAGTTTTAAGTTTACATACGGTGTTGTAATGTTTTGTTAGGAGTTGTAAGTTGTCCTACGTTATACTAACATGCTTTTCAAAGCGGTAATGTGGCATACAAAGTCGTTAGATATTCTAAATTGTTGTACGATGTTCAAATGACTCGGACGAATTCATTAGGTTTAGTATGGCGTTTTAATGTTTCGTACGGTGGTGAAAGGAGTTCTCAAAAGATGTAACGCATCCTACATTATTCTAAATTGTTTTTCCTGTTGCGAATGTTGCATACAAAGTCGTAATAAGTCCTAAGTGGTCGTCTAATGTTTAATGGACTCAGACGAATTCATTAGGTTTACTATGGAGTTTTAAGTTTACGTACGGTATTGTAATGTGCTGTTAGGAGTTGTAAGGTGTCCTACGTTATACTAGCATGATTTTCAAGGCGGTAATGTGGCATAGATAGTCGTAAGATATTCTAAATTGTTGTACGTTGTTCAAATGACTCGGACGAATTCATTAGGTTTATTATGGAGTTTTGAGTTTACGTACGGTGTTGTAATGTTTTGTTAGGAGATGTAAGGTGCCGTACGTTATACTAACATACTTTTCAAGGCGGTAATGTGGCATACAAAGTCGTAATATATTCTAAATTGTCGTATGATGTTCAAAGGACTCGTATGAATTCATCAGGTTTATTATGGAGTTTTAAGTTTACATACGGTGTTGTAATGTTTTGTTAGGAGTTGTAAGTTGTCCTACGTTATACTAACATGCTTTTCAAAGCGGTAATGTGGCATACAAAGTCGTAAGATATTCTAAATTGTTGTACGATGTTCAAATGACTCGGACGAATTCATTAGGTTTAGTATGGCGTTTTAATGTTTCGTACGGTGGTGAAAGGAGTTCTCAAAAGATGTAACGCATCCTACATTATTCTAAATTGTTTTTCCTGTTGCGAATGTTGCATACAAAGTCGTAATAAGTCCTAAGTGGTCGTCTAATGTTTAATGGACTCAGACGAATTCATTAGGTTTACTATGGAGTTTTAAGTTTACGTACGGTATTGTAATGTGCTGTTAGGAGTTGTAAGGTGTCCTACGTTATACTAGCATGATTTTCAAGGCGGTAATGTGGCATAGATAGTCGTAAGATATTCTAAATTGTTGTACGATGTTCAAATGACTCGGACGAATTCATTAGGTTTATTATGGAGTTTTGAGTTTACGTACGGTGTTGTAATGTTTTGTTAGGAGATGTAAGGTGCCGTACGTTATACTAACATACTTTTCAAGGCGGTAATGTGGCATACAAAGTCGTAATATATTCTAAATTGTCGTATGATGTTCAAAGGACTCGTATGAATTCATCAGGTTTATTATGGAGTTTTAAGTTTACGTACGGTGTTGTAATGTTTTGTTAGGAGTTGTAAGTTGTCCTACGTTATACTAACATGCTTTTCAAAGCGGTAATGTGGCATACAAAGTCGTAAGATATTCTAAATTGTTGTACGATGTTCAAATGACTCGGACGAATTCATTAGGTTTAGTATGGCGTTTTAATGTTCCGTACGGTGGTGAAAGGAGTTCTCAAAAGATGTAACGCATCCTACATTATTCTAAATTGTTTTTCCTGTTGCGAATGTTGCATACAAAGTCGTAATAAGTCCTAAGTGGTCGTCTAATGTTTAATGGACTCAGACGAATTCATTAGGTTTACTATGGAGTTTTAAGTTTACGTACGGTATTGTAATGTGCTGTTAGGAGTTGTAAGGTGTCCTACGTTATACTAGCATGATTTTCAAGGCGGTAATGTGGCATAGATAGTCGTAAGATATTCTAAATTGTTGTACGATGTTCAAATGACTGGGACGAATTCATTAGGTTTATTATGGAGTTTTGAGTTTACGTACGGTGTTGTAATGTTTTGTTAGGAGATGTAAGGTGCCGTACGTTATACTAACATACTTTTCAAGGCGGTAATGTGGCATACAAAGTCGTAATATATTCTAAATTGTCGTATGATGTTCAAAGGACTCGTATGAATTCATCAGGTTTATTATGGAGTTTTAAGTTTACATACGGTGTTGTAATGTTTTGTTAGGAGTTGTAAGTTGTCCTACGTTATACTAACATGCTTTTCAAAGCGGTAATGTGGCATACAAAGTCGTAAGATATTCTAAATTGTTGTACGATGTTCAAATGACTCGGACGAATTCATTAGGTTTAGTATGGCGTTTTAATGTTCCGTACGGTGGTGAAAGGAGTTCTCAAAAGATGTAACGCATCCTACATTATTCTAAATTGTTTTTCCTGTTGCGAATGTTGCATACAAAGTCGTAATAAGTCCTAAGTGGTCGTCTAATGTTTAATGGACTCAGACGAATTCATTAGGTTTACTATGGAGTTTTAAGTTTACGTACGGTACTGTAATGTGTTGTTAGGAGTTGTAAGGTGTCCTACGTTATACTAACATGACTTTCAAGGCGGTAATGTGTCATACAGAGTCGTAAGATATTTAAATTGTTGTACGATGTTCAAATGACTCGGACGAATTCATTAGGTTTATCATGGAGTTTAAAGTTTACGTACGGTGTTGTAATGTTTTGTTAGGAGTTGTAAGGTGCCGTACGTTATACTAACCTGCTTTTCAAGGCGGTAATGTGGCATACAGAGTCGTAATATATTCTATATTTCCGTACGATGTTCAAAGGACTCAGATGAATTAATTAGGTTTATTATGGAGTTTTAAGTTTACGTACGGTGTTGTAATGTTTTGTTACGAGTTGTAAGGTGTCCTACGTTAAACTAACATGCTTTTCAAAGTGGTAATGTGGCATACAGAGTCGTAAGATATTCTAAATTGTTGTACGATGTTCAAATGACTCGGACGAATTCATTAGGTTTGATATGGAGTTTTAATGTTTCGTACGGTGGTGTAAGGTGTTCTCAAAAGATGTAACGCATCCTACATTATTCTAAATTGCTTTTCCTGTTGCTAATGTCGCATACAAATTCGTAACAAGTCCTGAGTGGTCGTCTGATGTTTAAAGGACTCAGACGAATTCATTAGGTTTACCATGGAGTTTTAAGTTTACGTACGGAATTGTAATGTGTTGTTAGGAGTTATAAGGTGTTCTATGTTATACTGACATGATTTTGAAGGCGGTAATGTGGCATACAGAGTAGTAAGATATTCTAAATTGTTGTACGATGTTCAAAAGACTCGGACGAATTCATTAGATTTATTATGGAGTTTGAAGTTTACGTACGGTGTTGTAATGTTTTGTTAGGAGTTGTAAGGTGCCGTACGTTATACTAACATGCTTTTCAGGGCGGTAATGTGGCATACAGAGTCGTAATATATTCTAAATTGTCGTACGATGTTCAAAGGACTCGAATGAATTCATTAGGTTTTTTATGGAGTTTTAAGTTTACGTACGGTGTTGTAATGTTTTGTTAAGAGTTATAAGGTGTCGTACGTTATACTAACATGATTTTCAAGGCGGTAATGTGGCATACAAAGTCGTAAGATATTCTAAATTTTTGTACGATGTTCAAATGACTCGGACGAATTCATTAGGTTTAGTATGGAGTTTTAATGTTTCGTACGGTGGTGAAAGTTGTTCTCAAAAGATGTAACGCATCCTACATTATTCTAAATTGTTTTTTCTGTTGCGAATGTTGCATACAAAGCCGTAACAAGTCCAAAGTGGTCGTCTAATGTTTAATGGACTCAGACGAATTCATTAGGTTTACTATGGAGTTTCAAGTTTACGTACGGTATTGTAATGTGTTGTTAGGAGTTGTAAGGTGTCCTACGTTATACTAACATGATTTTCAAGGCGGTAATGTGGCATAGATAGTCGTAAGATATTCTAAATTGTTTGTACGATGTTCAAATGACTCGGACGAATTCATTAGGTTTATTATGGAGTTTTGAGTTTACGTACGGTGATGTAATGTTTTGTTAGGAGATGTAAGGTGCCGTACGTTATACTAACATACTTTTCAAGGCGGTAATGTGGCATACAAAGTCGTAATATATTCTAAATTGTCGTACGATGTTCAAAGGACTCGTATGAATTCATTAGGTTTATTATGGAGTTTTAAGTTTACATACGGTGTTGTAATGTTTTGTTAGGAGTTGTAAGTTGTCCTACGTTATACTAACATGCTTTTCAAAGCGGTAATGTGGCATACAAAGTCGTAAGATATTCTAAATTGTTGTACGATGTTCAAATGACTCGGACGAATTCATTAGGTTTAGTATGGCGTTTTAATGTTTCGTACGGTGGTGAAAGGAGTTCTAAAAAGATGTAACGCATCCTACATTATTCTAAATTGTTTTTCCTGTTGCGAATGTTGCATACAAAGTCGTAAGAAGTCCTAAGTGGTCGTCTAATGTTTAATGGACTCAGACGAATTCATTAGGTTTACTATGGAGTTTTAAGTTTACGTACGGTACTGTAATGTGTTGTTAGGAGTTGTAAGGTGTCCTACGTTATACTAACATGATTTTCAAGGCGGTAATGTGTCATACAGAGTCGTAAGATATTTAAATTGTTGTACGATGTTCAAATGACTCGGACGAATTCATTAGGTTTATCATGGAGTTTTAAGTTTACGTACGGTGTTGTAATGTTTTGTTAGGAGTTGTAAGGTGCCGTACGTTATACTAACATGCTTTCCAAAGCTGTAATGTGGCATACAGAGTCGTAAGATATTCTAAATTGTTGTACGATGTTCAAATGACTCGGATGAATTCATTAGGTTTATTATGGAGTTTTAATGTTTCGTACGGTGGTGTAAGGTGTTCTCAAAAGATGTAACGCATCCTACATTATTCAAAATTGCTTTTCCTGTTGCTAATGTCGCATACAAAGTCGTAAGAAGTCCGAGTGGTCGTCTGATGTTTAAAGGACTCGGACAAATTCATTAGGTTTACCATGGAGTTTTAAGTTTACGTACGGTATTGTAATGTGTTGTTAGGTGTTGTAAGGTGCCGTACGTTATACTAACATGCTTTCCAAAGCTGTAATGTGGCATACAGAGTCGTAAGATATTCTAAATTGTTGTACGATGTTCAAATGACTCGGATGAATTCATTAGGTTTATTATGGAGTTTTAATGTTTCGTACGGTGGTGTAAGGTGTTCTCAAAAGATGTAACGCATCCTACATTATTCTAAATTGCTTTTCCTGTTGCTAATGTCGCATACAAAGTCGTAAGAAGTCCGAGTGGTCGTCTGATGTTTAAAGGACTCGGACAAATTCATTAGGTTTACCATGGAGTTTTAAGTTTACGTACGGTATTGTAATGTGTTGTTAGGAGTTGTAAGGTGTCCTATGTTATACTAACATGATTTTCAAGGCGGTAATGTGGCATACAGAGTAGTAGGATATTCTAAATTGTTGTACGATGTTCAAAAGACTCGGACGAATTCATTAGATTTATTATGGAGTGTTAAGTTTACGTACGGTGTTGTAATGTTTTGTTAGGAGTTGTAAGGTGCCGTACGTTATACTAACATGCTTTTCAGGGCGGTAATGTGGCATACAGAGTCGTAATATATTCTAAATTGGCGTACGATGTTCAAAGGACTCGAATGAATTCATTAGGTTTATTATGGAGTTTTAAGTTTACGTACGGTGTTGTAATGTTTTGTTAGGAGTTGTAAGTTGCCGTACGTTATACTAACATTATTTTCAAGGCGGAAATGTGGCATACAGAGTCGTAAGATATTCTAAATTGTTGTACGATGTTCAAATGACTCGGACGAATTCATTAGGTTTATTATGGATTTTTGAGTTTACGTACGGTGTTGTAATGTTTTGTTAGGAGTTGTAAGGTGCCGTACGTTATACTAACATACTTTTCAAGGCGGTAATGTGGCATACAGAGTCGTAATATATTCTAAATTGTCGTACGATGTTCAAAGGACTCAGATGAATTAATTAGGTTTATTATGGAGTTTTAAGTTTACGTACGGTGTTGTAATGTTTTGTTACGAGTTGTAAGGTGTCCTACGTTAAACTAACATGCTTTTCAAAGTGGTAATGTGGCATACAGAGTCGTAAGATATTCTAAATTGTTGTACGATGTTCAAATGACTCGGACGAATTCATTAGGTTTGATATGGAGTTTTAATGTTTCGTACGGTGGTGTAAGGTGTTCTCAAAAGATGTAACGCATCCTACATTATTCTAAATTGCTTTTCCTGTTGCTAATGTCGCATACAAATTCGTAACAAGTCCTGAGTGGTCGTCTGATGTTTAAAGGACTCAGACGAATTCATTAGGTTTACCATGGAGTTTTAAGTTTACGTACGGAATTGTAATGTGTTGTTAGGAGTTATAAGGTGTTCTATGTTATACTGACATGATTTTGAAGGCGGTAATGTGGCATACAGAGTAGTAAGATATTCTAAATTGTTGTACGATGTTCAAAAGACTCGGACGAATTCATTAGATTTATTATGGATTTTTGAGTTTACGTACGGTGTTGTAATGTTTTGTTAGGAGTTGTAAGGTGCCGTACGTTATACTAACATACTTTTCAAGGCGGTAATGTGGCATACAGAGTCGTAATATATTCTAAATTGTCGTACGATGTTCAAAGGACTCAGATGAATTAATTAGGTTTATTATGGAGTTTTAAGTTTACGTACGGTGTTGTAATGTTTTGTTACGAGTTGTAAGGTGTCCTACGTTAAACTAACATGCTTTTCAAAGTGGTAATGTGGCATACAGAGTCGTAAGATATTCTAAATTGTTGTACGATGTTCAAATGACTCGGACGAATTCATTAGGTTTAGTATGGAGTTTTAATGTTTCGTACGGTGGTGAAAGTTGTTCTCAAAAGATGTAACGCATCGTACATTATTCTAAATTGTTTTTTCTGTTGCGAATGTTGCATACAAAGTCGTAACAAGTCCTAAGTGGTCGTCTAATGTTTAATGGACTCAGACGAATTCATTAGGTTTACTATGAAGTTTTAAGTTTACGTACGGTATTGTAATGTGTTGTTAGGAGTTGTAAGGTGTCCTACGTTATACTAACATGATTTTCAAGGCGGTAATGTGGCATAGATAGTCGTAAGATATTCTAAATTGTTGTACGATGTTCAAATGACTCGGACGAATTCATTAGGTTTATTATGGAGTTTTGAGTTTACGTACGGTGTTGTAATGTTTTGTTAGGAGATGTAAGGTGCCGTACGTTATACTAACATACTTTTCAAGGCGGTAATGTGGCATACAAAGTCGTAATATATTCTAAATTGTCGTACGATGTTCAAAGGACTCGTATGAATTCATTAGGTTTATTATGGAGTTTTAAGTTTACATACGGTGTTGTAATGTTTTGTTAGGAGTTGTAAGTTGTCCTACGTTATACTAACATGCTTTTCAAAGCGGTAATGTGGCATACAAAGTCGTAAGATATTCTAAATTGTTGTACGATGTTCAAATGACTCGGACGAATTCATTAGGTTTAGTATGGCGTTTTAATGTTTCGTACGGTGGTGAAAGGAGTTCTCAAAAGATGTAACGCATCCTACATTATTCTAAATTGTTTTTCCTGTTGCGAATGTTGCATACAAAGTCGTAAGAAGTCCTAAGTGGTCGTCTAATGTTTAATGGACTCAGACGAATTCATTAGGTTTACTATGGAGTTTTAAGTTTACGTACGGTACTGTAATGTGTTGTTAGGAGTTGTAAGGTGTCCTACGTTATACTAACATGATTTTCAAGGCGGTAATGTGTCATACAGAGTCGTAAGATATTTAAATTGTTGTACGATGTTCAAATGACTCGGACGAATTCATTAGGTTTATCATGGAGTTTTAAGTTTACGTACGGTGTTGTAATGTTTTGTTAGGAGTTGTAAGGTGCCGTACGTTATACTAACATGCTTTCCAAAGCTGTCATGTGGCATACAGAGTCGTAAGATATTCTAAATTGTTGTACGATGTTCAAATGACTCGGATGAACATTAGGTTTATTATGGAGTTTTAATGTTTCGTACGGTGGTGTAAGGTGTTCTCAAAAGATGTAACGCATCCTACATTATTCAAAATTGCTTTTCCTGTTGCTAATGTCGCATACAAAGTCGTAAGAAGTCCGAGTGGTCGTCTGATGTTTAAAGGACTCGGACAAATTCATTAGGTTTACCATGGAGTTTTAAGTTTACGTACGGTATTGTAATGTGTTGTTAGGTGTTGTAAGGTGCCGTACGTTATACTAACATGCTTTCCAAAGCTGTAATGTGGCATACAGAGTCGTAAGATATTCTAAATTGTTGTACGATGTTCAAATGACTCGGATGAATTCATTAGGTTTATTATGGAGTTTTAATGTTTCGTACGGTGGTGTAAGGTGTTCTCAAAAGATGTAACGCATCCTACATTATTCAAAATTGCTTTTCCTATTGCTAATGTCGCATACAAAGTCGTAAGAAGTCCGAGTGGTCGTCTGATGTTTAAAGGACTCGGACAAATTCATTAGGTTTACCATGGAGTTTTAAGTTTACGTACGGTATTGTAATGTGTTGTTAGGTGTTGTAAGGTGCCGTACGTTATACTAACATGCTTTCCAAAGCTGTAATGTGGCATACAGAGTCGTAAGATATTCTAAATTGTTGTACGATGTTCAAATGACTCGGATGAATTCATTAGGTTTATTATGGAGTTTTAATGTTTCGTACGGTGGTGTAAGGTGTTCTCAAAAGATGTAACGCATCCTACATTATTCTAAATTGCTTTTCCTGTTGCTAATGTCGCATACAAAGTCGTAAGAAGTCCGAGTGGTCGTCTGATGTTTAAAGGACTCGGACAAATTCATTAGGTTTACCATGGAGTTTTAAGTTTACGTACGGTATTGTAATGTGTTGTTAGGAGTTGTAAGGTGTCCTATGTTATACTAACATGATTTTCAAGGCGGTAATGTGGCATACAGAGTAGTAGGATATTCTAAATTGTTGTACGATGTTCAAAAGACTCGGACGAATTCATTAGATTTATTATGGAGTGTTAAGTTTACGTACGGTGTTGTAATGTTTTGTTAGGAGTTGTAAGGTGCCGTACGTTATACTAACATGCTTTTCATGGCGGTAATGTGGCATACAGAGTCGTAATATATTCTAAATTGGCGTACGATGTTCAAAGGACTCGAATGAATTCATTAGGTTTATTATGGAGTTTTAAGTTTTCGTACGGTGTTGTAATGTTTTGTTAGGAGTTGTAAGTTGCCGTACGTTATACTAACATTATTTTCAAGGCGGTAATGTGGCATACAGAGTCGTAAGATATTCTAAATTGTTGTACGATGTTCAAATGACTCGGACGAATTCATTAGGTTTATTATGGATTTTTGAGTTTACGTACGGTGTTGTAATGTTTTGTTAGGAGTTGTAAGGTGTCTTACGTTATACTAACATGCTTTTCAAAGCGGTAATGTGGCATACAGAGTCGTAAGATATTCTAAATTGTTGTACGATGTTCAAATGACTCGGACGAATTCATTAGGTTTAGTATGGAGTTTTAATGTTTCGTACGGTGGTGAAAGGTGTTCTCAAAAGATGTAACGCATCCTACATTATTCTAAATTGCTTTTCCTGTTGCGAATGTTGCATACAAAGTCGTAACAAGTCCTGAGTGGTCGTCTAATGTTTAATGGACTCAGACGTTGTCACAACCCCAACACGGCGGGCGGTCCCAGGAGATGGTTGCCCCGGGGGTTATCGCGTGTGACGAATGGATAACAGGAGCAACGCAGCGGAATCAACAACATACATACGCACAGCTTAAATCTTAAAGTTGTGCATACATTAAACTTCATATATACGAAACATTGATTACAAAACGACAATTGTTTGTTGATACATAACATTAACAAACTAAAGCTAGCAACTATTCTAGGTCCAGAGCGTCTATCTTCTAAGCCAGCAAGCCCTCTACCTGCTCTAGCCTCAACAGTGCTTTCCTGCATCACTCGGCACCTAGGATGTGTGCCAAAAAGTTTAAAAGAAAGGGGTCAGCTTACGCTGGTGAGTTCATAATAAAACATTTTACAAAACATTTCAAAACTTTCAACCAAATGCTTGTAAAAACTTTGATCAACGAGTTACCAAGCTCCATTGATCAAAGAGTTACCACGTACTCCATCACTTACAAACATTTCACAAACATGCTAGTATCATCCGTAAAATATTCCCAGACAATACGAATAAAACCCCTCAACAACTCCGTCTGGCACGTCTGCGCTGGAGTAGAAAATATACATATACCCTTCTAAGTTTTACCCGCGTCACCCCTATAATCTGGAGTGGTACTGCCCGATATTTACCGTAGATTGCTAGCCAACCGTTCAAAAACAACAGTTTAAGAAGACAACCAATCCCATTGGGTATGCGGGTATCTTCACCCCGCATTCCCATTGGGTTCCCAACCCGATTCCCTTCCTAAACTAGATCGAGAATGAAGGACCATTTACCTTGTCGACCACCGATCTTTAATTGCGCACCACCTCGATGACCACCGCTCTTTACTCGGGCAGAACCTCGACGCACGCCAAGCGATCTACACGCGCCCGAGACTCGAAGGAACGTCACGACGCAGGGTACCGCACTCGAGGCGCGATTCCGCAAGAGAAACTAGAGGTTTCTCTCTCTAAAAGTCTAGAGAGAGAGAGAAGAGATTAGCACAAATGATGGGGGGTTGCACCCCTTTATATAGGCTGCCGAGCATGCACTAGGCGATACGCGCATGATAACATGCTGATCTGCGCGTATCGCGTAAGAGGTGAGTGCCAGCCAGCTGTTTTCCACCCGACAGCTCCTACGCGATACGCGCAGGGGACTACCACATGATGCGCGGACCGCGTAACCTACATTTTCAGATTCCTCTCGTCGAAACACGTGGAATTCATATATTATGGGCTCCGTAACTCTTCTTCTAAGTCAAGATATGCGCGAAAGAAGTTTTCGGGCATTCCTCGGGTGTTTTCGCGTTTACCGCTTCGTTATAACTCCGATTTGAGTTCCGTTTTCGCCCACGTTCTTCATTTTAAGTCCTCTATCACCCCTAGGGTTTATCTATATACATTAGGACTCTTTATTCAACGTGCTATTTACATGAACACCAGCCCATTATCGACATATACTTACGTCAAAATTTAGGGTTTTACATTTCTCCCCTCCTTAAAAGAATTTCGTCCTCGAAATTCGAGTATTACAAAAATAACTGAGGATATTTGGATTTCATCTCACTATCCAATTCCCAAGTCTTCTCCGGTCCTCTTAGTCCTTCCCATTGGACCAACACCAACCGGATTCTTTTCTTTCTCAACTTTCTTTCTTGAGTATCAAGACTCTTCACTGGCCTCTCAGTAAAAGATAGCTTCTCGCTTACTTGAACATCTTCGAGAGGTACAGCTTGATTCGGATCCGCCAAACATTTCCTTAAGTTTGACACGTGAAAGGTATCGTGTACACCTTTCAAGGTTTCCGGTAACTCAAGCTTATAAGCAACTTTCCCAACTCTCGCAACAACCTTAAATGGACCAATGTACCCCAGGGCTAACTTTCCTCGTTTGATAAATCTCACCACTCCTTTCCAAGGAGATACTTTCAACATCACATAGTCCCCGACTTTGAATTCTAAAGGCCTTCTACGAACATCAGCATAACTTTTCTGCCTATCCTGGGCAGCTTTCAGCCTTTGCCTAATCAGTTAGATTTTATCAGTTGTTTCTAGCATCATCTCTGTACTACACCACTGATCCTCCCCAACTTCAGTACAACAAACAGGAGTTCTGCACTTTCTTCCATAAAGTGCTTCAAATGGTGCCATCCCTATGCTGGTGTGATAACTATTGTTGTATGAAAACTCAACCAAAGGTAAGAATTCATCCCAAGTACCACTAAAGTCAATCACACACGCACGCAGCATATCCTCAAGGGTTTGGATCGTACGCTCACTCTGCCCATCAGTTTGAGGATGATATGTCGTGCTCAAATTCAATCTAGTTCCTAGATCTTTTTGCAAACTCGACCAAAACCTTGACGTGAATCGACTATCTCTGTCAGAGATGATCGAAAGTGGCACGCCATGTCTGTTCACAATCTCCTTGATATACAATTTCGCCATCTTCTCTGGTGAGTAGCTCTCGTTATATGGTATGAAATGGGACGACTTGGTCAATCGATCCACAATCACCCATATGGCATTATGCCCTGCACGAGTTCTTGGGAGCTTCGTAACATAATCCATCGTTATTCTTTCCCACTTCCAAACTGGTAATTCTATCTGTTGTAACAGACCTGCTGGTTTTTGATGCTCAATCTTAACTTGCAAACAAGTTAAGCACCTTTGCACATACTGTGCAATTGATCTCTTCATATTGGGCCACCAATAATGTTCTTTCAAGCTCTTGAACATCTTATCCGTTCCAGGATGAATCGAGTACTTAGACCTGTTGGTTTCATCAAGAATCTTATCCTGAATTCCTCCAAACTTTAGAATCCAGATTCTTGATCCAAACCTTTGAATCTCGTCCTTTCCTTTTGTCAACAAACCTTCCTTTCCCACCATTCGCTCCTTCCTGATGCTTTCTTCCTTCAAGGCATTTGTCTGAGCTTCAACGATCTGATCCTTCCAATCAATCGTTACAATGATCTACAAAGCCCTTACTCTAATGGGTTTAACCCTCTCCTTCCGACTCAGGGCATCCGCTACCACATTGGCCTTGCCAGGGTGGTATTTGATCTCACAATCATAATCGCTAAGAAATTACATCCATCTACGTTGCCTCATATTTAGCTCCTTCTGATCAAAAAGGTGTTGAAGGCTTTTGTGATCAGAATATATCACGAACCTAGTACCATAAAGATAGTGTCGCCAAGTCTTCAAGGCAAACACTATGGCACCTAATTCCAAATCATGTGTGGTGTAACGTTTCTCATGAACGCTCAATTGTCGTGATGCATAGGCAATGACCTTATCTCGTTGCATCAGCACGCAACCAAGACCATTAAATGAGGCATCACAACATACCACAAAATCATCGTTACCATCGGGTAATGAAAGGATTGGAGCACTACAAAGCTTCTTCTTCAAGACACTAAAGGCTTCCTCTTGCTCGGGTCCCCATTTGAACTCAACCTTCTTCCGCGTTAATGCAGTCATCGGTGTAGCAATCTTGGAGAAGTCTTTGATAAATCTTCGGTAGTACCCAGCTAAGCCCAAGAAGCTTCTAATTTCCGTGGGAGTCTTCGGGACTTCCCATTTCATTATAGCCTCTATCTTAGTTGGATCTACCTGAACACCAGCTTCATTTATCACATGACCGAGAAATTGAACTTCTCTCTTCCAAAATTCACACTTGGAGAACTTAGCGTACAGCTTCTCCTGCCTGAGAGTTTCCAAAACCTTCTTCAAGTGTTCAGCGTGATCATTTTGATCTCTCGAATAGACCAAAATATCATCGATAAAGACAATGACAAATTTGTCTAAGTACGGCTTGCAGACTCTGTTCATGAGATCCATGAATGCTGCAGGGGCATTGGTTAATCCAAAGGACATAACCAAAAACTCATAGTACCCATAACGGGTTCTAAAAGCCGTCTTGGGAATATCTTCTTCCCGCACCTTTAGCTGATGGTATCCAGACCTAAGATCGATCTTGGAAAAATAGCTGGCTCCTTGCAGCTGATCAAACAGATCGTCTATTCTCGGCAAAGGATACTTGTTCTTAATTGTTAACTTGTTCAGCTCACGATAGTCAATGCACATCCGCATGGAGCCGTCTTTCTTCTTCACAAACAACACTGGTGCACCGCAAGGGGATGAACTCGGTCTAATGGAGCCTAAGTCAAGCAACTCCTGGACTTGCTTCATCAGCTCTTGCAATTCGGAGGGCGCCAGACGATAAGGAGCCTTCGCAATCGGCCTTGCTTCAGGTATTAAATCGATTCGAAATTCGATTTGTCGATTGGGAGGGAGTCCAGGTAAGTCATCAGGAAACACGTCAGGGTAATCACACACGACTGGGATATCCGAAATCTGCTTTTCGGGCTTAGCATCTAAAGCATAGGCTATAAAAGCCTCACAACCTTTCATCAAACATTTACTAGCCTTAATTGTAGATATCATCCGGATATTACCTCCGATACTATCTCCCTTAACCACTAATGTTTCACCATCTGACTTACATACCCTAACCAACTTTTTCTCACAATCAACTTGGGCTCGGTTATAAGTTAACCAGTCCATTCCTATGCCTACATCATAACCACACAAGTTCATTGGCATAACATTAACTGGAAACTCGACACCATTTAAACTAAGCAAGCAATCCTTATACACTACTGTTATCATATCACTTCCTCCATTTGCGGTTTCTACCTCATAAGCAAGATCTAGTACTACTGGTTCTTTTCCTAGGTATTTACCAAAGGAAGTTGACACAAAACTCTTATTTGCACCCGTGTCAAATAAAACCTTAGCATAAACGTCGTTTAGAGGGAGCATACCTGCCACAACATCCTCATTAACTTCTTTATCATCACCCTTCTTCATAACAAACACCCGCCCTTTAGCTGGGTTCTTTCCTCCTTGTGCATTCTGGATTTTGGGGCATTCACTCTTATAATGCCCAATTTCCTGACAATTAAAACACTTAAATGTCGGACACGATCTTGCGAGATGTCCCGATTGCTGACATCTGTAACACTTCCTCTCTTAATATTCCTCTCCAGCCTTCCCCTTATCTTTGCCACCGCCTTCTCCTTTTTTGAACTTGAATCTACTCCCAGAACCACTCTTCTTATCCTCCGACTTCCTCTTCCTTTCTCCTTCATGTACCTCTTGACTTTGCACCTCATCGTAGATGATTGCGCTCAGTCCTACTGCTTCATCAAAGGTCGTTGGCCCTTTCGCCTTCACATGCGTTCGGACCTTTGGTGGAAGCCCCTGGATATAACACCTCAACCTTCTAGACTCGGGAGTAACTAAGTGGGGAACCAACAAAGCCATCTCGTTAAATCTAGAGGTGTACTCACGAGGCGTCATTGATCCAGCCTCAAGCCGAAGAAACTCCATCTCCATCTTGTCCAACTCGTTCTGTGGACAGAACTGTTGGAGCACCAACTCCTTCATGTCACTCCACATCATGCTGTCAATAGCGGCTTGTCCTTTCCTTTGGACTATCGTCTTCCACCAGTGCATAGCTTCTTCTTCAAACGAATGAGCAGCGTACTTGACCGCTTGATCTTCTCGGCACTCACTGATGTTGATCACAGCTTCCATCGCAGAAATCCAATTATACGTCGCTATGGCACCACCTTTTCCACTGAAGGGTTTAGGAGTGCAATCCTTAAAACCTTTATACAAGCAACCTTGCTTGGTGATTCTCCCGCCATTGTTTCCACCAGTATCATCACCGCCTCTAGCATCGCCACCACTTCCCGTGCCACCACTGCCTCCGGTACCACCACTGCCTCCGGTGCCTTCAGTACCACCACTACCACCACCGCCTCCACGGTTCCCTTCATTTGATCTCCTCTGCAATGCAGAGTCTAAGATCCTAGGTAACGTGGCTTCAAGAACCTTGGAGACTTGATCAGCCACCGCTGAATTAAACTTGGTTTCCGTCATGATAACTTCCTTTCCGTCATTATCATGATTCTCGATAGTCTCAGCGTTATCAGTTTCTTTATTCGTGTTAATCCTAGAACTTCTTCTTGGAAAAGGACATCTACCACTACCTTTCTTTCTAGCCATGACTGTACCTACAAAAGAGAGCAGGGAGTCAGCATTCACATGATGGACCATGATTAAGAACAATATAGTGCTTGTAAACAAATAATGACAGTGGCCAGTTGCAATTATTTATTTACCGCGCTGATCGTGTTCTTAGCCATTCTCCGCCACGTTTATAGCAAAACCCATTTCCCTTTCCAGAAAGGAAACTTCTATACACTTATGCGGGCACTTATCCTATCTTATCTTAGTTTAAGTCTAGATACTAAGCTTGTACCTAGTTAGATTAAACTACAGCTCTGATACCAAGCCTGTCACAACCCCAACACGGCGGGCGGTCCCAGGAGATGGTTGCCCCGGGGGTTATCGCGTGTGACGAATGGATATCAGGAGCAACGCAGCGGAATCAACAACATACATACGCACAGCTTAAAACTTAAAGTTGTGCATACACTAAACTTCATATATACGAAACATTGATTACAAAACGACAATTGTTTGTTGATACATAACATTAACAAACTAAAGCTAGCAAGTATTCTAGGTCCAGAGCGTCTATCTTCTAAGCCCGCAAGCCCTCTACCTGCTCTAGCCTCAACAGTGCTTTCCTGAATCACTCGGCACCTAGGATGTGTGCTAAAAAGTTTAAAAGAAAGGGGTCAGCTTACGCTGGTGAGTTCATAATAAAACATTTTACAAAACATTTCAAAACTTTCAACCAAATGCTTGTAAAAACCTTGATCAACGAGTTACCAAGCTCCATTGATCAAAGAGTTACCACGAACTCCATCACTTACAAACATTTCACAAACATGCTAGTATCATCCGTTAAATATTCCCAGATAATACGAATAAAACCCCTTAACAACTCCGTCTGGCACGTTTGCGCTGGAGCAGAAAATATGCATATACCCTTCTAAGTTTTACTCGCGTCACCCCTATAATCTGGAGTGGTACTGCCTGATATTTACCGTAGATTGCTAGCCAACCGTTCAAAAACAACAGTTTAAGAACACAACCAATCCAAAAGAGTTTATACAAAAACTCACAATCATTTGCAACCAAAACAGGTTTAAGCAACACATCCAGTTCTGTAAAACATACCATCATTTCAAAAGAGTTTAAGTGTATGAACTCCCCTCAACGAGATCACAACTAGCTCACAACTAGCTTCGTTCCTTGATATAGTCCCAACAATCAATCCAAATGACTATCTCCACAATCAACACAAATAGCTATAATGACAATCAACTTCAATAGCTATAATCCACCTATAACGCGATATCACAACGTTATAAATAACGATTCCTAAGACTATGTAAGTCCTAGGGCATAACTAGCGAAGCATACGACTAGATACGAGTCGTTGCCACCTACACTTACCAAATCCCGAACCTCGGGAATCTAAACGAATCCTACAGAGATACGTTACCCGTTCACAACGGATATCATACCACTAGGGTACGGATATTCAACCCGCACCCTCCCCGGGTAATCTACCCGTTAGTTGCGGGTGTTTAATCCCGCAACTATTTCCCCTAGCACGTCCCTCGTGCTATGCGGGTATCTTCACCCCGCATTCCCATCGGGTTCCCAACCCGATTCCCGTCCTAAACTAGATCGAGAATGAAGGACCATTTACCTTGTCGACCACCGATCTTTAATTGCACACCACCTCGATGACCACCGCTCTTTACTCGGGCAGAACCTCGACGCACGCCAAGCGATCTACACGCGCCCGAGACTCGAAGGAACGTCACGACGCGGGGTACCGCACTCGAGGCGCGATTCCGCAAGAGAAACTAGAGATTTCTCTCTCTAAAAGTCTAGAGAGAGAGAGAAGAGATGAGCACAAATGAAGCGGGGTTGCACCCCTTTATATAGGCTGCCGAGCATGCACTAGGCGATACGCGCATGATAACATGCTGATCTGCGCGTATCGCGTAAAAGGTGAGTGCCAGCCAGCTGTTTTCCACCCGACAGCTCCTACGCGATACGCGCAAGGGACTACACCATGATGCGCGGACCGCGTAACCTACATTTTCAGATTCCTCTCGTCGAAACACGTGGAATTCATATATTATGGGCTCCGTAACTCTTCTTCTAAGTCAAGATATGCTCGAAAGAAGTTTTCGGGCATTCCTCGGGTGTTTTCGCATTTCCCGCTTCGTTATAACTCCGATTTGAGTTCCGTTTTCGCCCACGTTCTTCATTTTAAGTCCTCTATCACCCCTAGTGTTTATCTCTATACATTAGGACTCTTTATTCAACGTGCTATTTACATGAACACCAGCCCATTATCGACATATACTTACGTCAAAATTTAGGGTTTTACAGACGAATTCATTAGGTTTACTATGGAGTTTTAAGTTTACGTACGATATTGTAATGTGTTGTTAGGAGTTGTAAGGTGTCCTACGTTATACTAACATGATTTTCAAGGCGCTAATGTGGCATACAGAGTCGTAAGATATTTAAAATTGTTGTACGATGTTCAAATGACTCGGACGAATTCATTAGGTTTTTTATGGAGTTTTAAGTTTACGTACGGTGTTGTAATGTTTTGTTAGGAGTTGTAAGGTGTCCTACGTTATACTAACATGCTTTTCAAAGCGGTAATGTGACATACAGAGTCGTACGATATTCTAAATTGTTGTACGATCTTCAAATGACTCGGACGAATTCATTAGGTTTATTATGGAGTTTTAATGTTTCGTACGGTGGTGTAAGGTGTTCTCAAAAGATGTAACGCATCCTACATTATTCTAAATTACTTTTCCTGTTGCTAATGTCGCATACAAAGTCGTAACAAGTCCTGACGAATTCATTAGGTTTACCATAGAGTTTTAAGTTTACGTACGGTATTGTAATGTGTTGTTAGGAGTTGTAAGGTGTGCTATGTTATACTAACATGATTTTCAAGGCGGTAATGTGGCATACAGAGTAGTAAGTTTTTCTAAATTGTTGTACGATGTTCAAAGGACTCGGACTAATTTGTTAGGATTATTATGGAGTTTTAAGTTTACGTACGGTGTTGTAATGTTTTGTTAGGAGTTGTAAGGTGCCGTATGTTATACTAACATGCTTTTCAGGGCGGTAATGTGGCATACAGAGTCGTAATACATTCTAAATTGTCGTACGATGTTCAAAGGACTCGAATGAATTCATTAGGTTTATTATCGAGTTTTAAGTTTACATACGGTGTTGTAATGTTTTGTTAGGAGTTGTAAGGTGCCGTACGTTATACTAATATGATTTTCAAGGCGGTAATGTGGCATACAGGGTTGTAAGATATTCTAAATTGTTGTACGATTTTCTAATGACTCGGACGAATTCATTAGGTTTATTATGGAGTTTTGAGTTTACGTACGGTGTTGTAATGTTTTGTTAGGAGTTGTAAGGTGAAGTACGTTATACTAACATACTTTTCAAGGCGGTAATGTGGCATACTGAGTCGTAATATATACTAAATTGTCGTATGATGTTCAAAGGACTCGGATGAACTCATTAGGTTTATTAAGGAGTTTTAAGTTTACGTACGGTGTTGTAATGTTTTGTTAGGAGTTGTAATGTGTCCTACGTTATACTAACATGCTTTTCAAAGCGGTAATGTGGCATACAGAGTCGTAAGATATTCTAAATTGTTGTACGATGTTCAAATGACTCGGACGAATTCATTAGGTTTATTATGGAGTTTTAATGTTTTCTATGGTGGTGAAAGGTGTTCTCAAAAGATGTAACGCATCCTACATTATTCTAAATTGCTTTTCCTGTTGCGAATGTTGCATACAAAGTCGTAATAAGTCCTGAGTGGTCGTCTAATGTTTAATGGACTCAGACGAATTCATTAGGTTTACTATGGAGTTTTAAGTTTACGTACGGTATTGTAATGTGTTGTTAGGAGTTGTAAGGTCTCCTACGTTATACTAACATGATTTTCAAGGCGGTAATGTGGCATACAGAGTCGTAAGATATTTAAATTGTTGTACGAGGTTCAAAAGACTCGGACGAATTCATTAGGTTTATTATGGAGTTTTACGTTTACATACGGTGTTGTAATGTTTTGTTAGAAGTTGTAAGGTGTCGTATGTTATACTAACATGATTTTCAAGGCGGTAATGTGGCATACAGAGTCGTAAGATATTCTAAATTGTTGTACGATGTTAAAATGACTCGGACGAATTCATTAGGTTTATTATGGAGTTTTGAGTTTACGTACGTTGTTGTAATGTTTTGTTAGGAGTTGTAAGGTGCCGTACGTTATACTAACATAATTTTCAAGGCGGTAATGTGGCATACAGAGTCGTAATATATTCTAAATTGTCGTACGATGTTTAAAGGACTCGGATGAACTCATTAGGTTTATTATGAAGTTTAAAGTTTACGTACGGTGTTGTAATGTTTTGTTAGGAGTTGTAAGGTGCCGTACGTTATACTAACATGCTTTTCAGGGCGGTAATGTGGCATACAGAGTCGTAATACATTCTAAATTGTCGTACGATATTCAAAGGGCTCGAATGAATTCATTAGGTTTATTATGGAGTTTTAAGTTTACATACGGTGTTGTAATGTTTTGTTAGGAGTTGTAAGGTGCCGTACGTTATACTAATATGATTTTCAAGGCGGTAATGTGGCATACAGGGTCGTAAGATATTCTAAATTGTTGTACGATTTTCTAATGACTCGGACGAATTGACTAGGTTTATTATGGAGTTTTGAGTTTACGTACGGTGTTGTAATGTTCTGTTAGGAGTTGTAAGGTGCCGTACGTTATACTAACATACTTTTCAAGGCAGTAATGTGGCATACTGAGTCGTAATATATTCTAAATTGTCGTACGATGTTCAAAGGACTCGGATGAACTCAATAGGTTTATTATGGAGTTTTAAGTTTACGTACGGTGTTGTAATGTTTTGTTAGGAGTTGTAATGTGTCCTACGTTATACTAACATGCTTTTCAAAGCGGTAATGTGGCATACAGAGTTGTAAGATATTCTAAATTGTTGTACGATGTTCAAATGACTCGGACGAATTCATTAGGGTTATTATGGAGTTTTAATGCTTCGTATGGTGGTGAAAGGTGTTCTCAAAAGATGTAACGCATCCTACATTATTCTAAATTGCTTTTCCTGTTGCGAATGTTGCATACAAGAACTCGTAATAAGTCCTGAGTGGTCGTCTAATGTTTAATGGACTCAGACGAATTCATTAGGTTTACTATGGAGTTTTAAGTTTACGTACGGTATTGTAATGTGTTGTTAGGAGTTGTAAGGTATCCTACGTTATACTAACATGATTTTCAAGGCGGTAATGTGGCATACAGAGTCGTAAGATATTTAAATTGTTGGACGATGTTCAAAAGACTCAGACGAATTCATTAGGTTTATTATGGAGTTTTACGTTTACATACGGAGTTGTAATGTTTGGTTAGGAGTTGTAAGGTGCCGTACGTTATACTAACATGATTTTCAAGGCGGTAATGTGGCATACAGAGTCGTAAGATATTCTAAATTGTTGTACGATGTTCAAATGACTCGGACGAATTCATTAGGTTTATTATGGAGTTTTGAGTTTACGTACGTGGTTGTAATGTTTTGTTTTGTAAGGTGCCGTACGTTATACTAACATACTTTTCAAGGCGGTAATGTGGCATACAGAGTCGTAATATATTCTAAATTGTCGTACGATGTTTGAAGGACTCGGATGAACTCATTAGGTTTATTATGGAGTTTTAAGTTTACGTACGGTGTTGTAATGTTTTGTTAGGGGTTGTAAGGTGCCGTACGTTATACTAACATGCTTTTCAGGGCGGTAATGTGGCATACAGAGTCGTAATACATTCTAAATTGTCGTACGATGTTCAAAGGACTCGAATGAATTCATTAGGTTTATTATGGAGTTTTAAGTTTACATACGGTGTTGTAATGTTTTGTTAAGAGTTGTAAGGTGCCGTACGTTATACTAATATGATTTTCAAGGCGGTAATGTGGCATTCAGGGTCGTAATATATTCTAAATTGTTGTACGATTTTCTAATGACTCGGACGAATTCATTAGGTTTATTATGGAGTTTTGAGTTTACGTACGGTGTTGTAATGTTTTGTTTGGAGTTGTAAGGTGAAGTACGTTATATTAACATACTTTTCAAGGCGGTAATGTGGCATACTGAGTCGTAATATATACTAAATTGTCGTACGATGTTCAAAGGACTCGGATGAACTCATTAGGTTTATTAAGGAGTTTTAAGTTTACGTATGGTGTTGTAATGTTTTGTTAGGAGTTGTAATGTGTTCTACGTTATACTAACATTCTTTTCAAAGCGGTAATGTGGCATACAGAGTCGTAAGATATTCTAAATTGTTGTACGATCTTCAAATGACTCGGACGAATTCATTAGGTTTATTATGGAGTTTTAATGTTTCGTACGGTGGTGTAAGGTGTTCTCAAAAGATGTAACGCATCCTACATTATCTAAATTGCTTTTCCTGTTGCTAATGTCGCATACAAAGTCGTAACAAGTCCTGAGTGGTCGTCTGATGTTTAAAGGACTCGGACGAATTCATTAGGTTTTCCATAGAGTTTTAAGTTTACGTACGGTATTGTAATGTGTTGTTAGGAGTTATAAGGTGCCGTATGTTATACTAACATGCTTTTCAGGGCGGTAATGTGGCATACAGAGTCGTAATACATTCTAAATTGTCGTACGATGTTCAAAGGACTCGAATGAATTCATTAGGTTTATTATCGAGTTTTAAGTTTACATACGGTGTTGTAATGTTTTGTTAGGAGTTGTAAGGTGCCGTACGTTATACTAATATGATTTTCAAGGCGGTAATGTGGCATACAGGGTTGTAAGATATTCTAAATTGTTGTACGATTTTCTAATGACTCGGACGAATTCATTAGGTTTATTATGGAGTTTTGAGTTTACGTACGGTGTTGTAATGTTTTGTTAGGAGTTGTAAGGTGAAGTACGTTATACTAACATACTTTTCAAGGCGGTAATGTGGCATACTGAGTCGTAATATATACTAAATTGTCGTATGATGTTCAAAGGACTCGGATGAACTCATTAGGTTTATTAAGGAGTTTTAAGTTTACGTACGGTGTTGTAATGTTTTGTTAGGAGTTGTAATGTGTCCTACGTTATACTAACATGCTTTTCAAAGCGGTAATGTGGCATACAGAGTCGTAAGATATTCTAAATTGTTGTACGATGTTCAAATGACTCGGACGAATTCATTAGGTTTATTATGGAGTTTTAATGTTTTCTATGGTGGTGAAAGGTGTTCTCAAAAGATGTAACGCATCCTACATTATTCTAAATTGCTTTTCCTGTTGCGAATGTTGCATACAAAGTCGTAATAAGTCCTGAGTGGTCGTCTAATGTTTAATGGACTCAGACGAATTCATTAGGTTTACTATGGAGTTTTAAGTTTACGTACGGTATTGTAATGTGTTGTTAGGAGTTGTAAGGTCTCCTACGTTATACTAACATGATTTTCAAGGCGGTAATGTGGCATACAGAGTCGTAAGATATTTAAATTGTTGTACGAGGTTCAAAAGACTCGGACGAATTCATTAGGTTTATTATGGAGTTTTACGTTTACATACGGTGTTGTAATGTTTTGTTAGAAGTTGTAAGGTGTCGTATGTTATACTAACATGATTTTCAAGGCGGTAATGTGGCATACAGAGTCGTAAGATATTCTAAATTGTTGTACGATGTTAAAATGACTCGGACGAATTCATTAGGTTTATTATGGAGTTTTGAGTTTACGTACGTTGTTGTAATGTTTTGTTAGGAGTTGTAAGGTGCCGTACGTTATACTAACATAATTTTCAAGGCGGTAATGTGGCATACAGAGTCGTAATATATTCTAAATTGTCGTACGATGTTTAAAGGACTCGGATGAACTCATTAGGTTTATTATGAAGTTTAAAGTTTACGTACGGTGTTGTAATGTTTTGTTAGGAGTTGTAAGGTGCCGTACGTTATACTAACATGCTTTTCAGGGCGGTAATGTGGCATACAGAGTCGTAATACATTCTAAATTGTCGTACGATATTCAAAGGGCTCGAATGAATTCATTAGGTTTATTATGGAGTTTTAAGTTTACATACGGTGTTGTAATGTTTTGTTAGGAGTTGTAAGGTGCCGTACGTTATACTAATATGATTTTCAAGGCGGTAATGTGGCATACAGGGTCGTAAGATATTCTAAATTGTTGTACGATTTTCTAATGACTCGGACGAATTGACTAGGTTTATTATGGAGTTTTGAGTTTACGTACGGTGTTGTAATGTTCTGTTAGGAGTTGTAAGGTGCCGTACGTTATACTAACATACTTTTCAAGGCAGTAATGTGGCATACTGAGTCGTAATATATTCTAAATTGTCGTACGATGTTCAAAGGACTCGGATGAACTCAATAGGTTTATTATGGAGTTTTAAGTTTACGTACGGTGTTGTAATGTTTTGTTAGGAGTTGTAATGTGTCCTACGTTATACTAACATGCTTTTCAAAGCGGTAATGTGGCATACAGAGTCGTAAGATATTCTAAATTGTTGTACGATGTTCAAATGACTCGGACGAATTCATTAGGGTTATTATGGAGTTTTAATGCTTCGTATGGTGGTGAAAGGTGTTCTCAAAAGATGTAACGCATCCTACATTATTCTAAATTGCTTTTCCTGTTGCGAATGTTGCATACAAGAACTCGTAATAAGTCCTGAGTGGTCGTCTAATGTTTAATGGACTCAGACGAATTCATTAGGTTTACTATGGAGTTTTAAGTTTACGTACGGTATTGTAATGTGTTGTTAGGAGTTGTAAGGTATCCTACGTTATACTAACATGATTTTCAAGGCGGTAATGTGGCATACAGAGTCGTAAGATATTTAAATTGTTGGACGATGTTCAAAAGACTCAGACGAATTCATTAGGTTTATTATGGAGTTTTACGTTTACATACGGAGTTGTAATGTTTGGTTAGGAGTTGTAAGGTGCCGTACGTTATACTAACATGATTTTCAAGGCGGTAATGTGGCATACAGAGTCGTAAGATATTCTAAATTGTTGTACGATGTTCAAATGACTCGGACGAATTCATTAGGTTTATTATGGAGTTTTGAGTTTACGTACGTGGTTGTAATGTTTTGTTTTGTAAGGTGCCGTACGTTATACTAACATACTTTTCAAGGCGGTAATGTGGCATACAGAGTCGTAATATATTCTAAATTGTCGTACGATGTTTGAAGGACTCGGATGAACTCATTAGGTTTATTATGGAGTTTTAAGTTTACGTACGGTGTTGTAATGTTTTGTTAGGGGTTGTAAGGTGCCGTACGTTATACTAACATGCTTTTCAGGGCGGTAATGTGGCATACAGAGTCGTAATACATTCTAAATTGTCGTACGATGTTCAAAGGACTCGAATGAATTCATTAGGTTTATTATGGAGTTTTAAGTTTACATACGGTGTTGTAATGTTTTGTTAAGAGTTGTAAGGTGCCGTACGTTATACTAATATGATTTTCAAGGCGGTAATGTGGCATTCAGGGTCGTAATATATTCTAAATTGTTGTACGATTTTCTAATGACTCGGACGAATTCATTAGGTTTATTATGGAGTTTTGAGTTTACGTACGGTGTTGTAATGTTTTGTTTGGAGTTGTAAGGTGAAGTACGTTATATTAACATACTTTTCAAGGCGGTAATGTGGCATACTGAGTCGTAATATATACTAAATTGTCGTACGATGTTCAAAGGACTCGGATGAACTCATTAGGTTTATTAAGGAGTTTTAAGTTTACGTATGGTGTTGTAATGTTTTGTTAGGAGTTGTAATGTGTTCTACGTTATACTAACATTCTTTTCAAAGCGGTAATGTGGCATACAGAGTCGTAAGATATTCTAAATTGTTGTACGATCTTCAAATGACTCGGACGAATTCATTAGGTTTATTATGGAGTTTTAATGTTTCGTACGGTGGTGTAAGGTGTTCTCAAAAGATGTAACGCATCCTACATTATCTAAATTGCTTTTCCTGTTGCTAATGTCGCATACAAAGTCGTAACAAGTCCTGAGTGGTCGTCTGATGTTTAAAGGACTCGGACGAATTCATTAGGTTTTCCATAGAGTTTTAAGTTTACGTACGGTATTGTAATGTGTTGTTAGGAGTTATAAGGTGTGCTATGTTATACTAACATGATTTTCAAGGCGGTAATGTGGCATACAGAGTAGTAAGTTTTTCTAAATTGTTGTACGATGTTCAAAGGACTCGGACTAATTTGTTAGGATTATTATGGAGTTTTAAGTTTACGTACGGTGTTGTAATGTTTTGTTAGGAGTTGTAAGGTGCCGTATGTTATACTAACATGCTTTTCAGGGCGGTAATGTGACATACAGAGTCGTAAGATATTTAAATTGTTGTACGATGTTAAAATGACTCGGACGAATTCATTAGGTTTATTATGGAGTTTTAAGTTTACGTACGTTGTTGTAATGTTTTGTTTGGAGTTGTAAGGTGCCGTACGTTATACTAATATGATTTTCAAGGCGGTAATGTGGCATACAGGGTCGTAAGATATTCTAAATTGTTATACGATGTTTAAAGGACTCGGTTGAACTCATTAGGTTTATTATGAAGTTTAAAGTTTACATACGGTGTTGTAATGTTTTGTTAGGAGTTGTAAGGTGCCGTACGTTATACTAACATGCTTTTCAGGGCGGTAATGTGGCATACAGAGTCGTAATACATTCTAAATTGTCGTACGATGTTCAAAGCGCTCGAATGAATTCATTAGGTTTATTATGGAGTTTTAAGTTTACATACGGTGTTGTAATGTTTTGTTAAGAGTTGTAAGGTGCCGTACGTTATACTAATATGATTTTCAAGGCGGTAATGTGGCATACAGGGTCGTAATATATTCTAAATTGTTGTACGATTTTCTAATGACTCGGACGAATTCATTAGGTTTATTATGGAGTTTTGAGTTTACGTACGGTGTTGTAATGTTTTGTTTGGAGTTGTAAGGTGAAGTACGTTATACTAACATACTTTTCAAGGCGGTAATGTGGCATACTGAGTCGTAATATATACTAAATTGTCGTACGATGTTCAAAGGACTCGGATGAACTCATTAGGTTTATTAAGGAGTTTTAAGTTTACGTATGGTGTTGTAATGTTTTGTTAGGAGTTGTAATGTGTTCTACGTTATACTAACATTCTTTTCAAAGCGGTAATGTGGCATACAGAGTCGTAAGATATTCTACATTGTTGTACGATCTTCAAATGACTCGGACGAATTCATTAGGTTTATTATGGAGTTTTAATGTTTCGTACGGTGGTGTAAGGTGTTCTCAAAAGATGTAACGCATCCTACATTATCTAAATTGCTTTTCCTGTTGCTAATGTCGCATACAAAGTCGTAACAAGTCCTGAGTGGTCGTCTGATGTTTAAAGGACTCGGACGAATTCATTAGGTTTTCCATAGAGTTTTAAGTTTACGTACGGTATTGTAATGTGTTGTTAGGAGTTATAAGGTGTGCTATGTTATACTAACATGATTTTCAAGGCGGTAATGTGGCATACAGAGTAGTAAGTTTTTCTAAATTGTTGTACGATGTTCAAAGGACTCGGACTAATTTGTTAGGATTATTATGGAGTTTTAAGTTTACGTACGGTGTTGTAATGTTTTGTTAGGAGTTGTAAGGTGCCGTATGTTATACTAACATGCTTTTCAGGGCGGTAATGTGGCATACATAGTCGTAAGATATTTAAATTGTTGTACGATGTTAAAATGACTCGGACGAATTCATTAGGTTTATTATGGAGTTTTAAGTTTACGTACGTTGTTGTAATGTTTTGTTAGGAGTTGTAAGGTGCCGTACGTTATACTAATATGATTTTCAAGGCGGTAATGTGGCATACAGGGTCGTAAGATATTCTAAATTGTTATACGATGTTTAAAGGACTCGGATGAACTCATTAGGTTTATTATGAAGTTTAAAGTTTACGTACGGTGTTGTAATGTTTTGTTAGGAGTTGTAAGGTGCCGTACGTTATACTAACATGCTTTTCAGGGCGGTAATGTGGCATACAGAGTCGTAATACATTCTAAATTGTCGTACGATGTTCAAAGCGCTCGAATGAATTCATTAGGTTTATTATGGAGTTTTAAGTTTACATACGGTGTTGTAATGTTTTGTTAAGAGTTGTAAGGTGCCGTACGTTATACTAATATGATTTTCAAGGCGGTAATGTGGCATACAGGGTCGTAATATATTCTAAATTGTTGTACGATTTTCTAATGACTCGGACGAATTCATTAGGTTTATTATGGAGTTTTGAGTTTACGTACGGTGTTGTAATGTTTTGTTTGGAGTTGTAAGGTGAAGTACGTTATACTAACATACTTTTCAAGGCGGTAATGTGGCATACTGAGTCGTAATATATACTAAATTGTCGTACGATGTTCAAAGGACTCGGATGAACTCATTAGGTTTATTAAGGAGTTTTAAGTTTACGTATGGTGTTGTAATGTTTTGTTAGGAGTTGTAATGTGTTCTACGTTATACTAACATTCTTTTCAAAGCGGTAATGTGGCATACAGAGTCGTAAGATATTCTAAATTGTTGTACGATCTTCAAATGACTCGGACGAATTCATTAGGTTTATTATGGAGTTTTAATGTTTCGTACGGTGGTGTAAGGTGTTCTCAAAAGATGTAACGCATCCTACATTATCTAAATTGCTTTTCCTGTTGCTAATGTCGCATACAAAGTCGTAACAAGTCCTGAGTGGTCGTCTGATGTTTAAAGGACTCGGACGAATTCATTAGGTTTTCCATAGAGTTTTAAGTTTACGTACGGTATTGTAATGTGTTGTTAGGAGTTATAAGGTGTGCTATGTTATACTAACATGATTTTCAAGGCGGTAATGTGGCATACAGAGTAGTAAGTTTTTCTAAATTGTTGTACGATGTTCAAAGGACTCGGACTAATTTGTTAGGATTATTATGGAGTTTTAAGTTTACGTACGGTGTTGTAATGTTTTGTTAGGAGTTGTAAGGTGCCGTATGTTATACTAACATGCTTTTCAGGGCGGTAATGTGGCATACAGAGTCGTAAGATATTTAAATTGTTGTAGGATGTTAAAATGACTCGGACGAATTCATTAGGTTTATTATGGAGTTTTAAGTTTACGTACGTTGTTGTAATGTTTTGTTAGGAGTTGTAAGGTGCCGTACGTTATACTAATATGATTTTCAAGGCGGTAATGTGGCATACAGGGTCGTAAGATATTCTAAATTGTTATACGATGTTTAAAGGACTCGGATGAACTCATTAGGTTTATTATGAAGTTTAAAGTTTACGTACGGTGTTGTAATGTTTTGTTAGGAGTTGTAAGGTGCCGTACGTTATACTAACATGCTTTTCAGGGCGGTAATGTGGCATACAGAGTCGTAATACATTCTAAATTGTCGTACGATGTTCAAAGCGCTCGAATGAATTCATTAGGTTTATTATGGAGTTTTAAGTTTACATACGGTGTTGTAATGTTTTGTTAGGAGTTGTAAGGTGTCGTACGTTATACTAATATGATTTTCAAGGCGTTAATGTGGCATACAGGGTCGTAAGATATTCTAAATTGTTGTACGATTTTCTAATGACTCGGACGAATTCATTAGGTTTATTATGGAGTTTTGAGTTTACGTACGGTGTTGTAATGTTTTGTTAGGAGTTGTAAGGTGTCGTACGTTATACTAACATACTTTTCAAGGCGGTAATGTGGCATACTGAGTCGTAATATATTCTAAATTGTCGTACGATGTTCAAAGGACTCGGATGAACTCAATAGGTTTATTATGGAGTTTTAAGTTTACGTACGGTGTTGTAATGTTTTGTTAGGAGTTGTAATGTGTCCTACGTTATACTAACATGCTTTTCAAAGCAGTAATGTGGCATACAGAGTCGTAAGATATTCTAAATCGTTGTACGATGTTCAAATGACTCGGACGAATTCATTAGGTTTATTATGGAGTTTTAATGCTTCGTATGGTGGTGAAAGGTGTTCTCAAAAGATGTAACGCATCCTACATTATTCTAAATTGCTTTTCCTGTTGCGAATGTTGCATACAAAAACTCGTAATAAGTCCTGAGTGGTCGTCTAATGTTTAATGGACTCAGACGAATTCATTAGGTTTACTATGGAGTTTTAAGTTTACGTACGGTATTGTAATGTGTTGTTAGGAGCTGTAAGGTGTCTTACGTTATACTAACATGATTTTCACGGCGGTAATGTGGCATACAGAGTCGTAAGATATTTAAATTGTTGTACGATGTTCAAAAGACTCGGACGAATTCATTAGGTTTATTATGGAGTTTTACGGTTACATACGGTGTTGTAATGTTTTGTTAGGAGTTGTAAGGTGTCGTACGTTATACTAACATGATTTTCAAGGCGGTAATGTGGCATACAGAGTCGTAAGATATTCTAAATTGTTGTACGATGTTAAAATGACTCGGACGAATTCATTAGGTTTATTATGGAGTTTTGAGTTTACGTACGTTGTTGTAATGTTTTGTTAGGAGTTGTAAGGTGCCGTACGTTATACTAACATAATTTTCAAGGCGGTAATGTGGCATACAGAGTCGTAATATATTCTAAATTGTCGTACGATGTTTAAAGGACTCGGATGAACTCATTAGGTTTATTATGAAGTTTAAAGTTTACGTACGGTGTTGTAATGTTTTGTTAGGAGTTGTAAGGTGTCCTACGTTATACTAACATGCTTTTCAAAGCGGTAATGTGGCATACAGAGTCGTACGATATTCTAAATTGTTGTACGATCTTCAAATGACTCGGACGAATTCATTAGGTTTATTATGGAGTTTTAATGTTTCGTACGGTGGTGTAAGGTGTTCTCAAAAGATGTAACGCATCCTACATTATTCTAAATTGCTTTTCCTGTTGCTAATGTCGCATACAAAGTCGTAACAAGTCCTGAGTGGTCGTCTGATGTTTAAAGGACTCGGACGAATTCATTAGGTTTACCATAGAGTTTTAAGTTTACGTACGGTATTGTAATGTGTTGTTAGGAGTTGTAAGGTGTGCTATGTTATACTAACATGATTTTCAAGGCGGTAATGTGGCATACAGAGTAGTAAGTTTTTCTAAATTGTTATACGATGTTTAAAGGACTCGGATGAACTCATTAGGTTTATTATGAAGTTTAAAGTTTACGTACGGTGTTGTAATGTTTTGTTAGGAGTTGTAAGGTGCCGTACGTTATACTAACATGCTTTTCAGGGCGGTAATGTGGCATACAGAGTCGTAATACATTCTAAATTGTCGTACGATGTTCAAAGCGCTCGAATGAATTCATTAGGTTTATTATGGAGTTTTAAGTTTACATACGGTGTTGTAATGTTTTGTTAAGAGTTGTAAGGTGCCGTACGTTATACTAATATGATTTTCAAGGCGGTAATGTGGCATACAGGGTCGTAATATATTCTAAATTGTTGTACGATTTTCTAATGACTCGGACGAATTCATTAGGTTTATTATGGAGTTTTGAGTTTACGTACGGTGTTGTAATGTTTTGTTTGGAGTTGTAAGGTGAAGTACGTTATACTAACATACTTTTCAAGGCGGTAATGTGGCATACTGAGTCGTAATATATACTAAATTGTCGTACGATGTTCAAAGGACTCGGATGAACTCATTAGGTTTATTAAGGAGTTTTAAGTTTACGTATGGTGTTGTAATGTTTTGTTAGGAGTTGTAATGTGTTCTACGTTATACTAACATTCTTTTCAAAGCGGTAATGTGGCATACAGAGTCGTAAGATATTCTAAATTGTTGTACGATCTTCAAATGACTCGGACGAATTCATTAGGTTTATTATGGAGTTTTAATGTTTCGTACGGTGGTGTAAGGTGTTCTCAAAAGATGTAACGCATCCTACATTATCTAAATTGCTTTTCCTGTTGCTAATGTCGCATACAAAGTCGTAACAAGTCCTGAGTGGTCGTCTGATGTTTAAAGGACTCGGACGAATTCATTAGGTTTTCCATAGAGTTTTAAGTTTACGTACGGTATTGTAATGTGTTGTTAGGAGTTATAAGGTGTGCTATGTTATACTAACATGATTTTCAAGGCGGTAATGTGGCATACAGAGTAGTAAGTTTTTCTAAATTGTTGTACGATGTTCAAAGGACTCGGACTAATTTGTTAGGATTATTATGGAGTTTTAAGTTTACGTACGGTGTTGTAATGTTTTGTTAGGAGTTGTAAGGTGCCGTATGTTATACTAACATGCTTTTCAGGGCGGTAATGTGGCATACAGAGTCGTAAGATATTTAAATTGTTGTAGGATGTTAAAATGACTCGGACGAATTCATTAGGTTTATTATGGAGTTTTAAGTTTACGTACGTTGTTGTAATGTTTTGTTAGGAGTTGTAAGGTGCCGTACGTTATACTAATATGATTTTCAAGGCGGTAATGTGGCATACAGGGTCGTAAGATATTCTAAATTGTTATACGATGTTTAAAGGACTCGGATGAACTCATTAGGTTTATTATGAAGTTTAAAGTTTACGTACGGTGTTGTAATGTTTTGTTAGGAGTTGTAAGGTGCCGTACGTTATACTAACATGCTTTTCAGGGCGGTAATGTGGCATACAGAGTCGTAATACATTCAAAATTGTCGTACGATGTTCAAAGCGCTCGAATGAATTCATTAGTTTTATTATGGAGTTTTAAGTTTACATACGGTGTTGTAATGTTTTGTTAGGAGTTGTAAGGTGTCGTACGTTATACTAATATGATTTTCAAGGCGGTAATGTGGCATACAGGGTCGTAAGATATTCTAAATTGTTGTACGATTTTCTAATGACTCGGACGAATTCATTAGGTTTATTATGGAGTTTTGAGTTTACGTACGGTGTTGTAATGTTTTGTTAGGAGTTGTAAGGTGTCGTACGTTATACTAACATACTTTTCAAGGCGGTAATGTGGCATACTGAGTCGTAATATATTCTAAATTGTCGTACGATGTTCAAAGGACTCGGATGAACTCAATAGGTTTATTATGGAGTTTTAAGTTTACGTACGGTGTTGTAATGTTTTGTTAGGAGTTGTAATGTGTCCTACGTTATACTAACATGCTTTTCAAAGCGGTAATGTGGCATACAGAGTCGTAAGATATTCTAAATCGTTGTACGATGTTCAAATGACTCGGACGAATTCATTAGGTTTATTATGGAGTTTTAATGCTTCGTATGGTGGTGAAAGGTGTTCTCAAAAGATGTAACGCATCCTACATTATTCTAAATTGCTTTTCCTGTTGCGAATGTTGCATACAAAAACTCGTAATAAGTCCTGAGTGGTCGTCTAATGTTTAATGGACTCAGACGAATTCATTAGGTTTACTATGGAGTTTTAAGTTTACGTACGGTATTGTAATGTGTTGTTAGGAGCTGTAAGGTGTCTTACGTTATACTAACATGATTTTCACGGCGGTAATGTGGCATACAGAGTCGTAAGATATTTAAATTGTTGTACGATGTTCAAAAGACTCGGACGAATTCATTAGGTTTATTATGGAGTTTTACGGTTACATACGGTGTTGTAATGTTTTGTTAGGAGTTGTAAGGTGTCGTACGTTATACTAACATGATTTTCAAGGCGGTAATGTGGCATACAGAGTCGTAAGATATTCTAAATTGTTGTACGATGTTAAAATGACTCGGACGAATTCATTAGGTTTATTATGGAGTTTTGAGTTTACGTACGTTGTTGTAATGTTTTGTTAGGAGTTGTAAGGTGCCGTACGTTATACTAACATAGTTTTCAAGGCGGTAATGTGGCATACAGAGTCGTAATATATTCTAAATTGTCGTACGATGTTTAAAGGACTCGGATGAACTCATTAGGTTTATTATGAAGTTTAAAGTTTACGTACGGTGTTGTAATGTTTTGTTAGGAGTTGTAAGGTGTCCTACGTTATACTAACATGCTTTTCAAAGCGGTAATGTGGCATACAGAGTCGTACGATATTCTAAATTGTTGTACGATCTTCAAATGACTCGGACGAATTCATTAGGTTTATTATGGAGTTTTAATGTTTCGTACGGTGGTGTAAGGTGTTCTCAAAAGATGTAACGCATCCTACATTATTCTAAATTGCTTTTCCTGTTGCTAATGTCGCATACAAAGTCGTAACAAGTCCTGAGTGGTCGTCTGATGTTTAAAGGACTCGGACGAATTCATTAGGTTTACCATAGAGTTTTAAGTTTACGTACGGTATTGTAATGTGTTGTTAGGAGTTGTAAGGTGTGCTATGTTATACTAACATGATTTTCAAGGCGGTAATGTGGCATACAGAGTAGTAAGTTTTTCTAAATTGTTGTACGATGTTCAAAGGACTCGGACTAATTTGTTAGGATTATTATGGAGTTTTAAGTTTGCGTACGGTGTTGTAATGTTTTGTTAGGAATTGTAAGGTGCCGTATGTTATACTAACATGCTTTTCAGGGCGGTAATGTGGCATACAGAGTCGTAATACATTCTAAATTGTCGTACGATGTTCAAAGGACTCGAATGAATTCATTAGGTTTATTATCGAGTTTTAAGTTTACATACGGTGTTGTAATGTTTTGTTAGGAGTTTTAAGGTGCCGTACGTTATACTAATATGATTTTCAAGGCGGTAATGTGGCATACAGGGTCGTAATATATTCTAAATTGTTGTACGATTTTCTAATGACTCGGACGAATTCATTAGGTTTATTATGGAGTTTTGAGTTTACGTACGGTGTTGTAATGTTTTGTTAGGAGTTGTAAGGTGAAGTACGTTATACTAACATACTTTTCAAGGCGGTAATGTGGCATACTGAGTCGTAATATATACTAAATTGTCGTATGATGTTCAAAGGACTCGGATGAACTCATTAGGTTTATTAAGGAGTTTTAAGTTTACGTACGGTGTTGTAATGTTTTGTTAGGAGTTGTAATGTGTCCTACGTTATACTAACATGTTTTTCAAAGCGGTAATGTGGCATACAGAGTCGTAAGATATTCTAAATTGTTGTACGATGTTCAAATGACTCGGACGAATTCATTAGGTTTATTATGGAGTTTTACGTTTACATACGGTGTTGTAATGTTTTGTTAGGAGTTGTAAGGTGTCGTATGTTATACTAACATGATTTTCAAGGCGGTAATGTGGCATTCAGAGTCGTAAGATATTCTAAATTGTTGTACGATGTTAAAATGACTCGGACGAATTCATTAGGTTTATTATGGAGTTTTGAGTTTACGTATGTTGTTGTAATGTTTTGTTAGGAGTTGTAATGTGCCGTACGTTATACTAACATAATTTTCAAGGCGGTAATGTGGCATACAGAGTCGTAATATATTCTAAATTGTCGTACGATGTTTAAAGGACTCGGATGAACTCATTAGGTTTATTATGAAGTTTAAAGTTTACGTACGGTGTTGTAATGTTTTGTTAGGAGTTGTAAGGTGCCGTACGTTATACTAACATGCTTTTCAGGGCGGTAATGTGGCATACAGAGTCGTAATACATTCTAAATTGTCGTACGATATTCAAAGGGCTCGAATGAATTCATTAGGTTTATTATGGAGTTTTAAGTTTATATACGGTGTTGTAATGTTTTGTTAGGAGTTGTAAGGTGCCGTACGTTATACTAATATGATTTTCAAGGCGGTAATGTGGCATACAGGGTCGTAAGATATTCTAAATTGTTGTACGATTTTCTAATGACTCGGACGAATTGACTAGGTTTATTATGGAGTTTTGAGTTTACGTACGGTGTTGTAATGTTTTGTTAGGAGTTGTAAGGTGTCGTACGTTATACTAACATACTTTTCAAGGCGGTAATGTGGCATACTGAGTCGTAATATATTCTAAATTGTCGTACGATGTTCAAAGGACTCGGATGAACTCAATAGGTTTATTATGGAGTTTTAAGTTTACGTACGGTGTTGTAATGTTTTGTTAGGAGTTGTATTGTGTCCTACGTTATACTAACAAGCTTTTCAAAGCGGTAATGTGGCATACAGAGTCGTAAGATATTCTAAATTGTTGTACGATGTTCAAATGACTCGGACGAATTCATTAGGTTTATTATGGAGTTTTAATGCTTCGTATGGTGGTGAAAGGTGTTCTCAAAAGATGTAACGCATCCTACATTATTCTAAATTGCTTTTCCTGTTGGGAATGTTGCATACAAAAACTCGTAATAAGTCCTGAGTGGTCGTCTAATGTTTAATGGACTCAGACGAATTCATTAGGTTTACTATGGAGTTTTAAGTTTACGTACGGTATTGTAATGTGTTGTTAGGAGTTGTAAGGTATCCTACGTTATACTAACATGATTTTCAAGGCGGTAATGTGGCATACAGAGTCGTAAGATATTTAAATTGTTGGACGATGTTCAAAAGACTCGGACGAATTCATTAGGTTTATTATGGAGTTTTACGTTTACATACGGTGTTGTAATGTTTGGTTAGGAGTTGTAAGGTGCCGTACGTTATACTAACATGATTTTCAAGGCGGTAATGTGGCATACAGAGTCGTAAGATATTCTAAATTGTTGTACGATGTTCAAATGACTCGGACGAATTCATTAGGTTTATTATGGAGTTTTCAGTTTACGTACGTGGTTGTAATGTTTTGTTTTGTAAGGTGCCGTACGTTATACTAACATACTTTTCAAGGCGGTAATGTGGCATACAGAGTCGTAATGTATTCTAAATTGTCGTACGATGTTTGAAGGACTCGGATGAACTCATTAGGTTTATTATGGAGTTTTAAGTTTACATACGGTGTTGTAATGTTTTGTTAGGGGTTGTAAGGTGCCGTACGTTATACTAACATGCTTTTCAGGGCGGTAATGTGGCATACAGAGTCGTAATACATTCTAAATTGTCGTACGATGTTCAAAGGACTCGAATGAATTCATTAGGTTTATTATGGAGTTTTAAGTTTACATACGGTGTTGTAATGTTTTGTTAGGAGTTGTAAGGTGCCGTACGTTATACTAATATGATTTTCAAGGCGGTAATGTGGCATACAGGGTCGTAATATATTCTAAATTGTTGTACGATTTTCTAATGACTCGGACGGATTCATTAGGTTTATTATGGAGTTTTGAGTTTACGTACGGTGTTGTAATGTTTTGTTTGGAGTTGTAAGGTGAAGTACGTTATACTAACATACTTTTCAAGGCGGTAATGTGGCATACTGAGTCGTAATATATACTAAATTGTCGTACGATGTTCAAAGGACTCGGATGAACTCATTAGGTTTATTAAGGAGTTTTAAGTTTACGTATGGTGTTGTAATGTTTTGTTAGGAGTTGTAATGTGTTCTACGTTATACTAACATTCTTTTCAAAGCGGTAATGTGGCATACAGAGTCGTAAGATATTCTAAATTGTTGTACGATCTTCAAATGACTCGGACGAATTCATTAGGTTTATTATGGAGTTTTAATGTTTCGTACGGTGGTGTAAGGTGTTCTCAAAAGATGTAACGCATCCTACAATATTCTAAATTGTTTTTCCTGTTGCTAATGTCGCATACAAAGTCGTAACAAGTCCTGAGTGGTCGTCTGATGTTTAAAGGACTCGGAGGAATTCATTAGGTTTTCCATAGAGTTTTAAGTTTACGTACGGTATTGTAATGTGTTGTTAGGAGTTGTAAGGTGTGCTATGTTATACTAACATGATTTTCAAGGCGGTAATGTGGCATACCGAGTAGTAAGTTTTTCTAAATTGTTGTACGATGTTCAAAGGACTCGGACTAATTTGTTAGGATTATTATGGAGTTTTAAGTTTACGTACGGTGTTGTAATGTTTTGTTAGGAGTTTTAAGGTGCCGTATGTTATACTAACATGCTTTTCAGGGCGGTAATGTGGCATACAGAGTCGTAATACATTCTAAATTGTCGTACGATGTTCAAAGGACTCGAATGAATTCATTAGGTTTATTATCGAGTTTTAAGTTTACATACGGTGTTGTAATGTTTTGTTAGGAGTTGTAAGGTGCCGTACGTTATACTAATATGATTTTCAAGGCGGTAATGTGGCATACAGGGTTGTAAGATATTCTAAATTGTTGTACGATTTTCTAATGACTCGGACGAATTCATTAGGTTTATTATGGAGTTTTGAGTTTACGTACGGTGTTGTAATGTTTTGTTTGGAGTTGTAAGGTGAAGTACGTTATACTAACATACTTTTCAAGGCGGTAATGTGGCATACTGAGTCGTAATATATACTAAATTGTCGTACGATGTTCAAAGGACTCGGATGAACTCATTAGGTTTATTAAGGAGTTTTAAGTTTACGTATGGTGTTGTAATGTTTTGTTAGGAGTTCTAATGTGTTCTACGTTATACTAACATTCTTTTCAAAGCGGTAATGTGGCATACAGAGTCGTAAGATATTCTAAATTGTTGTACGATCTTCAAATGACTCGGACGAATTCATTAGGTTTATTATGGAGTTTTAATGTTTCGTACGGTGGTGTAAGGTGTTCTCAAAAGATGTAACGCATCCTACATTATCTAAATTGCTTTTCCTGTTGCTAATGTCGCATACAAAGTCGTAACAAGTCCTGAGTGGTCGTCTGATGTTTAAAGGACTCGGACGAATTCATTAGGTTTTCCATAGAGTTTTAAGTTTACGTACGGTATTGTAATGTGTTGTTAGGAGTTATAAGGTGTGCTATGTTATACTAACATGATTTTCAAGGCGGTAATGTGGCATACAGAGTAGTAAGTTTTTCTAAATTGTTGTACGATGTTCAAAGGACTCGGACTAATTTGTTAGGATTATTATGGAGTTTTAAGTTTACGTACGGTGTTGTAATGTTTTCTTAGGAGTTGTAAGGTGCCGTATGTTATACTAACATGCTTTTCAGGGCGGTAATGTGGCATACAGAGTCGTAAGATATTTAAATTGTTGTACGATGTTAAAATGACTCGGACGAATTCATTAGGTTTATTATGGAGTTTTAAGTTTACGTACGTTGTTGTAATGTTTTGTTAGGAGTTGTAAGGTGCCGTACGTTATACTAATATGATTTTCAAGGCGGTAATGTGGCATACAGGGTCGTAAGATATTCTAAATTGTTTTACGATGTTTAAAGGACTCGGATGAACTCATTAGGTTTATTATGAAGTTTAAAGTTTACGTACGGTGTTGTAATGTTTTGTTAGGAGTTGTAAGGTGCCGTACGTTATACTAACATGCTTTTCAGGGCGGTAATGTGGCATACAGAGTCGTAATACATTCTAAATTGTCGTACGATGTTCAAAGGGCTCGAATGAATTCATTAGGTTTATTATGGAGTTTTAAGTTTACATACGGTGTTGTAATGTTTTGTTAGGAGTTGTAAGGTGTCGTACGTTATACTAATATGATTTTCAAGGCGGTAATGTGGGATACAGGGTCGTAAGATATTCTAAATTGTTGTACGATTTTCTAATGACTCGGACGAATTCATTAGGTTTATTATGGAGTTTTGAGTTTACGTACGGTGTTGTAATGTTTTGTTAGGAGTTGTAAGGTGTCGTACGTTATACTAACATACTTTTCAAGGCGGTAATGTGGCATACTGAGTCGTAATATATTCTAAATTGTCGTACGATGTGCAAAGGACTCGGATGAACTCAATAGGTTTATTATGGAGTTTTAAGTTTACGTACGGTGTTGTAATGTTTTGTTAGGAGTTGTAGTGTGTCCTACGTTATACTAACATGCTTTTCAAAGCGGTAATGTGGCATACAGAGTCGTAAGATATTCTAAATCGTTGTACGATGTTCAAATGACTCGGACGAATTCATTAGGTTTATTATGGAGTTTTAATGCTTCGTATGGTGGTGAAAGGTGTTCTCAAAAGATGTAACGCATCCTACATTATTCTAAATTGCTTTTCCTGTTGCGAATGTTGCATACAAAAACTCGTAATAAGTCCTGAGTGGTCGTCTAATGTTTAATGGACTCAGACGAATTCATTAGGTTTACTATGGAGTTTTAAGTTTACGTACGGTATTGTAATGTGTTGTTAGGAGTTGTAAGGTATCCTACGTTATACTAACATGATTTACAAGGCGGTAATGTGGTATACAGAGTCGTAAGATATTTAAATTGTTGGACGATGTTCAAAAGACTCGGACGAATTCATTAGGTTTATTATGGAGTTTTACGTTTACATACGGTGTTGTAATGTTTTGTTAGGAGTTGTAAGGTGCCGTACGTTATACTAACATGATTTTCAAGGCGGTAATGTGGCATACAGAGTCGTAAGATATTCTAAATTGTTGTACGATGTTCAAATGACTCGGACGAATTCATTAGGTTTATTATGGAGTTTTGAGTTTACGTACGATGTTGTAATGTTTTGTTAGGAGTTGTAAGGTGCCGTACGTTATACTAACATGCTTTTCAGGGCGGTAATGTGGCATACAGAGTCGTAATACATTCAAAATTGTCGTACGATGTTCAAAGGACTCGAATGAATTCATTAGGTTTATTATGGAGTTTTAAGTTTACATACGGTGTTGTAATGTTTTGTTAGGAGTTGTAAGGTGCCGTACGTTATACTAATATGATTTTCAAGGCGGTAATGTGGCATACAGGGTCGTAATATATTCTAAATTGTTTTACAATTTTCTAATGACTCGGACGAATTCATTAGGTTTATTATGGAGTTTTGAGTTTACGTACGGTGTTGTAATGTTTTGTTTGGAGTTGTAAGGTGAAGTACGTTATACTAACATACTTTTCAAGGCGGTAATGTGGCATACTGAGTCGTAATATATACTAAATTGTCGTACGATGTTCAAAGGACTCGGATGAACTCATTAGGTTTATTAATGAGTTTTAAGTTTACGTACGGTGTTGTAATGTTTTGTTAGGAGTTGTAATGTGTTCTACGTTATACTAACATTCTTTTCAAAGCGGTAATGTGGCATACAGAGTCGTAAGATATTCTAAATTGTTGTACGATGTTCAAATGACTCGGACGAATTCATTAGGTTTATTATGGAGTTTTAATGTTTCCTATGGTGGTGAAAGGTGTTCTCAAAAGATGTAACGCATCCTACATTATTCTAAATTGCTTTTCCTGTTGCGAATGTTGCATACAAATTCGTAATAAGTCCTGAGTGGTCGTCTAATGTTTAATGGACTCAGACGAATTCATTAGGTTTACTATGGAGTTTTAAGTTTACGTACGGTATTGTAATGTGTTGTTAGGAGTTGTAAGGTATCCTACGTTATACTAACATGATTTTCAAGGTGGTAATGTGGCATACAGATTCGTAAGATATTTAAATTGTTGGACGATGTTCAAAAGACTCGGACGAATTCATTAGGTTTATTATGGAGTTTTACGTTTACATACGGTGTTGTAATGTTTTGTTAGGAGTTGTAAGGTGCCGTACGTTATACTAACATGATTTTCAAGGCGGTAATGTGGCATACAGAGTCGTAAGATATTCTAAATTGTTGTACGATGTTCAAATGACTCGGACGAATTCATTAGGTTTATTATGGAGTTTTGAGTTTACGTACGGTGTTGTAATGTTTTGTTTTGTAAGGTGCCGTACGTTATACTAACATACTTTTCAAGGCGGTAATGTGGCATACAGAGTCATAATATATTCTAAATTGTCGTACGATGTTTAAAGGACTCGGATGAACTCATTAGGTTTATTATGGAGTTTTAAGTTTACGTACGGTGTTGTAATGTTTTGTTAGGGGTTGTAAGGTGCCGTACGTTATACTAACATGCTTTTCAGGGCGGTAATGTGGCATACAGAGTCGTAATACATTCTAAATTGTCGTACGATGTTCAAAGGACTCGAATGATATATTTAGGTTTATTATGGAGTTTTAAGTTTACATACGGTGTTGTAATGTTTTGTTAGGAGTTGTAAAGTGCCGTACGTTATACTAATATGATTTTCAAGGCGGTAATGTGGCATACAGGGTCGTAATATATTCTAAATTGTTGTACGATTTTCTAATGACTCGAACGAATTCATTAGGTTTATTATGGAGTTTTGAGTTTACGTACGGTGTTGTAATGTTTTGTTAGGAGTTGTAAGGTGAAGTACGTTATACTAACATACTTTTCAAGGCGGTAATGTGGCATACTGAGTCGTAATATATACTAAATTGTCGTACGATGTTCAAAGGACTCGAATGAACTCATTAGGTTTATTAAGGAGTTTTAAGTTTACGTACGGTGTTGTAATGTTTTGTTAGGAGTTGTAAGGTGTCCTACGTTATACTAACATGCTTTTCAAAGCGGTAATGTGGCATACAGAGTCGTAAGATATTCTAAATTGTTGTACGATGTTCAAATGACTCGGACGAATTCATTAGGTTTATTATGGAGTTTTAATGGTTCGTACGGTGGTGTAAGGTGTTCTCAAAAGATGTAACGCATCCTACATTATTCTAAATTGCTTTTCCTGTTGCTAATGTCGCATACAAAGTCGTAACAAGTCAGAGTGGTTGTCTGATGTTTAAAGGACTCGGACGAATTCATTAGGTTTACCATGGAGTTTTAAGTTTACGTACGATATTGTAATGTGTTGTTAGGAGTTGTAAGGTGTCCTACGTTATACTAACATGATTTTTAAGGCGGTAATGTGGCATACAGAGTCGTAAGATATTTAAATTGTTGTACGATGTTCAAATGACTCGGACGAATTCATTAGGTTTATTATGGAGTTTTAAGTTTACGTACGGTGTTGTAATATTTTGTTAGGAGTTGTAAGGTGCCGTACGTTATACTAACCTGCTTTTCAAGGCGGTAATGTGGCATACAGAGTCGTAATATATTGTAAATTGTCGTACGATGTTCAAAGGACTCGAATGAATTCATTAGGTTTATTATGGAGTTTTAAGTTTACGTACGGTGTTGTAATGTTTTGTTAGGAGTTGTAAGGTGTCCTACGTTATACTAACATGCTTTTCAAGGCGGTAATGTGGCATACAGAGTCGTAAGATATTTAAATTGTTGTACGATGTTCAAATGACTCGGACGAATTCATTAGGTTTATTATGGAGTTTTAAGTTTACGTATGGTGTTGTAATATTTTGTTAGGAGTTGTAAGGTGCCGTACGTTATACTAACCTGCTTTTCAAGGCGGTAATGTGGCATACAGAGTCGTAATATATTGTAAATTGTCGTACGATGTTCAAAGGACTCGGATGAATTAATTAGGTTTATTATGGAGTTTTAAGTTTACGTACGGTGTTGTAATGTTTTGTTAGGAGTTGTAAGGTGTCCTACGTTATACTAACATGCTTTTCAAAGCGGTAATGTGGCATACAGAGTCGTAAGATATTCTAAATTGTTGTACGATGTTCAAATGACTCGGACGAATTCATTAGGTTTATTATGGAGTTTTAATGGTTCGTACGGTGGTGTAAGGTGTTCTCAAAAGATGTAACGCATCCTACATTATTCTAAATTGCTTTTCCTGTTGCTAATGTCGCATACAAAGTCGTAACAAGTCAGAGTGGTTGTCTGATGTTTAAAGGACTCGGACGAATTCATTAGGTTTATTATGGAGTTTTACGTTTACATACGGTGTTGTAATGTTTTGTTAGGAGTTGTAAGGTGCCGTACGTTATACTAACATGATTTTCAAGGCGGTAATGTGGCATACAGAGTCGTAAGATATTCTAAATTGTTGTACGATGTTCAAATGACTCGGACGAATTCATTAGGTTTATTATGGAGTTTTGAGTTTACGTACGGTGTTGTAATGTTTTGTTTTGTAAGGTGCCGTACGTTATACTAACATACTTTTCAAGGCGGTAATGTGGCATACAGAGTCGTAATATATTCTAAATTGTCGTACGATGTTTAAAGGACTCGGATGAACTCATTAGGTTTATTATGGAGTTTTAAGTTTACGTACGGTGTTGTAATGTTTTGTTAGGGGTTGTAAGGTGCCGTACGTTATACTAACATGCTTTTCAGGGCGGTAATGTGGCATACAGAGTCGTAAGATATTTAAATTGTTGTACGATGTTCAAATGACTCGGACGAATTCATTAGGTTTATTATGGAGTTTTAAGTTTACGTATGGTGTTGTAATATTTTGTTAGGAGTTGTAAGGTGCCGTACGTTATACTAACCTGCTTTTCATGGCGGTAATGTGGCATACAGAGTCGTAATATATTGTAAATTGTCGTACGATGTTCAAAGGACTCGGATGAATTAATTAGGTTTATTATGGAGTTTTAAGTTTACGTACGGTGTTGTAATGTTTTGTTAGGAGTTGTAAGGTGTCCTACGTTATACTAACATGCTTTTCAAAGCGGTAATGTGGCATACAGAGTCGTAAGATATTCTAAATTGTTGTACGATGTTCAAATGACTCGGACGAATTCATTAGGTTTATTATGGAGTTTTAATGGTTCGTACGGTGGTGTAAGGTGTTCTCAAAAGATGTAACGCATCCTACATTATTCTAAATTGCTTTTCCTGTTGCTAATGTCGCATACAAAGTCGTAACAAGTCAGAGTGGTTGTCTGATGTTTAAAGGACTCGGACGAATTCATTAGGTTTACCATGGAGTTTTAAGTTTACGTACGATATTGTAATGTGTTGTTAGGAGTTGTAAGGTGTCCTACGTTATACTAACATGATTTTCAAGGCGGTAATGTGGCATACAGAGTCGTAAGATATTTAAATTGTTGTACGATGTTCAAATGACTCGGACGAATTCATTAGGTTTATTATGGAGTTTTAAGTTTACGTACGGTGTTGTAATATTTTGTTAGGAGTTGTAAGGTGCCGTACGTTATACTAACCTGCTTTTCAAGGCGGTAATGTGGCATACAGAGTCGTAATATATTGTAAATTGTCGTACGATGTTCAAAGGACTCGAATGAATTCATTAGGTTTATTATGGAGTTTTAAGTTTACGTACGGTGTTGTAATGTTTTGTTAGGAGTTGTAAGGTGTCCTACGTTATACTAACATGCTTTTCAAGGCGGTAATGTGGCATACAGAGTCGTAAGATATTTAAATTGTTGTACGATGTTCAAATGACTCGGACGAATTCATTAGGTTTATTATGGAGTTTTAAGTTTACGTATGGTGTTGTAATATTTTGTTAGGAGTTGTAAGGTGCCGTACGTTATACTAACCTGCTTTTCAAGGCGGTAATGTGGCATACAGAGTCGTAATATATTGTAAATTGTCGTACGATGTTCAAAGGACTCGGATGAATTAATTAGGTTTATTATGGAGTTTTAAGTTTACGTACGGTGTTGTAATGTTTTGTTAGGAGTTGTAAGGTGTCCTACGTTATACTAACATGCTTTTCAAAGCGGTAATGTGGCATACAGAGTCGTAAGATATTCTAAATTGTTGTACGATGTTCAAATGACTCGGACGAATTCATTAGGTTTATTATGGAGTTTTAATGGTTCGTACGGTGGTGTAAGGTGTTCTCAAAAGATGTAACGCATCCTACATTATTCTAAATTGCTTTTCCTGTTGCTAATGTCGCATACAAAGTCGTAACAAGTCAGAGTGGTTGTCTGATGTTTAAAGGACTCGGACGAATTCATTAGGTTTACCATGGAGTTTTAAGTTTACGTACGGTATTGTAATGTGTTGTTAGGAGTTGTAAGGTGTCCTACGTTATACTAACATGATTTTCAAGGCGGTAATGTGGCATACAGAATCGTAAGATATTTAAATTGTTGTACGATGTTCAAATGACTCGGACGAATTCATTAGGTTTATTATGGAGTTTTAAGTTTACGTACGGTGTTGTAATATTTTGTTAGGAGTTGTAAGGTGCCGTACGTTATACTAACCTGCTTTTCAAGGCGGTAATGTGGCATACAGAGTCGTAATATATTGTAAATTGTCGTACGATGTTCAAAGGACTCGGATGAATTAATTAGGTTTATTTTGGAGTTTTAAGTTTACGTACGGTGTTGTAATGTTTTGTTAGGAGTTGTAAGGTGTCCTACGTTATACTAACATGCTTTTCAAAGCGGTAATGTGGCATACAGAGTCGTAAGATATTCTAAATTGTTGTACGATGTTCAAATGACTCGGACGAATTCATTAGGTTTATTATGGAGTTTTAATGGTTCGTACGGTGGTGTAAGGTGTTCTCAACAGATGTAACGCATCCTACATTATTCTAAATTGCTTTTCCTGTTGCTAATGTCGCATACAAAGTCGTAACAAGTCAGAGTGGTTGTCTGATGTTTAAAGGACTCGGACGAATTCATTAGGTTTACCATGGAGTTTTAAGTTTACGTACGGTATTGTAATGTGTTGTTAGGAGTTGTAAGGTGTCCTACGTTATACTAACATGATTTTCAAGGCGGTAATGTGGCATACAGAATCGTAAGATATTTAAATTGTTGTACGATGTTCAAATGACTCGGACGAATTCATTAGGTTTATTATGGAGTTTTAAGTTTACGTACGGTGTTGTAATATTTTGTTAGGAGTTGTAAGGTGCCGTACGTTATACTAACCTGCTTTTCAAGGCGGTAATGTGGCATACAGAGTCGTAATATATTGTAAATTGTCGTACGATGTTCAAAGGACTCGGATGAATTAATTAGGTTTATTATGGAGTTTTAAGTTTACGTACGGTGTTGTAATGTTTTGTTAGGAGTTGTAAGGTGTCCTACGTTATACTAACATGCTTTTCAAAGCCGTAATGTGGCATACAGAGTCGTAAGATATTCTAAATTGTTGTACGATGTTCAAATGACTCGGACGAATTCATTAGGTTTATTATGGAGTTTTAATGGTTCGTACGGTGGTGTAAGGTGTTCTCAAAAGATTTAACGCATCCTACATTATTCTAAATTGCTTTTCCTGTTGCTAATGTCGCATACAAAGTCGTAACAAGTCAGAGTGGTTGTCTGATGTTTAAAGGACTCGGACGAATTCATTAGGTTTACCATGGAGTTTTAAGTTTACGTACGGTATTGTAATGTGTTGTTAGGAGTTGTAAGGTGTCCTATGTTATACTAACATGATTTTCAAGGCGGTAATATGGCATACAGAGTAGTAAGATATTTTAAATTGTTGTACGATGTTCAAAAGACTCGGACGAATTCATTAGATTTATTATGGAGTTTTAAGTTTACGTGCGGTGTTGTAATGTTTTGTTAGGAGTTGTAAGGTGTCGTACGTTATACTAACATGCTTTTCAGGGCGGTAATGTGACATACAGAGTCGTAATATATTCTAAATTGTCGTACGATGTTCAAAGGACTCGAATGAATTCATTAGGTTTATTATGGAGTTTTAAGTTTACGTACGGTGTTGTAATGTTTTGTTAGGAGTTGTAAGTTGCCGTACGTTATACTAACATACTTTTCAAGGCGGTAATGTGGCATACAGAGTAGTAAGATATTTTAAATTGTTGTACGATGTTCAAAAGACTCGGACGAATTCATTAGATTTATTATGGAGTTTTAAGTTTACGTGCGGTGTTGTAATGTTTTGTTAGGAGTTGTAAGGTGTCGTACGTTATACTAACATGCTTTTCAGGGCGGTAATGTGACATACAGAGTCGTAATATATTCTAAATTGTTGTACGATGTTCAAATGACTCGGACGAATTCATTAGGTTTATTATGGAGTTTTAAGTTTACGTACGGTGTTGTAATGTTTTGTTAGGAGTTGTAAGTTGCCGTACGTTATACTAACATACTTTTCAAGGCGGTAATGTGGCATACAGAGTTGTAATATATTCTAAATTTCCGTACGATGTTCAAAGGACTCGGATGAATTCCTTAGGTTTATTATGGAGTTTTAAGTTTGCGTACGGTGTTGTAATGTTTTGTTAGGAGTTGTAAAGTGTCCTACGTTATACTAACATGCTTTTCAAAGCGGTAATGTGGCATACAGAGTCGTAATATATTCTAAATTGTCGTACGATGTTCAAAGGACTCGGATGAATTCATTAGGTTTATTATGGAGTTTTAAGTTTGCGTACGGTGTTGTAATGTTTTGTTAGGAGTTGTAAAGTGTCCTACGTTATACTAACATGCTTTTCAAAGCGGTAATGTGGCATACAGAGTCGTAAGATATTCTAAATTGTTGTACGATGTTCAAATGACTCGGACGAATTCATTAGGTTTATTATGGAGTTTTAATGGTTCGTACGGTGGTGTAAGGTGTTCTCAAAAGATGTAACGCATCCTACATTATTCTAAATTGCTTTTCCTGTTGCTAATGTCGCATACAAAGTCGTAACAAGTCAGAGTGGTTGTCTGATGTTTAAAGGACTCGGACGAATTCAATAGGTTTACCATGGAGTTTTAAGTTTACGTACGGTATTGTAATGTGTTGTTAGGAGTTGTAAGGTGTCCTATGTTATACTAACATGATTTTCAAGGCGGTAATGTGGCATACAGAGTAGTAAGATATTTTAAATTGTTGTACGATGTTCAAAAGACTCGGACGAATTCATTAGATTTATTATGGAGTTTTAAGTTTACGTGCGGTGTTGTAATGTTTTGTTAGGAGTTGTAAGTTGCCGTACGTTATACTAACATACTTTTCAAGGCGGTAATGTGGCATACAGAGTCGTAATATATTCTAAATTGCCGTACGATGTTCAAAGGACTCGGATGAATTCATTAGGTTTATTATGGAGTTTTAAGTTTGCGTACGGTGTTGTAATGTTTTGTTAGGAGTTGTAAGGTGTCCTACGTTATACTAACATGCTTTTCAAAGCGGTAATGTGGCATACAGAGTCGTAAGATATTCTAAATTGTTGTACGATGTTCAAATGACTCGGACGAATTCATTAGGTTTATTATGGAGTTTTAATGGTTCGTACGGTGGTGTAAGGTGTTCTCAAAAGATGTAACGCATCCTACATTATTCTAAATTGCTTTTCCTGTTGCTAATGTCGCATACAAAGTCGTAACAAGTCAGAGTGGTTGTCTGATGTTTAAAGGACTCGGACGAATTCATTAGGTTTACCATGGAGTTTTAAGTTTACGTACGGTATTGTAATGTGTTGTTAGGAGTTGTAAGGTGTCCTATGTTATACTAACATGATTTTCAAGGCGGTAATGTGGCATACAGAGTAGTAAGATATTTTAAATTGTTGTACGATGTTCAAAAGACTCGGACGAATTCATTAGATTTATTATGGAGTTTTAAGTTTACGTGCGGTGTTGTAATGTTTTGTTAGGAGTTGTAAGGTGTCGTACGTTATACTAACATGCTTTTCAGGGCGGTAATGTGACATACAGAGTCGTAATATATTCTAAATTGTCGTACGATGTTCAAAGGACTCGAATGAATTCATTAGGTTTATTATGGAGTTTTAAGTTTACGTACGGTGTTCTAATGTTTTGTTAGGAGTTGTAAGTTGCCGTACGTTATACTAACATACTTTTCAAGGCGGTAATGTGGCATACAGAGTTGTAATATATTCTAAATTGCCGTACGATGTTCAAAGGACTCGGATGAATTCATTAGGTTTATTATGGAGTTTTAAGTTTGCGTACGGTGTTGTAATGTTTTGTTAGGAGTTGTAAAGTGTCCTACGTTATACTAACATGCTTTTCAAAGCGGTAATGTGGCATACAGAGTCGTAAGATATTCTAAATTGTTGTACGATGTTCAAATGACTCGGACGAATTCATTAGGTTTATTATGGAGTTTTAATGGTCCGTACGGTGGTGTAAGGTGTTCTCAAAAGATGTAATGCATCCTACATTATTCTAAATTGTTTTTCCTGTTGCTAATGTCGCATACAAAGTCGTAACAAGTCAGAGTGGTTGTCTGATGTTTAAAGGACTCGGACGAATTCATTAGGTTTACCATGGAGTTTTAAGTTTAGGTACGGTATTGTAATGTGCTGTTAGGAGTTGTAAGGTGTCCTATGTTATACTAACATGATTTTCAAGGCGGTAATGTGGCATACAGAGTAGTAAGATATTCTAAATTGTTGTACGATGTTCAAAAGACTCGGACGAATTCATTAGATTTATTATGGAGTTTTAAGTTTACGTGCGGTGTTGTAATGTTTTGTTAGGAGTTGTAAGGTGTCGTACGTTATACTAACATGCTTTTCAGGGCGGTAATGTGACATACAGAGTCGTAATATATTCTAAATTGTCGTACGATGTTCAAAGGACTCGAATGAATTCATTAGGTTTATTATGGAGTTTTAAGTTTACGTACGGTGTTCTAATGTTTTGTTAGGAGTTGTAAGTTGCCGTACGTTATACTAACATACTTTTCAAGGCGGTAATGTGGCATACAGAGTTGTAATATATTCTAAATTGCCGTACGATGTTCAAAGGACTCGGATGAATTCATTAGGTTTATTATGGAGTTTTAAGTTTGCGTACGGTGTTGTAATGTTTTGTTAGGAGTTGTAAAGTGTCCTACGTTATACTAACATGCTTTTCAAAGCGGTAATGTGGCATACAGAGTCGTAAGATATTCTAAATTGTTGTACGATGTTCAAATGACTCGGACGAATTCATTAGGTTTATTATGGAGTTTTAATGGTCCGTACGGTGGTGTAAGGTGTTCTCAAAAGATGTAATGCATCCTACATTATTCTAAATTGTTTTTCCTGTTGCTAATGTCGCATACAAAGTCGTAACAAGTCAGAGTGGTTGTCTGATGTTTAAAGGACTCGGACGAATTCATTAGGTTTACCATGGAGTTTTAAGTTTAGGTACGGTATTGTAATGTGCTGTTAGGAGTTGTAAGGTGTCCTATGTTATACTAACATGATTTTCAAGGCGGTAATGTGGCATACAGAGTAGTAAGATATTCTAAATTGTTGTACGATGTTCAAAAGACTCGGACGAATTCATTAGATTTATTATGGAGTTTTAAGTTTACGTGCGGTGTTGTAATGTTTTGTTAGGAGTTGTAAGGTGTCGTACGTTATACTAACATGCTTTTCAGGGCGGTAATGTGACATACAGAGTCGTAATATATTCTACATTGTCGTACGATGTTCAAAGGACTCGAATGAATTCATTAGGTTTATTATGGAGTTTTAAGTTTACGTACGGTGTTGTAATGTTTTGTTAGGAGTTGTAAGTTGCCGTACGTTATACTAACATACTTTTCAAGGCGGTAATGTGGCATACAGAGTCGTAATATATTCTAAATTGTCGTACGATGTTCAAAGGACTCGGATGAATTCATTAGGTTTATTATGGAGTTTTAAGTTTGCGTACGGTGTTGTAATGTTTTGTTAGGAGTTGTAAAGTGTCCTATGTTATACTAAAATGCTTTTCAAAGCGGTAATGTGGCATACAGAGTCGTAAGATATTCTAAATTGTTGTACGATGTTCAAATAACTCGGACGAATTCATTAGGTTTATTATGGAGTTTTAATGGTTCGTACGGTGGTGTAAGGTGTTCTCAAAAGATGTAACGCATCCTACATTATTCTAAATTGCTTTTCCTGTTGCTAATGTCGCATACAAAGTCGTAACAAGTCAGAGTGGTTGTCTGATGTTTAAAGGACTCGGACGAATTCATTAGGTTTACCATGGAGTTTTAAGTTTAGGTACGGTATTGTAATGTGCTGTTAGGAGTTGTAAGGTGTCCTATGTTATACTAACATGATTTTCAAGGCGGTAATGTGGCATACAGAGTAGTAAGATATTCTAAATTGTTGTACGATGTTCAAAAGACTCGGACGAATTCATTAGATTTATTATGGAGTTTTATGTTTACGTGCGGTGTTGTAATGTTTTGTTAGGAGTTGTAAGGTGTCGTACGTTATACTAACATGCTTTTCAGGGCGGTAATGTGACATACAGAGTCGTAATATATTCTAAATTGTCGTACGATGTTCAAAGGACTCGAATGAATTCATTAGGTTTATTATGGAGTTTTAAGTTTACGTACGGTGTTGTAATGTTTTGTTAGGAGTTGTAAGTTGCCGTACGTTATACTAACATACTTTTCAAGGCGGTAATGTGGCATACAGAGTCGTAATATATTCTAAATTGTCGTACGATGTTCAAAGGACTCGGATGAATTCATTAGGTTTATTATGGAGTTTTAAGTTTGCGTACGGTGTTGTAATGTTTTGTTAGGAGTTGTAAAGTGTCCTACGTTATACTAAAATGCTTTTCAAAGCGGTAATGTGGCATACAGAGTCGTAAGATATTCTAAATTGTTGTACGATGTTCAAATGACTCGGACGAATTCATTAGGTTTATTATGGAGTTTTAATGGTTCGTACGGTGGTGTAAGGTGTTCTCAAAAGATGTAACGCATCCTACATTATTCTAAATTGCTTTTCCTGTTGCTAATGTCGCATACAAAGTCGTAACAAGTCAGAGTGGTTGTCTGATGTTTAAAGGACTCGGACGAATTCATTAGGTTTACCATGGAGTTTTAAGTTTAGGTACGGTATTGTAATGTGCTGTTAGGAGTTGTAAGGTGTCCTATGTTATACTAACATGATTTTCAAGGCGGTAATGTGGCATACAGAGTAGTAAGATATTCTAAATTGTTGTACGATGTTCAAAAGACTCGGACGAATTCATTAGATTTATTATGGAGTTTTAAGTTTACGTGCGGTGTTGTAATGTTTTGTTAGGAGTTGTAAGGTGTCGTACGTTATACTAACATGCTTTTCAGGGCGGTAATGTGACATACAGAGTCGTAATATATTCTAAATTGTCGTACGATGTTCAAAGGACTCGAATGAATTCATTAGGTTTATTATGGAGTTTTAAGTTTACGTACGGTGTTGTAATGTTTTGTTAGGAGTTGTAAGTTGCCGTACGTTATACTAACATAATTTTCAAGGCGGTAATGTGGCATACAGAGTCGTAATATATTCTAAATTGTCGTACGATGTTCAAAGGACTCGGATGAATTCATTAGGTTTATTATGGAGTTTTAAGTTTGCGTACGGTGTTGTAATGTTTTGTTAGGAGTTGTAAAGTGTCCTACGTTATACTAAAATGCTTTTCAAAGCGGTAATGTGGCATACAGAGTCGTAAGATATTCTAAATTGTTGTACGATGTTCAAATGACTCGGACGAATTCATTAGGTTTATTATGGAGTTTTAATGGTTCGTACGGTGGTGTAAGGTGTTCTCAAAAGATGTAACGCATCCTACATTATTCTAAATTGCTTTTCCTGTTGCTAATGTCGCATACAAAGTCGTAACAAGTCAGAGTGGTTGTCTGATGTTTAAAGGACTCGGACGAATTCATTAGGTTTACCATGGAGTTTTAAGTTTAGGTACGGTATTGTAATGTGCTGTTAGGAGTTGTAAGGTGTCCTATGTTATACTAACATGATTTTCAAGGCGGTAATGTGGCATACAGAGTAGTAAGATATTCTAAATTGTTGTACGATGTTCAAAAGACTCGGACGAATTCATTAGATTTATTATGGAGTTTTAAGTTTACGTGCGGTGTTATAATGTTTTGTTAGGAGTTGTAAGGTGTCGTACGTTATACTAACATGCTTTTCAGGGCGGTAATGTGACATACAGAGTCGTAATATATTCTAAATTGTCGTACGATGTTCAAAGGACTCGAATGAATTCATTAGGTTTATTATGGAGTTTTAAGTTTACGTACGGTGTTGTAATGTTTTGTTAGGAGTTGTAAGTTGCCGTACGTTATACTAACATACTTTTCAAGGCGGTAATGTGGCATACAGAGTCGTAATATATTCTAAATTGTCGTACGATGTTCAAAGGACTCGGATGAATTCATTAGGTTTATTATGGAGTTTTAAGTTTGCGTACGGTGTTGTAATGTTTTGTTAGGAGTTGTAAAGTGTCCTACGTTATACTAAAATGCTTTTCAAAGCGGTAATGTGGCATACAGAGTCGTAAGATATTCTAAATTGTTGTACGATGTTCAAATGACTCGGACGAATTCATTAGGTTTATTATGGAGTTTTAATGGTTCGTACGGTGGTGTAAGGTGTTCTCAAAAGATGTAACGCATCCTACATTATTCTAAATTGCTTTTCCTGTTGCTAATGTCGCATACAAAGTCGTAACAAGTCAGAGTGGTTGTCTGATGTTTAAAGGACTCGGACGAATTCATTAGGTTTACCATGGAGTTTTAAGTTTAGGTACGGTATTGTAATGTGCTGTTAGGAGTTGTAAGGTGTCCTATGTTATACTAACATGATTTTCAAGGCGGTAATGTGGCATACAGAGTAGTAAGATATTCTAAATTGTTGTACGATGTTCAAAAGACTCGGACGAATTCATTAGATTTATTATGGAGTTTTAAGTTTACGTGCGGTGTTATAATGTTTTGTTAGGAGTTGTAAGGTGTCGTACGTTATACTAACATGCTTTTCAGGGCGGTAATGTGACATACAGAGTCGTAATATATTCTAAATTGTCGTACGATGTTCAAAGGACTCGAATGAATTCATTAGGTTTATTATGGAGTTTTAAGTTTACGTACGGTGTTGTAATGTTTTGTTAGGAGTTGTAAGTTGCCGTACGTTATACTAACATACTTTTCAAGGCGGTAATGTGGCATACAGAGTCGTAATATATTCTAAATTGTCGTACGATGTTCAAAGGACTCGGATGAATTCATTAGGTTTATTATGGAGTTTTAAGTTTGCGTACGGTGTTGTAATGTTTTGTTAGGAGTTGTAAAGTGTCCTACGTTATACTAAAATGCTTTTCAAAGCGGTAATGTGGCATACAGAGTCGTAAGATATTCTAAATTGTTGTACGATGTTCAAATGACTCGGACGAATTCATTAGGTTTATTATGGAGTTTTAATGGTTCGTACGGTGGTGTAAGGTGTTCTCAAAAGATGTAACGCATCCTACATTATTCTAAATTGCTTTTCCTGTTGCTAATGTCGCATACAAAGTCGTAACAAGTCAGAGTGGTTGTCTGATGTTTAAAGGACTCGGACGAATTCATTAGGTTTACCATGGAGTTTTAAGTTTACGTACGGTATTGTAATGTGTTGTTAGGAGTTGTAAGGTGTCGTATGTTATACTAACATGATTTTCAAGGCGCTAATGTGGCATACAGAGTAGTAAGATATTTTAAATTGTTGTACGATGTTTAAAAGACTCGGACGAATTCATTAGATTTATTATGGAGTTTTAAGTTTACGTGCGGTGTTGTAATGTTTTGTTAGGAGTTGTAAGGTGTCGTACGTTATACTAACATGCTTTTCAGGGCGGTAATGTGGCATACAGAGTCGTAATATATTCTAAATTGTCGTACGATGTTCAAAGGACTCGGATGAATTCATTAGGTTTATTATGGAGTTTTAAGTTTGCGTACGGTGTTGTAATGTTTTGTTAGGAGTTGTAAAGTGTCCTACGTTATACTAACATGCTTTTCAAAGCGGTAATGTGGCATACAGAGTCGTAAGATATTCTAAATTGTTGTACGATGTTCAAATGACTCGGACGAATTCATTAGGTTTATTATGGAGTTTTAATGGTTCGTACGGTGGTGTAAGGTGTTCTCAAAAGATGTAACGCATCCTACATTATTCTAAATTGCTTTTCCTGTTGCTAATGTCGCATACAAAGTCGTAACAAGTCAGAGTGGTTGTCTGATGTTTAAAGGACTCGGACGAATTCATTAGGTTTACCATGGAGTTTTAAGTTTACGTACGGTATTGTAATGTGTTGTTAGGAGTTGTAAGGTGTCGTATGTTATAATAACATGATTTTCAAGGCGCTAATGTGGCATACAGAGTAGTAAGATATTTTAAATTGTTGTACGATGTTCAAAAGACTCGGACGAATTCATTAGATTTATTATGGAGTTTTAAGTTTACGTGCGGTGTTGTAATGTTTTGTTAGTAGTTGTAAGGTGCCGTACGTTATACTAACACGCTTTTCAGGGCGGTAATGTGGCATACAGAGTGGTAATATATTCTAAATTGTCGTACGATGTTCAAAGGACTCGAATGAATTCATTAGGTTTATTATGGAGTTTTAAGTTTACGTACGGTGTTGTAATGTTTTGTTAGGAGTTGTAAGTTGCCGTACGTTATACTAACATACTTTTCAAGGCGGTAATGTGGCATACAGAGTCGTAATATATTCTAAATTGCCGTACGATGTTCAAAGGACTCGGATGAATTCATTAGGTTTATTATGGAGTTTTAAGTTTGCGTACGGTGTTGTAATGTTTTGTTAGGAGTTGTAAGGTGTCCTACGTTATACTAACATGCTTTTCAAAGCGGTAATGTGGCATACAGAGTCGTAAGATATTCTAAATTGTTGTACGATGTTCAAATGACTCGGACGAATTCATTAGGTTTATTATGGAGTTTTAATGGTTCGTACGGTGGTGTAAGGTGTTCTCAAAAGATGTAACGCATCCTACATTATTCTAAATTGCTTTTCCTGTTGCTAATGTCGCATACAAAGTCGTAACAAGTCAGAGTGGTTGTCTGATGTTTAAAGGACTCCGACGAATTCATTAGGTTTACCATGGAGTTTTAAGTTTACGTACGGTATTGTAATGTGTTGTTAGGAGTTGTAAGGTGTCCTATGTTATACTAACATGATTTTCAAGGCGGTAATGTGGCATACAGAGTAGTAAGATATTTTAAATTGTTGTACGATGTTCAAAAGACTCGGACGAATTCATTAGATTTATTATGGAGTTTTAAGTTTACGTGCGGTGTTGTAATGTTTTGTTAGGAGTTGTAAGGTGTCGTACGTTATACTAACATGCTTTTCAGGGCGGTAATGTGACATACAGAGTCGTAATATATTCTAAATTGTCGTACGATGTTCAAAGGACTCGAATGAATTCATTAGGTTTATTATGGAGTTTTAAGTTTAAGTACGATGTTGTAATGTTTTGTTAGGAGTTGTAAGTTGCCGTACGTTATACTAACATACTTTTCAAGGCGGTAATGTGGCATACAGAGTTGTAATATATTCTAAATTGCCGTACGATGTTCAAAGGACTCGGATGAATTCATTAGGTTTATTATGGAGTTTTAAGTTTGCGTACGGTGTTGTAATGTTTTGTTAGGAGTTGTAAAGTGTCCTACGGTATACTAACATGCTTTTCAAAGTGGTAATGTGGCATACAGAGTCGTAAGATATTCTAAATTGTTGTACGATGTTCAAATGACTCGGACGAATTCATTAGGTTTATTATGGAGTTTTAATGGTCCGTACGGTGGTGTAAGGTGTTCTCAAAAGATGTAATGCATCCTACATTATTCTAAATTGTTTTTCCTGTTGCTAATGTCGCATACAAAGTCGTAACAAGTCAGAGTGGTTGTCTGATGTTTAAAGGACTCGGACGAATTCATTAGGTTTACCATGGAGTTTTAAGTTTAGGTACGGTATTGTAATGTGCTGTTAGGAGTTGTAAGGTGTCCTATGTTATACTAACATGATTTTCAAGGCGGTAATGTGGCATACAGAGTAGTAAGATATTCTAAGTTGTTGTACGATGTTCAAAAGACTCGGACGAATTCATTAGATTTATTATGGAGTTTTAAGTTTACGTGCGGTGTTGTAATGTTTTGTTAGGAGTTGTAAGGTGTCGTACGTTATACTAACATGCTTTTCAGGGCGGTAATGTGACATACAGAGTCGTAATATATTCTAAATTGTCGTACGATGTTCAAAGGACTCGAATGAATTCATTAGGTTTATTATGGAGTTTTAAGTTTACGTACGGTGTTGTAATGTTTTGTTAGGAGTTGTAAGTTGCCGTACGTTATACTAACATACTTTTCAAGGCGGTAATGTGGCATACAGAGTCGTAATATATTCTAAATTGTCGTACGATGTTCAAAGGACTCGGATGAATTCATTAGGTTTATTATGGAGTTTTAAGTTTGCGTACGGTGTTGTAATGTTTTGTTAGGAGTTGTAAAGTGTCCTACGTTATACTAACATGCTTTTCAAAGCGGTAATGTGGCATACAGAGTCGTAAGATATTCTAAATTGTTGTACGATGTTCAAATGACTCGGACGAATTCATTAGGTTTATTATGGAGTTTTAATGGTTCGTACGGTGGTGTAAGGTGTTCTCAAAAGATGTAACGCATCCTACATTATTCTAAATTGCTTTTCCTGTTGCTAATGTCGCATACAAAGTCGTAACAAGTCAGAGTGGTTGTCTGATGTTTAAAGGACTCGGACGAATTCATTAGGTTTACCATGGAGTTTTAAGTTTACGTACGGTATTGTAATGTGTTGTTAGGAGTTGTAAGGTGTCGTATGTTATAATAACATGATTTTCAAGGCGCTAATGTGGCATACAGAGTAGTAAGATATTTTAAATTGTTGTACGATGTTCAAAAGACTCGGACGAATTCATTAGATTTATTATGGAGTTTTAAGTTTACGTGCGGTGTTGTAATGTTTTGTTAGGAGTTGTAAGGTGCCGTACGTTATACTAACACGCTTTTCAGGGCGGTAATGTGGCATACAGAGTGGTAATATATTCTAAATTGTCGTACGATGTTCAAAGGACTCGAATGACTTCATTAGGTTTATTATGGAGTTTTAAGTTTACATACGATGTTGTAATGTTTTGTTAGGAGTTGTAAGTTGCCGTACGTTATACTAACATACTTTTCAAGGCGGTAATGTGGCATACAGAGTCGTAATATATTCTAAATTGCCGTACGATGTTCAAAGGACTCGGATGAATTCATTAGGTTTATTATGGAGTTTTAAGTTTGCGTACGGTGTTGTAATGTTTTGTTAGGAGTTGTAAGGTGTCCTACGTTATACTAACATGCTTTTCAAAGCGGTAATGTGGCATACAGAGTCGTAAGATATTCTAAATTGTTGTACGATGTTCAAATGACTCGGACGAATTCATTAGGTTTATTATGGAGTTTTAATGGTTCGTACGGTGGTGTAAGGTGTTCTCAAAAGATGTAATGCATCCTACATTATTCTAAATTGTTTTTCCTGTTGCTAATGTCGCATACAAAGTCGTAACAAGTCAGAGTGGTTGTCTGATGTTTAAAGGACTCGGACGAATTCATTAGGTTTACCATGGAGTTTTAAGTTTAGGTACGGTATTGTAATGTGCTGTTAGGAGTTGTAAGGTGTCCTATGTTATACTAACATGATTTTCAAGGCGGTAATGTGGCATACAGAGTAGTAAGATATTCTAAGTTGTTGTACGATGTTCAAAAGACTCGGACGAATTCATTAGATTTATTATGGAGTTTTAAGTTTACGTGCGGTGTTGTAATGTTTTGTTAGGAGTTGTAAGGTGTCGTACGTTATACTAACATGCTTTTCAGGGCGGTAATGTGACATACAGAGTCGTAATATACTCTAAATTGTCGTACGATGTTCAAAGGACTCGAATGAATTCATTAGGTTTATTATGGAGTTTTAAGTTTACGTACGGTGTTGTAATGTTTTGTTAGGAGTTGTAAGTTGCCGTACGTTATACTAACATACTTTTCAAGGCGGTAATGTGGCATACAGAGTCGTAATATATTCTAAATTGTCGTACGATGTTCAAAGGACTCGGATGAATTCATTAGGTTTATTATGGAGTTTTAAGTTTGCGTACGGTGTTGTAATGTTTTGTTAGGAGTTGTAAAGTGTCCTACGTTATACTAACATGCTTTTCAAAGCGGTAATGTGGCATACAGAGTCGTAAGATATTCTAAATTGTTGTACGATGTTCAAATGACTCGGACGAATTCATTAGGTTTATTATGGAGTTTTAATGGTTCGTACGGTGGTGTAAGGTGTTCTCAAAAGATGTAACGCATCCTACATTATTCTAAATTGCTTTTCCTGTTGCTAATGTCGCATACAAAGTCGTAACAAGTCAGAGTGGTTGTCTGATGTTTAAAGGACTCGGACGAATTCATTAGGTTTACCATGGAGTTTTAAGTTTACGTACGGTATTGTAATGTGTTGTTAGGAGTTGTAAGGTGTCGTATGTTATACTAACATGATTTTCAAGGCGGTAATGTGGCATACAGAGTAGTAAGATATTCTAAATTGTTGTACGATGTTCAAAAGACTCGGACGAATTCATTAGATTTATTATGGAGTTTTAAGTTTACGTGCGGTGTTGTAATGTTTTGTTAGGAGTTGTAAGGTGCCGTACGTTATACTAACACGCTTTTCAGGGCGGTAATGTGGCATACAGAGTGGTAATATACTCTAAATTGTCGTACGATGTTCAAAGGACTCGAATGACTTCATTAGGTTTATTATGGAGTTTTAAGTTTACGTACGGTGTTGTAATGTTTTGTTAGGAGTTGTAAGTTGCCGTACGTTATACTAACATACTTTTCAAGGCGGTAATGTGGCATACAGAGTCGTAATATATTCTAAATTGCCGTACGATGTTCAAAGGACTCGGATGAATTCATTAGGTTTATTATGGAGTTTTAAGTTTGCGTACGGTGTTGTAATGTTTTGTTAGGAGTTGTAAGGTGTCCTACGTTATACTAACATGCTTTTCAAAGCGGTAATGTGGCATACAGAGTCGTAAGATATTCTAAATTGTTGTACGATGTTCAAATGACTCGGACGAATTCATTAGGTTTATTATGGAGTTTTAATGGTTCGTACGGTGGTGTAAGGTGTTCTCAAAAGATGTAACGCATCCTACATTATTCTAAATTGCTTTTCCTGTTGCTAATGTCGCATACAAAGTCGTAACAAGTCAGAGTGGTTGTCTGATGTTTAAAGGACTCGGACGAATTCATTAGGTTTACCATGGAGTTTTAAGTTTACGTACGGTATTGTAATGTGTTGTTAGGAGTTGTAAGGTGTCGTATGTTATAATAACATGATTTTCAAGGCGGTAATGTGGCATACAGAGTAGTAAGATATTTTAAATTGTTGTACGATGTTCAAAAGACTCGGACGAATTCATTAGATTTATTATGGAGTTTTAAGTTTACGTGCGGTGTTGTAATGTTTTGTTAGGAGTTGTAAGGTGCCGTACGTTATACTAACACGCTTTTCAGGGCGGTAATGTGGCATACAGAGTGGTAATATATTCTAAATTGTCGTACGATGTTCAAAGGACTCGAATGACTTCATTAGGTTTATTATGGAGTTTTAAGTTTACGTACGGTGTTGTAATGTTTTGTTAGGAGTTGTAAGTTGCCGTACGTTATACTAACATACTTTTCAAGGCGGTAATGTGGCATACAGAGTCGTAATATATTCTAAATTGCCGTACGATGTTCAAAGGACTCGGATGAATTCATTAGGTTTATTATGGAGTTTTAAGTTTGCGTACGGTGTTGTAATGTTTTGTTAGGAGTTGTAAGGTGTCCTACGTTATACTAACATGCTTTTCAAAGCGGTAATGTGGCATACAGAGTCGTAAGATATTCTAAATTGTTGTACGATGTTCAAATGACTCGGACGAATTCATTAGGTTTATTATGGAGTTTTAATGGTTCGTACGGTGGTGTAAGGTGTTCTCAAAAGATGTAACACATCCTACATTATTCTAAATTGCTTTTCCTGTTGCTAATGTCGCATACAAAGTCGTAACAAGTCAGAGTGGTTGTCTGATGTTTAAAGGACTCGGACGAATTCATTAGGTTTACCATGGAGTTTTAAGTTTACGTACGGTATTGTAATGTGTTGTTAGGAGTTGTAAGGTGTCCTATGTTATACTAACATGATTTTCAAGGCGGTAATGTGGCATACAGAGTAGTAAGATATTTTAAATTGTTGTACGATGTTCAAAAGACTCGGACGAATTCATTAGATTTATTATGGAGTTTTAAGTTTACGTGCGGTGTTGTAATGTTTTGTTAGGAGTTGTAAGGTGTCGTACGTTATACTAACATGCTTTTCAGGGCGGTAATGTGACATACAGAGTCGTAATATATTCTAAATTGTCGTACGATGTTCAAAGGACTCGAATGAATTCATTAGGTTTATTATGGAGTTTTAAGTTTACGTACGGTGTTGTAATGTTTTGTTAGGAGTTGTAAGTTGCCGTACGTTATACTAACATACTTTTCAAGGCGGTAATGTGGCATACAGAGTTGTAATATATTCTAAATTGCCGCACGATGTTCAAAGGACTCGGATGAATTCATTAGGTTTATTATGGAGTTTTAAGTTTGCGTACGGTGTTGTAATGTATTGTTAGGAGTTGTAAAGTGTCCTACGTTATACTAACATGCTTTTCAAAGCGGTAATGTGGCATACAGAGTCGTAAGATATTCTAAATTGTTGTACGATGTTCAAATGACTCGGACGAATTCATTAGGTTTATTATGGAGTTTTAATGGTCCGTACGGTGGTGTAAGGTGTTCTCAAAAGATGTAATGCATCCTACATTATTCTAAATTGTTTTTCCTGTTGCTAATGTCGCATACAAAGTCGTAACAAGTCAGAGTGGTTGTCTGATGTTTAAAGGACTCGGACGAATTCATTAGGTTTACCAAGGAGTTTTAAGTTTAGGTACGGTATTGTAATGTGCTGTTAGGAGTTGTAAGGTGTCCTATGTTATACTAACATGATTTTCAAGGCGGTAATGTGGCATACAGAGTAGTAAGATATTCTAAGTTGTTGTACGATGTTCAAAAGACTCGGACGAATTCATTAGATTTATTATGGAGTTTTAAGTTTACGTGCGGTGTTGTAATGTTTTGTTAGGAGTTGTAAGGTGTCGTACGTTATACTAACATGCTTTTCAGGGCGGTAATGTGACATACAGAGTCGTAATATATTCTAAATTGTCGTACGATGTTCAAAGGACTCGAATGAATTCATTAGGTTTATTATGGAGTTTTAAGTTTACGTACGGTGTTGTAATGTTTTGTTAGGAGTTGTAAGTTGCCGTACGTTATACTAACATACTTTTCAAGGCGGTAATGTGGCATACAGAGTCGTAATATATTCTAAATTGTCGTACGATGTTCAAAGGACTCGAATGAATTCATTAGGTTTATTATGGAGTTTTAAGTTTGCGTACGGTGTTGTAATGTTTTGTTAGGAGTTGTAAAGTGTCCTACGTTATACTAACATGCTTTTCAAAGCGGTAATGTGGCATACAGAGTCGTAAGATATTCTAAATTGTTGTACGATGTTCAAATGACTCGGACGAATTCATTAGGTTTATTATGGAGTTTTAATGGTTCGTACGGTGGTGTAAGGTGTTCTCAAAAGATGTAACGCATCCTACATTATTCTAAATTGCTTTTCCTGTTGCTAATGTCGCATACAAAGTCGTAACAAGTCAGAGTGGTTGTCTGATGTTTAAAGGACTCGGACGAATTCATTAGGTTTACCATGGAGTTTTAAGTTTACGTACGGTATTGTAATGTGTTGTTAGGAGTTGTAAGGTGTCGTATGTTATAATAACATGATTTTCAAGGCGCTAATGTGGCATACAGAGTAGTAAGATATTTTAAATTGTTGTACGATGTTCAAAAGACTCGGACGAATTCATTAGATTTATTATGGAGTTTTAAGTTTACGTGCGGTGTTGTAATGTTTTGTTAGGAGTTGTAAGGTGCCGTACGTTATACTAACACGCTTTTCAGGGCGGTAATGTGGCATACAGAGTGGTAATATATTCTAAATTGTCGTACGATGTTCAAAGGACTCGAATGACTTCATTAGGTTTATTATGGAGTTTTAAGTTTACGTACGGTGTTGTAATGTTTTGTTAGGAGTTGTAAGTTGCCGTACGTTATACTAACATACTTTTCAAGGCGGTAATGTGGCATACAGAGTCGTAATATATTCTAAATTGCCGTACGATGTTCAAAGGACTCGGATGAATTCATTAGGTTTATTATGGAGTTTTAAGTTTGCGTACGGTGTTGTAATGTTTTGTTAGGAGTTGTAAGGTGTCCTACGTTATACTAACATGCTTTTCAAAGCGGTAATGTGGCATACAGAGTCGTAAGATATTCTAAATTGTTGTACGATGTTCAAATGACTCGGACGAATTCATTAGGTTTATTATGGAGTTTTAATGGTTCGTACGGTGGTGTAAGGTGTTCTCAAAAGATGTAACACATCTTACATTATTCTAAATTGCTTTTCCTGTTGCTAATGTCGCATACAAAGTCGTAACAAGTCAGAGTGGTTGTCTGATGTTTAAAGGACTCGGACGAATTCATTAGGTTTACCATGGAGTTTTAAGTTTACGTACGGTATTGTAATGTGTTGTTAGGAGTTGTAAGGTGTCCTATGTTATACTAACATGATTTTCAAGGCGGTAATGTGGCATACAGAGTAGTAAGATATTTTAAATTGTTGTACGATGTTCAAAAGACTCGGACGAATTCATTAGATTTATTATGGAGTTTTAAGTTTACGTGCGGTGTTGTAATGTTTTGTTAGGAGTTGTAAGGTGTCGTACGTTATACTAACATGCTTTTCAGGGCGGTAATGTGACATACAGAGTCGTAATATATTCTAAATTGTCGTACGATGTTCAAAGGACTCGAATGAATTCATTAGGTTTATTATGGAGTTTTAAGTTTACGTACGGTGTTGTAATGTTTTGTTAGGAGTTGTAAGTTGCCGTACGTTATACTAACATACTTTTCAAGGCGGTAATGTGGCATACAGAGTTGTAATATATTCTAAATTGCCGCACGATGTTCAAAGGACTCGGATGAATTCATTAGGTTTATTATGGAGTTTTAAGTTTGCGTACGGTGTTGTAATGTTTTGTTAGGAGTTGTAAAGTGTCCTACGTTATACTAACATGCTTTTCAAAGCGGTAATGTGGCATACAGAGTCGTAAGATATTCTAAATTGTTGTACGATGTTCAAATGACTCGGACGAATTCATTAGGTTTATTATGGAGTTTTAATGGTTCGTACGGTGGTGTAAGGTGTTCTCAAAAGATGTAACGCATCCTACATTATTCTAAATTGCTTTTCCTGTTGCTAATGTCGCATACAAAGTCGTAACAAGTCAGAGTGGTTGTCTGATGTTTAAAGGACTCGGACGAATTCATTAGGTTTACCATGGAGTTTTAAGTTTACGTACGGTATTGTAATGTGTTGTTAGGAGTTGTAAGGTGTCGTATGTTATAATAACATGATTTTCAAGGCGCTAATGTGGCATACAGAGTAGTAAGATATTTTAAATTGTTGTACGATGTTCAAAAGACTCGGACGAATTCATTAGATTTATTATGGAGTTTTAAGTTTACGTGCGGTGTTGTAATGTTTTGTTAGGAGTTGTAAGGTGCCGTACGTTATACTAACACGCTTTTCAGGGCGGTAATGTGGCATACAGAGTGGTAATATATTCTAAATTGTCGTACGATGTTCAAAGGACTCGAATGACTTCATTAGGTTTATTATGGAGTTTTAAGTTTACGTACGGTGTTGTAATGTTTTGTTAGGAGTTGTAAGTTGCCGTACGTTATACTAACATACTTTTCAAGGCGGTAATGTGGCATACAGAGTCGTAATATATTCTAAATTGCCGTACGATGTTCAAAGGACTCGGATGAATTCATTAGGTTTATTATGGAGTTTTAAGTTTGCGTACGGTGTTGTAATGTTTTGTTAGGAGTTGTAAAGTGTCCTACGTTATACTAACATGCTTTTCAAAGCGGTAATGTGGCATACAGAGACGTAAGATATTCTAAATTGTTGTACGATGTTCAAATGACTCGGACGAATTCATTAGGTTTATTATGGAGTTTTAATGGTTCGTACGGTGGTGTAAGGTGTTCTCAAAAGATGTAACGCATCCTACATTATTCTAAATTGCTTTTCCTGTTGCTAATGTCGCATACAAAGTCGTAAAAAGTCAGAGTGGTTGTCTGATGTTTAAAGGACTCGGACGAATTCATTAGGTTTACCATGGAGTTTTAAGTTTACGTACGGTATTGTAATGTGTTGTTAGGAGTTGTAAGGTGTCGTATGTTATACTAACATGATTTTCAAGGCGCTAATGTGGCATACAGAGTAGTAAGATATTTTAAATTGTTGTACGATGTTCAAAAGACTCGGACGAATTCATTAGATTTATTATGGAGTTTTAAGTTTACGTGCGGTGTTGTAATGTTTTGTTAGGAGTTGTAAGGTGTCGTACGTTATACTAACATGCTTTTCAAGGCGGTAATGTGACATACAGAGTCGTAATATATTCTAAATTGTCGTACGATGTTCAAAGGACTCGAATGAATTCATTAGGTTTATTATGGAGTTTTAAGTTTACGTACGGTGTTGTAATGTTTTGTTAGGAGTTGTAAGTTGCCGTACGTTATACTAACATACTTTTCAAGGCGGTAATGTGGCATACAGAGTTGTAATATATTCTAAATTGCCGTACGATGTTCAAAGGACTCGGATGAATTCATTAGGTTTATTATGGAGTTTTAAGTTTGCGTACGGTGTTGTAATGTTTTGTTAGGAGTTGTAAAGTGTCCTACGTTATACTAACATGCTTTTCAAAGTGGTAATGTGGCATACAGAGTCGTAAGATATTCTAAATTGTTGTACGATGTTCAAATGACTCGGACGAATTCATTAGGTTTATTATGGAGTTTTAATGGTCCGTACGGTGGTGTAAGGTGTTCTCAAAAGATGTAATGCATCCTACATTTTTCTAAATTGTTTTTCCTGTTGCTAATGTCGCATACAAAGTCGTAACAAGTCAGAGTGGTTGTCTGATGTTTAAAGGACTCGGACGAATTCATTAGGTTTACCATGGAGTTTTAAGTTTAGGTACGGTATTGTAATGTGCTGTTAGGAGTTGTAAGGTGTCCTATGTTATACTAACATGATTTTCAAGGCGGTAATGTGGCATACAGAGTAGTAAGATATTCTAAATTGTTGTACGATGTTCAAAAGACTCGGACGAATTCATTAGATTTATTATGGAGTTTTAAGTTTACGTGCGGTGTTGTAATGTTTTGTTAGGAGTTGTAAGGTGTCGTACGTTATACTAACATGCTTTTCAGGGCGGTAATGTGACATACAGAGTCGTAATATATTCTAAATTGTCGTACGATGTTCAAAGGACTCGAATGAATTCATTAGGTTTATTATGGAGTTTTAAGTTTACGTACGGTGTTGTAATGTTTTGTTAGGAGTTGTAAGTTGCCGTACGTTATACTAACATACTTTTCAAGGCGGTAATGTGGCATACAGAGTCGTAATATATTCTAAATTGTCGTACGATGTTCAAAGGACTCGGATGAATTCATTAGGTTTATTATGGAGTTTTAAGTTTGCGTACGGTGTTGTAATGTTTTGTTAGGAGTTGTAAAGTGTCCTACGTTATACTAACATGCTTTTCAAAGCGGTAATGTGGCATACAGAGTCGTAAGATATTCTAAATTGTTGTACGATGTTCAAATGACTCGGACGAATTCATTTGGTTTATTATGGAGTTTTAATGGTTCGTACGGTGGTGTAAGGTGTTCTCAAAAGATGTAACGCATCCTACATTATTCTAAATTGCTTTTCCTGTTGCTAATGTCGCATACAAAGTCGTAACAAGTCAGAGTGGTTGTCTGATGTTTAAAGGACTCGGACGAATTCATTAGGTTTACCATGGAGTTTTAAGTTTACGTACGGTATTGTAATGTGTTGTTAGGAGTTGTAAGGTGTCCTATGTTATACTAACATGATTTTCAAGGCGGTAATGTGGCATACAGAGTAGTAAGATATTTTAAATTGTTGTACGATGTTCAAAAGACTCGGACGAATTCATTAGATTTATTATGGAGTTTTAAGTTTACGTGCGGTGTTGTAATGTTTTGTTAGGAGTTGTAAGGTGTCGTACGTTATACTAACATGCTTTTCAGGGCGGTAATGTGACATACAGAGTCGTAATATATTCTAAATTGTCGTACGATGTTCAAAGGACTCGAATGAATTCATTAGGTTTATTATGGAGTTTTAAGTTTACGTACGGTGTTGTAATGTTTTGTTAGGAGTTGTAAGTTGCCGTACGTTATACTAACATACTTTTCAAGGCGGTAATGTGGCATACAGAGTTGTAATATATTCTAAATTGCCGCACGATGTTCAAAGGACTCGGATGAATTCATTAGGTTTATTATGGAGTTTTAAGTTTGCGTACGGTGTTGTAATGTTTTGTTAGGAGTTGTAAAGTGTCCTACGTTATACTAACATGCTTTTCAAAGCGGTAATGTGGCATACAGAGTCGTAAGATATTCTAAATTGTTGTACGATGTTCAAATGACTCGGACGAATTCATTAGGTTTATTATGGAGTTTTAATGGTTCGTACGGTGGTGTAAGGTGTTCTCAAAAGATGTAACGCATCCTACATTATTCTAAATTGCTTTTCCTGTTGCTAATGTCGCATACAAAGTCGTAACAAGTCAGAGTGGTTGTCTGATGTTTAAAGGACTCGGACGAATTCATTAGGTTTACCATGGAGTTTTAAGTTTACGTACGGTATTGTAATGTGTTGTTAGGAGTTGTAAGGTGTCGTATGTTATAATAACATGATTTTCAAGGCGCTAATGTGGCATACAGAGTAGTAAGATATTTTAAATTGTTGTACGATGTTCAAAAGACTCGGACGAATTCATTAGATTTATTATGGAGTTTTAAGTTTACGTGCGGTGTTGTAATGTTTTGTTAGGAGTTGTAAGGTGCCGTACGTTATACTAACACGCTTTTCAGGGCGGTAATGTGGCATACAGAGTGGTAATATATTCTAAATTGTCGTACGATGTTCAAAGGACTCGAATGACTTCATTAGGTTTATTATGGAGTTTTAAGTTTACGTACGGTGTTGTAATGTTTTGTTAGGAGTTGTAAGTTGCCGTACGTTATACTAACATACTTTTCAAGGCGGTAATGTGGCATACAGAGTCGTAATATATTCTAAATTGCCGTACGATGTTCAAAGGACTCGGATGAATTCATTAGGTTTATTATGGAGTTTTAAGTTTGCGTACGGTGTTGTAATGTTTTGTTAGGAGTTGTAAAGTGTCCTACGTTATACTAACATGCTTTTCAAAGCGGTAATGTGGCATACAGAGACGTAAGATATTCTAAATTGTTGTACGATGTTCAAATGACTCGGACGAATTCATTAGGTTTATTATGGAGTTTTAATGGTTCGTACGGTGGTGTAAGGTGTTCTCAAAAGATGTAACGCATCCTACATTATTCTAAATTGCTTTTCCTGTTGCTAATGTCGCATACAAAGTCGTAAAAAGTCAGAGTGGTTGTCTGATGTTTAAAGGACTCGGACGAATTCATTAGGTTTACCATGGAGTTTTAAGTTTACGTACGGTATTGTAATGTGTTGTTAGGAGTTGTAAGGTGTCGTATGTTATACTAACATGATTTTCAAGGCGCTAATGTGGCATACAGAGTAGTAAGATATTTTAAATTGTTGTACGATGTTCAAAAGACTCGGACGAATTCATTAGATTTATTATGGAGTTTTAAGTTTACGTGCGGTGTTGTAATGTTTTGTTAGGAGTTGTAAGGTGTCGTACGTTATACTAACATGCTTTTCAAGGCGGTAATGTGACATACAGAGTCGTAATATATTCTAAATTGTCGTACGATGTTCAAAGGACTCGAATGAATTCATTAGGTTTATTATGGAGTTTTAAGTTTACGTACGGTGTTGTAATGTTTTGTTAGGAGTTGTAAGTTGCCGTACGTTATACTAACATACTTTTCAAGGCGGTAATGTGGCATACAGAGTTGTAATATATTCTAAATTGCCGTACGATGTTCAAAGGACTCGGATGAATTCATTAGGTTTATTATGGAGTTTTAAGTTTGCGTACGGTGTTGTAATGTTTTGTTAGGAGTTGTAAAGTGTCCTACGTTATACTAACATGCTTTTCAAAGTGGTAATGTGGCATACAGAGTCGTAAGATATTCTAAATTGTTGTACGATGTTCAAATGACTCGGACGAATTCATTAGGTTTATTATGGAGTTTTAATGGTCCGTACGGTGGTGTAAGGTGTTCTCAAAAGATGTAATGCATCCTACATTATTCTAAATTGTTTTTCCTGTTGCTAATGTCGCATACAAAGTCGTAACAAGTCAGAGTGGTTGTCTGATGTTTAAAGGACTCGGACGAATTCATTAGGTTTACCATGGAGTTTTAAGTTTAGGTACGGTATTGTAATGTGCTGTTAGGAGTTGTAAGGTGTCCTATGTTATACTAACATGATTTTCAAGGCGGTAATGTGGCATACAGAGTAGTAAGATATTCTAAATTGTTGTACGATGTTCAAAAGACTCGGACGAATTCATTAGATTTATTATGGAGTTTTAAGTTTACGTGCGGTGTTGTAATGTTTTGTTAGGAGTTGTAAGGTGTCGTACGTTATACTAACATGCTTTTCAGGGCGGTAATGTGACATACAGAGTCGTAATATATTCTAAATTGTCGTACGATGTTCAAAGGACTCGAATGAATTCATTAGGTTTATTATGGAGTTTTAAGTTTACGTACGGTGTTGTAATGTTTTGTTAGGAGTTGTAAGTTGCCGTACGTTATACTAACATACTTTTCAAGGCGGTAATGTGGCATACAGAGTCGTAATATATTCTAAATTGTCGTACGATGTTCAAAGGACTCGGATGAATTCATTAGGTTTATTATGGAGTTTTAAGTTTGCGTACGGTGTTGTAATGTTTTGTTAGGAGTTGTAAAGTGTCCTACGTTATACTAACATGCTTTTCAAAGCGGTAATGTGGCATACAGAGTCGTAAGATATTCTAAATTGTTGTACGATGTTCAAATGACTCGGACGAATTCATTAGGTTTATTATGGAGTTTTAATGGTTCGTACGGTGGTGTAAGGTGTTCTCAAAAGATGTAACGCATCCTACATTATTCTAAATTGCTTTTCCTGTTGCTAATGTCGCATACAAAGTCGTAACAAGTCAGAGTGGTTGTCTGATGTTTAAAGGACTCGGACGAATTCATTAGGTTTACCATGGAGTTTTAAGTTTACGTACGGTATTGTAATGTGTTGTTAGGAGTTGTAAGGTGTCGTATGTTATACTAACATGATTTTCAAGGCGCTAATGTGGCATACAGAGTAGTAAGATATTTTAAATTGTTGTACGATGTTCAAAAGACTCGGACGAATTCATTAGATTTATTATGGAGTTTTAAGTTTACGTGCGGTGTTGTAATGTTTTGTTAGGAGTTGTAAGGTGTCGTACGTTATACTAACATGCTTTTCAGGGCGGTAATGTGACATACAGAGTCGTAATATATTCTAAATTGTCGTACGATGTTCAAAGGACTCGAATGAATTCATTAGGTTTATTATGGAGTTTTAAGTTTACGTACGGTGTTGTAATGTTTTGTTAGGAGTTGTAAGTTGCCGTACGTTATACTAACATACTTTTCAAGGCGGTAATGTGGCATACAGAGTTGTAATATATTCTAAATTGCCGTACGATGTTCAAAGGACTCGGATGAATTCATTAGGTTTATTATGGAGTTTTAAGTTTGCGTACGGTGTTGTAATGTTTTGTTAGGAGTTGTAAAGTGTCCTACGTTATACTAACATGCTTTTCAAAGTGGTAATGTGGCATACAGAGTCGTAAGATATTCTAAATTGTTGTACGATGTTCAAATGACTCGGACGAATTCATTAGGTTTATTATGGAGTTTTAATGGTCCGTACGGTGGTGTAAGGTGTTCTCAAAAGATGTAATGCATCCTACATTATTCTAAATTGTTTTTCCTGTTGCTAATGTCGCATACAAAGTCGTAACAAGTCAGAGTGGTTGTCTGATGTTTAAAGGACTCGGACGAATTCATTAGGTTTACCATGGAGTTTTAAGTTTAGGTACGGTATTGTAATGTGCTGTTAGGAGTTGTAAGGTGTCCTATGTTATACTAACATGATTTTCAAGGCGGTAATGTGGCATACAGAGTAGTAAGATATTCTAAATTGTTGTACGATGTTCAAAAGACTCGGACGAATTCATTAGATTTATTATGGAGTTTTAAGTTTACGTGCGGTGTTGTAATGTTTTGTTAGGAGTTGTAAGGTGTCGTACGTTATACTAACATGCTTTTCAGGGCGGTAATGTGACATACAGAGTCGTAATATATTCTAAATTGTCGTACGATGTTCAAAGGACTCGAATGAATTCATTAGGTTTATTATGGAGTTTTAAGTTTACGTACGGTGTTGTAATGTTTTGTTAGGAGTTGTAAGTTGCCGTACGTTATACTAACATACTTTTCAAGGCGGTAATGTGGCATACAGAGTCGTAATATATTCTAAATTGTCGTACGATGTTCAAAGGACTCGGATGAATTCATTAGGTTTATTATGGAGTTTTAAGTTTGCGTACGGTGTTGTAATGTTTTGTTAGGAGTTGTAAAGTGTCCTACGTTATACTAACATGCTTTTCAAAGCGGTAATGTGGCATACAGAGTCGTAAGATATTCTAAATTGTTGTACGATGTTCAAATGACTCGGACGAATTCATTAGGTTTATTATGGAGTTTTAATGGTTCGTACGGTGGTGTAAGGTGTTCTCAAAAGATGTAACGCATCCTACATTATTCTAAATTGCTTTTCCTGTTGCTAATGTCGCATACAAAGTCGTAACAAGTCAGAGTGGTTGTCTGATGTTTAAAGGACTCGGACGAATTCATTAGGTTTACCATGGAGTTTTAAGTTTACGTACGGTATTGTAATGTGTTGTTAGGAGTTGTAAGGTGTCGTATGTTATACTAACATGATTTTCAAGGCGCTAATGTGGCATACAGAGTAGTAAGATATTTTAAATTGTTGTACGATGTTCAAAAGACTCGGACGAATTCATTAGATTTATTATGGAGTTTTAAGTTTACGTGCGGTGTTGTAATGTTTTGTTAGGAGTTGTAAGGTGTCGTACGTTATACTAACATGCTTTTCAGGGCGGTAATGTGGCATACAGAGTCGTAATATATTCTAATTTGTCGTACGATGGTCAAAGGACTCGAATAAATTCATTAGGTTTATTATGGAGTTTTAAGTTTACGTACGGTGTTGTAATGTTTTATTAGGAGTTGTAAGTTGCCGTACGTTATACTAACATACTTTTCAAGGCGGTAATGTGGCATACAGAGTCGTAATATATTCTAAATTGCCGTACGATGTTCAAAGGACTCGGATGAATTCATTAGGTTTATTATGGAGTTTTAAGTTTGCGTACGGTGTTGTAATGTTTTGTTAGGAGTTGTAAGGTGTCCTACGTTATACTAACATGCTTTTCAAAGCGGTAATGTGGCATACAGAGTCGTAAGATATTCTAAATTGTTGTACGATGTTCAAATGACTCGGACGAATTCATCAGGTTTATTATGGAGTTTTAATGGTTCGTACGGTGGTGTAAGGTGTTCTCAAAAGATGTAACGCATCCTACATTATTCTAAATTGCTTTTCCTGTTGCTAATGTCGCATACAAAGTCGTAACAAGTCAGAGTGGTTGTCTGATGTTTAAAGGACTCGGACGAATTCATTAGGTTTACCATGGAGTTTTAAGTTTACGTATGGTATTGTAATGTGTTGTTAGGAGTTGTAAGGTGTCCTATGTTATACTAACATGATTTTCAAGGCGGTAATGTGGCATACAGAGTAGTAAGATATTTTAAATTGTTGTACGATGTTCAAAAGACTCGGACGAATTCATTAGATTTATTATGGAGTTTTAAGTTTACGTGCGGTGTTGTAATGTTTTGTTAGGAGTTGTAAGGTGTCGTACGTTATACTAACATGCTTTTCAGGGCGGTAATGTGGCATACAGAGTCGTAATATATTCTAAATTGTCGTACGATGTTCAAAGGACTCGAATGAATTCATTAGGTTTATTATGGAGTTTTAAGTTTACGTACGGTGTTGTAATGTTTTGTTAGGAGTTGTAAGTTGTCGTACGTTATACTAACATACTTTTCAAGGCGGTAATGTGGCATACAGAGTCGTAATATATTCTAAATTGCCGTACGATGTTCAAAGGACTCGGATGAATTCATTAGGTTTATTATGGAGTTTTAAGTTTGCGTACGGTGTTGTAATGTTTTGTTAGGAGTTGTAAGGTGTCCTACGTTATACTAACATGCTTTTCAAAGCGGTAATGTGGCATACAGAGTCGTAAGATATTCTAAATTGTTGTACGATGTTCAAATGACTCGGACGAATTCATTAGGTTTATTATGGAGTTTTAATGGTTCGTACGGTGGTGTAAGGTGTTCTCAAAAGATGTAACGCATCCTACATTATTCTAAATTGCTTTTCCTGTTGCTAATGTCGCATACAAAGTCGTAACAAGTCAGAGTGGTTGTCTGATGTTTAAAGGACTCGGACGAATTCATTAGGTTTACCATGGAGTTTTAAGTTTACGTACGGTATTGTAATGTGTTGTTAGGAGTTGTAAGGTGTCCTATGTTATACTAACATGATTTTCAAGGCGGTAATGTGGCATACAGAGTAGTAAGATATTTTAAATTGTTGTACGATGTTCAAAAGACTCGGACGAATTCATTAGATTTATTATGGAGTTTTAAGTTTACGTGCGGTGTTGTAATGTTTTGTTAGGAGGTGTAAGGTGTCGTACGTTATACTAACATGCTTTTCAGGGCGGTAATGTGACATACAGAGTCGTAATATATTCTAAATTGTCGTACGATGTTCAAAGGACTCGAATGAATTCATTAGGTTTATTATGGAGTTTTAAGTTTACGTACGGTGTTGTAATGTTTTGTTAGGAGTTGTAAGTTGCCGTACGTTATACTAACATACTTTTCAAGGCGGTAATGTGGCATACAGAGTCGTAATATATTCTAAATTGTCGTACGATGTTCAAAGGACTCGGATGAATTCATTAGGTTTATTATGGAGTTTTAAGTTTGCGTACGGTGTTGTAATGTTTTGTTAGGAGTTGTAAGGTGTCCTACGTTATACTAACATGCTTTTCAAAGCGGTAATGTGGCATACAGAGTCGTAAGATATTCTAAATTGTTGTACGATGTTCAAATGACTCGGACGAATTCATTAGGTTTATTATGGAGTTTTAATGGTTCGTACGGTGGTGTAAGGTGTTCTCAAAAGATGTAACGCATCCTACATTATTCTAAATTGCTTTTCCTGTTGCTAATGTCGCATACAAAGTCGTAACAAGTCAGAGTGGTTGTCTGATGTTTAAAGGACTCGGACGAATTCATTAGGTTTACCATGGAGTTTTAAGTTTACGTACGGTATTGTAATGTGTTGTTAGGAGTTGTAAGGTGTCCTATGTTATACTAACATGATTTTCAAGGCGGTAATGTGGCATACAGAGTAGTAAGATATTTTAAATTGTTGTACGATGTTCAAAAGACTCGGACGAATTCATTAGATTTATTATGGAGTTTTAAGTTTACGTGCGGTGTTGTAATGTTTTGTTAGGAGTTGTAAGGTGTCGTACGTTATACTAACATGCTTTTCAGGGCGGTAATGTGACATACAGAGTCGTAATATATTCTAAATTGTCGTACGATGTTCAAAGGACTCGAATGAATTCATTAGGTTTATTATGGAGTTTTAAGTTTACGTACGGTGTTGTAATGTTTTGTTAGGAGTTGTAAGTTGCCGTACGTTATACTAACATACTTTTCAAGGCGGTAATGTGGCATACAGAGTCGTAATATATTCTAAATTGTCGTACGATGTTCAAAGGACTCGGATGAATTCATTAGGTTTATTATGGAGTTTTAAGTTTGCGTACGGTGTTGTAATGTTTTGTTAGGAGTTGTAAGGTGTCCTACGTTATACTAACATGCTTTTCAAAGCGGTAATGTGGCATACAGAGTCGTAAGATATTCTAAATTGTTGTACGATGTTCAAATGACTCGGACGAATTCATTAGGTTTATTATGGAGTTTTAATGGTTCGTACGGTGGTATAAGGTGTTCTCAAAAGATGTAACGCATCCTACATTATTCTAAATTGCTTTTCCTGTTGCTAATGTCGCATACAAAGTCGTAACAAGTCAGAGTGGTTGTCTGATGTTTAAAGGACTCGGACGAATTCATTAGGTTTACCATGGAGTTTTAAGTTTACGTACGGTATTGTAATGTGTTGTTAGGAGTTGTAAGGTGTCCTATGTTTACTAACATGATTTTCAAGGCGGTAATGTGGCATACAGAGTAGTAAGATATTTTAAATTGTTGTACGATGTTCAAAAGACTCGGACGAATTCATTAGATTTATTATGGAGTTTTAAGTTTACGTGCGGTGTTGTAATGTTTTGTTAGGAGTTGTAAGGTGTCGTACGTTATACTAACATGCTTTTCAGGGCGGTAATGTGACATACAGAGTCGTAATATATTCTAAATTGTCGTACGATGTTCAAAGGACTCGAATGAATTCATTAGGTTTATTATGGAGTTTTAAGTTTACGTACGGTGTTGTAATGTTTTGTTAGGAGTTGTAAGTTGCCGTACGTTATACTAACATACTTTTCAAGGCGGTAATGTGGCATACAGAGTCGTAATATATTCTAAATTGTCGTACGATGTTCAAAGGACTCGGATGAATTCATTAGGTTTATTATGGAGTTTTAAGTTTGCGTACGGTGTTGTAATGTTTTGTTAGGAGTTGTAAGGTGTCCTACGTTATACTAACATGCTTTTCAAAGCGGTAATGTGGCATACAGAGTCGTAAGATATTCTAAATTGTTGTACGATGTTCAAATGACTCGGACGAATTCATTAGGTTTATTATGGAGTTTTAATGGTTCGTACGGTGGTATAAGGTGTTCTCAAAAGATGTAACGCATCCTACATTATTCTAAATTGCTTTTCCTGTTGCTAATGTCGCATACAAAGTCGTAACAAGTCAGAGTGGTTGTCTGATGTTTAAAGGACTCGGACGAATTCATTAGGTTTACCATGGAGTTTTAAGTTTACGTACGGTATTGTAATGTGTTGTTAGGAGTTGTAAGGTGTCCTATGTTATACTAACATGATTTTCAAGGCGGTAATGTGGCATACAGAGTAGTAAGATATTTTAAATTGTTGTACGATGTTCAAAAGACTCGGACGAATTCATTAGATTTATTATGGAGTTTTAAGTTTACGTGCGGTGTTGTAATGTTTTGTTAGGAGTTGTAAGGTGTCGTACGTTATACTAACATGCTTTTCAGGGCGGTAATGTGACATACAGAGTCGTAATATATTCTAAATTGTCGTACGATGTTCAAAGGACTCGAATGAATTCATTAGGTTTATTATGGAGTTTTAAGTTTACGTACGGTGTTGTAATGTTTTGTTAGGAGTTGTAAGTTGCCGTACGTTATACTAACATACTTTTCAAGGCGGTAATGTGGCATACAGAGTCGTAATATATTCTAAATTGTCGTACGATGTTCAAAGGACTCGGATGAATTCATTAGGTTTATTATGGAGTTTTAAGTTTGCGTACGGTGTTGTAATGTTTTGTTAGGAGTTGTAAGGTGTCCTACGTTATACTAACATGCTTTTCAAAGCGGTAATGTGGCATACAGAGTCGTAAGATATTCTAAATTGTTGTACGATGTTCAAATGACTCGGACGAATTCATTAGGTTTATTATGGAGTTTTAATGGTTCGTACGGTGGTATAAGGTGTTCTCAAAAGATGTAACGCATCCTACATTATTCTAAATTGCTTTTCCTGTTGCTAATGTCGCATACAAAGTCGTAACAAGTCAGAGTGGTTGTCTGATGTTTAAAGGACTCGGACGAATTCATTAGGTTTACCATGGAGTTTTAAGTTTACGTACGGTATTGTAATGTGTTGTTAGGAGTTGTAAGGTGTCCTATGTTTACTAACATGATTTTCAAGGCGGTAATGTGGCATACAGAGTAGTAAGATATTTTAAATTGTTGTACGATGTTCAAAAGACTCGGACGAATTCATTAGATTTATTATGGAGTTTTAAGTTTACGTGCGGTGTTGTAATGTTTTGTTAGGAGTTGTAAGGTGTCGTACGTTATACTAACATGCTTTTCAGGGCGGTAATGTGACATACAGAGTCGTAATATATTCTAAATTGTCGTACGATGTTCAAAGGACTCGAATGAATTCATTAGGTTTATTATGGAGTTTTAAGTTTACGTACGGTGTTGTAATGTTTTGTTAGGAGTTGTAAGTTGCCGTACGTTATACTAACATACTTTTCAAGGCGGTAATGTGGCATACAGAGTCGTAATATATTCTAAATTGTCGTACGATGTTCAAAGGACTCGGATGAATTCATTAGGTTTATTATGGAGTTTTAAGTTTGCGTACGGTGTTGTAATGTTTTGTTAGGAGTTGTAAGGTGTCCTACGTTATACTAACATGCTTTTCAAAGCGGTAATGTGGCATACAGAGTCGTAAGATATTCTAAATTGTTGTACGATGTTCAAATGACTCGGACGAATTCATTAGGTTTATTATGGAGTTTTAATGGTTCGTACGGTGGTATAAGGTGTTCTCAAAAGATGTAACGCATCCTACATTATTCTAAATTGCTTTTCCTGTTGCTAATGTCGCATACAAAGTCGTAACAAGTCAGAGTGGTTGTCTGATGTTTAAAGGACTCGGACGAATTCATTAGGTTTACCATGGAGTTTTAAGTTTACGTACGGTATTGTAATGTGTTGTTAGGAGTTGTAAGGTGTCCTATGTTTACTAACATGATTTTCAAGGCGGTAATGTGGCATACAGAGTAGTAAGATATTTTAAATTGTTGTACGATGTTCAAAAGACTCGGACGAATTCATTAGATTTATTATGGAGTTTTAAGTTTACATGCGGTGTTGTAATGTTTTGTTAGGAGTTGTAAGGTGTCGTACGTTATACTAACATGCTTTTCAGGGCGGTAATGTGACATACAGAGTCGTAATATATTCTAAATTGTCGTACGATGTTCAAAGGACTCGAATGAATTCATTAGGTTTATTATGGAGTTTTAAGTTTACGTACGGTGTTGTAATGTTTTGTTAGGAGTTGTAAGTTGCCGTACGTTATACTAACATACTTTTCAAGGCGGTAATGTGGCATACAGAGTCGTAATATATTCTAAATTGTCGTACGATGTTCAAAGGACTCGGATGAATTCATTAGGTTTATTATGGAGTTTTAAGTTTGCGTACGGTGTTGTAATGTTTTGTTAGGAGTTGTAAGGTGTCCTACGTTATACTAACATGCTTTTCAAAGCGGTAATGTGGCATACAGAGTCGTAAGATATTCTAAATTGTTGTACGATGTTCAAATGACTCGGACGAATTCATTAGGTTTATTATGGAGTTTTAATGGTTCGTACGGTGGTGTAAGGTGTTCTCAAAAGATGTAACGCATCCTACATTATTCAAAATTGCTTTTCCTGTTGCTAATGTCGCATACAAAGTCGTAACAAGTCAGAGTGGTTGTCTGATGTTTAAAGGACTCGAACGAATTCATTAGGTTTACCATGGAGTTTTAAGTTTACGTACGATATTGTAATGTGTTGTTAGGAGTTGTAAGGTGTCCTATGTTATACTAACATGATTTTCAAGGCGGTAATGTGGCATACAGAGTAGTAAGATATTTTAAATTGTTGTACGATGTTCAAAAGACTCGGACGAATTCATTAGATTTATTATGGAGTTTTAAGTTTACGTGCGGTGTTGTAATGTTTTGTTAGGAGTTGTAAGGTGCCGTAGGTTATACTAACATGCTTTTCAGGGCGGTAATGTGGCATGCAGAGTCGTAATATATTCTAATTTGTCGTACGATGGTCAAAGGACTCAAATGAATTCATTAGGTTTATTATGGAGTTTTAAGTTTACGTACGGTGTTGTAATGTTTTGTTAGGAGTTGTAAGTTGCCGTACGTTATACTAACATACTTTTCAAGGCGGTAATGTGGCATACAGAGTCGTAATATATTCTAAATTGCCGTACGATGTTCAAAGGACTCGGATGAATTCATTAGGTTTATTATGGAGTTTTAAGTTTGCGTACGGTGTTGTAATGTTTTGTTAGGAGTTGTAAGGTGTCCTACGTTATACTAACATGCTTTTCAAAGCGGTAATGTGGCATACAGAGTCGTAAGATATTCTAAATTGTTGTACGATGTTCAAATGACTCGGACGAATTCATTAGGTTTATTATGGAGTTTTAATGGTTCGTACGGTGTTGTAATGTTTTGTTAGGAGTTGTAGGGTGTCCTACGTTATACTAACATGCTTTTCAAAGCGGTAATGTGGCATACAGAGTCGTAAGATATTCTAAATTGTTGTACGATGTTCAAATGACTCGGACGAATTCATTAGGTTTATTATGGAGTTTTAATGGTTCGTACGGTGGTGTAAGGTGTTCTCAAAAGATGTAACGCATCCTACATTATTCTAAATTGCTTTTCCTGTTGCTAATGTCGCATACAAAGTCGTAACAAGTCAGAGTGGTTGTCTGATGTTTAAAGGACTCGGACGAATTCATTAGGTTTACCATGGAGTTTTAAGTTTACGTACGGTATTGTAATGTGTTGTTAGGAGTTGTAAGGTGTCCTATGTTATAATAACATGATTTTCAAGGCGGTAATGTGGCATACAGAGTAGTAAGATATTTTAAATTGTTGTACGATGTTCAAAAGACTCGGACGAATTCATTAGATTTATTATGGAGTTTTAAGTTTACGTGCGGTGTTGTAATGTTTTGTTAGGAGTTGTAAGGTGCCGTACGTTATACTAACATGCTTTTCAGGGCGGTAATGTGGCATACAGAGTCGTAATATATTCTAAATTGTCGTACGATGTTCAAAGGACTCGAATGAATTCATTAGGTTTATTATGGAGTTTTAAGTTTACGTACGGTGTTGTAATGTTTTGTTACGAGTTGTAAGTTGCCGTACGTTATACTAACATACTTTTCAAGGCGGTAATGTGGCATACAGAGTCGTAATATATTCTAAATTGCCGTACGATGTTCAAAGGACTAGGATGAATTCATTAGGTTTATGATGGAGTTTTAAGTTTGCGTACGGTGTTGTAATGTTTTGTTAGGAGTTGTAAGGTGTCCTACGTTATACTAACATGCTTTTCAAAGCGGTAATGTGGCATACAGAGTCGTAAGATATTCTAAATTGTTGTACGATGTTCAAATGACTCGGACGAATTCATTAGGTTTATTATGGAGTTTTAATGGTTCGTACCGTGGTGTAAGGTGTTCTCAAAAGATGTAACGCATCCTACATTATTCTAAATTGCTTTTCCTGTTGCTAATGTCGCATACAAAGTCGTAACAAGTCAGAGTGGTTGTCTGATGTTTAAAGGACTTGGACGAATTCATTAGGTTTACCATGGAGTTTAAGTTTACGTACGGTATTGTAATGTGTTGTTAGGAGTTGTAAGGTGTCCTATGTTATACTAACATGATTTTCAAGGCGGTAATGTGGCATACAGAGTAGTAAGATATTTTAAATTGTTGTACGATGTTCAAAAGACTCGGACGAATTCATTAGATTTATTATGGAGTTTTAAGTTTACGTGCGGTGTTGTAATGTTTTGTTAGGAGTTGTAAGGTGCCGTACGTTATACTAATATGCTTTTCAGGGCGGTAATGTGGCATACAGAGTCGTAATATATTCTAAATTGTCGTACGATGTTCAAAGGACTCGAATGAATTCATTAGGTTTATTATGGAGTTTTAAGTTTACGTACGGTGTTGTAATGTTTTGTTACGAGTTGTAAGTTGCCGTACGTTATACTAACATACTTTTCAAGGCGGTAATGTGGCATACAGAGTCGTAATATATTCTAAATTGCCGTACGATGTTCAAAGGACTAGGATGAATTCATTAGGTTTATTATGGAGTTTTAAGTTTGCGTACGGTGTTGTAATGTTTTGTTAGGAGTTGTAAGGTGTCCTACGTTATACTTACATGCTTTTCAAAGCGGTAATGTGGCATACAGAGTCGTAAGATATTCTAAATTGTTGTACGATGTTCAAATGACTCGGACGAATTCATTAGGTTTATTATGGAGTTTTAATGGTTCGTACCGTGGTGTAAGGTGTTCTCAAAAGATGTAACGCATCCTACATTATTCTAAATTGCTTTTCCTGTTGCTAATGTCGCATACAAAGTCGTAACAAGTCAGAGTGGTTGTCTGATGTTTAAAGGACTTGGACGAATTCATTAGGTTTACCATGGAGTTTTAAGTTTACGTACGGTATTGTAATGTGTTGTTAGGAGTTGTAAGGTGTCCTATGTTATACTAACATGATTTTCAAGGTGGTAATGTGGCATACAGAGTAGTAAGATATTTTAAATTGTTGTACGATGTTCAAAAGACTCGGACGAATTCATTAGATTTATTATGGAGTTTTAAGTTTACGTGCGGTGTTGTAATGTTTTGTTAGGAGTTGTAAGGTGTCGTACGTTATACTAACATGCTTTTCAGGGCGGTAATGTGGCATACAGAGTCGTAATATATTCTAAATTGTCGTACGATGTTCAAAGGACTCGAATGAATTCATTAGGTTTATTATGGAGTTTTAAGTTTACGTACGGTGTTGTAATGTTTTGTTAGGAGTTGTAAGTTGCCGTACGTTATACTAACATACTTTTCAAGGCGGTAATGTGGCATACAGAGTCGTAATATATTCTAAATTGCCGTACGATGTTCAAAGGACTCGGATGAATTCATTAGGTTTATTATGGAGTTTTAAGTTTGCGTACGGTGTTGTAATGTTTTGTTAGGAGTTGTAAGGTGTCCTACGTTATACTAACATGCTTTTCAAAGCGGTAATGTGGCATACAGAGTCGTAAGATATTCTAAATTGTTGTACGATGTTCAAATGACTCGGACGAATTCATTAGGTTTATTATGGAGTTTTAATGGTTCGTACGGTGTTGTAATGTTTTGTTAGGAGTTGTAGGGTGTCCTACGTTATACTAACATGCTTTTCAAAGCGGTAATGTGGCATACAGAGTCGTAAGATATTCTAAATTGTTGTACGATGTTCAAATGACTCGGACGAATTCATTAGGTTTATTATGGAGTTTTAATGGTTCGTACGGTGGTGTAAGGTGTTCTCAAAAGATGTAACGCATCCTACATTATTCTAAATTGCTTTTCCTGTTGCTAATGTCGCATACAAAGTCGTAACAAGTCAGAGTGGTTGTCTGATGTTTAAAGGACTCGGACGAATTCATTAGGTTTACCATGGAGTTTTAAGTTTACGTACGGTATTGTAATGTGTTGTTAGGAGTTGTAAGGTGTCCTATGTTTACTAACATGATTTTCAAGGCGGTAATGTGGCATACAGAGTAGTAAGATATTTTAAATTGTTGTACGATGTTCAAAAGACTCGGACGAATTCATTAGATTTATTATGGAGTTTTAAGTTTACGTGCGGTGTTGTAATGTTTTGTTAGGAGTTGTAAGGTGCCGTACGTTATACTAACATGCTTTTCAGGGAGGTAATGTGGCATACAGAGTAGTAATATATTCTAAATTGTCGTACGATGTTCAAAGGACTCGAATGAATTCATTAGGTTTATTATGGAGTTTTAAGTTTACGTACGGTGTTGTAATGTTTTGTTACGAGTTGTAAGTTGCCGTACGTTATACTAACATACTTTTCAAGGCGGTAATGTGGCATACAGAGTCGTAATATATTCTAAATTGCCGTACGATGTTCAAAGGACTAGGATGAATTCATTAGGTTTATTATGGAGTTTTAAGTTTGCGTACGGTGTTGTAATGTTTTGTTAGGAGTTGTAAGGTGTCCTACGTTATACTAACATGCTTTTCAAAGCGGTAATGTGGCATACAGAGTCGTAAGATATTCTAAATTGTTGTACGATGTTCAAATGACTCGGACGAATTCATTAGGTTTATTATGGAGTTTTAATGGTTCGTACCGTGGTGTAAGGTGTTCTCAAAAGATGTAACGCATCCTACATTATTCTAAATTGCTTTTCCTGTTGCTAATGTCGCATACAAAGTCGTAACAAGTCAGAGTGGTTGTCTGATGTTTAAAGGACTTGGACGAATTCATTAGGTTTACCATGGAGTTTTAAGTTTACGTACGGTATTGTAATGTGTTGTTAGGAGTTGTAAGGTGTCCTATGTTATACTAACATGATTTTCAAGGCGGTAATGTGGCATACAGAGTAGTAAGATATTTTAAATTGTTGTACGATGTTCAAAAGACTCGGACGAATTCATTAGATTTATTATGGAGTTTTAAGTTTACGTGCGGTGTTGTAATGTTTTGTTAGGAGTTGTAAGGTGCCGTACGTTATACTAATATGCTTTTCAGGGCGGTAATGTGGCATACAGAGTCGTAATATATTCTAAATTGTCGTACGATGTTCAAAGGACTCGAATGAATTCATTAGGTTTATTATGCAGTTTTAAGTTTACGTACGGTGTTGTAATGTTTTGTTACGAGTTGTAAGTTGCCGTACGTTATACTAACATACTTTTCAAGGCGGTAATGTGGCATACAGAGTCGTAATATATTCTAAATTGCCGTACGATGTTCAAAGGACTAGGATGAATTCATTAGGTTTATTATGGAGTTTTAAGTTTGCGTACGGTGTTGTAATGTTTTGTTAGGAGTTGTAAGGTGTCCTACGTTATACTTACATGCTTTTCAAAGCGGTAATGTGGCATACAGAGTCGTAAGATAATCTAAATTGTTGTACGATGTTCAAATGACTCGGACGAATTCATTAGGTTTATTATGGAGTTTTAATGGTTCGTACCGTGGTGTAAGGTGTTCTCAAAAGATGTAACGCATCCTACATTATTCTAAATTGCTTTTCCTGTTGCTAATGTCGCATACAAAGTCGTAACAAGTCAGAGTGGTTGTCTGATGTTTAAAGGACTTGGACGAATTCATTAGGTTTACCATGGAGTTTTAAGTTTACGTACGGTATTGTAATGTGTTGTTAGGAGTTGTAAGGTGTCCTATGTTATACTAACATGATTTTCAAGGTGGTAATGTGGCATACAGAGTAGTAAGATATTTTAAATTGTTGTACGATGTTCAAAAGACTCGGACGAATTCATTAGATTTATTATGGAGTTTTAAGTTTACGTGCGGTGTTGTAATGTTTTGTTAGGAGTTGTAAGGTGCCGTACGTTATACTAACATGCTTTTCAGGGCGGTAATGTGGCATACAGAGTCGTAATATATTCTAAATTGTCGTACGATGTTCAAAGGACTCGAATGAATTCATTAGGTTTATTATGGAGTTTTAAGTTTACGTACGGTGTTGTAATGTTTTGTTACGAGTTGTAAGTTGCCGTACGTTATACTAACATACTTTTCAAGGCGGTAATGTGGCATACAGAGTCGTAATATATTCTAAATTGCCGTACGATGTTCAAAGGACTAGGATGAATTCATTAGGTTTATTATGGAGTTTTAAGTTTGCGTACGGTGTTGTAATGTTTTGTTAGGAGTTGTAAGGTGTCCTACGTTATACTAACATGCTTTTCAAAGCGGTAATGTGGCATACAGAGTCGTAAGATATTCTAAATTGTTGTACGATGTTCAAATGACTCGGACGAATTCATTAGGTTTATTATGGAGTTTTAATGGTTCGTACCGTGGTGTAAGGTGTTCTCAAAAGATGTAACGCATCCTACATTATTCTAAATTGCTTTTCCTATTGCTAATGTCGCATACAAAGTCGTAACAAGTCAGAGTGGTTGTCTGATGTTTAAAGGACTTGGACGAATTCATTAGGTTTACCATGGAGTTTTAAGTTTACGTACGGTATTGTAATGTGTTGTTAGGAGTTGTAAGGTGTCCTATGTTATACTAACATGATTTTCAAGGTGGTAATGTGGCATACAGAGTAGTAAGATATTTTAAATTGTTGTACGATGTTCAAAAGACTCGGACGAATTCATTAGATTTATTATGGAGTTTTAAGTTTACGTGCGGTGTTGTAATGTTTTGTTAGGAGTTGTAAGGTGCCGTACGTTATACTAACATGCTTTTCAGGGCGGTAATGTGGCATACAGAGTCGTAATATATTCTAAATTGTCGTACGATGTTCAAAGGACTCGAATGAATTCATTAGGTTTATTATGGAGTTTTAAGTTTACGTACGGTGTTGTAATGTTTTGTTACGAGTTGTAAGTTGCCGTACGTTATACTAACATACTTTTCAAGGCGGTAATGTGGCATACAGAGTCGTAATATATTCTAAATTGCCGTACGATGTTCAAAGGACTAGGATGAATTCATTAGGTTTATTATGGAGTTTTAAGTTTGCGTACGGTGTTGTAATGTTTTGTTAGGAGTTGTAAGGTGTCCTACGTTATACTAACATGCTTTTCAAAGCGGTAATGTGGCATACAGAGTCGTAAGATATTCTAAATTGTTGTACGATGTTCAAATGACTCGGACGAATTCATTAGGTTTATTATGGAGTTTTAATGGTTCGTACCGTGGTGTAAGGTGTTCTCAAAAGATGTAACGCATCCTACATTATTCTAAATTGCTTTTCCTATTGCTAATGTCGCATACAAAGTCGTAACAAGTCAGAGTGGTTGTCTGATGTTTAAAGGACTTGGACGAATTCATTAGGTTTACCATGGAGTTTTAAGTTTACGTACGGTATTGTAATGTGTTGTTAGGAGTTGTAAGGTGTCCTATGTTATACTAACATGATTTTCAAGGCGGTAATGTGGCATACAGAGTAGTAAGATATTTTAAATTGTTGTACGATGTTCAAAAGACTCGGACGAATTCATTAGATTTATTATGGAGTTTTAAGTTTACGTGCAGTGTTGTAATGTTTTGTTAGGAGTTGTAAGGTGCCGTACGTTATACTAACATGCTTTTCAGGGCGGTAATATGGCATACAGAGTCGTAATATATTCTAAATTGTCGTACGATGTTCAAAGGACTCGAATGAATTCATTAGGTTTATTATGGAGTTTTAAGTTTACGTACGGTGTTGTAATGTTTTGTTACGAGTTGTAAGTTGCCGTACGTTATACTAACATACTTTTCAAGGCGGTAATGTGGCATACAGAGTCGTAATATATTCTAAATTGCCGTACGATGTTCAAAGGACTAGGATGAATTCATTAGGTTTATTATGGAGTTTTAAGTTTGCGTACGGTGTTGTAATGTTTTGTTAGGAGTTGTAAGGTGTCCTACGTTATACTAACATGCTTTTCAAAGCGGTAATGTGGCATACAGAGTCGTAAGATATTCTAAATTGTTGTACGATGTTCAAATGACTCGGACGAATTCATTAGGTTTATTATGGAGTTTTAATGGTTCGTACCGTGGTGTAAGGTGTTCTCAAAAGATGTAACGCATCCTACATTATTCTAAATTGCTTTTCCTGTTGCTAATGTCGCATACAAAGTCGTAACAAGTCAGAGTGGTTGTCTGATGTTTAAAGGAATTGGACGAATTCATTAGGTTTACCATGGAGTTTTAAGTTTACGTACGGTATTGTAATGTGTTGTTAGGAGTTGTAAGGTGTCCTATGTTATACTAACATGATTTTCAAGGCGGTAATGTGGCATACAGAGTAGTAAGATATTTTAAATTGTTGTACGATGTTCAAAAGACTCGGACGAATTCATTAGATTTATTATGGAGTTTTAAGTTTACGTGCGGTGTTGTAATGTTTTGTTAGGAGTTGTAAGGTGCCGTACGTTATACTAACATGCTTTTCAGGGCGGTAATGTGGCATACAGAGTCGTAATATATTCTAAATTGTCGTACGATGTTCAAAGGACTCGAATGAATTCATTAGGTTTATTATGGAGTTTTAAGTTTACGTACGGTGTTGTAATGTTTTGTTACGAGTTGTAAGTTGCCGTACGTTATACTAACATACTTTTCAAGGCGGTAATGTGGCATACAAAGTCGTAATATATTCTAAATTGTCGTACGATGTTCAAAGGACTAGGATGAATTCATTAGGTTTATTATGGAGTTTTAAGTTTGCGTACGGTGTTGTAATGTTTTGTTAGGAGTTGTAAGGTGTCGTACGTTATACTAACATGCTTTTCAAAGCGGTAATGTGGCATACAGAGTCGTAAGATATTCTAAATTGTTGTACGATGTTCAAATGACTCGGACGAATTCATTAGGTTTATTATGGAGTTTTAATGGTTCGTACCGTGGTGTAAGGTGTTCTCAAAAGATGTAACGCATCCTACATTATTCTAAATTGCTTTTCCTGTTGCTAATGTCGCATACAAAGTCGTAACAAGTCAGAGTGTTTGTCGGATGTTTAAAGGACTTGGACGAATTCATTAGGTTTACCATGGAGTTTTAAGTTTATGTACGGTATTGTAATGTGTTGTTAGGAGTTGTAAGGTGTCCTATGTTATACTAACATGATTTTCAAGGTGGTAATGTGGCATACAGAGTAGTAAGATATTTTAAATTGTTGTACGATGTTCAAAAGACTCGGACGAATTCATTAGATTTATTATGGAGTTTTAAGTTTACGTGCGGTGCTGTAATGTTTTGTTAGGAGTTGTAAGGTGCCGTACGTTATACTAACATGCTTTTCAGGGCGGTAATGTGGCATACAGAGTCGTAATATATTCTAAATTGTCGTACGATGTTCAAAGGACTCGAATGAATTCATTAGGTTTATTATGGAGTTTTAAGTTTACGTACGGTGTTGTAATGTTTTGTTACGAGTTGTAAGTTGCCGTACGTTATACTAACATACTTTTCAAGGCGGTAATGTGGCATACAGAGTCGTAATATATTCTAAATTGCCGTACGATGTTCAAAGGACTAGGATGAATTCATTAGGTTTATTATGGAGTTTTAAGTTTGCGTACGGTGTTGTAATGTTTTGTTAGGAGTTGTAAGGTGTCCTACGTTATACTAACATGCTTTTCAAAGCGGTAATGTGGCATACAGAGTCGTAAGATATTCTAAATTGTTGTACGATGTTCAAATGACTCGGACGAATTCATTAGGTTTATTATGGAGTTTTAATGGTTCGTACCGTGGTGTAAGGTGTTCTCAAAAGATGTAACGCATCCTACATTATTCTAAATTGCTTTTCCTATTGCTAATGTCGCATACAAAGTCGTAACAAGTCAGAGTGGTTGTCTGAGGTTTAAAGGACTTGGACGAATTCATTAGGTTTACCATGGAGTTTTAAGTTTACGTACGGTATTGTAATGTGTTGTTAGGAGTTGTAAGGTGTCCTATGTTATACTAACATGATTTTCAAGGCGGTAATGTGGCATACAGAGTAGTAAGATATTTTAAATTGTTGTACGATGTTCAAAAGACTCGGACGAATTCATTAGATTTATTATGGAGTTTTAAGTTTACGTGCGGTGTTGTAATGTTTTGTTAGGAGTTGTAAGGTGCCGTACGTTATACTAACATGTTTTTCAGGGCGGTAATATGGCATACAGAGTCGTAATATATTCTAAATTGTCGTACGATGTTCAAAGGACTCGAATGAATTCATTAGGTTTATTATGGAGTTTTAAGTTTACGTACGGTGTTGTAATGTTTTGTTACGAGTTGTAAGTTGCCGTACGTTATACTAACATACTTTTCAAGGCGGTAATGTGGCATACAGAGTCGTAATATATTCTAAATTGCCGTACGATGTTCAAAGGACTAGGATGAATTCATTAGGTTTATTATGGAGTTTTAAGTTTGCGTACGGTGTTGTAATGTTTTGTTAGGAGTTGTAAGGTGTCCTACGTTATACTAACATGCTTTTCAAAGCGGTAATGTGGCATACAGAGTCGTAAGATATTCTAAATTGTTGTACGATGTTCAAATGACTCGGACGAATTCATTTGGTTTATTATGGAGTTTTAATGGTTCGTACCGTGGTGTAAGGTTTTCTCAAAAGATGTAACGCATCCTACATTATTCTAAATTGCTTTTCCTGTTGCTAATGTCGCATACAAAGTCGTAACAAGTCAGAGTGGTTGTCTGATGTTTAAAGGACTTGGACGACATCATTAGGTTTACCATGGAGTTTTAAGTTTACGTACGGTATTGTAATGTGTTGTTAGGAGTTGTAAGGTGTCCTATGTTATACTAACATGATTTTCAAGGCGGTAATGTGGCATACAGAGTAGTAAGATATTTTAAATTGTTGTACGATGTTCAAAAGACTCGGACGAATTCATTAGATTTATTATGGAGTTTTAAGTTTACGTGCGGTGTTGTAATGTTTTGTTAGGAGTTGTAAGGTGCCGTACGTTATACTAACATGCTTTTCAGGGCGGTAATGTGGCATACAGAGTCGTAATATATTCTAATTTGTCGTACGATGTTCAAAGGACTCGAATGAATTCATTAGGTTTATTATGGAGTTTTAAGTTTACGTACGGTGTTGTAATGTTTTGTTAGGAGTTGTAAGGTGCCGTACGTTATACTAACATGATTTTCAAGGCGTTAATCTGGCATACAGAGTCGTAAGATATTCTAAATTGTTGTACGATGTTCAAATGACTCGGACGAATTCATTAGGTTTATTATGGAGTTTTAATGGTCCGTACGGTGGTGTAAGGTGTTCTCAAAAGATGTAACGCATCCTACATTATTCTAAATTGCTTTTCCTGTGGCTAATGTCGCATACAAAGTCGTAACAAGTCAGAGTGGTTGTCTGATGTTTAAAGGACTCGGACGAATTCATTAGGTTTACCATGGAGTTTTAAGTTTACGTACGGTATTGTAATGTGTTGTTAGGAGTTGTAAGGTGTCCTATATTATACTAACATGATTTTCAAGGCGGTAATGTGGCATACAGAGTAGTAAGATATTCTAAATTGTTGTACGATGTTCAAAAGACTCGGACGAATTCATTAGATTTATTATGGAGTTTTAAGTTTACGTGCGGTGTTGTAATGTTTTATTAGGAGTTGTAAGGTGCCGTACGTTATACTAACATGCTTTTCAGGGCGGTAATGTGGCATACAGAGTCGTAATATACTGTAAATTGTCGTATGATGTTCAAAGGACTCGGATGAATTAATTAGGTTTATTATGGAGTTTTAAGTTTACGTACGGTGTTGTAATGTTTTGTTAGGAGTTGTAAGGTGTCCTACGTTATACTAACATGATTTTCAAAGCGGTAATGTGGCATACAAAGTCGTAAGATATTCTAAATTGTTGTACGATGTTCAAATGTCTCGGACGAATTCATTAGGTTTATTATGGAGTTTTAATGGTTCGTACGGTGGTGTAAGGTGTTCTCAAAAGATGTAACGCATCCTACATTATTCTAAATTGCTTTTCCTGTTGCTAATGTCGCATACAAAGTCGTAACAAGTCAGAGTGGTTGTCTGATGTTTAAAGGACTCGGACGAATTCATTAGGTTTACCATGGAGTTTTAAGTTTACGTACGGTATTGTAATGTGTTGTTAGGAGTTGTAAGGTGTCCTATGTTATACTAACATGATTTTCAAGGCAGTAATGTGGCATACAGAGTAGTAAGATATTCTAAGTTGTTGTACGATGTTCAAAAGACTCGGACGAATTCATTAGATTTATTATGGAGGTTTAAGTTTACGTGCGGTGTTGTAATGTTTTGTTAGGAGTTGTAAGGTGCCGTACGTTATACTAACATGCTTTTCAGGGCGGTAATGTGGCATACAGAGTCGTAATATATTCTAAATTGCCGTACGATGTTCAAAGGACTCGGATGAATCATTAGGTTTATTATGGAGTTTTAAGTTTGCGTACGGTGTTGTAATGTTTTGTTAGGAGTTGTAAGGTGTCCTACGTTATACTAACATGCTTTTCAAAGCGGTAATGTGGCATACAGAGTCGTAAGATATTCTAAATTGTTGTACGATGTTCAAATGACTCGGACGAATTCATTAGGTTTATTATAGAGTTTTAATGGTTCGTACGGTGGTGTAAGGTGTTCTCAAAAGATGTAACGCATCCTACATTATTCTAAATTGCTTTTCCTGTTGCTAATGTCGCATAAAAGTCGTAACAAGTCAGAGTGGTTGTCTGATGTTTAAAGGACTCGGACGAATTCATTAGGTTTACCATGGAGTTTTAAGTTTACGTACGGTATTGTAATGTGTTGTTAGGAGTTGTAAGGTGTCCTATGTTATACTAACATGATTTTCAAGGCGGTAATGTGGCATACAGAGTAGTAAGATATTCTAAATTGTTGTACGATGTTCAAAAGACTCGGACGAATTCATTAGATTTATTATGGAGTTTTAAGTTTACGTGCGGTGTTGTAATGTTTTGTTAGGAGTTGTAAGGTGCCGTACGTTATACTAACATGCTTTTCAGGGCGGTAATGTGGCATACAGAGTCGTAATATATTCTAAGTTGTCGTACGATGTTCAAAGGACTCGAATGAATTCATTAGGTTTATTATGGAGTTTTAAGTTTACGTACGGTGTTGTAATGTTTTGTTAGGAGTTGTAAGTTGCCGTACGTTATACTAAGATACTTTTCAAGACGGTAATGTGGCATACAGAGTCGTAATATATTCTAAATTGTCGTACGATGTTCAAAGGACTCGGATGAATTCATTAGGTTTATTATGGAGTTTTAAGTTTGCGTACGGTGTTGTAATGTTTTGTTAGGAGTTGTAAGGTGTCCTACGTTATGCTAACATGCTTTTCAGAGCGGTAATATGGCATACAGAGTCGTAAGATATTCTAAATTGTTGTACGATGTTCAAATGACTCGGACGAATTCATTAGGTTTAGTATGGTGTTTTAATGTTTCGTACGGTGGTGAAAGGTGTTCTTAAAAGATCTAACGCATCCTACATTATTCTAAATTGCTTTTCCTATTGCTAATGTCGCATACAAAGTCGTAACAAGTCAGAGTGGTTGTCTGATGTTTAAAGGACTCGGACGAATTCATTAGGTTTACCATGGAGTTTTAAGTTTACGTACGGTATTGTAATGTGTTGTTAGGAGTTGTAAGGTGTCCTATGTTATACTAACATGATTTTCAAGGCAGTAATGTGGCATACAGAGTAGTAAGATATTCTAAGTTGTTGTACGATGTTCAAAAGACTCGGACGAATTCATTAGATTTATTATGGAGGTTTAAGTTTACGTGCGGTGTTGTAATGTTTTGTTAGGAGTTGTAAGGTGCCGTACGTTATACTAACATGCTTTTCAGGGCGGTAATGTGGCATACAGAGTCGTAATATATTCTAAATTGCCGTACGATGTTCAAAGGACTCGGATGAATCATTAGGTTTATTATGGAGTTTTAAGTTTGCGTACGGTGTTGTAATGTTTTGTTAGGAGTTGTAAGGTGTCCTACGTTATACTAACATGCTTTTCAAAGCGGTAATGTGGCATACAGAGTCGTAAGATATTCTAAATTGTTGTACGATGTTCAAATGACTCGGACGAATTCATTAGGTTTATTATAGAGTTTTAATGGTTCGTACGGTGGTGTAAGGTGTTCTCAAAAGATGTAACGCATCCTACATTATTCTAAATTGCTTTTCCTGTTGCTAATGTCGCATACAAAGTCGTAACAAGTCAGAGTGGTTGTCTGATGTTTAAAGGACTCGGACGAATTCATTAGGTTTACCATGGAGTTTTAAGTTTACGTACGGTATTGTAATGTGTTGTTAGGAGTTGTAAGGTGTCCTATGTTATACTAACATGATTTTCAAGGCAGTAATGTGGCATACAGAGTAGTAAGATATTCTAAGTTGTTGTACGATGTTCAAAAGACTCGGACGAATTCATTAGATTTATTATGGAGGTTTAAGTTTACGTGCGGTGTTGTAATGTTTTGTTAGGAGTTGTAAGGTGCCGTACGTTATACTAACATGCTTTTCAGGGCGGTAATGTGGCATACAGAGTCGTAATATATTCTAAATTGCCGTACGATGTTCAAAGGACTCGGATGAATCATTAGGTTTATTATGGAGTTTTAAGTTTGCGTACGGTGTTGTAATGTTTTGTTAGGAGTTGTAAGGTGTCCTACGTTATACTAACATGCTTTTCAAAGCGGTAATGTGGCATACAGAGTCGTAAGATATTCTAAATTGTTGTACGATGTTCAAATGACTCGGACGAATTCATTAGGTTTATTATAGAGTTTTAATGGTTCGTACGGTGGTGTAAGGTGTTCTCAAAAGATGTAACGCATCCTACATTATTCTAAATTGCTTTTCCTGTTGCTAATGTCGCATAAAAGTCGTAACAAGTCAGAGTGGTTGTCTGATGTTTAAAGGACTCGGACGAATTCATTAGGTTTACCATGGAGTTTTAAGTTTACGTACGGTATTGTAATGTGTTGTTAGGAGTTGTAAGGTGTCCTATGTTATACTAACATGATTTTCAAGGCGGTAATGTGGCATACAGAGTAGTAAGATATTCTAAATTGTTGTACGATGTTCAAAAGACTCGGACGAATTCATTAGATTTATTATGGAGTTTTAAGTTTACGTGCGGTGTTGTAATGTTTTGTTAGGAGTTGTAAGGTGCCGTACGTTATACTAACATGCTTTTCAGGGCGGTAATGTGGCATACAGAGTCGTAATATATTCTAAGTTGTCGTACGATGTTCAAAGGACTCGAATGAATTCATTAGGTTTATTATGGAGTTTTAAGTTTACGTACGGTGTTGTAATGTTTTGTTAGGAGTTGTAAGTTGCCGTACGTTATACTAAGATACTTTTCAAGACGGTAATGTGGCATACAGAGTCGTAATATATTCTAAATTGTCGTACGATGTTCAAAGGACTCGGATGAATTCATTAGGTTTATTATGGAGTTTTAAGTTTGCGTACGGTGTTGTAATGTTTTGTTAGGAGTTGTAAGGTGTCCTACGTTATGCTAACATGCTTTTCAGAGCGGTAATATGGCATACAGAGTCGTAAGATATTCTAAATTGTTGTACGATGTTCAAATGACTCGGACGAATTCATTAGGTTTAGTATGGTGTTTTAATGTTTCGTACGGTGGTGAAAGGTGTTCTTAAAAGATCTAACGCATCCTACATTATTCTAAATTGCTTTTCCTATTGCTAATGTCGCATACAAAGTCGTAACAAGTCAGAGTGGTTGTCTGATGTTTAAAGGACTCGGACGAATTCATTAGGTTTACCATGGAGTTTTAAGTTTACGTACGGTATTGTAATGTGTTGTTAGGAGTTGTAAGGTGTCCTATGTTATACTAACATGATTTTCAAGGCAGTAATGTGGCATACAGAGTAGTAAGATATTCTAAGTTGTTGTACGATGTTCAAAAGACTCGGACGAATTCATTAGATTTATTATGGAGGTTTAAGTTTACGTGCGGTGTTGTAATGTTTTGTTAGGAGTTGTAAGGTGCCGTACGTTATACTAACATGCTTTTCAGGGCGGTAATGTGGCATACAGAGTCGTAATATATTCTAAATTGCCGTACGATGTTCAAAGGACTCGGATGAATCATTAGGTTTATTATGGAGTTTTAAGTTTGCGTACGGTGTTGTAATGTTTTGTTAGGAGTTGTAAGGTGTCCTACGTTATACTAACATGCTTTTCAAAGCGGTAATGTGGCATACAGAGTCGTAAGATATTCTAAATTGTTGTACGATGTTCAAATGACTCGGACGAATTCATTAGGTTTATTATAGAGTTTTAATGGTTCGTACGGTGGTGTAAGGTGTTCTCAAAAGATGTAACGCATCCTACATTATTCTAAATTGCTTTTCCTGTTGCTAATGTCGCATACAAAGTCGTAACAAGTCAGAGTGGTTGTCTGATGTTTAAAGGACTCGGACGAATTCATTAGGTTTACCATGGAGTTTTAAGTTTACGTACGGTATTGTAATGTGTTGTTAGGAGTTGTAAGGTGTCCTATGTTATACTAACATGATTTTCAAGGCGGTAATGTGGCATACAGAGTAGTAAGATATTCTAAATTGTTGTACGATGTTCAAAAGACTCGGACGAATTCATTAGATTTATTATGGAGTTTTAAGTTTACGTGCGGTGTTGTAATGTTTTGTTAGGAGTTGTAAGGTGCCGTACGTTATACTAACATGCTTTTCAGGGCGGTAATGTGGCATACAGAGTCGTAATATATTCTAAGTTGTCGTACGATGTTCAAAGGACTCGAATGAATTCATTAGGTTTATTATGGAGTTTTAAGTTTACGTACGGTGTTGTAATGTTTTGTTAGGAGTTGTAAGTTGCCGTACGTTATACTAAGATACTTTTCAAGACGGTAATGTGGCATACAGAGTCGTAATATATTCTAAATTGTCGTACGATGTTCAAAGGACTCGGATGAATTCATTAGGTTTATTATGGAGTTTTAAGTTTGCGTACGGTGTTGTAATGTTTTGTTAGGAGTTGTAAGGTGTCCTACGTTATACTAACATGCTTTTCAAAGCGGTAATATGGCATACAGAGTTGTAAGATATTCTAAATTGTTGTACGATGTTCAAATGACTCGGACGAATTCATTAGGTTTAGTATGGTGTTTTAATGTTTCGTACGGTGGTGAAAGGTGTTCTTAAAAGATGTAACGCATCCTACATTATTCTAAATTGCTTTTCCTATTGCAAATGTTGCATACAAAGTCGTAACAAGTCCTGAGTGGTCGTCTAATGTTTAATTGACTCAGACGAATTCATTAGGTTTACTATGGAGTTTTAAGTTTACGTACGGTATTGTAATGTGTTGTTAGGAGTTGTAAGGTGTCCTACGTTATACTAACATGATTTTCAAGGCGGTAATGTGGCATACAGAGTAGTAAGATATTTTAAATTGTTGTACGATGTTCAAAAGACTCGGACGAATTCATTAGATTTATTACGGAGTTTTAAGTTTACGTGCGGTGTTGTAATGTTTTGTTAGGAGTTGTAAGGTGCCGTACGTTATACTAACATGCTTTTCAGGGCGGTAATGTGGCATACAGAGTCGTAATATATTCTAAATTGTCGTACGATGTTCAAAGGACTCGAATGAATTCATTAGGTTTATTATGGAGTTTTAAGTTTACGTACGGCGTTGTAATGTTTTGTTACGAGTTGTAAGTTGCCGTACGTTATACTAACATACTTTTCAAGGCGGTAATGTGGCATACAGAGTCGTAATATATTCTAAATTGCCGTACGATGTTCAAAGGACTCGGATGAATTCATTAGGTTTATTATGGAGTTTTAAGTTTGCGTACGGTGTTGTATTGTTTTGTTAGGAGTTGTAAGGTGTTCTACGTTATACTAACATGCTTTTCAAAGCGGTAATGTGGCATACAGAGTCGTAAGATATTCTAAATTGTTGTACGATGTTCAAATGACTCGGACGAATTCATTAGGTTTATTATGGAGTTTTAATGGTTCGTACGGTGGTGTAAGGTGTTCTCAAAAGATGTAACGCATCCTACATTATTCTAAATTGCTTTTCCTGTTACTAATGTCGCATACAAAGTCGTAGCAAGTCAGAGTGGTTGTCTGATGTTAAAAGGACTCGGACGAATTCATTAGGTTTACCATGGAGTTTTAAGTTTACGTACGGTATTGTAATGTGTTGTTAGGAGTTGTAAGGTGTCCTATGTTATACTAACATGATTTTCAAGGCGGTAATGTGGCATACAGAGTAGTAAGATATTTTAAATTGTTGTACGATGTTCAAAAGACTCGGACGAATTCATTAGATTTATTATGGAGTTTTAAGTTTACGTGCGGTGTTGTAATGTTTTGTTACGAGTTGTAAGGTGCCGTACGTTATACTAACATGCTTTTCAGGGCGGTAATGTGGCATACAGAGTCGTAATATACTGTAAATTGTCGTATGATGTTCAAAGGACTCGGATGAATTAATTAGGTTTATTATGGAGTTTTAAGTTTACGTACGGTGTTGTAATGTTTTGTTAGGAGTTGTAAGGTGTCCTACATTATACTAACATGCTTTTCAAAGCGGTAATGTGGCATACAAAGTCGTAAGATATTCTAAATTGTTGTACGATGTTCAAATGTCTCGGACGAATTCATTAGGTTTATTATGGTGTTTTAATGTTTCGTACGGTGGTGTAAGGTGTTCTCAAAAGATGTAACCCATCCTACATTGTTCTAAATTGCTTTTCCTGTTGCTAATGTCGCATACAAAGTCGTAACAAGTCCTGAGTGGTCGTCTGATGTTTAATGGACTCGGACGAATTCATTAGGTTTACCATGGAGTTTTAAGTTTACGTACGGTATTGTAATGTGTTGTTAGGAGTTGTAAGGTGTCCTATGTTATACTAACATGATTTTCAAGGCAGTAATGTGGCATACAGAGTAGTAAGATATTCTAAGTTGTTGTACGATGTTCAAAAGACTCGGACGAATTCATTAGATTTATTATGGAGTTTTAAGTTTACGTGCGGTGTTGTAATGTTTTGTTAGGAGTTGTAAGGTGCCGTACCATGCTTTTCAGGGCGGTAATGTGGCATACAGAGTCGTAATATATTCTAAATTGCCGTACGACGTTCAAAGGACTCGGATGAATCATTAGGTTTATTATGGAGTTTTAAGTTTGCGTACGGAGTTGTAATGTTTTGTTAGGAGTTGTAAGGTGTCCTACGTTATACTAACATGCTTTTCAAAGCGGTAATGTGGCATACAGAGTCGTAAGATATTCTAAATTGTTGTACGATGTTCAAATGACTCGGACGAATTCATTAGGTTTATTATGGAGTTTTAATGGTTCGTACGGTGGTGTAAGGTGTTCTCAAAAGATGTAACGCATCCTACATTATTCTAAATTGCTTTTCCTGTTGCTAATGTCGCATACAAAGTCGTAACAAGTCAGAGTGGTTGTCTGATGTTTAAAGGACTCGGACGAATTCATTAGGTTTACCATGGAGTTTTAAGTTTACGTACGGTATTGTAATGTGTTGTTAGGAGTTGTAAGGTGTCCTATGTTATACTAACATGATTTTCAAGGCGGTAATGTGGCATACAGAGTAGTAAGATATTCTAAATTGTTGTACGATGTTCAAAAGACTCGGACGAATTCATTAGATTTATTATGGAGTTTTAAGTTTACGTGCGGTGTTGTAATGTTTTGTTAGGAGTTGTAAGGTGCCGTACGTTATACTAACATGCTTTTCAGGGCGGTAATGTGGCATACAGAGTCGTAATATATTCTAAGTTGTCGTACGATGTTCAAAGGACTCGAATGAATTCATTAGGTTTATTATGGAGTTTTAAGTTTACGTACGGTGTTGTAATGTTTTGTTAGGAGTTGTAAGTTGCCGTACGTTATACTAAGATACTTTTCAAGACGGTAATGTGGCATACAGAGTCGTAATATATTCTAAATTGTCGTACGATGTTCAAAGGACTCGGATGAATTCATTAGGTTTATTATGGAGTTTTAAGTTTGCGTACGGTGTTGTAATGTTTTGTTAGGAGTTGTAAGGTGTCCTACGTTATACTAACATGCTTTTCAGAGCGGTAATATGGCATACAGAGTCGTAAGATATTCTAAATTGTTGTACGATGTTCAAATGACTCGGACGAATTCATTAGGTTTAGTATGGTGTTTTAATGTTTCGTACGGTGGTGAAAGGTGTTCTTAAAAGATGTAACGCATCCTACATTATTCTAAATAGCTTTTCCTGTTGCGAATGTTTAATGGACTCAGACGAATTCATTAGGTTTACTATGGAGTTTTAAGTTTACGTACGGTATTGTAATGTGTTGTTAGGAGTTGTAAGGTGTCCTACGTTATACTAACATGATTTTCAAGGCGGTAATGTGGCATACAGAGTCGTAAGATATTTAAATTGTTGTACGATGTTCAAATGACTCGGACGAATTCATTAGGTTTATTATGGAGTTTTAAGTTTACGTACGGTGTTGTAATATTTTTTTAGGAGTTGTAAGGTGCCGTACGTTATACTAACCTGCTTTTCAAGGCGGTAATGTGGCATACAGAGTCGTAATATATTCTAAATTGTCGTAGGATGTTCAAAGGACTCGGATGAATTAATTAGGTTTATTATGGTGTTTTAAGTTTACGTACGGTGTTGTAATGTTTTGTTAGGAGTTGTAAGGTGTCCTACGTTATACTAACATGCTTTTCAAAGCGGTAATGTGGCATACATAGTCGTAAGATATTCTAAATTGTTGTACGATGTTCAAATGACTCGGACGAATTCATTAGGTTTAGTATGGTGTTTTAATGTTTCGTACGTTGGTGAAAGGTGTTCTTAAAAGATGTAACGCATCCTACATTATTCTAAATTGCTTTTCCTGTTGCTAATGCCGCATACAAAGTCGTAACAACTCCGAGTGGTTGTCTGATGTTTAAAGGACTCGGACGAATTCATTAGGTTTACCATGGAGTTTTAAGTTTACGTACGGTATTGTAATGTGTTGTTATGAGTTGTAAGGTGTCCTATGTTATACTAATATGATTTTCAAGGGGGTAATGTGGCATACAGAGTAGTAAGATATTATAAATTGTTGTACGATGTTCAAAAGACTCGGACGAATTCATTAGATTAATTATGGAGTTTTAAGTTTACGTACGGTGTTGTAATATTTTGTTAGGAGTTGTAAGGTGCCGTACATTATACTAACATGCTTTTCAGGGCGGTAATGTGGCATACAGAGTCGTAATATATTCGAAATTGTCGAACGATGTTCAAAGGACTCGAATGAATTCATTAGGTTTATTATGGAGTTTTAAGTTTACGTACGGTGTTGTAATGTTTTGTTAGGAGTTGTAAGTTGCCGTACGTTATACTAACATACTTTTCAAGGCGGTAATGTGGCATACAGAGTCGTAATATATTCTAAATTGTCGTACGATGTTCAAAGGACTCAGATGAATTCATTAGGTTTATTATGGAGTTTTAAGTTTCCGTACGGTGTTGTAATGTTTTGTTAGGAGTTGTAAGGTGTCGTACGTTATACTAACATGCTTTTCAGGGCGGTAATGTGGCATACAGAGTCGTAATATATTATAAATTGTCGTACGATGTTCAAAGGACTCGAATGAATTCATTAGGTTTATTATGGAGTTTTAAGTTTACGTACGGTGTTGTATTGTTTTGTTAGGATTTGTAAGTTGTCGTACGTTATACTAACATACTTTTCAAGGCGGTAATGTGGCATACATAGTCGTAATATATTCTAAATTGTCGTACGATGTTCAAAGGACTCGGATGAATTCATTAGGTTTATTATGGAGTTTTAAGTTTGCGTACGGTGTTTTAATGTTTTGTTAGGAGTTGAAAGTTTTCCTACGTTATACTAACATGCTTTTCAAAGCGGTAATGTGGCATACAGAGTCGTAAGATATTTTAAATTGTTGTACAATGTTCAAATGACTCGGACGAATTCATTAGGTTTAGTATGGTGTTTTAATGTTTCGTACCGTGGTGAAAGGTGTTCTTAAAAGATGTAACGCATCCTACATTATTCTAAATTGCTTTTCCTGTTGCGAATGTTGCATACAAAGTCGTAACAAGTCCTGAGTGGTCGTCTAATGTTTAATGGACTCAGACGAATTCATTAGGTTTACTATGGAGTTTTAAGTTTACGTACGGTATTGTAATGTGTTGTTAGGAGTTGTAAGGTGTCCTACGTTATACTAACATGCTTTTCAGGGCGGTAATGTGGCATACAGAGTCGTAATATATTCTAAATTGTCATACGATGTTCAAAGGACTCGAATGAATTCATTAGGTTTATTATGGAGTTTTAAGTTTAGGTACGGTGTTGTATTGTTTTGTTAGGAGTTGTAAGTTGCCGTATGTTATACTAACATACTTTTCAAGGCGGTAATGTGGCATACAGAGTCGTAATATATTCTAAATTGTCGTACGATGTTCAAAGGAATCGGATGAATTCATTAGGTTTATTATAGAGTTTTATGTTTGCGTACGGTGTTGTAATGTTTTGTTAGGAGTTGTAAGGTGTCCTACGTTATACTAACATGCTTTTCAAAGCGGTAATGTGGCATACAGAGTCGTAAGATATTCTAAATTGTTGTACGATGTTCAAATGACTCGGACGAATTCATTAGGTTTATTATGGAGTTTTAATGGTTCGTACGGTGGTGTAAGGTGTTCTCAAAAGATGTAACGCATCCTACATTATTCTAAATTGCTTTTCCTGTTGCTAATGCCGCATACAAAGTCGTAACAAGTCCGAGTGGTTGTCTGATGTTTAAAGGACTCGGACGAATTCATTAGGTTTACCATGGAGTTTTAAGTTTACGTACGGTATTGTAATGTGTTGTTATGAGTTGTAAGGTGTCCTATGTTATACTAATATGATTTTCAAGGGGGTAATGTGGCATACAGAGTAGTAAGATATTATAAATTGTTGTACGATGTTCAAAAGACTCGGACGAATTCATTAGATTTATTATGGAGTTTTAAGTTTACGTACGGTGTTGTAATGTTTTGTTAGGAGTTGTAAGGTGCCGTACATTATACTAACATGCTTTTCAGGGCGGTAATGTGGCATACAGAGTCGTAATATATTCTAAATTGTCGTACGATGTTCAAAGGACTCGAATGAATTCATTAGGTTTATTATGGAGTTTTAAGTTTACGTACGGTGTTGTATTGTTTTGTTAGGATTTGTAAGTTGTCGTACGTTATACAAACATACTTTTCAAGGCGGTAATGTGGCATACATAGTCGTAATATATTCTAAATTGTCATACGATGTTCAAAGGACTCGGATGAATTCATTAGGTTTATTATGGAGTTTTAAGTTTGCGTACGGTGTTTTAATGTTTTGTTAGGAGTTGAAAGTTGTCCTACGTTATACTAACATGCTTTTCAAAGCGGTAATGTGGCATACAGAGTCGTAAGATATTTTAAATTGTTGTACGATGTTCAAATGACTCGGACGAATTCATTAGGTTTAGTATGGAGTTTTAATGTTTCGTACGGTGGCGAAAGGTGTTCTCAAAAGTTGTAACGCATCCTACATTATTCTAAATTGCTTTTCCTATTGCGAATGTTGCATACAAAGTCGTAACAAGTCCTGAGTGGTCGTCTAATGTATAATGGACTCAGACGAATTCATTAGGTTTACTATGGAGTTTTAATTTTACGTACGGTATTGTAATGTGTTGTTAGGAGTTGTAAGGTGACCTACGTTATACTAACATGATTTTCAAGGCGGTAATGTGGCATACAGAGTCGTAAGATTTTTAAATTGTTGTACGATGTTCAAATGACTCGGACAAATTCATTAGGTTTATTATGGAGTTTTAAGTTTACATACGGTGTTGTAATGTTTTTTTAGGAGTTGTAAGTTGCCGTACGTTATACTAACATGCTTTTCAAAGCGGTAATTTGGCATACAGAGTCGTAAGACATTTTAAATTGTTGTACAATGTTCAAATGACTCGGACGAATTCATTAGGTTTAGTATGGTGTTTTAATGTTTCGTACCGTGGTGAAAGGTGTTCTTAAAAGATGTAACGCATCCTACATTATTCTAAATTGCTTTTCCTGTTGCGAATGTTGCATACAAAGTCGTAACAAGTCCTGAGTGGTCGTCTAATGTTTAATGGACTCAGACGAATTCATTAGGTTTACTATGGAGTTTTAAGTTTACGTACGGTATTGTAATGTGTTGTTAGGAGTTGTAAGGTGTCCTACGTTATACTAACATGCTTTTCAGGGCGGTAATGTGGCATACAGAGTCGTAATATATTCTAAATTGTCATACGATGTTCAAAGGACTCGAATGAATTCATTAGGTTTATTATGGAGTTTTAAGTTTAGGTACGGTGTTGTATTGTTTTGTTAGGAGTTGTAAGTTGCCGTATGTTATACTAACATACTTTTCAAGGCGGTAATGTGGAATACAGAGTCGTAATATATTCTAAATTGTCGTACGATGTTCAAAGGAATCGGATGAATTCATTAGGTTTATTATAGAGTTTTATGTTTGCGTACGGTGTTGTAATGTTTTGTTAGGAGTTGTAAGGTGTCCTACGTTATACTAACATGCTTTTCAAAGCGGTAATGTGGCATACAGAGTCGTAAGATATTCTAAATTGTTGTACGATGTTCAAATGACTCGGACGAATTCATTAGGTTTATTATGGAGTTTTAATGGTTCGTACGGTGGTGTAAGGTGTTCTCAAAAGATGTAACGCATCCTACATTATTCTAAATTGCTTTTCCTGTTGCTAATGCCGCATACAAAGTCGTAACAAGTCCGAGTGGTTGTCTGATGTTTAAAGGACTCGGACGAATTCATTAGGTTTACCATGGAGTTTTAAGTTTACGTACGGTATTGTAATGTGTTGTTATGAGTTGTAAGGTGTCCTATGTTATACTAATATGATTTTCAAGGGGGTAATGTGGCATACAGAGTAGTAAGATATTATAAATTGTTGTACGATGTTCAAAAGACTCGGACGAATTCATTAGATTTATTATGGAGTTTTAAGTTTACGTACGGTGTTGTAATGTTTTGTTAGGAGTTGTAAGGTGCCGTACATTATACTAACATGCTTTTCAGGGCGGTAATGTGGCATACAGAGTCGTAATATATTCTAAATTGTCGTACGATGTTCAAAGGACTCGAATGAATTCATTAGGTTTATTATGGAGTTTTAAGTTTACGTACGGTGTTGTATTGTTTTGTTAGGATTTGTAAGTTGTCGTACGTTATACAAACATACTTTTCAAGGCGGTAATGTGGCATACATAGTCGTAATATATTCTAAATTGTCATACGATGTTCAAAGGACTCGGATGAATTCATTAGGTTTATTATGGAGTTTTAAGTTTGCGTACGGTGTTTTAATGTTTTGTTAGGAGTTGAAAGTTGTCCTACGTTATACTAACATGCTTTTCAAAGCGGTAATGTGGCATACAGAGTCGTAAGATATTTTAAATTGTTGTACGATGTTCAAATGACTCGGACGAATTCATTAGGTTTAGTATGGAGTTTTAATGTTTCGTACGGTGGCGAAAGGTGTTCTCAAAAGTTGTAACGCATCCTACATTATTCTAAATTGCTTTTCCTATTGCGAATGTTGCATACAAAGTCGTAACAAGTCCTGAGTGGTCGTCTAATGTATAATGGACTCAGACGAATTCATTAGGTTTACTATGGAGTTTTAATTTTACGTACGGTATTGTAATGTGTTGTTAGGAGTTGTAAGGTGACCTACGTTATACTAACATGATTTTCAAGGCGGTAATGTGGCATACAGAGTCGTAAGATTTTTAAATTGTTGTACGATGTTCAAATGACTCGGACAAATTCATTAGGTTTATTATGGAGTTTTAAGTTTACATACGGTGTTGTAATGTTTTTTTAGGAGTTGTAAGTTGCCGTACGTTATACTAACATGCTTTTCAAAGCGGTAATTTGGCATACAGAGTCGTAAGACATTTTAAATTGTTGTACAATGTTCAAATGACTCGGACGAATTCATTAGGTTTAGTATGGTGTTTTAATGTTTCGTACCGTGGTGAAAGGTGTTCTTAAAAGATGTAACGCATCCTACATTATTCTAAATTGCTTTTCCTGTTGCGAATGTTGCATACAAAGTCGTAACAAGTCCTGAGTGGTCGTCTAATGTTTAATGGACTCAGACGAATTCATTAGGTTTACTATGGAGTTTTAAGTTTACGTACGGTATTGTAATGTGTTGTTAGGAGTTGTAAGGTGTCCTACGTTATACTAACATGCTTTTCAGGGCGGTAATGTGGCATACAGAGTCGTAATATATTCTAAATTGTCATACGATGTTCAAAGGACTCGAATGAATTCATTAGGTTTATTATGGAGTTTTAAGTTTAGGTACGGTGTTGTATTGTTTTGTTAGGAGTTGTAAGTTGCCGTATGTTATACTAACATACTTTTCAAGGCGGTAATGTGGAATACAGAGTCGTAATATATTCTAAATTGTCGTACGATGTTCAAAGGAATCGGATGAATTCATTAGGTTTATTATAGAGTTTTATGTTTGCGTACGGTGTTGTAATGTTTTGTTAGGAGTTGTAAGGTGTCCTACGTTATACTAACATGCTTTTCAAAGCGGTAATGTGGCATACAGAGTCGTAAGATATTCTAAATTGTTGTACGATGTTCAAATGACTCGGACGAATTCATTAGGTTTATTATGGAGTTTTAATGGTTCGTACGGTGGTGTAAGGTGTTCTCAAAAGATGTAACGCATCCTACATTATTCTAAATTGCTTTTCCTGTTGCTAATGCCGCATACAAAGTCGTAACAAGTCCGAGTGGTTGTCTGATGTTTAAAGGACTCGGACGAATTCATTAGGTTTACCATGGAGTTTTAAGTTTACGTACGGTATTGTAATGTGTTGTTATGAGTTGTAAGGTGTCCTATGTTATACTAATATGATTTTCAAGGGGGTAATGTGGCATACAGAGTAGTAAGATATTATAAATTGTTGTACGATGTTCAAAAGACTCGGACGAATTCATTAGATTTATTATGGAGTTTTAAGTTTACGTACGGTGTTGTAATGTTTTGTTAGGAGTTGTAAGGTGCCGTACATTATACTAACATGCTTTTCAGGGCGGTAATGTGGCATACAGAGTCGTAATATATTCTAAATTGTCGTACGATGTTCAAAGGACTCGAATGAATTCATTAGGTTTATTATGGAGTTTTAAGTTTACGTACGGTGTTGTATTGTTTTGTTAGGATTTGTAAGTTGTCGTACGTTATACAAACATACTTTTCAAGGCGGTAATGTGGCATACATTGTCGTAATATATTCTAAATTGTCGTACGATGTTCAAAGGACTCGGATGAATTCATTAGGTTTATTATGGAGTTTTAAGTTTGCGTACGGTGTTTTAATGTTTTGTTAGGAGTTGAAAGTTGTCCTACGTTATACTAACATGCTTTTCAAAGCGGTAATGTGGCATACAGAGTCGTAAGATATTTTAAATTGTTGTACGATGTTCAAATGACTCGGACGAATTCATTAGGTTTAGTATGGAGTTTTAATGTTTCGTACGGTGGCGAAAGGTGTTCTCAAAAGTTGTAACGCATCCTACATTATTCTAAATTGCTTTTCCTATTGTGAATGTTGCATACAAAGTCGTAACAAGTCCTGAGTGGTCGTCTAATGTATAATGGACTCAGACGAATTCATTAGGTTTACTATGGAGTTTTAAGTTTACGTACGGTATTGTAATGTGTTGTTAGGAGTTGTAAGGTGACCTACGTTATACTAACATGATTTTCAAGGCGGTAATGTGGCATACAGAGTCGTAAGATTTTTAAATTGTTGTACGATGTTCAAATGACTCGGACAAATTCATTAGGTTTATTATGGAGTTTTAAGTTTACATACGGTGTTGTAATGTTTTTTTAGGAGTTGTAAGTTGCCGTACGTTATACTAACCTGCTTTTCAAGGCGGTAATGTGGCACACAGAGTCGTAATATATTCTAAATTGTCGTACGATGTTCAAAGGACTCGGATGAATTAATTAGTTTTATATGAAGTTTTAAGTTTACGTACGGTGTTGTAATGTTTTGTTAAGAGTTGTAAGGTGTCCTACGTTATACTAACATGCTTTTCAAAGCGGTAATGTGGCATACAGAGTCGTAAGATATTCTAAATTGTTGTACGATGTTCAAATGACTCGGACGAATTCAATAGGTTTGATATGGAGTTTTAATGTTTCGTACGGTGGTCTAAGGTGTTCTCAAAAGATGTAACGCATCCTACATTATTCTAAAATGCTTTTGCTGTTGCTAATGTCGCATACAAAGTCGTAACAAGTCCTGAGTGGTCGTCTGATGTTTAAAGGACTCAGACGAATTCATTAGGTTTACCAAGGAGTTTTAAGTTTACGTACGGTATTGTAATGTGCTGTTAGGAGTTGTAAGGTGTCCTACGTTATACTAACATGATTTTCAAGGCGGTAATGTGGCATACAGAGTAGTAAGATATTCTAAATTGTTGTACGATGTTCAAAAGACTCGGACGAATTCATTAGATTTATTATGGAGTTTGAAGTTTACGTACGGTGTTGTAATGTTTTGTTAGGAGTTGTAAGGTGCCGTACGTTATACTAACATGCTTTTCAGGGCGGTAATGTGGCATACAGAGTCGTAATATATTCTAAATTGTCATACGATGTTCAAAGGACTCGAATGAATTCATTAGGTTTATTATGGAGTTTTAAGTGTACGTACGGTGTTGTAATGTTTTGTTAGGAGTTGTAAGATGCCGTACGTTATACTAACATGATTTTCAAGGCGGTAATGTGGCATACAGAGTCGTAAGATATTCTAAATTGTTGTACGATGTTCAAATGACTCGAACGAATTCATTAGGTTTATTATGGAGTTTTGAGTTTACGTACGGTGTTGTAATGTTTTGTTAGGAGTTGTAAGGTGTCGTACGTTATACTAACATACTTTTCAAGGCGGTAATTTGGCATACAGAGTCGTAATATATTCTAAATTATCGTACGATGTTCAAAGGACTCGGATGAAGTCATTAGGTTTATTATGGAGTTTTAAGTTTACATACGGTGTTGTAATGTTTTGTTAGGATTTGTAAGGTGTCCTACGTTATACTAACATGCTTTTCAAAGCGGTAATGTGGCATACAGAGTCGTAAGATATTCTAAATTGTTGTACGATGTTCAAATGACACGGACGAATTCATTAGGTTTAGTATGGAGTTTTAATGTTTCGTACGGTGGTGAAAGGTGTTCTCAAAAGATGTAACGCATCCTACATTATTCTAAATTGCTTTTCCTGTTGCGAATGTTGCATACAAAGTCGTAACAAGTCCAGAGTGGTCGTCTAATATTTAATGGACTCAGACCAATTCATTAGGTTTACTATGGAGTTTTAAGTGTACGTACGGTATTGTAATGTGTTGTTAGGAGTTGTAAGGTGTCCTACGTTATACTAACATGATTTTCAAGGCGGTAATTTGGCATACAGAGTCGTAAGATATTTAAATTGTTATACGATGTTCAAATGATTCGGACGAATTCATTAGGTTTATTATGGAGTTTTAAGTTTACGTACGGTGTTGTAATATTTTGTTAGCAGTTGTAAGGTGCCGTACGTTATACTAACCTACTTTTCAAGGCGGTAATGTGGCATACAGAGTCGTAATATATTCTAAATTGTCGTACGATGTTCAAAGGACTCGGATGAATTAATTAGGTTTATTATGGAGTTTTAAGTTTACATACGGTGTTGTAATGTTTTGTTAGGAGTTGTAAGGTGTCCTACGTTATACTAACATGCTTTTCAAAGCGGTAATAAGGCATACAGAGTCGTAAGATATTCTAAATTGTTGTACGATGTTCAAATGACTCGGACGAATTCATTAGGTTTATTATGGAGTTTTAATGTTTCGTACGGTGGTGTAAGGTGTTCTCAAAAGATGTAACGCATCCTACATTATTCTAAATTGCTTTTCCTGTTGCTAATGTCGCATACAAAGTCGTAACAAGTCCGAGTGGTTGTCTGATGTTTAAAGGACTCAGACGAATTCATTAGGTTTACCAAGGAGTTTTAAGTTTACGTACGGTATTGTAATGTGTTGTTAGGAGTTGTAAGGTGTCCTACGTTATACTAACATGATTATCGAGGCAGTAATGTGGCATATAGAGTCGTAAGATATTTAAATTGTTGTACGATGTTCAAATGACTCGGACGAATTCATTAGGTTTATTATGGAGTTTTAAGTTTACGTACGGTGTTGTAATGTTTTGTTAGGAGTTGTAAGGTGCCGTAGGTTATACTAACCTGCTTTTCAAGGCGGTAATGTGGCATACAGAGTCGTAATATATTCTAAATTGTCGTACGATGTTCAATGGAATCGGATGAATTAATTAGGTTTATTATGGAGTTTTAAGTCTACGTACGGTGTTGTAATGTTTTGTTAGGAGTTGTAAGGTGTCCTACGTTATACTAACATGCTTTTCAAAGCGGTAATGTGGCATACAGAGTCGTAAGATATTCTAAATTGTCGTACGATGTTCAAAGGACTCGAATGAATTCATTAGGTTTATTATGGAGTTTTAAGTTTACGTACGGTGTTGTAATGTTTTGTTAGGAGTTGTAAGATGCCGTACATTATACTAACATGATTTTCAAGGAGGTAATGTGGCATACAGAGTCGTAAGATATTCTAAATTGTCGTACGATGTTCAAAGGACTCGGATGAATTCATTAGGTTTATTATGGAGTTTTAAGTTTGCGTACGGTGTTTTAATGTTTTGTTAGGAGTTGAAAGTTGTCCTACGTTATACTAACATGCTTTTCAAAGCGGTAATGTGGCATACAGAGTCGTAAGATATTTTAAATTGTTGTACGATGTTCAAATGACTCGGACGAATTCATTAGGTTTAGTATGGAGTTTTAATGTTTCGTACGGTGGCGAAAGGTGTTCTCAAAAGTTGTAACGCATCCTACATTATTCTAAATTGCTTTTCCTATTGCGAATGTTGCATACAAAGTCGTAACAAGTCCGAGTGGTTGTCTGATGTTTAAAGGACTCAGACGAATTCATTAGGTTTACCAAGGAGTTTTAAGTTTACGTACGGTATTGTAATGTGTTGTTAGGAGTTGTAAGGTGTCCTACGTTATACTAACATGATTATCGAGGCAGTAATGTGGCATATAGAGTCGTAAGATATTTAAATTGTTGTACGATGTTCAAATGACTCGGACGAATTCATTAGGTTTATTATGGAGTTTTAAGTTTACGTACGGTGTTGTAATGTTTTGTTAGGAGTTGTAAGGTGCCGTAGGTTATACTAACCTGCTTTTCAAGGCGGTAATGTGGCATACAGAGTCGTAATATATTCTAAATTGTCGTACGATGTTCAATGGAATCGGATGAATTAATTAGGTTTATTATGGAGTTTTAAGTCTACGTACGGTGTTGTAATGTTTTGTTAGGAGTTGTAAGGTGTCCTACGTTATACTAACATGCTTTTCAAAGCGGTAATGTGGCATACAGAGTCGTAAGATATTCTAAATTGTCGTACGATGTTCAAAGGACTCGAATGAATTCATTAGGTTTATTATGGAGTTTTAAGTTTACGTACGGTGTTGTAATGTTTTGTTAGGAGTTGTAAGATGCCGTACATTATACTAACATGATTTTCAAGGAGGTAATGTGGCATACAGAGTCGTAAGATATTCTAAATTGTCGTACGATGTTCAAAGGACTCGGATGAATTCATTAGGTTTATTATGGAGTTTTAAGTTTGCGTACGGTGTTTTAATGTTTTGTTAGGAGTTGAAAGTTGTCCTACGTTATACTAACATGCTTTTCAAAGCGGTAATGTGGCATACAGAGTCGTAAGATATTTTAAATTGTTGTACGATGTTCAAATGACTCGGACGAATTCATTAGGTTTATTATGGAGTTTTAATGTTTCGTACGGTGGTGTAAGGTGTTCTCAAAAGATGTAACGCATCCTACATTATTCTAAATTGCTTTTCCTGTTGCTAATGTCGCATACAAAGTCGTAACAAGTCCGAGTGGTTGTCTGATGTTTAAAGGACTCAGACGAATTCATTAGGTTTACCAAGGAGTTTTAAGTTTACGTACGGTATTGTAATGTGTTGTTAGGAGTTGTAAGGTGTCCTACGTTATACTAACATGATTATCGAGGCAGTAATGTGGCATATAGAGTCGTAAGATATTTAAATTGTTGTACGATGTTCAAATGACTCGGACGAATTCATTAGGTTTATTATGGAGTTTTAAGTTTACGTACGGTGTTGTAATGTTTTGTTAGGAGTTGTAAGGTGCCGTAGGTTATACTAACCTGCTTTTCAAGGCGGTAATGTGGCATACAGAGTCGTAATATATTCTAAATTGTCGTACGATGTTCAATGGAATCGGATGAATTAATTAGGTTTATTATGGAGTTTTAAGTCTACGTACGGTGTTGTAATGTTTTGTTAGGAGTTGTAAGGTGTCCTACGTTATACTAACATGCTTTTCAAAGCGGTAATGTGGCATACAGAGTCGTAAGATATTCTAAATTGTCGTACGATGTTCAAAGGACTCGAATGAATTCATTAGGTTTATTATGGAGTTTTAAGTTTACGTACGGTGTTGTAATGTTTTGTTAGGAGTTGTAAGATGCCGTACATTATACTAACATGATTTTCAAGGAGGTAATGTGGCATACAGAGTCGTAAGATATTCTAAATTGTCGTACGATGTTCAAAGGACTCGGATGAATTCATTAGGTTTATTATGGAGTTTTAAGTTTGCGTACGGTGTTTTAATGTTTTGTTAGGAGTTGAAAGTTGTCCTACGTTATACTAACATGCTTTTCAAAGCGGTAATGTGGCATACAGAGTCGTAAGATATTTTAAATTGTTGTACGATGTTCAAATGACTCGGACGAATTCATTAGGTTTAGTATGGAGTTTTAATGTTTCGTACGGTGGCGAAAGGTGTTCTCAAAAGTTGTAACGCATCCTACATTATTCTAAATTGCTTTTCCTATTGCGAATGTTGCATACAAAGTCGTAACAAGTCCGAGTGGTTGTCTGATGTTTAAAGGACTCAGACGAATTCATTAGGTTTACCAAGGAGTTTTAAGTTTACGTACGGTATTGTAATGTGTTGTTAGGAGTTGTAAGGTGTCCTACGTTATACTAACATGATTATCGAGGCAGTAATGTGGCATATAGAGTCGTAAGATATTTAAATTGTTGTACGATGTTCAAATGACTCGGACGAATTCATTAGGTTTATTATGGAGTTTTAAGTTTACGTACGGTGTTGTAATGTTTTGTTAGGAGTTGTAAGGTGCCGTAGGTTATACTAACCTGCTTTTCAAGGCGGTAATGTGGCATACAGAGTCGTAATATATTCTAAATTGTCGTACGATGTTCAATGGAATCGGATGAATTAATTAGGTTTATTATGGAGTTTTAAGTCTACGTACGGTGTTGTAATGTTTTGTTAGGAGTTGTAAGGTGTCCTACGTTATACTAACATGCTTTTCAAAGCGGTAATGTGGCATACAGAGTCGTAAGATATTCTAAATTGTCGTACGATGTTCAAAGGACTCGAATGAATTCATTAGGTTTATTATGGAGTTTTAAGTTTACGTACGGTGTTGTAATGTTTTGTTAGGAGTTGTAAGATGCCGTACATTATACTAACATGATTTTCAAGGAGGTAATGTGGCATACAGAGTCGTAAGATATTCTAAATTGTCGTACGATGTTCAAAGGACTCGGATGAATTCATTAGGTTTATTATGGAGTTTTAAGTTTGCGTACGGTGTTTTAATGTTTTGTTAGGAGTTGAAAGTTGTCCTACGTTATACTAACATGCTTTTCAAAGCGGTAATGTGGCATACAGAGTCGTAAGATATTTTAAATTGTTGTACGATGTTCAAATGACTCGGACGAATTCATTAGGTTTAGTATGGAGTTTTAATGTTTCGTACGGTGGCGAAAGGTGTTCTCAAAAGTTGTAACGCATCCTACATTATTCTAAATTGCTTTTCCTATTGCGAATGTTGCATACAAAGTCGTAACAAGTCCTGAGTGGTCGTCTAATGTATAATGGACTCAGACGAATTCATTAGGTTTACTATGGAGTTTTAAGTTTACGTACGGTATTGTAATGTGTTGTTAGTAGTTGTAAGGTGACCTACGTTATACTAACATAATTTTCAAGGCGGTAATGTGGCATACAAAGTCGTAAGATTTTTAAATTGTTGTACGATGTTCAAATGACTCGGACAAATTCATTAGGTTTATTATGGAGTTTTAAGTTTACATACGGTGTTGTAATGTTTTTTTAGGAGTTGTAAGTTGCCGTACGTTAAACTAACCTGCTTTTCAAGGCGGTAATGTGGCATACAGAGTCGTAATATATTCTAAATTGTCGTACGATATTCAAAGGACTCGGATGAATTAATTAGTTTTATATGAAGTTTTAAGTATACGTACGGTGTTGTAATGTTTTGTTAAGAGTTGTAAGGTGTCCTACGTTATACTAACATGCTTTTCAAAGCGGTAATGTGGCATACAGAGTCGTAAGATATTCTAAATTGTTGTACGATGTTCAAATGACTCGGACGAATTCAATAGGTTTGATATGGAGTTTTAATGTTTCGTACGGTGGTGTAAGGTGTTCTCAAAAGATGTAACGCATCCTACATTATTCTAAATTGCTTTTCCTGTTGCTAATGTCGCATACAAAGTCGTAACAAGTCCGAGTGGTTGTCTGATGTTTAAAGGACTCAGACGAATTCATTAGGTTTACCAAGGAGTTTTAAGTTTACGTACGGTATTGTAATGTGTTGTTAGGAGTTGTAAGGTGTCCTACGTTATACTAACATGATTATCGAGGCAGTAATGTGGCATATAGAGTCGTAAGATATTTAAATTGTTGTACGATGTTCAAATGACTCGGACGAATTCATTAGGTTTATTATGGAGTTTTAAGTTTACGTACGGTGTTGTAATGTTTTGTTAGGAGTTGTAAGGTGCCGTAGGTTATACTAACCTGCTTTTCAAGGCGGTAATGTGGCATACAGAGTCGTAATATATTCTAAATTGTCGTACGATGTTCAATGGAATCGGATGAATTAATTAGGTTTATTATGGAGTTTTAAGTCTACGTACGGTGTTGTAATGTTTTGTTAGGAGTTGTAAGGTGTCCTACGTTATACTAACATGCTTTTCAAAGCGGTAATGTGGCATACAGAGTCGTAAGATATTCTAAATTGTCGTACGATGTTCAAAGGACTCGAATGAATTCATTAGGTTTATTATGGAGTTTTAAGTTTACGTACGGTGTTGTAATGTTTTGTTAGGAGTTGTAAGATGCCGTACATTATACTAACATGATTTTCAAGGAGGTAATGTGGCATACAGAGTCGTAAGATATTCTAAATTGTCGTACGATGTTCAAAGGACTCGGATGAATTCATTAGGTTTATTATGGAGTTTTAAGTTTGCGTACGGTGTTTTAATGTTTTGTTAGGAGTTGAAAGTTGTCCTACGTTATACTAACATGCTTTTCAAAGCGGTAATGTGGCATACAGAGTCGTAAGATATTTTAAATTGTTGTACGATGTTCAAATGACTCGGACGAATTCATTAGGTTTAGTATGGAGTTTTAATGTTTCGTACGGTGGCGAAAGGTGTTCTCAAAAGTTGTAACGCATCCTACATTATTCTAAATTGCTTTTCCTATTGCGAATGTTGCATACAAAGTCGTAACAAGTCCTGAGTGGTCGTCTAATGTATAATGGACTCAGACGAATTCATTAGGTTTACTATGGAGTTTTAAGTTTACGTACGGTATTGTAATGTGTTGTTAGTAGTTGTAAGGTGACCTACGTTATACTAACATGATTTTCAAGGCGGTAATGTGGCATACAGAGTCGTAAGATTTTTAAATTGTTGTACGATGTTCAAATGACTCGGACAAATTCATTAGGTTTATTATGGAGTTTTAAGTTTACATACGGTGTTGTAATGTTTTTTTAGGAGTTGTAAGTTGCCGTACGTTAAACTAACCTGCTTTTCAAGGCGGTAATGTGGCATACAGAGTCGTAATATATTCTAAATTGTCGTACGATATTCAAAGGACTCGGATGAATTAATTAGTTTTATATGAAGTTTTAAGTATACGTACGGTGTTGTAATGTTTTGTTAAGAGTTGTAAGGTGTCCTACGTTATACTAACATGCTTTTCAAAGCGGTAATGTGGCATACAGAGTCGTAAGATATTCTAAATTGTTGTACGATGTTCAAATGACTCGGACGAATTCAATAGGTTTGATATGGAGTTTTAATGTTTCGTACGGTGGTCTAAGGTGTTCTCAAAAGATGTAACGCATCCTACATTATTCTAAAATGCTTTTCCTGTTGCTAATGTCGCATACAAAGTCGTAACAAGTCCTGAGTGGTCGTCTGATGTTTAAAGGACTCAGACGAATTCATTAGGTTTACCAAGGAGTTTTAAGTTTACGTACGGTATTGTAATGTGCTGTTAGGAGTTGTAAGGTGTCCTACGTTATACTAACATGATTTTCAAGGCGGTAATGTGGCATACAGAGTAGTAAGATATTCTAAATTGTTGTACGATGTTCAAAAGACTCGGACGAATTCATTAGATTTATTATGGAGTTTGAAGTTTACGTACGGTGTTGTAATGTTTTGTTAGGAGTTGTAAGGTGCCGTACGTTATACTAACATGCTTTTCAGGGCGGTAATGTGGCATACAGAGTCGTAATATATTCTAAATTGTCGTACGATGTTCAAAGGACTCGAATGAATTCATTAGGTTTATTATGGAGTTTTAAGTGTACGTACGGTGTTGTAATGTTTTGTTAGGAGTTGTAAGATGCCGTACGTTATATTAACATGATTTTCAAGGCGGTAATGTGGCATACAGAGTCGTAAGATATTCTAAATTGTTGTACGATGTTCAAATGACTCGAACGAATTCATTAGGTTTATTATGGAGTTTTGAGTTTACGTACGGTGTTGTAATGTTTTGTTAGGAGTTGTAAGGTGTCGTACGTTATACTAACATACTTTTCAAGGCGGTAATGTGGCATACAGAGTCGTAATATATTCTAAATTATCGTACGATGTTCAAAGGACTCGGATGAAGTCATTAGGTTTATTATGGAGTTTTAAGTTTACATACGGTGTTGTAATGTTTTGTTAGGAGTTGTAAGGTGTCCTACGTTATACTAACATGCTTTTCAAAGCGGTAATGTGGCATACAGAGTCGTAAGATATTCTAAATTGTTGTACGATGTTCAAATGACACGGACGAATTCATTAGGTTTAGTATGGAGTTTTAATGTTTCGTACGGTGGTGAAAGGTGTTCTCAAAAGATGTAACGCATCCTACATTATTCTAAATTGCTTTTCCTGTTGCGAATGTTGCATACAAAGTCGTAACAAGTCCAGAGTGGTCGTCTAATATTTAATGGACTCAGACCAATTCATTAGGTTTACTATGGAGTTTTAAGTGTACGTACGGTATTGTAATGTGTTGTTAGGAGTTGTAAGGTGTCCTACGTTATACTAACATGATTTTCAAGGCGGTAATTTGGCATACAGAGTCGTAAGATATTTAAATTGTTATACGATGTTCAAATGACTCGGACGAATTCATTAGGTTTATTATGGAGTTTTAAGTTTACGTACGGTGTTGTAATATTTTGTTAGCAGTTGTAAGGTGCCGTACGTTATACTAACCTACTTTTCAAGGCGGTAATGTGGCATACAGAGTCGTAATATATTCTAAATTGTCGTACGATGTTCAAAGGACTCGGATGAATTAATTAGGTTTATTATGGAGTTTTAAGTTTACATACGGTGTTGTAATGTTTTGTTAGGAGTTGTAAGGTGTCCTACGTTATACTAACATGCTTTTCAAAGCGGTAATAAGGCATACAGAGTCGTAAGATATTCTAAATTGTTGTACGATGTTCAAATGACTCGGACGAATTCATTAGGTTTGTTATGGAGTTTTAATGTTTCGTACGGTGGTGTAAGGTGTTCTCAAAAGATGTAACGCATCCTACATTATTCTAAATTGCTTTTCCTGTTGCTAATGTCGCATACAAAGTCGTAACAAGTCCGAGTGGTTGTCTGATGTTTAAAGGACTCAGACGAATTCATTAGGTTTACCAAGGAATTTTAAGTTTACGTACGGTATTGTAATGTGTTGTTAGGAGTTGTAAGGTGTCCTACGTTATACTAACATGATTTTCGAGGCAGTAATGTGGCATATAGAGTCGTAAGATATTTAAATTGTTGTACGATGTTCAAATGACTCGGACGAATTCATTAGGTTTATTATGGAGTTTTAAGTTTACGTACGGTGTTGTAATGTTTTGTTAGGAGTTGTAAGGTGCCGTAGGTTATACTAACCTGCTTTTCAAGGCGGTAATGTGGCATACAGAGTCGTAATATATTCTAAATTGTCGTACGATGTTCAATGGAATCGGATGAATTAATTAGGTTTATTATGGAGTTTTAAGTCTACGTATGGTGTTGTAATGTTTTGTTAGGAGTTGTAAGGTGTCCTACGTTATACTAACATGCTTTTCAAAGCGGTAATGTGGCATACAGAGTCGTAAGATATTCTAAATTGTCGTACGATGTTCAAAGGACTCGAATGAATTCATTAGGTTTATTATGGAGTTTTAAGTTTACGTACGGTGTTGTAATGTTTTGTTAGGAGTTGTAAGATGCCGTACATTATACTAACATGATTTTCAAGGCGGTAATGTGGCATACAGAGTCGTAAGATATTCTAAATTGTTGTACGATGTTCAAATGACTCGGACGAATTCATTAGGTTTATTATGGAGTTTTGAGTTTACGTACGGTGTTGTAATGTTTTGTTAGGAGTTGTAAGGTGTTGTACGTTATACTAACATACTTTTCAAGGCGGTAATGTGACATACAGAGTCGTAATATATTCTAAATTATCGTACGATGTTCAAAGGACTCGGATGAAGTCATTAGGTTTGTTATGGAGTTTTAAGTTTACATACGGTGTGGTAATGTTTTGTTAGGAGTTGTAAGGTGTCCTACGTTATACTAACATGCTTTTCAAAGCGGTAATGTGGCATACAGAGTCGTAAGATATTCTAAATTGTTGTACGATGTTCAAATGACACGGACGAATTCATTAGGTTTAGTATGGAGTTTTAATGTTTCGTACGGTGGTGAAAGGTGTTCTCAAAAGATGTAACGCATCCTACAATATTCTAAATTGCTTTTCCTATTGCGAATGTTGCATACAAAGTCGTAACAAGTCCAGAGTGATCGTCTAATATTTAATGGACTTAGACCAATTCATTAGGTTTACTATGGAGTTTTAAGTGTACGTACGGTATTGTAATGTGATGTTAGAAGTTGTAAGGTGTCCTACGTTATACTAACATCATTTTCAAGGCGGTAATGTGGCATACAGAGTCGTAAGATATTTAAATTGTTGTACGATGTTCAAATGACTCGGACGAATTCATTAGGTTTATTATGGAGTTTTAAGTTTACGTACGGTGTTATAATATTTTGTTAGCAGTTGTAAGGTGTCGTACGTTATACTAACCTACTTTTCAAGGCGGTAATGTGGCATACAGAGTCGTAATATATTCTAAATTGTCGTACGATGTTCAAAGGACTCGGATGAACTAATTAGGTTTATTATGGAGTTTTAGGTTTACGTACGGTGTTGTAATGTTTTGTTAGGAGTTGTAAGGTGTCCTACGTTATACTAACATGCTTTTCAAAGCGGTAATGTGGCATACAGAGTCGTAAGATATTCTAAATTGTTGTACGATGTTCAAATGACTCGGACGAATTCATTAGGTTTATTATGGAGTTTTAATGTTTCGTACGGTGGTGTAAGGTGTTCTCAAAAGATGTAACGCATCCTACATTATTCTAAATTGCTTTTCCTGTTGCTAATGTCGCATACAAAGTCGTAACAAGTCCGAGTGGTTGTCTGATGTTTAAAGGACTCAGACAAATTCATTAGGTTTACCAAGGAGTTTTAAGTTTACGTACGGTATTGTAATGTGTTGTTAGGAGTTGTAAGGTGTCCTACGTTATACTAACATGATTTTCAAGGCAGTAATGTGGCATATAGAGTCGTAAGATATTTAAATTGTTGTACGATGTTCAAATGACTCGGACGAATTCATTAGGTTTGTTATGGAGTTTTAAGTTTACGTACGGTGTTGTAATGTTTTGTTAGGAGTTGTAAGGTGTCGTACGTTATACTAACCTGCTTTTCAAGGCGGCAATGTGGCATACAGAGTCGTAATATATTCTAAATTGTCGTACGATGTTCAAAGGACACGGATGAATTAATTAGGTTTATTATGGAGTTTTAAGTTTACGTACGGTGTTGTAATGTTTTGTTAGGAGTTGTAAGGTGTCCTACGTTATACTAACATGCTTTTCAAAGCGGTAATCAGGCATACAGAGACGTAAGATATTCTAAATTGTCGTACGATGTTCAAAGGACTCGAATGAATTCATTAGGTTTATTATGGAGTTTTAAATTTACGTACGGTGTTGTAATGTTTTGTTAGGAGTTGTAAGATGCCGTACGTTAAACTAACATGATTTTCAAGGCGGTAATGTGGCATACAGAGTCGTAAGATATTCTAAAGTGTTGTACGATGTTCAAATGACTCGGACGAATTCATTAGGTTTATTATGGAGTTTTGAGTTTACGTACGGTGTTGTAATGTTTTGTTAGGAGTTGTAAGGTGTCGTACGTTATACTAACATACTTTTCAAGGCGGTAATGTGGTATACAGAGTCGTAATATATTCTAAATTATCGTACGATGTTCAAAGGACTATGATGAAGTCATTAGGTTTATTATGGAGTTTTAAGTTTACATACGGTGTGGTAATGTTTTGTTAGGAGTTGTAAGGTGTCCTACGTTATACTAACATGCTTTTCAAAGCGGTAATTTGGCATACAGAGTCGTAAGATATTCTAAATTGTTGTACGATGTTCAAATGACACGGACGAATTCATTAGGTTTAGTATGGAGTTTTAATGTTTCGTACGGTGGTGAAAGGTGTTCTCAAAAGATGTAACGCATCCTACATTATTCTAAATTGCTTTTCCTGTTGCTAATGTCGCATACAAAGTCGTAACAAGTCCGAGTGGTTGTCTGATGTTTAAAGGACTCAGACAAATTCACTAGGTTTACCAAGGAGTTTTAAGTTTACGTACGGTATTGTAATGTGTTGTTAGGCGTTGTAAGGTGTCCTACGTTATACTAACATGATTTTCAAGGCAGTAATGTGGCATATAGAGTCGTAAGATATTTAAATTGTTGTATGATGTTCAAATGACTCGGACGAATTCATTAGGTTTATTATGGAGTTTTAAGTTTACGTACGGTGTTGTAATGTTTTGTTAGGAGTTGTAAGGTGTCCTACGTTATACTAACATGCTTTTCAAAGCGGTAATGTGGCATACAGAGACGTAAGATATTCTAAATTGTCGTACGATGTTCAAAGGACTCGAATGAATTCATTAGGTTTATTATGGAGTTTTAAATTTACGTACGGTGTTGTAATGTTTTGTTAGGAGTTGTAAGATGCCGTACGTTAAACTAACATGATTTTCAAGGCGGTAATGTGCCATACAGAGTCGTAAGATATTCTAAAGTGTTGTACGATATTCTAATGACTCGGACGAATTCATTAGGTTTATTATGGAGTTTTGAGTTTACGTACGGTGTTGTAATGTTTTGTTAGGAGTTGTAAGGTGTCGTACGTTATACTAACATACTTTTCAAGGCGGTAATTTGGCATACAGAGTCGTAATATATTCTAAATTATCGTACGATGTTCAAAGGACTCGGATGAAGTCATTAGGTTTATTATGGAGTTTTAAGTTTACATACAGTGTGGTAATGTTTTGTTAGGAGCTGTAAGGTGTCCTACGTTATACTAAAATGCTTTTCAAAACGGTAATTTGGCATACAGAGTCGTAAGATATTCTAAATTGTTGTACGATGTTCAAATGACACGGACGAATTCATTAGGTTTAGTATGGAGTTTTAATGTTTCGTACGGTGGTGAAAGGTGTTCTCAAAAGATGTAACGCATCCTACAATATTCTAAATTGCTTTTCCTGTTGCGAATGTTGCATACAAAGTCGTAACAAGTCGAGAGTGATCGTCTAATATTTAATGGACTTAGACCAATTCATTAGGTTTACTATGGAGTTTTAAGTGTACGTACGGTATTGTAATGTGTTGTTAGGAGTTGTAAGGTGTCCTACGTTATACTAACATGATTTTCAAGGCGGTAATGTGGCATACAGAGTCGTAAGATATTTAAATTGTTGTACGATGTTCAAATGACTCGGACGAATTCATTAGGTTTATTATGGAGTTTTAAGTTTACGTACGGTGTTGTAATATTTTGTTAGCAGTTGTAAGGTGCCGTACGTTATACTAACCTACTTTTCAAGGCGGTAATGTGGCATATAGAGTCGTAATATATTCTAAATTATCGTACGATGTTCAAAGGACTATGATGAAGTCATTAGGTTTATTATGGAGTTTTAAGTTTACATACGGTGTGGTAATGTTTTGTTAGGAGTTGTAAGGTGTCCTACGTTATACTAACATGCTTTTCAAAGCGGTAATGTGGCATACAGAGTCGTAAGATATTCTAAATTGCTGTACGATGTTCAAATGACTCGGACGAATTCATTAGGTTTATTATGGAGTTTTAATGTTTCGTACGGTGGTGTAAGGTGTTCTCAAAAGATGTAACGCATCCTACATTATTCTAAATTGCTTTTCCTGTTGCTAATGTCTCATACAAAGTCGTAACAAGTCCGAGTGGTTGTCTGATGTTTAAAGGACTCAGACAAATTCATTAGGTTTACCAAGGAGTTTTAAGTTTACGTACGGTATTGTAATGTGTTGTTAGGAGTTGTAAGGTGTCCTACGTTATACTAACATGATTTTCAAGGCAGTAATGTGGCATATAGAGTCGTAAGATATTTAAATTGTTGTACGATGTTCAAATGACTCGGACGAATTCATTAGGTTTATTATGGAGTTTTAAGTTTACGTACGGTGTTGTAATGTTTTGTTAGGAGTTGTAAGGTGCCGTATGTTATACTAACCTGTTTTTCAAGGCGGCAATGTGGCATACAGAGTCGTAATATAATCTAAATTGTCGTACGATGTTCTAAGGACTCGGATGAATTAATTAGGTTTATTATGGAGTTTTAAGTTTACGTACGGTGTTGTAATGTTTTGTTAGGAGTTGTAAGGTGTCCTACGTTATACTAACATGCTTTTCAAAGCGGTAATGAGGCATACAGAGACGTAAGATATTCTAAATTGTCGTACGATGTTCAAAGGACTCGAATGAATTCATTAGGTTTATTATGGAGTTTTAAATTTACGTACGGTGTTGTAATGTTTTGTTAGGAGTTGTAAGATGCCGTACGTTAAACTAACATGATTTTCAAGGCGGTAATGTGGCATACAGAGTCGTAAGATATTCTAAAGTGTTGTACGATGTTCAAATGACTCGGACGAATTCATTAGGTTTATTATGGAGTTTTGAGTTTACGTACGGTGTTGTAATGTTTTGTTAGGAGTTGTAAGGTGTCGTACGTTATACTAACATACTTTTCAAGGCGGTAATGTGGCATACAGAGTCGTAATATATTCTAAATTATCGTACGATGTTCAAAGGACTATGATGAAGTCATTAGGTTTATTATGGAGTTTTAAGTTTACATACGGTGTGGTAATGTTTTGTTAGGAGTTGTAAGGTGTCCTACGTTATACTAACATGCTTTTCAAAGCGGTAATTTGGCATACAGAGTCGTCAGATATTCTAAATTGTTGTACGATGTTCAAATGACACGGACGAATTCATTAGGTTTAGTATGGAGTTTTAATGTTTCGTACGGTGGTGAAAGGTGTTCTCAAAAGATGTAACGCATCCTACATTATTCTAAATTGCTTTTCCTGTTGCTAATGTCGCATACAAAGTCGTAACAAGTCCGAGTGGTTGTCTGATGTTTAAAGGACTCAGACAAATTCATTAGGTTTACCAAGGAGTTTTAAGTTTACGTACGGTATTGTAATGTGTTGTTAGGAGTTGTAAGGTGTCCTACGTTATACTAACATGATTTTCAAGGCAGTAATGTGGCATATAGAGTCGTAAGATATTTAAATTGTTGTACGATGTTCAAATGACTCGGACGAATTCATTAGGTTTATTATGGAGTTTTAAGTTTACGTACGGTGTTGTAATGTTTTGTTAGGAGTTGTAAGGTGCCGTACGTTATACTAACCTGCTTTTCAAGGCGGCAATGTGGCATACAGAGTCGTAATATATTCTAAATTGTCGTACGATGTTCAAAGGTCTCGGATGAATTAATTAGGTTTATTATGGAGTTTTAAGTTTACGTACGGTGTTGTAATGTTTTGTTAGGAGTTGTAAGGTGTCCTACGTTATACTAACATGCTTTTCAAAGCGGTAATGAGGCATACAGAGACGTAAGATATTCTAAATTGTCGTACGATGTTCTAAGGACTCGGATGAAGTCATTAGGTTTATTATGGAGTTTTAAGTTTACATACAGTGTGGTAATGTTTTGTTAGGAGCTGTAAGGTGTCCTACGTTATACTAACATGCTTTTCAAAGCGGTAATTTGGCATACAGAGTCGTAAGATATTCTAAATTGTTGTACGATGTTCAAATGACACGGACGAATTCATTAGGTTTAGTATGGAGTTTTAATGTTTCGTACGGTGGTGAAAGGTGTTCTCAAAAGATGTAACGCATCCTACAATATTCTAAATTGCTTTTCCTGTTGCGAATGTTGCATACAAAGTCATAACAAGTCCAGAGTGATCGTCTAATATTTAATGGACTTAGACCAATTCGTTAGGTTTACTATGGAGTTTTAAGTGTACGTACGGTATTGTAATGTGTTGTTAGGAGTTGTAAGGTGTCCTACGTTATACTAACATGATTTTCAAGGCGGTAATGTGGCATACAGAGTCGTAAGATATTTAAATTGTTGTACGATGTTCAAATGACTCGGACGAATTCATTAGGTTTATTATGGAGTTTTAAGTTTACGTACGGTGTTGTAATATTTTGTTAGCAGTTGTAAGGTGTCGTACGTTATACTAACCTACTTTTCAAGGCGGTAATGTGGCATATAGAGTCGTAATATATTCTAAATTGTCGTACGATATTCAAAGGACTCGGGTGAATTAATTAGGTTTATTATGGAGTTTTAAGTTTACGTACGGTGTTGTAATGTTTTGTTAGGAGTTGTAAGGTGTCCTACGTTATACTAACATGCTTTTCAAAGCGGTAATGTGGCATACAGAGTCGTAAGATATTCTAAATTGTTGTACGATGTTCAAATGACTCGGACGAATTCATTAGGTTTATTATGGAGTTTTAATGTTTCGTACGGTGGTGTAAGGTGTTCTCAAAAGATGTAACGCATCCTACATTATTCTAAATTGCTTTTCCTGTTGCTAATGTCGCATACAAAGTCGTAACAAGTCCGAGTGGTTGTCTGATGTTTAAAGGACTCAGACAAATTCATTAGGTTTACCAAGGAGTTTTAAGTTTACGTACGGTATTGTAATGTGTTGTTAGGAGTTGTAAGGTGTCCTACGTTATACTAACATGATTTTCAAGGCAGTAATGTGGCATATAGAGTCGTAAGATATTTAAATTGTTGTACGATGTTCAAATGACTCGGACGAATTCATTAGGTTTATTATGGAGTTTTAAGTTTACGTACGGTGTTGTAATGTTTTGTTACGAGTTGTAAGGTGCCGTACGTTATACTAACCTGCTTTTCAAGGCGGCAATGTGGCATACAGAGTCGTAATATATTCTAAATTGTCGTACGATGTTCAAAGGACTCGGATGAATTAATTAGGTTTATTATGGAGTTTTAAGATTACGTACGGTGTTGTAATGTTTTGTTAGGAGTTGTAAGGTGTCCTACGTTATACTAACATGCTTTTCAAAGCGGTAATGAGGCATACAGAGACGTAAGATATTCTAAATTGTCGTACGATGTTCAAAGGACTTGAATGAATTCATTAGGTTTATTATGGAGTTTTAAATTTACGTACGGTGTTGTAATGTTTTGTTAGGAGTTGTAAGATGCCGTACGTTAAACTAACATGATTTTCAAGGCGGTAATGTGGCATACAGAGTCGTAAGATATTCTAAAGTGTTGTACGATGTTCAAATGACTCGGACGAATTCATTAGGTTTATTATGGAGTTTTGAGTTTACGTACGGTGTGGTAATGTTTTGTTAGGAGTTGTAAGGTGTCGTACGTTATACTAACATACTTTTCAAGGCGGTAATGTGGCATACAGAGTCGTAATATATTCTAAATTATCGTACGATGTTCAAAGGACTATGATGAAGTCATTAGGTTTATTATGGAGTTTTAAGTTTACATACGGTGTGGTAATGTTTTGTTAGGAGTTGTAAGGTGTCCTACGTTATACTAACATGCTTTTCAAAGCGGTTATTTGGCATACAGAGTCGTAAGATATTCTAAATTGTTGTACGATGTTCAAATGACACGGACGAATTCATTAGGTTTAGTATGGAGTTTTAATGTTTCGTACGGTGGTGAAAGGTGTTCTCAAAAGATGTAACGCATCCTACATTATTCTAAATTGCTTTTCCTGTTGCGAATGTTGCATACAAAGTCGTAACAAGTCTAGAGTGGTCGTCTAATATTTAATGGACTCAGACCAATTCATTAGGTTTACTATGGAGTTATAAGTGTACGTACGGTATTGTAATGTGTTGTTAGGAGTTGTAAGGTGTCCTACGTTATACTAACATGATTTTCAAGGCGGTAATGTGGCATACAAAGTCGTAAGATATTTAAATTGTTGTATGATGTTCAAATGACTCGGACGAATTCATTAGGTTTATTATGGAGTTTTAAGTTTACGTACGGTGTTGTAATGTTTTGTTAGGAGTTGTAAGGTGCCGTACGTTATACTAACCTGCTTTTCAAGGCGGTAATGTGGCATACAGAGTCGTAATATATTCTAAATTGTCGTACGATGTTCAAAGGACTCGGACGAATTCATTAGGTTTATTATGGAGTTTTAAGTTTACGTATGGTGTTGTAATGTTTTGTTAGGAGTGGTAAGGTGCCGTACGTTATACTAACCTGCTTTTCAAGGCGGTAATGTGGCATACAGAGTCGTAATATATTCTAAATTGTCATACGAGTTTCAAAGGACTCGGATGAATTAATTAGGTTTATTATGGAGTTTTAAGTTTACGTACGGTGTTGTAATGTTTTGTTAGGAGTTGTAAGGTGTCCTACGTTATACTAACATGCTTTTCAAAGCGGTAATGTGGCATACAGAGTCGTAAGATATTCTAAATTGTTGTACGATGTTCAAATGACTCGGACGAATTCATTAGGTTTGATATGGAGTTTTAATGTTTCGTACGGTGGTGTAAGGTGTTCTCAAAAGATGTAACGCATCCTACATTATGCTAAATTGCTTTTCCTGTTGCTAATGTCGCATACAAAGTCGTAACAAGTCCTGAGTGGTCGTCTGATGTTTAAAGGACTCGGACGAATTCATTAGGTTTATCATGGAGTTTTAAGTTTATGTACGGTATTGTAATGTGTTGTTAGGAGTTGAAAGGTGTTCTATGTTATACTAACATGATTTTCAAGGCGGTAATGTGGCATACAGAGTAGTAAGATATTTTAAATTGTTGTACGATGTTCAAAAGACTTGGACGAATTCATTAGATTTATTATGGAGTTTGAAGTTTACGTACGGTGTTGTAATGTTCTGTTAGGAGTTGTAAGGTGCCGTACGTTATACTAACATGCTTTTCAGGGCGGTAATGTGGCATACAGAGTCGTAATATATTCTAAATTGTCGTACGATGTTCAAAGGACTCGAATGAATTCATTAGGTTTATTATGGAGTTTTAAGTTTACGTACGGTGTTGTAATGTTTTGTTAGGAGTTGTAAGTTGCCGTACGTTATACTAACATACTTTTCAAGGCGGTAATGTGGCATACAGAGTCGTAATATATTCTAAATTGTCGAACGATGTTCAAAGGACTCGGATGAATTCATTAGGTTTATTATGGAGTTTTAAGTTTGCGTACGGTGTTGTAATGTTTTGTTAGGAGTTGTAAGGTGTCATACGTTATACTAACATGCTTTTCGAAGCGGTAATGTGGCATACAGAGTCGTAAGATATTCTAAATTATCGTACGATGTTCAAAGGACTCGGACGAATTCATTAGGTTTAGTATGGAGTTTTAATGTTTCGTACGGTGGTGAAAGGTGTTCTCAAAAGATGTAACGCATCCTACATTATTCTAAATTGCTTTTCCTGTTGCGAATGTTGCATACAAAGTCGTAACAAGTCCAGAGTGGTCGTCTAATATTTAATGGACTCAGACCAATTCATTAGGTTTACTATGGAGTTATAAGTGTACGTACGGTATTGTAATGTGTTGTTAGGAGTTGTAAGGTGTCCTACGTTATACTAACATGATTTTCAAGGCGGTAATGTGGCATACAAAGTCGTAAGATATTTAAATTGTTGTATGATGTTCAAATGACTCGGACGAATTCATTAGGTTTATTATGGAGTTTTAAGTTTACGTACAGTGTTGTAATGTTTTGTTAGGAGTTGTAAGGTGCCGTACGTTATACTAACCTGCTTTTCAAGGCGGTAATGTGGCATACAGAGTCGTAATATATTCTAAATTGTCGTACGATGTTCAAAGGACTCGGACGACTTCATTAGGTTTATTATGGAGTTTTAAGTTTACGTACGGTGTTGTAATGTTTTGTTAGGAGTTGTAAGGTGTCATACGTTATACTAACATGCTTTTCAAAGCGGTAATGTGGCATACAGAGTCGTAAGATATTCTAAATTATCGTACGATGTTCAAAGGACTCGGATGAAGTCATTAGGTTTATTATGGAGTTTTAAGTTTACATACGGTGTTGTAATGTTTTGTTAGGAGTTGTAAGGTGTCCTACGTTATACAAACATGCTTTTCAAAGCGGTAATGTGGCATACAGAGTCGTAAGATATTCTAAATTGTTGTACGATGTTCAAATGACACGGACGAATTCATTAGGTTTAGTATGGAGTTTTAATGTTTCGTACGGTGGTGAAAGGTGTTCTCAAAAGGTGTAACGCATCCTACATTATTCTAAATTGCTTTTCCTGTTGCGAATGTTGCATACAAAGTCGTAACAAGTCCAGAGTGGTCGTCTAATATTTAATGGACTCAAACCAATTCATTAGGTTTACTATGGAGTTATAAGTGTACGTACGGTATTGTAATGTGTTGTTAGGAGTTGAAAGGTGTTCTATGTTATACTAACATGATTTTCAAGGCGGTAATGTGGCATACAGAGTAGTAAGATATTTTAAATTGTTGTACGATGTTCAAAAGACTCGGACGAATTCATTAGATTTATTATGGAGTTTGAAGTTTACGTACGGTGTTGTAATGTTCTGTTAGGAGTTGTAAGGTGTCGTACGTTATACTAACATGCTTTTCAGGGCGGTAATGTGGCATACAGAGTCGTAATATATTCTAAATTGTCGTACGATGTTCAAAGGACTCGAATGAATTCATTAGGTTTATTATGGAGTTTTAAGTTTACGTACGGTGTTGTAATGTTTTGTTAGGAGTTGTAAGTTGCCGTACGTTATACTAACATACTTTTCAAGGCGGTAATGTGGCATACAGAGTCGTAATATATTCTAAATTGTCGAACGATGTTCAAAGGACTCGGATGAATTCATTAGGTTTATTATGGAGTTTTAAGTTTGCGTACGGTGTTGTAATGTTTTGTTAGGAGTTGTAAGGTGTCATACGTTATACTAACATGCTTTTCAAAGCGGTAATGTGGCATACAGAGTCGTAAGATATTCTAAATTATCGTACGATGTTCAAAGGACTCGGATGAAGTCATTAGGTTTATTATGGAGTTTTAAGTTTACATACGGTGTTGTAATGTTTTGTTAGGAGTTGTAAGGTGTCCTACGTTATACTAACATGCTTTTCAAAGCGGTAATGTGGCATACAGAGTCGTAAGATATTCTAAATTGTTGTACGATGTTCAAATGACACGGACGAATTCATTAGGTTTAGTATGGAGTTTTAATGTTTCGTACGGTGGTGAAAGGTGTTCTCAAAAGATGTAACGCATCCTACATTATTCTAAATTGCTTTTCCTGTTGCGAATGTTGCATACAAAGTCGTAACAAGTCCAGAGTGGTCGTCTAATATTTAATGGACTCAGACCAATTCATTAGGTTTACTATGGAGTTATAAGTGTACGTACGGTATTGTAATGTGTTGTTAGGAGTTGTAAGGTGTCCTACGTTATACTAACATGATTTTCAAGGCGGTAATGTGGCATACAAAGTCGTAAGATATTTAAATTGTTGTATGATGTTCAAATGACTCGGACGAATTCATTAGGTTTATTATGGAGTTTTAAGTTTACGTACGGTGTTGTAATGTTTTGTTAGGAGTTGTAAGGTGCCGTACGTTATACTAACCTGCTTTTCAAGGCGGTAATGTGGCATACAGAGTCGTAATATATTCTAAATTGTCGTACGATGTTCAAAGGACTCGGACGAATTCATTAGGTTTATTATGGAGTTTTAAGTTTACGTACGGTGTTGTAATGTTTTGTAGGAGTTGTAAGGTGCCGTACGTTATACTAACCTGCTTTTCAAGGCGGTAATGTGGCATACAGAGTCGTAATATATTCTAAATTGTCGTACGAGTTTCAAAGGACTCGGATGAATTAATTAGGTTTATTATGGAGTTTTAAGTTTACGTACGGTGTTGTAAGGTGTTCTCAAAAGATGTAACGCATCCTACATTATTCTAAATTGCTTTTCCTGTTGCGAATGTTGCATACAAAGTCGTAACAACTCCAGAGTGGTCGTCTAATATTTAATGGACTCAGACCAATTCATTAGGTTTACTATGGAGTTTTAAGTGTACGTACGGTATTGTAAAATGTGTTGTTAGGAGTTGTAAGGTGTCCTACGTTATACTAACATGATTTACAAGGTGGTAATGTGGCATACAGAGTCGTAAGATATTTAAATTGGTGTACGATGTTCAAATGACTCGGACGAATTCATTAGGTTTATTATGGAGTTTTAAGTTTACGTACGGTGTTGTAATATTTTGTTAGCAGTTGTAAGGTGCCGTACGTTATACTAACCTACTTTTCAAGGCGGTAATGTGGCATACAGAGTCGTAATATATTCTAAATTGTCGTACGATGTTCAAAGGACTCGGATGAATTTATTAGGTTTATTATGGAGTTTTAAGTTTACGTACGGTGTTGTAATGTTTTGTTAGGAGTTGTAAGGTGTCCTACGTTATACTAACATGCTTTTCAAAGCGGTAATGTGGCATACAGAGTCGTAAGATATTCTAAATTGTTGTACGATGTTCAAATGACTCGGACGAATTCATTAGGTTTATTATGGAGTTTTAATGTTTCGTACGGTGGTGTAAGGTGTTCTCAAAAGATGTAACGCATCCTACATTATTCTAAATTGCTTTTCCTGTTGCGAATGTTGCATACAAAGTCGTAACAAGTCCAGAGTGGTCGTCTAATATTTAATGGACTCAGACCAATTCATTAGGTTTACTATGGATTTTTAAGTGTACGTACGGTATTGTAATGTGTTGTTAGGAGTTGTAAGGTGTCCTACGTTATACTAACATGATTTACAAGGCGGTAATGTGGCATACAGAGTCGTAAGATATTTAAATTGGTGTACGATGTTCAAATGACTCGGACGAATTCATTTGGTTTATTATGGAGTTTTAAGTTTACGTACGGTGTTGTAATATTTTGTTAGCAGTTGTAAGGTGCCGTACGTTATACTAACCTACTTTTCAAGGCGGTAATGTGGCATACAGAGTCGTAATATATTCTAAATTGTCGTACGATGTTCAAAGGACTCGGATGAATTAATTAGGTTTATTATGGAGTTTTAAGTTTACGTACGGTGTTGTAATGTTTTGTTAGGAGTTGTAAGGTGTCCTACGTTATACTAACATGCTTTTCAAAGCGGTAATGTGGCATACAGAGTCGTAAGATATTCTAAATTGTTGTACGATGTTCAAATGACTCGGACGAATTCATTAGGTTTATTATGGAGTTTTAATGTTTCGTACAGTGGTGTAAGGTGTTCTCAAAAGATGTAACGCATCCTACATTATTCTAAATTGCTTTTCCTGTTGCTAATGTCGCATACAAAGTCGTATCAAGTCCGAGTGGTTGTCTGATGTTTAAAGGACTCAGACGAATTCATTAGGTTTACCATGGAGTTTTAAGTTTACGTACGGTATTGTAATGTGTTGTTAGGAGTTGTAAGGTGTCTTACGTTATACTAACATGATTTTCAAGGCAGTAATGTGGCATACATAGTCGTAAGATATTTAAATTGTTGTACGATGTTCAAATGACTCGGACGAATTCATTAGGTTTATTATGGAGTTTTAAGTTTACGTACGGTGTTGTAATGTTTTGTTAGGAGTTGTAAGGTGCCGTACGTTATACTAACATGCTTTTCGGGGCGGTAAAGTGGCATACAGAGTCGTAATATATTCTAAATTGTCGTACGATGTTCAAAGGACTCGAATGAATTCATTAGGTTTATTATGGAGTTTTAAGTTTACGTACGGTGTTTTAATGTTTTGTTAGGAGTTGTAAGATGCCGTACGTTATACTAACATGATTTTCAAGGCGGTAATGTGGCATACAGAGTCGTAAGATATTCTAAATTGTTGTACGATGTTCAAATGACTCGGACGAATTCATTAGGTTTATTATGGAGTTTTGAGTTTACGTACGGTGTTGTAATGTTTTGTTAGCAGTTGTAAGGTGCCGTACGTTATACTAACCTACTTTTCAAGGCGGTAATGTGGCATACAGAGTCGTAATATATTCTAAATTGTCGTACGATGTTCAAAGGACTCGGATGAATTAATTAGGTTTATTATGGAGTTTTAAGTTTACGTACGGTGTTGTAATGTTTTGTTAGGAGTTGTAAGGTGTCCTACGTTATACTAACATGCTTTTCAAAGCGGTAATGTGGCATACAGAGTCGTAAGATATTCTAAATTGTTGTACGATGTTCAAATGACACGGACGAATTCATTAGGTTTAGTATGGAGTTTTAATGTTTCGTACGGTGGTGAAAGGTGTTCTCAAAAGATGTAACGCATCCTACATTATTCTAAATTGCTTTTCCTGTTGCGAATGTTGCATACAAAGTCGTAACAAGTCCAGAGTGGTCGTCTAATATTTAATGGACTCAGACCAATTCATTAGGTTTACTATGGAGTTTTAAGTGTACGTACGGTATTGTAATGTGTTGTTAGGAGTTGTAAGGTGTCCTACGTTATACTAACATGATTTACAAGGCGGTAATGTGGCATACAGAGTCGTAAGATATTTAAATTGGTGTACGATGTTCAAATGACTCGGACGAATTCATTAGGTTTATTATGGAGTTTTAAGTTTACGTACTGTGTTGTAATATTTTGTTAGCAGTTGTAAGGTGCCGTACGTTATACTAACCTACTTTTCAAGGCGGTAATGTGGCATACAGAGTCGTAATATATTCTAAATTGTCGTACGATGTTCAAAGGACTCGGATGAATTAATTAGGTTTATTATGGAGTTTTAAGTTTACGTACGTTGTTGTAATGTTTTGTTAGTAGTTGTAAGGTGTCCTACGTTATACTAACATGCTTTTCAAAGCGGTAATGTGGCATACAGAGTCGTAAGATATTCTAAATTGTTGTACGATGTTCAAATGACTCGGACGAATTCATTAGGTTTATTATGGAGTTTTAATGTTTCGTACGGTGGTGTAAGGTGTTCTCAAAAGATGTAACGCATCCTACATTATTCTAAATTGCTTTTCCTGTTGCTAATGTCGCATACAAAGTCGTATCAAGTCCGAGTGGTTGTCTGATGTTTAAAGGACTCAGACGAATTCATTAGGTTTACCATGGAGTTTTAAGTTTACGTACGGTATTGTAATGTGTTGTTAGGAGTTGTAAGGTGTCCTACGTTATACTAACATGATTTTCAAGGCAGTAATGTGGCATACAGAGTAGTAAGATATTTTAAATTGTTGTACGATGTTCAAAAGACTCGGACGAATTCATTAGATTTATTATGGAGTTTGAAGTTTACGTACGGTGTTGTAATGTTTTGTTAGGAGTTGTAAGGTGTCCTACGTTATACTAACATGCTTTTCAAAGCGGTAATGTGGCATACAGAGTCGTAAGATATTCTAAATTGTTGTACGATGTTCAAATGACACGGACGAATTCATTAGGTTTAGTATGGAGTTTTAATGTTTCGTACGGTGGTGAAAGGTGTTCTCAAAAGATGTAACGCATCCTACATTATTCTAAATTGCTTTTCCTGTTGCGAATGTTGCATACAAAGTCGTAACAAGTCCAGAGTGGTCGTCTAATATTTAATGGACTCAGACCAATTCATTAGGTTTACTATGGAGTTTTAAGTGTACGTACGGTATTGTAATGTGTTGTTAGGAGTTGTAAGGTGTCCTACGTTATACTAACATGATTTACAAGGTGGTAATGTGGCATACAGAGTCGTAAGATATTTAAATTGGTGTACGATGTTCAAATGACTCGGACGAATTCATTAGGTTTATTATGGAGTTTTAAGTTTACGTACGGTGTTGTAATATTTTGTTAGCAGTTGTAAGGTGCCGTACGTTATACTAACCTACTTTTCAAGGCGGTAATGTGGCATACAGAGTCGTAATATATTCTAAATTGTCGTACGATGTTCAAAGGACTCGGATGAATTTATTAGGTTTATTATGGAGTTTTAAGTTTACGTACGGTGTTGTAATGTTTTGTTAGGAGTTGTAAGGTGTCCTACGTTATACTAACATGCTTTTCAAAGCGGTAATGTGGCATACAGAGTCGTAAGATATTCTAAATTGTTGTACGATGTTCAAATGACTCGGACGAATTCATTAGGTTTATTATGGAGTTTTAATGTTTCGTACGGTGGTGTAAGGTGTTCTCAAAAGATGTAACGCATCCTACATTATTCTAAATTGCTTTTCCTGTTGCGAATGTTGATACAAAGTCGTAACAAGTCCAGAGTGGTCGTCTAATATTTAATGGACTCAGACCAATTCATTAGGTTTACTATGGAGTTTTAAGTGTACGTACGGTATTGTAATGTGTTGTTAGGAGTTGTAAGGTGTCCTACGTTATACTAACATGATTTACAAGGCGGTAATGTGGCATACAGAGTCGTAAGATATTTAAATTGGTGTACGATGTTCAAATGACTCGGACGAATTCATTTGGTTTATTATGGAGTTTTAAGTTTACGTACGGTGTTGTAATATTTTGTTAGCAGTTGTAAGGTGCCGTACGTTATACTAACCTACTTTTCAAGGCGGTAATGTGGCATACAGAGTCGTAATATATTCTAAATTGTCGTACGATGTTCAAAGGACTCGGATGAATTAATTAGGTTTATTATGGAGTTTTAAGTTTACGTACGGTGTTGTAATGTTTTGTTAGGAGTTGTAAGGTGTCCTACGTTATACTAACATGCTTTTCAAAGCGGTAATGTGGCATACAGAGTCGTAAGATATTCTAAATTGTTGTACGATGTTCAAATGACTCGGACGAATTCATTAGGTTTATTATGGAGTTTTAATGTTTCGTACAGTGGTGTAAGGTGTTCTCAAAAGATGTAACGCATCCTACATTATTCTAAATTGCTTTTCCTGTTGCTAATGTCGCATACAAAGTCGTATCAAGTCCGAGTGGTTGTCTGATGTTTAAAGGACTCAGACGAATTCATTAGGTTTACCATGGAGTTTTAAGTTTACGTACGGTATTGTAATGTGTTGTTAGGAGTTGTAAGGTGTCTTACGTTATACTAACATGATTTTCAAGGCAGTAATGTGGCATACATAGTCGTAAGATATTTAAATTGTTGTACGATGTTCAAATGACTCGGACGAATTCATTAGGTTTATTATGGAGTTTTAAGTTTACGTACGGTGTTGTAATGTTTTGTTAGGAGTTGTAAGGTGCCGTACGTTATACTAACATGCTTTTCGGGGCGGTAAAGTGGCATACAGAGTCGTAATATATTCTAAATTGTCGTACGATGTTCAAAGGACTCGAATGAATTCATTAGGTTTATTATGGAGTTTTAAGTTTACGTACGGTGTTGTAATGTTTTGTTAGGAGTTGTAAGATGCCGTACGTTATACTAACATGATTTTCAAGGCGGTAATGTGGCATACAGAGTCGTAAGATATTCTAAATTGTTGTACGATGTTCAAATGACTCGGACGAATTCATTAGGTTTATTATGGAGTTTTGAGTTTACGTACGGTGTTGTAATGTTTTGTTAGCAGTTGTAAGGTGCCGTACGTTATACTAACCTACTTTTCAAGGCGGTAATGTGGCATACAGAGTCGTAATATATTCTAAATTGTCGTACGATGTTCAAAGGACTCGGATGAATTAATTAGGTTTATTATGGAGTTTTAAGTTTACGTACGGTGTTGTAATGTTTTGTTAGGAGTTGTAAGGTGTCCTACGTTATACTAACATGCTTTTCAAAGCGGTAATGTGGCATACAGAGTCGTAAGATATTCTAAATTGTTGTACGATGTTCAAATGACACGGACGAATTCATTAGGTTTAGTATGGAGTTTTAATGTTTCGTACGGTGGTGAAAGGTGTTCTCAAAAGATGTAACGCATCCTACATTATTCTAAATTGCTTTTCCTGTTGCGAATGTTGCATACAAAGTCGTAACAAGTCCAGAGTGGTCGTCTAATATTTAATGGACTCAGACCAATTCATTAGGTTTACTATGGAGTTTTAAGTGTACGTACGGTATTGTAATGTGTTGTTAGGAGTTGTAAGGTGTCCTACGTTATACTAACATGATTTACAAGGCGGTAATGTGGCATACAGAGTCGTAAGATATTTAAATTGGTGTACGATGTTCAAATGACTCGGACGAATTCATTAGGTTTATTATGGAGTTTTAAGTTTACGTACTGTGTTGTAATATTTTGTTAGCAGTTGTAAGGTGCCGTACGTTATACTAACCTACTTTTCAAGGCGGTAATGTGGCATACAGAGTCGTAATATATTCTAAATTGTCGTACGATGTTCAAAGGACTCGGATGAATTAATTAGGTTTATTATGGAGTTTTAAGTTTACGTACGTTGTTGTAATGTTTTGTTAGTAGTTGTAAGGTGTCCTACGTTATACTAACATGCTTTTCAAAGCGGTAATGTGGCATACAGAGTCGTAAGATATTCTAAATTGTTGTACGATGTTCAAATGACTCGGACGAATTCATTAGGTTTATTATGGAGTTTTAATGTTTCGTACGGTGGTGTAAGGTGTTCTCAAAAGATGTAACGCATCCTACATTATTCTAAATTGCTTTTCCTGTTGCTAATGTCGCATACAAAGTCGTATCCAGTCCGAGTGGTTGTCTGATGTTTAAAGGACTCAGACGAATTCATTAGGTTTACCATGGAGTTTTAAGTTTACGTACGGTATTGTAATGTGTTGTTAGGAGTTGTAAGGTGTCCTACGTTATACTAACATGATTTTCAAGGCAGTAATGTGGCATACAGAGTAGTAAGATATTTTAAATTGTTGTACGATGTTCAAAAGACTCGGACGAATTCATTAGATTTATTATGGAGTTTGAAGTTTACGTACGGTGTTGTAATGTTTTGTTAGGAGTTGTAAGGTGTCCTACGTTATACTAACATGCTTTTCAAAGCGGTAATGTGGCATACAGAGTCGTAAGATATTCTAAATTGTTGTACGATGTTCAAATGACACGGACGAATTCATTAGGTTTAGTATGGAGTTTTAATGTTTCGTACGGTGGTGAAAGGTGTTCTCAAAAGATGTAACGCATCCTACATTATTCTAAATTGCTTTTCCTGTTGCGAATGTTGCATACAAAGTCGTAACAAGTCCAGAGTGGTCGTCTAATATTTAATGGACTCATACCAATTCATTAGGTTTACTATGGAGTTTTAAGTGTACGTACGGTATTGTAATGTGTTCTTAGGAGTTGTAAGGTGTCCTACGTTATACTAACATGATTTACAAGGCGGTAATGTGGCATACAGAGTCGTAAGATATTTAAATTGGTGTACGATGTTCAAATGACTCGGACGAATTCATTAGGTTTATTATGGAGTTTTAAGTTTACGTACTGTGTTGTAATATTTTGTTAGCAGTTGTAAGGTGCCGTACGTTATACTAACCTACTTTTCAAGGCGGTAATGTGGCATACAGAGTCGTAATATATTCTAAATTGTCGTACGATGTTCAAAGGACTCGGATGAATTAATTAGGTTTATTATGGAGTTTTAAGTTTACGTACGGTGTTGTAATGTTTTGTTAGGAGTTGTAAGGTGTCCTACGTTATACTAACATGCTTTTCAAAGCGGTAATGTGGCATACAGAGTCGTAAGATATTCTAAATTGTTGTACGATGTTCAAATGACTCGGACGAATTCATTAGGTTTATTATGGAGTTTTAATGTTTCGTACGGTGGTGTAAGGTGTTCTCAAAAGATGTAACGCATCCTACATTATTCTAAATTGCTTTTCCTGTTGCGAATGTTGCATACAAAGTCGTAACAAGTCCAGAGTGGTCGTCTAATATTTAATGGACTCAGACCAATTCATTAGGTTTACTATGGAGTTTTAAGTGTACGTACGGTATTGTAATGTGTTGTTAGGAGTTGTAAGGTGTCCTACGTTATACTAACATGATTTACAAGGCGGTAATGTGGCATACAGAGTCGTAAGATATTTAAATTGGTGTACGATGTTCAAATGACTCGGACGAATTCATTTGGTTTATTATGGAGTTTTAAGTTTACGTACGGTGTTGTAATATTTTGTTAGGAGTTGTAAGGTGCCGTACGTTATACTAACCTACTTTTCAAGGCGGTAATGTGGCATACAGAGTCGTAATATATTCTAAATTGTCGTACGATGTTCAAAGGACTCGGATGAATTAATTAGGTTTATTATGGAGTTTTAAGTTTACGTACGGTGTTGTAATGTTTTGTTAGGAGTTGTAAGGTGTCCTACGTTATACTAACATGCTTTTCAAAGCGGTAATGTGGCATACAGAGTCGTAAGATATTCTAAATTGTTGTACGATGTTCAAATGACTCGGACGAATTCATTAGGTTTATTATGGAGTTTTAATGTTTCGTACAGTGGTGTAAGGTGTTCTCAAAAGATGTAACGCATCCTACATTATTCTAAATTGCTTTTCCTGTTGCTAATGTCGCATACAAAGTCGTATCAAGTCCGAGTGGTTGTCTGATGTTTAAAGGACTCAGACGAATTCATTAGGTTTACCATGGAGTTTTAAGTTTACGTACGGTATTGTAATGTGTTGTTAGGAGTTGTAAGGTGTCTTACGTTATACTAACATGATTTTCAAGGCAGTAATGTGGCATACATAGTCGTAAGATATTTAAATTGTTGTACGATGTTCAAATGACTCGGACGAATTCATTAGGTTTATTATGGAGTTTTAAGTTTACGTACGGTGTTGTAATGTTTTGTTAGGAGTTGTAAGGTGCCGTACGTTATACTAACATGCTTTTCGGGGCGGTAAAGTGGCATACAGAGTCGTAATATATTCTAAATTGTCGTACGATGTTCAAAGGACTCGAATGAATTCATTAGGTTTATTATGGAGTTTTAAGTTTACGTACGGTGTTGTAATGTTTTGTTAGGAGTTGTAAGATGCCGTACGTTATACTAACATGATTTTCAAGGCGGTAATGTGGCATACAGAGTCGTAAGATATTCTAAATTGTTGTACGATGTTCAAATGACTCGGACGAATTCATTAGGTTTATTATGGAGTTTTGAGTTTACGTACGGTGTTGTAATGTTTTGTTAGCAGTTGTAAGGTGCCGTACGTTATACTAACCTACTTTTCAAGGCGGTAATGTGGCATACAGAGTCGTAATATATTCTAAATTGTCGTACGATGTTCAAAGGACTCGGATGAATTAATTAGGTTTATTATGGAGTTTTAAGTTTACGTACGGTGTTGTAATGTTTTGTTAGGAGTTGTAAGGTGTCCTACGTTATACTAACATGCTTTTCAAAGCGGTAATGTGGCATACAGAGTCGTAAGATATTCTAAATTGTTGTACGATGTTCAAATGACACGGACGAATTCATTAGGTTTAGTATGGAGTTTTAATGTTTCGTACGGTGGTGAAAGGTGTTCTCAAAAGATGTAACGCATCCTACATTATTCTAAATTGCTTTTCCTGTTGCGAATGTTGCATACAAAGTCGTAACAAGTCCAGAGTGGTCGTCTAATATTTAATGGACTCAGACCAATTCATTAGGTTTACTATGGAGTTTTAAGTGTACGTACGGTATTGTAATGTGTTGTTAGGAGTTGTAAGGTGTCCTACGTTATACTAACATGATTTACAAGGCGGTAATGTGGCATACAGAGTCGTAAGATATTTAAATTGGTGTACGATGTTCAAATGACTCGGACGAATTCATTAGGTTTATTATGGAGTTTTAAGTTTACGTACTGTGTTGTAATATTTTGTTAGCAGTTGTAAGGTGCCGTACGTTATACTAACCTACTTTTCAAGGCGGTAATGTGGCATACAGAGTCGTAATATATTCTAAATTGTCGTACGATGTTCAAAGGACTCGGATGAATTAATTAGGTTTATTATGGAGTTTTAAGTTTACGTACGTTGTTGTAATGTTTTGTTAGTAGTTGTAAGGTGTCCTACGTTATACTAACATGCTTTTCAAAGCGGTAATGTGGCATACAGAGTCGTAAGATATTCTAAATTGTTGTACGATGTTCAAATGACTCGGACGAATTCATTAGGTTTATTATGGAGTTTTAATGTTTCGTACGGTGGTGTAAGGTGTTCTCAAAAGATGTAACGCATCCTACATTATTCTAAATTGCTTTTCCTGTTGCTAATGTCGCATACAAAGTCGTATCCAGTCCGAGTGGTTGTCTGATGTTTAAAGGACTCAGACGAATTCATTAGGTTTACCATGGAGTTTTAAGTTTACGTACGGTATTGTAATGTGTTGTTAGGAGTTGTAAGGTGTCCTACGTTATACTAACATGATTTTCAAGGCAGTAATGTGGCATACAGAGTAGTAAGATATTTTAAATTGTTGTACGATGTTCAAAAGACTCGGACGAATTCATTAGATTTATTATGGAGTTTGAAGTTTACGTACGGTGTTGTAATGTTTTGTTAGGAGTTGTAAGGTGTCCTACGTTATACTAACATGCTTTTCAAAGCGGTAATGTGGCATACAGAGTCGTAAGATATTCTAAATTGTTGTACGATGTTCAAATGACACGGACGAATTCATTAGGTTTAGTATGGAGTTTTAATGTTTCGTACGGTGGTGAAAGGTGTTCTCAAAAGATGTAACGCATCCTACATTATTCTAAATTGCTTTTCCTGTTGCGAATGTTGCATACAAAGTCGTAACAAGTCCAGAGTGGTCGTCTAATATTTAATGGACTCATACCAATTCATTAGGTTTACTATGGAGTTTTAAGTGTACGTACGGTATTGTAATGTGTTCTTAGGAGTTGTAAGGTGTCCTACGTTATACTAACATGATTTACAAGGCGGTAATGTGGCATACAGAGTCGTAAGATATTTAAATTGGTGTACGATGTTCAAATGACTCGGACGAATTCATTAGGTTTATTATGGAGTTTTAAGTTTACGTACTGTGTTGTAATATTTTGTTAGCAGTTGTAAGGTGCCGTACGTTATACTAACCTACTTTTCAAGGCGGTAATGTGGCATACAGAGTCGTAATATATTCTAAATTGTCGTACGATGTTCAAAGGACTCGGATGAATTAATTAGGTTTATTATGGAGTTTTAAGTTTACGTACGGTGTTGTAATGTTTTGTTAGGAGTTGTAAGGTGTCCTACGTTATACTAACATGCTTTTCAAAGCGGTAATGTGGCATACAGAGTCGTAAGATATTCTAAATTGTTGTACGATGTTCAAATGACTCGGACGAATTCATTAGGTTTATTATGGAGTTTTAATGTTTCGTACGGTGGTGTAAGGTGTTCTCAAAAGATGTAACACATCCTACATTATTCTAAATTGCTTTTCCTGTTGCTAATGTCGCATACAAAGTCGTATCAAGTCCGAGTGGTTGTCTGATGTTTAAAGGACTCAGACGAATTCATTAGGTTTACCATGGAGTTTTAAGTTTACGTACGGTATTGTAATGTGTTGTTAGGAGTTGTAAGGTGTCCTACGTTATACTAACATGATTTTCAAGGCAGTAATGTGGCATACAGAGTAGTAAGATATTTTAAATTGTTGTACGATGTTCAAAAGACTCGGACGAATTCATTAGATTTATTATGGAGTTTGAAGTTTACGTACGGTGTTGTAATGTTCTGTTAGGAGTTGTAAGGTGCCGTACGTTATTCTAACATGCTTTTCAGGGCGGTAATGTGGCATACAGAGTCGTAATATATTCTAAATTGTCGTACGATGTTCAAAGGACTCGAATGAATTCATTAGGTTTATTATGGAGTTTTAAGTTTACGTACTGTGTTGTAATATTTTGTTAGCAGTTGTAAGGTGCCGTACGTTATACTAACCTACTTTTCAAGGCGGTAATGTGGCAAACAGAGTCGTAATATATTCTAAATTGTCGTACGATGTTCAAAGGACTCGGATGAATTAATTAGGTTTATTATGGAGTTTTAAGTTTACGTACGGTGTTGTAATGTTTTGTTAGGAGTTGTAAGGTGTCCTACGTTATACTAACATGCTTTTCAAAGCGGTAATGTGGCATACAGAGTCGTAAGATATTCTAAATTGTTGTACGATGTTCAAATGACTCGGACGAATTCATTAGGTTTATTATGGAGTTTTAAGTTTACGTACTGTGTTGTAATATTTTGTTAGCAGTTGTAAGGTGCCGTACGTTATACTAACCTACTTTTCAAGGCGGTAATGTGGCATACAGAGTCGTAATATATTCTAAATTGTCGTACGATGTTCAAAGGACTCGGATGAATTAATTAGGTTTATTATGGAGTTTTAAGTTTACGTACGGTGTTGTAATGTTTTGTTAGGAGTTGTAAGGTGTCCTACGTTATACTAACATGCTTTTCAAAGCGGTAATGTGGCATACAGAGTCGTAAGATATTCTAAATTGTTGTACGATGTTCAAATGACTCGGACGAATTCATTAGGTTTATTATGGAGTTTTAATGTTTCGTACGGTGGTGTAAGGTGTTCTCAAAAGATGTAACACATCCTACATTATTCTAAATTGCTTTTCCTGTTGCTAATGTCGCATACAAAGTCGTATCAAGTCCGAGTGGTTGTCTGATGTTTAAAGGACTCAGACGAATTCATTAGGTTTACCATGGAGTTTTAAGTTTACGTACGGTATTGTAATGTGTTGTTAGGAGTTGTAAGGTGTCCTACGTTATACTAACATGATTTTCAAGGCAGTAATGTGGCATACAGAGTAGTAAGATATTTTAAATTGTTGTACGATGTTCAAAAGACTCGGACGAATTCATTAGATTTATTATGGAGTTTGAAGTTTACGTACGGTGTTGTAATGTTCTGTTAGGAGTTGTAAGGTGCCGTACGTTATTCTAACATGCTTTTCAGGGCGGTAATGTGGCATACAGAGTCGTAATATATTCTAAATTGTCGTACGATGTTCAAAGGACTCGAATGAATTCATTAGGTTTATTATGGAGTTTTAAGTTTACGTACTGTGTTGTAATATTTTGTTAGCAGTTGTAAGGTGCCGTACGTTATACTAACCTACTTTTCAAGGCGGTAATGTGGCATACAGAGTCGTAATATATTCTAAATTGTCGTACGATGTTCAAAGGACTCGGATGAATTAATTAGGTTTATTATGGAGTTTTAAGTTTACGTACGTTGTTGTAATGTTTTGTTAGGAGTTGTAAGGTGTCCTACGTTATACTAACATGCTTTTCAAAGCGGTAATGTGGCATACAAAGTCGTAAGATATTCTAAATTGTTGTACGATGTTCAAATGACTCGGACGAATTCATTAGGTTTATTATGGAGTTTTAATGTTTCGTACGGTGGTGTAAGGTGTTCTCAAAAGATGTAACGCATCCTACATTATTCTAAATTGCTTTTCCTGTTGCTAATGTCGCATACAAAGTCGTATCAAGTCCGAGTGGTTGTCTGATGTTTAAAGGACTCAGACGAATTCATTAGGTTTACCATGGAGTTTTAAGTTTACGTACGGTATTGTAATGTGTTGTTAGGAGTTGTAAGGTGTCCTACGTTATACTAACATGATTTTCAAGGCAGTAATGTGGCATACAGAGTAGTAAGATATTTTAAATTGTTGTACGATGTTCAAAAGACTCGGACGAATTCATTAGATTTATTATGGAGTTTGAAGTTTACGTACGGTGTTGTAATGTTTTGTTAGGAGTTGTAAGGTGTCCTACGTTATACTAACATGCTTTTCAAAGCGGTAATGTGGCATACAGAGTCGTAAGATATTCTAAATTGTTGTACGATGTTCAAATGACACGGACGAATTCATTAGGTTTAGTATGGAGTTTTAATGTTTCGTACGGTGGTGAAAGGTGTTCTCAAAAGATGTAACGCATCCTACATTATTCTAAATTGCTTTTCCTGTTGCGAATGTTGCATACAAAGTCGTAACAAGTCCAGAGTGGTCGTCTAATATTTAATGGACTCAGACCAATTCATTAGGTTTACTATGGAGTTTTAAGTGTACGTACGGTATTGTAATGTGTTGTTAGGAGTTGTAAGGTGTCCTACGTTATACTAACATGATTTACAAGGCGGTAATGTGGCATGCAGAGTCGTAAGATATTTAAATTGGTGTACGATGTTCAAATGACTCGGACGAATTCATTAGGTTTATTATGGAGTTTTAAGTTTACGTACTGTGTTGTAATATTTTGTTAGCAGTTGTAAGGTGCCGTACGTTATACTAACCTACTTTTCAAGGCGGTAATGTGGCATACAGAGTCGTAATATATTCTAAATTGTCGTACGATGTTCAAAGGACTCGGATGAATTAATTAGGTTTATTATGGAGTTTTAAGTTTACGTACGGTGTTGTAATGTTTTGTTAGGAGTTGTAAGGTGTCCTACGTTATACTAACATGCTTTTCAAAGCGGTAATGTGGCATACAGAGTCGTAAGATATTCTAAATTGTTGTACGATGTTCAAATGACTCGGACGAATTCATTAGGTTTATTATGGAGTTTTAATGTTTCGTACGGTGGTGTAAGGTGTTCTCAAAAGATGTAACACATCCTACATTATTTTAAATTGCTTTTCCTGTTGCTAATGTCGCATACAAAGTCGTATCAAGTCCGAGTGGTTGTCTGATGTTTAAAGGACTCAGACGAATTCATTAGGTTTACCATGGAGTTTTAAGTTTACGTACGGTATTGTAATGTGTTGTTAGGAGTTGTAAGGTGTCCTACGTTATACTAACATGATTTTCAAGGCAGTAATGTGGCATACAGAGTAGTAAGATATTTTAAATTGTTGTACGATGTTCAAAAGAGTCGGACGAATTCATTAGATTTATTATGGAGTTTGAAGTTTACGTACGGTGTTGTAATGTTCTGTTAGGAGTTGTAAGTTGCCGTACGTTATTCTAACATGCTTTTCAGGGCGGTAATGTGGCATACAGAGTCGTAATATATTCTAAATTGTCGTACGATGTTCAAAGGACTCGAATGAATTCATTAGGTTTATTATGGAGTTTTAAGTTTACGTACGGTGTTGTAATGTTTTGTTAGGAGTTGTAAGTTGCCGTACGTTATACTAACATACTTTTCAAGGCGGTAATGTGGCATACAGAGTCGTAATATATTCTAAATTGTCGAACGATGTTCAAAGGACTCGGATGAATTCATTAGGTTTATTATGGAGTTTTAAGTTTGCGTACGGTGTTGTAATGTTTTGTTAGGAGTTGTAAGGTGTCATACGTTATACTAACATGCTTTTCAAAGCGGTAATGTGGCATACAGAGTCGTAAGATATTCTAAATTATCGTACGTTGTTCAAAGGACTCGGATGAAGTCATTAGGTTTATTATGGAGTTTTAAGTTTACATACAGTGTTGTAATGTTTTGTTAGGAGTTGTAAGGTGTCCTACGTTATACTAACATGCTTTTCAAAGCGGTAATGTGGCATACAGAGTCGTAAGATATTCTAAATTGTTGTACGATGTTCAAATGACACGGACGAATTCATTAGGTTTAGTATGGAGTTTTAATGTTTCGTACGGTGGTGAAAGGTGTTCTCAAAAGATGTAACGCATCCTACATTATTCTAAATTGCTTTTCCTGTTGCGAATGTTGCATACAAAGTCGTAACAAGTCCAGAGTGGTCGTCTAATATTTAATGGACTCAGACCAATTCATTAGGTTTACTATGGAGTTTTAAGTGTACGTACGGTATTGTAATGTGTTGTTAGGAGTTGGAAGGTGTCCTACGTTATACTAACATGATTTACAAGGCGTAATGTGGCATACAGAGTCATAAGATATTTAAATTGGTGTACGATGTTCAAATGACTCGGACGAATTCATTAGGTTTATTATGGAGTTTTAAGTTTACGTACGGTGTTGTAATATTTTGTTAGCAGTTGTAAGGTGCCGTACGTTATACTAACCTACTTTTCAAGGCGGTAATGTGGCATACAGAGTCGTAATATATTCTAAATTGTCGTACGATGTTCAAAGGACTCGGATGAATTAATTAGGTTTATTATGGAGTTTTAAGTTTACGTACGGTGTTGTAATGTTTTGTTAGGAGTTGTAAGGTGTCCTACGTTATACTAACATGCTTTTCAAAGCGGTAATGTGGCATACAGAGTTGTAAGATATTCTAAATTGTTGTACGATGTTCAAATGACTCGGTCGAATTCATTAGGTTTATTATGGAGTTTTAATGTTTCGTACAGTGGTGTAAGGTGTTCTCAAAAGATGTAACGCATCCTACATTATTCTAAATTGCTTTTCCTGTTGCTAATGTCGCATACAAAGTCGTATCAAGTCCGAGTGGTTGTCTGATGTTTAAAGGACTCAGACGAATTCATTAGGTTTACCATGGAGTTTTAAGTTTACGTACGGTATTGTAATGTGTTGTTAGGAGTTGTAAGGTGTCTTACGTTATACTAACATGATTTTCAAGGCAGTAATGTGGCATACATAGTCGTAAGATATTTAAATTGTTGTACGATGTTCAAATGACTCGGACGAATTCATTAGGTTTATTATGGAGTTTTAAGTTTACGTACGGTGTTGTAATGTTTTGTTAGGAGTTGTAAGGTGCCGTACGTTATACTAACATGCTTTTCGGGGCGGTAAAGTGGCATACAGAGTCGTAATATATTCTAAATTGTCGTACGATGTTCAAAGGAATCGAATGAATTCATTAGGTTTATTATGGAGTTTTAAGTTTACGTACGGTGTTGTAATGTTTTGTTAGGAGTTGTAAGATGCCGTACGTTATACTAACATGATTTTCAAGGCGGTAATGTGGCATACAGAGTCGTAAGATATTCTAAATTGTTGTACGATGTTCAAATGACTCGGACGAATTCATTAGGTTTATTATGGAGTTTTGAGTTTACGTACGGTGTTGTAATGTTTTGTTAGCAGTTGTAAGGTGCCGTACGTTATACTAACCTACTTTTCAAGGCGGTAATGTGGCATACAGAGTCGTAATATATTCTAAATTGTCGTACGATGTTCAAAGGACTCGGATGAATTAATTAGGTTTATTATGGAGTTTTAAGTTTACGTACGGTGTTGTAATGTTTTGTTAGGAGTTGTAAGGTGTCCTACGTTATACTAACATGCTTTTCAAAGCGGTAATGTGGCATACAGAGTCGTAAGATATTCTAAATTGTTGTACGATGTTCAAATGACTCGGACGAATTCATTAGGTTTATTATGGAGTTTTAATGTTTCGTACGGTGGTGTAAGGTGTTCTCAAAAGATGTAACGCATCCTACATTATTCTAAATTGCTTTTCCTGTTGCTAATGTCGCATACAAAGTCGTAACAAGTCCGAGTGGTTGTCTGATGTTTAAAGGACTCAGACGAATTCATTAGGTTTACCATGGAGTTTTAAGTTTATGTACGGTATTGTAATGTGTTGTTAGGAGTTGTAAGGTGTCCTACGTTATACTAACATGATTTTCAAGGCAGTAATGTGGCATACAGAGTCGTAAGATATTTAAATTGTTGTACGATGTTCAAATGACTCGGACGAATTCATTAGGTTTATTATGGAGTTTTAAGTTTACCTACGGTGTTGTAATGTTTTGTTAGGAGTTGTAAGGTGCCGTACGTTATACTAACATGCTTTTCGGGGCGGTAATGTGGCATACAGAGTCGTAATATATTCTAAATTGTCGTACGATGTTCAAAGGACTCGAATGAATTCATTAGGTTTATTATGGAGTTTTAAGTTTACGTACAGTGTTGTAATGTTTTGTTAGGAGTTGTAAGATGCCGTACGTTATACTAACATGATTTTCAAGGCGGTAATGTGGCATACAGGGTCGTAAGATATTAAATTGGTGTACGTTGCTCAAATGACTCGGACGAATTCATTAGGTTTATTATGGAGTTTTAAGTTTACGTACGGTGTTGTAATATTTTGTTAGCAGTTGTAAGGTGCCGTACGTTATACTAACCTACTTTTCAAGGCGGTAATGTGGCATACAGAGTCGTAATATATTCTAAATTGTCGTACGATGTTCAAAGGACTCGGATGAATTAATTAGGTTTAATATGGAGTTTTAAGTTTACGTACGGTGTTGTAATGTTTTGTTAGGAGTTGTAAGGTGTCCTACGTTATACTAACATGCTTTTCAAAGCGGTAATGTGGCATACAGAGTCATAAGATATTCTAAATTGTTGTACGATGTTCAAATGACACGGACGAATTCATTAGGTTTAGTATGGAGTTTTAATGTTTCGTACGGTGGTAAAAGGTGTTCTCAAAAGATGTAACGCATCCTACATTATTCTAAATTGCTTTTCCTGTTGCGAATGTTGCATACAAAGTCGTAACAAGTCCAGAGTGGTCGTCTAATATTTAATGGACTCAGACCAATTCATTAGGTTTACTATGGAGTTTTAAGTGTACGTACGGTATTGTAATGTGTTGTTAGGAGTTGTAAGGTGTCCTACGTTATACTAACATGATTTTCAAGGCGGTAATGTGGCATACAGAGTCGTAAGATATTTAAATTGGTGTACGAAGTTCAAATGACTCGGACGAATTCATTAGGTTTATTATGGAGTTTTAAGTTTACGTACGGTGTTTTAATATTTTGTTAGCAGTTGTAAGTTGCCGTACGTTATACTAACCTACTTTTCAAGGCGGTAATATGGCATACAGAGTCGTAATATATTCTAAATTGTCGTACGATGTTCAAAGGACTCGGATGAATTAATTAGGTTTATTATGGAGTTTTAAGTTTACGTACGGTGTTGTAATGTTTTGTTAGGAGTTGTAAGGTGTCCTACGTTATACTAACATGCTTTTCAAAGCGGTAATGTGGCATACAGAGTCGTAAGATATTCTAAATTGTTGTACGATGTTCAAATGACTCGGACGAATTCATTAGGTTTATTATGGAGTTTTAATGTTTCGTACGGTGGTGTAAGGTGTTCTCAAAAGATGTAACGCATCCTACATTATTCTAAATTGCTTTTCCTGTTGCTAATGTCGCATACAAAGTCGTAACAAGTCCGAGTGGTTGTCTGATGTTTAAAGGACTCAGACGAATTCATTAGGTTTACCATGGAGTTTTAAGTTTATGTACGGTATTGTAATGTGTTGTTAGGAGTTGTAAGGTGTCCTACGTTATACTAACATGATTTTCAAGGCAGTAATGTGGCATACAGAGTCGTAAGATATTTAAATTGTTGTACGATGTTCAAATGACTCGGACGAATTCATTAGGTTTATTATGGAGTTTTAAGTTTACCTACGGTGTTGTAATGTTTTGTTAGGAGTTGTAAGGTGCCGTACGTTATACTAACATGCTTTTCGGGGCGGTAATGTGGCATACAGAGTCGTAATATATTCTAAATTGTCGTACGATGTTCAAAGGACTCGAATGAATTCATTAGGTTTATTATGGAGTTTTAAGTTTACGTACGGTGTTGTAATGTTTTGTTAGGAGTTGTAAGATGCCGTACGTTATACTAACATGATTTTCAAGGCGGTAATGTGGCATACAGGGTCGTAAGATATTAAATTGGTATACGTTGTTCAAATGACTCGGACGAATTCATTAGGTTTATTATGGAGTTTTAAGTTTACGTACGGTGTTGTAATATTTTGTTAGCAGTTGTAAGGTGCCGTACGTTATACTAACCTACTTTTCAAGGCGGTAATGTGGCATACAGAGTCGTAATATATTTTAAATTGTCGTACGATGTTCAAAGGACTCGGATGAATTAATTAGGTTTATTATGGAGTTTTAAGTTTACGTACGGTGTTGTAATGTTTTGTTAGGAGTTGTAAGGTGTCCTACGTTATACTAACATGCTTTTCAAAGCGGTAATGTGGCATACAGAGTCATAAGATATTCTAAATTGTTGTACGATGTTCAAATGACACGGACGAATTCATTAGGTTTAGTATGGAGTTTTAATGTTTCGTACGGTGGTGAAAGGTGTTCTCAAAAGATGTAACGCATCCTACATTATTCTAAATTGCTTTTCCTGTTGCGAATGTTGCATACAAAGTCGTAACAAGTCCAGAGTGGTCGTCTAATATTTAATGGACTCAGACCAATTCATTAGGTTTACTATGGAGTTTTAAGTATACGTACGGTATTGTAATGTGTTGTTAGGAGTTGTAAGGTGTCCTACGTTATACTAACATGATTTTCAAGGCGGTAATGTGGCATACAGAGTCGTAAGATATTTAAATTGGTGTACGATGTTCAAATGACTCGGACGAATTCATTAGGTTTATTATGGAGTTTTAAGTTTACGTACGGTGTTTTAATATTTTGTTAGCAGTTGTAAGTTGCCGTACGTTATACTAACCTACTTTTCAAGGCGGTAATGTGGCATACAGAGTCGTAATATATTCTAAATTGTCGTACGATGTTCAAAGGACTCGGATGAATTAATTAGGTTTATTATGGAGTTTTAAGTTTACGTACGGTGTTGTAATGTTTTGTTAGGAGTTGTAAGGTGTCCTACGTTATACTAACATGATTTTCAAAGCGGTAATGTGGCATACAGAGTCGTAAGATATTCTAAATTGTTGTACGATGTTCAAATGACTCGGACGAATTCATTAGGTTTATTATGGAGTTTTAATGTTTCGTACGGTGGTGTAAGGTGTTCTCAAAAGATGTAACGCATCCTACATTATTCTAAATTGCTTTTCCTGTTGCTAATGTCGCATACAAAGTCGTAACAAGTCCGAGTGGTTGTCTGATGTTTAAAGGACTCAGACGAATTCATTAGGTTTACCATGGAGTTTTAAGTTTATGTACGGTATTGTAATGTGTTGTTAGGAGTTGTAAGGTGTCCTACGTTATACTAACATGATTTTCAAGGCAGTAATGTGGCATACAGAGTCGTAAGATATTTAAATTGTTGTACGATGTTCAAATGACTCGGACGAATTCATTAGGTTTATTATGGAGTTTTAAGTTTACCTACGGTGTTGTAATGTTTTGTTAGGAGTTGTAAGGTGCCGTACGTTATACTAACATGCTTTTCGGGGCGGTAATGTGGCATACAGAGTCGTAATATATTCTAAATTGTCGTACGATGTTCAAAGGACTCGAATGAATTCATTAGGTTTATTATGGAGTTTTAAGTTTACGTACGGTGTTGTAATGTTTTGTTAGGAGTTGTAAGATGCCGTACGTTATACTAACATGACTTTCAAGGCGGTAATGTGGCATACAGGGTCGTAAGATATTTAAATTGGTGTACGTTGTTCAAATGACTCGGACGAATTCATTAGGTTTATTATGGAGTTTTAAGTTTACGTACGGTGTTGTAATATTTTGTTAGCAGTTGTAAGGTGCCGTACGTTATACTAACCTACTTTTCAAGGCGGTAATGTGGCATACAGAGTCGTAATATATTCTAAATTGTCGTACGATGTTCAAAGGACTCGGATGAATTAATTAGGTTTATTATGGAGTTTTAAGTTTACGTACGGTGTTGTAATGTTTTGTTAGGAGTTGTAAGGTGTCCTACGTTATACTAACATGCTTTTCAAAGCGGTAATGTGGCATACAGAGTCATAAGATATTCTAAATTGTTGTACGATGTTCAAATGACACGGACGAATTCATTAGGTTTAGTATGGAGTTTTAATGTTTCGTACGGTGGTGAAAGGTGTTATCAAAAGATGTAACGCATCCTACATTATTCTAAATTGCTTTTCCTGTTGCGAATGTTGCATACAAAGTCGTAACAAGTCCAGAGTGGTCGTCTAATATTTAATGGACTCAGACCAATTCATTAGGTTTACTATGGAGTTTTAAGTGTACGTACGGTATTGTAATGTGTGGTTAGGAGTTGTAAGGTGTCCTACGTTATACTAACATGATTTTCAAGGCGGTAATGTGGCATACAGAGTCGTAAGATATTTAAATTGGTGTACGATGTTCAAATGACTCGGACGAATTCATTAGGTTTATTATGGAGTTTTAAGTTTACGTACGGTGTTTTAATATTTTGTTAGCAGTTGTAAGTTGCTGTACGTTATACTAACCTACTTTTCAAGGCGGTAATGTGGCATACAGAGTCGTAATATATTCTAAATTGTCGTACGATGTTCAAAGGACTCGGATGAATTAATTAGGTTTATTATGGAGTTTTAAGTTTACGTACGGTGTTGTAATGTTTTGTTAGGAGTTGTAAGGTGTCCTACGTTATACTAACATGCTTTTCAAAGCGGTAATGTGGCATACAGAGTCGTAAGATATTCTAAATTGTTGTACGATGTTCAAATGACTCGGACGAATTCATTAGGTTTATTATGGAGTTTTAATGTTTCGTACGGTGGTGTAAGGTGTTCTCAAAAGATGTAACGCATCCAACATTATTCTAAATTGCTTTTCCTGTCGCTAATGTCGCATACAAAGTCGTAACAAGTCCGAGTGGTTGTCTGATGTTTAAAGGACTCAGACGAATTCATTAGGTTTACCATGGAGTTTTAAGTTTATGTACGGTATTGTAATGTGTTGTTAGGAGTTGTAAGGTGTCCTACGTTATACTAACATGATTTTCAAGGCAGTAATGTGGCATACAGAGTCGTAAGATATTTAAATTGTTGTACGATGTTCAAATGACTCGGACGAATTCATTAGGTTTATTATGGAGTTTTAAGTTTACCTACGGTGTTGTAATGTTTTGTTAGGAGTTGTAAGGTGCCGTACGTTATACTAACATGCTTTTCGGGGCGGTAATGTGGCATACAGAGTCGTAATATATTCTAAATTGTCGTACGATGTTCAAAGGACTCGAATGAATTCATTAGGTTTATTATGGAGTTTTAAGTTTACGTACGGTGTTGTAATGTTTTGTTAGGAGTTGTAAGGAGTCCTACGTTATACTAACATGCTTTTCAAAGCGGTAATGTGGCATACAGAGTCGTATGATATTCTAAATTGTTGTACGATGTTCAAATGACACGGACGAATTCATTAGGTTTAGTATGGAGTTTTAATGTTTCGTACGGTGGTGAAAGGTGTTATCAAAAGATGTAACGCATCCTACATTATTCTAAATTGCTTTTCCTGTTGCGAATGTTGCATACAAAGTCGTAACAAGTCCAGAGTGGTCGTCTAATATTTAATGGACTCAGACCAATTCATTAGGTTTACTATGGAGTTTTAAGTGTACGTACGGTATTGTAATGTGTTGTTAGGAGTTGTAAGGTGTCCTACGTTATACTAACATGATTTTCAAGGCGGTAATGTGGCATACAGAGTCGTAAGATATTTAAATTGGTGTACGATGTTCAAATGACTCGGACGAATTCATTAGGTTTATTATGGAGTTTTAAGTTTACGTACGGTGTTGTAATATTTTTTTAGCAGTTGTAAGGTGCCGTACGTTATACTAACCTACTTTTCAAGGCGGTAATGTGGCATACGGAGTCGTAATATATTCTAAATTGTCGTACGATGTTCAAAGGACTCGGATGAATTAATTAGGTTTATTATGGAGTTTTAAGTTTACGTACGGTGTTGTAATGTTTTGTTAGGAGTTGTAAGGTGTTCTACGTTATACTAACATGCTTTTCAAAGCGGTAATGTGGCATACAGAGTCGTAAGATATTCTAAATTGTTGTACGATGTTCAAATGACTCGGACGAATTCATTAGGTTTATTATGGAGTTTTAATGTTTCGTACGGTGGTGTAAGGTGTTCTCAAAAGATGTAACGCATCCTACATTATTCTAAATTGCTTTTCCTGTTGCTAATGTCGCATACAAAGTCGTAACAAGTCCGAGTGGTTGTCTGATGTTTAAAGGACTCAGACGAATTCATTAGGTTTACCATGGAGTTTTAAGTTTATGTACGGTATTGTAATGTGTTGTTAGGAGTTGTAAGGTGTCCTACGTTATACTAACATGATTTTCAAGGCAGTAATGTGGCATACAGAGTCGTAAGATATTTAAATTGTTGTACGATGTTCAAATGACTCGGACGAATTCATTAGGTTTATTATGGAGTTTTAAGTTTACCTACGGTGTTGTAATGTTTTGTTAGGAGTTGTAAGGTGCCGTACGTTATACTAACATGCTTTTCGGGGCGGTAATGTGGCATACAGAGTCGTAATATATTCTAAATTGTCGTACGATGTTCAAAGGACTCGAATGAATTCATTAGGTTTATTATGGAGTTTTAAGTTTACGTACGGTGTTGTAATGTTTTGTTAGGAGTTGTAAGATGCCGTACGTTATACTAACATGATTTTCAAGGCGGTAATGTGGCATACATGGGTCGTAAGATATTTAAATTGGTGTACGATGTTCAAATGACTCGGACGAATTCATTAGGTTTATTATGGAGTTTTAAGTTTACGTACGGTGTTGTAATATTTTGTTAGCAGTTGTAAGGTGCCGTACGTTATACTAACCTACTTTTCAAGGCGGTAATGTGGCATACAGAGTCGTAATATATTCTAAATTGTCGTACGATGTTCAAAGGACTCGGATGAATTAATTAGGTTTATTATGGAGTTTTAAGTTTACGTACGGTGTTGTAATGTTTTGTTAGGAGTTGTAAGGTGTCCTACGTTATACTAACATGCTTTTCAAAGAGGTAATGTGGCATACAGAGTCGTAAGATAATCTAAATTGTTGTACGATGTTCAAATGACACGGACGAATTCATTAGGTTTAGTATGGAGTTTTAATGTTTCGTACGGTGGTGAAAGGTGTTATCAAAAGATGTAACGCATCCTACATTATTCTAAATTGCTTTTCCTGTTGCGAATGTTGCATACAAAGTCGTAACAAGTCCAGAGTGGTCGTCTAATATTTAATGGACTCAGACCAATTCATTAGGTTTACTATGGAGTTTTAAGTGTACGTACGGTATTGTAATGTGTTGTTAGGAGTTGTAAGGTGTCCTACGTTATACTAACATGATTTTCAAGGCGGTAATGTGGCATACAGAGTCGTAAGATATTTAAATTGGTGTACGATGTTCAAATGACTCGGACGAATTCATTAGGTTTATTATGGAGTTTTAAGTTTACGTACGGTGTTGTAATATTTTGTTAGCAGTTGTAAGGTGCCGTACGTTATACTAACCTACTTTTCAAGGCGGTAATGTGGCATACAGAGTCGTAATATATTCTAAATTGTCGTACGATGTTCAAAGGACTCGGATGAATTAATTAGGTTTATTATGGAGTTTTAAGTTTACGTACGGTGTTGTAATGTTTTGTTAGGAGTTGTAAGGTGTCCTACGTTATACTAACATGCTTTTCAAAGCGGTAATGTGGCATACAGAGTCGTAAGATAATCTAAATTGTTGTACGATGTTCAAATGACACGGACGAATTCATTAGGTTTAGTATGGAGTTTTAATGTTTCGTACGGTGGTGTATGGTGTTCTCAAAAGATGTAACGCATCCTACATTATTCTAAATTGCTTTTCCTGTTGCTAATGTCGCATACAAAGTCGTAACAAGTCCTGAGTGGTCGTCTATTATTTAATGGACTCAGACCAATTCATTAGGATTACTATGGAGTTTTAAGTTTACGTACGGTATTGTAATGTGTTGTTAAGAGTTGTAAGGTGTCTTACGTTATACTAACATGATTTTCAAGGCGGTAATTTGGCATACAGAGTCGTAAGATATTCTAAATTGTTGTATGATGTTCAAATGACTCAGACGAATGCATTAGGATTATTAAGGAGTTTTGAGTTTACGTACGGTGTTGTAATGTTTTGTTAGGAGTTGTAAGGTGTCGTACGTTATACTAACATACTTTTCAAGGCGGTAATGTGGCATACAGAGTCGTAATATATTCTAAATGGTTGTACGATGTTCAAATGACTCGGACGAATTCATTAGGTTTAGTATGGAGTTTTAATGTTTCGTACGGTGGTGAAAGGTGTTCTCAAAAGATGTAACGCACCCTACATTATTCTAAATTGCTTTTCCTGTTGCGAATGTTGCATACAAAGTCGTAATAAGTCCTGAGTGGCCGTCTAATGTTTAATGGACTCAGACGGATTCATTAGGTTTACTATGGAGTTTTAAGTTTACGTACGGTATTGTAATGTGTTGTTAGGAGTTGTAAGGTGTCCTACGTTATACTAAAATGATTTTCAAGGCAGTAATGTGTCATACAGTGTCGTAAGATATTCTAAATTGTTGTACGATGTTCAAAAGACTCGGACGAATTCATTAGATTTATTATGGAGTTTTAAGTTTACGTACGGTGTTGTAACGTTTTGTTAGGAGTTGTAAGGCGCCGTACGTTATACTAACATGCTTTTCAGGGCGGTAATGTGGCATACTGAGTCGTAATATATTCTAAATTGTCGTACGATGTTCAAAGGACTCGAATGAATTCATTAGGTTTATTATGGAGTTTTAACTTTACGTACGGTGTGGTAATGTTTTGTTAGGAGTTGTAAGGCGCCGTACGTTATACTAACATTATTTTCAAGGCGGTAATGTGGCATACAGAGTCGTAAGATATTCTAAATTGTTGTACGATGTTCAAATGACTCGGACGAATTCATTAGGTTTATTATGGAGTTTTGAGTTTACGTACGGTGTTGTAATGTTTTGTTAGGAGTTGTAAGGTGCCGTACGTTATACTAACATACTTTTCAAGGCGGTAATGTGGCATACTGAGTCGTAATATATTCTAAATTGTCGTACGATGTTCAAAGGACTCGGATAAACTCATTAGGCTTATTATGGAGTTTTAAGTTTACGTACGGTGTTGTAATGTTTTGTTAGGAGTTGTAATGTGTCCTACGTTATACTAACATGCTTTTAAAAGCGGTAATGTGGCATACAGAGTCGTAAGATATTCTAAATGGTTGTACGATGTTCAAATGACTCGGACGAATTCATTAGGTTTAGTATGGAGTTTTAATGTTTCGTACGGTGGTGAAAGGTGTTCTCAAAAGATGTAACGCACCCTACATTATTCTAAATTGCTTTTCCTGTTGCGAATGTTGCATACAAAGTCGTAATAAGTCCTGAGTGGCCGTCTAATGTTTAATGGACTCAGACGGATTCATTAGGTTTACTATGGAGTTTTAAGTTTACGTACGGTATTGTAATGTGTTGTTAGGAGTTGTAAGGTGTCCTACGTTATACTAAAATGATTTTCAAGGCAGTAATGTGTCATACAGTGTCGTAAGATATTCTAAATTGTTGTACGATGTTCAAAAGACTCGGACGAATTCATTAGATTTATTATGGAGTTTTAAGTTTACGTACGGTGTTGTAACGTTTTGTTAGGAGTTGTAAGGCGCCGTACGTTATACTAACATGCTTTTCAGGGCGGTAATGTGGCATACTGAGTCGTAATATATTCTAAATTGTCGTACGATGTTCAAAGGACTCGAATGAATTCATTAGGTTTATTATGGAGTTTTAAGTTTACGTACGGTGTGGTAATGTTTTGTTAGGAGTTGTAAGGCGCCGTACGTTATACTAACATTATTTTCAAGGCGGTAATGTGGCATACAGAGTCGTAAGATATTCTAAATTGTTGTACGATGTTCAAATGACTCGGACGAATTCATTAGGTTTATTATGGAGTTTTGAGTTTACGTACGGTGTTGTAATGTTTTGTTAGGAGTTGTAAGGTGCCGTACGTTATACTAACATACTTTTCAAGGCGGTAATGTGGCATACTGAGTCGTAATATATTCTAAATTGTCGTACGATGTTCAAAGGACTCGGATGAACTCATTAGGTTTATTATGGAGTTTTAAGTTTACGTACGGTGTTGTAATGTTTTGTTAGGAGTTGTAATGTGTCCTACGTTATACTAACATGATTTTCAAGGCGGTAATGTGGCATACAGAGTAGTAAGATATTTTAAATTGTTGTACGATGTTCAAAAGACTCGGACGAATTCATTAGATTTATTATGGAGTTTGAAGTTTACGTACGGTGTTGTAATGTTTTGTTAGGAGTTGTAAGGTGCCGTACGTTATACTAACCTGCTTTTCAGGGCGGTAATGTGGCATACAGAGTCGTAATATATTCTAAATTGTCGTACGATGTTCAAAGGACTCGAATGAATTCATTAGGTTTATTATGGAGTTTTAAGTTTACGTACGGTGTGGTAATGTTTTGTTAGGAGTTGTAAGGTGCCGTACGTTATACTAACATTATTTTCAAGGCGGTAATGTGGCATACAGAGTCGTAAGATATTCTAAATTGTTGTACGATGTTCAAATGACTCGGACGAATTCATTAGGTTTATTATGGAGTTTTGAGTTTACGTACGGTGTTGTAATGTTTTGTTAGGAGTTGTAAGGTGTCGTACGTTATACTAACATACTTGTCAAGGCGGTAATGTGGCATACAGAGTCGTAATATATTCTAAATTATCGTACGATGTTCAAAGGACTCGGATAAAGTCATTAGGTTTATTATGGAGTTTTAAGTTTACATACGGTGTTGTAATGTTCTGTTAGAAGTTGTAAGGTGTCCTACGTTATACTAACATGCTTTTCAAAGCGGTAATGTGGCATACAGAGTCGTAAGATATTCTAAATTGTTGTATGATGTTCAAATGACTCGGACGAATTCATTAGATTTATTATGGAGTTTGAAGTTTACGTACGGTGTTGTAATGTTTTGTTAGGAGTTGTAAGGTGCCGTACGTTATACTAACCTGCTTTTCAGGGCGGTAATGTGGCATACAGAGTCGTAATATATTCTAAATTGTCGTACGATGTTCAAAGGACTCGAATGAATTCATTAGGTTTATTATGGAGTTTTAAGTTTACGTACGGTGTGGTAATGTTTTGTTAGGAGTTGTAAGGTGCCGTACGTTATACTAACATTATTTTCAAGGCGGTAATGTGGCATACAGAGTCGTAAGATATTCTAAATTGTTGTACGATATTCAAATGACTCGGACGAATTCATTAGGTTTATTATGGAGTTTTGAGTTTACGTACGGTGTTGTAATGTTTTGTTAGGAGTTGTAAGGTGTCGTACGTTATACTAACATACTTTTCAAGGCGGTAATGTGGCATACAGAGTCGTAATATATTCTAAATTATCGTACGATGTTCAAAGGACTCGGATAAAGTCATTAGGTTTATTATGGAGTTTTAAGTTTACATACGGTGTTGTAATGTTCTGTTAGAAGTTGTAAGGTGTCCTACGTTATACTAACATGCTTTTCAAAGCGGTAATGTGGCATACAGAGTCGTAAGATATTCTAAATTGTTGTATGATGTTCAAATGACTCGGACGAATTCATTAGGTTTAGTATGGAGTTTTAATGTTTCGTACGGTGGTGAAAGGTTTTCTCAAAAGATGTAATGCACCCTACATTATTCTAAATTGCTTTTCCTGTTGCGAATGTTGCATACAAAGTCGTAATAAGTCCTGAGTGGTCGTCTAATGTTTAATGGACTCAGACGAATTCATTAGGTTTACTATGGAGTTTTAAGTTTATGTACGGTATTGTAATGTGTTGTTAGGAGTTGTAAGGTGTCCTACGTTATATTAAAATGATATTCAAGGCAGTAATGTGTCATACAGTGTCGTAAGATATTCTAAATTGTTGTACGATGTTCAAAAGACTCGGACGAATTCATTAGATTTATTATGGAGTTTAAGTTTACGTACGGTGTTGTAATGTTTTGCTAGGAGTTGTAAGGTGCCGTACGTTATACTAACATGCTTTTCAGGGCGGTAATGTGGCATACAGAGTCGTAATATATTCTAAATTGTCGTACGATGTTCAAAGGACTCGAATGAATTCAGTAGGTTTATTATGGAGTTTTAAGTTTACATACGGTGTTGTAATGTTTTGTTATGAGTTGTAAGGTGCCGTACGTTAAACTAACATGATTTTCAAGGCGGTAATGTGGCATACAGAGTCGTAAGATATTCTAAATTGTTGTACGATGTTCAAATGATTCGGACAAATTTATTAGGTTTATTATGGAGTTTTGAGTTTACGTACGGTGTTGTAATGTTTTGTTAGGAGTTGTAAGGTGCCGTACGTTATACTAACATACTTTTCAAGGCGGTAATGTGGCATACTGAGTCGTAATATATTCTAAATTGTCGTACGATGTTCAAAGGACTCGGATGAACTCATTAGGCTTATTATGGAGTTTTAAGTTTACGTACGGTGTTGTAATGTTTTGTTAGGAGTTGTAATGTGTCCTACGTTATACTAACATGCTTTTCAAAGCGGTAATGTGGCATACAGAGTCGTAAGATATTCTAAATTGTTGTACGATGTTCAAATGACTCGGACGAATTCATTAGGTTTAGTATGGAGTTTTAATGTTTCGTACGGTGGTGAAAGGTGTTCTCAAAAGATGTAACGCACCCTACATTATTCTAAATTGCTTTTCCTTTTGCGAATGTTGCATACAAAGTCGTAATAAGTCCTGAGTGGTCGTTTAATGTTTAATGGACTCAGACGGATTCATTAGGTTTACTATGGAGTTTTAAGTTTACGTACGGTATTGTAATGTGTTGTTAGGAGTTGTAAGGTGTCCTACGTTATACTAAAATGATTTTCAAGGCAGTAATGTGTCATACAGTGTCGTAAGATATTCTAAATTGTTGTACGATGTTCAAAAGACTCGGACGAATTCATTAGATTTATTTTGGAGTTTTAAGTTTACGTACGGTGTTGTAATGTTTTGCTAGGAGTTGTAAGGTGCCGTACGTTATACTAACATGCTTTTCAGGGCGGTAATGTGGCATACAGAGTCGTAATATATTCTAAATTGTCGTACGATGTTCAAAGGACTCGAATGAATTCATTAGGTTTATTATAGAGTTTTAAGTTTACATACGGTGTTGTAATGTTTTGTTAGGAGTTGTAAGGTGCCGTACGTTATACTAACATGATTTTCAAGGCGTTAATGTGGCATACAGAGTCGTAAGATATTCTAAATTGTTGTACGATGTTCAAATGTCTCGGACGAATTCATTAGGTTTATTATGGAGTTTTGAGTTTACGTACGGTGTTGTAATGTTTTGTTAGGAGTTGTAAGGTGTCGTACGTTATACTAACATACTTTTCAAGCCGGTAATGTGGCATACTGAGTCGTAATATATTCTAAATTGTCGTACGATGTTCAAAGGACTCGGATGAACTCATTAGGTTTATTATGGAGTTTTAAGTTTACGTACGGTGTTGTAATGTTTTGTTAGGAGTTGTAATGTGTCCTACGTTATACTAACATGCTTTTCAAAGCGGTAATGTGGCATACAGAGTCGTAAGATATTCTAAATTGTTGTACGATGTTCAAATGACTCAGACGAATTCATTAGGTTTAGTATGGAGTTTTAATGTTTCGTACGGTGGTGAAAGGTGTTCTCAAAAGATGTAACGCACCCTACATTATTCTAAATTGCTTTTCCTGTTGCGAATGTTGCATACAAAGTCGTAATAAGTCCTGAGTGGTCGTCTAATGTTTAATGGACTCAGACGGATTCATTAGGTTTACTATGGAGTTTTAAGTTTACGTACGGTATTGTAATGTGTTGTTAGGAGTTGTAAGGTGTCATACGTTATACTAAAATGATTTTCAAGGCAGTATGTCATACAGTGTCGTAAGATATTCTAAATTGTTGTACGATGTTCAAAAGACTCGGACGAATTCATTAGATTTATTATGGAGTTTTAATTTTACGTACGGTGTTGTAATGTTTTGTTAGGAGTTGTAAGGTGCCGTACGTTATACTAACATGCTTTTCAGGGCGGTAATGTGGCATACAGAGTCGTAATATATTCTAAATTGTCGTACGATGTTCAAAGGACTCGAATGAATTCATTAGGTTTATTATGGAGTTTTAAGTTTACATACGGTGTTGTAATGTTTTGTTAGGAGTTGTAAGGTGCTGTACATTATACTAACATGATTTTCAAGGCGTTAATGTGGCATACAGAGTCGTAAGATATTCTAAATTGTTGTACGATGTTCAAATGACTCGGACGAATTCATTTGGTTTATTATCGAGTTTTGAGTTTACGTACGGTGTTGTAATGTTTTGTTAGGAGTTGTAAGGTGTCGTACGTTATACTAACATACTTTTCAAGGCGGTAATGTGGCATACTGAGTCGTAATATATTCTAAATTGTCGTACGATGTTCAAAGGACTCGGATGAACTCATTAGGTTTATTATGGAGTTTTAAGTTTACGTACAGTGTTGTAATGTTTTGTTAGGAGTTGTAATGTGTCCTACGTTATACTAACATGCTTTTCAAAGCGGTAATGTGGCATACAGAGTCGTAAGATATTCTAAATTGTTGTACGATGTTCAAATGACTCGGACGAATTCATTAGGTTTAGTATGGAGTTTTAATGTTTCGTACGGTGGTGAAAGGTGTTCTCAATATATGTAACGCACCCTACATTATTCTAAATTGCTTTTCCTGTTGCGAATGTTGCATACAAAGTCGTAATAAGTCCTGAGTGGTCGTCTAATGTTTAATGGACTCAGACGAATTCATTAGGTTTACTATGGAGTTTTAAGTTTACGTACGGTAATGTAATGTGTTGTTAGGAGTTGTAAGGTGTCCTACGTTATACTAAAATGATTTTCAAGGCAGTAATGTGTCATACAGTGTCGTAAGATATTCTAAATTGTTGTACGATGTTCAAAAGACTCGGACGAATTCATTAGATTTATTATGGAGTTTTAAGCTTACGTACGGTGTTGTAATGTTTTGCTAGGAGTTGTAAGGTGCCGTACGTTATACTAACATGCTTTTCAGGGCGGTAATGTGGCATACAGAGTCGTAATATATTCTAAATTGTCGTACGATGTTCAAAGGACTCGAATGAATTCATTAGGTTTATTATGGAGTTTTAAGTTTACATACGGTGTTGTAATGTTTTATTAGGAGTTGTAAGGTGCCGTACGTTATACTAACATGATTTTCAAGGCGTTAATGTGGCATACAGAGTCGTAAGATATTCTAAATTGTTGTACGATGTTCAAATGTCTCGGACGAATTCATTAGGTTTATTATGGAGTTTTGAGTTTACGTACGGTGTTGTAATGTTTTGTTAGGAGTTGTAAGGTGTCGTACGTTATACTAACATACTTTTCAAGGCGGTAATGTGGCATACTGAGTCGTAATATATTCTAAATTGTCGTACGATGTTCAAAGGACTCGGATGAACTCATTAGGTTTATTATGGAGTTTTAAGTTTACGTACGGTGTTGTAATGTTTTGTTAGGAGTTGTAATGTGTCCTACGTTATACTAACATGCTTTTCAAAGCGGTAATGTGGCATACAGAGTCGTAAGATATTCTAAATTGTTGTACGATGTTCAAATGACTCGGACGAATTCATTAGGTTTAGTATGGAGTTTTAATGTTTCGTACGGTGGTGAAAGGTGTTCTCAATATATGTAACGCACCCTACATTATTCTAAATTGCTTTTCCTGTTGCGAATGTTGCATACAAAGTCGTAATAAGTCCTGAGTGGTCGTCTAATGTTTAATGGACTCAGACGAATTCATTAGGTTTACTATGGAGTTTTAAGTTTACGTACGGTAATGTAATGTGTTGTTAGGAGTTGTAAGGTGTCCTACGTTATACTAAAATGATTTTCAAGGCAGTAATGTGTCATACAGTGTCGTAAGATATTCTAAATTGTTGTACGATGTTCAAAAGACTCGGACGAATTCATTAGATTTATTATGGAGTTTTAAGTTTACGTACGGTGTTGTAATGTTTTGCTAGGAGTTGTAAGGTGCCGTACGTTATACTAACATGCTTTTCAGGGCGGTAATGTGGCATACAAAGTCGTAATATATTCTAAATTGTCGTACGATGTTCAAAGGACTCGAATGAATTCATTAGGTTTATTATGGAGTTTTAAGTTTACATACGGTGTTGTAATGTTTTGTTAGGAGTTGTAAGGTGCCGTACGTTATACTAACATGATTTTCAAGGCGTTAATGTGGCATACAGAGTCGTAAGATATTCTAAATTGTTGTACGATGTTCAAATGTCTCGGACGAATTCATTAGGTTTATTATGGAGTTTTGAGTTTACGTACGGTGTTGTAATGTTTTGTTAGGAGTTGTAAGGTGTCGTACGTTATACTAACATACTTTTCAAGCCGGTAATGTGGCATACTGAGTCGTAATATATTCTAAATTGTCGTACGATGTTCAAAGGACTCGGATGAACTCATTAGGTTTATTATGGAGTTTTTAGTTTACGTACAGTGTTGTAATGTTTTGTTAGGAGTTGTAATGTGTCCTACGTTATACTAACATGCTTTTCAAAGCGGTAATGTGGCATACAGAGTCGTAAGATATTCTAAATTGTTGTACGATGTTCAAATGACTCAGACGAATTCATTAGGTTTAGTATGGAGTTTTAATGTTTCGTACGGTGGTGAAAGGTGTTCTCAAAAGATGTAACGCACCCTACATTATTCTAAATTGCTTTTCCTGTTGCGAATGTTGCATACAAAGTCGTAATAAGTCCTGAGTGGTCGTCTAATGTTTAATGGACTCAGACGGATTCATTAGGTTTACTATGGAGTTTTAAGTTTACGTACGGTATTGTAATGTGTTGTTAGGAGTTGTAAGGTGTCATACGTTATACTAAAATGATTTTCAAGGCAGTAATGTGTCATACAGTGTCGTAAGATATTCTAAATTGTTGTACGATGTTCAAAAGACTCGGACGAATTCATTAGATTTATTATGGAGTTTTAATTTTACGTACGGTGTTGTAATGTTTTGTTAGGAGTTGTAAGGTGCCGTACGTTATACTAACATGCTTTTCAGGGCGGTAATGTGGCATACAGAGTCGTAATATATTCTAAATTGTCGTACGATGTTCAAAGGACTCGAATGAATTCATTAGGTTTATTATGGAGTTTTAAGTTTACATACGGTGTTGTAATGTTTTGTTAGGAGTTGTAAGGTGCCGTACGTTATACTAACATGATTTTCAAGGCGTTAATGTGGCATACAGAGTCGTAAGATATTCTAAATTGTTGTACGATGTTCAAATGTCTCGGACGAATTCATTAGGTTTATTATGGAGTTTTGAGTTTACGTACGGTGTTGTAATGTTTTGTTAGGAGTTGTAAGGTGTCGTACGTTATACTAACATACTTTTCAAGCCGGTAATGTGGCATACTGAGTCGTAATATATTCTAAATTGTCGTACGATGTTCAAAGGACTCGGATGAACTCATTAGGTTTATTATGGAGTTTTTAGTTTACGTACGGTGTTGTAATGTTTTGTTAGGAGTTGTAATGTGTCCTACGTTATACTAACATGCTTTTCAAAGCGGTAATGTGGCATACAGAGTCGTAAGATATTCTAAATTGTTGTACGATGTTCAAATGACTCAGACGAATTCATTAGGTTTAGTATGGAGTTTTAATGTTTCGTACGGTGGTGAAAGGTGTTCTCAAAAGATGTAACGCACCCTACATTATTCTAAATTGCTTTTCCTGTTGCGAATGTTGCATACAAAGTCGTAATAAGTCCTGAGTGGTCGTCTAATGTTTAATGGACTCAGACGAATTCATTAGGTTTACTATGGAGTTTTAAGTTTACGTACGGTAATGTAATGTGTTGTTAGGAGTTGTAAGGTGTCCTACGTTATACTAAAATGATTTTCAAGGCAGTAATGTGTCATACAGTGTCGTAAGATATTCTAAATTGTTGTACGATGTTCAAAAGACTCGGACGAATTCATTAGATTTATTATGGAGTTTTAAGCTTACGTACGGTGTTGTAATGTTTTGCTAGGAGTTGTAAGGTGCCGTACGTTATACTAACATGCTTTTCAGGGCGGTAATGTGGCATACAGAGTCGTAATATATTCTAAATTGTCGTACGATGTTCAAAGGACTCGAATGAATTCATTAGGTTTATTATGGAGTTTTAAGTTTACATACGGTGTTGTAATGTTTTATTAGGAGTTGTAAGGTGCCGTACGTTATACTAACATGATTTTCAAGGCGTTAATGTGGCATACAGAGTCGTAAGATATTCTAAATTGTTGTACGATGTTCAAATGTCTCGGACGAATTCATTAGGTTTATTATGGAGTTTTGAGTTTACGTACGGTGTTGTAATGTTTTGTTAGGAGTTGTAAGGTGTCGTACGTTATACTAACATACTTTTCAAGGCGGTAATGTGGCATACTGAGTCGTAATATATTCTAAATTGTCGTACGATGTTCAAAGGACTCGGATGAACTCATTAGGTTTATTATGGAGTTTTAAGTTTACGTACGGTGTTGTAATGTTTTGTTAGGAGTTGTAATGTGTCCTACGTTATACTAACATGCTTTTCAAAGCGGTAATGTGGCATACAGAGTCGTAAGATATTCTAAATTGTTGTACGATGTTCAAATGACTCGGACGAATTCATTAGGTTTAGTATGGAGTTTTAATGTTTCGTACGGTGGTGAAAGGTGTTCTCAATATATGTAACGCACCCTACATTATTCTAAATTGCTTTTCCTGTTGCGAATGTTGCATACAAAGTCGTAATAAGTCCTGAGTGGTCGTCTAATGTTTAATGGACTCAGACGAATTCATTAGGTTTACTATGGAGTTTTAAGTTTACGTACGGTAATGTAATGTGTTGTTAGGAGTTGTAAGGTGTCCTACATTATACTAAAATGATTTTCAAGGCAGTAATGTGTCATACAGTGTCGTAAGATATTCTAAATTGTTGTACGATGTTCAAAAGACTCGGACGAATTCATTAGATTTATTATGGAGTTTTAAGTATACGTACGGTGTTGTAATGTTTTGCTAGGAGTTGTAAGGTGCCGTACGTTATACTAACATGCTTTTCAGGGCGGTAATGTGGCATACAGAGTCGTAATATATTCTAAATTGTCGTACGATGTTCAAAGGACTCGAATGAATTCATTAGGTTTATTATGGAGTTTTAAGTTTACATACGGTGTTGTAATGTTTTGTTAGGAGTTGTAAGGTGCCGTACGTTATACTAACATGATTTTCAAGGCGTTAATGTGGCATACAGAGTCGTAAGATATTCTAAATTGTTGTACGATGTTCAAATGTCTCGGACGAATTCATTAGGTTTATTATGGAGTTTTGAGTTTACGTACGGTGTTGTAATGTTTTGTTAGGAGTTGTAAGGTGTCGTACGTTATACTAACATACTTTTCAAGCCGGTAATGTGGCATACTGAGTCGTAATATATTCTAAATTGTCGTACGATGTTCAAAGGACTCGGATGAACTCATTAGGTTTATTATGGAGTTTTTAGTTTACGTACGGTGTTGTAATGTTTTGTTAGGAGTTGTAATGTGTCCTACGTTATACTAACATGCTTTTCAAAGCGGTAATGTGGCATACAGAGTCGTAAGATATTCTAAATTGTTGTACGATGTTCAAATGACTCAGACGAATTCATTAGGTTTAGTATGGAGTTTTAATGTTTCGTACGGTGGTGAAAGGTGTTCTCAAAAGATGTAACGCACCCTACATTATTCTAAATTGCTTTTCCTGTTGCGAATGTTGCATACAAAGTCGTAATAAGTCCTGAGTGGTCGTCTAATGTTTAATGGACTCAGACGGATTCATTAGGTTTACTATGGAGTTTTAAGTTTACGTACGGTATTGTAATGTGTTGTTAGGAGTTGTAAGGTGTCATACGTTATACTAAAATGATTTTCAAGGCAGTAATGTGTCATACAGTGTCGTAAGATATTCTAAATTGTTGTACGATGTTCAAAAGACTCGGACGAATTCATTAGATTTATTATGGAGTTTTAATTTTACGTACGGTGTTGTAATGTTTTGTTAGGAGTTGTAAGGTGCCGTACGTTATACTAACATGCTTTTCAGGGCGGTAATGTGGCATACAGAGTCGTAATATATTCTAAATTGTCGTACGATGTTCAAAGGACTCGAATGAATTCATTAGGTTTATTATGGAGTTTTAAGTTTACATACGGTGTTGTAATGTTTTGTTAGGAGTTGTAAGGTGCCGTACGTTATACTAACATGATTTTCAAGGCGTTAATGTGGCATACAGAGTCGTAAGATATTCTAAATTGTTGTACGATGTTCAAATGTCTCGGACGAATTCATTAGGTTTATTATGGAGTTTTGAGTTTACGTACGGTGTTGTAATGTTTTGTTAGGAGTTGTAAGGTGTCGTACGTTATACTAACATACTTTTCAAGCCGGTAATGTGGCATACTGAGTCGTAATATATTCTAAATTGTCGTACGATGTTCAAAGGACTCGGATGAACTCATTAGGTTTATTATGGAGTTTTTAGTTTACGTACGGTGTTGTAATGTTTTGTTAGGAGTTGTAATGTGTCCTACGTTATACTAACATGCTTTTCAAAGCGGTAATGTGGCATACAGAGTCGTAAGATATTCTAAATTGTTGTACGATGTTCAAATGACTCAGACGAATTCATTAGGTTTAGTATGGAGTTTTAATGTTTCGTACGGTGGTGAAAGGTGTTCTCAAAAGATGTAACGCACCCTACATTATTCTAAATTGCTTTTCCTGTTGCGAATGTTGCATACAAAGTCGTAATAAGTCCTGAGTGGTCGTCTAATGTTTAATGGACTCAGACGGATTCATTAGGTTTACTATGGAGTTTTAAGTTTACGTACGGTATTGTAATGTGTTGTTAGGAGTTGTAAGGTGTCATACGTTATACTAAAATGATTTTCAAGGCAGTAATGTGTCATACAGTGTCGTAAGATATTCTAAATTGTTGTACGATGTTCAAAAGACTCGGACGAATTCATTAGATTTATTATGGAGTTTTAATTTTACGTACGGTGTTGTAATGTTTTGTTAGGAGTTGTAAGGTGCCGTACGTTATACTAACATGCTTTTCAGGGCGGTAATGTGGCATACAGAGTCGTAATATATTCTAAATTGTCGTACGATGTTCAAAGGACTCGAATGAATTCATTAGGTTTATTATGGAGTTTTAAGTTTACATACGGTGTTGTAATGTTTTGTTAGGAGTTGTAAGGTGCCGTACGTTATACTAACATGATTTTCAAGGCGTTAATGTGGCATACAGAGTCGTAAGATATTCTAAATTGTTGTACGATGTTCAAATGTCTCGGACGAATTCATTAGGTTTATTATGGAGTTTTGAGTTTACGTACGGTGTTGTAATGTTTTGTTAGGAGTTGTAAGGTGTCGTACGTTATACTAACATACTTTTCAAGCCGGTAATGTGGCATACTGAGTCGTAATATATTCTAAATTGTCGTACGATGTTCAAAGGACTCGGATGAACTCATTAGGTTTATTATGGAGTTTTTAGTTTACGTACGGTGTTGTAATGTTTTGTTAGGAGTTGTAATGTGTCCTACGTTATACTAACATGCTTTTCAAAGCGGTAATGTGGCATACAGAGTCGTAAGATATTCTAAATTGTTGTACGATGTTCAAATGACTCAGACGAATTCATTAGGTTTAGTATGGAGTTTTAATGTTTCGTACGGTGGTGAAAGGTGTTCTCAAAAGATGTAACGCACCCTACATTATTCTAAATTGCTTTTCCTGTTGCGAATGTTGCATACAAAGTCGTAATAAGTCCTGAGTGGTCGTCTAATGTTTAATGGACTCAGACGGATTCATTAGGTTTACTATGGAGTTTTAAGTTTACGTACGGTATTGTAATGTGTTGTTAGGAGTTGTAAGGTGTCATACGTTATACTAAAATGATTTTCAAGGCAGTAATGTGTCATACAGTGTCGTAAGATATTCTAAATTGTTGTACGATGTTCAAAAGACTCGGACGAATTCATTAGATTTATTATGGAGTTTTAATTTTACGTACGGTGTTGTAATGTTTTGTTAGGAGTTGTAAGGTGCCGTACGTTATACTAACATGCTTTTCAGGGCGGTAATGTGGCATACAGAGTCGTAATATATTCTAAATTGTCGTACGATGTTCAAAGGACTCGAATGAATTCATTAGGTTTATTATGGAGTTTTAAGTTTACATACGGTGTTGTAATGTTTTGTTAGGAGTTGTAAGGTGCCGTACGTTATACTAACATGATTTTCAAGGCGTTAATGTGGCATACAGAGTCGTAAGATATTCTAAATTGTTGTACGATGTTCAAATGACTCGGACGAATTCATTAGGTTTAGTATGGAGTTTTAATGTTTCGTACGGTGGTGAAAGGTGTTCTCAAAAGATGTAACGCACCCTACATTATTCAAAATTGCTTTTCCTTTTGCGAATGTTGCATACAAAGTCGTAATAAGTCCTGAGTGGTCGTCTAATGTTTAATGGACTCAGACGGATTCATTAGGTTTACTATGGAGTTTGAAGTTTACGTACGGTGTTGTAATGTTTTGTTAGGAGTTGTAAGGTGCCGTACGTTATACTAACCTGCTTTTCAGGGCGGTAATGTGGCATACAGAGTCGTAATATATTCTAAATTGTCGTAGGATGTTCAAAGGACTCGAATGAATTCATTAGGTTTATTATGGAGTTTTAAGTTTACGTACGGTGTGGTAATGTTTTGTTAGGAGTTGTAAGGTGCCGTACGTTATACTAACATTATTTTCAAGGCGGTAATGTGGCATACAGAGTCGTAAGATATTCTAAATTGTTGTACGATGTTCAAATGACTCGGACGAATTCATTAGGTTTATTATGGAGTTTTGAGTTTACGTACGGTGTTGTAATGTTTTGTTAGGAGTTGTAAGGTGTCGTACGTTATACTAACATACTTTTCAAGGCGGTAATGTGGCATACAGAGTCGTAATATATTCTAAATTATCGTACGATGTTCAAAGGACTCGGATAAAGTCATTAGGTTTATTATGGAGTTTTAAGTTTACATACGGTGTTGTAATGTTCTGTTAGAAGTTGTAAGGTGTCCTACGTTATACTAACATGCTTTTCAAAGCGGTAATGTGGCATACAGAGTCGTAAGATATTCTAAATTGTTGTATGATGTTCAAATGACTCGGACGAATTCATTAGGTTTAGTATGGAGTTTTAATGTTTCGTACGGTGGTGAAAGGTTTTCTCAAAAGATGTAATGCACCCTACATTATTCTAAATTGCTTTTCCTGTTGCGAATGTTGCATACAAAGTCGTAATAAGTCCTGAGTGGTCGTCTAATGTTTAATGGACTCAGACGAATTCATTAGGTTTACTATGGAGTTTTAAGTTTATGTACGGTATTGTAATGTGTTGTTAGGAGTTGTAAGGTGTCCTACGTTATATTAAAATGATATTCAAGGCAGTAATGTGTCATACAGTGTCGTAAGATATTCTAAATTGTTGTACGATGTTCAAAAGACTCGGACGAATTCATTAGATTTATTATGGAGTTTAAGTTTACGTACGGTGTTGTAATGTTTTGCTAGGAGTTGTAAGGTGCCGTACGTTATACTAACATGCTTTTCAGGGCGGTAATGTGGCATACAGAGTCGTAATATATTCTAAATTGTCGTACGATGTTCAAAGGACTCGAATGAATTCAGTAGGTTTATTATGGAGTTTTAAGTTTACATACGGTGTTGTAATGTTTTGTTATGAGTTGTAAGGTGCCGTACGTTAAACTAACATGATTTTCAAGGCGGTAATGTGGCATACAGAGTCGTAAGATATTCTAAATTGTTGTACGATGTTCAAATGATTCGGACAAATTTATTAGGTTTATTATGGAGTTTTGAGTTTACGTACGGTGTTGTAATGTTTTGTTAGGAGTTGTAAGGTGCCGTACGTTATACTAACATACTTTTCAAGGCGGTAATGTGGCATACTGAGTCGTAATATATTCTAAATTGTCGTACGATGTTCAAAGGACTCGGATGAACTCATTAGGCTTATTATGGAGTTTTAAGTTTACGTACGGTGTTGTAATGTTTTGTTAGGAGTTGTAATGTGTCCTACGTTATACTAACATGCTTTTCAAAGCGGTAATGTGGCATACAGAGTCGTAAGATATTCTAAATTGTTGTACGATGTTCAAATGACTCGGACGAATTCATTAGGTTTAGTATGGAGTTTTAATGTTTCGTACGGTGGTGAAAGGTGTTCTCAAAAGATGTAACGCACCCTACATTATTCTAAATTGCTTTTCCTGTTGCGAATGTTGCATACAAAGTCGTAATAAGTCCTGAGTGGTCGTTTAATGTTTAATGGACTCAGACGGATTCATTAGGTTTACTATGGAGTTTTAAGTTTACGTACGGTATTGTAATGTGTTGTTAGGAGTTGTAAGGTGTCCTACGTTATACTAAAATGATTTTCAAGGCAGTAATGTGTCATACAGTGTCGTAAGATATTCTAAATTGTTGTACGATGTTCAAAAGACTCGGACGAATTCATTAGATTTATTTTGGAGTTTTAAGTTTACGTACGGTGTTGTAATGTTTTGCTAGGAGTTGTAAGGTGCCGTACGTTATACTAACATGCTTTTCAGGGCGGTAATGTGGCATACAGAGTCGTAATATATTCTAAATTGTCGTACGATGTTCAAAGGACTCGAATGAATTCATTAGGTTTATTATAGAGTTTTAAGTTTACATACGGTGTTGTAATGTTTTGTTAGGAGTTGTAAGGTGCCGTACGTTATACTAACATGATTTTCAAGGCGTTAATGTGGCATACAGAGTCGTAAGATATTCTAAATTGTTGTACGATGTTCAAATGTCTCGGACGAATTCATTAGGTTTATTATGGAGTTTTGAGTTTACGTACGGTGTTGTAATGTTTTGTTAGGAGTTGTAAGGTGTCGTACGTTATACTAACATACTTTTCAAGCCGGTAATGTGGCATACTGAGTCGTAATATATTCTAAATTGTCGTACGATGTTCAAAGGACTCGGATGAACTCATTAGGTTTATTATGGAGTTTTAAGTTTACGTACGGTGTTGTAATGTTTTGTTAGGAGTTGTAATGTGTCCTACGTTATACTAACATGCTTTTCAAAGCGGTAATGTGGCATACAGAGTCGTAAGATATTCTAAATTGTTGTACGATGTTCAAATGACTCAGACGAATTCATTAGGTTTAGTATGGAGTTTTAATGTTTCGTACGGTGGTGAAAGGTGTTCTCAAAAGATGTAACGCACCCTACATTATTCTAAATTGCTTTTCCTGTTGCGAATGTTGCATACAAAGTCGTAATAAGTCCTGAGTGGTCGTCTAATGTTTAATGGACTCAGACGGATTCATTAGGTTTACTATGGAGTTTTAAGTTTACGTACGGTATTGTAATGTGTTGTTAGGAGTTGTAAGGTGTCATACGTTATACTAAAATGATTTTCAAGGCAGTATGTCATACAGTGTCGTAAGATATTCTAAATTGTTGTACGATGTTCAAAAGACTCGGACGAATTCATTAGATTTATTATGGAGTTTTAATTTTACGTACGGTGTTGTAATGTTTTGTTAGGAGTTGTAAGGTGCCGTACGTTATACTAACATGCTTTTCAGGGCGGTAATGTGGCATACAGAGTCGTAATATATTCTAAATTGTCGTACGATGTTCAAAGGACTCGAATGAATTCATTAGGTTTATTATGGAGTTTTAAGTTTACATACGGTGTTGTAATGTTTTGTTAGGAGTTGTAAGGTGCTGTACATTATACTAACATGATTTTCAAGGCGTTAATGTGGCATACAGAGTCGTAAGATATTCTAAATTGTTGTACGATGTTCAAATGACTCGGACGAATTCATTTGGTTTATTATGGAGTTTTGAGTTTACGTACGGTGTTGTAGTGTTTTGTTAGGAGTTGTAAGGTGTCGTACGTTATACTAACATACTTTTCAAGGCGGTAATGTGGCATACTGAGTCGTAATATATTCTAAATTGTCGTACGATGTTCAAAGGACTCGGATGAACTCATTAGGTTTATTATGGAGTTTTAAGTTTACGTACAGTGTTGTAATGTTTTGTTAGGAGTTGTAATGTGTCCTACGTTATACTAACATGCTTTTCAAAGCGGTAATGTGGCATACAGAGTCGTAAGATATTCTAAATTGTTGTACGATGTTCAAATGACTCGGACGAATTCATTAGGTTTAGTATGGAGTTTTAATGTTTCGTACGGTGGTGAAAGGTGTTCTCAATATATGTAACGCACCCTACATTATTCTAAATTGCTTTTCCTGTTGCGAATGTTGCATACAAAGTCGTAATAAGTCCTGAGTGGTCGTCTAATGTTTAATGGACTCAGACGAATTCATTAGGTTTACTATGGAGTTTTAAGTTTACGTACGGTAATGTAATGTGTTGTTAGGAGTTGTAAGGTGTCCTACGTTATACTAAAATGATTTTCAAGGCAGTAATGTGTCATACAGTGTCGTAAGATATTCTAAATTGTTGTACGATGTTCAAAAGACTCGGACGAATTCATTAGATTTATTATGGAGTTTTAAGCTTACGTACGGTGTTGTAATGTTTTGCTAGGAGTTGTAAGGTGCCGTACGTTATACTAACATGCTTTTCAGGGCGGTAATGTGGCATACAGAGTCGTAATATATTCTAAATTGTCGTACGATGTTCAAAGGACTCGAATGAATTCATTAGGTTTATTATGGAGTTTTAAGTTTACATACGGTGTTGTAATGTTTTATTAGGAGTTGTAAGGTGCCGTACGTTATACTAACATGATTTTCAAGGCGTTAATGTGGCATACAGAGTCGTAAGATATTCTAAATTGTTGTACGATGTTCAAATGTCTCGGACGAATTCATTAGGTTTATTATGGAGTTTTGAGTTTACGTACGGTGTTGTAATGTTTTGTTAGGAGTTGTAAGGTGTCGTACGTTATACTAACATACTTTTCAAGGCGGTAATGTGGCATACTGAGTCGTAATATATTCTAAATTGTCGTACGATGTTCAAAGGACTCGGATGAACTCATTAGGTTTATTATGGAGTTTTAAGTTTACGTACGGTGTTGTAATGTTTTGTTAGGAGTTGTAATGTGTCCTACGTTATACTAACATGCTTTTCAAAGCGGTAATGTGGCATACAGAGTCGTAAGATATTCTAAATTGTTGTACGATGTTCAAATGACTCGGACGAATTCATTAGGTTTAGTATGGAGTTTTAATGTTTCGTACGGTGGTGAAAGGTGTTCTCAATATATGTAACGCACCCTACATTATTCTAAATTGCTTTTCCTGTTGCGAATGTTGCATACAAAGTCGTAATGAGTCCTGAGTGGTCGTCTAATGTTTAATGGACTCAGACGAATTCATTAGGTTTACTATGGAGTTTTAAGTTTACGTACGGTAATGTAATGTGTTGTTAGGAGTTGTAAGGTGTCCTACGTTATACTAAAATGATTTTCAAGGCAGTAATGTGTCATACAGTGTCGTAAGATATTCTAAATTGTTGTACGATGTTCAAAAGACTCGGACGAATTCATTAGATTTATTATAGAGTTTTAAGTTTACGTACGGTGTTGTAATGTTTTGCTAGGAGTTGTAAGGTGCCGTACGTTATACTAACATGCTTTTCAGGGCGGTAATGTGGCATACAGAGTCGTAATATATTCTAAATTGTCGTACGATGTTCAAAGGACTCGAATGAATTCATTAGGTTTATTATGGAGTTTTAAGTTTACATACGGTGTTGTAATGTTTTGTTAGGAGTTGTAAGGTGCCGTACGTTATACTAACATGATTTTCAAGGCGTTAATGTGGCATACAGAGTCGTAAGATATTCTAAATTGTTGTACGATGTTCAAATGTCTCGGACGAATTCATTAGGTTTATTATGGAGTTTTGAGTTTACGTACGGTGTTGTAATGTTTTGTTAGGAGTTGTAAGGTGTCGTACGTTATACTAACATACTTTTCAAGCCGGTAATGTGGCATACTGAGTCGTAATATATTCTAAATTGTCGTACGATGTTCAAAGGACTCGGATGAACTCATTAGGTTTATTATGGAGTTTTTAGTTTACGTACAGTGTTGTAATGTTTTGTTAGGAGTTGTAATGTGTCCTACGTTATACTAACATGCTTTTCAAAGCGGTAATGTGGCATACAGAGTCGTAAGATATTCTAAATTGTTGTACGATGTTCAAATGACTCAGACGAATTCATTAGGTTTAGTATGGAGTTTTAATGTTTCGTACGGTGGTGAAAGGTGTTCTCAAAAGATGTAACGCACCCTACATTATTCTAAATTGCTTTTCCTGTTGCGAATGTTGCATACAAAGTCGTAATAAGTCCTGAGTGGTCGTCTAATGTTTAATGGACTCAGACGGATTCATTAGGTTTACTATGGAGTTTTAAGTTTACGTACGGTATTGTAATGTGTTGTTAGGAGTTGTAAGGTGTCATATGTTATACTAAAATGATTTTCAAGGCAGTAATGTGTCATACAGTGTCGTAAGATATTCTAAATTGTTGTACGATGTTCAAAAGACTCGGACGAATTCATTAGATTTATTATGGAGTTTTAATTTTACGTACGGTGTTGTAATGTTTTGTTAGGAGTTGTAAGGTGCCGTACGTTATACTAACATGCTTTTCAGGGCGGTAATGTGGCATACAGAGTCGTAATATATTCTAAATTGTCGTACGATGTTCAAAGGACTCGAATGAATTCATTAGGTTTATTATGGAGTTTTAAGTTTACATACGGTGTTGTAATGTTTTGTTAGGAGTTGTAAGGTGCCGTACGTTATACTAACATGATTTTCAAGGCGTTAATGTGGCATACAGAGTCGTAAGATATTCTAAATTGTTGTACGATGTTCAAATGTCTCGGACGAATTCATTAGGTTTATTATGGAGTTTTGAGTTTACGTACGGTGTTGTAATGTTTTGTTAGGAGTTGTAAGGTGTCGTACGTTATACTAACATACTTTTCAAGCCGGTAATGTGGCATACTGAGTCGTAATATATTCTAAATTGTCGTACGATGTTCAAAGGACTCGGATGAACTCAATAGGTTTATTATGGAGTTTTTAGTTTACGTACGGTGTTGTAATGTTTTGTTAGGAGTTGTAATGTGTCCTACGTTATACTAACATGCTTTTCAAAGCGGTAATGTGGCATACAGAGTCGTAAGATATTCTAAATTGTTGTACGATGTTCAAATGACTCAGACGAATTCATTAGGTTTAGTATGGAGTTTTAATGTTTCGTACGGTGGTGAAAGGTGTTCTCAAAAGATGTAACGCACCCTACATTATTCTAAATTGCTTTTCCTGTTGCGAATGTTGCATACAAAGTCGTAATAAGTCCTGAGTGGTCGTCTAATGTTTAATGGACTCAGACGGATTCATTAGGTTTACTATGGAGTTTTAAGTTTACGTACGGTATTGTAATGTGTTGTTAGGAGTTGTAAGGTGTCATACGTTATACTAAAATGATTTTCAAGGCAGTAATGTGTCATACAGTGTCGTAAGATATTCTAAATTGTTGTACGATGTTCAAAAGACTCGGACGAATTCATTAGATTTATTATGGAGTTTTAATTTTACGTACGGTGTTGTAATGTTTTGTTAGGAGTTGTAAGGTGCCGTACGTTATACTAACATGCTTTTCAGGGCGGTAATGTGGCATACAGAGTCGTAATATATTCTAAATTGTCGTACGATGTTCAAAGGACTCGAATGAATTCATTAGGTTTATTATGGAGTTTTAAGTTTACATACGGTGTTGTAATGTTTTGTTAGGAGTTGTAAGGTGCCGTACGTTATACTAACATGATTTTCAAGGCGTTAATGTGGCATACAGAGTCGTAAGATATTCTAAATTGTTGTACGATGTTCAAATGTCTCGGACGAATTCATTAGGTTTATTATGGAGTTTTGAGTTTACGTACGGTGTTGTAATGTTTTGTTAGGAGTTGTAAGGTGTCGTACGTTATACTAACATACTTTTCAAGCCGGTAATGTGGCATACTGAGTCGTAATATATTCTAAATTGTTGTACGATGTTCAAAGGACTCGGATGAACTCATTAGGTTTATTATGGAGTTTTAAGTTTACGTACGGTGTTGTAATGTTTTGTTAGGAGTTGTAATGTGTCCTACGTTATACTAACATGCTTTTCAAAGCGGTAATGTGGCATACAGAGTCGTAAGATATTCTAAATTGTTGTACGATGTTCAAATGACTCAGACGAATTCATTAGGTTTAGTATGGAGTTTTAAAGTTTCGTACGGTGGTGAAAGGTGTTCTCAAAAGATGTAACGCACCCTACATTATTCTAAATTGCTTTTCCTGTTGCGAATGTTGCATAAAAAGTCGTAATAAGTCCTGAGTGGTCGTCTAATGTTTAATGGACTCAGACGGATTCATTAGGTTTACTATGGAGTTTTAAGTTTACGTACGGTAATGTAATGTGTTGTTAGGAGTTGTAAGGTGTCATACGTTATACTAAAATGATTTTCAAGGCAGTAATATGTCATACAGTGTCTTAAGATATTCTAAATTGTTGTACGATGTTCAAAAGACTCGGACGAATTCATTAGATTTATTATGGAGTTTTAATTTTACGTACGGTGTTGTAATGTTTTGTTAGGAGTTGTAAGGTGTCGTACGTTATACTAACATGCTTTTCAGGGCGGTAATGTGGCATACAGAGTCGTAATATATTCTAAATTGTCGTACGATGTTCAAAGGACTCGAATGAATTCATTAGGTTTATTATGGAGTTTTAAGTTTACATACGGTGTTGTAATGTTTTGTTAGGAGTTGTAAGGTGCCGTACGTTATACTAACATGATTTTCAAGGCGTTAATGTGGCATACAGAGTCGTAAGATATTCTAAATTGTTGTACGATGTTCAAATGACTCGGACGAATTCATTTGGTTTATTATGGAGTTTTGAGTTTACGTACGGTGTTGTAATGTTTTGTTAGGAGTTGTAAGGTGTCGTACGTTATACTAACATACTTTTCAAGGCGGTAATGTGGCATACTGAGTCGTAATATATTCTAAATTGTCGTACGATGTTCAAAGGACTCGGATGAACTCATTAGGTTTATTATGGAGTTTTAAGTTTACGTACAGTGTTGTAATGTTTTGTTAGGAGTTGTAATGTGTCCTACGTTATACTAACATGCTTTTCAAAGCGGTAATGTGGCATACAGAGTCGTAAAATATTCTAAATTGTTGTACGATGTTCAAATGACTCGGACGAATTCATTAGGTTTAGTATGGAGTTTTAATGTTTCGTACGGTGGTGAAAGGTGTTCTCAATATATGTAACGCACCCTACATTATTCTAAATTGCTTTTCCTGTTGCGAATGTTGCATACAAAGTCGTAATAAGTCCTGAGTGGTCGTCTAATGTTTAATGGACTCAGACGAATTCATTAGGTTTACTATGGAGTTTTAAGTTTACGTACGGTAATGTAATGTGTTGTTAGGAGTTGTAAGGTGTCATACGTTATACTAAAATGATTTTCAAGGCAGTAATGTGTCATACTGTGTCGTAAGATATTCTAAATTGTTGTACGATGTTCAAAAGACTCGGACGAATTCATTAGATTTATTATGGAGTTTTAAGTTTACGTACGGTGTTGTAATGTTTTGCTAGGAGTTGTAAGGTGCCGTACGTTATACTAACATGCTTTTCAGGGCGGTAATGTGGCATACAGAGTCGTAATATATTCTAAATTGTCGTACGATGTTCAAAGGACTCGAATGAATTCATTAGGTTTATTATGGAGTTTTAAGTTTACATACGGTGTTGTAATGTTTTGTTAGGAGTTGTAAGGTGCCGTACGTTATACTAACATGATTTTCAAGGCGTTAATGTGGCATACAGAGTCGTAAGATATTCTAAATTGTTGTACGATGTTCAAATGTCTCGGACGAATTCATTAGGTTTATTATGGAGTTTTGAGTTTACGTACGGTGTTGTAATGTTTTGTTAGGAGTTGTAAGGTGTCGTACGTTATACTAACATACTTTTCAAGCCGGTAATGTGGCATACTGAGTCGTAATATATTCTAAATTGTCGTACGATGTTCAAAGGACTCGGATGAACTCATTAGGTTTATTATGGAGTTTTAAGTTTACGTACGGTGTTGTAATGTTTTGTTAGGAGTTGTAATGTGTCCTACGTTATACTAACATGCTTTTCAAAGCGGTAATGTGGCATACAGAGTCGTAAGATATTCTAAATTGTTGTACGATGTTCAAATGACTCAGACGAATTCATTAGGTTTAGTATGGAGTTTTAATGTTTCGTACGGTGGTGAAAGGTGTTCTCAAAAGATGTAACGCACCCTACATTATTCTAAATTGCTTTTCCTGTTGCGAATGTTGCATACAAAGTCGTAATAAGTCCTGAGTGGTCGTCTAATGTTTAATGGACTCAGACGGATTCATTAGGTTTACTATGGAGTTTTAAGTTTACGTACGGTATTGTAATGTGTTGTTAGGAGTTGTAAGGTGTCATACGTTATACTAAAATGATTTTCAAGGCAGTAATGTGTCATACAGTGTCGTAAGATATTCTAAATTGTTGTACGATGTTCAAAAGACTCGGACGAATTCATTAGATTTATTATGGAGTTTTAATTTTACGTACGGTGTTGTAATGTTTTGTTAGGAGTTGTAAGGTGCCGTACGTTATACTAACATGCTTTTCAGGGCGGTAATGTGGCATACAGAGTCGTAATATATTCTAAATTGTCGTACGATGTTCAAAGGACTCGAATGAATTCATTAGGTTTATTATGGAGTTTTAAGTTTACATACGGTGTTGTAATGTTTTGTTAGGAGTTGTAAGGTGCCGTACGTTATACTAACATGATTTTCAAGGCGTTAATGTGGCATACAGAGTCGTAAGATATTCTAAATTGTTGTACGATGTTCAAATGTCTCGGACGAATTCATTAGGTTTATTATGGAGTTTTGAGTTTACGTACGGTGTTGTAATGTTTTGTTAGGAGTTGTAAGGTGTCGTACGTTATACTAACATACTTTTCAAGCCGGTAATGTGGCATACTGAGTCGTAATATATTCTAAATTGTCGTACGATGTTCAAAGGACTCGGATGAACTCATTAGGTTTATTATGGAGTTTTTAGTTTACGTACAGTGTTGTAATGTTTTGTTAGGAGTTGTAATGTGTCCTACGTTATACTAACATGCTTTTCAAAGCGGTAATGTGGCATACAGAGTCGTAAGATATTCTAAATTGTTGTACGATGTTCAAATGACTCAGACGAATTCATTAGGTTTAGTATGCAGTTTTAATGTTTCGTACGGTGGTGAAAGGTGTTCTCAAAAGATGTAACGCACCCTACATTATTCTAAATTGCTTTTCCTGTTGCGAATGTTGCATACAAAGTCGTAATAAGTCCTGAGTGGTCGTCTAATGTTTAATGGACTCAGACGGATTCATTAGGTTTACTATGGAGTTTTAAGTTTACGTACGGTATTGTAATGTGTTGTTAGGAGTTGTAAGGTGTCATACGTTATACTAAAATGATTTTCAAGGCAGTAATGTGTCATACAGTGTCGTAAGATATTCTAAATTGTTGTACGATGTTCAAAAGACTCGGACGAATTCATTAGATTTATTATGGAGTTTTAATTTTACGTACGGTGTTGTAATGTTTTGTTAGGAGTTGTAAGGTGCCGTACGTTATACTAACATGCTTTTCAGGGCGGTAATGTGGCATACAGAGTCGTAATATATTCTAAATTGTCGTACGATGTTCAAAGGACTCGAATGAATTCATTAGGTTTATTATGGAGTTTTAAGTTTACATACGGTGTTGTAATGTTTTGTTAGGAGTTGTAAGGTGCCGTACGTTATACTAACATGATTTTCAAGGCGTTAATGTGGCATACAGAGTCGTAAGATATTCTAAATTGTTGTACGATGTTCAAATGACTCGGACGAATTCATTTGGTTTATTATGGAGTTTTGAGTTTACGTACGGTGTTGTAATGTTTTGTTAGGAGTTGTAAGGTGTCGTACGTTATACTAACATACTTTTCAAGGCGGTAATGTGGCATACTGAGTCGTAATATATTCTAAATTGTCGTACGATGTTCAAAGGACTCGGATGAACTCATTAGGTTTATTATGGAGTTTTAAGTTTACGTACAGTGTTGTAATGTTTTGTTAGGAGTTGTAAGGTGTCCTACGTTATACTAACATGATTTTCAAAGCGGTAATGTGTCATACAGAGTCGTAAGATATTCTAAATTGTTGTACGATGTTCAAATGACTCGGACGAATTCATTAGGTTTAGTATGGAGTTTTAATGTTTCGTACGGTGGTGAAAGGTGTTCTCAAAATATGTAACGCACCCTACATTATTCTAAATTGCTTTTCCTGTTGCGAATGTTGCATACAAAGTCATAATAAGTCCTGAGTGGTCGTCTAATGTTTAATGGACTCAGACGAATTCATTAGGTTTACTATGGAGTTTTAAGTTTACGTACGGTAATGTAATGTGTTGTTAGGAGTTGTAAGGTGTCCTACGTTATACCAAAATGATTTTCAAGGCAGTAATGTGTCATACAGTGTCGTAAGATATTCTAAATTGTTGTACGATGTTCAAAAGACTCGGACGAATTCATTAGATTTATTATGGAGTTTTAAGTTTACGTACGGTGTTGTAATGTTTTGTTAGGAGTTGTAAGGTGCCGTACGTTATACTAACATGCTTTTCAAGGCGGTAATGTGGCATACAGAGTCGTAATATATTCTAAATTGTCGTACGATGTTCAAAGGACTCGAATGAATTCATTAGGTTTATTATGGAGTTTTAAGTTTACATACGGTGTTGTAATGTTTTGTTAGGAGTTGTAAGGTGCCGTACGTTATACTAACATGATTTTCAAGGCGTTAATGTGGCATACAGAGTCGTAAGATATTCTAAATTGTTGTACGATGTTCAAATGACTCGGACGAATTCTTTAGGTTTATTATGGAGTTTTGAGTTTACGTACGGTATTGTAATGTTTTGTTAGGAGTTGTAAGGTGCCGTACGTTATACTAACATACTTTTCAAGGCTGTAATGTGGCATACTGAGTCGTAATATATTCTAAATTGTCGTACGATGTTCAAAGGACTCGGATGAACTCATTAGGTTTATTATGGAGTTTTATGTTTACGTACGATGTTGTAATGTTTTGTTAGGAGTTGTAATGTGTCCTACGTTATACTAACATGCTTTTCAAAGCGGTAATGTGGCATACAGAGTCGTAAGATATTCTAAATTGTTGTACGATGTTCAAATGACTCGGACGAATTCATTAGGTTTAGTATGGAGTTTTAATGTTTCGTACGGTGGTGAAAGGTGTTCTCAAAAGATGTAACGCACCCTACATTATTCTAAATTGCTTTTCATGTTGCGAATGTTGCATACAAAGTCGTAATATGTCCTGAGTGATCGTCTAATGTTTAATGGACTCAGACGAATTCATTAGGTTTACTATGGAGTTTTAAGTTTACGTACGGTATTGTAATGTGTTGTTAGGAGTTGTAAGGTGTCCTACGTTATACTAACATGATTTTCAAGGCAGTAATGTGTCATACAGAGTCGTATTATATTCTAAATTATTGTACGATGTTCAAATGACTCGGACGAATTCATTAGGTTTATTATGGAGTTTTGAGTTTACGTGCGGTGTTGTAATGTTTTGTTAGGAGTTGTAATGTGCCGTACGTTATACTAACATACTTTTCAAGGCGGTAATGTGGCATACAGAGTCGTAATATATTCAAAATTGTCGTACAATGTTCAAAGGACTCGAATGAATTCATTAGGTTTATTATGGAGTTTTAAGTTTACATACGGTGTTGTAATGTTTTGTTAGGAGTTGTAAGGTGCCGTACGTTATACTAACATGATTTTCAAGGCGTTAATGTGGCATACAGAGTCGTAAGATATTCTAAATTGTTGTACGATGTTCAAATGACTCGGACGAATTCTTTAGGTTTATTATGGAGTTTTGAGTTTACGTACGGTATTGTAATGTTTTGTTAGGAGTTGTAATGTGCCGTACGTTATACTAACATCCTTTTCAAGGCGGTAATGTGGCATACTGAGTCGTAATATATTCTAAATTGTCGTACGATGTTCAAAGGACTCGGATGAACTCATTAGGTTTATTATGGAGTTTTAAGTTTACGTACGATGTTGTAATGTTTTGTTAGGAGTTGTAATGTGTCCTACGTTATACTAACATGCTTTTCAAAGCGGTAATGTGGCATACAGAGTCGTAAGATATTCTAAATTGTTGTACGATGTTCAAATGACTCGGACGAATTCATTAGGTTTAGTATGAAGTTTTAATGTTTCGTACGGTGGTGAAAGGTGTTCTCAAAAGATATAACGCACCCTACATTATTCTAAATTGCTTTTCCTGTTGCGAATGTTGCATACAAAGTCGTAATAAGTCCTGAGTGATCGTCTAATGTTTAATGGACTCAGACGAATTCATTAGGTTTACTATGGAGTTTTAAGTTTACGTACGGTATTGTAATGTGTTGTTAGGAGTTGTAAGGTGTCCTACGTTATACTAACATGATTTTCAAGGCAGTAATGTGTCATACAGAGTCGTAAGATATTCTAAATTGTTGTACGATGTTCAAATGACACGGACGAATTCATTAGGTTTATTATGGAGTTTTGAGTTTACGTACGGTGTTGTAATGTTTTGTTAGGAGTTGTAATGTGTCCTACGTTATACTAACATGCTTTTCAAAGCGGTAATGTGGCATACAGAGTCGTAAGATATTCTAAATTGTTGTACGATGTTCAAATGACTCGGACGAATTCATTAGGTTTAGTATGGAGTTTTAATGTTTCGTACGGTGGTGAAAGGTGTTCTCAAAAGATGTAACGCACCCTACATTATTCTAAATTGCTTTTCCTGTTGCGAATATTGCATACAAAGTCGTAATAAGTCCTGAGTGATCGTCTAATGTTTAATGGACTCAGACGAATTCATTAGGTTTACTATGGAGTTTTAAGTTTACGTACGGTATTGTAATGTGTTGTTAGGAGTTGTAAGGTGTCCTACGTTATACTAACATGATTTTCAAGGCAGTAATGTGTCATACAGAGTCGTAAGATATTCTAAATTGTTGTACGATGTTCAAATGACTCGGACGAATTCATTAGGTTTATTATGGAGTTTTGAGTTTACGTACGGTGTTGTAATGTTTTGTTAGGAGTTGTAAGGTGCCGTACGTTATACTAACATACTTTTCAAGGCGGTAATGTGGCATACTAAGTCGTAATATATTCTAAATTGTCGTACGATGTTCAAAGGACTCGGATGAACTCATTAGGTTTATTATGGAGTTTTAAGTTTACGTACGGTGTTGTAATGTTTTTTTAGGAGTTGTAATGTGTCCTACGTTATACTAACATGCTTTTCAAAGCGGTAATGTGGCATACAGAGTCGTAAGATATTCTAAATTGTTGTACGATGTTCAAATGACTCGGACGAATTCATTAGGTTTAGTATGGAGTTTTAATGTTTCGTACGGTGGTGAAAGGTGTTCTCAAAAGATGTAACGCACCCTACATTATTCTAAATTGCTTTTCCTGTTGCGAATGTTGCATACAAAGTCGTAATAAGTCCTTAGTGATCGTCTAATGTTTAATGGACTCAGACGAATTCATTAGGTTTACTATGGAGTTTTAAGTTTACGTACGGTATTGTAATGTGTTGTCAGGAGTTGTAAGGTGTCCTACGTTATATTAACATTATTTTCAAGGCAGTAATGTGTCATACAGAGTCGTAAGATATTCTAAATTGTTGTACGATGTTCAAATGACTCGGACGAATTCATTAGGTTTATTATGGAGTTTTGAGTTTACGTACGGTGTTGTAATGTTTTGTTAGGAGTTGTAAGGTGCCGTACGTTATACTAACATACTTTTCAAGGCGGTAATGTGGCATACTGAGTCGTAATATATTCTAAATTGTCGTACGATGTTCAAAGGACTCGGATGAACTCATTAGGTTTATTATGGAGTTTTAAGTTTACGTACGGTGTTGTAATGTTTTTTTAGGAGTTGTAATGTGTCCTACGTTATACTAACATGCTTTTCAAAGCGGTAATGTGGCATACAGAGTTGTAAGATATTCTAAATTGTTGTACGATGTTCAAATGACTCGGACGAATTCATTAGGTTTAGTATGGAGTTTTAATGTTTCGTACGGTGGTGAAAGGTGTTCTCAAAAGATGTAACGCACCCTACATTATTCTAAATTGCTTTTCCTGTTGCGAATGTTGCATACAAAGTCGTAATAAGTCCTTAGTGATCGTCTAATGTTTAATGGACTCAGACGAATTCATTAGGTTTACTATGGAGTTTTAAGTTTACGTACGGTATTGTAATGTGTTGTCAGGAGTTGTAAGGTGTCCTACGTTATATTAACATTATTTTCAAGGCAGTAATGTGTCATACAGAGTCGTAAGATATTCTAAATTGTTGTACGATGTTCAAATGACTCGGACGAATTCATTAGGTTTATTATGTAGTTTTGAGTTTACGTACGGTGTTGTAATGTTTTGTTAGGAGTTGTAAGGTGCCGTACGTTATACTAACATACTTTTCAAGGCGGTAATGTGGCATACTGAGTCGTAATATATTCTAAATTGTCGTACGATGTTCAAAGGACTCGGATGAACTCATTAGGTTTATTATGGAGTTTTAAGTTTACGTACAGTGTTGTAATGTTTTGTTAGGAGTTGTAATGTGTCCTACGTTATAATAACATGCTTTTCAAAGCGGTAATGTGGCATACAGAGTCGTAAGATATTCTAAATTGTTGTACGATGTTCAAATGACTCGGACGAATTTATTAGGTTTAGTATGGAGTTTTAATGTTTCGTACGGTGGTGAAAGGTGTTCTCAAAAGATGTAACGCACCCTACATTATTCTAAATTGCTTTTCCTGTTGCGAATGTTGCATACAAAGTCGTAATAAGTCCTGAGTGATCGTCTAATGTTTAATGGACTCAGAAGAATTCGTTAGGTTTACTATGGAGTTTTAAGTTTACGTACGGTATTGTAATGTGTTGTCAGGAGTTGTAAGGTGTCCTACGTTATATTAACATTATTTTCAAGGCAGTAATGTGTCATACAGAGTCGTAAGATATTCTAAATTGTTGTACGATGTTCAAATGACTCGGACGAATTCATTAGGTTTATTATGGAGTTTTGAGTTTACGTACGGTGTTGTAATGTTTTGTTAGGAGTTGTAAGGTGCCGTACGTTATACTAACATACTTTTCAAGGCGGTAATGTGGCATACTGAGTCGTAATATATTCTAAATTGTCGTACGATGTTCAAAGGACTCGGATGAACTCATTAGGTTTATTATGGAGTTTTAAGTTTACGTACGGTGTTGTAATGTTTTTTTAGGAGTTGTAATGTGTCCTACGTTATACTAACATGCTTTTCAAAGCGGTAATGTGGCATACAGAGTCGTAAGATATTCTAAATTGTTGTACGATGTTCAAATGACTCGGACGAATTCATTAGGTTTAGTATGGAGTTTTAATGTTTCGTACGGTAGTGAAAGGTGTTCTCAAAAGATGTAACGCACCCTACATTATTCTAAATTGCTTTTCCTGTTGCGAATGTTGCATACAAAGTCGTAATAAGTCCTTAGTGATCGTCTAATGTTTAATGGACTCAGACGAATTCATTAGGTTTACTATGGAGTTTTAAGTTTACGTACGGTATTGTAATGTGTTGTCAGGAGTTGTAAGGTGTCCTACGTTATATTAACATTATTTTCAAGGCAGTAATGTGTCATACAGAGTCGTAAGATATTCTAAATTGTTGTACGATGTTCAAATGACTCGGACGAATTCATTAGGTTTATTATGGAGTTTTGAGTTTACGTACGGTGTTGTAATGTTTTGTTAGGAGTTGTAAGGTGCCGTACGTTATACTAACATACTTTTCAAGGCGGTAATGTGGCATACTGAGTCGTAATATATTCTAAATTGTCGTACGATGTTCAAAGGACTCGGATGAACTCATTAGGTTTATTATGGAGTTTTAAGTTTACGTACGGTGTTGTAATGTTTTTTTAGGAGTTGTAATGTGTCCTACGTTATACTAACATGCTTTTCAAAGCGGTAATGTGGCATACAGAGTTGTAAGATATTCTAAATTGTTGTACGATGTTCAAATGACTCGGACGAATTCATTAGGTTTAGTATGGAGTTTTAATGTTTCGTACGGTGGTGAAAGGTGTTCTCAAAAGATGTAACGCACCCTACATTATTCTAAATTGCTTTTCCTGTTGCGAATGTTGCATACAAAGTCGTAATAAGTCCTTAGTGATCGTCTAATGTTTAATGGACTCAGACGAATTCATTAGGTTTACTATGGAGTTTTAAGTTTACGTACGGTATTGTAATGTGTTGTTAGGAGTTGTAAGGTGTCCTACGTTATATTAACATTATTTTCAAGGCAGTAATGTGTCATACAGAGTCGTAAGATATTCTAAATTGTTGTACGATGTTCAAATGACTCGGACGAATTCATTAGGTTTATTATGTAGTTTTGAGTTTACGTACGGTGTTGTAATGTTTTGTTAGGAGTTGTAAGGTGCCGTACGTTATACTAACATACTTTTCAAGGCGGTAATGTGGCATACTGAGTCGTAATATATTCTAAATTGTCGTACGATGTTCAAAGGACTCGGATGAACTCATTAGGTTTATTATGGAGTTTTAAGTTTACGTACAGTGTTGTAATGTTTTGTTAGGAGTTGTAATGTGTCCTACGTTATAATAACATGCTTTTCAAAGCGGTAATGTGGCATACAGAGTCGTAAGATATTCTAAATTGTTGTACGATGTTCAAATGACTCGGACGAATTTATTAGGTTTAGTATGGAGTTTTAATGTTTCGTACGGTGGTGAAAGGTGTTCTCAAAAGATGTAACGCACCCTACATTATTCTAAATTGCTTTTCCTGTTGCGAATGTTGCATACAAAGTCGTAATAAGTCCTGAGTGATCGTCTAATGTTTAATGGACTCAGAAGAATTCGTTAGGTTTACTATGGAGTTTTAAGTTTACGTACGGTATTGTAATGTGTTGTTAGGAGTTGTAAGGTGTCCTACGTTATACTAAAATGATTTTCAAGGCAGTAATGTGTCATACAGAGTCGTAAGATATTCTAAATTGTTGTACGATGTTCAAAAGACTCGGACGAATTCATTAGATTTATTATGGAGTTTTAAGTTTACGTACGGTGTTGTAATGTTTTGTTAGGAGTTGTAAGGTGCCGTACGTTATACTAACATGCTTTTCAGGGCGGTAATGTGGCATACACAGTCGTAATATATTCTAAATTGTCGTACAATGTTCAAAGGACTCGAATGAATTAATTAGGTTTATTATGGAGTTTTAAGTTTACATACGGTGTTGTAATGTTTTGTTAAGAGTTGTAAGGTGCCGTACGTTATACTAACATGATTTTCAAGGCGGTAATGTGGCATACAGAATCGTAAGATATTCTAAATTGTTTGTCGATGTTCAAATGACTCGGACAAATTCATTAGGTTTATTATGGAGTTTTGAGTTTACGTACGGTGTTGTAATGTTTTGTTAGGAGTTGTATGGTGCCGTACGTTATACTAACATACTTTTCAAGGCGGTAATGTGGCATACTGAGTCGTAATATATTCTAAATTGTCGTACGATGTTCAAAGGACTCGAATGAATTCATTAGGTTTATTATGGAGTTTTAAGTTTACATACGGTGTTGTAATGTTTTGTTAGGAGTTGTAAGGTGCCGTACGTTATACTAACATGATTTTCAAGGCGTTAATGTGGCATACAGAGTCGTAAGATATTCTAAATTGTTGTATGATGTTCAAATGACTCGGACGAATTCTTTAGGTTTATTATGGAGTTTTGAGTTTACGTACGGTGTTGTAATGTTTTGTTAGGAGTTGTAAGGTGCCGTACGTTATACTAACATGATTTTCAAGGCGTTAATGTGGCATACAGTGTCGTAAGATATTCTAAATTGTTGTACGATGTTCAAATGACTCGGACGAATTCTTTAGGTTTATTATGGAGTTTTGAGTTTACGTACGGTATTGTAATGTTTTGTTAGGAGTTGTAAGGTGCCGTACGTTATACTAACATACTTTTCACGGCGGTAATGTGGCATACTGAGTAATAATATATTCTAAATTGTCGTACGAAGTTCAAAGGACTCGGATGAACTCATTAGGTTTATTATGGAGTTTTAAGTTTACGTACGATGTTGTAATGTTTTGTTAGGAGTTGTAATGTGTCCTACGTTATACTAACATGCTTTTCAAAGCGGTAATGTGGCATACAGAGTCGTAAGATATTCTAAATTGTTGTACGATGTTCAAATGACTCGGACGAATTCATTAGGTTTAGTATGGAGTTTTAATGTTTCGTACGGTGGTGAAAGGTGTTCTCAAAAGATGTAACGCACCTTACATTATTCTAAATTGCTTTTCCTGTTGCGAATGTTGCATACAAAGTCGTAATAAGTCCTGAGTGATCGTCTAATGTTTAATGGACTCAGACGAATTCATTAGGTTTACTATGGAGTTTTAAGTTTACGTACAGTATTGTAATGTGTTGTTAGGAGTTGTAAGGTGTCCTACGTTATATTAACATTATTTTCAAGGCAGTAATGTGTAATACAGAGTCGTAAGATATTCTAAATTGTTGTACGATGTTCAAATGACTCGGACGAATTCATTAGGTTTATTATGTAGTTTTGAGTTTACGTACGGTGTTGTAATGTTTTGTTAGGAGTTGTAAGGTGCCGTACGTTATACTAACATACTTTTCAAGGCGGTAATGTGGCATACTGAGTCGTAATATATTCTAAATTGTCGTACGATGTTCAAAGGACTCGGATGAACTCATTAGGTTTATTATGGAGTTTTAAGTTTACGTACAGTGTTGTAATTTTTTGTTAGGAGTTGTAATGTGTCCTAAGTTATACTAACATGCTTTTCAAAGCGGTAATGTGGCATACAGAGTCGTAAGATATTCTAAATTGTTGTACGATGTTCAAATGACTCGGACGAATTTATTAGGTTTGGTATGGAGTTTTAATGTTTCGTACGGTGGTGAAAGGTGTTCTCAAAAGATGTAACGCACCCTACATTATTCTAAATTGCTTTTCCTGTTGCGAATGTTGCATACAAAGTCGTAATAAGTGCTGAGTGATCGTCTAATGTTTAATGGACTCAGACGAATTCTTTAGGTTTACTATGGAGTTTTAAGTTTACGTACGGTATTGTAATGTGTTGTTAAGAGTTGTAAGGTGTCCTACGTTATACTAAAATGATTTTCAAGGCAGTAATGTGTCATACAGAGTCGTAAGATATTCTAAATTGTTGTACGATGTTCAAAAGACTCGGACGAATTCATTAGATTTTTTATGGAGTTTTAAGTTTACGTACGGTGTTGTAATGTTTTGTTAGGAGTTGTAAGGTGCCGTACGTTATACTAACATGCTTTTCAGGGCGGTAATGTGGCATACACAGTCGTAATATATTCTAAATTGTCGTACGATGTTCAAAGGACTTGAATGAATTAATTAGGTTTATTATGGAGTTTTAAGTTTACATACGGTGTTGTAATGTTTTGTTAAGAGTTGTAAGGTGCCGTACGTTATACTAACATGATTTTCAAGGCGGTAATGTGGCATACAGAATCGTAAGATATTCTAAATTGTTTGTCGATGTTCAAATGACTCGGACAAATTCATTAGGTTTATTATGGAGTTTTGAGTTTACGTACGGTGTTGTAATGTTTTGTTAGGAGTTGTATGGTGCCGTACGTTATACTAACATACTTTTCAAGGCGGTAATGTGGCATACTGAGTCGTAATATATTCTAAATTGTCGTACGATGTTCAAAGGACTCGAATGAATTCATTAGGTTTATTATGGAGTTTTAAGTTTACATACGGTGTTGTAATGTTTTGTTAGGAGTTGTAAGGTGCCGTACGTTATACTAACATGATTTTCAAGGCGTTAATGTGGCATACAGAGTCGTAAGATATTCTAAATTGTTGTACGATGTTCAAATGACTCGGACGAATTCTTTAGGTTTATTATGGAGTTTTGAGTTTACGTACGGTGTTGTAATGTTTTGTTAGGAGTTGTAAGGTGCCGTACGTTATACTAACATACTTTTCAAGGCGGTAATGTGGCATACTGAGTCGTAATATATATTCTAAATTGTCGTACGATGTTCAAAGGACTCGGATGAACTCATTAGGTTTATTATGGAGTTTTAATTTTACGTACGGTGTTGTAATGTTTTGTTAGGAGTTGTAATGTGTCCTACGTTATACTAACATGCTTTTCAAAGCGGTAATGTGGCATACAGAGTCGTAAGATATTCTAAATTGTTGTACGATGTTTAAATGACTCGGACGAATTCATTAGGTTTAGTATGGAGTTTTAATGTTTCGTACGGTGGTGAAAGGTGTTCTCAAAAGATGTAACGCACCCTACATTATTCTAAATTGCTTTTCCTGTTGCGAATGTTGCCTACAAAGTCGTAATAAGTCCTGAGTGATCGTCTAATGTTTAATGGACTCTGACGAATTCATTAGGTTTACTATGGATTTTTAAGTTTACGTACGGTATTGTAATGTGTTGTTAGGAGTTGTAAGGTGTCCTACGTTATACTAAAATGATTTTCAAGGCAGTAATGTGTCATACAGAGTCGTAAGATATTCTAAATTGTTGTACGATGTTCAAAAGACTCGGACGAATTCATTAGATTTATTATGGAGTTTTAAGTTTACGTACGGTGTTGTAATGTTTTGTTAGGAGTTGTAAGGTGCCGTACGTTATACTAACATACTTTTCAAGGCGGTAATGTGGCATACTGAGTCGTAATATATTCTAAATTGTCGTATGATGTTCAAAGGACTCGGATGAACTCATTAGGTTTATTATGGAGTTTTAAGTTTACGTACGGTGTTGTAATGTTTTTTTAGGAGTTGTAATGTGTCCTACGTTATACTAACATGCTTTTCAAAGCGGTAATGTGGCATACAGAGTCGTAAGATATTCTAAATTGTTGTACGATATTCAAATGACTCGGACGAATTCATTAGGTTTAGTATGGAGTTTTAATGTTTCGTACGGTGGTGAAAGGTGTTCTCAAAAGATGTAACGCACCCTACATTATTCTAAATTGCTTTTCCTGTTGCGAATGTTGCATACAAAGTCGTAATAAGTCCTGAGTGATCGTCTAATGTTTAATGGACTCAGACGAATTCATTAGGTTTACTATGGAGTTTTAAGTTTACGTACGATATTGTAATGTGTTGTTAGGAGTTGTAAGGTGTCCTACGTTATACTAACATGATTTTCAAGGCAGTAATGTGTCATACAGAGTCGTAAGATATTCTAAATTGTTGTACGATGTTCAAATGACTCGGACGAATTCATTTGGTTTATTATGGAGTTTTGAGTTTACGTACGGTGTTGTAATGTTTTGTTAGGAGTTGTAAGGTGCCGTACGTTATACTAACAAACTTTTCAAGGCGGTAATGTGGCATACTGAGTCGTAATATATTCTAATTGTCGTACGATGTTCAAAGGACTCGGATGAACTCATTAGGTTTATTATGGAGTTTTAAGTTTACGTACGGTGTTGTAATGTTTTGTTAGGAGTTGTAATGTGTCCTACGTTATACTAACATGCTTTTCAAAGCGGTAATGTGGCATACAGAGTCGTAAGATATTCTAAATTGTTGTACGATGTTCAAATGACTCGGACGAATTCATTAGGTTTAGTAAGGAGTTTTAATGTTTCGTACGGTGGTGAAAGGTGTTCTCAAAAGATGTAACGCACCCTACATTATTCTAAATTGCTTTTCCTGTTGCGAATGTTGCATACAAAGTCGTAATAAGTCCTGAGTGATCGTCTAATGTTTAATGGACTCAGACGAATTCATTAGGTTTACTATGGAGTTTTAAGTTTACGTACGGTATTGTAATGTGTTGTTAGGAGTTGTAAGGTGTCCTACGTTATACTAAAATGATTTTCAAGGCAGTAATGTGTCATACAGAGTCGTAAGATATACTAAATTGTTGTACGATGTTCAAAAGACTCGGACGAATTCATTAGATTTATTATGGAGTTTTAAGTTTACGTACGGTGTTGTAATGTTTTGTTAGGAGTTGTAAGGTGCCGTACGTTATACTAACATGCTTTTCAGGGCGGTAATGTGGCATACACAGTCGTAATATATTCTAAATTGTCGTACGATGTTCAAAGGACTCGAATGAATTAATTAGGTTTATTATGGAGTTTTAAGTTTACATACGGTGTTGTAATGTTTTGTTAAGAGTTGTAAGGTGCCGTACGTTATACTAACATGATTTTCAAGGCGGTAATGTGGCATACAGAATCGTAAGATATTCTAAATTGTTTGTCGATGTTCAAATGACTCGGACAAATTCATTAGGTTTATTATGGAGTTTTGAGTTTACGTAAGGTGTTGTAATGTTTTGTTAGGAGTTGTATGGTGCCGTACGTTATACTAACATACTTTTCAAGGCGGTAATGTGGCATACTGAGTCGTAATATATTCTAAATTGTCGTACGATGTTCAAAGGACTAGAATGAATTCATTAGGTTTATTATGGAGTTTTAAGTTTACATACGGTGTTGTAATGTTTTGTTAGGAGTTGTAAGGTGCCGTACGTTATACTAACATGATTTTCAAGGCGTTAATGTGGCATACAGAGTCGTAAGATATTCTAAATTGTTGTACGATGTTCAAATGACTCGGACGAATTCTTTAGGTTTATTATGGAGTTTTGAGTTTACGTACGGTGTTGTAATATTTTGTTAGGAGTTGTAAGGTGTCGTACGTTATACTAACATACTTTTCAAGGCGGTAATGTGGCATACTGAGTCGTAATATATTCTAAATTGTCGTACGATGTTCAAAGGACTCAGATGAACTCATTAGGTTTATTATGGAGTTTTAAGTTTACGTACGGTGTTGTAATGTTTTGTTAGGAGTTGTAATGTGTCCTACGTTATACTAACATGCTTTTCAAAGCGGTAATGTGGCATACAGAGTCGTAAGATATTCTAAATTTTTGTACGATGTTCAAATGACTCGGACGAATTCATTAGGTTTAGTATGGAGTTTTAATGTTTCGTACGGTGGTGAAAGGTGTTCTCAAAAGATGTAACGCACCCTACATTATTCTAAATTGCTTTTCCTGTTGCGAATGTTGCATACAAAGTCGTAATAAGTCCTGAGTGATCGTCTAATGTTTAATGGACTCTGACGAATTCATTAGGTTTACTATGGATTTTTAAGTTTACGTACGGTATTGTAATGTGTTGTTAGGAGTTGTAAGGTGTCCTACGTTATACTAAAATGATTTTCAAGGCAGTAATGTGTCATACAGAGTCGTAAGATATTCTAAATTGTTGTACGATGTTCAAAAGACTCGGACGAATTCATTAGATTTATTATGGAGTTTTAAGTTTACGTACGGTGTTGTAATGTTTTGTTAGGAGTTGTAAGGTGCCGTACGTTATACTAACATACTTTTCAAGGCGGTAATGTGGCATACTGAGTCGTAATATATTCTAAATTGTCGTATGATGTTCAAAGGACTCGGATGAACTCATTAGGTTTATTATGGAGTTTTAAGTTTACGTACGGTGTTGTAATGTTTTTTTAGGAGTTGTAATGTGTCCTACGTTATACTAACATGCTTTTCAAAGCGGTAATGTGGCATACAGAGTCGTAAGATATTCTAAATTGTTGTACGATGTTCAAATGACTCGGACGAATTCATTAGGTTTAGTATGGAGTTTTAATGTTTCGTACGGTGGTGAAAGGTGTTCTCAAAAGATGTAACGCACCCTACATTATTCTAAATTGCTTTTCCTGTTGCGAATGTTGCATACAAAGTCGTAATAAGTCCTGAGTGATCGTCTAATGTTTAATGGACTCTGACGAATTCATTAGGTTTACTATGGATTTTTAAGTTTACGTACGGTATTGTAATGTGTTGTTAGGAGTTGTAAGGTGTCCTACGTTATACTAAAATGATTTTCAAGGCAGTAATGTGTCATACAGAGTCGTAAGATATTCTAAATTGTTGTACGATGTTCAAAAGACTCGGACGAATTCATTAGATTTATTATGGAGTTTTAAGTTTACGTACGGTGTTGTAATGTTTTGTTAGGAGTTGTAAGGTGCCGTACGTTATACTAACATACTTTTCAAGGCGGTAATGTGGCATACTGAGTCGTAATATATTCTAAATTGTCGTATGATGTTCAAAGGACTCGGATGAACTCATTAGGTTTATTATGGAGTTTTAAGTTTACGTACGGTGTTGTAATGTTTTGTTAGGAGTTGTAATGTGTCCTACGTTATACTAACATGCTTTTCAAAGCGGTAATGTGGCATACAGAGTCGTAAGATATTCTAAATTTTTGTACGATGTTCAAATGACTCGGACGAATTCATTAGGTTTAGTATGGAGTTTTAATGTTTCGTACGGTGGTGAAAGGTGTTCTCAAAAGATGTAACGCACCCTACATTATTCTAAATTGTTTTTCCTGTTGCGAATGTTGCATACAAAGTCGTAATAAGTCCTGAGTGATCGTCTAATGTTTAATGGACTCTGACGAATTCATTAGGTTTACTATGGATTTTTAAGTTTACGTACGGTATTGTAATGTGTTGTTAGGAGTTGTAAGGTGTCCTACGTTATACTAAAATAATTTTCAAGGCAGTAATGTGTCATACAGAGTCGTAAGATATTCTAAATTGTTGTACGATGTTCAAAAGACTCGGACGAATTCATTAGATTTATTATGGAGTTTTAAGTTTACGTACGGTGTTGTAATGTTTTGTTAGGAGTTGTAAGGTGCCGTACGTTATACTAACATACTTTTCAAGGCGGTAATGTGGCATACTGAGTCGTAATATATTCTAAATTGTCGTATGATGTTCAAAGGACTCGGATGAACTCATTAGGTTTATTATGGAGTTTTAAGTTTACGTACGGTGTTGTAATGTTTTTTTAGGAGTTGTAATGTGTCCTACGTTATACTAACATGCTTTTCAAAGCGGTAATGTGGCATACAGAGTCGTAAGATATTCTAAATTGTTGTAGATGTTCAAATGACTCGGACGAATTCATTAGGTTTAGTATGGAGTTTTAATGTTTCGTACGGTGGTGAAAGGTGTTCTCAAAAGATGTAACGCACCCTACATTATTCTAAATTGCTTTTCCTGTTGCGAATGTTGCATACAAAGTCGTAATAAGTCCTGAGTGATCGTCTAATGTTTAATGGACTCAGACGAATTCATTAGGTTTACTATGGAGTTTTAAGTTTACGTACGGTATTGTAATGTGTTGTTAGGAGTTGTAAGGTGTCCTACGTTATACTAACATGATTTTCAAGGCAGTAATGTGTCATACAGAGTCGTAAGATATTCTAAATTGTTGTACGATGTTCAAATGACTCGGACGAATTCATTTGGTTTATTATGGAGTTTTGAGTTTACGTACGGTGTTGTAATGTTTTGTTAGGAGTTGTAAGGTGCCGTACGTTATACTAACAAACTTTTCAAGGCGGTAATGTGGCATACTGAGTCGTAATATATTCTAATTGTCGTACGATGTTCAAAGGACTCGGATGAACTCATTAGGTTTATTATGGAGTTTTAAGTTTACGTACGGTGTTGTAATGTTTTGTTAGGAGTTGTAATGTGTCCTACGTTATACTAACATGCTTTTCAAAGCGGTAATGTGGCATACAGAGTCGTAAGATATTCTAAATTGTTGTACGATGTTCAAATGACTCGGACGAATTCATTAGGTTTAGTAAGGAGTTTTAATGTTTCGTACGGTGGTGAAAGGTGTTCTCAAAAGATGTAACGCACCCTACATTATTCTAAATTGCTTTTCCTGTTGCGAATGTTGCATACAAAGTCGTAATAAGTCCTGAGTGATCGTCTAATGTTTAATGGACTCAGACGAATTCATTAGGTTTACTATGGAGTTTTAAGTTTACGTACGGTATTGTAATGTGTTGTTAGGAGTTGTAAGGTGTCCTACGTTATACTAAAATGATTTTCAAGGCAGTAATGTGTCATACAGAGTCGTAAGATATTCTAAATTGTTGTACGATGTTCAAAAGACTCGGACGAATTCATTAGATTTATTATGGAGTTTTAAGTTTACGTACGGTGTTGTAATGTTTTGTTAGGAGTTGTAAGGTGCCGTACGTTATACTAACATACTTTTCAAGGCGGTAATGTGGCATACTGAGTCGTAATATATTCTAAATTGTCGTATGATGTTCAAAGGACTCGGATGAACTCATTAGGTTTATTATGGAGTTTTAAGTTTACGTACGGTGTTGTAATGTTTTGTTAGGAGTTGTAAGGTGTCCTACGTTATACTAACATGCTTTTCAAAGCGGTAATGTGGCATACAGAGTCGTAAGATATTCTAAATTGTTGTACGATGTTCAAATGACTCGGACGAATTCATTAGGTTTAGTATGGAGTTTTAATGTTTCGTACGGTGGTGAAAGGTGTTCTCAAAAGATGTAACGCACCCTACATTATTCTAAATTGCTTTTCCTGTTGCGAATGTTGCATACAAAGTCGTAATAAGTCCTGAGTGATCGTCTAATGTTTAATGGACTCTGACGAATTCATTAGGTTTACTATGGATTTTTAAGTTTACGTACGGTATTGTAATGTGTTGTTAGGAGTTGTAAGGTGTCCTACGTTATACTAAAATGATTTTCAAGGCAGTAATGTGTCATACAGAGTCGTAAGATATTCTAAATTGTTGTACGATGTTCAAAAGACTCGGACGAATTCATTAGATTTATTATGGAGTTTTAAGTTTACGTACGGTGTTGTAATGTTTTGTTAGGAGTTGTAAGGTGCCGTACGTTATACTAACATACTTTTCAAGGCGGTAATGTGGCATACTGAGTCGTAATATATTCTAAATTGTCGTATGATGTTCAAAGGACTCGGATGAACTCATTAGGTTTATTATGGAGTTTTAAGTTTACGTACGGTGTTGTAATGTTTTGTTAGGAGTTGTAATGTGTCCTACGTTATACTAACATGCTTTTCAAAGCGGTAATGTGGCATACAGAGTCGTAAGATATTCTAAATTTTTGTACGATGTTCAAATGACTCGGACGAATTCATTAGGTTTAGTATGGAGTTTTAATGTTTCGTACGGTGGTGAAAGGTGTTCTCAAAAGATGTAACGCACCCTACATTATTCTAAATTGCTTTTCCTGTTGCGAATGTTGCATACAAAGTCGTAATAAGTCCTGAGTGATCGTCTAATGTTTAATGGACTCTGACGAATTCATTAGGTTTACTATGGATTTTTAAGTTTACGTACGGTATTGTAATGTGTTGTTAGGAGTTGTAAGGTGTCCTACGTTATACTAAAATGATTTTCAAGGCAGTAATGTGTCATACAGAGTCGTAAGATATTCTAAATTGTTGTACGATGTTCAAAAGACTCGGACGAATTCATTAGATTTATTATGGAGTTTTAAGTTTACGTACGGTGTTGTAATGTTTTGTTAGGAGTTGTAAGGTGCCGTACGTTATACTAACATACTTTTCAAGGCGGTAATGTGGCATACTGAGTCGTAATATATTCTAAATTGTCGTATGATGTTCAAAGGACTCGGATGAACTCATTAGGTTTATTATGGAGTTTTAAGTTTACGTACGGTGTTGTAATGTTTTTTTAGGAGTTGTAATGTGTCCTACGTTATACTAACATGCTTTTCAAAGCGGTAATGTGGCATACAGAGTCGTAAGATATTCTAAATTGTTGTACGATGTTCAAATGACTCGGACGAATTCATTAGGTTTAGTATGGAGTTTTAATGTTTCGTACGGTGGTGAAAGGTGTTCTCAAAAGATGTAACGCACCCTACATTATTCTAAATTGCTTTTCCTGTTGCGAATGTTGCATACAAAGTCGTAATAAGTCCTGAGTGATCGTCTAATGTTTAATGGACTCAGACGAATTCATTAGGTTTACTATGGAGTTTTAAGTTTACGTACGGTATTGTAATGTGTTGTTAGGAGTTGTAAGGTGTCCTACGTTATACTAACATGATTTTCAAGGCAGTAATGTGTCATACAGAGTCGTAAGATATTCTAAATTGTTGTACGATGTTCAAATGACTCGGACGAATTCATTTGGTTTATTATGGAGTTTTGAGTTTACGTACGGTGTTGTAATGTTTTGTTAGGAGTTGTAAGGTGCCGTACGTTATACTAACAAACTTTTCAAGGCGGTAATGTGGCATACTGAGTCGTAATATATTCTAATTGTCGTACGATGTTCAAAGGACTCGGATGAACTCATTAGGTTTATTATGGAGTTTTAAGTTTACGTACGGTGTTGTAATGTTTTGTTAGGAGTTGTAATGTGTCCTACGTTATACTAACATGCTTTTCAAAGCGGTAATGTGGCATACAGAGTCGTAAGATATTCTAAATTGTTGTACGATGTTCAAATGACTCGGACGAATTCATTAGGTTTAGTAAGGAGTTTTAATGTTTCGTACGGTGGTGAAAGGTGTTCTCAAAAGATGTAACGCACCCTACATTATTCTAAATTGCTTTTCCTGTTGCGAATGTTGCATACAAAGTCGTAATAAGTCCTGAGTGATCGTCTAATGTTTAATGGACTCAGACGAATTCATTAGGTTTACTATGGAGTTTTAAGTTTACGTACGGTATTGTAATGTGTTGTTAGGAGTTGTAAGGTGTCCTACGTTATACTAAAATGATTTTCAAGGCAGTAATGTGTCATACAGAGTCGTAAGATATTCTAAATTGTTGTACGATGTTCAAAAGACTCGGACGAATTCATTAGATTTATTATGGAGTTTTAAGTTTACGTACGGTGTTGTAATGTTTTGTTAGGAGTTGTAAGGTGCCGTACGTTATACTAACATGCTTTTCAGGGCGGTAATGTGGCATACACAGTCGTAATATATTCTAAATTGTCGTACGATGTTCAAAGGACTCGAATGAATTAATTAGGTTTATTATGGAGTTTTAAGTTTACATACGGTGTTGTAATGTTTTGTTAAGAGTTGTAAGGTGCCGTACGTTATACTAACATGATTTTCAAGGCGGTAATGTGGCATACAGAATCGTAAGATATTCTAAATTGTTTGTCGATGTTCAAATGACTCGGACAAATTCATTAGGTTTATTATGGAGTTTTGAGTTTACGTAAGGTGTTGTAATGTTTTGTTAGGAGTTGTATGGTGCCGTACGTTATACTAACATACTTTTCAAGGCGGTAATGTGGCATACTGAGTCGTAATATATTCTAAATTGTCGTACGATGTTCAAAGGACTAGAATGAATTCATTAGGTTTATTATGGAGTTTTAAGTTTACATACGGTGTTGTAATGTTTTGTTAGGAGTTGTAAGGTGCCGTACGTTATACTAACATGATTTTCAAGGCGTTAATGTGGCATACAGAGTCGTAAGATATTCTAAATTGTTGTACGATGTTCAAATGACTCGGACGAATTCTTTAGGTTTATTATGGAGTTTTGAGTTTACGTACGGTGTTGTAATATTTTGTTAGGAGTTGTAAGGTGTCGTACGTTATACTAACATACTTTTCAAGGCGGTAATGTGGCATACTGAGTCGTAATATATTCTAAATTGTCGTACGATGTTCAAAGGACTCAGATGAACTCATTAGGTTTATTATGGAGTTTTAAGTTTACGTACGGTGTTGTAATGTTTTGTTAGGAGTTGTAATGTGTCCTACGTTATACTAACATGCTTTTCAAAGCGGTAATGTGGCATACAGAGTCGTAAGATATTCTAAATTTTTGTACGATGTTCAAATGACTCGGACGAATTCATTAGGTTTAGTATGGAGTTTTAATGTTTCGTACGGTGGTGAAAGGTGTTCTCAAAAGATGTAACGCACCCTACATTATTCTAAATTGCTTTTCCTGTTGCGAATGTTGCATACAAAGTCGTAATAAGTCCTGAGTGATCGTCTAATGTTTAATGGACTCAGACGAATTCATTAGGTTTACTATGGAGTTTTAAGTTTACGTACGGTATTGTAATGTGTTGTTAGGAGTTGTAAGGTGTCCTACGTTATACTAACATGATTTTCAAGGCAGTAATGTGTCATACAGAGTCGTAAGATATTCTAAATTGTCGTACGATGTTCAAAGGACTCAGATGAACTCATTAGGTTTATTATGGAGTTTTAAGTTTACGTACGGTGTTGTAATGTTTTGTTAGGAGTTGTAATGTGTCCTACGTTATACTAACATGCTTTTCAAAGCGGTAATGTGGCATACAGAGTCGTAAGATATTCTAAATTTTTGTACGATGTTCAAATGACTCGGACGAATTCATTAGGTTTAGTATGGAGTTTTAATGTTTCGTACGCTGGTGAAAGGTGTTCTCAAAAGATGTAACGCACCCTACATTATTCTAAATTGATTTTCCTGTTGCGAATGTTGCATACAAAGTCGTAATAAGTCCTGAGTGATCGTCTAATGTTTAATGGACTCAGACGAATTCATTAGGTTTACTATGGAGTTTTAAGTTTACGTACGGTATTGTAATGTGTTGTTAGGAGTTGTAAGGTGTCCTACGTTATACTAACATGATTTTCAAGGCAGTAATGTGTCATACAGAGTCGTAAGATATTCTAAATTGTTGTACGATGTTCAAATGACTCGGACGAATTCATTAGGTTTATTATGGAGTTTTGAGTTTACGTACGGTGTTGTAATGTTTTGTTAGGAGTTGTAAGGTGCCGTACGTTATACTAACATACTTTTCAAGGCGGTAATGTGGCATACTGAGTCGTAATATATTCTAAATTGTCGTATGGTGTTCAAAGGACTCGGATGAACTCATTAGGTTTATTATGGAGTTTTAAGTTTACGTACGGTGTTGTAATGTTTTTTTTAGGAGTTGTAATGTGTCCTACGTTATACTAACATGCTTTTCAAAGCGGTAATGTGGCATACAGAGTCGTAAGATATTCTAAATTGTTGAACGATGTTCAAATGACTCGGACGAATTCATTAGGTTTAGTATGGAGTTTTAATGTTTCGTACGGTGGTGAAAGGTGTTCTCAAAAGATGTAACGCACCCTACATTATTCTAAATTGCTTTTCCTGTTGCGAATGTTGCATACAAAGTCGTAATAAGTCCTGAGTGATCGTCTAATGTTTAATGGACTCAGACGAATTCATTAGGTTTACTATGGAGTTTTAAGTTTACGTACGGTATTGTAATGTGTTGTTAGGAGTTGTAAGGTGTCCTACGTTATACTAACATGATTTTCAAGGCAGTAATGTGTCATACAGAGTCGTAAGATATTCTAAATTGTTGTACGATGTTCAAATGACTCGGACGAATTCATTAGGTTTATTATGGAGTTTTGAGTTTACGTACGGTGTTGTAATGTTTTGTTAGGAGTTGTAAGGTGCCGTACGTTATACTAACAAACTTTTCAAGGCGGTAATGTGGCATACTGAGTCGTAATATATTCTAATTGTCGTACGATGTTCAAAGGACTCGGATGAACTCATTAGGTTTATTATGGAGTTTTAAGTTTACGTACGGTGTTGTAATGTTTTGTTAGGAGTTGTAATGTGTCCTACGTTATACTAACATGCTTTTCAAAGCAGTAATGTGGCATACAGAGTCGTAAGATATTCTAAATTGTTGTACGATGTTCAAATGACTCGGACGAATTCATTAGGTTTAGTATGGAGTTTTAATGTTTCGTACGGTGGTGAAAGGTGTTCTCAAAAGATGTAACGCACCCTACATTATTCTAAATTGCTTTTCCTGTTGCGAATGTTGCATACAAAGTCGTAATAAGTCCTGAGTGATCGTCTAATGTTTAATGGACTCAGACGAATTCATTAGGTTTACTATGGAGTTTTAAGTTTACGTACGGTATTGTAATGTGTTGTTAGGAGTTGTAAGGTGTCCTACGTTATACTAACATGATTTTCAAGGCAGTAATGTGTCATACAGAGTCGTAAGATATTCTAAATTGTTGTACGATGTTCAAATGACTCGGACGAATTCATTAGGTTTATTATGGAGTTTTGAGTTTACGTACGGTGTTGTAATGTTTTGTTAGGAGTTGTAAGGTGCCGTACGTTATACTAACAAACTTTTCAAGGCGGTAATGTGGCATACTGAGTCGTAATATATTCTAATTGTCGTACGATGTTCAAAGGACTCGGATGAACTCATTAGGTTTATTATGGAGTTTTAAGTTTACGTACGGTGTTGTAATGTTTTGTTAGGAGTTGTAATGTGTCCTACGTTATACTAACATGCTTTTCAAAGCAGTAATGTGGCATACAGAGTCGTAAGATATTCTAAATTGTTGTACGATGTTCAAATGACTCGGACGAATTCATTAGGTTTAGTATGGAGTTTTAATGTTTCGTACGGTGGTGAAAGGTGTTCTCAAAAGATGTAACGCACCCTACATTATTCTAAATTGCTTTTCCTGTTGCGAATGTTGCATACAAAGTCGTAATAAGTCCTGAGTGGTCGTCTAATGTTTAATGGACTCAGACGAATTCATTAGGTTTACTATGGAGTTTTAAGTTTACGTACGGTATTGTAATGTGTTGTTAGGAGTTGTAAGGTGTCCTACGTTATACTAAAATGATTTTCAAGGCAGTAATGTGTCATACAGTGTCGTAAGATATTCTAAATTGTTGTACGATGTTCAAAAGACTCGGACGAATTCATTAGATTTATTATGGAGTTTTAAGTTTACGTACGGTGTTGTAATGTTTTGTTAGGAGTTGTAAGGTGCCGTACGTTATATTAACATGCTTTTCAGGGCGGTAATGTGGCATACAGAGTCGTAATATATTCTAAATTGTCGTACGATGTTCAAAGGACTCGAATGAATTCCTTAGGTTTTTTATGGATTTTTAAGTTTACATACGGTGTTGTAATGTTTTGTTAGGAGTTGTAAGGTGCCGTACGTTATACTAACATGATTTTCAAGGCGGTAATGTGGCATACAGAGTCGTAAGATATTCTAAATTGTTGTACGATGTTCAAATGATTCGGACAAATTCATTAGGTTTATTATGGAGTTTTGAGTTTACGTACGGTGTTGTAATGTTTTGTTAGGAGTTGTAAGGTGCCGTACGTTATACTAACATACTTTTCAAGGCGGTAATGTGGCATACAGAGTCGTAATATATTCTAAATTGTCGTACGATGTTCAAAGGACCTGAATGAATTCATTAGGTTTATTATGGAGTTTTAAGTTTACGTACGGTGTTGTAATGTTTTGTTAGGAGTTGTAAGGTGTCGTACGTTATACTAACATACTTTTCAAGGCGGTAATGTGGCATACAGAGTCGTAATATAATCTAAATTGTCGTACGATGTTCAAAGGACTCGGATAAATTCATTAGGTTTATTATGGAGTTTTAAGTTTACGTACGGTGTTGTAATGTTTTGTTAGGAGTTGTAAGGTGTCCAACGTTATACTAACATGCTTTTCAAAGCGGTAATGTGGCATACAGAGTCGTAAGATATTCTAAATTGTTGTACGATGTTCAAATGACTCGGACGAATTCATTAGGTTTAGTATGGAGTTTTAATGTTTCGTACGGTGGTGAAAGTTGTTCTCAAAAGATGTAACGCATCCTACATTATTCTAAATTGCTTTTCCTGTTGCTAATGTTGCATACAAAGTCGTAACAAGTCCTGAGTGGTCGTCTAATGTTTAATGGACTCAGACGAATTCATTAGGTTTACCATGGAGTTTTAAGTTTACGTACGGTATTGTAATATGTTGTTAGGAGTTGTAAGGTGTCCTACGTTATACTAACATGATTTTCAAGGCGGTAATGTGGCATACATAGTCGTAAGATATTCTAAATTGTTGTACGATGTTCAAATGACTCGGACGAATTCATTAGGTTTATTATGGAGTTTTGAGTTTACGTACGGTGTTGTAATGTTTTGTTAGGAGTTGTAAGGTGTCGTACGTTATACTAACATACTTTTCAAGGCGGTAATGTGGCATACAGAGTCGTAATATATTCTAAATTCTCGTACGATGTTCAAATAACTCGGACGAATTCATTAGGTTTATTATGGAGTTTTGAGTTTACGTACGGTGTTGTAATGTTTTGTTAGGAGTTGTAAGGTGCCGTACGTTATACTAACATATTTTTCAAGGCGGTAATGTGGCATACAGAGTCGTAATATATTCTAAATTGTCGTACGATGTTCAAAGGACCTGAATGAATTCATTAGGTTTATTATGGAGTTTTAAGTTTACGTACGGTGTTGTAATGTTTTGTTAGGAGTTGTAAGGTGCCGTACGTTATACTAACATACTTTTCAAGGTGCTAATGTGGCATACAGAGTCGTAATATATTCTAAATTGTCGTACGATGTTCAAAGGACTCGGATGAATTCATTAGGTTTATTATGGAGTTTTAAGTTTACGTACGGTGTTGTAATGTTTTGTTAGGAGTTGTAAGGTGCCGTACGTTATACTAACATACTTTTCAAGGCGGTAATGTGGCATACAGAGTCGTAATATATTCTAAATTGTCGTACGATGTTCAAAGGACTCGGATGAATTCATTAGGTTTATTATGGAGTTTTAAGTTTACGTACGGTGTTGTAATGTTTTGTTAGGAGTTGTAAGGTGTCCAACGTTATACTAACATGCTTTTCAAAGCGGTAATGTGGCATACAGAGTCATAAGATATTCTAAATTGTTGTACGATGTTCAAATGACTCGGACGAATTCATTAGGTTTAGTATGGAGTTTTAATGTTTCGTACGGTGGTGAAAGTTGTTCTCAAAAGATGTAACGCATCCTACATTATTCTAAATTGATTTTCCTGTTGCTAATGTTGCATACAAAGTCGTAACAAGTCCTGAGTGTTCGTCTAATGTTTAATGGACTCAGACGAATTCATTAAGTTTACTATGGAGTTTTAAGTTTACGTACGGTATGGTAATATGTTGTTAGGAGTTGTAAGGTGTCCTACGTTATACTAACATGTATTTCAAGGCGGTAATGTGGCTTACATAGTCGTAAGATATTCTAAATTGTTGTACGATGTTCAAATGACTCGGACGAATTCATTAGGTTTATTATGGAGTTTTGAGTTTACGTACGGTGTTGTAATGTTTTGTTAGGAGTTCTAAGGTGCCGTACGTTATACTAGCATACTTTTCAAGGCGGTATTGTGGCATACTGAGTCGTAATATATTCTAAATTGTCATACGATGTTCAAAGGACTCGGATGAACTCATTAGGTTTATTATTGAGTTTTAAGTTTACGTACGGTGTTGTAATGTTTTGTTAGGAGTTGTAATGTGTCCTACGTTATACTAACATGATTTTCAAGGCGGTAATGTGGCATACAGAGTCGTAAGATATTCTAAATTGTTGTACGATGTTCAAATGACTCGGACGAATTCATTAGGTTTAGTATGGAGTTTTAATGTTTCGTACGGTGGTGAAAGGTGTTCTCAAAAGATGTAACGCACCCTACATTATTCTAAATTGCTTTTCCTGTTGCGAATGTTGCATACAAAGTCGTAATAAGTCCTGAGTGGTCGTCTAATGTTTAATGGACTCAGACGAATTCATTAGGTTTACTATGGAGTTTTAAGTTTACGTACGGTATTGTAATGTGTTGTTAGGAGTTGTAAGGTGTCCTACGTTATACTAAAATGATTTTCAAGGCAGTAATGTGTCATACAGTGTCGTAAGATATTCTAAATTGTTGTACGATGTTCAAAAGACTCGGACGAATTCATTAGATTTATTATGGAGTTTTAAGTTTACGTACGGTGTTGTAATGTTTTGTTAGGAGTTGTAAGGTGCCGTACGTTATACTAACATGCTTTTCAGGGCGGTAATGTGGCATACAGAGTCGTAATATATTCTAAATTGTCGTACGATGTTCAAAGGACTCGAATGAACTCATTAGGTTTATTATGGAGTTTTAAGTTTACATACGGTGTTGTAATGTTTTGTTAGGAGTTGTAAGGTGCCGTACGTTATACTAACATGATTTTCAAGGCGGTAATGTGGCATACAGAGTCGTAAGATATTCTAAATTGTTGTACGATGTTCAAATGACTCGGACGAATTCATTAGGTTTAGTATGGAGTTTTAATGTTTCGTACGGTGGTGAAAGGTGTTCTCAAAAGATGTAACGCACCCTACATTATTCTAAATTGCTTTTCCTGTTGCGAATGTTGCATACAAAGTCGTAATAAGTCCTGAGTGGTCGTCTAATGTTTAATGGACTCAGACGAATTCATTAGGTTTACTATGGAGTTTTAAGTTTACGTACGGTATTGTAATGTGTTGTTAGGAGTTGTAAGGTGTCCTACGTTATACTAAAATGATTTTCAAGGCAGTAATGTGTCATACAGTGTCGTAAGATATTCTAAATTGTTGTACGATGTTCAAAAGACTCGGACGAATTCATTAGATTTATTATGGAGTTTTAAGTTTACGTACGGTGTTGTAATGTTTTGTTAGGAGTTGTAAGGTGCCGTACGTTATATTAACATGCTTTTCAGGGCGGTAATGTGGCATACAGAGTCGTAATATATTCTAAATTGTCGTACGATGTTCAAAGGACTCGAATGAATTCCTTAGGTTTTTTATGGAGTTTTAAGTTTACATACGGTGTTGTAATGTTTTGTTAGGAGTTGTAAGGTGCCGTACGTTATACTAACATGATTTTCAAGGCGGTAATGTGGCATACAGAGTCGTAAGATATTCTAAATTGTTGTACGATGTTCAAATGATTCGGACAAATTCATTAGGTTTATTATGGAGTTTTGAGTTTACGTACGGTGTTGTAATGTTTTGTTAGGAGTTGTAAGGTGCCGTACGTTATACTAACATACTTTTCAAGGCGGTAATGTGGCATACAGAGTCGTAATATATTCTAAATTGTCGTACGATGTTCAAAGGACCTGAATGAATTCATTAGGTTTATTATGGAGTTTTAAGTTTACGTACGGTGTTGTAATGTTTTGTTAGGAGTTGTAAGGTGTCGTACGTTATACTAACATACTTTTCAAGGCGGTAATGTGGCATACAGAGTCGTAATATAATCTAAATTGTCGTACGATGTTCAAAGGACTCGGATAAATTCATTAGGTTTATTATGGAGTTTTAAGTTTACGTACGGTGTTGTAATGTTTTGTTAGGAGTTGTAAGGTGTCCAACGTTATACTAACATGCTTTTCAAAGCGGTAATGTGGCATACAGAGTCGTAAGATATTCTAAATTGTTGTACGATGTTCAAATGACTCGGACGAATTCATTAGGTTTAGTATGGAGTTTTAATGTTTCGTACGGTGGTGAAAGTTGTTCTCAAAAGATGTAACGCATCCTACATTATTCTAAATTGCTTTTCCTGTTGCTAATGTTGCATACAAAGTCGTAACAAGTCCTGAGTGGTCGTCTAATGTTTAATGGACTCAGACGAATTCATTAGGTTTACCATGGAGTTTTAAGTTTACGTACGGTATTGTAATATGTTGTTAGGAGTTGTAAGGTGTCCTACGTTATACTAACATGATTTTCAAGGCGGTAATGTGGCATACATAGTCGTAAGATATTCTAAATTGTTGTACGATGTTCAAATGACTCGGACGAATTCATTAGGTTTATTATGGAGTTTTGAGTTTACGTACGGTGTTGTAATGTTTTGTTAGGAGTTGTAAGGTGTCGTACGTTATACTAACATACTTTTCAAGGCGGTAATGTGGCATACAGAGTCGTAATATATTCTAAATTCTCGTACGATGTTCAAATAACTCGGACGAATTCATTAGGTTTATTATGGAGTTTTGAGTTTACGTACGGTGTTGTAATGTTTTGTTAGGAGTTGTAAGGTGCCGTACGTTATACTAACATATTTTTCAAGGCGGTAATGTGGCATACAGAGTCGTAATATATTCTAAATTGTCGTACGATGTTCAAAGGACCTGAATGAATTCATTAGGTTTATTATGGAGTTTTAAGTTTACGTACGGTGTTGTAATGTTTTGTTAGGAGTTGTAAGGTGCCGTACGTTATACTAACATACTTTTCAAGGTGCTAATGTGGCATACAGAGTCGTAATATATTCTAAATTGTCGTACGATGTTCAAAGGACTCGGATGAATTCATTAGGTTTATTATGGAGTTTTAAGTTTACGTACGGTGTTGTAATGTTTTGTTAGGAGTTGTAAGGTGCCGTACGTTATACTAACATACTTTTCAAGGCGGTAATGTGGCATACAGAGTCGTAATATATTCTAAATTGTCGTACGATGTTCAAAGGACTCGGATGAATTCATTAGGTTTATTATGGAGTTTTAAGTTTACGTACGGTGTTGTAATGTTTTGTTAGGAGTTGTAAGGTGTCCAACGTTATACTAACATGCTTTTCAAAGCGGTAATGTGGCATACAGAGTCATAAGATATTCTAAATTGTTGTACGATGTTCAAATGACTCGGACGAATTCATTAGGTTTAGTATGGAGTTTTAATGTTTCGTACGGTGGTGAAAGTTGTTCTCAAAAGATGTAACGCATCCTACATTATTCTAAATTGCTTTTCCTGTTGCTAATGTTGCATACAAAGTCGTAACAAGTCCTGAGTGTTCGTCTAATGTTTAATGGACTCAGACGAATTCATTAAGTTTACTATGGAGTTTTAAGTTTACGTACGGTATGGTAATATGTTGTTAGGAGTTGTAAGGTGTCCTACGTTATACTAACATGTATTTCAAGGCGGTAATGTGGCTTACATAGTCGTAAGATATTCTAAATTGTTGTACGATGTTCAAATGACTCGGACGAATTCATTAGGTTTATTATGGAGTTTTGAGTTTACGTACGGTGTTGTAATGTTTTGTTAGGAGTTCTAAGGTGCCGTACGTTATACTAGCATACTTTTCAAGGCGGTATTGTGGCATACTGAGTCGTAATATATTCTAAATTGTCATACGATGTTCAAAGGACTCGGATGAACTCATTAGGTTTATTATTGAGTTTTAAGTTTACGTACGGTGTTGTAATGTTTTGTTAGGAGTTGTAATGTGTCCTACGTTATACTAACATGCTTTTCAAAGCGGTAATGTGGCATACAGAGTCGTAAGATATTCTAAATTGTTGTACGATGTTCAAATGACTCGGACGAAATGATTAGGTTTAGTATGGAGTTTTAATGTTTCGTACGGTGGTGAAAGTTGTTCTCAAAAGATGTAACGCATCCTACATTATTCTAAATTGCTTTTCCTGTTGCTAGTGTTGCATACAAAGTCGTAACAAGTCCTGAGTGGTCGTCTAATGTTTAATGGACTCAGACGAATTCATTAGGTTTACTATGGAGTTTTAAGTTTACGTACGGTATTGTAATATGTTGTTAGGAGTTGTAAGGTGTCCTACGTTATACTAACATGATTTTCAAGGCGGTAATGTGGCATACATAGTCGTAAGATATTCTAAATTGTTGTACGATGTTCAAATGACTCGGACGAATTCATTAGGTTTATTATGGAGTTTTGAGTTTACGTACGGTGTTGTAATGTTTTGTTAGGAGTTGTAAGGTGTCGTACGTTATACTAACATACTTTTCAAGGCGGTAATGTGGCATACAGAGTCGTAATATATTCTAAATTGTCGTACGATGTTCAAATAACTCGGACGAATTCATTAGGTTTATTATGGAGTTTTGAGTTTACGTACGGTGTTGTAATGTTTTGTTAGGAGTTGTAAGGTGCCGTACGTTATACTAACATATTTTTCAAGGCGGTAATGTGGCATACAGAGTCGTAATATATTCTAAATTGTCGTACGATGTTCAAAGGACCTGAATGAATTCATTAGGTTTATTATGGAGTTTTAAGTTTACGTACGGTGTTGTAATGTTTTGTTAGGAGTTGTAAGGTGCCGTACGTTATACTAACATACTTTTCAAGGTGCTAATGTGGCATACAGAGTCGTAATATATTCTAAATTGTCGTACGATGTTCAAAGGACTCGGATGAATTCATTAGGTTTATTATGGAGTTTTAAGTTTACGTACGGTGTTGTAATGTTTTGTTAGGAGTTGTAAGGTGCCGTACGTTATACTAACATACTTTTCAAGGCGGTAATGTGGCATACAGAGTCGTAATATATTCTAAATTGTCGTACGATGTTCAAAGGACTCGGATGAATTCATTAGGTTTATTATGGAGTTTTAAGTTTACGTACGGTGTTGTAATGTTTTGTTAGGAGTTGTAAGGTGTCCAACGTTATACTAACATGCTTTTCAAAGCGGTAATGTGGCATACAGAGTCATAAGATATTCTAAATTGTTGTACGATGTTCAAATGACTCGGACGAATTCATTAGGTTTAGTATGGAGTTTTAATGTTTCGTACGGTGGTGAAAGTTGTTCTCAAAAGATGTAACGCATCCTACATTATTCTAAATTGCTTTTCCTGTTGCTAATGTTGCATACAAAGTCGTAACAAGTCCTGAGTGTTCGTCTAATGTTTAATGGACTCAGACGAATTCATTAAGTTTACTATGGAGTTTTAAGTTTACGTACGGTATGGTAATATGTTGTTAGGAGTTGTAAGGTGTCCTACGTTATACTAACATGTATTTCAAGGCGGTAATGTGGCTTACATAGTCGTAAGATATTCTAAATTGTTGTACGATGTTCAAATGACTCGGACGAATTCATTAGGTTTATTATGGAGTTTTGAGTTTACGTACGGTGTTGTAATGTTTTGTTAGGAGTTTTAAGGTGCCGTACGTTATACTAGCATACTTTTCAAGGCGGTATTGTGACATACTGAGTCGTAATATATTCTAAATTGTCATACGATGTTCAAAGGACTCGGATGAACTCATTAGGTTTATTATTGAGTTTTAAGTTTACGTACGGTGTTGTAATGTTTTGTTAGGAGTTGTAATGTGTCCTACGTTATACTAACATGCTTTTCAAAGCGGTAATGTGGCATACAGAGTCGTAAGATATTCTAAATTGTTGTACGATGTTCAAATGACTCGGACGAAATGATTAGGTTTAGTATGGAGTTTTAATGTTTCGTACGGTGGTGAAAGTTGTTCTCAAAAGATGTAACGCATCCTACATTATTCTAAATTGCTTTTCCTGTTGCTAATGTTGCATACAAAGTCGTAACAAGTCCTGAGTGGTCGTCTAATGTTTAATGGACTCAGACGAATTCATTAGGTTTACTATGGAGTTTTAAGTTTACGTACGGTATTGTAATATGTTGTTAGGAGTTGTAAGGTGTCCTACGTTATACTAACATGATTTTCAAGGCGGTAATGTGGCATACATAGTCGTAAGATATTCTAAATTGTTGTACGATGTTCAAATGACTCGGACGAATTCATTAGGTTTATTATGGAGTTTTGAGTTTACGTACGGTGTTGTAATGTTTTGTTAGGAGTTGTAAGGTGTCGTACGTTATACTAACATACTTTTCAAGGCGGTAATGTGGCATACAGAGTCGTAATATATTCTAAATTTTCGTACGATGTTCAAATGACTCGGACGAATTCATTAGGTTTATTATGGAGTTTTGAGTTTACGTACGGTGTTGTAATGTTTTGTTAGGAGTTGTAAGGTGCCGTACGTTATACTAACATATTTTTCAAGGCGGTAATGTGGCATACAGAGTCGTAATATATTCTAAATTGTCGTACGATGTTCAAAGGACCTGAATGAATTCATTAGGTTTATTATGGAGTTTTAAGTTTGCGTACGGTGTTATAATGTTTTGCTAGGAGTTGTAAGGTGCCGTACGTTATACTAACATACTTTTCAAGGTGCTAATGTGGCATACAGAGTCGTAATATATTCTAAATTGTCGTACGATGTTCAAAGGACTCGGATGAATTCATTAGGTTTATTATGGAGTTTTAAGTTTACGTACGGTGTTGTAATGTTTTGTTAGGAGTTGTAAGGTGTCCAATGTTATACTAACATGCTTTTCAAAGCGGTAATGTGGCATACAGAGTCATAAGATATTCTAAATTGTTGTACGATGTTCAAATGACTCGGACGAATTCATTAGGTTTAGTATGGAGTTTTAATGTTTCGTACGGTGGTGAAAGTTGTTCTCAAAAGATGTAACGCATCCTACATTATTCTAAATTGCTTTTCCTGTTGCTAATGTTGCATACAAAGTCGTAACAAGTCCTGAGTGTTCGTCTAATGTTTAATGGACTCAGACGAATTCATTAAGTTTACTATGGAGTTTTAAGTTTACGTACGGTATGGTAATATGTTGTTAGGAGTTGTAAGGTGTCCTACGTTATACTAACATGTATTTCAAGGGGGTAATGTGGCTTACATAGTCGTAAGATATTGTAAATTGTTGTACGATGTTCAAATGACTCGGACGAATTCATTAGGTTTATTATGGAGTTTTGAGTTTACGTACGGTGTTGTAATGTTTTGTTAGGAGTTCTAAGGTGCCGTACGTTATACTAGCATACGTTTCAAGGCGGTATTGTGGCATACTGAGTCGTAATATATTCTAAATTGTCATACGATGTTCAAAGGACTCGGATGTACTCATTAGGTTTATTATTGAGTTTTAAGTTTACGTACGGTGTTGTAATGTTTTGTTAGGAGTTGTAATGTGTCCTACGTTATACTAACATGCTTTTCAAAGCGGTAATGTGGCATACAGAGTCGTAAGATATTCTAAATTATTGTACGATGTTCAAATGACTCGGACGAATTCATTAGGTTTAGTATGGAGTTTTAATGTTTCGTACGGTGGTGAAAGGTGTTCTCAAAAGATGTAACGCACCCTACATTATTCTAAATTGCTTTTCCTGTTGCGAATGTTGCATACAAAGTCGTAATAAGTCCTGAGTGGTCTTCTAATGTTTAATGGACTCAGACGAATTCATTAGGTTTACTATGGAGTTTTAAGTTTACGTACGGTATTGTAATGTGTTGTTTGGAGTTGTAAGGTGTCCTACGTTATAGTAACATGATTTTCAAGGCGGTAATGTGTCATAAAGTGTCGTAAGATATTCTAAATTGTTGTACGATGTTCAAATGACTCGGACGAATTCATTAGGTTTATTATGGAGTTTTGAGCTTACGTACGGTGTTGTAATGTTTTGTTAGGAGTTGTAAGGTGCCGTACATTATACTAACATACTTTTCAAGGCGGTAATGTGGCATACAGAGTCGTAATATATTCTAAATTGTCGTACGATGTTCAAAGGACTCGGATGAATTCATTAGGTTTATTATGGAGTTTTAAGTTTACGTACGGTGTTGTAATGTTTTGTTAGGAGTTGTAAGGTGTCCTACGTTATACTAACATGCTTTTCAAAGCGGTAATGTGGCATAGAGAGTCGTAAGATATTCTAAATTGTTGTACGATGTTCAAATGACTCGGACGAATTCATTAGGATTAGTATGGAGTTTTAATGTTTCGTACGGTGGTGAAAGTTGATCTCAAAAGATGTAACGCATCCTACATTATTCTAAATTGCTTTTCCTGTTGCTAATGCTGCATTCAAAGTCGTAACAAGTCCTGAGTGGTCGTCTAATGTTTAACGGACTCAAACGAATTCATTAGGTTTACTATGGAGTTTTAAGTTTACGTACGGTATTGTAATATGTTGTTAGGAGTTGTAAGGTGTCCTACATTATACAAACATGATTTTCAAGGCGAAAATGTGGCATACATAGTCGTAAGATATTCTAAATTTTTGTACGATGTTCAAATGAATCGGACGAATTCATTAGGTTTATTATGGAGTTTTGAGTTTACGTACGGTGTTGTAATGTTTTGTTAGGAGCTGTAAGGTGTCGTACGTTATACTAACATACTTTTCAAGGCGGTAATGTGGCATACAGAGTCGTAATATATTCTAAATTGTCGTACGATGTTCAAAGGACCTGAATGAATTCATTAGGTTTATTATGGAGATTTAAGTTTACGTACGGTGTTGTAATGTTTTGTTAAGAGTTGTAAGGTGTCCTGCGTTATACTAACATGATTTTCAAAGCGGTAATGTGGCATACAGAGTCGTAAGATATTCTAAATTGTTGTACGATGTTCAAATGACTCGGACGTTTTCATTAGGTTTAATATGGAGTTTTAATGTTTCTTACGGTGGTGAAAGTTGTTCTCAAAAGATGTAACGCATCCTACATTATTCTAAATTGCTTTTCCTGTTGCTAATGTTGCATACAAAGTCGTAACAAGTCCTGAGTGGTCGTCTAATTTTTAATGGACTCAGACGAATTCATTAGGTTTACTATGGAGTTTTAAGTTTACGTACGGTATGGTAATATGTTGTTAGGAGTTGTAAGGTGTCCTACGTTATACTAACATTATTTTCAAGGCGGTAATGTGGCATACATAGTCGTAAGATATTCTAAATTGTTGTACGATGTTCAAATGACTCGGACGAATTCATTAGGTTTATTATGGAGTTTTGATTTTACGTACGGTGTTGTAATGTTTTGTTAGGAGTTGTAAGGTGCCGTACGTTATACTAACATACTTTTCAAGGCGGTAATGTGGCATACAGAGTCGTAATATATTCTAAATTGTCGTACGATGTTCAAAGGACCTGAATGAATTCATTAGGTTTATTATGGAGTTTTAAGTTTACGTACGGTGTTGTAATGTTTTGTTAGGAGTTGTAAGGTGCCGTACCTTATACTAACATACTTTTCAAGGTGGTAATGTGGCATACAGAGTCGTAATATATTCTAAATTGTCGTACGATGTTCAAAGGACTCGGATGAATTCATTAGGTTTATTATGGAGATTTAAGTTTACGTACGGTGTTGTAATGTTTTGTTAGGAGTTGTAAGGTGTCCTACGTTATACTAACATGCTTTTCAAAGCGGTAATGTGGCATACAGAGTCGTAAGATATTCTAAATTGTTGTACGATGTTCAAATGACTCGGACGAATTCATTAGGTTTAGTATGGAGTTTTAATGTTTCGTACGGTGGTGAAAGTTGTTCTCAAAAGATGTAACGCATCCTACATTAATCTAAATTGCTTTTCCTGTTGCTAATGTTGCATACAAAGTCGTAACAAGTCCTGAGTGGTCGTCTAATGTTTAATGGACTCAGACGAATTCATTAGGGTTACTATGGAGTTTTAAGTTTACGTACGGTATTGTAATATGTTGTTAGGAGTTGTAAGGTGTCCTACGTTATACAAACATGATTTTCAAGGCGATAATGTGGCATACATAGTCGTAAGATATTCTAAATTGTTGTACGATGTTCAAATGACTCGGACGAATTCATTAGGTTTATTATGGAGTTTTGAGTTTACGTACGGTGTTGTAATGTTTTGTTAGGAGTTGTTGTGACATCTGCCCCAAACCCGAACCCGAATGCCCGACTCGAACCCGAAGTTGTTATCCTTTAAATTGTAATCGTATTTATTTCCTCAAAATGGAACGTTCATTCTTATTGTTATGAATAAACGCATTGAATTCTACGTTATTCCCGTCTCAATTAATTTTACGTTGCAAAACGTTCACGTATATCAAATAAATAATTGTGGAACAATAAATCTCAAAATATATATATATAAATAAATATATATAGCTCGTAAAAGAAAATACTTGAAAGTGTTAAACAAAAACGCTCCTAAGTCTCGAAATCATCTCGTAAAGGCTTAAACGAACTAAAACTATAAAAACGTCATGGATATAATGGATACGTTTCAATTTAGTTAAGTTAGTAGTTAAAATATATATATAATTTAACTTTGTGCCAAGATTGTAACTTTCGAAACTTTAAATAAAAGTTATTAAGTTAAACAAAATAAAGCCCAAACTATAAGGACCAGTTGTGTAAATACTTAAATTACACAATTTACCCAGCCCCACCCCCGTTCAACCCGTGTTTCCGGCGCAACCCTCCTCCGGCATCTTGGCCGGAATATGCCGAAGTCCGGCGAGGTTCATTTTACTCGTTTTAACACCAAAACTCAAATTAAAACCACGTAAACGTTCGTGTGGGTGATTCGAACTCAATGCTATGTCCAATTCATAACTTAATCGATCCGAATCCATCCTTTATTGCAAATCTAAACGGGTTCAAAACCCACTTAAACAAAATCGTTCGAAACGGCAATTTTAATCAATTGAAATCAAAGGAAACGATCCTTGAAATGAATGAAGTGTTTTAATACCAGTTAATTGAGTGTTAATCAACAAATTAATCGCCAATTAATCCCGTATACGTTCGACACAAAATCAAATGGGTTCGTCGTTTTCTATACCAAATGAAACACAATTAACACACTCCAAATACTCCTAATCGATCAATCAAACTCCTACAACATCAAATTTTAGCAAAAACATCAAGGGATTCGTAAATTGATTGGCAAGACCGTCGCGTATTGTTTTTCATTTCACCAACTCGTTTCTTCATCAATCAAGTAAGTATAATATATCAATATGATCACGATCCAACGTAGATTAAAAGCCCTCTATTGGTTTTGGATTTGATAAACTGGATTAAACGAATTGGAGTGATTCTTGTTCTAGGGCTCGATTGGGAAATGGGTGTTGATGGTTATGAAAAGCTAAAACAATTTAAAAACGAACCTAATCAACAAAATGCGTTCTGGTTTGGTGGATAAGTATGGTTGTTGTGGATGGACAGGTCGTGGGTTCTAAACCCATTGCCTTCATTTCATTAGTTTTTCACATGTTACCTTTAAACAATTAATCTTATTTATCTAATAACCTAAATACATTTTTAAGACATACAAGGTCACAATTTCAATACAAAAGTCCATAAGGCTTTAAATTTATAAGTATTATTATTACAAACTTTACTTAAGTAAATCCGTATAAGATATTTACAAAACAAAAAAAAATACTACAACGTTTCGTGTAAAACCCTAAATCCCCAAATTGGATTTTAAAACCCTAAATTGGATTTGAAACCCTAAATCCCCAAATTGGACTTTAAAACCCTAAAATTGGATTTGAAACCCTAAATCCTCAAATTGTATTTTAAAGCCCTAACTCCCAATTGGTACTTTAAAACCCTAAAAATCCCAAATTATATTTTGAAAACCCTAATTTCAAATCTATAATTTAAAACCCTAAAACCCCAAATCCAAAACCCTAGAAATTCTATTTTCTTGATTCTAGTTATTACGTTACCTGCTTCGTTTCTAAATTAGGTTTTTCCCGGTTAATTAGGTGATTCTAATGTCTGGGCGATCCTCGGTTCTTTCTTGTTGCGATTCTAGTGTTACTATTATCTTTGGATTTTAAGGTGAGTAAACTCACTCCCCTTTTTCCGTTTTACTATTTTTGGGCTGAAATATGTCTTTTACAATATTGCGTTTTCTATTCGTTTTCTAAAAGAGATCATACAAATATGTTAATCTAGTTTGGCCGCTTGATGCAATCTTATGTGTTAGTTAAAAGTAGTTTTATTGCTTTGTAATCCCACCGGTACAATGTTAGCGCTAATGGTTTGACAAACCCACCTGCTTGTACAACATCGATAGGTGATTTAAACCCGGCCTTTCTAATTCCATGTTTACTATGTCGAGATGCTATGTTGCTATACTATGTTGCTATGCTATGATGCTATACTATGCCATGTCCCTAAATTGCTAAATGATGACTTATATATCGAGACGGTAAACGACGGTTATTAAAAGTTATCATTATTTATTACATGAGTGGTTCTCATGACAAATGGCTAAACGAGATACTATGGTTTCTATTGTGGTTGGTGTGCTATTCTATTCTAGGGGTCCTGGTAGGGTGATATTACGAAATTACTATACATGTGGGATTGCGCAGCATATCTTGTTGATCTCGGATTTAAATACTATTACTATTCAATTTGGGTTTTACTCACTAGCTTGTGTAGCTAACTTTATTTTCACATATTTCAGGTGATGCTTATGATTATTTTGCTGCTTTTGCCAAGACATAGGATTGCCTTGGACCTAGTTTAATTAATAAAGACGATTGCATTTACTGTTTCGGTTTTATTACTTTTGTCGTATCCATTTAAGACTGATGTTCTAAACTTACTATATCATTATTAAACGTAATAAATAAATACCATGTGCTTTGTTTACTATGGATATCCAATTCTATGACAGCCCGGTGTTTTCCGCCACCGGGCGGGGTGTCACAGTTGTAAGGTGCCGTATGTTATACTAACATACTTTTCAAGGCAGTAATGTGGCATACAAAGTCGTAATATATTCTAAATTGTCGTACGATGTTCAAAGGACTCGGATGAATTTATTAGGTTTATTATGGAGTTTTAAGTTTACGTACGGTGTTGTAAGGTTTTGTTAGGAGTTGTAAGGTGTCCTACGTTATACTAACATGCTTTTCAAAGCGGTAATGTGGCATACAGAGTCGTAAGATATTCTAAATTGTTGTACGATGTTCAAATGACTCGGAAAAATTCATTAGGTTTAGTATGGAGTTTTAATGTTTCGTACGGTGGTGAAAGTTGTTCTCAAAATATGTAACGCACCCTACATTATTCTAAATTGCTTTTCCTGTTGCGAATGTTGCATACAAAGTCGTAATAAGTCCTGAGTGGTCGTCTAATGTTTAATGGACTCAGACGAATTCATTAGGTTTACTATGGAGTTTTAAGTTTACGTACGGTATTGTAATATGTTGTTAGGAGTTGTAAGGTGTCCTACGTTATACTAACATGATTTTCAAGGCGGTAATGTGGCATACATAGTCGTAAGATATTCTAAATTGTTGTACGATGTTCAAATGACTCGGACGAATTCATTAGGTTTATTATCGAGTTTTGAGTTTACGTACGGTGTTGTAATGTTTTGTTAGGAGTTGTAAGGTGTCGTATGTTATACTAACATACTTTTCAAGGCGGTAATATGGCATACAGAGTCGTAATATATTCTAAATTATCGTACGACGTTCAAAGGACTCGGATGAATTCATTAGGTTTATTATGGAGTTTTAAGTTTACGTACGGTGTTGTAATGTTTTGTTAGGAGTTGTAAGGTGTCCTACGTTATACTACCATGCTTTTCAAAGCGGTAATGTGGCATACAGAGTCGTAAGATATTCTAAATTGTTGTACGATGTTCAAATGACTCGGACGAATGCATTAGGTTTAGTATGGAGTTTTAATGTTTCGTACGGTGGTGAAAGTTGTTCTCAAAAGATGTAACGCATCCTACAATATTCTAAATTGCTTTTCCTGTTGCTAATGTTGCATACAAAGTCGTAACAAGTCCTGAGTGTTCGTCTAATGTTTAATGGACTCAGACGAATTCATTAGGTTTACTATGGAGTTTTAAGTTTACGTACGTTATGGTAATATGTTGTTAGGAGTTGTAAGGTGTCCTACGTTATACTAACATGATTTTCAAGGCGGTAATGTGGCATACAGAGTCGTAATATATTCTAAATTGTCGTATGATGTTCAAAGGACTCGGATGAATTCATTAGGTTTATTATGGAGTTTTAAGTTTACGTACGGTGTTGTAATGTTTTGTTAAGAGTTGTAAGGTGTCCTACGTTATACTAACATGCTTTTCAAAGCGGTAATGTGGCATACAGAGTCGTAAGATATTCTAAATTGTTGTACGATGTTCAAATGACTCGGACGAATTCATTAGGTTTAGTATGGAGTTTTAATGTTTCATACGCTGGTGAAAGTTGTTCTCAAAAGATGAAACGCATCCTACATTATTCTAAATTGCTTTTCCTGTTGCTAATGTTGCATACAAAGTCGTAACAAGTCCTGAGTGGTCGTCTAATGTTTAATGGACTCAGACGAATTCATTAGGTTTACTATGGAGTTTTAAGTTTACGTACGGTATTGTAATATGTTGTTAGGAGTTGTAAGGTGTCCTACGTTATACTAACATGATTTTCAAGGCGATAATGTGGCATACATAGTCGTAAGATATTCTAAATTGTTGTACGATGTTCAAATGACTCGGAAAAATTCATTAGGTTTAGTATGGAGTTTTAATGTTTCGTACGGTGGTGAAAGTTGTTCTCAAAATATGTAACGCACCCTACATTATTCTAAATTGCTTTTCCTGTTGCGAATGTTGCATACAAAGTCGTAATAAGTCCTGAGTGGTCGTCTAATGTTTAATGGACTCAGACGAATTCATTAGGTTTACTATGGAGTTTTAAGTTTACGTACGGTATTGTAATATGTTGTTAGGAGTTTTAAGGTGTCCTACGTTATACTAACATGATTTTCAAGGCGGTAATGTGGCATACATAGTCGTAAGATATTCTAAATTGTTGTACGATGTTCAAATGACTCGGACGAATTCATTAGGTTTATTATGGAGTTTTGAGTTTACGTACGGTGTTGTAATGTTTTGTTAGGAGTTGTAAGGTGCCGTATGTTATACTAACATACTTTTCAAGGCGGTAATATGGCATACAGAGTCGTAATATATTCTAAATTATCGTACGATGTTCAAAGGACTCGGATGAATTCATTAGGTTTATTATGGAGTTTTAAGTTTACGTATGGTGTTGTAATGTTTTGTTAGGAGTTGTAAGGTGTCCTACGTTATACTAACATGCTTTTCAAAGCGGTAATGTGGCATACAGAGTCGTAAGATATTCTAAATTGTTGTACGATGTTCAAATGACTCGGACGAATTCATTAGGTTTAGTATGGAGTTTTAATGTTTCGTACGGTGGTGAAAGTTGTTCTCAAAAGATGTAACGCATCCTACAATATTCTAAATTGCTTTTCCTGTTGCTAATGTTGCATACAAAGTCGTAACAAGTCCTGAGTGTTCGTCTAATGTTTAATGGACTCAGACGAATTCATTAGGTTTACTATGGAGTTTTAAGTTTACGTACGTTATGGTAATATGTTGTTAGGAGTTGTAAGGTGTCATACGTTATACTAACATGATTTTCAAGGCGGTAATGTGGCATACATAGTCGTAATATATTCTAAATTGTCGTATGATGTTCAAAGGACTCGAATGAATTCATTAGGTTTATTATGGTGTTTTAAGTTTACGTACGGTGTTGTAATGTTTTGTTAGGAGTTGTAAGGTGTCCTACGTTATACTAACATGCTTTTCAAAGCGGTAATGTGGCATACTGAGTCGTAATATATTCTAAATTGTCGTACGATGTTCAAAGGACCTGAATGAATTCATTAGGTTTATTATGGAGTTTTAAGTTTACGTACGGTGTTGTAATGTTTTGTTAGGAGTTGTAAGGTGTCCTACGTTATACTAACATGCTTTTCAAGGCGGTAATGTGGCATACAGAGTCGTAATATATTCTAAATTGTCGTACGATGTTCAAAGGACCTGAATGAATTCATTAGGTTTATTATGGAGTTTTAAGTTTACGTACGGTGTTGTAATGTTTTGTTAGGAGTTGTAAGGTGCCGTACCTTATACTAACATACTTTTCAAGGTGGTAATGTGGCATACAGAGTCGTAATATATTCTAAATTGTCGTACGATGTTCAATGGACTCGGATGAATTCATTAGGTTTATTATGGAGTTTTAAGTTTACGTACGGTGTTGTAATGTTTTGTTAGGAGTTGTAAGGTGTCCTACGTTATACTAACATGCTTTTCAAAGCGGTAATGTGGCATACAGAGTCGTAAGATATTCTAAATTGTTGTACGATGTTCAAATGACTCGGACGAATTCATTAGGTTTAGTATGGAGTTTTAATGTTTCGTACGGTGGTGAAAGTTGTTCTCAAAATATGTAACGCACCCTACATTATTCTAAATTGCTTTTCCTGTTGCGAATGTTGCATACAAAGTCGTAATAAGTCCTGAGTGGTCGTCTAATGTTTAATGGACTCAGACGAATTCATTAGGTTTACTATGGAGTTTTAAGTTTACGTACGGTATTGTAATATGTTGTTAGGAGTTGTAAGGTGTCCTACGTTATACTAACATGATTTTCAAGGCGGTAATGTGGCATACATAGTCGTAAGATATTCTAAATTGTTGTACGATGTTCAAATGACTCGGACGAATTCATTAGGTTTATTATGGAGTTTTGAGTTTACGTACGGTGTTGCAATGTTTTGTTAGGAGTTGTAAGGTGCCGTATGTTATACTAACATACTTTTCAAGGCGGTAATATGGCATACAGAGTCGTAATATATTCTAAATTATCGTACGATGTTCAAAGGACTCGGATGAATTCATTAGGTTTATTATGGAGTTTTAAGTTTACGTACGGTGTTGTAATGTTTTGTTAGGAGTTGTAAGGTGTCCTACGTTATACTAACATGCTTTTCAAAGCGGTAATGTGGCATACAGAGTCGTAAGATATTCTAAATTGTTGTACGATGTTCAAATGACTCGGACGAATTCATTAGGTTTAGTATGGAGTTTTAATGTTTCGTACGGTGGTGAAAGTTGTTCTCAAAAGATGTAACGCATCCTACAATATTCTAAATTGCTTTTCCTGTTGCTAATGTTGCATACAAAGTCGTAACAAGTCCTGAGTGTTCGTCTAATGTTTAATGGACTCAGACGAATTCATTAGGTTTACTATGGAGTTTTAAGTTTACGTACGTTATGGTAATATGTTGTTAGGAGTTGTAAGGTGTCATACGTTATACTAACATGATTTTCAAGGCGGTAATGTGGCATACATAGTCGTAATATATTCTAAATTGTCGTATGATGTTCAAAGGACTCGAATGAATTCATTAGGTTTATTATGGTGTTTTAAGTTTACGTACGGTGTTGTAATGTTTTGTTAGGAGTTGTAAGGTGTCCTACGTTATACTAACATGCTTTTCAAAGCGGTAATGTGGCATACTGAGTCGTAATATATTCTAAATTGTCGTACGATGTTCAAAGGACCTGAATGAATTCATTAGGTTTATTATGGAGTTTTAAGTTTACGTACGGTGTTGTAATGTTTTGTTAGGAGTTGTAAGGTGTCCTACGTTATACTAACATGCTTTTCAAGGCGGTAATGTGGCATACAGAGTCGTAATATATTCTAAATTGTCGTACGATGTTCAAAGGACCTGAATGAATTCATTAGGTTTATTATGGAGTTTTAAGTTTACGTACGGTGTTGTAATGTTTTGTTAGGAGTTGTAAGGTGCCGTACCTTATACTAACATACTTTTCAAGGTGGTAATGTGGCATACAGAGTCGTAATATATTCTAAATTGTCATACGATGTTCAATGGACTCGGATGAATTCATTAGGTTTATTATGGAGTTTTAAGTTTACGTACGGTGTTGTAATGTTTTGTTAGGAGTTGTAAGGTGTCCTACGTTATACTAACATGCTTTTCAAAGCGGTAATGTGGCATACAGAGTCGTAAGATATTCTAAATTGTTGTACGATGTTCAAATGACTCGGACGAATTCATTAGGTTTAGTATGGAGTTTTAATGTTTCGTACGGTGGTGAAAGTTGTTCTCAAAATATGTAACGCACCCTACATTATTCTAAATTGCTTTTCCTGTTGCGAATGTTGCATACAAAGTCGTAATAAGTCCTGAGTGGTCGTCTAATGTTTAATGGACTCAGACGAATTCATTAGGTTTACTATGGAGTTTTAAGTTTACGTACGGTATTGTAATATGTTGTTAGGAGTTGTAAGGTGTCCTACGTTATACTAACATGATTTTCAAGGCGGTAATATGGCATACATAGTCGTAAGATATTCTAAATTGTTGTACGATGTTCAAATGACTCGGACGAATTCATTAGGTTTATTATGGAGTTTTGAGTTTACGTACGGTGTTGTAATGTTTTGTTAGGAGTTGTAAGGTGTCCTACGTTATACTAACATGCTTTTCAAAGCGGTAATGTGGCATACAGAGTCGTAATATATTCTAAATTGTCGTACGATGTTCAAAGGACCTGAATGAATTCATTAGGTTTATTATGGAGTTTTAAGTTTACGTACGGTGTTGTAATGTTTTGTTAGGAGTTGTAAGGTGTCCTACGTTATACTAACATGCTTTTCAAGGCGGTAATGTGGCATACAGAGTCGTAATATATTCTAAATTGTCGTACGATGTTCAAAGGACCTGAATGAATTCATTAGGTTTATTATGGAGTTTTAAGTTTACGTACGGTGTTGTAATGTTTTGTTAGGAGTTGTAAGGTGCCGTACCTTATACTAACATACTTTTCAAGGTGGTAATGTGGCATACAGAGTCGTAATATATTCTAAATTGTCGTACGATGTTCAATGGACTCGGATGAATTCATTAGGTTTATTATGGAGTTTTAAGTTTACGTACGGTGTTGTAATGTTTTGTTAGGAGTTGTAAGGTGTCCTACGTTATACTAACATGCTTTTCAAAGCGGTAATGTGGCATACAGAGTCGTAAGATATTCTAAATTGTTGTACGATGTTCAAATGACTCGGACGAATTCATTAGGTTTAGTATGGAGTTTTAATGTTTCGTACGGTGGTGAAAGTTGTTCTCAAAATATGTAACGCACCCTACATTATTCTAAATTGCTTTTCCTGTTGCGAATGTTGCATACAAAGTCGTAATAAGTCCTGAGTGGTCGTCTAATGTTTAATGGACTCAGACGAATTCATTAGGTTTACTATGGAGTTTTAAGTTTACGTACGGTATTGTAATATGTTGTTAGGAGTTGTAAGGTGTCCTACGTTATACTAACATGATTTTCAAGGCGGTAATATGGCATACATAGTCGTAAGATATTCTAAATTGTTGTACGATGTTCAAATGACTCGGACGAATTCATTAGGTTTATTATGGAGTTTTGAGTTTACGTACGGTGTTGTAATGTTTTGTTAGGAGTTGTAAGGTGTCCTACGTTATACTAACATGCTTTTCAAAGCGGTAATGTGGCATACAGAGTCGTAATATATTCTAAATTGTCGTACGATGTTCAAAGGACCTGAATGAATTCATTAGGTTTATTATGGAGTTTTAAGTTTACGTACGGTGTTGTAATGTTTTGTTAGGAGTTGTAAGGTGTCCTACGTTATACTAACATGCTTTTCAAGGCGGTAATGTGGCATACAGAGTCGTAATATATTCTAAATTGTCGTACGATGTTCAAAGGACCTGAATGAATTCATTAGGTTTATTATGGAGTTTTAAGTTTACGTACGGTGTTGTAATGTTTTGTTAGGAGTTGTAAGGTGCCGTACCTTATACTAACATACTTTTCAAGGTGGTAATGTGGCATACAGAGTCGTAATATATTCTAAATTGTCGTACGATGTTCAATGGACTCGGATGAATTCATTAGGTTTATTATGGAGTTTTAAGTTTACGTACGGTGTTGTAATGTTTTGTTAGGAGTTGTAAGGTGTCCTACGTTATACTAACATGCTTTTCAAAGCGGTAATGTGGCATACAGAGTCGTAAGATATTCTAAATTGTTGTACGATGTTCAAATGACTCGGACGAATTCATTAGGTTTAGTATGGAGTTTTAATGTTTCGTACGGTGGTGAAAGTTGTTCTCAAAATATGTAACGCACCCTACATTATTCTAAATTGCTTTTCCTGTTGCGAATGTTGCATACAAAGTCGTAATAAGTCCTGAGTGGTCGTCTAATGTTTAATGGACTCAGACGAATTCATTAGGTTTACTATGGAGTTTTAAGTTTACGTACGGTATTGTAATATGTTGTTAGGAGTTGTAAGGTGTCCTACGTTATACTAACATGATTTTCAAGGCGGTAATATGGCATACATAGTCGTAAGATATTCTAAATTGTTGTACGATGTTCAAATGACTCGGACGAATTCATTAGGTTTATTATGGAGTTTTGAGTTTACGTACGGTGTTGTAATGTTTTGTTAGGAGTTGTAAGGTGTCCTACGTTATACTAACATGCTTTTCAAAGCGGTAATGTGGCATACAGAGTCGTAATATATTCTAAATTGTCGTACGATGTTCAAAGGACCTGAATGAATTCATTAGGTTTATTATGGAGTTTTAAGTTTACGTACGGTGTTGTAATGTTTTGTTAGGAGTTGTAAGGTGTCCTACGTTATACTAACATGCTTTTCAAGGCGGTAATGTGGCATACAGAGTCGTAATATATTCTAAATTGTCGTACGATGTTCAAAGGACCTGAATGAATTCATTAGGTTTATTATGGAGTTTTAAGTTTACGTACGGTGTTGTAATGTTTTGTTAGGAGTTGTAAGGTGCCGTACCATATACTAACATACTTTTCAAGGTGGTAATGTGGCATACAGAGTCGTAATATATTCTAAATTGTCGTACGATGTTCAATGGACTCGGATGAATTCATTAGGTTTATTATGGAGTTTTAAGTTTACGTACGGTGTTGTAATGTTTTGTTAGGAGTTGTAAGGTGTCCTACGTTATACTAACATGCTTTTCAAAGCGGTAATGTGGCATACAGAGTCGTAAGATATTCTAAATTGTTGTACGATGTTCAAATGACTCGGACGAATTCATTAGGTTTAGTATGGAGTTTTAATGTTTCGTACGGTGGTGAAAGTTGTTCTCAAAATATGTAACGCACCCTACATTATTCTAAATTGCTTTTCCTGTTGCGAATGTTGCATACAAAGTCGTAATAAGTCCTGAGTGGTCGTCTAATGTTTAATGGACTCAGACGAATTCATTAGGTTTACTATGGAGTTTTAAGTTTACGTACGGTATTGTAATATGTTGTTAGGAGTTGTAAGGTGTCCTACGTTATACTAACATGATTTTCAAGGCGGTAATATGGCATACATACTCGTAAGATATTCTAAATTGTTGTACGATGTTCAAATGACTCGGACGAATTCATTAGGTTTATTATGGAGTTTTGAGTTTACGTACGGTGTTGTAATGTTTTGTTAGGAGTTGTAAGGTGTCCTACGTTATACTAACATGCTTTTCAAGGCGGTAATGTGGCATACAGAGTCGTAATATATTCTAAATTGTCGTACGATGTTCAAAGGACCTGAATGAATTCATTAGGTTTATTATGGAGTTTTAAGTTTACGTACGGTGTTGTAATGTTTTGTTAGGAGTTGTAAGGTGTCCTACGTTATACTAACATGCTTTTCAAGGCGGTAATGTGGCATACAGAGTCGTAATATATTCTAAATTGTCGTACGATGTTCAAAGGACCTGAATGAATTCATTAGGTTTATTATGGAGTTTTAAGTTTACGTACGGTGTTGTAATGTTTTGTTAGGAGTTGTAAGGTGCCGTACCTTATACTAACATACTTTTCAAGGTGGTAATGTGGCATACAGAGTCGTAATATATTCTAAATTGTCGTACGATGTTCAATGGACTCGGATGAATTCATTAGGTTTATTATGGAGTTTTAAGTTTACGTACGGTGTTGTAATGTTTTGTTAGGAGTTGTAAGGTGTCCTACGTTATACTAACATGCTTTTCAAAGCGGTAATGTGACATACGGAGTCGTAAGATATTCTAAATTGTTGTACGATGTTCAAATGACTCGGACGAATTCATTAGGTTTAGTATGGAGTTTTAATGTTTCGTACGGTGGTGAAAGTTGTTCTCAAAATATGTAACGCACCCTACATTATTCTAAATTGCTTTTCCTGTTGCGAATGTTGCATACAAAGTCGTAATAAGTCCTGAGTGGTCGTCTAATGTTTAATGGACTCAGACGAATTCATTAGGTTTACTATGGAGTTTTAAGTTTACGTACGGTATTGTAATATGTTGTTAGGAGTTGTAAGGTGTCCTACGTTATACTAACATGATTTTCTAGGCGGTAATATGGCATACATAGTCGTAAGATATTCTAAATTGTTGTACGATGTTCAAATGACTCGGACGAATTCATTAGGTTTATTATGGAGTTTTGAGTTTACGTACGGTGTTGTAATGTTTTGTTAGGAGTTGTAAGGTGTCCTACGTTATACTAACATGCTTTTCAAAGCGGTAATGTGGCATACAGAGTCGTAATATATTCTAAATTGTCGTACGATGTTCAAAGGACCTGAATGAATTCATTAGGTTTATTATGGAGTTTTAAGTTTACGTACGGTGTTGTAATGTTTTGTTAGGAGTTGTAAGGTGTCCTACGTTATACTAACATGCTTTTCAAGGCGGTAATGTGGCATACAGAGTCGTAATATATTCTAAATTGTCGTACGATGTTCAAAGGACCTGAATGAATTCATTAGGTTTATTATGGAGTTTTAAGTTTACGTACGGTGTTGTAATGTTTTGTTAGGAGTTGTAAGGTGCCGTACCTTATACTAACATACTTTTCAAGGTGGTAATGTGGCATACAGAGTCGTAATATATTCTAAATTGTCGTACGATGTTCAATGGACTCGGATGAATTCATTAGGTTTATTATGGAGTTTTAAGTTTACGTACGGTGTTGTAATGTTTTGTTAGGAGTTGTAAGGTGTCCTACGTTATACTAACATGCTTTTCAAAGCGGTAATGTGGCATACAGAGTCGTAAGATATTCTAAATTGTTGTACGATGTTCAAATGACTCGGACGAATTCATTAGGTTTAGTATGGAGTTTTAATGTTTCGTACGGTGGTGAAAGTTGTTCTCAAAATATGTAACGCACCCTACATTATTCTAAATTGCTTTTCCTGTTGCGAATGTTGCATACAAAGTCGTAATAAGTCCTGAGTGGTCGTCTAATGTTTAATGGACTCAGACGAATTCATTAGGTTTACTATGGAGTTTTAAGTTTACGTACGGTATTGTAATATGTTGTTAGGAGTTGTAAGGTGTCCTACGTTATACTAACATGATTTTCAAGGCGGTAATGTGGCATACATAGTCGTAAGATATTCTAAATTGTTGTACGATGTTCAAATGACTCGGACGAATTCATTAGGTTTATTATGGAGTTTTGAGTTTACGTACGGTGTTGTAATGTTTTGTTAGGAGTTGTAAGGTGCCGTATGTTATACTAACATACTTTTCAAGGCGGTAATATGGCATACAGAGTCGTAATATATTCTAAATTATCGTACGATGTTCAAAGGACTCGGATGAATTCATTAGGTTTATTATGGAGTTTTAAGTTTACGTACGGTGTTGTAATGTTTTGTTAGGAGTTGTAAGGTGTCCTACGTTATACTAACATGCTTTTCAAAGCGGTAATGTGGCATACAGAGTCGTAAGATATTCTAAATTGTTGTACGATGTTCAAATGACTCGGACGAATTCATTAGGTTTAGTATGGAGTTTTAATGTTTCGTACGGTGGTGAAAGTTGTTCTCAAAAGATGTAACGCATCCTACAATATTCTAAATTGCTTTTCCTGTTGCTAATGTTGCATACAAAGTCGTAACAAGTCCTGAGTGTTCGTCTAATGTTTAATGGACTCAGACGAATTCATTAGGTTTACTATGGAGTTTTAAGTTTACGTACGTTATGGTAATATGTTGTTAGGAGTTGTAAGGTGTCATACGTTATACTAACATGATTTTCAAGGCGGTAATGTGGCATACATAGTCGTAATATATTCTAAATTGTCGTATGATGTTCAAAGGACTCGAATGAATTCATTAGGTTTATTATGGTGTTTTAAGTTTACGTACGGTGTTGTAATGTTTTGTTAGGAGTTGTAAGGTGTCCTACGTTATACTAACATGCTTTTCAAAGCGGTAATGTGGCATACAGAGTCGTAATATATTCTAAATTGTCGTACGATGTTCAAAGGACCTGAATGAATTCATTAGGTTTATTATGGAGTTTTAAGTTTACGTACGGTGTTGTAATGTTTTGTTAGGAGTTGTAAGGTGTCGTACGTTATACTAACATGCTTTTCAAGGCGGTAATGTGGCATACAGAGTCGTAATATATTCTAAATTGTCGTACGATGTTCAAAGGACCTGAATGAATTCATTAGGTTTATTATGGAGTTTTAAGTTTACGTACGGTGTTGTAATGTTTAGTTAGGAGTTGTAAGGTGCCGTACCTTATACTAACATACTTTTCAAGGTGGTAATGTGGCATACAGAGTCGTAATATATTCTAAATTGTCGTACGATGTTCAATGGACTCGGATGAATTCATTAGGTTTATTATGGAGTTTTAAGTTTACGTACGGTGTTGTAATGTTTTGTTAGGAGTTGTAAGGTGTCCTACGTTATACTAACATGCTTTTCAAAGCGGTAATGTGGCATACAGAGTCGTAAGATATTCTAAATTGTTGTACGATGTTCAAATGACTCGGACGAATTCATTAGGTTTAGTATGGAGTTTTAATGTTTCGTACGGTGGTGAAAGTTGTTCTCAAAAGATGTAACGCATCCTACAATATTCTAAATTGCTTTTCCTGTTGCTAATGTTGCATACAAAGTCGTAACAAGTCCTGAGTGTTCGTCTAATGTTTAATGGACTCAGACGAATTCATTAGGTTTACTATGGAGTTTTAAGTTTACGTACGTTATGGTAATATGTTGTTAGGAGTTGTAAGGTGTCATACGTTATACTAACATGATTTTCAAGGCGGTAATGTGGCATACATAGTCGTAATATATTCTAAATTGTCGTATGATGTTCAAAGGACTCGAATGAATTCATTAGGTTTATTATGGTGTTTTAAGTTTACGTACGGTGTTGTAATGTTTTGTTAGGAGTTGTAAGGTGTCCTACGTTATACTAACATGCTTTTCAAAGCGGTAATGTGGCATACAGAGTCGTAATATATTCTAAATTGTCGTACGATGTTCAAAGGACCTGAATGAATTCATTAGGTTTATTATGGAGTTTTAAGTTTACGTACGGTGTTGTAATGTTTTGTTAGGAGTTGTAAGGTGTCGTACGTTATACTAACATGCTTTTCAAGGCGGTAATGTGGCATACAGAGTCGTAATATATTCTAAATTGTCGTACGATGTTCAAAGGACCTGAATGAATTCATTAGGTTTATTATGGAGTTTTAAGTTTACGTACGGTGTTGTAATGTTTAGTTAGGAGTTGTAAGGTGCCGTACCTTATACTAACATACTTTTCAAGGTCGTAATGTGGCATACAGAGTCGTAATATATTCTAAATTGTCGTACGATGTTCAATGGACTCGGATGAATTCATTAGGTTTATTATGGAGTTTTAAGTTTACGTACGGTGTTGTAATGTTTTGTTAGGAGTTGTAAGGTGTCCTACGTTATACTAACATGCTTTTCAAAGCGGTAATGTGGCATACAGAGTCGTAAGATATTCTAAATTGTTGTACGATGTTCAAATGACTCGGACGAATTCATTAGGTTTAGTATGGAGTTTTAATGTTTCGTACGGTGGTGAAAGTTGTTCTCATAATATGTAACGCACCCTACATTATTCTAAATTGCTTTTCCTGTTGCGAATGTTGCATACAAAGTCGTAATAAGTCCTGAGTGGTCGTCTAATGTTTAATGGACTCAGACGAATTCATTAGGTTTACTATGGAGTTTTAAGTTTACGTACGGTATTGTAATATGTTGTTAGGAGTTGTAAGGTGTCCTACGTTATACTAACATGATTTTCAAGGCGGTAATATGGCATACATAGTCGTAAGATATTCTAAATTGTTGTACGATGTTCAAATGACTCGGACGAATTCATTAGGTTTATTATGGAGTTTTGAGTTGACGTACGGTGTTGTAATGTTTTGTTAGGAGTTGTAAGGTGCCGTATGTTATACTAACATACTTTTCAAGGCGGTAATATGGCATACAGAGTCGTAATATATTCTAAATTATCGTACGATGTTCAAAGGACTCGGATGAATTCATTAGGTTTATTATGGAGTTTTAAGTTTACGTACGGTGTTGTAATGTTTTGTTAGGAGTTGTAAGGTGTCCTACGTTATACTAACATGCTTTTCAAAGCGGTAATGTGGCATACAGAGTCGTAAGATATTCTAAATTGTTGTACGATGTTCAAATGACTCGGACGAATTCATTAGGTTTAGTATGGAGTTTTAATGTTTCGTACGGTGGTGAAAGTTGTTCTCAAAAGATGTAACGCATCCTACAATATTCTAAATTGCTTTTCCTGTTGCTAATGTTGCATACAAAGTCGTAACAAGTCCTGAGTGTTCGTCTAATGTTTAATGGACTCAGACGAATTCATTAGGTTTACTATGGAGTTTTAAGTTTACGTACGTTATGGTAATATGTTGTTAGGAGTTGTAAGGTGTCATACGTTATACTAACATGATTTTCAAGGCGGTAATGTGGCATACATAGTTGTAATATATTCTAAATTGTCGTATGATGTTCAAAGGACTCGAATGAATTCATTAGGTTTATTATGGTGTTTTAAGTTTACGTACGGTGTTGTAATGTTTTGTTAGGAGTTGTAAGGTGTCCTACGTTATACTAACATGCTTTTCAAAGCGGTAATGTGGCATACAGAGTCGTAATATATTCTAAATTGTCGTACGATGTTCAAAGGACCTGAATGAATTCATTAGGTTTATTATGGAGTTTTAAGTTTACGTACGGTGTTGTAATGTTTTGTTAGGAGTTGTAAGGTGTCCTACGTTATACTAACATGCTTTTCAAGGCGGTAATGTGGCATACAGAGTCGTAATATATTCTAAATTGTCGTACGATGTTCAAAGGACCTGAATGAATTCATTAGGTTTATTATGGAGTTTTAAGTTTACGTACGGTGTTGTAATGTTTTGTTAGGAGTTGTAAGGTGCCGTACCTTATACTAACATACTTTTCAAGGTGGTAATGTGGCATACAGAGTCGTAATATATTCTAAATTGTCGTACGATGTTCAATGGACTCGGATGAATTCATTAGGTTTATTATGGAGTTTTAATGTTTCGTACGGTGGTGAAAGTTGTTCTCAAAATATGTAACGCACCCTACATTATTCTAAATTGCTTTTCCTGTTGCGAATGTTGCATACAAAGTCGTAATAAGTCCTGAGTGGTCGTCTAATGTTTAATGGACTCAGACGAATTCATTAGGTTTACTATGGAGTTTTAAGTTTACGTACGGTATTGTAATATGTTGTTAGGAGTTGTAAGGTGTCCTACGTTATACTAACATGATTTTCAAGGCGGTAATATGGCATACATAGTCGTAAGATATTCTAAATTGTTGTACGATGTTCAAATGACTCGGACGAATTCATTAGGTTTATTATGGAGTTTTGAGTTTACGTACGGTGTTGTAATGTTTTGTTAGGAGTTGTAAGGTGCCGTATGTTATACTAACATACTTTTCAAGGCGGTAATATGGCATACAGAGTCGTAATATATTCTAAATTATCGTACGATGTTCAAAGGACTCGGATGAATTCATTAGGTTTATTATGGAGTTTTAAGTTTACGTACGGTGTTGTAATGTTTTGTTAGGAGTTGTAAGGTGTCCTACGTTATACTAACATGCTTTTCAAAGCGGTAATGTGGCATACAGAGTCGTAAGATATTCTAAATTGTTGTACGATGTTCAAATGACTCGGACGAATTCATTAGGTTTAGTATGGAGTTTTAATGTTTCGTACGGTGGTGAAAGTTGTTCTCAAAAGATGTAACGCATCCTACAATATTCTAAATTGCTTTTCCTGTTGCTAATGTTGCATACAAAGTCGTAACAAGTCCTGAGTGTTCGTCTAATGTTTAATGGACTCAGACGAATTCATTAGGTTTACTATGGAGTTTTAAGTTTACGTACGTTATGGTAATATGTTGTTAGGAGTTGTAAGGTGTCATACGTTATACTAACATGATTTTCAAGGCGGTAATGTGGCATACATAGTCGTAATATATTCTAAATTGTCGTATGATGTTCAAAGGACTCGAATGAATTCATTAGGTTTATTATGGTGTTTTAAGTTTACGTACGGTGTTGTAATGTTTTGTTAGGAGTTGTAAGGTGTCCTACGTTATACTAACATGCTTTTCAAAGCGGTAATGTGGCATACAGAGTCGTAATATATTCTAAATTGTCGTACGATGTTCAAAGGACCTGAATGAATTCATTAGGTTTATTATGGAGTTTTAAGTTTACGTACGGTGTTGTAATGTTTTGTTAGGAGTTGTAAGGTGTCCTACGTTATACTAACATGCTTTTCAAGGCGGTAATGTGGCATACAGAGTCGTAATATATTCTAAATTGTCGTACGATGTTCAAAGGACCTGAATGAATTCATTAGGTTTATTATGGAGTTTTAAGTTTACGTACGGTGTTGTAATGTTTTGTTAGGAGTTGTAAGGTGCCGTACCTTATACTAACATACTTTTCAAGGTGGTAATGTGGCATACAGAGTCGTAATATATTCTAAATTGTCGTACGATGTTCAATGGACTCGGATGAATTCATTAGGTTTATTATGGAGTTTTAATGTTTCGTACGGTGGTGAAAGTTGTTCTCAAAATATGTAACGCACCCTACATTATTCTAAATTGCTTTTCCTGTTGCGAATGTTGCATACAAAGTCGTAATAAGTCCTGAGTGGTCGTCTAATGTTTAATGGACTCAGACGAATTCATTAGGTTTACTATGGAGTTTTAAGTTTACGTACGGTATTGTAATATGTTGTTAGGAGTTGTAAGGTGTCCTACGTTATACTAACATGATTTTCAAGGCGGTAATATGGCATACATAGTCGTAAGATATTCTAAATTGTTGTACGATGTTCAAATGACTCGGACGAATTCATTAGGTTTATTATGGAGTTTTGAGTTTACGTACGGTGTTGTAATGTTTTGTTAGGAGTTGTAAGGTGCCGTATGTTATACTAACATACTTTTCAAGGCGGTAATATGGCATACAGAGTCGTAATATATTCTAAATTATCGTACGATGTTCAAAGGACTCGGATGAATTCATTAGGTTTATTATGGAGTTTTAAGTTTACGTACGGTGTTGTAATGTTTTGTTAGGAGTTGTAAGGTGTCCTACGTTATACTAACATGCTTTTCAAAGCGGTAATGTGGGATACAGAGTCGTAAGATATTCTAAATTGTTGTACGATGTTCAAATGACTCGGACGAATTCATTAGGTTTAGTATGGAGTTTTAATGTTTCGTACGGTGGTGAAAGTTGTTCTCAAAAGATGTAACGCATCCTACAATATTCTAAATTGCTTTTCCTGTTGCTAATGTTGCATACAAAGTCGTAACAAGTCCTGAGTGTTCGTCTAATGTTTAATGGACTCAGACGAATTCATTAGGTTTACTATGGAGTTTTAAGTTTACGTACGTTATGGTAATATGTTGTTAGGAGTTGTAAGGTGTCATACGTTATACTAACATGATTTTCAAGGCGGTAATATGGCATACATAGTCGTAAGATATTCTAAATTGTTGTACGATGTTCAAATGACTCGGACGAATTCATTAGGTTTATTATGGAGTTTTGAGTTTACGTACGGTGTTGTAATGTTTTGTTAGGAGTTGTAAGGTGCCGTATGTTATACTAACATACTTTTCAAGGCGGTAATATGGCATACAGAGTCGTAATATATTCTAAATTATCGTACGATGTTCAAAGGACTCGGATGAATTCATTAGGTTTATTATGGAGTTTTAAGTTTACGTACGGTGTTGTAATGTTTTGTTAGGAGTTGTAAGGTGTCCTACGTTATACTAACATGCTTTTCAAAGCGGTAATGTGGCATACAGAGTCGTAAGATATTCTAAATTGTTGTACGATGTTCAAATGACTCGGACGAATTCATTAGGTTTAGTATGGAGTTTTAATGTTTCGTACGGTGGTGAAAGTTGTTCTCAAAAGATGTAACGCATCCTACAATATTCTAAATTGCTTTTCCTGTTGCTAATGTTGCATACAAAGTCGTAACAAGTCCTGAGTGTTCGTCTAATGTTTAATGGACTCAGACGAATTCATTAGGTTTACTATGGAGTTTTAAGTTTACGTACGTTATGGTAATATGTTGTTAGGAGTTGTAAGGTGTCATACGTTATACTAACATGATTTTCAAGGCGGTAATGTGGCATACATAGTCGTAATATATTCTAAATTGTCGTATGATGTTCAAAGCACTCGAATGAATTCATTAGGTTTATTATGGTGTTTTAAGTTTACGTACGGTGTTGTAATGTTTTGTTAGGAGTTGTAAAGTGTCCTACGTTATACTAACATGCTTTTCAAAGCGGTAATGTGGCATACAGAGTCGTAATATATTCTAAATTGTCGTACGATGTTCAAAGGACCTGAATGAATTCATTAGGTTTATTATGGAGTTTTAAGTTTACGTACGGTGTTGTAATGTTTTGTTAGGAGTTGTAAGGTGTCCTACGTTATACTAACATGCTTTTCAAGGCGGTAATGTGGCATACAGAGTCGTAATATATTCTAAATTGTCGTACGATGTTCAAAGGACCTGAATGAATTCATTAGGTTTATTATGGAGTTTTAAGTTTACGTACGGTGTTGTAATGTTTTGTTAGGAGTTGTAAGGTGCCGTACCTTATACTAACATACTTTTCAAGGTGGTAATGTGGCATACAGAGTCGTAATATATTCTAAATTGTCGTACGATGTTCAATGGACTCGGATGAATTCATTAGGTTTATTATGGAGTTTTAATGTTTCGTACGGTGGTGAAAGTTGTTCTCAAAATATGTAACGCACCCTACATTATTCTAAATTGCTTTTCCTGTTGCGAATGTTGCATACAAAGTCGTAATAAGTCCTGAGTGGTCGTCTAATGTTTAATGGACTCAGACGAATTCATTAGGTTTACTATGGAGTTTTAAGTTTACGTACGGTATTGTAATATGTTGTTAGGAGTTGTAAGGTGTCCTACGTTATACTAACATGATTTTCAAGGCGGTAATATGGCATACATAGTCGTAAGATATTCTAAATTGTTGTACGATGTTCAAATGACTCGGACGAATTCATTAGGTTTATTATGGAGTTTTGAGTTTACGTACGGTGTTGTAATGTTTTGTTAGGAGTTGTAAGGTGCCGTATGTTATACTAACATACTTTTCAAGGCGGTAATATGGCATACAGAGTCGTAATATATTCTAAATTATCGTACGATGTTCAAAGGACTCGGATGAATTCATTAGGTTTATTATGGTGTTTTAAGTTTACGTACGGTGTTGTAATGTTTTGTTAGGAGTTGTAAGGTGTCCTACGTTATACTAACATGCTTTTCAAAGCGGTAATGTGGCATACAGAGTCGTAAGATATTCTAAATTGTTGTACGATGTTCAAATGACTCGGACGAATTCATTAGGTTTAGTATGGAGTTTTAATGTTTCGTACGGTGGTGAAAGTTGTTCTCAAAAGATGTAACGCATCCTACAATATTCTAAATTGCTTTTCCTGTTGCTAATGTTGCATACAAAGTCGTAACAAGTCCTGAGTGTTCGTCTAATGTTTAATGGACTCAGACGAATTCATTAGGTTTACTATGGAGTTTTAAGTTTACGTACGTTATGGTAATATGTTGTTAGGAGTTGTAAGGTGTCATACGTTATACTAACATGATTTTCAAGGCGGTAATGTGGCATACATAGTCGTAATATATTCTAAATTGTCGTATGATGTTCAAAGGACTCGAATGAATTCATTAGGTTTATTATGGTGTTTTAAGTTTACGTACGGTGTTGTAATGTTTTGTTAGGAGTTGTAAGGTGTCCTACGTTATACTAACATGCTTTTCAAAGCGGTAATGTGGCATACAGAGTCGTAATATATTCTAAATTGTCGTACGATGTTCAAAGGACCTGAATGAATTCATTAGGTTTATTATGGAGTTTTAAGTTTACGTACGGTGTTGTAATGTTTTGTTAGGAGTTGTAAGGTGTCCTACGTTATACTAACATGCTTTTCAAGGCGGTAATGTGGCATACAGAGTCGTAATATATTCTAAATTGTCGTACGATGTTCAAAGGACCTGAATGAATTCATTAGGTTTATTATGGAGTTTTAAGTTTACGTACGGTGTTGTAATGTTTTGTTAGGAGTTGTAAGGTGCCGTACCTTATACTAACATACTTTTCAAGGTGGTAATGTGGCATACAGAGTCGTAATATATTCTAAATTGTCGTACGATGTTCAATGGACTCGGATGAATTCATTAGGTTTATTATGGAGTTTTAAGTTTACGTACGGTGTTGTAATGTTTTGTTAGGAGTTGTAAGGTGTCCTACGTTATACTAACATGCTTTTCAAAGCGGTAATGTGGCATACAGAGTCGTAAGATATTCTAAATTGTTGTACGATGTTCAAATGACTCGGACAAATTCATTAGGTTTAGTATGGAGTTTTAATGTTTCGTACGGTGGTGAAAGTTGTTCTCAAAAGATGTAACGCATCCTACAATATTCTAAATTGCTTTTCCTGTTGCTAATGTTGCATACAAAGTCGTAACAAGTCCTGAGTGTTCGTCTAATGTTTAATGGACTCAGACGAATTCATTAGGTTTACTATGGAGTTTTAAGTTTACGTACGTTATGGTAATATGTTGTTAGGAGTTGTAAGGTGTCATACGTTATACTAACATGATTTTCAAGGCGGTAATGTGGCATACATAGTCGTAATATATTCTAAATTGTCGTATGATGTTCAAAGGACTCGAATGAATTCATTAGGTTTATTATGGTGTTTTAAGTTTACGTACGGTGTTGTAATGTTTTGTTAGGAGTTGTAAGGTGTCCTACGTTATACTAACATGCTTTTCAAGGCGGTAATGTGGCATACAGAGTCGTAATATATTCTAAATTGTCGTACGATGTTCAAAGGACCTGAATGAATTCATTAGGTTTATTATGGAGTTTTAAGTTTACGTACGGTGTTGTAATGTTTTGTTAGGAGTTGTAAGGTGCCGTACCTTATACTAACATACTTTTCAAGGTGGTAATGTGGCATACAGAGTCGTAATATATTCTAAATTGTCGTACGATGTTCAATGGACTCGGATGAATTCATTAGGTTTATTATGGAGTTTTAATGTTTCGTACGGTGGTGAAAGTTGTTCTCAAAATATGTAACGCACCCTACATTATTCTAAATTGCTTTTCCTGTTGCGAATGTTGCATACAAAGTCGTAATAAGTCCTGAGTGGTCGTCTAATGTTTAATGGACTCAGACGAATTCATTAGGTTTACTATGGAGTTTTAAGTTTACGTACGGTATTGTAATATGTTGTTAGGAGTTGTAAGGTGTCCTACGTTATACTAACATGATTTTCAAGGCGGTAATATGGCATACATAGTCGTAAGATATTCTAAATTGTTGTACGATGTTCAAATGACTCGGACGAATTCATTAGGTTTATTATGGAGTTTTGAGTTTACGTACGGTGTTGTAATGTTTTGTTAGGAGTTGTAAGGTGCCGTATGTTATACTAACATACTTTTCAAGGCGGTAATATGGCATACAGAGTCGTAATATATTCTAAATTATCGTACGATGTTCAAAGGACTCGGATGAATTCATTAGGTTTATTATGGAGTTTTAAGTTTACGTACGGTGTTGTAATGTTTTGTTAGGAGTTGTAAGGTGTCCTACGTTATACTAACATGCTTTTCAAAGCGGTAATGTGGCATACAGAGTCGTAAGATATTCTAAATTGTTGTACGATGTTCAAATGACTCGGACGAATTCATTAGGTTTAGTATGGAGTTTTAATGTTTCGTACGGTGGTGAAAGTTGTTCTCAAAAGATGTAACGCATCCTACAATATTCTAAATTGCTTTTCCTGTTGCTAATGTTGCATACAAAGTCGTAACAAGTCCTGAGTGTTCGTCTAATGTTTAATGGACTCAGACGAATTCATTAGGTTTACTATGGAGTTTTAAGTTTACGTACGTTATGGTAATATGTTGTTAGGAGTTGTAAGGTGTCATACGTTATACTAACATGATTTTCAAGGCGGTAATGTGGCATACATAGTCGTAATATATTCTAAATTGTCGTATGATGTTCAAAGGACTCGAATGAATTCATTAGGTTTATTATGGTGTTTTAAGTTTACGTACGGTGTTGTAATGTTTTGTTAGGAGTTGTAAGGTGTCCTACGTTATACTAACATGCTTTTCAAAGCGGTAATGTGGCATACAGAGTCGTAATATATTCTAAATTGTCGTACGATGTTCAAAGGACCTGAATGAATTCATTAGGTTTATTATGGAGTTTTAAGTTTACGTACGGTGTTGTAATGTTTTGTTAGGAGTTGTAAGGTGTCCTACGTTATACTAACATGCTTTTCAAGGCGGTAATGTGGCATACAGAGTCGTAATATATTCTAAATTGTCGTACGATGTTCAAAGGACCTGAATGAATTCATTAGGTTTATTATGGAGTTTTAAGTTTACGTACGGTGTTGTAATGTTTTGTTAGGAGTTGTAAGGTGCCGTACCTTATACTAACATACTTTTCAAGGTGGTAATGTGGCATACAGAGTCGTAATATATTCTAAATTGTCGTACGATGTTCAATGGACTCGGATGAATTCATTAGGTTTATTATGGAGTTTTAATGTTTCGTACGGTGGTGAAAGTTGTTCTCAAAATATGTAACGCACCCTACATTATTCTAAATTGCTTTTCCTGTTGCGAATGTTGCATACAAAGTCGTAATAAGTCCTGAGTGGTCGTCTAATGTTTAATGGACTCAGACGAATTCATTAGGTTTACTATGGAGTTTTAAGTTTACGTACGGTATTGTAATATGTTGTTAGGAGTTGTAAGGTGTCCTACGTTATACTAACATGATTTTCAAGGCGGTAATATGGCATACATAGTCGTAAGATATTCTAAATTGTTGTACGATGTTCAAATGACTCGGACGAATTCATTAGGTTTATTATGGAGTTTTGAGTTTACGTACGGTGTTGTAATGTTTTGTTAGGAGTTGTAAGGTGCCGTATGTTATACTAACATACTTTTCAAGGCGGTAATATGGCATACAGAGTCGTAATATATTCTAAATTATCGTACGATGTTCAAAGGACTCGGATGAATTCATTAGGTTTATTATGGAGTTTTAAGTTTACGTACGGTGTTGTAATGTTTTGTTAGGAGTTGTAAGGTGTCCTACGTTATACTAACATGCTTTTCAAAGCGGTAATGTGGGATACAGAGTCGTAAGATATTCTAAATTGTTGTACGATGTTCAAATGACTCGGACGAATTCATTAGGTTTAGTATGGAGTTTTAATGTTTCGTACGGTGGTGAAAGTTGTTCTCAAAAGATGTAACGCATCCTACAATATTCTAAATTGCTTTTCCTGTTGCTAATGTTGCATACAAAGTCGTAACAAGTCCTGAGTGTTCGTCTAATGTTTAATGGACTCAGACGAATTCATTAGGTTTACTATGGAGTTTTAAGTTTACGTACGTTATGGTAATATGTTGTTAGGAGTTGTAAGGTGTCATACGTTATACTAACATGATTTTCAAGGCGGTAATATGGCATACATAGTCGTAAGATATTCTAAATTGTTGTACGATGTTCAAATGACTCGGACGAATTCATTAGGTTTATTATGGAGTTTTGAGTTTACGTACGGTGTTGTAATGTTTTGTTAGGAGTTGTAAGGTGCCGTATGTTATACTAACATACTTTTCAAGGCGGTAATATGGCATACAGAGTCGTAATATATTCTAAATTATCGTACGATGTTCAAAGGACTCGGATGAATTCATTAGGTTTATTATGGAGTTTTAAGTTTACGTACGGTGTTGTAATGTTTTGTTAGGAGTTGTAAGGTGTCCTACGTTATACTAACATGCTTTTCAAAGCGGTAATGTGGCATACAGAGTCGTAAGATATTCTAAATTGTTGTACGATGTTCAAATGACTCGGACGAATTCATTAGGTTTAGTATGGAGTTTTAATGTTTCGTACGGTGGTGAAAGTTGTTCTCAAAAGATGTAACGCATCCTACAATATTCTAAATTGCTTTTCCTGTTGCTAATGTTGCATACAAAGTCGTAACAAGTCCTGAGTGTTCGTCTAATGTTTAATGGACTCAGACGAATTCATTAGGTTTACTATGGAGTTTTAAGTTTACGTACGTTATGGTAATATGTTGTTAGGAGTTGTAAGGTGTCATACGTTATACTAACATGATTTTCAAGGCGGTAATGTGGCATACATAGTCGTAATATATTCTAAATTGTCGTATGATGTTCAAAGCACTCGAATGAATTCATTAGGTTTATTATGGTGTTTTAAGTTTACGTACGGTGTTGTAATGTTTTGTTAGGAGTTGTAAAGTGTCCTACGTTATACTAACATGCTTTTCAAAGCGGTAATGTGGCATACAGAGTCGTAATATATTCTAAATTGTCGTACGATGTTCAAAGGACCTGAATGAATTCATTAGGTTTATTATGGAGTTTTAAGTTTACGTACGGTGTTGTAATGTTTTGTTAGGAGTTGTAAGGTGTCCTACGTTATACTAACATGCTTTTCAAGGCGGTAATGTGGCATACAGAGTCGTAATATATTCTAAATTGTCGTACGATGTTCAAAGGACCTGAATGAATTCATTAGGTTTATTATGGAGTTTTAAGTTTACGTACGGTGTTGTAATGTTTTGTTAGGAGTTGTAAGGTGCCGTACCTTATACTAACATACTTTTCAAGGTGGTAATGTGGCATACAGAGTCGTAATATATTCTAAATTGTCGTACGATGTTCAATGGACTCGGATGAATTCATTAGGTTTATTATGGAGTTTTAATGTTTCGTACGGTGGTGAAAGTTGTTCTCAAAATATGTAACGCACCCTACATTATTCTAAATTGCTTTTCCTGTTGCGAATGTTGCATACAAAGTCGTAATAAGTCCTGAGTGGTCGTCTAATGTTTAATGGACTCAGACGAATTCATTAGGTTTACTATGGAGTTTTAAGTTTACGTACGGTATTGTAATATGTTGTTAGGAGTTGTAAGGTGTCCTACGTTATACTAACATGATTTTCAAGGCGGTAATATGGCATACATAGTCGTAAGATATTCTAAATTGTTGTACGATGTTCAAATGACTCGGACGAATTCATTAGGTTTATTATGGAGTTTTGAGTTTACGTACGGTGTTGTAATGTTTTGTTAGGAGTTGTAAGGTGCCGTATGTTATACTAACATACTTTTCAAGGCGGTAATATGGCATACAGAGTCGTAATATATTCTAAATTATCGTACGATGTTCAAAGGACTCGGATGAATTCATTAGGTTTATTATGGTGTTTTAAGTTTACGTACGGTGTTGTAATGTTTTGTTAGGAGTTGTAAGGTGTCCTACGTTATACTAACATGCTTTTCAAAGCGGTAATGTGGCATACAGAGTCGTAAGATATTCTAAATTGTTGTACGATGTTCAAATGACTCGGACGAATTCATTAGGTTTAGTATGGAGTTTTAATGTTTCGTACGGTGGTGAAAGTTGTTCTCAAAAGATGTAACGCATCCTACAATATTCTAAATTGCTTTTCCTGTTGCTAATGTTGCATACAAAGTCGTAACAAGTCCTGAGTGTTCGTCTAATGTTTAATGGACTCAGACGAATTCATTAGGTTTACTATGGAGTTTTAAGTTTACGTACGTTATGGTAATATGTTGTTAGGAGTTGTAAGGTGTCATACGTTATACTAACATGATTTTCAAGGCGGTAATGTGGCATACATAGTCGTAATATATTCTAAATTGTCGTATGATGTTCAAAGGACTCGAATGAATTCATTAGGTTTATTATGGTGTTTTAAGTTTACGTACGGTGTTGTAATGTTTTGTTAGGAGTTGTAAGGTGTCCTACGTTATACTAACATGCTTTTCAAAGCGGTAATGTGGCATACAGAGTCGTAATATATTCTAAATTGTCGTACGATGTTCAAAGGACCTGAATGAATTCATTAGGTTTATTATGGAGTTTTAAGTTTACGTACGGTGTTGTAATGTTTTGTTAGGAGTTGTAAGGTGTCCTACGTTATACTAACATGCTTTTCAAGGCGGTAATGTGGCATACAGAGTCGTAATATATTCTAAATTGTCGTACGATGTTCAAAGGACCTGAATGAATTCATTAGGTTTATTATGGAGTTTTAAGTTTACGTACGGTGTTGTAATGTTTTGTTAGGAGTTGTAAGGTGCCGTACCTTATACTAACATACTTTTCAAGGTGGTAATGTGGCATACAGAGTCGTAATATATTCTAAATTGTCGTACGATGTTCAATGGACTCGGATGAATTCATTAGGTTTATTATGGAGTTTTAAGTTTACGTACGGTGTTGTAATGTTTTGTTAGGAGTTGTAAGGTGTCCTACGTTATACTAACATGCTTTTCAAAGCGGTAATGTGGCATACAGAGTCGTAAGATATTCTAAATTGTTGTACGATGTTCAAATGACTCGGACAAATTCATTAGGTTTAGTATGGAGTTTTAATGTTTCGTACGGTGGTGAAAGTTGTTCTCAAAAGATGTAACGCATCCTACAATATTCTAAATTGCTTTTCCTGTTGCTAATGTTGCATACAAAGTCGTAACAAGTCCTGAGTGTTCGTCTAATGTTTAATGGACTCAGACGAATTCATTAGGTTTACTATGGAGTTTTAAGTTTACGTACGTTATGGTAATATGTTGTTAGGAGTTGTAAGGTGTCATACGTTATACTAACATGATTTTCAAGGCGGTAATGTGGCATACATAGTCGTAATATATTCTAAATTGTCGTATGATGTTCAAAGGACTCGAATGAATTCATTAGGTTTATTATGGTGTTTTAAGTTTACGTACGGTGTTGTAATGTTTTGTTAGGAGTTGTAAGGTGTCCTACGTTATACTAACATGCTTTTCAAAGCGGTAATGTGGCATACAGAGTCGTAATATATTCTAAATTGTCGTACGATGTTCAAAGGACCTGAATGAATTCATTAGGTTTATTATGGAGTTTTAAGTTTACGTACAGTGTTGTAATGTTTTGTTAGGAGTTGTAAGGTGTCCTACGTTATACTAACATGCTTTTCAAAGCGGTAATGTGGCATACAGAGTCGTAAGATATTCTAAATTGTTGTACGATGTTCAAATGACTCGGACGAATTCATTAGGTTTAGTATGGAGTTTTAATGTTTCGTACGGTGGTGAAAGTTGTTCTCAAAAGATGTAACGCATCCTACAATATTCTAAATTGCTTTTCCTGTTGCTAATGTTGCATACAAAGTCGTAACAAGTCCTGAGTGTTCGTCTAATGTTTAATGGACTCAGACGAATTCATTAGGTTTACTATGGAGTTTTAAGTTTACGTACGTTATGGTAATATGTTGTTAGGAGTTGTAAGGTGTCATACGTTATACTAACATGATTTTCAAGGCGGTAATGTGGCATACATAGTCGTAATATATTCTAAATTGTCGTATGATGTTCAAAGGACTCGAATGAATTCATTAGGTTTATTATGGTGTTTTAAGTTTACGTACGGTGTTGTAATGTTTTGTTAGGAGTTGTAAGGTGTCCTACGTTATACTAACATGCTTTTCAAAGCGGTAATGTGGCATACAGAGTCGTAATATATTCTAAATTGTCGTACGATGTTCAAACGACCTGAATGAATTCATTAGGTTTATTATGGAGTTTTAAGTTTACGTACGGTGTTGTAATGTTTTGTTAGGAGTTGTAAGGTGTCCTACGTTATACTAACATGCTTTTCAAAGCGGTAATGTGGCATACAGAGTCGTAAGATATTCTAAATTGTTGTACGATGTTCAAATGACTCGGACGAATTCATTAGGTTTAGTATGGAGTTTTAATGTTTCGTACGGTGGTGAAAGTTGTTCTCAAAAGATGTAACGCATCCTACAATATTCTAAATTGCTTTTCCTGTTGCTAATGTTGCATACAAAGTCGTAACAAGTCCTGAGTGTTCGTCTAATGTTTAATGGACTCAGACGAATTCATTAGGTTTACTATGGAGTTTTAAGTTTACGTACGTTATGGTAATATGTTGTTAGGAGTTGTAAGGTGTCATACGTTATACTAACATGATTTTCAAGGCGGTAATGTGGCATACATAGTCGTAATATATTCTAAATTGTCGTATGATGTTCAAAGGACTCGAATGAATTCATTAGGTTTATTATGGTGTTTTAAGTTTACGTACGGTGTTGTAATGTTTTGTTAGGAGTTGTAAGGTGTCCTACGTTATACTAACATGCTTTTCAAAGCGGTAATGTGGCATACAGAGTCGTAATATATTCTAAATTGTCGTACGATGTTCAAAGGACCTGAATGAATTCATTAGGTTTATTATGGAGTTTTAAGTTTACGTACGGTGTTGTAATGTTTTGTTAGGAGTTGTAAGGTGTCCTACGTTATACTAACATGCTTTTCAAGGCGGTAATGTGGCATACAGAGTCGTAATATATTCTAAATTGTCGTACGATGTTCAAAGGACCTGAATGAATTCATTAGGTTTATTATGGAGTTTTAAGTTTACGTACGGTGTTGTAATGTTTTGTTAGGAGTTGTAAGGTTCCGTACCTTATACTAACATACTTTTCAAGGTGGTAATGTGGCATACAGAGTCGTAATATATTCTAAATTGTCGTACGATGTTCAATGGACTCGGATGAATTCATTAGGTTTATTATGGAGTTTTAAGTTTACGTACGGTGTTGTAATGTTTTGTTAGGAGTTGTAAGGTGTCCTACGTTATACTAACATGCTTTTCAAAGCGGTAATGTGGCATACAGAGTCGTAAGATATTCTAAATTGTTGTACGATGTTCAAATGACTCGGACGAATTCATTAGGTTTAGTATGGAGTTTTAATCTTTCGTACGGTGGTGAAAGTTGTTCTCAAAAGATGTAACGCATCCTACAATATTCTAAATTGCTTTTCCTGTTGCTAATGTTGCATACAAAGAAGTAACAAGTCCTGAGTGTTCGTCTAATGTTTAATGGACTCAGACGAATTCATTAGGTTTACTATGGAGTTTTAAGTTTACGTACGTTATGGTAATATGTTGTTAGGAGTTGTAAGGTGTCATACGTTATACTAACATGATTTTCAAGGCGGTAATGTGGCATACATAGTCGTAATATATTCTAAATTGTCGTATGATGTTCAAAGGACTCGAATGAATTCATTAGGTTTATTATGGTGTTTTAAGTTTACGTACGGTGTTGTAATGTTTTGTTAGGAGTTGTAAGGTGTCCTACGTTATACTAACATGCTTTTCAAAGCGGTAATGTGGCATACAGAGTCGTAATATATTCTAAATTGTCGTACGATGTTCAAAGGACCTGAATGAATTCATTAGGTTTATTATGGAGTTTTAAGTTTACGTACGGTGTTGTAATGTTTTGTTAGGAGTTGTAAGGTGTCCTACGTTATACTAACATGCTTTTCAAGGCGGTAATGTGGCATACAGAGTCGTAATATATTCTAAATCGTCGTACGATGTTCAAAGGACCTGAATGAATTCATTAGGTTTATTATGGAGTTTTAAGTTTACGTACGGTGTTGTAATGTTTTGTTAGGAGTTGTAAGGTGCCGTACCTTATACTAACATACTTTTCAAGGTGGTAATGTGGCATACAGAGTCGTAATATATTCTAAATTGTCGTACGATGTTCAATGGACTCGGATGAATTCATTAGGTTTATTATGGAGTTTTAAGTTTACGTACGGTGTTGTAATGTTTTGTTAGGAGTTGTAAGGTGTCCTACGTTATACTAACATGCTTTTCAAAGCGGTAATGTGGCATACAGAGTCGTAAGATATTCTAAATTGTTGTACGATGTTCAAATGACTCGGACGAATTCATTAGGTTTAGTATGGAGTTTTAATGTTTCGTACGGTGGTGAAAGTTGTTCTCAAAAGATGTAACGCATCCTACATTATTCTAAATTGCTTTTCCTGTTGCTAATGTTGCATACAAAGTCGTAACAAGTCCTGAGTGGTCGTCTAATGTTTAATGGACTCAGACGAATTCATTAGGGTTACTATGGAGTTTTAAGTTTACGTACGGTATTGTAATATGTAGTTAGGAGTTGTAAGGTGTCCTACGTTATACAAACATGATTTACAAGGCGATAATGTGGCATACATAGTCGTAAGATATTCTAAATTGTTGTACGATGTTCAAATGACTCGGACGAATTCATTAGGTTTATTATGGAGTTTTGAGTTTACGTACGGTGTTGTAATGTTTTGTTAGGAGTTATAAGGTGCCGTATGTTATACTAACATACTTTTCAAGGCAGTAATGTGGCATACAAAGTCGTAATATATTCTAAATTGTCGTACGATGTTCAAAGGACTCGGATGAATTTATTAGGTTTATTATGGAGTTTTAAGTTTACGTACGGTGTTGTAATGTTTTGTTAGGAGTTGTAAGGTGTCCTACGTTATACTAACATGCTTTTCAAAGCGGTAATGTGGCATACAGAGTCGTAAGATATTCTAAATTGTTGTACGATGTTCAAATGACTCGGAAAAATTCATTAGGTTTAGTATGGAGTTTTAATGTTTCGTACGGTGGTGAAAGTTGTTCCCAAAATATGTAACGCAGCCTACATTATTCTAAATTGCTTTTCCTGTTGCGAATGTTGCATACAAAGTCGTAATAAGTCCTGAGTGGTCGTCTAATGTTTAATGGACTCAGACGAATTCATTAGGTTTACTATGGAGTTTTAAGTTTACGTACGGTATTGTAATATGTTGTTAGGAGTTGTAAGGTGTCCTACGTTATACTAACATGATTTTCAAGGCGGTAATGTGGCATACATAGTCGTAAGATATTCTAAATTGTTGTACGATGTTCAAATGACTCGGACGAATTCATTAGGTTTATTATGGAGTTTTGAGTTTACGTACGGTGTTGTAATGTTTTGTTAGGAGTTGTAAGGTGCCGTATGTTATACTAACATACTTTTCAAGGCGGTAATATGGCATACAGAGTCGTAATATATTCTAAATTATCGTACGATGTTCAAAGGACTCGGATGAATTCATTAGGTTTATTATGGAGTTTTAAGTTTACGTACGGTGTTGTAATGTTTTGTTAGGAGTTGTAAGGTGTCCTACGTTATACTAACATGCTTTTCAAAGCGGTAATGTGGCATACAGAGTCGTAAGATATTCTAAATTGTTGTACGATGTTCAAATGACTCGGACGAATTCATTAGGTTTAGTATGGAGTTTTAATGTTTCGTACGGTGGTGAAAGTTGTTCTCAAAAGATGTAACGTATCCTACAATATTCTAAATTGCTTTTCCTGTTGCTAATGTTGCATACAAAGTCGTAACAAGTCCTGAGTGTTCGTCTAATGTTTAATGGACTCAGACGAATTCATTAGGTTTACTATTGAGTTTTAAGTTTACGTACGTTATGGTAATATGTTGTTAGGAGTTGTAAGGTGTCCTACGTTATACTAACATGATTTTCAAGGCGGTAATGTGGCATACAGAGTCGTAATATATTCTAAATTGTCGTATGATGTTCAAAGGACTCGAATGAATTCATTAGGTTTATTATGGAGTTTTAAGTTTACGTACGGTGTTGTAATGTTTTGTTAGGAGTTGTAAGGTGTCCTACGTTATACTAACATGCTTTTCAAAGCGGTAATGTGGCATACAGAGTCGTAATATATTCTAAATTGTCGTACTATGTTCAAAGGACCTGAATGAATTCATTAGGTTTATTATGGAGTTTTAAGTTTACGTACGGTGTTGTAATGTTTTGTTAGGAGTTGTAAGGTGTCCTACGTTATACTAACATGCTTTTCAAGGCGGTAATGTGGCATACAGAGTCGTAATATATTCTAAATTGTCGTACGATGTTCAAAGGACCTGAATGAATTCATTAGGTTTATTATGGAGTTTTAAGTTTACGTACGGTGTTGTAATGTTTTGTTAGGAGTTGTAAGGTGTCGTACCTTATACTAACATACTTTTCAAGGTGGTAATGTGGCATACAGAGTCGTAATATATTCTAAATTGTCGTACGATGTTCAAAGGACTCGGATGAATTCATTAGGTTTATTATGGAGTTTTAAGTTTACGTACGGTGTTGTAATGTTTTGTTAGGAGTTGTAAGGTGTCCTACGTTATACTAACATGCTTTTCAAAGCGGTAATGTGGCATACAGAGTCGTAAGATATTCTAAATTGTTGTACGATGTTCAAATGACTCGGACGAATTCATTAGGTTTAGTATGGAGTTTTAATGTTTCGTACGGTGGTGAAAGTTGTTCTCAAAAGATGTAACGCATCCTACATTATTCTAAATTGCTTTTCCTGTTGCTAATGTTGCATACAAAGTCGTAACAAGTCCTGAGTGGTCGTCTAATGTTTAATGGACTCAGACGAATTCATTAGGGTTACTATGGAGTTTTAAGTTTACGTACGGTATTGTAATATGTTGTTAGGAGTTGTAAGGTGTCCTACGTTATACAAACATGATTTTCAAGGCGATAATGTGGCATACATAGTCGTAAGATATTCTAAATTGTTGTACGATGTTCAAATGACTCGGACGAATTCATTAGGTTTATTATGGAGTTTTGAGTTTACGTACGGTGTTGTAATGTTTTGTTAGGAGTTGTAAGGTGCCGTATGTTATACTAACATACTTTTCAAGGCAGTAATGTGGCATACAAAGTCGTAATATATTCTAAATTGTCGTACGATGTTCAAAGGACTCGGATGAATTTATTAGGTTTATTATGGAGTTTTAAGTTTACGTACGGTGTTGTAATGTTTTGTTAGGAGTTGTAAGGTGTCCTACGTTATACTAACATGCTTTTCAAAGCGGTAATGTGGCATACAGAGTCGTAAGATATTCTAAATTTTTGTACGATGTTCAAATGACTCGGACGAATTCATTAGGTTTAGTATGGAGTTTTAATGTTTCGTACGGTGGTGAAAGTTGTTCTCAAAAGATGTAACGTATCCTACAATATTCTAAATTGCTTTTCCTGTTGCTAATGTTGCATACAAAGTCGTAACAAGTCCTGAGTGTTCGTCTAATGTTTAATGGACTTAGACGAATTCATTAGGTTTACTATTGAGTTTTAAGTTTACGTACGTTATGGTAATATGTTGTTAGGAGTTGTAAGGTGTCCTACGTTATACTAACATGATTTTCAAGGCGGTAATGTGGCATACAGAGTCGTAATATATTCTAAATTGTCGTATGATGTTCAAAGGACTCGAATGAATTCATTAGGTTTATTATGGAGTTTTAAGTTTACGTACGGTGTTGTAATGTTTTGTTAGGAGTTGTAAGGTGTCCTACGTTATACTAACATGCTTTTCAAAGAGGTAATGTGGCATACAGAGTCGTAATATATTCTAAATTGTCGTACTATGTTCAAAGGACCTGAATGAATTCATTAGGTTTATTATGGAGTTTTAAGTTTACGTACGGTGTTGTAATGTTTTGTTAGGAGTTGTAAGGTGTCCTACGTTATACTAACATGCTTTTCAAGGCGGTAATGTGGCATACAGAGTCGTAATATATTCTAAATTGTCGTACGATGTTCAAAGGACCTGAATGAATTCATTAGGTTTATTATGGAGTTTTAAGTTTACGTACGGTGTTGTAATGTTTTGTTAGGAGTTGTAAGGTGTCGTACCTTATACTAACATACTTTTCAAGGTGGTAATGTGGCATACAGAGTCGTAATATATTCTAAATTGTCGTACGATGTTCAAAGGACTCGGATGAATTCATTAGGTTTATTATGGAGTTTTAAGTTTACGTACGGTGTTGTAATGTTTTGTTAGGAGTTGTAAGGTGTCCTACGTTATACTAACATGCTTTTCAAAGCGGTAATGTGGCATACAGAGTCGTAAGATATTCTAAATTGTTGTACGATGTTCAAATGACTCGGACGAATTCATTAGGTTTAGTATGGAGTTTTAATGTTTCGTACGGTGGTGAAAGTTGTTCTCAAAAGATGTAACGCATCCTACATTATTCTAAATTGCTTTTCCTGTTGCTAATGTTGCATACAAAGTCGTAACAAGTCCTGAGTGGTCGTCTAATGTTTAATGGACTCAGACGAATTCATTAGGGTTACTATGGAGTTTTAAGTTTACGTACGGTATTGTAATATGTTGTTAGGAGTTGTAAGGTGTCCTACGTTATACAAACATGATTTTCAAGGCGATAATGTGGCATACATAGTCGTAAGATATTCTAAATGTTTGTACGATGTTCAAATGACTCGGACGAATTCATTAGGTTTATTATGGAGTTTTGAGTTTACGTACGGTGTTGTAATGTTTTGTTAGGAGTTGTAAGGTGCCGTATGTTATACTAACATACTTTTCAAGGCAGTAATGTGGCATACAAAGTCGTAATATATTCTAAATTGTCGTACGATGTTCAAAGGACTCGGATGAATTTATTAGGTTTATTATGGAGTTTTAAGTTTACGTACGGTGTTGTAATGTTTTGGTAGGAGTTGTAAGGTGTCCTACGTTATACTAACATGCTTTTCAAAGCGGTAATGTGGCATACAGAGTCGTAAGATATTCTAAATTGTTGTACGATGTTCAAATGACTCGGAAAAATTCATTAGGTTTAGTATGGAGTTTTAATGTTTCGTACGGTGGTGAAAGTTGTTCTCAAAATATGTAACGCAACCTACATTATTCTAAATTGCTTTTCCTGTTGCGAATGTTGCATACAAAGTCGTAATAAGTCCTGAGTGGTCGTCTAATGTTTAATGGACTCAGACGAATTCATTAGGTTTACTATGGAGTTTTAAGTTTACGTACGGTATTGTAATATGTTGTTAGGAGTTGTAAGGTGTCCTACGTTATACTAACATGATTTTCAAGGCGGTAATGTGGCATACATAGTCGTAAGATATTCTAAATTGTTGTACGATGTTCAAATGACTCGGACGAATTCATTAGGTTTATTATGGAGTTTTGAGTTTACGTACGGTGTTGTAATGTTTTGTTAGGAGTTGTAAGGTGCCGTATGTTATACTAACATACTTTTCAAGGCGGTAATATGGCATACAAAGTCGTAATATATTCTAAATTATCGTACGATGTTCAAAGGACTCGGATGAATTCATTAGGTTTATTATGGAGTTTTAAGTTTACGTACGGTGTTGTAATGTTTTGTTAGGAGTTGTAAGGTGTCCTACGTTATACTAACATGCTTTTCAAAGCGGTAATGTGGCATACAGAGTCGTAAGATATTCTAAATTGTTGTACGATGTTCAAATGACTCGGACGAATTCATTAGGTTTAGTATGGAGTTTAAATGTTTCGTACGGTGGTGAAAGTTGTTCTCAAAAGATGTAACGCATCCTACAATATTCTAAATTGCTTTTCCTGTTGCTAATGTTGCATACAAAGTCGTAACAAGTCATGAGTGTTCGTCTAATGTTTAATGGACTCAGACGAATTCATTAGGTTTACTATGGAGTTTTAAGTTTACGTACGTTATGGTAATATGTTGTTAGGAGTTGTAAGGTGTCCTACGTTATACTAACATGATTTTCAAGGCGGTAATGTGGCATACAGAGTCGTAATATATTCTAAATTGTCGTATGATGTTCAAAGGACTCGGATGAATTCATTAGGTTTATTATGGAGTTTTAAGTTTACGTACGGTGTTGTAATGTTTTGTTAAGAGTTGTAAGGTGTCCTACGTTATACTAACATGCTTTTCAAAGCGGTAATGTGGCATACAGAGTCGTAAGATATTCTAAATTGTTGTACGATGTTCAAATGACTCGGACGAATTCATTAGGTTTAGTATGGAGTTTTAATGTTTCATACGGTGGTGAAAGTTGTTCTCAAAAGAAGTAACGCATCCTACATTATTCTAAATTGCTTTTCCTGTTGCTAATGTTGCATACAAAGTCGTAACAAGTCCTGAGTGGTCGACTAATGTTTAATGGACTCAGACGAATTCATTAGGTTTACTATGGAGTTTTAAGTTTACGTACGGTATTGTAATATGTTGTTAGGAGTTGTAAGGTGTCCTACGTTATACTAACATGATTTTCAAGGCGATAATGTGGCATACATAGTCGTAAGATATTCTAAATTGTTGTACGATGTTCAAATGACTCGGAAAAATTCATTAGGTTTAGTATGGAGTTTTAATGTTTCGTACGGTGGTGAAAGTTGTTCTCAAAATATGTAACGCACCCTACATTATTCTAAATTGCTTTTCCTGTTGCGAATGTTGCATACAAAGTCGTAATAAGTCCTGAGTGGTCGTCTAATGTTTAATGGACTCAGACGAATTCATTAGGTTTACTATGGAGTTTTAAGTTTACGTACGGTATTGTAATATGTTGTTAGGAGTTGTAAGGTGTCCTACGTTATACTAACATGATTTTCAAGGCGGTAATGTGGCATACATAGTCGTAAGATATTCTAAATTGTTGTACGATGTTCAAATGACTCGGACGAATTCATTAGGTTTTTTATGGAGTTTTGAGTTTACGTACGGTGTTGTAATGTTTAGTTAGGAGTTGTAAGGTGCCGTATGTTATACTAACATACTTTTCAAGGCGGTAATATGGCATACAAAGTCGTAATATATTCTAAATTATCGTACGATGTTCAAAGGACTCGGATGAATTCATTAGGTTTATTATGGAGTTTTAAGTTTACGTAAGGTGTTGTAATGTTTTATTAGGAGTTGTAAGGTGTCCTGCGTTATACTAACATGCTTTTCAAAGCGGTAATGTGGCATACAGAGTCGTAAGATATTCTAAATTGTTGTACGATGTTCAAATGACTCGGACGAATTCATTAGGTTTAGTATGGAGTTTTAATGTTTCGTACGGTGGTGAAAGTTGTTCTCAAAAGATGTAACACATCCTACAATATTCTAAATTGCTTTTCCTGTTGCTAATGTTGCATACAAAGTCGTAACAAGTCCTGAGTGTTCGTCTAATGTTTAATGGACTCAGACGAATTCATTAGGTTTACTATGGAGTTTTAAGTTTACGTACGTTATGGTAATATGTTGTTAGGAGTTGTAAGGTGTCCTACGTTATACTAACATGATTTTCAAGGCGGTAATGTGGCATACAGAGTCGTAATATATTCTAAATTGTCGTATGATGTTCAAAGGACTCGGATGAATTCATTAGGTTTATTATGGAGTTTTAAGTTTACGTACGGTGTTGTAATGTTTTGTTAGGAGTTGTAAGGTGTCCTACGTTATACTAACATGCTTTTCAAAGCGGTAATGTGGCATACAGAGTCGTAAGATATTCTAAATTGTTGTACGATGTTCAAATGACTCGGAAAAATTCATTAGGTTTAGTATGGAGTTTTAATGTTTCATACGGTGGTGAAAGTTGTTCTCAAAAGATGTAACGCATCCTACATTATTCTAAATTGCTTTTCCTGTTGCTAATGTTGCATACAAAGTCGTAACAAGTCCTGAGTGGTCGTCTAATGTTTAATGGACTCAGACGAATTCATTAGGTTTACTATGGAGTTTTAAGTTTACGTACGGTATTGTAATATGTTGTTAGGAGTTGTAAGGTGTCCTACGTTATACTAACATGATTTTCAAGGCGATAATGTGGCATACATAGTCGTAAGATATTCTAAATTGTTGTACGATGTTCAAATGACTCGGACGAATTCATTAGGTTTATTATGGAGTTTTGAGTTTACGTACGGTGTTGTAATGTTTTGTTAGGAGTTGTAAGGTGCCGTACGTTATACTAACATACTTTTCAAGGCCGTAATGTGGCATACAGAGTCGTAATATATTCTAAATTGTCGTACGATGTTCAAAGGACTCGGATGAATTCATTAGGTTTATTATGGAGTTTTAAGTTTACGTACGGTGTTGTAATGTTTTGTTTGGAGTTGTAAGGTGTCCTACGTTATACTAACATGCTTTTCAAAGCGGTAATGTGGCATACAGAGTCGTAAGATATTCTAAATTGTTGTACGATGTTCAAATGACTCGGACGAATTCATTAGGTTTAGTATGGAGTTTTCATGTTTCGTACGGTGGTGAAAGTTGTTCTCAAAAGATGTAACGCATCCTACATTATTCTAAATTGCTTTTCCTGTTGCTAATGTTGCATACAAAGTCGTAACAAGTCCTGAGTGTTCGTCTAATGTTTAATGGACTCAGACGAATTCATTAGGTTTACTATGGAGTTTTAAGTTTACGTACGGTATGATAATATGTTGTTAGGAGTTGTAAGGTGTCCTACGTTATACTAACATGATTTTCAAGGCGGTAATGTGGCTTACATATTCGTAAGATATTTTAAATTGTTGTACGATGTTCAAATGACTCGGACGAATTCATTAGGTTTATTATGGAGTTTTGAGTTTACGTACGGTGTTGTAATGTTTTGTTAAGAGTTCTAAGGTGTCGTACGTTATACTAACATACTTTTCAAGGCGGTAATGTGGCATACAGAGTCGTAAATATTCTAAATTGTCGTACGATGTTCAAAGGACCTGAATGAACTCATTAGGTTTATTATGGAGTTTTAAGTTTACGTACGGTGTTGTAATGTTTTGTTAGGAGTTGTAAGGTGTCGTACGTTATACTAACATACTTTTCAAGGCGGTAATGTGGCATACAGAGTCGTAATATATTCTAAATCATCGTACGATGTTCAAAGGACCTGAATGAACTCATTAGGTTTATTATAGAGTTTTGAGTTTACGTACGGGGATGTAATGTTTTGTTAGGAGTTGTAAGGTGTCGTACGTTATACTAACATACTTTTCAAGGCGGTAATGTGGCATACAGAGTCGTAATATATTCTAAATTGTCGTACGATGTTCAAAGGACTCAGATGAATTCATTAGGTTTATTATGGAGTTTTAAGTTTACGTACGGTGTTGTAATGTTTTATTAGGAGTTGTAAGGTGTCCTACGTTATACTAACATGCTTTTCAAAGCGGTAATGTGGCATACAGAGTCGTAAGATATTCTAAATTGTTGTACGATGTTCAAATGACTCGGACGAATTCATTAGGTTTAGTATGGAGTTTTAATGTTTCGTACGGTGGTGAAAGTTGTTCTCAAAAGATGTAACACATCCTACAATATTCTAAATTGCTTTTCCTGTTGCTAATGTTGCATACAAAGTCGTAACAAGTCCTGAGTGTTCGTCTAATGTTTAATGGACTCAGACGAATTCATTAGGTTTACTATGGAGTTTTAAGTTTACGTACGTTATGGTAATATGTTGTTAGGAGTTGTAAGGTGTCCTACGTTATACTAACATGATTTTCAAGGCGGTAATGTGGCATACAGAGTCGTAATATATTCTAAATTGTTGTATGATGTTCAAAGGACTCGGATGAATTCATTAGGTTTATTATGGAGTTTTAAGTTTACGTACGGTGTTGTAATGTTTTGTTAGGAGTTGTAAGGTGTCCTACGTTATACTAACATGCTTTTCAAAGCGGTAATGTGGCATACAGAGTCGTAAGATATTCTAAATTGTTGTACGATGTTCAAATGACTCGGAAAAATTCATTAGGTTTAGTATGGAGTTTTAATGTTTCATACGGTGGTGAAAGTTGTTCTCAAAAGATGTAACGCATCCTACATTATTCTAAATTGCTTTTCCTGTTGCTAATGTTGCATACAAAGTCGTAACAAGTCCTGAGTGGTCGTCTAATGTTTAATGGACTCAGACGAATTCATTAGGTTTACTATGGAGTTTTAAGTTTACGTACGGTATTGTAATATGTTGTTAGGAGTTGTAAGGTGTCCTACGTTATACTAACATGATTTTCAAGGCGATAATGTGGCATACATAGTCGTAAGATATTCTAAATTGTTGTACGATGTTCAAATGACTCGGACGAATTCATTAGGTTTATTATGGAGTTTTGAGTTTACGTACGGTGTTGTAATGTTTTGTTAGGAGTTGTAAGGTGCCGTACGTTATACTAACATACTTTTCAAGGCCGTAATGTGGCATACAGAGTCGTAATATATTCTAAATTGTCGTACGATGTTCAAAGGACTCGGATGAATTCATTAGGTTTATTATGGAGTTTTAAGTTTACGTACGGTGTTGTAATGTTTTGTTTGGAGTTGTAAGGTGTCCTACGTTATACTAACATGATTTTCAAAGCGGTAATGTGGCATACAGAGTCGTAAGATATTCTAAATTGTTGTACGATGTTCAAATGACTCGGACGAATTCATTAGGTTTAGTATGGAGTTTTCATGTTTCGTACGGTGGTGAAAGTTGTTCTCAAAAGATGTAACGCATCCTACATTATTCTAAATTGCTTTTCCTGTTGCTAATGTTGCATACAAAGTCGTAACAAGTCCTGAGTGTTCGTCTAATGTTTAATGGACTCAGACGAATTCATTAGGTTTACTATGGAGTTTTAAGTTTACGTACGGTATGATAATATGTTGTTAGGAGTTGTAAGGTGTCCTACGTTATACTAACATGATTTTCAAGGCGGTAATGTGGCTTACATATTCGTAAGATATTTTAAATTGTTGTACGATGTTCAAATGACTCGGACGAATTCATTAGGTTTATTATGGAGTTTTGAGTTTACGTACGGTGTTGTAATGTTTTGTTAAGAGTTCTAAGGTGTCGTACGTTATACTAACATACTTTTCAAGGCGGTAATGTGGCATACAGAGTCGTAAATATTCTAAATTGTCGTACGATGTTCAAAGGACCTGAATGAACTCATTAGGTTTATTATGGAGTTTTAAGTTTACGTACGGTGTTGTAATGTTTTGTTAGGAGTTGTAAGGTGTCGTACGTTATACTAACATACTTTTCAAGGCGGTAATGTGGCATACAGAGTCGTAATATATTCTAAATCATCGTACGATGTTCAAAGGACCTGAATGAACTCATTAGGTTTATTATAGAGTTTTGAGTTTACGTACGGGGATGTAATGTTTTGTTAGGAGTTGTAAGGTGTCGTACGTTATACTAACATACTTTTCAAGGCGGTAATGTGGCATACAGAGTCGTAATATATTCTAAATTGTCGTACGATGTTCAAAGGACTCAGATGAATTCATTAGGTTTATTATGGAGTTTTAAGTTTACGTACGGTGTTGTAATGTTTTGTTAGGAGTTGTAAGGTGTCCTACGTTATACTAACATGCTTTTCAAAGCGGTAATGTGGCATACAGAGTCGTAAGATATTCTAAATTGTTGTACGATGTTCAAATGACTCGGACGAATTCATTAGGTTTAGTATGGAGTTTTAATGTTTCGTACGGTGGTGAAAGTTGTTCTCAAAAGATGTAACGCATCCTACATTATTCTAAATTGCTTTTCCTGTTGCTAATGTTGCATACAAAGTCGTAACAAGTCCTGAGTGTTCGTCTAATGTTTAATGGACTCAGACGAATTCATTAGGTTTACTATGGACTTTTAAGTTTACGTACGTTACTGTAATATGTTGTTAGGAGTTGTAAGGTGTCCTACGTTATACTAACATGATTTTCAAGGCGGTAATGTGGCATACATAGTCGTAAGATATTCTAAATTGTTGTACGATGTTCAAATGACTCGGACGAATTCATTAGGTTTACTATGGAGTTTTAAGTTTACGTACGGTATTGTAATATGTTGTTAGGAGTTGTAAGGTGTCCTACGTTATACTAACATGATTTTCAAGGCGATAATGTGGCATACATAGTCGTAAGATATTCTAAATTGTTGTACGATGTTCAAATGACTCGGACGAATTCATTAGGTTTATTATGGAGTTTTGAGTTTACGTACGGTGTTGTAATGTTTTGTTAGGAGTTGTAAGGTGCCGTACGTTATACTAACATACTTTTCAAGGCCGTAATGTGGCATACAGAGTCGTAATATATTCTAAATTGTCGTACGATGTTCAAAGGACTCGGATGAATTCATTAGGTTTATTATGGAGTTTTAAGTTTACGTACGGTGTTGTAATGTTTTGTTTGGAGTTGTAAGGTGTCCTACGTTATACTAACATGATTTTCAAAGCGGTAATGTGGCATACAGAGTCGTAAGATATTCTAAATTGTTGTACGATGTTCAAATGACTCGGACGAATTCATTAGGTTTAGTATGGAGTTTTCATGTTTCGTACGGTGGTGAAAGTTGTTCTCAAAAGATGTAACGCATCCTACATTATTCTAAATTGCTTTTCCTGTTGCTAATGTTGCATACAAAGTCGTAACAAGTCCTGAGTGTTCGTCTAATGTTTAATGGACTCAGACGAATTCATTAGGTTTACTATGGAGTTTTAAGTTTACGTACGGTATGATAATATGTTGTTAGGAGTTGTAAGGTGTCCTACGTTATACTAACATGATTTTCAAGGCGGTAATGTGGCTTACATATTCGTAAGATATTTTAAATTGTTGTACGATGTTCAAATGACTCGGACGAATTCATTAGGTTTATTATGGAGTTTTGAGTTTACGTACGGTGTTGTAATGTTTTGTTAAGAGTTCTAAGGTGTCGTACGTTATACTAACATACTTTTCAAGGCGGTAATGTGGCATACAGAGTCGTAAATATTCTAAATTGTCGTACGATGTTCAAAGGACCTGAATGAACTCATTAGGTTTATTATGGAGTTTTAAGTTTACGTACGGTGTTGTAATGTTTTGTTAGGAGTTGTAAGGTGTCGTACGTTATACTAACATACTTTTCAAGGCGGTAATGTGGCATACAGAGTCGTAATATATTCTAAATCATCGTACGATGTTCAAAGGACCTGAATGAACTCATTAGGTTTATTATAGAGTTTTGAGTTTACGTACGGGGATGTAATGTTTTGTTAGGAGTTGTAAGGTGTCGTACGTTATACTAACATACTTTTCAAGGCGGTAATGTGGCATACAGAGTCGTAATATATTCTAAATTGTCGTACGATGTTCAAAGGACTCAGATGAATTCATTAGGTTTATTATGGAGTTTTAAGTTTACGTACGGTGTTGTAATGTTTTGTTAGGAGTTGTAAGGTGTCCTACGTTATACTAACATGCTTTTCAAAGCGGTAATGTGGCATACAGAGTCGTAAGATATTCTAAATTGTTGTACGATGTTCAAATGACTCGGACGAATTCATTAGGTTTAGTATGGAGTTTTAATGTTTCGTACGGTGGTGAAAGTTGTTCTCAAAAGATGTAACGCATCCTACATTATTCTAAATTGCTTTTCCTGTTGCTAATGTTGCATACAAAGTCGTAACAAGTCCTGAGTGTTCGTCTAATGTTTAATGGACTCAGACGAATTCATTAGGTTTACTATGGACTTTTAAGTTTACGTACGTTACTGTAATATGTTGTTAGGAGTTGTAAGGTGTCCTACGTTATACTAACATGATTTTCAAGGCGGTAATGTGGCATACATAGTCGTAAGATATTCTAAATTGTTGTACGATGTTCAAATGACTCGGACGAATTCATTAGGTTTATTATGGAGTTTTGAGTTTACGTACGGTGTTGTAATGTTTTGTTAGGAGTTGTAAGGTGCCGTACGTTATACTAACATACTTTTCAAGGCGGTAATGTGGCATACAGAGTCGTAATATATTCTAAATTGTCGTACGATGTTCAAAGGACCTAAAAGAACTCATTAGGTTTATTATGGAGTTTTAAGTTTACGTACGGTGTTGTAATGTTTTGTTAGGAGTTGTAAGGTGCCGTACGTTATACTAACATACTTTTCAAGGCGGTAATGTGGCATACAGAGTCGTAATAAATTCTAAATTGTAGTACGATGTTCAAAGGACTCGGATGAATTTATTAGGTTTATTATGGAGTTTTAAGTTTACGTACGGTGTTGTAATGTTTTGTTAGGAGTTGTAAGGTGTCCTACGTTATACTAACATGCTTTTCAAAGCGGTAATGTGGCATACAGAGTGGTAAGATATTCTAAATTGTTGTACGATGTTCAAATGACTCGGACAAATTCATTAGGTTTAGTATGGAGTTTTAATGTTTAGTACGGTGGTGAAAGTTGTTCTCAAAAGATGTAACGCATCCTACATTATTCTAAATTGCTTTTCCTGTTGCTAATGTTGCATACAAAGTCGTAACAAGTCCTGAGTGTTCGTCTAATGTTTAATGGACTCAGACGAATTCATTAGGTTTACTATGGAGTTTTAAGTTTACGTACGTTACGGTAATATGTTGTTAGGAGTTGTAAGGTGTCCTACGTTATACTAACATGATTTTCAAGGTGGTAATGTGGCATACATAGTCGTAAGATATTCTAAATTGTTGTACGATGTTCAAATGACTCGGACGAATTCATTAGGTTTATTATGGAGTTTTGAGTTTACGTACGGTGTTGTAATGTTTTGTTAGGAGTTGTAAGGTGCCGTACGTTATACTAACATACTTTTCAAGGCGGTAATGTGGCATACAGAGTCGTAATATATTTTAAATTGTCGTACGATGTTCAAAGGACCTGAATGAACTCATTAGGTTTATTATGGATTTTAAGTTTACGTACGGTGTTGTAATGTTTTGTTAGGAGTTGTAAGGTGCCGTACGTTATACTAACATACTTTTCAAGGCGGTAATGTGGCATACAGAGTCGTAATATATTCTAAATTGTTGTACGATGTTCAAAGGACTCGGATGAATTCATTAGGTTTATTATGGAGTTTTAAGTTTACGTACGGTGTTGTAATGTTTTGTTAGGAGTTGTAAGGTGTCCTACGTTATACTAACATGCTTTTCAAAGCGGTAATGTGGCATACAGAGTCGTAAGATATTCTAAATTGTTGTACGATGTTCAAATGACTCGGACGAATTCATTAGGTTTAGTATGGAGTTTTAATGTTTCGTACGGTGGTGAAAGTTGTTCTCAAAAGATGTAACGCATCCTACATTATTCTAAATTGCTTTTCCTGTTGCTAATGTTGCATACAAAGTCGTAACAAGTCCTGAGTGGTCGTCTAATGTTTAATGGACTCAGACGAATTCATTAGGTTTACTTTGGAGTTTTAAGTTTACGTACGGTATTGTAATATGTTGTTAGGAGTTGTAAGGTGTCCTACGTTATACTAACATGATTTTCAAGGCGTTAATGTGGCATACATAGTCGTAAGACTAAATTGTTGTACGATGTTTAAATGACTCGGACGAATTCATTAGGTTTATTATGGAGTTTTGAGTTTACGTACGGTGTTGTAATGTTTTGTTAGGAGTTGTAAGGTGCCGTACGTTATACTAACATACTTTTCAAGGCGGTAATGTGGCATACAGAGTCGTAATATATTTTAAATTGTCGTACGATGTTCAAAGGACCTGAATGAACTCATTAGGTTTATTATGGAGTTTTAAGTTTACGTACGGTGTTGTAATGTTTTGTTAGGAGTTGTAAGGTGCCGTACGTTATACTAACATACTTTTCAAGGCGGTAATGTGGCATACAGAGTCGTAATATATTCTAAATTGTTGTACGATGTTCAAAGGACTCGGATGAATTCATTAGGTTTATTATGGAGTTTTAAGTTTACGTACGGTGTTGTAATGTTTTGTTAGGAGTTGTAAGGTGTCCTACGTTATACTAACATGCTTTTCAAAGCGGTAATGTGGCATACAGAGTGGTAAGATATTCTAAATTGTTGTACGATGTTCAAATGACTCGGACAAATTCATTAGGTTTAGTATGGAGTTTTAATGTTTCGTACGGTGGTGAAAGTTGTTCTCAAAAGATGTAACGCATCCTACATTATTCTAAATTGCTTTTCCTGTTGCTAATGTTGCATACAAAGTCGTAACAAGTCCTGAGTGTTCGTCTAATGTTTAATGGACTCAGACGAATTCATTAGGTTTACTATGGAGTTTTAAGTTTACGTACGTTACGGTAATATGTTGTTAGGAGTTGTAAGGTGTCCTACGTTATACTAACATGATTTTCAAGGTGGTAATGTGGCATACATAGTCGTAAGATATTCTAAATTGTTGTACGATGTTCAAATGACTCGGACGAATTCATTAGGTTTATTATGGAGTTTTGAGTTTACGTACGGTGTTGTAATGTTTTGTTAGGAGTTGTAAGGTGCCGTACGTTATACTAACATACTTTTCAAGGCGGTAATGTGGCATACAGAGTCGTAATATATTTTAAATTGTCGTACGATGTTCAAAGGACCTGAATGAACTCATTAGGTTTATTATGGATTTTAAGTTTACGTACGGTGTTGTAATGTTTTGTTAGGAGTTGTAAGGTGCCGTACGTTATACTAACATACTTTTCAAGGCGGTAATGTGGCATACAGAGTCGTAATATATTCTAAATTGTTGTACGATGTTCAAAGGACTCGGATGAATTCATTAGGTTTATTATGGAGTTTTAAGTTTACGTACGGTGTTGTAATGTTTTGTTAGGAGTTGTAAGGTGTCCTACGTTATACTAACATGCTTTTCAAAGCGGTAATGTGGCATACAGAGTCGTAAGATATTCTAAATTGTTGTACGATGTTCAAATGACTCGGACGAATTCATTAGGTTTAGTATGGAGTTTTAATGTTTCGTACGGTGGTGAAAGTTGTTCTCAAAAGATGTAACGCATCCTACATTATTCTAAATTGCTTTTCCTGTTGCTAATGTTGCATACAAAGTCGTAACAAGTCCTGAGTGGTCGTCTAATGTTTAATGGACTCAGACGAATTCATTAGGTTTACTTTGGAGTTTTAAGTTTACGTACGGTATTGTAATATGTTGTTAGGAGTTGTAAGGTGTCCTACGTTATACTAACATGATTTTCAAGGCGTTAATGTGGCATACATAGTCGTAAGACTAAATTGTTGTACGATGTTTAAATGACTCGGACGAATTCATTAGGTTTATTATGGAGTTTTGAGTTTACGTACGGTGTTGTAATGTTTTGTTAGGAGTTGTAAGGTGCCGTACGTTATACTAACATACTTTTCAAGGCGGTAATGTGGCATACAGAGTCGTAATATATTTTAAATTGTCGTACGATGTTCAAAGGACCTGAATGAACTCATTAGGTTTATTATGGAGTTTTAAGTTTACGTACGGTGTTGTAATGTTTTGTTAGGAGTTGTAAGGTGCCGTACGTTATACTAACATACTTTTCAAGGCGGTAATGTGGCATACAGAGTCGTAATATATTCTAAATTGTTGTACGATGTTCAAAGGACTCGGATGAATTCATTAGGTTTATTATGGAGTTTTAAGTTTACGTACGGTGTTGTAATGTTTTGTTAGGAGTTGTAAGGTGTCCTACGTTATACTAACATGCTTTTCAAAGCGGTAATGTGGCATACAGAGTCGTAAGATATTCTAAATTGTTGTACGATGTTCAAATGACTCGGACGAATTCATTAGGTTTAGTATGGAGTTTTAATGTTTCGTACGGTGGTGAAAGTTGTTCTCAAAAGATGTAACGCATCCTACATTATTCTAAATTGCTTTTCCTGTTGCTAATGTTGCATACAAAGTCGTAACAAGTCCTGAGTGGTCGTCTAATGTTTAATGGACTCAGACGAATTCATTAGGTTTACTTTGGAGTTTTAAGTTTACGTACGGTATTGTAATATGTTGTTAGGAGTTGTAAGGTGTCCTACGTTATACTAACATGATTTTCAAGGCGGTAATGTGGCATACATAGTCGTAAGACTAAATTGTTGTACGATGTTCAAATGACTCGGACGAATTCATTAGGTTTATTATGGAGTTTTGAGTTTACGTACGGTGTTGTAATGTTTTGTTAGGAGTTGTAAGGTGCCGTACGTTATACTAACATACTTTTCAAGGCGGTAATGTGGCATACAGATTCGTAATATATTTTAAATTGTCGTACGATGTTCAAAGGACCTGAATGAACTCATTAGGTTTATTATGGAGTTTTAAGTTTACGTACGGTGTTGTAATGTTTTGTTAGGAGTTGTAAGGTGTCCTACGTTATACTAACATGCTTTTCAAAGCAGTAATGTGGCATACAGAGTCGTAAGATATTCTAAATTGTTGTACGATGTTCAAATGACTCTGACGAATTCATTAGGTTTAGTATGGAGTTTTAATGTTTCGTACGGTGGTGAAAGTTGTTCTCAAAAGATGTAACGCATCCTACATTATTCTAAATTGCTTTTCCTGTTGCTAATGTTGCATACAAAGTCGTAACAAGTCCTGAGTGGTCGTCTAATGTTTAATGGACTCAGACGAATTCATTAGGTTTACTTTGGAGTTTTAAGTTTACGTACGGTATTGTAATATGTTGTTAGGAGTTGTAAGGTGTCCTACGTTATACTAACATGATTTTCAAGGCGGTAATGTGGCATACATAGTCGTAAGACTAAATTGTTGTACGATGTTCAAATGACTCGGACGAATTCATTAGGTTTATTATGGAGTTTTGAGTTTACGTACGGTGTTGTAATGTTTTGTTAGGAGTTGTAAGGTGCCGTACGTTATACTAACATACTTTTCAAGGCGGTAATGTGGCATACAGAGTCGTAATATATTCTAAATTGTCGTACGATGTTCAAAGGACCTAAATGAACTCATTAGGTTTATTATGGAGTTTTAAGTTTACGTACGGTGTTGTAATGTTTTGTTAGGAGTTGTAAGGTGCCGTACGTTATACTAACATACTTTTCAAGGCGGTAATGTGGCATACAGAGTCGTAATATATTCTAAATTGCCGTACGATGTTCAAAGGACTCGGATGAATTCATTAGGTTTATTATGGAGTTTTAAGTTTACGTACGGTGTTGTAATGTTTTGTTAGGAGTTGTAAGGTGTCCTACGTTATACTAACATGCTTTTCAAAGCTGTAATGTGGCATACAGAGTCGTAAGATATTCTAAATTGTTGTACGATGTTCAAATGACTCGGACGAATTCATTAGGTTTAGTATGGAGTTTTAATGTTTCGTACGGTGGTGAAAGTTGTTCTCAAAAGATGTAACGCATCCTACATTATTCTAAATTGCTTTTCCTGTTGCTAATGTTACATACAAAGTCGTAACAAGTCCTGAGTGGTCGTCTAATGTTTAATGGACTCAGATGAATTCATTAGGTTTACTTTGGAGTTTTAAGTTTACGTACGGTATTGTAATATGTTGTTAGGAGTTGTAAGGTGTCCTACGTTATACTAACATGATTTTCAAGGCGGTAATGTGGCATACATAGTCGTAAGATATTCTAAATTGTTGTACGATGTTCAAATGACTCGGACGAACTCATTAGGTTTATTATGGAGTTTTGAGTTTACATACGGTGTTGTAATGTTTTGTTATGAGTTGTAAGGTGTCGTACGTTATACTAACATACTTTTCAAGGCGGTAATGTGGCATACAGATTCGTAATATATTCTAAATTGTCGTACGATGTTCAAAGGACTCGGATGAATTCATGAGGTTTATTATGGAGTTTTAAGTTTACGTACGGTGTTGTAATGTTTTGTTAGGAGTTGTAAGGTGTCCTACGTTATACTAACATGCTTTTCAAAGCGGTAATGTGGCATACAGAGTCGTAAGATATTATAAATTGTTGTACGATGTTCAAATGACTCGGACGAATTCATTATGTTTATTATGGAGTTTTGAGTTTACGTACGGTGTTGTAATGTTTTGTTATGAGTTGTAAGGTGCCGTACGTTATACTAACATACTTTTCAAGGCGGTAATGTGGCATACAGAGTCGTAATATATTCTAAATTGTCATACGATGTTCAAAGGACTCGGATGAATTCATTAGGTTTATTATGGAGTTTTAAGTTTACGTACGGTGTTGTAATGTTTTGTTAGGAGTTGTAAGGTGTCCTACGTTATACTAACATGATTTTCAAGGCGGTAATGTGGCATACATAGTCGTAAGATATTCTAAATTGTTGTACGATGTTCAAATGACTCGGACGAATTCATTAGGTTTATTATGGAGTTTTGAGTTTACGTACGGTGTTGTAATGTTTTGTTATGAGTTGTAAGGTGCCGTACGTTATACTAACATACTTTTCAAGGCGGTAATGTGGCATACAGAGTCGTAATATATTCTAAATTGTCGTACGATGTTCAAAGGACTCGGATAAATTCATTAGGTTTATTATGGAGTTTTAACTTTACGTACGGTGTTGTAATGTTTTGTTAGGAGTTGTAAGGTGTCGTACGTTATACTAACATGCTTTTCAAAGCGGTAATGTGGCATACAGAGTCGTAAGATATTCTAAATTATTGTACGATGTTCAAATGACTCGGACGAATTCATTAGGTTTAGTATGGAGTTTTAATGTTTCGTACGGTGGTGAAAGTTGTTCTCAAAAGATGTAACGCATCCTACATTATTCTAAATTGCTTTTCCTGTTGCTAATGTTGCATACAAAGTCCTAACAAGTCCTGAGTGGTCGTCTAATGTTTAATGGACTCAGACGAATTCATTAGGTTTACTTTGGAGTTTTAAGTTTACGTACGGTATTGTAATATGTTGTTAGGAGTTGTAAGGTGTCCTACGTTATACTAACATGATTTTCAAGGCGGTAATGTGGCATACATAGTCGTAAGATATTCTAAATTGTTGTACGATGTTCAAATGACTCGGACGAACTCATTAGGTTTATTATGGAGTTTTGAGTTTACATACGGTGTTGTAATGTTTTGTTATGAGTTGTAAGGTGCCGTACGTTATACTAACATACTTTTCAAGGCGGTAATGTGGCATACAGATTCGTAATATATTCTAAATTGTCGTACGATGTTCAAAGGACTCGGATGAATTCATGAGGTTTATTATGGAGTTTTAAGTTTACGTACGGTGTTGTAATGTTTTGTTAGGAGTTGTAAGGTGTCCTACGTTATACTAACATGCTTTTCAAAGCGGTAATGTGGCATACAGAGTCGTAAGATATTATAAATTGTTGTACGATGTTCAAATGACTCGGACGAATTCATTATGTTTATTATGGAGTTTTGAGTTTACGTATGGTGTTGTAATGTTTTGTTATGAGTTGTAAGGTGCCGTACGTTATACTAACATACTTTTCAAGGCGGTAATGTGGCATACAGAGTCGTAATATATTTTAAATTGTCATACGATGTTCAAAGGACTCGGATGAATTCATTAGGTTTATTATGGAGTTTTAAGTTTACGTACGGTGTTGTAATGTTTTGTTAGGAGTTGTAAGGTGTCCTACGTTATACTAACATGATTTTCAAGGCGGTAATGTGGCATACAGAGTCGTAATATATTTTAAATTGTCGTACGATGTTCAAAGGACCTGAATGAACTCATTAGGTTTATTATGGAGTTTTAAGTTTACGTACGGTGTTGTAATGTTTTGTTAGGAGTTGTAAGGTGCCGTACGTTATACTAACATACTTTTCAAGGCGGTAATGTGGCATACAGAGTCGTAATATATTCTAAATTGTTGTACGATGTTCAAAGGACTCGGATGAATTCATTAGGTTTATTATGGAGTTTTAAGTTTACGTACGGTGTTGTAATGTTTTGTTAGGAGTTGTAAGGTGTCCTACGTTATACTAACATGCTTTTCAAAGCGGTAATGTGGCATACAGAGTCGTAAGATATTCTAAATTGTTGTACGATGTTCAAATGACTCGGACGAATTCATTAGGTTTAGTATGGAGTTTTAATGTTTCGTACGGTGGTGAAAGTTGTTCTCAAAAGATGTAACGCATCCTACATTATTCTAAATTGCTTTTCCTGTTGCTAATGTTGCATACAAAGTCGTAACAAGTCCTGAGTGGTCGTCTAATGTTTAATGGACTCAGACGAATTCATTAGGTTTACTTTGGAGTTTTAAGTTTACGTACGGTATTGTAATATGTTGTTAGGAGTTGTAAGGTGTCCTACGTTATACTAACATGATTTTCAAGGCGGTAATGTGGCATACATAGTCGTAAGACTAAATTGTTGTACGATGTTCAAATGACTCGGACGAATTCATTAGGTTTATTATGGAGGTTTGAGTTTACGTACGGTGTTGTAATGTTTTGTTAGGAGTTGTAAGGTGTCGTACGTTATACTAACATACTTTTCAAGGCGGTAATGTGGCATACAGAGTCGTAATATATTCTAAATTGTCGTACGATGTTCAAAGGACCTGAATGAACTCATTAGGTTTATTATGGAGTTTTAAGTTTACGTACGGTGTTGTAATGTTTTGTTAGGAGTTGTAAGGTGCCGTACGTTATACTAACATACTTTTCAAGGCGGTAATGTGGCATACAGAGTCGTAATATATTCTAAATTGCCGTACGATGTTCAAAGGACTCGGATGAATTCATTAGGTTTATTATGGAGTTTTAAGTTTACGTACGGTGTTGTAATGTTTTGTTAGGAGTTGTAAGGTGTCCTTCGTTATACTAACATGCTTTTCAAAGCTGTAATGTGGCATACAGAGTCGTAAGATATTCTAAATTGTTGTACGATGTTCAAATGACTCGGACGAATTCATTAGGTTTAGTATGGAGTTTTAATGTTTCGTACGGTGGTGAAAGTTGTTCTCAAAAGATGTAACGCATCCTACATTATTCTAAATTGCTTTTCCTGTTGCTAATGTTGCATACAAAGTCGTAACAAGTCCTGAGTGGTCGTCTAATGTTTAATGGACTCAGATGAATTCATTAGGTTTACTTTGGAGTTTTAAGTTTACGTACGGTATTGTAATGTTTTGTTAGGAGTTGTAAGGTGTCCTACGTTATACTAACATGCTTTTCAAAGCGGTAATGTGGCATACAGAGTCGTAAGATATTATAAATTGTTGTACGATGTTCAAATGACTCGGACGAATTCATTATGTTTATTATGGAGTTTTGAGTTTACGTACGGTGTTGTAATGTTTTGTTATGAGTTGTAAGGTGCCGTACGTTATACTAACATACTTTTCAAGGCGGTAATGTGGCATACAGAGTCGTAATATATTCTAAATTGTCATACGATGTTCAAAGGACTCGGATGAATTCATTAGGTTTATTATGGAGTTTTAAGTTTACGTACGGTGTTGTAATGTTTTGTTAGGAGTTGTAAGGTGTCCTACGTTATACTAACATGATTTTCAAGGCGGTAATGTGGCATACATAGTCGTAAGATATTCTAAATTGTTGTACGATGTTCAAATGACTCGGACGAATTCATTAGGTTTATTATGGAGTTTTGAGTTTACGTACGGTGTTGTAATGTTTTGTTATGAGTTGTAAGGTGTCGTACGTTATACTAACATACTTTTCAAGGCGGTAATGTGGCATACAGAGTCGTAATATATTCTAAATTGTCGTACGATGTTCAAAGGACTCGGATAAATTCATTAGGTTTATTATGGAGTTTTAACTTTACGTACGGTGTTGTAATGTTTTGTTAGGAGTTGTAAGGTGTCCTACGTTATACTAACATGCTTTTCAAAGCGGTAATGTGGCATACAGAGTCGTAAGATATTCTAAATTATTGTACGATGTTCAAATGACTCGGACGAATTCATTAGGTTTAGTATGGAGTTTTAATGTTTCGTACGGTGGTGAAAGTTGTTCTCAAAAGATGTAACGCATCCTACATTATTCTAAATTGCTTTTCCTGTTGCTAATGTTGCATACAAAGTCCTAACAAGTCCTGAGTGGTCGTCTAATGTTTAATGGACTCAGACGAATTCATTAGGTTTACTTTGGAGTTTTAAGTTTACGTACGGTATTGTAATATGTTGTTAGGAGTTGTAAGGTGTCCTACGTTATACTAACATGATTTTCAAGGCGGTAATGTGGCATACATAGTCGTAAGATATTCTAAATTGTTGTACGATGTTCAAATGACTCGGACGAACTCATTAGGTTTATTATGGAGTTTTGAGTTTACATACGGTGTTGTAATGTTTTGTTATGAGTTGTAAGGTGCCGTACGTTATACTAACATACTTTTCAAGGCGGTAATGTGGCATACAGATTCGTAATATATTCTAAATTGTCGTACGATGTTCAAAGGACTCGGATGAATTCATGAGGTTTATTATGGAGTTTTAAGTTTACGTACGGTGTTGTAATGTTTTGTTAGGAGTTGTAAGGTGTCCTACGTTATACTAACATGCTTTTCAAAGCGGTAATGTGGCATACAGAGTCGTAAGATATTATAAATTGTTGTACGATGTTCAAATGACTCGGACGAATTCATTATGTTTATTATGGAGTTTTGAGTTTACGTATGGTGTTGTAATGTTTTGTTATGAGTTGTAAGGTGCCGTACGTTATACTAACATACTTTTCAAGGCGGTAATGTGGCATACAGAGTCGTAATATATTTTAAATTGTCATACGATGTTCAAAGGACTCGGATGAATTCATTAGGTTTATTATGGAGTTTTAAGTTTACGTACGGTGTTGTAATGTTTTGTTAGGAGTTGTAAGGTGTCCTACGTTATACTAACATGATTTTCAAGGCGGTAATGTGGCATACAGAGTCGTAATATATTTTAAATTGTCGTACGATGTTCAAAGGACCTGAATGAACTCATTAGGTTTATTATGGAGTTTTAAGTTTACGTACGGTGTTGTAATGTTTTGTTAGGAGTTGTAAGGTGCCGTACGTTATACTAACATACTTTTCAAGGCGGTAATGTGGCATACAGAGTCGTAATATATTCTAAATTGTTGTACGATGTTCAAAGGACTCGGATGAATTCATTAGGTTTATTATGGAGTTTTAAGTTTACGTACGGTGTTGTAATGTTTTGTTAGGAGTTGTAAGGTGTCCTACGTTATACTAACATGCTTTTCAAAGCGGTAATGTGGCATACAGAGTCGTAAGATATTCTAAATTGTTGTACGATGTTCAAATGACTCTGACGAATTCATTAGGTTTAGTATGGAGTTTTAATGTTTCGTACGGTGGTGAAAGTTGTTCTCAAAAGATGTAACGCATCCTACATTATTCTAAATTGCTTTTCCTGTTGCTAATGTTGCATACAAAGTCGTAACAAGTCCTGAGTGGTCGTCTAATGTTTAATGGACTCAGACGAATTCATTAGGTTTACTTTGGAGTTTTAAGTTTACGTACGGTATTGTAATATGTTGTTAGGAGTTGTAAGGTGTCCTACGTTATACTAACATGATTTTCAAGGCGGTAATGTGGCATACATAGTCGTAAGACTAAATTGTTGTACGATGTTCAAATGACTCGGACGAATTCATTAGGTTTATTATGGAGTTTTGAGTTTACGTACGGTGTTGTAATGTTTTGTTAGGAGTTGTAAGGTGCCGTACGTTATACTAACATACTTTTCAAGGCGGTAATGTGGCATACAGAGTCGTAATATATTCTAAATTGTCGTACGATGTTCAAAGGACCTAAATGAACTCATTAGGTTTATTATGGAGTTTTAAGTTTACGTACGGTGTTGTAATGTTTTGTTAGGAGTTGTAAGGTGCCGTACGTTATACTAACATACTTTTCAAGGCGGTAATGTGGCATACAGAGTCGTAATATATTCTAAATTGCCGTACGATGTTCAAAGGACTCGGATGAATTCATTAGGTTTATTATGGAGTTTTAAGTTTACGTACGGTGTTGTAATGTTTTGTTAGGAGTTGTAAGGTGTCCTACGTTATACTAACATGCTTTTCAAAGCTGTAATGTGGCATACAGAGTCGTAAGATATTCTAAATTGTTGTACGATGTTCAAATGACTCGGACGAATTCATTAGGTTTAGTATGGAGTTTTAATGTTTCGTACGGTGGTGAAAGTTGTTCTCAAAAGATGTAACGCATCCTACATTATTCTAAATTGCTTTTCCTGTTGCTAATGTTGCATACAAAGTCCTAACAAGTCCTGAGTGGTCGTCTAATGTTTAATGGACTCAGACGAATTCATTAGGTTTACTTTGGAGTTTTAAGTTTACGTACGGTATTGTAATATGTTGTTAGGAGTTGTAAGGTGTCCTACGTTATACTAACATGATTTTCAAGGCGGTAATGTGGCATACATAGTCGTAAGATATTCTAAATTGTTGTACGATGTTCAAATGACTCGGACGAACTCATTAGGTTTATTATGGAGTTTTGAGTTTACGTACGGTGTTGTAATGTTTTGTTATGAGTTGTAAGGTGCCGTACGTTATACTAACATACTTTTCAAGGCGGTAATGTGGCATACAGAGTCGTAATATATTCTAAATTGTCGTACGATGTTCAAAGGACTCGGATAAATTCATTAGGTTTATTATGGAGTTTTAACTTTACGTACGGTGTTGTAATGTTTTGTTAGGAGTTGTAAGGTGTCCTACGTTATACTAACATGCTTTTCAAAGCGGTAATGTGGCATACAGAGTCGTAAGATATTCTAAATTATTGTACGATGTTCAAATGACTCGGACGAATTCATTAGGTTTAGTATGGAGTTTTAATGTTTCGTACGGTGGTGAAAGTTGTTCTCAAAAGATGTAACGCATCCTACATTATTCTAAATTGCTTTTCCTGTTGCTAATGTTGCATACAAAGTCCTAACAAGTCCTGAGTGGTCGTCTAATGTTTAATGGACTCAGACGAATTCATTAGGTTTACTTTGGAGTTTTAAGTTTACGTACGGTATTGTAATATGTTGTTAGGAGTTGTAAGGTGTCCTACGTTATACTAACATGATTTTCAAGGCGGTAATGTGGCATACATAGTCGTAAGATATTCTAAATTGTTGTACGATGTTCAAATGACTCGGACGAACTCATTAGGTTTATTATGGAGTTTTGAGTTTACATACGGTGTTGTAATGTTTTGTTATGAGTTGTAAGGTGCCGTACGTTATACTAACATACTTTTCAAGGCGGTAATGTGGCATACAGATTCGTAATATATTCTAAATTGTCGTACGATGTTCAAAGGACTCGGATGAATTCATGAGGTTTATTATGGAGTTTTAAGTTTACGTACGGTGTTGTAATGTTTTGTTAGGAGTTGTAAGGTGTCCTACGTTATACTAACATGCTTTTCAAAGCGGTAATGTGGCATACAGAGTCGTAAGATATTATAAATTGTTGTACGATGTTCAAATGACTCGGACGAATTCATTATGTTTATTATGGAGTTTTGAGTTTACGTATGGTGTTGTAATGTTTTGTTATGAGTTGTAAGGTGCCGTACGTTATACTAACATACTTTTCAAGGCGGTAATGTGGCATACAGAGTCGTAATATATTTTAAATTGTCATACGATGTTCAAAGGACTCGGATGAATTCATTAGGTTTATTATGGAGTTTTAAGTTTACGTACGGTGTTGTAATGTTTTGTTAGGAGTTGTAAGGTGTCCTACGTTATACTAACATGATTTTCAAGGCGGTAATGTGGCATACAGAGTCGTAATATATTTTAAATTGTCGTACGATGTTCAAAGGACCTGAATGAACTCATTAGGTTTATTATGGAGTTTTAAGTTTACGTACGGTGTTGTAATGTTTTGTTAGGAGTTGTAAGGTGCCGTACGTTATACTAACATACTTTTCAAGGCGGTAATGTGGCATACAGAGTCGTAATATATTCTAAATTGTTGTACGATGTTCAAAGGACTCGGATGAATTCATTAGGTTTATTATGGAGTTTTAAGTTTACGTACGGTGTTGTAATGTTTTGTTAGGAGTTGTAAGGTGTCCTACGTTATACTAACATGCTTTTCAAAGCGGTAATGTGGCATACAGAGTCGTAAGATATTCTAAATTGTTGTACGATGTTCAAATGACTCGGACGAATTCATTAGGTTTAGTATGGAGTTTTAATGTTTCGTACGGTGGTGAAAGTTGTTCTCAAAAGATGTAACGCATCCTACATTATTCTAAATTGCTTTTCCTGTTGCTAATGTTGCATACAAAGTCGTAACAAGTCCTGAGTGGTCGTCTAATGTTTAATGGACTCAGACGAATTCATTAGGTTTACTTTGGAGTTTTAAGTTTACGTACGGTATTGTAATATGTTGTTAGGAGTTGTAAGGTGTCCTACGTTATACTAACATGATTTTCAAGGCGGTAATGTGGCATACATAGTCGTAAGACTAAATTGTTGTACGATGTTCAAATGACTCGGACGAATTCATTAGGTTTATTATGGAGGTTTGAGTTTACGTACGGTGTTGTAATGTTTTGTTAGGAGTTGTAAGGTGCCGTACGTTATACTAACATACTTTTCAAGGCGGTAATGTGGCATACAGAGTCGTAATATATTCTAAATTGTCGTACGATGTTCAAAGGACCTGAATGAACTCATTAGGTTTATTATGGAGTTTTAAGTTTACGTACGGTGTTGTAATGTTTTGTTAGGAGTTGTAAGGTGCCGTACGTTATACTAACATACTTTTCAAGGCGGTAATGTGGCATACAGAGTCGTAATATATTCTAAATTGCCGTACGATGTTCAAAGGACTCGGATGAATTCATTAGGTTTATTATGGAGTTTTAAGTTTACGTACGGTGTTGTAATGTTTTGTTAGGAGTTGTAAGGTGTCCTACGTTATACTAACATGCTTTTCAAAGCTGTAATGTGGCATACAGAGTCGTAAGATATTCTAAATTGTTGTACGATGTTCAAATGACTCGGACGAATTCATTAGGTTTAGTATGGAGTTTTAATGTTTCGTACGGTGGTGAAAGTTGTTCTCAAAAGATGTAACGCATCCTACATTATTCTAAATTGCTTTTCCTGTTGCTAATGTTGCATACAAAGTCGTAACAAGTCCTGAGTGGTCGTCTAATGTTTAATGGACTCAGATGAATTCATTAGGTTTACTTTGGAGTTTTAAGTTTACGTACGGTATTGTAATATGTTGTTAGGAGTTGTAAGGTGTCCTACGTTATACTAACATGATTTTCAAGGCGGTAATGTGGCATACATAGTCGTAAGATATTCTAAATTGTTGTACGATGTTCAAATGACTCGGACGAACTCATTAGGTTTATTATGGAGTTTTGAGTTTACATACGGTGTTGTAATGTTTTGTTATGAGTTGTAAGGTGCCGTACGTTATACTAACATACTTTTCAAGGCGGTAATGTGGCATACAGATTCGTAATATATTCTAAATTGTCGTACGATGTTCAAAGGACTCGGATGAATTCATGAGGTTTATTATGGAGTTTTAAGTTTACGTACGGTGTTGTAATGTTTTGTTAGGAGTTGTAAGGTGTCCTACGTTATACTAACATGCTTTTCAAAGCGGTAATGTGGCATACAGAGTCGTAAGATATTATAAATTGTTGTACGATGTTCAAATGACTCGGACGAATTCATTATGTTTATTATGGAGTTTTGAGTTTACGTATGGTGTTGTAATGTTTTGTTATGAGTTGTAAGGTGCCGTACGTTATACTAACATACTTTTCAAGGCGGTAATGTGGCATACAGAGTCGTAATATATTTTAAATTGTCATACGATGTTCAAAGGACTCGGATGAATTCATTAGGTTTATTATGGAGTTTTAAGTTTACGTACGGTGTTGTAATGTTTTGTTAGGAGTTGTAAGGTGTCCTACGTTATACTAACATGATTTTCAAGGCGGTAATGTGGCATACAGAGTCGTAATATATTTTAAATTGTCGTACGATGTTCAAAGGACCTGAATGAACTCATTAGGTTTATTATGGAGTTTTAAGTTTACGTACGGTGTTGTAATGTTTTGTTAGGAGTTGTAAGGTGCCGTACGTTATACTAACATACTTTTCAAGGCGGTAATGTGGCATACAGAGTCGTAATATATTCTAAATTGTTGTACGATGTTCAAAGGACTCGGATGAATTCATTAGGTTTATTATGGAGTTTTAAGTTTACGTACGGTGTTGTAATGTTTTGTTAGGAGTTGTAAGGTGTCCTACGTTATACTAACATGCTTTTCAAAGCGGTAATGTGGCATACAGAGTCGTAAGATATTCTAAATTGTTGTACGATGTTCAAATGACTCGGACGAATTCATTAGGTTTAGTATGGAGTTTTAATGTTTCGTACGGTGGTGAAAGTTGTTCTCAAAAGATGTAACGCATCCTACATTATTCTAAATTGCTTTTCCTGTTGCTAATGTTGCATACAAAGTTGTAACAAGTCCTGAGTGGTCGTCTAATGTTTAATGGACTCAGACGAATTCATTAGGTTTACCTTGGAGTTTTAAGTTTACGTACGGTATTGTAATATGTTGTTAGGAGTTGTAAGGTGTCCTACGTTATACTAACATGATTTTCAAGGCGGTAATGTGGCATACATAGTCGTAAGACTAAATTGTTGTACGATGTTCAAATGACTCGGACGAATTCATTAGGTTTATTATGGAGTTTTGAGTTTACGTACGGTGTTGTAATGTTTTGTTAGGAGTTGTAAGGTGCCGTACGTTATACTAACATACTTTTCAAGGCGGTAATGTGGCATACAGAGTCGTAATATATTCTAAATTGTCGTACGATGTTCAAAGGACCTGAATGAACTCATTAGGTTTATTATGGAGTTTTAAGTTTACGTACGGTGTTGTAATGTTTTGTTAGGAGTTGTAAGGTGCCGTACGTTATACTAACATACTTTTCAAGGCGGTAATGTGGCATACAGAGTCGTAATATATTCTAAATTGCCGTACGATGTTCAAAGGACTCGGATGAATTCATTAGGTTTATTATGGAGTTTTAAGTTTACGTACGGTGTTGTAATGTTTTGTTAGGAGTTGTAAGGTGTCCTACGTTATACTAACATGCTTTTCAAAGCTGTAATGTGGCATACAGAGTCGTAAGATATTCTAAATTGTTGTACGATGTTCAAATGACTCGGACGAATTCATTAGGTTTAATATGGAGTTTTAATGTTTCGTACGGTGGTGAAAGTTGTTCTCAAAAGATGTAACGCATCCTACATTATTCTAAATTGCTTTTCCTGTTGCTAATGTTGCATACAAAGTCGTAACAAGTCCTGAGTGGTCGTCTAATGTTTAATGGACTCAGATGAATTCATTAGGTTTACTTTGGAGTTTTAAGTTTACGTACGGTATTGTAATATGTTGTTAGGAGTTGTAAGGTGTCCTACGTTATACTAACATGATTTTCAAGGGGGTAATGTGGCATACATAGTCGTAAGATATTCTAAATTGTTGTACGATGTTCAAATGACTCGGACGAACTCATTAGGTTTATTATGGAGTTTTGAGTTTACATACGGTGTTGTAATGTTTTGTTATGAGTTGTAAGGTGTCGTACGTTATACTAACATACTTTTCAAGGCGGTAATGTGGCATACAGATTCGTAATATATTCTAAATTGTCGTACGATGTTCAAAGGACTCGGATGAATTCATGAGGTTTATTATGGAGTTTTAAGTTTACGTACGGTGTTGTAATGTTTTGTTAGGAGTTGTAAGGTGTCCTACGTTATACTAACATGCTTTTCAAAGCGGTAATGTGGCATACAGAGTCGTAAGATATTATAAATTGTTGTACGATGTTCAAATGACTCGGACGAATTCATTATGTTTATTATGGAGTTTTGAGTTTACGTACGGTGTTGTAATGTTTTGTTATGAGTTGTAAGGTGCCGTACGTTATACTAACATACTTTTCAAGGCGGTAATGTGGCATACAGAGTCGTAATATATTTTAAATTGTCATACGATGTTCAAAGGACTCGGATGAATTCATTAGGTTTATTATGGAGTTTTAAGTTTACGTACGGTGTTGTAATGTTTTGTTAGGAGTTGTAAGGTGTCCTACGTTATACTAACATGATTTTCAAGGCGGTAATGTGGCATACAGAGTCGTAATATATTTTAAATTGTCGTACGATGTTCAAATGACTCGGACGAATTCATTAGGTTTATTATGGAGTTTTGAGTTTACGTACGGTGTTGTAATGTTTTGTTAGGAGTTGTAAGGTGCCGTACGTTATACTAACATACTTTTCAAGGCGGTAATGTGGCATACAGAGTCGTAATATATTCTAAATTGTTGTACGATGTTCAAAGGACTCGGATGAATTCATTAGGTTTATTATGGAGTTTTAAGTTTACGTACGGTGTTGTAATGTTTTGTTAGGAGTTGTAAGGTGTCCTACGTTATACTAACATGCTTTTCAAAGCGGTAATGTGGCATACAGAGTCGTAAGATATTCTAAATTGTTGTACGATGTTCAAATGACTCGGACGAATTCATTAGGTTTAGTATGGAGTTTTAATGTTTCGTACGGTGGTGAAAGTTGTTCTCAAAAGATGTAACGCATCCTACATTATTCTAAATTGCTTTTCCTGTTGCTAATGTTGCATACAAAGTCGTAACAAGTCCTGAGTGGTCGTCTAATGTTTAATGGACTCAGACGAATTCATTAGGTTTACCTTGGAGTTTTAAGTTTACGTACGGTATTGTAATATGTTGTTAGGAGTTGTAAGGTGTCCTACGTTATACTAACATGATTTTCAAGGCGGTAATGTGGCATACATAGTCGTAAGACTAAATTGTTGTACGATGTTCAAATGACTCGGACGAATTCATTAGGTTTATTATGGAGTTTTGAGTTTACGTACGGTGTTGTAATGTTTTGTTAGGAGTTGTAAGGTGCCGTACGTTATACTAACATACTTTTCAAGGCGGTAATGTGGCATACAGAGTCATAATATATTCTAAATTGTCGTACGATGTTCAAAGGACCTGAATGAACTCATTAGGTTTATTATGGAGTTTTAAGTTTACGTACGGTGTTGTAATGTTTTGTTAGGAGTTGTAAGGTGCCGTACGTTATACTAACATACTTTTCAAGGCGGTAATGTGGCATACAGAGTCGTAATATATTCTAAATTGCCGTACGATGTTCAAAGGACTCGGATGAATTCATTAGGTTTATTATGGAGTTTTAAGTTTACGTACGGTGTTGTAATGTTTTGTTAGGAGTTGTAAGGTGTCCTACGTTATACTAACATGCTTTTCAAAGCTGTAATGTGGCATACAGAGTCGTAAGATATTCTAAATTGTTGTACGATGTTCAAATGACTCGGACGAATTCATTAGGTTTAATATGGAGTTTTAATGTTTCGTACGGTGGTGAAAGTTGTTCTCAAAAGATGTAACGCATCCTACATTATTCTAAATTGCTTTTCCTGTTGCTAATGTTGCATACAAAGTCGTAACAAGTCCTGAGTGGTCGTCTAATGTTTAATGGACTCAGATGAATTCATTAGGTTTACTTTGGAGTTTTAAGTTTACGTACGGTATTGTAATATGTTGTTAGGAGTTGTAAGGTGTCCTACGTTATACTAACATGATTTTCAAGGCGGTAATGTGGCATACATAGTCGTAAGATATTCTAAATTGTTGTACGATGTTCAAATGACTCGGACGAACTCATTAGGTTTATTATGGAGTTTTGAGTTTACATACGGTGTTGTAATGTTTTGTTATGAGTTGTAAGGTGTCGTACGTTATACTAACATACTTTTCAAGGCGGTAATGTGGCATACAGATTCGTAATATATTCTAAATTGTCGTACGATGTTCAAAGGACTCGGATGAATTCATGAGGTTTATTATGGAGTTTTAAGTTTACGTACGGTGTTGTAATGTTTTGTTAGGAGTTGTAAGGTGTCCTACGTTATACTAACATGCTTTTCAAAGCGGTAATGTGGCATACAGAGTCGTAAGATATTATAAATTGTTGTACGATGTTCAAATGACTCGGACGAATTCATTATGTTTATTATGGAGTTTTGAGTTTACGTACGGTGTTGTAATGTTTTGTTATGAGTTGTAAGGTGCCGTACGTTATACTAACATACTTTTCAAGGCGGTAATGTGGCATACAGAGTCGTAATATATTCTAAATTGTCATACGATGTTCAAAGGACTCGGATGAATTCATTAGGTTTATTATGGAGTTTTAAGTTTACGTACGGTGTTGTAATGTTTTGTTAGGAGTTGTAAGGTGTCCTACGTTATACTAACATGATTTTCAAGGCGGTAATGTGGCATACATAGTCGTAAGATATTCTAAATTGTTGTACGATGTTCAAATGACTCGGACGAATTCATTAGGTTTATTATGGAGTTTTGAGTTTACGTACGGTGTTGTAATGTTTTGTTATGAGTTGTAAGGTGCCGTACGTTATACTAACATACTTTTCAAGGCGGTAATGTGGCATACAGAGTCGTAATATATTCTAAATTGTCGTACGATGTTCAAAGGACTCGGATAAATTCATTAGGTTTATTATGGAGTTTTAACTTTACGTACGGTGTTGTAATGTTTTGTTAGGAGTTGTAAGGTGTCCTACGTTATACTAACATGCTTTTCAAAGCGGTAATGTGGCATACAGAGTCGTAAGATATTCTAAATTATTGTACGATGTTCAAATGACTCGGACGAATTCATTAGGTTTAGTATGGAGTTTTAATGTTTCGTACGGTGGTGAAAGTTGTTCTCAAAAGATGTAACGCATCCTACATTATTCTAAATTGCTTTTCCTGTTGCTAATGTTGCATACAAAGTCGTAACAAGTCCTGAGTGGTCGTCTAATGTTTAATGGACTCAGACGAATTCATTAGGTTTACTTTGGAGTTTTAAGTTTACGTACGGTATTGTAATATGTTGTTAGGAGTTGTAAGGTGTCCTACGTTATACTAACATGATTTTCAAGGCGGTAATGTGGCATACATAGTCGTAAGATATTCTAAATTGTTGTACGATGTTCAAATGACTCGGACGAACTCATTAGGTTTATTATGGAGTTTTGAGTTTACATACGGTGTTGTAATGTTTTGTTATGAGTTGTAAGGTGTCGTACGTTATACTAACATACTTTTCAAGGCGGTAATGTGGCATACAGATTCGTAATATATTCTAAATTGTCGTACGATGTTCAAAGGACTCGGATGAATTCATGAGGTTTATTATGGAGTTTTAAGTTTACGTACGGTGTTGTAATGTTTTGTTAGGAGTTGTAAGGTGTCCTACGTTATACTAACATGCTTTTCAAAGCGGTAATGTGGCATACAGAGTCGTAAGATATTATAAATTGTTGTACGATGTTCAAATGACTCGGACGAATTCATTATGTTTATTATGGAGTTTTGAGTTTACGTATGGTGTTGTAATGTTTTGTTATGAGTTGTAAGGTGCCGTACGTTATACTAACATACTTTTCAAGGCGGTAATGTGGCATACAGAGTCGTAATATATTTTAAATTGTCATACGATGTTCAAAGGACTCGGATGAATTCCTTAGGTTTATTATGGAGTTTTAAGTTTACGTACGGTGTTGTAATGTTTTGTTAGGAGTTGTAAGGTGTCCTACGTTATACTAACATGATTTTCAAGGCGGTAATGTGGCATACATAGTCGTAAGATATTCTAAATTGTTGTACGATGTTCAAATGACTCGGACGAATTCATTAGGTTTATTATGGAGTTTTGAGTTTACATACGGTGTTGTAATGTTTTGTTATGAGTTGTAAGGTGCCGTACGTTATACTAACATACTTTTCAAGGCGGTAATGTGGCATACAGATTCGTAATATATTCTAAATTGTCGTACGATGTTTAAAGGACTCGGATGAATTCATGAGGTTTATTATGGAGTTTTAAGTTTACGTACGGTGTTGTAATGTTTTGTTAGGAGTTGTAAGGTGTCCTACGTTATACTAACATGCTTTTCAAAGCGGTAATGTGGCATACAGAGTCGTAAGATATTATAAATTGTTGTACGATGTTCAAATGACTCGGACGAATTCATTATGTTTATTATGGAGTTTTGAGTTTACGTATGGTGTTGTAATGTTTTGTTATGAGTTGTAAGGTGCCGTACGTTATACTAACATACTTTTCAAGGCGGTAATGTGGCATACAGAGTCGTAATATATTTTAAATTGTCATACGATGTTCAAAGGACTCGGATGAATTCATTAGGTTTATTATGGAGTTTTAAGTTTACGTACGGTGTTGTAATGTTTTGTTAGGACTTGTAAGGTGTCCTACGTTATACTAACATGATTTTCAAGGCGGTAATGTGGCATACATAGTCGCAAGATATTCTAAATTGTTGTACGATGTTCAAATGACTCGGACGAATTCATTAGGTTTATTATGGAGTTTTGAGTTTACGTACGGTGTTGTAATGTTTTGTTATGAGTTGTAAGGTTCCGTACGTTATACTAACATACTTTTCAAGGCGGTAATGTGGAATACAGAGTCGTAATATATTCTAAATTGTCGTACGATGTTAAAAGGACTCGGATAAATTCATTAGGTTTATTATGGAGTTTTAAGTTTACGTACGGTGTTGTAATGTTTTGTTAGGAGTTGTAAGGTGTCCTACGTTATACTAACATGCTTTTCAAAGCGGTAATGTGGCATACAGAGTCGTAAGATATTCTAAATTGTTGTACGATGTTCAAATGACTCGGACGAATTCATTATGTTTATTATGGAGTTTTGAGTTTACGTACGGTGTTGTAATGTTTTGTTAAGAGTTGTAAGGTGCCGTACGTTATACTAACATACTTTTCAAGGCGGTAATGTGGCATACAGAGTCGTAATATATTCTAAATTGTCGTACGATGTTAAAAGGACTCGGATAAATTCATTAGGTTTATTATGGAGTTTTAAGTTTACGTACGGTGTTGTAATGTTTTGTTAGGAGTTGTAAGGTGTCCTACGTTATACTAACATGCTTTTCAAAGCGGTAATGTGGCATACAGAGTCGTAAGATATTCTAAATTGTTGTACGATGTTCAAATGACTCGGACGAATTCATTATGTTTATTATGGAGTTTTGAGTTTACGTACGGTGTTGTAATGTTTTGTTATGAGTTGTAAGGTGCCGTACGTTATACTAACATACTTTTCAAGGCGGTAATGTGGCATACAGAGTCGTAATATATTCTAAATTGTCGTACGATGTTCAAAGGACTCGGATAAATTCATTAGGTTTATTATGGAGTTTTAACTTTACATACGGTGTTGTAATGTTTTGTTAGGAGTTGTAAGGTGTCCTACGTTATACTAACATGCTTTTCAAAGCGGTAATGTGGCATACAGAGTCGTAAGATATTCTAAATTGTTGTACGATGTTCAAATGACTCGGACGAATTCATTATGTTTATTATGGAGTTTTGAGTTTACGTACGGTGTTGTAATGTTTTGTTATGAGTTGTAAGGTGCCGTACGTTATACTAACATACTTTTCAAGGCGGTAATGTGGCATACAGAGTCGTAATATATTCTAAATTGTCGTACGATGTTAAAAGGACTCGGATAAATTCATTAGGTTTATTATGGAGTTTTAAGTTTACGTACGGTGTTGTAATGTTTTGTTAGGAGTTGTAAGGTGTCCTACGTTATACTAACATGCTTTTCAAAGCGGTAATGTGGCATACAGAGTCGTAAGATATTCTAAATTGTTGTACGATGTTCAAATGACTCGGACGAATTCATTATGTTTATTATGGAGTTTTGAGTTTACGTATGGTGTTGTAATGTTTTGTTATGAGTTGTAAGGTGCCGTACGTTATACTAACATACTTTTCAAGGCGGTAATGTGGCATACAGAGTCGTAATATATTTTAAATTGTCATACGATGTTCAAAGGACTCGGATGAATTCCTTAGGTTTATTATGGAGTTTTAAGTTTACGTACGGTGTTGTAATGTTTTGTTAGGAGTTGTAAGGTGTCCTACGTTATACTAACATGATTTTCAAGGCGGTAATGTGGCATACATAGTCGTAAGATATTCTAAATTGTTGTACGATGTTCAAATGACTCGGACGAATTCATTAGGTTTATTATGGAGTTTTGAGTTTACATACGGTGTTGTAATGTTTTGTTATGAGTTGTAAGGTGCCGTACGTTATACTAACATACTTTTCAAGGCGGTAATGTGGCATACAGATTCGTAATATATTCTAAATTGTCGTACGATGTTCAAAGGACTCGGATGAATTCATGAGGTTTATTATGGAGTTTTAAGTTTACGTACGGTGTTGTAATGTTTTGTTAGGAGTTGTAAGGTGTCCTACGTTATACTAACATGCTTTTCAAAGCGGTAATGTGGCATACAGAGTCGTAAGATATTATAAATTGTTGTACGATGTTCAAATGACTCGGACGAATTCATTATGTTTATTATGGAGTTTTGAGTTTACGTATGGTGTTGTAATGTTTTGTTATGAGTTGTAAGGTGCCGTACGTTATACTAACATACTTTTCAAGGCGGTAATGTGGCATACAGAGTCGTAATATATTTTAAATTGTCATACGATGTTCAAAGGACTCGGATGAATTCATTAGGTTTATTATGGAGTTTTAAGTTTACGTACGGTGTTGTAATGTTTTGTTAGGACTTGTAAGGTGTCCTACGTTATACTAACATGATTTTCAAGGCGGTAATGTGGCATACATAGTCGTAAGATATTCTAAATTGTTGTACGATGTTCAAATGACTCGGACGAATTCATTAGGTTTATTATGGAGTTTTGAGTTTACGTACGGTGTTGTAATGTTTTGTTATGAGTTGTAAGGTGCCGTACGTTATACTAACATACTTTTCAAGGCGGTAATGTGGCATACAGATTCGTAATATATTCTAAATTGTCGTACGATGTTCAAAGGACTCGGATGAATTCATGAGGTTTATTATGGAGTTTTAAGTTTACGTACGGTGTTGTAATGTTTTGTTAGGAGTTGTAAGGTGTCCTACGTTATACTAACATGCTTTTCAAAGCGGTAATGTGGCATACAGAGTCGTAAGATATTATAAATTGTTGTACGATGTTCAAATGACTCGGACGAATTCATTATGTTTATTATGGAGTTTTGAGTTTACGTATGGTGTTGTAATGTTTTGTTATGAGTTGTAAGGTGCCGTACGTTATACTAACATACTTTTCAAGGCGGTAATGTGGCATACAGAGTCGTAATATATTTTAAATTGTCATACGATGTTCAAAGGACTCGGATGAATTCATTAGGTTTATTATGGAGTTTTAAGTTTACGTACGGTGTTGTAATGTTTTGTTAGGACTTGTAAGGTGTCCTACGTTATACTAACATGATTTTCAAGGCGGTAATGTGGCATACATAGTCGTAAGATATTCTAAATTGTTGTACGATGTTCAAATGACTCGGACGAATTCATTAGGTTTATTATGGAGTTTTGAGTTTACGTACGGTGTTGTAATGTTTTGTTATGAGTTGTAAGGTGCCGTACGTTATACTAACATACTTTTCAAGGCGGTAATGTGGCATACAGATTCGTAATATATTCTAAATTGTCGTACGATGTTCAAAGGACTCGGATGAATTCATGAGGTTTATTATGGAGTTTTAAGTTTACGTACGGTGTTGTAATGTTTTGTTAGGAGTTGTAAGGTGTCCTACGTTATACTAACATGCTTTTCAAAGCGGTAATGTGGCATACAGAGTCGTAAGATATTATAAATTGTTGTACGATGTTCAAATGACTCGGACGAATTCATTATGTTTATTATGGAGTTTTGAGTTTACGTATGGTGTTGTAATGTTTTGTTATGAGTTGTAAGGTGCCGTACGTTATACTAACATACTTTTCAAGGCGGTAATGTGGCATACAGAGTCGTAATATATTTTAAATTGTCATACGATGTTCAAAGGACTCGGATGAATTCATTAGGTTTATTATGGAGTTTTAAGTTTACGTACGGTGTTGTAATGTTTTGTTAGGACTTGTAAGGTGTCCTACGTTATACTAACATGATTTTCAAGGCGGTAATGTGGCATACATAGTCGTAAGATATTCTAAATTGTTGTACGATGTTCAAATGACTCGGACGAATTCATTAGGTTTATTATGGAGTTTTGAGTTTACGTACGGTGTTGTAATGTTTTGTTATGAGTTGTAAGGTTCCGTACGTTATACTAACATACTTTTCAAGGCGGTAATGTGGAATACAGAGTCGTAATATATTCTAAATTGTCGTACGATGTTAAAAGGACTCGGATAAATTCATTAGGTTTATTATGGAGTTTTAAGTTTACGTACGGTGTTGTAATGTTTTGTTAGGAGTTGTAAGGTGTCCTACGTTATACTAACATGCTTTTCAAAGCGGTAATGTGGCATACAGAGTCGTAAGATATTCTAAATTGTTGTACGATGTTCAAATGACTCGGACGAATTCATTATGTTTATTATGGAGTTTTGAGTTTACGTACGGTGTTGTAATGTTTTGTTAAGAGTTGTAAGGTGCCGTACGTTATACTAACATACTTTTCAAGGCGGTAATGTGGCATACAGAGTCGTAATATATTCTAAATTGTCGTACGATGTTAAAAGGACTCGGATAAATTCATTAGGTTTATTATGGAGTTTTAAGTTTACGTACGGTGTTGTAATGTTTTGTTAGGAGTTGTAAGGTGTCCTACGTTATACTAACATGCTTTTCAAAGCGGTAATGTGGCATACAGAGTCGTAAGATATTCTAAATTGTTGTACGATGTTCAAATGACTCGGACGAATTCATTATGTTTATTATGGAGTTTTGAGTTTACGTACGGTGTTGTAATGTTTTGTTATGAGTTGTAAGGTGCCGTACGTTATACTAACATACTTTTCAAGGCGGTAATGTGGCATACAGAGTCGTAATATATTCTAAATTGTCGTACGATGTTCAAAGGACTCGGATAAATTCATTAGGTTTATTATGGAGTTTTAACTTTACATACGGTGTTGTAATGTTTTGTTAGGAGTTGTAAGGTGTCCTACGTTATACTAACATGCTTTTCAAAGCGGTAATGTGGCATACAGAGTCGTAAGATATTCTAAATTATTGTACGATGTTCAAATGACTCGGACGAATTCATTAGGTTTAGTATGGAGTTTTAATGTTTCGTACGGTGGTGAAAGTTGTTCTCAAAAGATGTAACGCATCCTACATTATTCTAAATTGCTTTTCCTGTTGCTAATGTTGCATACAAAGTCCTAACAAGTCCTGAGTGGTCGTCTAATGTTTAATGGACTCAGATGAATTCATTAGGTTTACTTTGGAGTTTTAAGTTTACGTACGGTATTGTAATATGTTGTTAGGAGTTGTAAGGTGTCCTACGTTATACTAACATGATTTTCAAGGCGGTAATGTGGCATACATAGTCGTAAGACTAAATTGTTGTACGATGTTCAAATGACTCGGACGAATTCATTAGGTTTATTATGGAGTTTTGAGTTTACGTACGGTGTTGTAATGTTTTGTTAGGAGTTGTAAGGTGCCGTACGTTATACTAACATACTTTTCAAGGCGGTAATGTGGCATACAGAGTCGTAATATATTCTAAATTGTCGTACGATGTTCAAAGGACCTGAATGAACTCATTAGGTTTATTATGGAGTTTTGAGTTTACGTACGGTGTTGTAATGTTTTGTTAGGAGTTGTAAGGTGCCGTACGTTATACTAACATACTTTTCAAGGCGGTAATGTGGCATACAGAGTCGTAATATATTCTAAATTGTCGTACGATGTTCAAAGGACTCGGATAAATTCATTAGGTTTATTATGGAGTTTTAACTTTACGTACGGTGTTGTAATGTTTTGTTAGGAGTTGTAAGGTGTCCTACGTTATACTAACATGCTTTTCAAAGCGGTAATGTGGCATACAGAGTCGTAAGATATTCTAAATTATTGTACGATGTTCAAATGACTCGGACGAATTCATTAGGTTTAGTATGGAGTTTTAATGTTTCGTACGGTGGTGAAAGTTGTTCTCAAAAGATGTAACGCATCCTACATTATTCTAAATTGCTTTTCCTGTTGCTAATGTTGCATACAAAGTCGTAACAAGTCCTGAGTGGTCGTCTAATGTTTAATGGACTCAGACGAATTCATGAGGTTTACTTTGGAGTTTTAAGTTTACGTACGGTATTGTAATATGTTGTTAGGAGTTGTAAGGTGTCCTACGTTATACTAACATGATTTTCAAGGCGGTAATGTGGCATACATAGTCGTAAGATATTCTAAATTGTTGTACGATGTTCAAATGACTCGGACGAACTCATTAGGTTTATTATGGAGTTTTGAGTTTACATACGGTGTTGTAATGTTTTGTTATGAGTTGTAAGGTGTCGTACGTTATACTAACATACTTTTCAAGGCGGTAATGTGGCATACAGATTCGTAATATATTCTAAATTGTCGTACGATGTTCAAAGGACTCGGATGAATTCATGAGGTTTATTATGGAGTTTTAAGTTTACGTACGGTGTTGTAATGTTTTGTTAGGAGTTGTAAGGTGTCCTACGTTATACTAACATGCTTTTCAAAGCGGTAATGTGGCATACAGAGTCGTAAGATATTATAAATTGTTGTACGATGTTCAAATGACTCGGACGAATTCATTATGTTTATTATGGAGTTTTGAGTTTACGTATGGTGTTGTAATGTTTTGTTATGAGTTGTAAGGTGCCGTACGTTATACTAACATACTTTTCAAGGCGGTAATGTGGCATACAGAGTCGTAATATATTTTAAATTGTCATACGATGTTCAAAGGACTCGGATGAATTCCTTAGGTTTATTATGGAGTTTTAAGTTTACGTACGGTGTTGTAATGTTTTGTTAGGAGTTGTAAGGTGTCCTACGTTATACTAACATGATTTTCAAGGCGGTAATGTGGCATACATAGTCGTAAGATATTCTAAATTGTTGTACGATGTTCAAATGACTCGGACGAACTCATTAGGTTTATTATGGAGTTTTGAGTTTACATACGGTGTTGTAATGTTTTGTTATGAGTTGTAAGGTGTCGTACGTTATACTAACATACTTTTCAAGGCGGTAATGTGGCATACAGATTCGTAATATATTCTAAATTGTCGTACGATGTTCAAAGGACTCGGATGAATTCATGAGGTTTATTATGGAGTTTTAAGTTTACGTACGGTGTTGTAATGTTTTGTTAGGAGTTGTAAGGTGTCCTACGTTATACTAACATGCTTTTCAAAGCGGTAATGTGGCATACAGAGTCGTAAGATATTATAAATTGTTGTACGATGTTCAAATGACTCGGACGAATTCATTATGTTTATTATGGAGTTTTGAGTTTACGTATGGTGTTGTAATGTTTTGTTATGAGTTGTAAGGTGCCGTACGTTATACTAACATACTTTTCAAGGCGGTAATGTGGCATACAGAGTCGTAATATATTTTAAATTGTCATACGATGTTCAAAGGACTCGGATGAATTCCTTAGGTTTATTATGGAGTTTTAAGTTTACGTACGGTGTTGTAATGTTTTGTTAGGAGTTGTAAGGTGTCCTACGTTATACTAACATGATTTTCAAGGCGGTAATGTGGCATACATAGTCGTAAGATATTCTAAATTGTTGTACGATGTTCAAATGACTCGGACGAATTCATTAGGTTTATTATGGAGTTTTGAGTTTACATACGGTGTTGTAATGTTTTGTTATGAGTTGTAAGGTGCCGTACGTTATACTAACATACTTTTCAAGGCGGTAATGTGGCATACAGATTCGTAATATATTCTAAATTGTCGTACGATGTTCAAAGGACTCGGATGAATTCATGAGGTTTATTATGGAGTTTTAAGTTTACGTACGGTGTTGTAATGTTTTGTTAGGAGTTGTAAGGTGTCCTACGTTATACTAACATGCTTTTCAAAGCGGTAATGTGGCATACAGAGTCGTAAGATATTATAAATTGTTGTACGATGTTCAAATGACTCGGACGAATTCATTATGTTTATTATGGAGTTTTGAGTTTACGTATGGTGTTGTAATGTTTTGTTATGAGTTGTAAGGTGCCGTACGTTATACTAACATACTTTTCAAGGCGGTAATGTGGCATACAGAGTCGTAATATATTTTAAATTGTCATACGATGTTCAAAGGACTCGGATGAATTCATTAGGTTTATTATGGAGTTTTAAGTTTACGTACGGTGTTGTAATGTTTTGTTAGGACTTGTAAGGTGTCCTACGTTATACTAACATGATTTTCAAGGCGGTAATGTGGCATACATAGTCGTAAGATATTCTAAATTGTTGTACGATGTTCAAATGACTCGGACGAATTCATTAGGTTTATTATGGAGTTTTGAGTTTACGTACGGTGTTGTAATGTTTTGTTATGAGTTGTAAGGTTCCGTACGTTATACTAACATACTTTTCAAGGCGGTAATGTGGAATACAGAGTCGTAATATATTCTAAATTGTCGTACGATGTTAAAAGGACTCGGATAAATTCATTAGGTTTATTATGGAGTTTTAAGTTTACGTACGGTGTTGTAATGTTTTGTTAGGAGTTGTAAGGTGTCCTACGTTATACTAACATGCTTTTCAAAGCGGTAATGTGGCATACAGAGTCGTAAGATATTCTAAATTGTTGTACGATGTTCAAATGACTCGGACGAATTCATTATGTTTATTATGGAGTTTTGAGTTTACGTACGGTGTTGTAATGTTTTGTTAAGAGTTGTAAGGTGCCGTACGTTATACTAACATACTTTTCAAGGCGGTAATGTGGCATACAGAGTCGTAATATATTCTAAATTGTCGTACGATGTTAAAAGGACTCGGATAAATTCATTAGGTTTATTATGGAGTTTTAAGTTTACGTACGGTGTTGTAATGTTTTGTTAGGAGTTGTAAGGTGTCCTACGTTATACTAACATGCTTTTCAAAGCGGTAATGTGGCATACAGAGTCGTAAGATATTCTAAATTGTTGTACGATGTTCAAATGACTCGGACGAATTCATTATGTTTATTATGGAGTTTTGAGTTTACGTACGGTGTTGTAATGTTTTGTTATGAGTTGTAAGGTGCCGTACGTTATACTAACATACTTTTCAAGGCGGTAATGTGGCATACAGAGTCGTAATATATTCTAAATTGTCGTACGATGTTCAAAGGACTCGGATAAATTCATTAGGTTTATTATGGAGTTTTAACTTTACATACGGTGTTGTAATGTTTTGTTAGGAGTTGTAAGGTGTCCTACGTTATACTAACATGCTTTTCAAAGCGGTAATGTGGCATACAGAGTCGTAAGATATTCTAAATTATTGTACGATGTTCAAATGACTCGGACGAATTCATTAGGTTTAGTATGGAGTTTTAATGTTTCGTACGGTGGTGAAAGTTGTTCTCAAAAGATGTAACGCATCCTACATTATTCTAAATTGCTTTTCCTGTTGCTAATGTTGCATACAAAGTCCTAACAAGTCCTGAGTGGTCGTCTAATGTTTAATGGACTCAGATGAATTCATTAGGTTTACTTTGGAGTTTTAAGTTTACGTACGGTATTGTAATATGTTGTTAGGAGTTGTAAGGTGTCCTACGTTATACTAACATGATTTTCAAGGCGGTAATGTGGCATACATAGTCGTAAGACTAAATTGTTGTACGATGTTCAAATGACTCGGACGAATTCATTAGGTTTATTATGGAGTTTTGAGTTTACGTACGGTGTTGTAATGTTTTGTTAGGAGTTGTAAGGTGCCGTACGTTATACTAACATACTTTTCAAGGCGGTAATGTGGCATACAGAGTCGTAATATATTCTAAATTGTCGTACGATGTTCAAAGGACCTGAATGAACTCATTAGGTTTATTATGGAGTTTTAAGTTTACGTACGGTGTTGTAATGTTTTGTTAGGAGTTGTAAGGTGCCGTACGTTATACTAACATACTTTTCAAGGCGGTAATGTGGCATACAGAGTCGTAATATATTCTAAATTGCCGTACGATGTTCAAAGGACTCGGATGAATTCATTAGGTTTATTATGGAGTTTTAAGTTTACGTACGGTGTTGTAATGTTTTGTTAGGAGTTGTAAGGTGTCCTACGTTATACTAACATGCTTTTCAAAGCTGTAATGTGGCATACAGAGTCGTAAGATATTCTAAATTGTTGTACGATGTTCAAATGACTCGGACGAATTCATTAGGTTTAATATGGAGTTTTAATGTTTCGTACGGTGGTGAAAGTTGTTCTCAAAAGATGTAACGCATCCTACATTATTCTAAATTGCTTTTCCTGTTGCTAATGTTGCATACAAAGTCGTAACAAGTCCTGAGTGGTCGTCTAATGTTTAATGGACTCAGATGAATTCATTAGGTTTACTTTGGAGTTTTAAGTTTACGTACGGTATTGTAATATGTTGTTAGGAGTTGTAAGGTGTCCTACGTTATACTAACATGATTTTCAAGGGGGTAATGTGGCATACATAGTCGTAAGATATTCTAAATTGTTGTACGATGTTCAAATGACTCGGACGAACTCATTAGGTTTATTATGGAGTTTTGAGTTTACATACGGTGTTGTAATGTTTTGTTATGAGTTGTAAGGTGTCGTACGTTATACTAACATACTTTTCAAGGCGGTAATGTGGCATACAGATTCGTAATATATTCTAAATTGTCGTACGATGTTCAAAGGACTCGGATGAATTCATGAGGTTTATTATGGAGTTTTAAGTTTACGTACGGTGTTGTAATGTTTTGTTAGGAGTTGTAAGGTGTCCTACGTTTTACTAACATGCTTTTCAAAGCGGTAATGTGGCATACAGAGTCGTAAGATATTATAAATTGTTGTACGATGTTCAAATGACTCGGACGAATTCATTATGTTTATTATGGAGTTTTGAGTTTACGTACGGTGTTGTAATGTTTTGTTATGAGTTGTAAGGTGCCGTACGTTATACTAACATACTTTTCAAGGCGGTAATGTGGCATACAGAGTCGTAATATATTTTAAATTGTCATACGATGTTCAAAGGACTCGGATGAATTCATTAGGTTTATTATGGAGTTTTAAGTTTACGTACGGTGTTGTAATGTTTTGTTAGGAGTTGTAAGGTGTCCTACGTTATACTAACATGATTTTCAAGGCGGTAATGTGGCATACAGAGTCGTAATATATTTTAAATTGTCGTACGATGTTCAAATGACTCGGACGAATTCATTAGGTTTATTATGGAGTTTTGAGTTTACGTACGGTGTTGTAATGTTTTGTTAGGAGTTGTAAGGTGCCGTACGTTATACTAACATACTTTTCAAGGCGGTAATGTGGCATACAGAGTCGTAATATATTCTAAATTGTTGTACGATGTTCAAAGGACTCGGATGAATTCATTAGGTTTATTATGGAGTTTTAAGTTTACGTACGGTGTTGTAATGTTTTGTTAGGAGTTGTAAGGTGTCCTACGTTATACTAACATGCTTTTCAAAGCGGTAATGTGGCATACAGAGTCGTAAGATATTCTAAATTGTTGTACGATGTTCAAATGACTCGGACGAATTCATTAGGTTTAGTATGGAGTTTTAATGTTTCGTACGGTGGTGAAAGTTGTTCTCAAAAGATGTAACGCATCCTACATTATTCTAAATTGCTTTTCCTGTTGCTAATGTTGCATACAAAGTCGTAACAAGTCCTGAGTGGTCGTCTAATGTTTAATGGACTCAGACGAATTCATTAGGTTTACCTTGGAGTTTTAAGTTTACGTACGGTATTGTAATATGTTGTTAGGAGTTGTAAGGTGTCCTACGTTATACTAACATGATTTTCAAGGCGGTAATGTGGCATACATAGTCGTAAGACTAAATTGTTGTACGATGTTCAAATGACTCGGACGAATTCATTAGGTTTATTATGGAGTTTTGAGTTTACGTACGGTGTTGTAATGTTTTGTTAGGAGTTGTAAGGTGCCGTACGTTATACTAACATACTTTTCAAGGCGGTAATGTGGCATACAGAGTCGTAATATATTCTAAATTTTCGTACGATGTTCAAAGGACCTGAATGAACTCATTAGGTTTATTATGGAGTTTTAAGTTTACGTACGGTGTTGTAATGTTTTGTTAGGAGTTGTAAGGTGCCGTACGTTATACTAACATACTTTTCAAGGCGGTAATGTGGCATACAGAGTCGTAATATATTCTAAATTGCCGTACGATGTTCAAAGGACTCGGATGAATTCATTAGGTTTATTATGGAGTTTTAAGTTTACGTACGGTGTTGTAATGTTTTGTTAGGAGTTGTAAGGTGTCCTACGTTATACTAACATGCTTTTCAAAGCTGTAATGTGGCATACAGAGTCGTAAGATATTCTAAATTGTTGTACGATGTTCAAATGACTCGGACGAATTCATTAGGTTTAATATGGAGTTTTAATGTTTCGTACGGTGGTGAAAGTTGTTCTCAAAAGATGTAACGCATCCTACATTATTCTAAATTGCTTTTCCTGTTGCTAATGTTGCATACAAAGTCGTAACAAGTCCTGAGTGGTCGTCTAATGTTTAATGGACTCAGATGAATTCATTAGGTTTACTTTGGAGTTTTAAGTTTACGTACGGTATTGTAATATGTTGTTAGGAGTTGTAAGGTGTCCTACGTTATACTAACATGATTTTCAAGGCGGTAATGTGGCATACATAGTCGTAAGATATTCTAAATTGTTGTACGATGTTCAAATGACTCGGACGAACTCATTAGGTTTATTATGGAGTTTTGAGTTTACATACGGTGTTGTAATGTTTTGTTATGAGTTGTAAGGTGTCGTACGTTATACTAACATACTTTTCAAGGCGGTAATGTGGCATACAGATTCGTAATATATTCTAAATTGTCGTACGATGTTCAAAGGACTCGGATGAATTCATGAGGTTTATTATGGAGTTTTAAGTTTACGTACGGTGTTGTAATGTTTTGTTAGGAGTTGTAAGGTGTCCTACGTTATACTAACATGCTTTTCAAAGCGGTAATGTGGCATACAGAGTCGTAAGATATTATAAATTGTTGTACGATGTTCAAATGACTCGGACGAATTCATTATGTTTATTATGGAGTTTTGAGTTTACGTACGGTGTTGTAATGTTTTGTTATGAGTTGTAAGGTGCCGTACGTTATACTAACATACTTTTCAAGGCGGTAATGTGGCATACAGAGTCGTAATATATTCTAAATTGTCATACGATGTTCAAAGGACTCGGATGAATTCATTAGGTTTATTATGGAGTTTTAAGTTTACGTACGGTGTTGTAATGTTTTGTTAGGAGTTGTAAGGTGTCCTACGTTATACTAACATGATTTTCAAGGCGGTAATGTGGCATACATAGTCGTAAGATATTCTAAATTGTTGTACGATGTTCAAATGACTCGGACGAATTCATTAGGTTTATTATGGAGTTTTGAGTTTACGTACGGTGTTGTAATGTTTTGTTATGAGTTGTAAGGTGCCGTACGTTATACTAACATACTTTTCAAGGCGGTAATGTGGCATACAGAGTCGTAATATATTCTAAATTGTCGTACGATGTTCAAAGGACTCGGATAAATTCATTAGGTTTATTATGGAGTTTTAACTTTACGTACGGTGTTGTAATGTTTTGTTAGGAGTTGTAAGGTGTCCTACGTTATACTAACATGCTTTTCAAAGCGGTAATGTGGCATACAGAGTCGTAAGATATTCTAAATTATTGTACGATGTTCAAATGACTCGGACGAATTCATTAGGTTTAGTATGGAGTTTTAATGTTTCGTACGGTGGTGAAAGTTGTTCTCAAAAGATGTAACGCATCCTACATTATTCTAAATTGCTTTTCATGTTGCTAATGTTGCATACAAAGTCGTAACAAGTCCTGAGTGGTCGTCTAATGTTTAATGGACTCAGACGAATTCATTAGGTTTACTTTGGAGTTTTAAGTTTACGTACGGTATTGTAATATGTTGTTAGGAGTTGTAAGGTGTCCTACGTTATACTAACATGATTTTCAAGGCGGTAATGTGGCATACATAGTCGTAAGATATTCTAAATTGTTGTACGATGTTCAAATGACTCGGACGAACTCATTAGGTTTATTATGGAGTTTTGAGTTTACATACGGTGTTGTAATGTTTTGTTATGAGTTGTAAGGTGTCGTACGTTATACTAACATACTTTTCAAGGCGGTAATGTGGCATACAGATTCGTAATATATTCTAAATTGTCGTACGATGTTCAAAGGACTCGGATGAATTCATGAGGTTTATTATGGAGTTTTAAGTTTACGTACGGTGTTGTAATGTTTTGTTAGGAGTTGTAAGGTGTCCTACGTTATACTAACATGCTTTTCAAAGCGGTAATGTGGCATACAGAGTCGTAAGATATTATAAATTGTTGTACGATGTTCAAATGACTCGGACGAATTCATTATGTTTATTATGGAGTTTTGAGTTTACGTATGGTGTTGTAATGTTTTGTTATGAGTTGTAAGGTGCCGTACGTTATACTAACATACTTTTCAAGGCGGTAATGTGGCATACAGAGTCGTAATATATTTTAAATTGTCATACGATGTTCAAAGGACTCGGATGAATTCATTAGGTTTATTATGGAGTTTTAAGTTTACGTACGGTGTTGTAATGTTTTGTTAGGAGTTGTAAGGTGTCCTACGTTATACTAACATGATTTTCAAGGCGGTAATGTGGCATACATAGTCGTAAGATATTCTAAATTGTTGTACGATGTTCAAATGACTCGGACGAATTCATTAGGTTTATTATGGAGTTTTGAGTTTACATACGGTGTTGTAATGTTTTGTTATGAGTTGTAAGGTGCCGTACGTTATACTAACATACTTTTCAAGGCGGTAATGTGGCATACAGATTCGTAATATATTCTAAATTGTCGTACGATGTTCAAAGGACTCGGATGAATTCATGAGGTTTATTATGGAGTTTTAAGTTTACGTACGGTGTTGTAATGTTTTGTTAGGAGTTGTAAGGTGTCCTACGTTATACTAACATGCTTTTCAAATCGGTAATGTGGCATACAGAGTCGTAAGATATTATAAATTGTTGTACGATGTTCAAATGACTCGGACGAATTCATTATGTTTATTATGGAGTTTTGAGTTTACGTATGGTGTTGTAATGTTTTGTTATGAGTTGTAAGGTGCCGTACGTTATACTAACATACTTTTCAAGGCGGTAATGTGGCATGCAGAGTCGTAATATATTTTAAATTGTCATACGATGTTCAAAGGACTCGGATGAATTCATTAGGTTTATTATGGAGTTTTAAGTTTACGTACGGTGTTGTAATGTTTTGTTAGGACTTGTAAGGTGTCCTACGTTATACTAACATGATTTTCAAGGCGGTAATGTGGCATACATAGTCGTAAGATATTCTAAATTGTTGTACGATGTTCAAATGACTCGGACGAATTCATTAGGTTTATTATGGAGTTTTGAGTTTACGTACGGTGTTGTAATGTTTTGTTATGAGTTGTAAGGTGCCGTACGTTATACTAACATACTTTTCAAGGCGGTAATGTGGCATACAGAGTCGTAATATATTCTAAATTGTCGTACGATGTTAAAAGGACTCGGATAAATTCATTAGGTTTATTATGGAGTTTTAAGTTTACGTACGGTGTTGTAATGTTTTGTTAGGAGTTGTAAGGTGTCCTACGTTATACTAACATGCTTTTCAAAGCGGTAATGTGGCATACAGAGTCGTAAGATATTCTAAATTGTTGTACGATGATCAAATGACTCGGACGAATTCATTATGTTTATTATGGAGTTTTGAGTTTACGTACGGTGTTGTAATGTTTTGTTAAGAGTTGTAAGGTGCCGTACGTTATACTAACATACTTTTCAAGGCGGTAATGTGGCATACAGAGTCGTAATATATTCTAAATTGTCGTACGATGTTAAAAGGACTCGGATAAATTCATTAGGTTTATTATGGAGTTTTAAGTTTACGTACGGTGTTGTAATGTTTTGTTAGGAGTTGTAAGGTGTCCTACGTTATACTAACATGCTTTTCAAAGCGGTAATGTGGCATACAGAGTCGTAAGATATTATAAATTGTTGTACGATGTTCAAATGACTCGGACGAATTCATTATGTTTATTATGGAGTTTTGAGTTTACGTATGGTGTTGTAATGTTTTGTTATGAGTTGTAAGGTGCCGTACGTTATACTAACATACTTTTCAAGGCGGTAATGTGGCATACAGAGTCGTAATATATTTTAAATTGTCATACGATGTTCAAAGGACTCGGATGAATTCATTAGGTTTATTATGGAGTTTTAAGTTTACGTACGGTGTTGTAATGTTTTGTTAGGAGTTGTAAGGTGTCCTACGTTATACTAACATGATTTTCAAGGCGGTAATGTGGCATACATAGTCGTAAGATATTCTAAATTGTTGTACGATGTTCAAATGACTCGGACGAATTCATTAGGTTTATTATGGAGTTTTGAGTTTACATACGGTGTTGTAATGTTTTGTTATGAGTTGTAAGGTGCCGTACGTTATACTAACATACTTTTCAAGGCGGTAATGTGGCATACAGATTCGTAATATATTCTAAATTGTCGTACGATGTTCAAAGGACTCGGATGAATTCATGAGGTTTATTATGGAGTTTTAAGTTTACGTACGGTGTTGTAATGTTTTGTTAGGAGTTGTAAGGTGTCCTACGTTATACTAACATGCTTTTCAAAGCGGTAATGTGGCTTACAGAGTCGTAAGATTATAAATTGTTGTACGATGTTCAAATGACTCGGACGAATTCATTATGTTTATTATGGAGTTTTGAGTTTACGTATGGTGTTGTAATGTTTTGTTATGAGTTGTAAGGTACCGTACGTTATACTAACATACTTTTCAAGGCGGTAATGTGGCATACAGAGTCGTAATATATTTTGAATTGTCATACGATGTTCAAAGGACTCGGATGAATTCATTAGGTTTATTATGGAGTTTTAAGTTTACGTACGGTGTTGTAATGTTTTGTTAGGACTTGTAAGGTGTCCTACGTTATACTAACATGATTTTCAAGGCGGTAATGTGGCATACATAGTCGTAAGATATTCTAAATTGTTGTACGATGTTCAAATGACTCGGACGAATTCATTAGGTTTATTATGGAGTTTTGAGTTTACGTACGGTGTTGTAATGTTTTGTTATGAGTTGTAAGGTGCCGTACGTTATACTAACATACTTTTCAAGGCGGTAATGTGGCATACAGAGTCGTAATATATTCTAAATTGTCGTACGATGTTAAAAGGACTCGGATAAATTCATTAGGTTTATTATGGAGTTTTAAGTTTACGTACGGTGTTGTAATGTTTTGTTAGGAGTTGTAAGGTGTCCTACGTTATACTAACATGCTTTTCAAAGCGGTAATGTGGCATACAGAGTCGTAAGATATTCTAAATTGTTGTACGATGTTCAAATGACTCGGACGAATTCATTATGTTTATTATGGAGTTTTGAGTTTACGTACGGTGTTGTAATGTTTTGTTAAGAGTTGTAAGGTGCCGTACGTTATACTAACATACTTTTCAAGGCGGTAATGTGGCATACAGAGTCGTAATATATTCTAAATTGTCGTACGATGTTAAAAGGACTCGGATAAATTCATTAGGTTTATTATGGAGTTTTAAGTTTACGTACGGTGTTGTAATGTTTTGTTAGGAGTTGTAAGGTGTCCTACGTTATACTAACATGCTTTTCAAAGCGGTAATGTGGCATACAGAGTCGAAAGATATTCTAAATTGTTGTACGATGTTCAAATGACTCGGACGAATTCATTATGTTTATTATGGAGTTTTGAGTTTACGTACGGTGTTGTAATGTTTTGTTATGAGTTGTAAGGTGCCGTACGTTATACTAACATACTTTTCAAGGCGGTAATGTGGCATACAGAGTCGTAATATATTCTAAATTGTCGTACGATGTTCAAAGGACTCGGATAAATTCATTAGGTTTATTATGGAGTTTTAACTTTACATACGGTGTTGTAATGTTTTGTTAGGAGTTGTAAGGTGTCCTACGTTATACTAACATGCTTTTCAAAGCGGTAATGTGGCATACAGAGTCGTAAGATATTCTAAATTATTGTACGATGTTCAAACGACTCGGACGAATTCATTAGGTTTAGTATGGAGTTTTAATGTTTCGTACGGTGGTGAAAGTTGTTCTCAAAAGATGTAACGCATCCTACATTATTCTAAATTGCTTTTCCTGTTGCTAATGTTGCATACAAAGTCGTAACAAGTCCTGAGTGGTCGTCTAATGTTTAATGGACTCAGACGAATTCATTAGGTTTACTTTGGAGTTTTAAGTTTACGTACGGTATTGTAATATGTTGTTAGGAATTGTAAGGTGTCCTACGTTATACTAACAAGATTTTCAAGGCGGTAATGTGGCATACATAGTCGTAAGATATTCTAAATTGTTGTACGATGTTCAAATGACTCGGACGAACTCATTAGGTTTATTATGGAGTTTTGAGTTTACATACGGTGTTGTAATGTTTTGTTATGAGTTGTAAGGTGCCGTACGTTATACTAACATACTTTTCAAGGCGGTAATGTGGCATACAGATTCGTAATATATTCTAAATTGCCGTACAATGTTCAAAGGACTCGGATGAATTCATGAGGTTTATTATGGAGTTTTAAGTTTACGTACGGTGTTGTAATGTTTTGTTAGGAGTTGTAAGGTGTCCTACGTTATACTAACATGCTTTTCAAAGCGGTAATGTGGCATACAGAGTCGTAAGATATTATAAATTGTTGTACGATGTTCAAATGACTCGGACGAATTCATTATGTTTATTATGGAGTTTTGAGTTTACGTATGGTGTTGTAATGTTTTGTTATGAGTTGTAAGGTGCCGTACGTTATACTAACATACTTTTCAAGGCGGTAATGTGGCATACAGAGTCGTAATATATTTTAAATTGTCATACGATGTTCAAAGGACTCGGATGAATTCATTAGGTTTATTATGGAGTTTTAAGTTTACGTACGGTGTTGTAATGTTTTGTTAGGACTTGTAAGGTGTCCTACGTTATACTAACATGATTTTCAAGGCGGTAATGTGGCATACATAGTCGTAAGATATTCTAAATTGTTGTACGATGTTCAAATGACTCGGACGAATTCATTAGGTTTATTATGGAGTTTTGAGTTTACGTACGGTGTTGTAATGTTTTGTTATGAGTTGTAAGGTGCCGTACGTTATACTAACATACTTTTCAAGGCGGTAATGTGGCATACAGAGTCGTAATATATTCTAAATTGTCGTACGATGTTAAAAGGACTCGGATAAATTCATTATGTTTATTATGGAGTTTTAAGTTTACGTACGGTGTTGTAATGTTTTGTTAGGAGTTGTAAGGTGTCCTACGTTATACTAACATGCTTTTCAAAGCGGTAATGTGGCATACAGAGTCGTAAGATATTCTAAATTGTTGTACGATGTTCAAATGACTCGGACGAATTCATTATGTTTATTATGGAGTTTTGAGTTTACGTACGGTGTTGTAATGTTTTGTTATGAGTTGTAAGGTGCCGTACGTTATACTAACATACTTTTCAAGGCGGTAATGTGGCATACAGAGTCGTAAATTCTAAATTGTCGTACGATGTTCAAAGGACTCGAATGAATTCATTAGGTTTATTATGGAGTTTTAAGTTTACGTACAGTGTTGTAATGTTTTGTTAGGAGTAAGGTGTCCTACGTTATACTAACATGATTTTCAAGGCGGTAATGTGGCATACATAGTCGTAAGATATTCTAAATTGTTGTACGATGTTCAAATGCCTCGGACGAATTCATTAGGTTTATTATGGAGTTTTGAGTTTACGTACGGTGTTGTAATGTTTTGTTATGAGTTGTAAGGTGCCGTACGTTATACTAACATACTTTTCAAGGCGGTAATGTGGCATACAGAGTCGTAATATATTCTAAATTGTCGTACGATGTTCAAAGGACTCGGATAAATTCATTAGGTTTATTATGGAGTTTTAAGTTTACGTACGGTGTTGTAATGTTTTGTTAGGAGTTGTAAGGTGTCCTACGTTATACTAACATGCTTTTCAAAGCGGTAATGTGGCATACAGAGTCGTAAGATATTCTAAATTGTTGTACGATGTTCAAATGACTCGGACGAATTCATTATGTTTATTATGGAGTTTTGAGTTTATGTACGGTGTTGTAATGTTTTGTTATGAGTTGTAAGGTGCCGTACGTTATACTAACATACTTTTCAAGGCGGTAATGTGGCATACAGAGTCGTAAATTCTAAATTGTAGTACGATGTTCAAAGGACTCGAATGAATTCATTAGGTTTATTATGGAGTTTTAAGTTTACGTACGGTGTTGTAATGTGTTGTTATGAGTTGTAAGGTGTCCTACGTTATACTAACATGCTTTTCAAAGCGGTAATGTGGCATACATAGTCGTAAGATATTCTAAATTGTTGTACGATGTTCAAATGACTCGGACGAATTCATTAGGTTTAGTATGGAGTTTTAATGTTTCGTACGGTGGTGAAAGTTGTTCTCAAAAGATGTAACGCATCCTACATTATTCTAAATTGCTTTTCCTGTTGCTAATGTTGCATACAAAGTCGTAACAAGTCCTGAGTGGTCGTCTAATGTTTAATGGACTCAGACGAATTCATTAGGTTTACTTTGGAGTTTTAAGTTTACGTACGGTATTGTAATATGTTGTTAGGAGTTGTAAGGTGTCCTACGTTATATTAACATGATTTTCAAGGCGGTAATGTGGCATACATAGTCGTAAGATATTCTAAATTGTTGTACGATGTTCAAATGACTCGGACGAACTCATTAGGTTTATTATGGAGTTTTGAGTTTACATACGGTGTTGTAATGTTTTGTTATGAGTTGTAAGGTGCCGTACGTTATACTAACATACTTTTCAAGGCGGTAATGTGGCATACAGATTCGTAATATATTCTAAATTGTCGTACGATGTTCAAAGGACTCGGATGAATTCATGAGGTTTATTATGGAGTTTTAAGTTTACGTACGGTGTTGTAATGTTTTGTTAGGAGTTGTAAGGTGTCCTACGTTATACTAACATGCTTTTCAAAGCGGTAATGTGGCATACAGAGTCGTAAGATATTATAAATTGTTGTACGATGTTCAAATGACTCGGACGAATTCATTATGTTTATTATGGAGTTTTGAGTTTACGTATGGTGTTGTAATGTTTTGTTATGAGTTGTAAGGTGCCGTACGTTATACTAACATACTTTTCAAGGCGGTAATGTGGCATACAGAGTCGTAATATATTTTAAATTGTCATACTATGTTCAAAGGACTCGGATGAATGCATTAGGTTTATTATGGAGTTTTAAGTTTACGTACGGTGTTGTAATGTTTTGTTAGGACTTGTAAGGTGTCCTACGTTATACTAACATGATTTTCAAGGCGGTAATGTGGCATACATAGTCGTAAGATATTCTAAATTGTTGTACGATGTTCAAATGACTCGGACGAATTCATTAGGTTTATTATGGAGTTTTGAGTTTACGTACGGTGTTGTAATGTTTTGTTATGAGTTGTAAGGTGCCGTACGTTATACTAACATACTTTTCAAGGCGGTAATGTGGCATACAGAGTCGTAATATAATCTAAATTGTCGTACGATGTTAAAAGGACTCGGATAAATTCATTAGGTTTATTATGGAGTTTTAAGTTTACGTACGGTGTTGTAATGTTTTGTTAGGAGTTGTAAGGTGTCCTACGTTATACTAACATGCTTTTCAAAGCGGTAATGTGGCATACAGAGTCGTAAGATATTCTAAATTGTTGTACGATGTTCAAATGACTCGGACGAATTCATTATGTTTATTATGGAGTTTTGAGTTTACGTACGGTGTTGTAATGTTTTGTTATGAGTTGTAAGGTGCCGTACGTTATACTAACATACTTTTCAAGGCGGTAATGTGGCATACAGAGTCGTAAATTCTAAATTGTCGTACGATGTTCAAAGGACTCGAATGAATTCATTAGGTTTATTATGGAGTTTTAAGTTTACGTACGGTGTTGTAATGTGTTGTTATGAGTCGTAAGGTGTCCTACGTTATACTAACATGCTTTTCAAAGCGGTAATGTGGCATACATAGTCGTAAGATATTCTAAATTGTTGTACGATGTTCAAATGACTCGGACGAATTCATTAGGTTTAGTATGGAGTTTTAATGTTTCGTACGGTGGTGAAAGTTGTTCTCAAAAGATGTAACGCATCCTACATTATTCTAAATTGCTTTTCCTGTTGCTAATGTTGCATACAAAGTCGTAACAAGTCCTAAGTGGTCGTCTAATGTTTAATGGACTCAGACGAATTCATTAGGTTTACTTTGGAGTTTTAAGTTTACGTACGGTATTGTAATATGTTGTTAGGAGTTGTAAGGTGTCCTACGTTATACTAACATGATTTTCAAGGCGGTAATGTGGCATACATAGTCGTAAGATATTCTAAATTGTTGTACGATGTTCAAATGACTCGGACGAACTCATTAGGTTTATTATGGAGTTTTGAGTTTACATACGGTGTTGTAATGTTTTGTTATGAGTTGTAAGGTGCCGTACGTTATACTAACATACTTTTCAAGGCGGTAATGTGGCATACAGATTCGTAATATATTCTAAATTGTCGTACGATGTTCAAAGGACTCGGATGAATTCATGAGGTTTATTATGGAGTTTTAAGTTTACGTACGGTGTTGTAATGTTTTGTTAGGAGTTGTAAGGTGTCCTACGTTATACTAACATGCTTTTCAAAGCGGTAATGTGGCATACAGAGTCGTAAGATATTATAAATTGTTGTACGATGTTCAAATGACTCGGACGAATTCATTATGTTTATTATGGAGTTTTGAGTTTACGTACGGTGTTGTAATGTTTTGTTATGAGTTGTAAGGTGCCGTACGTTATACTAACATACTTTTCAAGGCGGTAATGTGGCATACAGATTCGTAATATATTCTAAATTGTCGTACGATGTTCAAAGGACTCAGATGAATGCATTAGGTTTATTATGGAGTTTTAAGTTTACGTACGGTGTTGTAATGTTTTGTTAGGACTTGTAAGGTGTCCTACGTTATACTAACATGATTTTCAAAGCGGTAATGTGGCATACAGAGTCGTAAGATATTATAAATTGTTGTACGATGTTCAAATGACTCGGACGAATTCATTATGTTTATTATGGAGTTTTGAGTTTACGTACGGTGTTGTAATGTTTTGTTATGAGTTGTAAGGTGCCGTACGTTATACTAACATACTTTTCAAGGCGGTAATGTGGCATACAGAGTCGTAATATATTTTAAATTGTCATACGATGTTCAAAGGACTCGGATGAATTCATTAGGTTTATTATGGAGTTTTAAGTTTACGTACGGTGTTGTAATGTTTTGTTAGGAGTTGTAAGGTGTCCTACGTTATACTAACATGATTTTCAAGGCGGTAATGTGGCATACATAGTCGTAAGATATTCTAAATTGTTGTACGATGTTCAAATGACTCGGACGAATTCATTAGGTTTATTATGGAGTTTTGAGTTTACGTACGGTGTTGTAATGTTTTGTTATGAGTTGTAAGGTGCCGTACGTTATACTAACATACTTTTCAAGGCGGTAATGTGGCATACAGAGTCGTAATATATTCTAAATTGTCGTACGATGTTAAAAGGACTCGGATAAATTCATTAGGTTTATTATGGAGTTTTAAGTTTACGTACGGTGTTGTAATGTTTTGTTAGGAGTTGTAAGGTGTTCTACGTTATACTAACATGCTTTTCAAAGCGGTAATGTGGCATACAGAGTCGTAAGATATTCTAAATTGTTGTACGATGTTCAAATGACTCGGACGAATTCATTATGTTTATTATGGAGTTTTGAGTTTACGTACGGTGTTGTAATGTTTTGTTATGAGTTGTAAGGTGCCGTACGTTATACTAACATACTTTTCAAGGCTGTAATGTGGCATACAGAGTCGTAATATATTCTAAATTGTCGTACGATGTTCAAAGGACTCGGATAAATTCATTAGGTTTATTATGGAGTTTTAACTTTACATACGGTGTTGTAATGTTTTGTTAGGAGTTGTAAGGTGTCCTACGTTATACTAACATGCTTTTCAAAGCGGTAATGTGGCATACAGAGTCGTAAGATATTCTAAATTATTGTACGATGTTCAAATGACTCGGACGAATTCATTAGGTTTAGTATGGAGTTTTAATGTTTCGTACGGTGGTGAAAGTTGTTCTCAAAAGATGTAACGCATCCTACATTATTCTAAATTGCTTTTCCTGTTGCTAATGTTGCATACAAAGTCGTAACAAGTCCTGAGTGGTCGTCTAATGTTTAATGGACTCAGACGAATTCATTAGGTTTACTTTGGAGTTTTAAGTTTACGTACGGTATTGTAATATGTTGTTATGAATTGTAAGGTGTCCTACGTTATACTAACATGATTTTCAAGGCGGTAATGTGGCATACATAGTCGTAAGATATTCTAAATTGTTGTACGATGTTCAAATGACTCGGACGAATTCATTAGGTTTATTATGGAGTTTTGAGTTTACGTACGGTGTTGTAATGTTTTGTTATGAGTTGTAAGGTGCCGTACGTTATACTAACATACTTTTCAAGGCGGTAATGTGGCATACAGAGTCGTAATATATTCTAAATTGTCGTACGATGTTAAAAGGACTCGGATAAATTCATTAGGTTTATTATGGAGTTTTAAGTTTACGTACGGTGTTGTAATGTTTTGTTAGGAGTTGTAAGGTGTTCTACGTTATACTAACATGCTTTTCAAAGCGGTAATGTGGCATACAGAGTCGTAAGATATTCTAAATTGTTGTACGATGTTCAAATGACTCGGACGAATTCATTATGTTTATTATGGAGTTTTGAGTTTACGTACGGTGTTGTAATGTTTTGTTATGAGTTGTAAGGTGCCGTACGTTATACTAACATACTTTTCAAGGCTGTAATGTGGCATACAGAGTCGTAATATATTCTAAATTGTCGTACGATGTTCAAAGGACTCGGATAAATTCATTAGGTTTATTATGGAGTTTTAACTTTACATACGGTGTTGTAATGTTTTGTTAGGAGTTGTAAGGTGTCCTACGTTATACTAACATGCTTTTCAAAGCGGTAATGTGGCATACAGAGTCGTAAGATATTCTAAATTATTGTACGATGTTCAAATGACTCGGACGAATTCATTAGGTTTAGTATGGAGTTTTAATGTTTCGTACGGTGGTGAAAGTTGTTCTCAAAAGATGTAACGCATCCTACATTATTCTAAATTGCTTTTCCTGTTGCTAATGTTGCATACAAAGTCGTAACAAGTCCTGAGTGGTCGTCTAATGTTTAATGGACTCAGACGAATTCATTAGGTTTACTTTGGAGTTTTAAGTTTACGTACGGTATTGTAATATGTTGTTAGGAGTTGTAAGGTGTCCTACGTTATACTAACATGATTTTCAAGGCGGTAATGTGGCATACATAGTCGTAAGATATTCTAAATTGTTGTACGATGTTCAAATGACTCGGACGAACTCATTAGGTTTATTATGGAGTTTTGAGTTTACATACGGTGTTGTAATGTTTTGTTATGAGTTGTAAGGTGCCGTACGTTATACTAACATACTTTTCAAGGCGGTAATGTGGCATACAGATTCGTAATATATTCTAAATTGTCGTACGATGTTCAAAGGACTCGGATGAATTCATGAGGTTTATTATGGAGTTTTAAGTTTACGTACGGTGTTGTAATGTTTTGTTAGGAGTTGTAAGGTGTCCTACGTTATACTAACATGCTTTTCAAAGCGGTAATGTGGCATACAGAGTCGTAAGATATTATAAATTGTTGTACGATGTTCAAATGACTCGGACGAATTCATTATGTTTATTATGGAGTTTTGAGTTTACGTACGGTGTTGTAATGTTTTGTTATGAGTTGTAAGGTGCCGTACGTTATACTAACATACTTTTCAAGGCGGTAATGTGGCATACAGAGTCGTAATATATTTTAAATTGTCATACGATGTTCAAAGGACTCGGATGAATTCATTAGGTTTATTATGGAGTTTTAAGTTTACGTACGGTGTTGTAATGTTTTGTTAGGAGTTGTAAGGTGTCCTACGTTATACTAACATGATTTTCAAGGCGGTAATGTGGCATACATAGTCGTAAGATATTCTAAATTGTTGTACGATGTTCAAATGACTCGGACGAATTCATTAGGTTTATTATGGAGTTTTGAGTTTACGTACGGTGTTGTAATGTTTTGTTATGAGTTGTAAGGTGCCGTACGTTATACTAACATACTTTTCAAGGCGGTAATGTGGCATACAGAGTCGTAATATATTCTAAATTGTCGTACGATGTTAAAAGGACTCGGATAAATTCATTAGGTTTATTATGGAGTTTTAAGTTTACGTACGGTGTTGTAATGTTTTGTTAGGAGTTGTAAGGTGTTCTACGTTATACTAACATGCTTTTCAAAGCGGTAATGTGGCATACAGAGTCGTAAGATATTCTAAATTGTTGTACGATGTTCAAATGACTCGGACGAATTCATTATGTTTATTATGGAGTTTTGAGTTTACGTACGGTGTTGTAATGTTTTGTTATGAGTTGTAAGGTGCCGTACGTTATACTAACATACTTTTCAAGGCTGTAATGTGGCATACAGAGTCGTAATATATTCTAAATTGTCGTACGATGTTCAAAGGACTCGGATAAATTCATTAGGTTTATTATGGAGTTTTAACTTTACATACGGTGTTGTAATGTTTTGTTAGGAGTTGTAAGGTGTCCTACGTTATACTAACATGCTTTTCAAAGCGGTAATGTGGCATACAGAGTCGTAAGATATTCTAAATTATTGTACGATGTTCAAATGACTCGGACGAATTCATTAGGTTTAGTATGGAGTTTTAATGTTTCGTACGGTGGTGAAAGTTGTTCTCAAAAGATGTAACGCATCCTATATTATTCTAAATTGCTTTTCCTGTTGCTAATGTTGCATACAAAGTCGTAACAAGTCCTGAGTGGTCGTCTAATGTTTAATGGACTCAGACGAATTCATTAGGTTTACTTTGGAGTTTTAAGTTTACGTACGGTATTGTAATATGTTGTTAGGAATTGTAAGGTGTCCTACGTTATACTAACATGATTTTCAAGGCGGTAATGTGGCATACATAGTCGTAAGATATTCTAAATTGTTGTACGATGTTCAAATGACTCGGACGAATTCATTAGGTTTATTATGGAGTTTTGAGTTTACGTACGGTGTTGTAATGTTTTGTTATGAGTTGTAAGGTGCCGTACGTTATACTAACATACTTTTCAAGGCGGTAATGTGGCATACAGAGTCGTAATATATTCTAAATTGTCGTACGATGTTAAAAGGACTCGGATAAATTCATTAGGTTTATTATGGAGTTTTAAGTTTACGTACGGTGTTGTAATGTTTTGTTAGGAGTTGTAAGGTGTTCTACGTTATACTAACATGCTTTTCAAAGCGGTAATGTGGCATACAGAGTCGTAAGATATTCTAAATTGTTGTACGATGTTCAAATGACTCGGACGAATTCATTATGTTTATTATGGAGTTTTGAGTTTACGTACGGTGTTGTAATGTTTTGTTATGAGTTGTAAGGTGCCGTACGTTATACTAACATACTTTTCAAGGCTGTAATGTGGCATACAGAGTCGTAATATATTCTAAATTGTCGTACGATGTTCAAAGGACTCGGATAAATTCATTAGGTTTATTATGGAGTTTTAACTTTACATACGGTGTTGTAATGTTTTGTTAGGAGTTGTAAGGTGTCCTACGTTATACTAACATGCTTTTCAAAGCGGTAATGTGGCATACAGAGTCGTAAGATATTCTAAATTATTGTACGATGTTCAAATGACTCGGACGAATTCATTAGGTTTAGTATGGAGTTTTAATGTTTCGTACGGTGGTGAAAGTTGTTCTCAAAAGATGTAACGCATCCTACATTATTCTAAATTGCTTTTCCTGTTGCTAATGTTGCATACAAAGTCGTAACAAGTCCTGAGTGGTCGTCTAATGTTTAATGGACTCAGACGAATTCATTAGGTTTACTTTGGAGTTTTAAGTTTACGTACGGTATTGTAATATGTTGTTAGGAGTTGTAAGGTGTCCTACGTTATACTAACATGATTTTCAAGGCGGTAATGTGGCATACATAGTCGTAAGATATTCTAAATTGTTGTACGATGTTCAAATGACTCGGACGAACTCATTAGGTTTATTATGGAGTTTTGAGTTTACATACGGTGTTGTAATGTTTTGTTATGAGTTGTAAGGTGCCGTACGTTATACTAACATACTTTTCAAGGCGGTAATGTGGCATACAGATTCGTAATATATTCTAAATTGTCGTACGATGTTCAAAGGACTCGGATGAATTCATGAGGTTTATTATGGAGTTTTAAGTTTACGTACGGTGTTGTAATGTTTTGTTAGGAGTTGTAAGGTGTCCTACGTTATACTAACATGCTTTTCAAAGCGGTAATGTGGCATACAGAGTCGTAAGATATTATAAATTGTTGTACGATGTTCAAATGACTCGGACGAATTCATTATGTTTATTATGGAGTTTTGAGTTTACGTACGGTGTTGTAATGTTTTGTTATGAGTTGTAAGGTGCCGTACGTTATACTAACATACTTTTCAAGGCGGTAATGTGGCATACAGAGTCGTAATATATTTTAAATTGTCATACGATGTTCAAAGGACTCGGATGAATTCATTAGGTTTATTATGGAGTTTTAAGTTTACGTACGGTGTTGTAATGTTTTGTTAGGAGTTGTAAGGTGTCCTACGTTATACTAACATGATTTTCAAGGCGGTAATGTGGCATACATAGTCGTAAGATATTCTAAATTGTTGTACGATGTTCAAATGACTCGGACGAATTCATTAGGTTTATTATGGAGTTTTGAGTTTACGTACGGTGTTGTAATGTTTTGTTATGAGTTGTAAGGTGCCGTACGTTATACTAACATACTTTTCAAGGCGGTAATGTGGCATACAGAGTCGTAATATATTCTAAATTGTCGTACGATGTTAAAAGGACTCGGATAAATTCATTAGGTTTATTATGGAGTTTTAAGTTTACGTACGGTGTTGTAATGTTTTGTTAGGAGTTGTAAGGTGTTCTACGTTATACTAACATGCTTTTCAAAGCGGTAATGTGGCATACAGAGTCGTAAGATATTCTAAATTGTTGTACGATGTTCAAATGACTCGGACGAATTCATTATGTTTATTATGGAGTTTTGAGTTTACGTACGGTGTTGTAATGTTTTGTTATGAGTTGTAAGGTGCCGTACGTTATACTAACATACTTTTCAAGGCTGTAATGTGGCATACAGAGTCGTAATATATTCTAAATTGTCGTACGATGTTCAAAGGACTCGGATAAATTCATTAGGTTTATTATGGAGTTTTAACTTTACATACGGTGTTGTAATGTTTTGTTAGGAGTTGTAAGGTGTCCTACGTTATACTAACATGCTTTTCAAAGCGGTAATGTGGCATACAGAGTCGTAAGATATTCTAAATTATTGTACGATGTTCAAATGACTCGGACGAATTCATTAGGTTTAGTATGGAGTTTTAATGTTTCGTACGGTGGTGAAAGTTGTTCTCAAAAGATGTAACGCATCCTACATTATTCTAAATTGCTTTTCCTGTTGCTAATGTTGCATACAAAGTCGTAACAAGTCCTGAGTGGTCGTCTAATGTTTAATGGACTCAGACGAATTCATTAGGTTTACTTTGGAGTTTTAAGTTTACGTACGGTATTGTAATATGTTGTTAGGAATTGTAAGGTGTCCTACGTTATACTAACATGATTTTCAAGGCGGTAATGTGGCATACATAGTCGTAAGATATTCTAAATTGTTGTACGATGTTCAAATGACTCGGACGAATTCATTAGGTTTATTATGGAGTTTTGAGTTTACGTACGGTGTTGTAATGTTTTGTTATGAGTTGTAAGGTGCCGTACGTTATACTAACATACTTTTCAAGGCGGTAATGTGGCATACAGAGTCGTAATATATTCTAAATTGTCGTACGATGTTAAAAGGACTCGGATAAATTCATTAGGTTTATTATGGAGTTTTAAGTTTACGTACGGTGTTGTAATGTTTTGTTAGGAGTTGTAAGGTGTTCTACGTTATACTAACATGCTTTTCAAAGCGGTAATGTGGCATACAGAGTCGTAAGATATTCTAAATTGTTGTACGATGTTCAAATGACTCGGACGAATTCATTATGTTTATTATGGAGTTTTGAGTTTACGTACGGTGTTGTAATGTTTTGTTATGAGTTGTAAGGTGCCGTACGTTATACTAACATACTTTTCAAGGCTGTAATGTGGCATACAGAGTCGTAATATATTCTAAATTGTCGTACGATGTTCAAAGGACTCGGATAAATTCATTAGGTTTATTATGGAGTTTTAACTTTACATACGGTGTTGTAATGTTTTGTTAGGAGTTGTAAGGTGTCCTACGTTATACTAACATGCTTTTCAAAGCGGTAATGTGGCATACAGAGTCGTAAGATATTCTAAATTATTGTACGATGTTCAAATGACTCGGACGAATTCATTAGGTTTAGTATGGAGTTTTAATGTTTCGTACGGTGGTGAAAGTTGTTCTCAAAAGATGTAACGCATCCTACATTATTCTAAATTGTTTTTCCTGTTGCTAATGTTGCATACAAAGTCGTAACAAGTCCTGAGTGGTCGTCTAATGTTTAATGGACTCAGACGAATTCATTAGGTTTACTTTGGAGTTTTAAGTTTACGTACGGTATTGTAATATGTTGTTAGGAGTTGTAAGGTGTCCTACGTTATACTAACATGATTTTCAAGGCGGTAATGTGGCATACATAGTCGTAAGATATTCTAAATTGTTGTACGATGTTCAAATGACTCGGACGAACTCATTAGGTTTATTATGGAGTTTTGAGTTTACATACGGTGTTGTAATGTTTTGTTATGAGTTGTAAGGTGCCGTACGTTATACTAACATACTTTTCAAGGCGGTAATGTGGCATACAGATTCGTAATATATTCTAAATTGTCGTACGATGTTCAAAGGACTCGGATGAATTCATGAGGTTTATTATGGAGTTTTAAGTTTACGTACGGTGTTGTAATGTTTTGTTAGGAGTTGTAAGGTGTCCTACGTTATACTAACATGCTTTTCAAAGCGGTAATGTGGCATACAGAGTCGTAAGATATTATAAATTGTTGTACGATGTTCAAATGACTCGGACGAATTCATTATGTTTATTATGGAGTTTTGAGTTTACGTACGGTGTTGTAATGTTTTGTTATGAGTTGTAAGGTGCCGTACGTTATACTAACATACTTTTCAAGGCGGTAATGTGGCATACAGAGTCGTAATATATTTTAAATTGTCATACGATGTTCAAAGGACTCGGATGAATTCATTAGGTTTATTATGGAGTTTTAAGTTTACGTACGGTGTTGTAATGTTTTGTTAGGAGTTGTAAGGTGTCCTACGTTATACTAACATGATTTTCAAGGCGGTAATGTGGCATACATAGTCGTAAGATATTCTAAATTGTTGTACGATGTTCAAATGACTCGGACGAATTCATTAGGTTTATTATGGAGTTTTGAGTTTACGTACGGTGTTGTAATGTTTTGTTATGAGTTGTAAGGTGCCGTACGTTATACTAACATACTTTTCAAGGCGGTAATGTGGCATACAGAGTCGTAATATATTCTAAATTGTCGTACGATGTTAAAAGGACTCGGATAAATTCATTAGGTTTATTATGGAGTTTTAAGTTTACGTACGGTGTTGTAATGTTTTGTTAGGAGTTGTAAGGTGTTCTACGTTATACTAACATGCTTTTCAAAGCGGTAATGTGGCATACAGAGTCGTAAGATATTCTAAATTGTTGTACGATGTTCAAATGACTCGGACGAATTCATTATGTTTATTATGGAGTTTTGAGTTTACGTACGGTGTTGTAATGTTTTGTTATGAGTTGTAAGGTGCCGTACGTTATACTAACATACTTTTCAAGGCTGTAATGTGGCATACAGAGTCGTAATATATTCTAAATTGTCGTACGATGTTCAAAGGACTCGGATAAATTCATTAGGTTTATTATGGAGTTTTAACTTTACATACGGTGTTGTAATGTTTTGTTAGGAGTTGTAAGGTGTCCTACGTTATACTAACATGCTTTTCAAAGCGGTAATGTGGCATACAGAGTCGTAAGATATTCTAAATTATTGTACGATGTTCAAATGACTCGGACGAATTCATTAGGTTTAGTATGGAGTTTTAATGTTTCGTACGGTGGTGAAAGTTGTTCTCAAAAGATGTAACGCATCCTACATTATTCTAAATTGCTTTTCCTGTTGCTAATGTTGCATACAAAGTCGTAACAAGTCCTGAGTGGTCGTCTAATGTTTAATGGACTCAGACGAATTCATTAGGTTTACTTTGGAGTTTTAAGTTTACGTACGGTATTGTAATATGTTGTTAGGAATTGTAAGGTGTCCTACGTTATACTAACATGATTTTCAAGGCGGTAATGTGGCATACATAGTCGTAAGATATTCTAAATTGTTGTACGATGTTCAAATGACTCGGACGAACTCATTAGGTTTATTATGGAGTTTTGAGTTTACATACGGTGTTGTAATGTTTTGTTATGAGTTGTAAGGTGCCGTACGTTATACTAACATACTTTTCAAGGCGGTAATGTGGCATACGGATTCGTAATATATTCTAAATTGCCGTACGATGTTCAAAGGACTCGGATGAATTCATGAGGTTTATTATGGAGTTTTAAGTTTACGTACGGTGTTGTAATGTTTTGTTAGGAGTTGTAAGGTGTCCTACGTTATACTAACATGCTTTTCAAAGCGGTAATGTGGCATACAGAGTCGTAAGATATTATAAATTGTTGTACGATGTTCAAATGACTCGGACGAATTCATTATGTTTATTATGGAGTTTTGAGTTTACGTATGGTGTTGTAATGTTTTGTTATGAGTTGTAAGGTGCCGTTCGTTATACTAACATACTTTTCAAGGCGGTAATGTGGCATACAGAGTCGTAATATATTTTAAATTGTCATACGATGTTCAAAGGACCCGGATGAATTCATTAGGTTTATTATGGAGTTTTAAGTTTACGTACGGTGTTGTAATGTTTTGTTAGGACTTGTAAGGTGTCCTACGTTATACTAACATGATTTTCAAGGCGGTAATGTGGCATACATAGTCGTAAGATATTCTAAATTGTTGTACGATGTTCAAATGACTCGGACGAATTCATTAGGTTTATTATGGAGTTTTGAGTTTACGTACGGTGTTGTAATGTTTTGTTATGAGTTGTAAGGTGCCGTACGTTATACTAACATACTTTTCAAGGCGGTAATGTGGCATACAGAGTCGTAATATATTCTAAATTGTCGTACGATGTTAAAAGGACTCGGATAAATTCATTAGGTTTATTATGGAGTTTTAAGTTTACGTACGGTGTTGTAATGTTTTGTTAGGAGTTGTAAGGTGTCCTACGTTATACTAACATGCTTTTCAAAGCGGTAATGTGGCATACAGAGTCGGAAGATATTTTAAATTGTTGTACGATGTTCAAATGACTCGGACGAATTCATTATGTTTATTATGGAGTTTTGAGTTTACGTATGGTGTTGTAATGTTTTGTTATGAGTTGTAAGGTGCCGTACGTTATACTAACATACTTTTCAAGGCGGTAATGTGGCATACAGAGTCGTAATATATTTTAAATTGTCATACGATGTTCAAAGGACTCGGATGAATTCATTAGGTTTATTATGGAGTTTTAAGTTTACGTACGGTGTTGTAATGTTTTGTTAGGACTTGTAAGGTGTCCTACGTTATACTAACATGATTTTCAAGGCGGTAATGTGGCATACATAGTCGTAAGATATTCTAAATTGTTGTACGATGTTCAAATGACTCGGACGAATTCATTAGGTTTATTATGGAGTTTTGAGTTTACGTACGGTGTTGTAATGTTTTGTTATGAGTTGTAAGGTGCCGTACGTTATACTAACATACTTTTCAAGGCGGTAATGTGGCATACAGAGTCGTAATATATTCTAAATTGTCGTACGATGTTAAAAGGACTCGGATAAATTCATTAGGTTTATTATGGAGTTTTAAGTTTACGTACGGTGTTGTAATGTTTTGTTAGGAGTTGTAAGGTGTCCTACGTTATACTAACATGCTTTTCAAAGCGGTAATGTGGCATACAGAGTCGTAAGATATTCTAAATTGTTGTACGATGTTCAAATGACTCGGACGAATTCATTATGTTTATTATGGAGTTTTGAGTTTACGTACGGTGTTGTAATGTTTTGTTATGAGTTGTAAGGTGCCGTACGTTATACTAACATACTTTTCAAGGCGGTAATGTGGCATACAGAGTCGTAATATATTCTAAATTGTCGTACGATGTTAAAAGGACTCGGATGAATTCATTAGGTTTATTATGGAGTTTTAAGTTTACGTACGGTGTTGTAATGTTTTGTTAGGAGTTGTAAGGTGTCCTACGTTATACTAACATGCTTTTCAAAGCGGTAATGTGGCATACAGAGTCGTAAGATATTCTAAATTGTTGTACGATGTTCAAATGACTCGGACGAATTCATTATGTTTATTATGGAGTTTTGAGTTTACGTACGGTGTTGTAATGTTTTGTTATGAGTTGTAAGGTGCCGTACGTTATACTAACATACTTTTCAAGGCGGTAATGTGGCATACGGATTCGTAATATATTCTAAATTGCCGTACGATGTTCAAAGGACTCGGATGAATTCATGAGGTTTATTATGGAGTTTTAAGTTTACGTACGGTGTTGTAATGTTTTGTTAGGAGTTGTAAGGTGTCCTACGTTATACTAACATGCTTTTCAAAGCGGTAATGTGGCATACAGAGTCGTAAGATATTATAAATTGTTGTACGATGTTCAAATGACTCGGACGAATTCATTATGTTTATTATGGAGTTTTGAGTTTACGTATGGTGTTGTAATGTTTTGTTATGAGTTGTAAGGTGCCGTACGTTATACTAACATACTTTTCAAGGCGGTAATGTGGCATACAGAGTCGTAATATATTTTAAATTGTCATACGATGTTCAAAGGACCCGGATGAATTCATTAGGTTTATTATGGAGTTTTAAGTTTACGTACGGTGTTGTAATGTTTTGTTAGGACTTGTAAGGTGTCCTACGTTATACTAACATGATTTTCAAGGCGGTAATGTGGCATACATAGTCGTAAGATATTCTAAATTGTTGTACGATGTTCAAATGACTCGGACGAATTCATTAGGTTTATTATGGAGTTTTGAGTTTACGTACGGTGTTGTAATGTTTTGTTATGAGTTGTAAGGTGCCGTACGTTATACTAACATACTTTTCAAGGCGGTAATGTGGCGTACAGAGTCGTAATATATTCTAAATTGTCGTACGATGTTAAAAGGACTCGGATAAATTCATTAGGTTTATTATGGAGTTTTAAGTTTACGTACGGTGTTGTAATGTTTTGTTAGGAGTTGTAAGGTGTCCTACGTTATACTAACATGCTTTTCAAAGCGGTAATGTGGCATACAGAGTCGTAAGATATTATAAATTGTTGTACGATGTTCAAATGACTCGGACGAATTCATTATGTTTATTATGGAGTTTTGAGTTTACGTATGGTGTTGTAATGTTTTGTTATGAGTTGTAAGGTGCCGTACGTTATACTAACATACTTTTCAAGGCGGTAATGTGGCATACAGAGTCGTAATATATTTTAAATTGTCATACGATGTTCAAAGGACTCGGATGAATTCATTAGGTTTATTATGGAGTTTTAAGTTTACGTACGGTGTTGTAATGTTTTGTTAGGACTTGTAAGGTGTCCTACGTTATACTAACATGATTTTCAAGGCGGTAATGTGGCATACATAGTCGTAAGATATTCTAAATTGTTGTACGATGTTCAAATGACTCGGACGAATTCATTAGGTTTATTATGGAGTTTTGAGTTTACGTACGGTGTTGTAATGTTTTGTTATGAGTTGTAAGGTGCCGTACGTTATACTAACATACTTTTCAAGGCGGTAATGTGGCATACAGAGTCGTAATATATTCTAAATTGTCGTACGATGTTAAAAGGACTCGGATAAATTCATTAGGTTTATTATGGAGTTTTAAGTTTACGTACGGTGTTGTAATGTTTTGTTAGGAGTTGTAAGGTGTCCTACGTTATACTAACATGCTTTTCAAAGCGGTAATGTGGCATACAGAGTCGTAAGATATTCTAAATTGTTGTACGATGTTCAAATGACTCGGACGAATTCATTATGTTTATTATGGAGTTTTGAGTTTACGTACGGTGTTGTAATGTTTTGTTATGAGTTGTAAGGTGCCGTACGTTATACTAACATACTTTTCAAGGCGGTAATGTGGCATACAGAGTCGTAATATATTCTAAATTGTCGTACGATGTTAAAAGGACTCGGATGAATTCATTAGGTTTATTATGGAGTTTTAAGTTTACGTACGGTGTTGTAATGTTTTGTTAGGAGTTGTAAGGTGTCCTACGTTATACTAACATGCTTTTCAAAGCGGTAATGTGGCATACAGAGTCGTAAGATATTCTAAATTGTTGTACGATGTTCAAATGACTCGGACGAATTCATTATGTTTATTATGGAGTTTTGAGTTTACGTACGGTGTTGTAATGTTTTGTTATGAGTTGTAAGGTGCCGTACGTTATACTAACATACTTTTCAAGGCGGTAATGTGGCATACAGAGTCGTAATATATTCTAAATTGTCGTACGATGTTCAAAGGACTCGGATAAATTCATTAGGTTTATTATGGAGTTTTAACTTTACATACGGTGTTGTAATGTTTTGTTAGGAGTTGTAAGGTGTCCTACGTTATACTAACATGCTTTTCAAAGCGGTAATGTGGCATACAGAGTCGTAAGATATTCTAAATTATTGTACGATGTTCAAATGACTCGGACGAATTCATTAGGTTTAGTATGGAGTTTTAATGTTTCGTACGGTGGTGAAAGTTGTTCTCAAAAGATGTAACGCATCCTACATTATTCTAAATTGCTTTTCCTGTTGCTAATGTTGCATACAAAGTCGTAACAAGTCCTGAGTGGTCGTCTAATGTTTAATGGACTCAGACGAATTCATTAGGTTTACTTTGGAGTTTTAAGTTTACGTACGGTATTGTAATATGTTGTTAGGAATTGTAAGGTGTCCTACGTTATACTAACATGATTTTCAAGGCGGTAATGTGGCATACATAGTCGTAAGATATTCTAAATTGTTGTACGATGTTCAAATGACTCGGACGAACTCATTAGGTTTATTATGGAGTTTTGAGTTTACATACGGTGTTGTAATGTTTTGTTATGAGTTGTAAGGTGCCGTACGTTATACTAACATACTTTTCAAGGCGGTAATGTGGCATACAGATTCGTAATATATTCTAAATTGTCGTACGATGTTAAAAGGACTCGGATAAATTCATTAGGTTTATTATGGAGTTTTAAGTTTACGTACGGTGTTGTAATGTTTTGTTAGGAGTTGTAAGGTGTCCTACGTTATACTAACATGCTTTTCAAAGCGGTAATGTGGCATACAGAGTCGTAAGATATTATAAATTGTTGTACGATGTTCAAATGACTCGGACGAATTCATTATGTTTATTATGGAGTTTTGAGTTTACGTATGGTGTTGTAATGTTTTGTTATGAGTTGTAAGGTGCCGTACGTTATACTAACATACTTTTCAAGGCGGTAATGTGGCATACAGAGTCGTAATATATTTTAAATTGTCATACGATGTTCAAAGGACCCGGATGAATTCATTAGGTTTATTATGGAGTTTTAAGTTTACGTACGGTGTTGTAATGTTTTGTTAGGACTTGTAAGGTGTCCTACGTTATACTAACATGATTTTCAAGGCGGTAATGTGGCATACATAGTCGTAAGATATTCTAAATTGTTGTACGATGTTCAAATGACTCGGACGAATTCATTAGGTTTATTATGGAGTTTTGAGTTTACGTACGGTGTTGTAATGTTTTGTTATGAGTTGTAAGGTGCCGTACGTTATACTAACATACTTTTCAAGGCGGTAATGTGGCATACAGAGTCGTAATATATTCTAAATTGTCGTACGATGTTAAAAGGACTCGGATAAATTCATTAGGTTTATTATGGAGTTTTAAGTTTACGTACGGTGTTGTAATGTTTTGTTAGGAGTTGTAAGGTGTCCTACGTTATACTAACATGCTTTTCAAAGCGGTAATGTGGCATACAGAGTCGTAAGATATTATAAATTGTTGTACGATGTTCAAATGACTCGGACGAATTCATTATGTTTATTATGGAGTTTTGAGTTTACGTATGGTGTTGTAATGTTTTGTTATGAGTTGTAAGGTGCCGTACGTTATACTAACATACTTTTCAAGGCGGTAATGTGGCATACAGAGTCGTAATATATTTTAAATTGTCATACGATGTTCAAAGGACTCGGATGAATTCATTAGGTTTATTATGGAGTTTTAAGTTTACGTACGGTGTTGTAATGTTTTGTTAGGACTTGTAAGGTGTCCTACGTTATACTAACATGATTTTCAAGGCGGTAATGTGGCATACATAGTCGTAAGATATTCTAAATTGTTGTACGATGTTCAAATGACTCGGACGAATTCATTAGGTTTATTATGGAGTTTTGAGTTTACGTACGGTGTTGTAATGTTTTGTTATGAGTTGTAAGGTGCCGTACGTTATACTAACATACTTTTCAAGGCGGTAATGTGGCATACAGAGTCGTAATATATTCTAAATTGTCGTACGATGTTAAAAGGACTCGGATAAATTCATTAGGTTTATTATGGAGTTTTAAGTTTACGTACGGTGTTGTAATGTTTTGTTAGGAGTTGTAAGGTGTCCAACGTTATACTAACATGCTTTTCAAAGCGGTAATGTGGCATACAGAGTCGTAAGATATTCTAAATTGTTGTACGATGTTCAAATGACTCGGACGAATTCATTATGTTTATTATGGAGTTTTGAGTTTACGTACGGTGTTGTAATGTTTTGTTATGAGTTGTAAGGTGCCGTACGTTATACTAACATACTTTTCAAGGCGGTAATGTGGCATACAGAGTCGTAATATATTCTAAATTGTCGTACGATGTTAAAAGGACTCGGATGAATTCATTAGGTTTATTATGGAGTTTTAAGTTTACGTACGGTGTTGTAATGTTTTGTTAGGAGTTGTAAGGTGTCCTACGTTATACTAACATGCTTTTCAAAGCGGTAATGTGGCATACAGAGTCGTAAGATATTCTAAATTGTTGTACGATGTTCAAATGACTCGGACGAATTCATTATGTTTATTATGGAGTTTTGAGTTTACGTACGGTGTTGTAATGTTTTGTTATGAGTTGTAAGGTGCCGTACGTTATACTAACATACTTTTCAAGGCGGTAATGTGGCATACAGAGTCGTAATATATTCTAAATTGTCGTACGATGTTCAAAGGACTCGGACGAATTCATTATGTTTATTATGGAGTTTTGAGTTTACGTACGGTGTTGTAATGTTTTGTTATGAGTTGTAAGGTGCCGTACGTTATACTAACATACTTTTCAAGGCGGTAATGTGGCATACAGAGTCGTAATATATTCTAAATTGTCGTACGATGTTAAAAGGACTCGGATAAATTCATTAGGTTTATTATGGAGTTTTAAGTTTACGTACGGTGTTGTAATGTTTTGTTAGGAGTTGTAAGGTGTCCTACGTTATACTAACATGCTTTTCAAAGCGGTAATGTGGCATACAGAGTCGTAAGATATTATAAATTGTTGTACGATGTTCAAATGACTCGGACGAATTCATTATGTTTATTATGGAGTTTTGAGTTTACGTATGGTGTTGTAATGTTTTGTTATGAGTTGTAAGGTGCCGTACGTTATACTAACATACTTTTCAAGGCGGTAATGTGGCATACAGAGTCGTAATATATTTTAAATTGTCATACGATGTTCAAAGGACCCGGATGAATTCATTAGGTTTATTATGGAGTTTTAAGTTTACGTACGGTGTTGTAATGTTTTGTTAGGACTTGTAAGGTGTCCTACGTTATACTAACATGATTTTCAAGGCGGTAATGTGGCATACATAGTCGTAAGATATTCTAAATTGTTGTACGATGTTCAAATGACTCGGACGAATTCATTAGGTTTATTATGGAGTTTTGAGTTTACGTACGGTGTTGTAATGTTTTGTTATGAGTTGTAAGGTGCCGTACGTTATACTAACATACTTTTCAAGGCGGTAATGTGGCATACAGAGTCGTAATATATTCTAAATTGTCGTACGATGTTAAAAGGACTCGGATAAATTCATTAGGTTTATTATGGAGTTTTAAGTTTACGTACGGTGTTGTAATGTTTTGTTAGGAGTTGTAAGGTGTCCTACGTTATACTAACATGCTTTTCAAAGCGGTAATGTGGCATACAGAGTCGTAAGATATTATAAATTGTTGTACGATGTTCAAATGACTCGGACGAATTCATTATGTTTATTATGGAGTTTTGAGTTTACGTATGGTGTTGTAATGTTTTGTTATGAGTTGTAAGGTGCCGTACGTTATACTAACATACTTTTCAAGGCGGTAATGTGGCATACAGAGTCGTAATATATTTTAAATTGTCATACGATGTTCAAAGGACTCGGATGAATTCATTAGGTTTATTATGGAGTTTTAAGTTTACGTACGGTGTTGTAATGTTTTGTTAGGACTTGTAAGGTGTCCTACGTTATACTAACATGATTTTCAAGGCGGTAATGTGGCATACATAGTCGTAAGATATTCTAAATTGTTGTACGATGTTCAAATGACTCGGACGAATTCATTAGGTTTATTATGGAGTTTTGAGTTTACGTACGGTGTTGTAATGTTTTGTTATGAGTTGTAAGGTGCCGTACGTTATACTAACATACTTTTCAAGGCGGTAATGTGGCATACAGAGTCGTAATATATTCTAAATTGTCGTACGATGTTAAAAGGACTCGGATGAATTCATTAGGTTTATTATGGAGTTTTAAGTTTACGTACGGTGTTGTAATGTTTTGTTAGGAGTTGTAAGGTGTCCTACGTTATACTAACATGCTTTTCAAAGCGGTAATGTGGCATACAGAGTCGTAAGATATTCTAAATTGTTGTACGATGTTCAAATGACTCGGACGAATTCATTATGTTTATTATGGAGTTTTGAGTTTACGTACGGTGTTGTAATGTTTTGTTATGAGTTGTAAGGTGCCGTACGTTATACTAACATACTTTTCAAGGCGGTAATGTGGCATACAGAGTCGTAATATATTCTAAATTGTCGTACGATGTTCAAAGGACTCGGACGAATTCATTATGTTTATTATGGAGTTTTGAGTTTACGTACGGTGTTGTAATGTTTTGTTATGAGTTGTAAGGTGCCGTACGTTATACTAACATACTTTTCAAGGCGGTAATGTGGCATACAGAGTCGTAATATATTCTAAATTGTCGTACGATGTTAAAAGGACTCGGATAAATTCATTAGGTTTATTATGGAGTTTTAAGTTTACGTACGGTGTTGTAATGTTTTGTTAGGAGTTGTAAGGTGTCCTACGTTATACTAACATGCTTTTCAAAGCGGTAATGTGGCATACAGAGTCGTAAGATATTATAAATTGTTGTACGATGTTCAAATGACTCGGACGAATTCATTATGTTTATTATGGAGTTTTGAGTTTACGTATGGTGTTGTAATGTTTTGTTATGAGTTGTAAGGTGCCGTACGTTATACTAACATACTTTTCAAGGCGGTAATGTGGCATACAGAGTCGTAATATATTTTAAATTGTCATACGATGTTCAAAGGACCCGGATGAATTCATTAGGTTTATTATGGAGTTTTAAGTTTACGTACGGTGTTGTAATGTTTTGTTAGGACTTGTAAGGTGTCCTACGTTATACTAACATGATTTTCAAGGCGGTAATGTGGCATACATAGTCGTAAGATATTCTAAATTGTTGTACGATGTTCAAATGACTCGGACGAATTCATTAGGTTTATTATGGAGTTTTGAGTTTACGTACGGTGTTGTAATGTTTTGTTATGAGTTGTAAGGTGCCGTACGTTATACTAACATACTTTTCAAGGCGGTAATGTGGCATACAGAGTCGTAATATATTCTAAATTGTCGTACGATGTTAAAAGGACTCGGATAAATTCATTAGGTTTATTATGGAGTTTTAAGTTTACGTACGGTGTTGTAATGTTTTGTTAGGAGTTGTAAGGTGTCCTACGTTATACTAACATGCTTTTCAAAGCGGTAATGTGGCATACAGAGTCGTAAGATATTATAAATTGTTGTACGATGTTCAAATGACTCGGACGAATTCATTATGTTTATTATGGAGTTTTGAGTTTACGTATGGTGTTGTAATGTTTTGTTATGAGTTGTAAGGTGCCGTACGTTATACTAACATACTTTTCAAGGCGGTAATGTGGCATACAGAGTCGTAATATATTTTAAATTGTCATACGATGTTCAAAGGACTCGGATGAATTCATTAGGTTTATTATGGAGTTTTAAGTTTACGTACGGTGTTGTAATGTTTTGTTAGGACTTGTAAGGTGTCCTACGTTATACTAACATGATTTTCAAGGCGGTAATGTGGCATACATAGTCGTAAGATATTCTAAATTGTTGTACGATGTTCAAATGACTCGGACGAATTCATTAGGTTTATTATGGAGTTTTGAGTTTACGTACGGTGTTGTAATGTTTTGTTATGAGTTGTAAGGTGCCGTACGTTATACTAACATACTTTTCAAGGCGGTAATGTGGCATACAGAGTCGTAATATATTCTAAATTGTCGTACGATGTTAAAAGGACTCGGATAAATTCATTAGGTTTATTATGGAGTTTTAAGTTTACGTACGGTGTTGTAATGTTTTGTTAGGAGTTGTAAGGTGTCCAACGTTATACTAACATGCTTTTCAAAGCGGTAATGTGGCATACAGAGTCGTAAGATATTCTAAATTGTTGTACGATGTTCAAATGACTCGGACGAATTCATTATGTTTATTATGGAGTTTTGAGTTTACGTACGGTGTTGTAATGTTTTGTTATGAGTTGTAAGGTGCCGTACGTTATACTAACATACTTTTCAAGGCGGTAATGTGGCATACAGAATCGTAATATATTCTAAATTGTCGTACGATGTTAAAAGGACTCGGATGAATTCATTAGGTTTATTATGGAGTTTTAAGTTTACGTACGGTGTTGTAATGTTTTGTTAGGAGTTGTAAGGTGTCCTACGTTATACTAACATGCTTTTCAAAGCGGTAATGTGGCATACAGAGTCGTAAGATATTCTAAATTGTTGTACGATGTTCAAATGACTCGGACGAATTCATTATGTTTATTATGGAGTTTTGAGTTTACGTACGGTGTTGTAATGTTTTGTTATGAGTTGTAAGGTGCCGTACGTTATACTAACATACTTTTCAAGGCGGTAATGTGGCATACAGAGTCGTAATATATTCTAAATTGTCGTACGATGTTCAAAGGACTCGGATAAATTCATTAGGTTTATTATGGAGTTTTAACTTTACATACGGTGTTGTAATGTTTTGTTAGGAGTTGTAAGGTGTCCTACGTTATACTAACATGCTTTTCAAAGCGGTAATGTGGCATACAGAGTCGTAAGATATTCTAAATTATTGTACGATGTTCAAATGACTCGGACGAATTCATTAGGTTTAGTATGGAGTTTTAATGTTTCGTACGGTGGTGAAAGTTGTTCTCAAAAGATGTAACGCATCCTACATTATTCTAAATTGCTTTTCCTGTTGCTAATGTTGCATACAAAGTCGTAACAAGTCCTGAGTGGTCGTCTAATGTTTAATGGACTCAGACGAATTCATTAGGTTTACTTTGGAGTTTTAAGTTTACGTACGGTATTGTAATATGTTGTTAGGAATTGTAAGGTGTCCTACGTTATACTAACATGATTTTCAAGGCGGTAATGTGGCATACATAGTCGTAAGATATTCTAAATTGTTGTACGATGTTCAAATGACTCGGACGAACTCATTAGGTTTATTATGGAGTTTTGAGTTTACATACGGTGTTGTAATGTTTTGTTATGAGTTGTAAGGTGCCGTACGTTATACTAACATACTTTTCAAGGCGGTAATGTGGCATACAGATTCGTAATATATTCTAAATTGTCGTACGATGTTCAAAGGACTCGGATGAATTCATGAGGTTTATTATGGAGTTTTAAGTTTACGTACGGTGTTGTAATGTTTTGTTAGGAGTTGTAAGGTGTCCTACGTTATACTAACATGCTTTTCAAAGCGGTAATGTGGCATACAGAGTCGTAAGATATTATAAATTGTTGTACGATGTTCAAATGACTCGGACGAATTCATTATGTTTATTATGGAGTTTTGAGTTTACGTATGGTGTTGTAATGTTTTGTTATGAGTTGTAAGGTGCCGTACGTTATACTAACATAATTTTCAAGGCGGTAATGTGGCATACAGAGTCGTAATATATTTTAAATTGTCATACGATGTTCAAAGGACTCGGATGAATTCATTAGGTTTATTATGGAGTTTTAAGTTTACGTACGGTGTTGTAATGTTTTGTTAGGACTTGTAAGGTGTCCTACGTTATACTAACATGATTTTCAAGGCGGTAATGTGGCATACATAGTCGTAAGATATTCTAAATTGTTGTACGATGTTCAAATGACTCGGACGAATTCATTAGGTTTATTATGGAGTTTTGAGTTTACGTACGGTGTTGTAATGTTTTGTTATGAGTTGTAAGGTGCCGTACGTTATACTAACATACTTTTCAAGGCGGTAATGTGGCATACAGAGTCGTAATATATTCTAAATTGTCGTACGATGTTAAAAGGACTCGGATAAATTCATTAGGTTTATTATGGAGTTTTAAGTTTACGTACGGTGTTGTAATGTTTTGTTAGGAGTTGTAAGGTGTCCTACGTTATACTAACATGCTTTTCAAAGCGGTAATGTGGCATACAGAGTCGTAAGATATTATAAATTGTTGTACGATGTTCAAATGACTCGGACGAATTCATTATGTTTATTATGGAGTTTTGAGTTTACGTATGGTGTTGTAATGTTTTGTTATGAGTTGTAAGGTGCCGTACGTTATACTAACATACTTTTCAAGGCGGTAATGTGGCATACAGAGTCGTAATATATTTTAAATTGTCATACGATGTTCAAAGGACTCGGATGAATTCATTAGGTTTATTATGGAGTTTTAAGTTTACGTACGGTGTTGTAATGTTTTGTTAGGACTTGTAAGGTGTCCTACGTTATACTAACATGATTTTCAAGGCGGTAATGTGGCATACATAGTCGTAAGATATTCTAAATTGTTGTACGATGTTCAAATGACTCGGACGAATTCATTAGGTTTATTATGGAGTTTTGAGTTTGCGTACGGTGTTGTAATGTTTTGTTATGAGTTGTAAGGTGCCGTACGTTATACTAACATACTTTTCAAGGCGGTAATGTGGCATACAGAGTCGTAATATATTCTAAATTGTCGTACGATGTTAAAAGGACTCGGATAAATTCATTAGGTTTTTTATGGAGTTTTAAGTTTACGTACGGTGTTGTAATGTTTTGTTAGGAGTTGTAAGGTGTCCTACGTTATACTAACATGCTTTTCAAAGCGGTAATGTGGCATACAGAGACGTAAGATATTCTAAATTGTTGTACGATGTTCAAATGACTCGGACGAATTCATTATGTTTATTATGGAGTTTTGAGTTTACGTACGGTGTTGTAATGTTTTGTTATGAGTTGTAAGGTGCCGTACGTTATACTAACATACTTTTCAAGGCAGTTATGTGGCATACAGAGTCGTAATATATTCTAAATTGTCGTACGATGTTAAAAGGACTCGGATGAATTCATTAGGTTTATTATGGAGTTTTAAGTTTACGTACGGTGTTGTAATGTTTTGTTAGGAGTTGTAAGGTGTCCTACGTTATACTAACATGCTTTTCAAAGCGGTAATGTGGCATACAGAGTCGTAAGATATTCTAAATTGTTGTACGATGTTCAAATGACTCGGACGAATTCATTATGTTTATTATGGAGTTTTGAGTTTACGTACGGTGTTGTAATGTTTTGTTATGAGTTGTAAGGTGCCGTACGTTATACTAACATACTTTTCAAGGCGGTAATGTGGCATACAGAGTCGTAATATATTCTAAATTGTCGTACGATGTTCAAAGGACTCGGATAAATTCATTAGGTTTATTATGGAGTTTTAACTTTACATACGGTGTTGTAATGTTTTGTTAGGAGTTGTAAGGTGTCCTACGTTATACTAACATGCTTTTCAAAGCGGTAATGTGGCATACAGAGTCGTAAGATATTCTAAATTATTGTACGATGTTCAAATGACTCGGACGAATTCATTAGGTTTAGTATGGAGTTTTAATGTTTCGTACGGTGGTGAAAGTTGTTCTCAAAAGATGTAACGCATCCTACATTATTCTAAATTGCTTTTCCTGTTGCTAATGTTGCATACAAAGTCGTAACAAGTCCTGAGTGGTCGTCTAATGTTTAATGGACTCAGACGAATTCATTAGGTTTACTTTGGAGTTTTAAGTTTACGTACGGTGTTGTAATGTTTTGTTAGGACTTGTAAGGTGTCCTACGTTATACTAACATGATTTTCAAGGCGGTAATGTGGCATACATAGTCGTAAGATATTCTAAATTGTTGTACGATGTTCAAATGACTCGGACGAATTCATTAGGTTTATTATGGAGTTTTGAGTTTACGTACGGTGTTGTAATGTTTTGTTATGAGTTGTAAGGTGCCGTACGTTATACTAACATACTTTTCAAGGCGGTAATGTGGCATACAGAGTCGTAATATATTTTAAATTGTCATACGATGTTCAAAGGACTCGGATGAATTCATTAGGTTTATTATGGAGTTTTAAGTTTACGTACGGTGTTGTAATGTTTTGTTAGGACTTGTAAGGTGTCCTACGTTATACTAACATGATTTTCAAGGCGGTAATGTGGCATACATAGTCGTAAGATATTCTAAATTGTTGTACGATGTTCAAATGACTCGGACGAATTCATTAGGTTTATTATGGAGTTTTGAGTTTACGTACGGTGTTGTAATGTTTTGTTATGAGTTGTAAGGTGCCGTACGTTATACTAACATACTTTTCAAGGCGGTAATGTGGCATACAGAGTCGTAATATATTCTAAATTGTCGTACGATGTTAAAAGGACTCGGATAAATTCATTAGGTTTATTATGGAGTTTTAAGTTTACGTACGGTGTTGTAATGTTTTGTTAGGAGTTGTAAGGTGTCCTACGTTATACTAACATGCTTTTCAAAGCGGTAATGTGGCATACAGAGTCGTAAGATATTATAAATTGTTGTACGATGTTCAAATGACTCGGACGAATTCATTATGTTTATTATGGAGTTTTGAGTTTACGTATGGTGTTGTAATGTTTTGTTATGAGTTGTAAGGTGCCGTACGTTATACTAACATACTTTTCAAGGCGGTAATGTGGCATACAGAGTCGTAATATATTCTAAATTGTCGTACGATGTTCAAAGGACTCGGATAAATTCATTAGGTTTATTATGGAGTTTTAACTTTACATACGGTGTTGTAATGTTTTGTTAGGAGTTGTAAGGTGTCCTACGTTATACTAACATGCTTTTCAAAGCGGTAATGTGGCATACAGAGTCGTAAGATATTCTAAATTATTGTACGATGTTCAAATGACTCGGACGAATTCATTAGGTTTAGTATGGAGTTTTAATGTTTCGTACGGTGGTGAAAGTTGTTCTCAAAAGATGTAACGCATCCTACATTATTCTAAATTGCTTTTCCTGTTGCTAATGTTGCATACAAAGTCTTAACAAGTCCTGAGTGGTCGTCTAATGTTTAATGGACTCAGACGAATTCATTAGGTTTACTTTGGAGTTTTAAGTTTACGTACGGTGTTGTAATGTTTTGTTAGGACTTGTAAGGTGTCCTACGTTATACTAACATGATTTTCAAGGCGGTAATGTGGCATACATAGTCGTAAGATATTCTAAATTGTTGTACGATGTTCAAATGACTCGGACGAATTCATTAGGTTTATTATGGAGTTTTGAGTTTACGTACGGTGTTGTAATGTTTTGTTATGAGTTGTAAGGTGCCGTACGTTATACTAACATACTTTTCAAGGCGGTAATGTGGCATACAGAGTCGTAATATATTTTAAATTGTCATACGATGTTCAAAGGACTCGGATGAATTCATTAGGTTTATTATGGAGTTTTAAGTTTACGTACGGTGTTGTAATGTTTTGTTAGGACTTGTAAGGTGTCCTACGTTATACTAACATGATTTTCAAGGCGGTAATGTGGCATACATAGTCGTAAGATATTCTAAATTGTTGTACGATGTTCAAATGACTCGGACGAATTCATTAGGTTTATTATGGAGTTTTGAGTTTACGTACGGTGTTGTAATGTTTTGTTATGAGTTGTAAGGTGCCGTACGTTATACTAACATACTTTTCAAGGCGGTAATGTGGCATACAGAGTCGTAATATATTCTAAATTGTCGTACGATGTTAAAAGGACTCGGATAAATTCATTAGGTTTATTATGGAGTTTTAAGTTTACGTACGGTGTTGTAATGTTTTGTTAGGAGTTGTAAGGTGTCCTACGTTATACTAACATGCTTTTCAAAGCGGTAATGTGGCATACAGAGTCGTAAGATATTCTAAATTGTTGTACGATGTTCAAATGACTCGGACGAACTCATTATGTTTATTATGGAGTTTTGAGTTTACGTACGGTGTTGTAATGTTTTGTTATGAGTTGTAAGGTGCCGTACGTTATACTAACATACTTTTCAAGGCGGTAATGTGGCATACAGAGTCGTAATATATTCTAAATTGTCGTACGATGTTAAAAGGACTCGGATGAATTCATTAGGTTTATTATGGATTTTTAAGTTTACGTACGGTGTTGTAATGTTTTGTTAGGAGTTGTAAGGTGTCCTACGTTATACTAACATGCTTTTCAAAGCGGTAATGTGGCATACAGAGTCGTAAGATATTCTAAATTGTTGTACGATGTTCAAATGACTCGGACGAATTCATTATGTTTATTATGGAGTTTTGAGTTTACGTACGGTGTTGTAATGTTTTGTTATGAGTTGTAAGGTGCCGTACGTTATACTAACATACTTTTCAAGGCGGTAATGTGGCATACAGAGTCGTAATATATTCTAAATTGTCGTACGATGTTCAAAGGACTCGGATAAATTCATTAGGTTTATTATGGAATTTTAACTTTACATACGGTGTTGTAATGTTTTGTTAGGAGTTGTAAGGTGTCCTACGTTATACTAACATGCTTTTCAAAGCGGTAATGTGGCATACAGAGTCGTAAGATATTCTAAATTATTGTACGATGTTCAAATGACTCGGACGAATTCATTAGGTTTAGTATGGAGTTTTAATGTTTCGTACGGTGGTGAAAGTTGTTCTCAAAAGATGTAACGCATCCTACATTATTCTAAATTGCTTTTCCTGTTGCTAATGTTGCATACAAAGTCGTAACAAGTCCTGAGTGGTCGTCTAATGTTTAATGGACTCAGACGAATTCATTAGGTTTACTTTGGAGTTTTAAGTTTACGTACGGTATTGTAATATGTTGTTAGGAATTGTAAGGTGTCCTACGTTATACTAACATGATTTTCAAGGCGGTAATGTGGCATACATAGTCGTAAGATATTCTAAATTGTTGTACGATGTTGAAATGACTCGGACGAACTCATTAGGTTTATTATGGAGTTTTGAGTTTACATACGGTGTTGTAATGTTTTGTTATGAGTTGTAAGGTGCCGTACGTTATACTAACATACTTTTCAAGGCGGTAATGTGGCATACAGATTCGTAATATATTCTAAATTGCCGTACGATGTTCAAAGGACTCGGATGAATTCATGAGGTTTATTATGGAGTTTTAAGTTTACGTACGGTGTTGTAATGTTTTGTTAGGAGTTGTAAGGTGTCCTACGTTATACTAACATGCTTTTCAAAGCGGTAATGTGGCATACAGAGTCGTAAGATATTATAAATTGTTGTACGATGTTCAAATGACTCGGACGAATTCATTATGTTTATTATGGAGTTTTGAGTTTACGTATGGTGTTGTAATGTTTTGTTATGAGTTGTAAGGTGCCGTACGTTATACTAACATACTTTTCAAGGCGGTAATGTGGCATACAGAGTCGTAATATATTTTAAATTGTCATACGATGTTCAAAGGACTCGGATGAATTCATTAGGTTTATTATGGAGTTTTAAGTTTACGTACGGTGTTGTAATGTTTTGTTAGGACTTGTAAGGTGTCCTACGTTATACTAACATGATTTTCAAGGCGGTAATGTGGCTTACATAGTCGTAAGATATTCTAAATTGTTGTACGATGTTCAAATGACTCGGACGAATTCATTAGGTTTATTATGGAGTTTTGAGTTTACGTACGGTGTTGTAATGTTTTGTTATGAGTTGTAAGGTGCCGTACGTTATACTAACATACTTTTCAAGGCGGTAATGTGGCATACAGAGTCGTAATATATTCTAAATTGTCGTACGATGTTAAAAGGACTCGGATAAATTCATTAGGTTTATTATGGAGTTTTAAGTTTACGTACGGTGTTGTAATGTTTTGTTAGGAGTTGTAAGGTGTCCTACGTTATACTAACATGCTTTTCAAAGCGGTAATGTGGCATACAGAGTCGTAAGATATTATAAATTGTTGTACGATGTTCAAATGACTCGGACGAATTCATTATGTTTATTATGGAGTTTTGAGTTTACGTATGGTGTTGTAATGTTTTGTTATGAGTTGTAAGGTGCCGTACGTTATACTAACATACTTTTCAAGGCGGTAATGTGGCATACAGAGTCGTAATATATTTTAAATTGTCATACGATGTTCAAAGGACTCGGATGAATTCATTAGGTTTATTATGGAGTTTTAAGTTTACGTACGGTGTTGTAATGTTTTGTTAGGACTTGTAAGGTGTCCTACGTTATACTAACATGATTTTCAAGGCGGTAATGTGGCATACATAGTCGTAAGATATTCTAAATTGTTGTACGATGTTCAAATGACTCGGACGAATTCATTAGGTTAATTATGGAGTTTTGAGTTTACGTACGGTGTTGTAATGTTTTGTTATGAGTTGTAAGGTGCCGTACGTTATACTAACATACTTTTCAAGGCGGTAATGTGGCATACAGAGTCGTAATATATTCTAAATTGTCGTACGATGTTAAAAGGACTCGGATAAATTCATTAGGTTTATTATGGAGTTTTAAGTTTACGTACGGTGTTGTAATGTTTTGTTAGGAGTTGTAAGGTGTCCTACGTTATACTAACATGCTTTTCAAAGCGGTAATGTGGCATACAGAGTCGTAAGATATTCTAAATTGTTGTACGATGTTCAAATGACTCGGACGAATTCATTATGTTTATTATGGAGTTTTGAGTTTACGTACGGTGTTGTAATGTTTTGTTATGAGTTGTAAGGTGCCGTACGTTATACTAACATACTTTTCAAGGCGGTAATGTGGCATACAGAGTCGTAAATTCTAAATTGTCGTACGATGTTCAAAGGACTCGAATGAATTCATTAGGTTTATTATGGAGTTTTAAGTTTACGTACAGTGTTGTAATGTTTTGTTAGGAGTTGTAAGGTGTCCTACGTTATACTAACATGATTTTCAAGGCGGTAATGTGGCATACATAGTCGTAAGATATTCTAAATTGTTGTACGATGTTCAAATGCCTCGGATGAATTCATTAGGTTTATTATGGAGTTTTGAGTTTACGTACGGTGTTGTAATGTTTTGTTATGAGTTGTAAGGTGCCGTACGTTATACTAACATACTTTTCAAGGCGGTAATGTGGCATACAGAGTCGTAATATATTCTAAATTGTCGTACGATGTTCAAAGGACTCAGATAAATTCATTAGGTTTATTATGGAGTTTTAAGTTTACGTACGGTGTTGTAATGTTTTGTTAGGAGTTGTAAGGTGTCCTACGTTATACTAACATGCTTTTCAAAGCGGTAATGTGGCATACAGAGTCGTAAGATATTCTAAATTGTTGTACGATGTTCAAATGACTCGGACGAATTCATTATGTTTATTATGGAGTTTTGAGTTTACGTACGGTGTTGTAATGTTTTGTTATGAGTTGTAAGGTGCCGTACGTTATACTAACATACTTTTCAAGGCGGTAATGTGGCATACAGAGTCGTAAATTCTAAATTGTAGTACGATGTTCAAAGGAATCGAATGAATTCATTAGGTTTATTTTGGAGTTTTAAGTTTACGTACGGTGTTGTAATGTGTTGTTATGAGTTGTAAGGTGTCCTACGTTATACGAACATGCTTTTCAAAGCGGTAATGTGGCATACATAGTCGTAAGATATTCTAAATTGTTGTACGATGTTCAAATGACTCGGACGAATTCATTAGGTTTAGTATGGAGTTTTAATGTTTCGTACGGTGGTGAAAGTTGTTCTCAAAAGATGTAACGCATCCTACATTATTCTAAATTGCTTTTCCTGTTGCTAATGTTGCATACAAAGTCGTAACAAGTCCTGAGTGGTCGTCTAATGTTTAATGGACTCAGACGAATTCATTAGGTTTACTTTGGAGTTTTAAGTTTACGTACGGTATTGTAATATGTTGTTAGGAGTTGTAAGGTGTCCTACGTTATATTAACATGATTTTCAAGGCGGTAATGTGGCATACATAGTCGTAAGATATTCTAAATTGTTGTACGATGTTCAAATGACTCGGACGAACTCATTAGGTTTATTATGGAGTTTTGAGTTTACATACGGTGTTGTAATGTTTTGTTATGAGTTGTAAGGTGCCGTACGTTATACTAACATACTTTTCAAGGCGGTAATGTGGCATACAGATTCGTAATATATTCTAAATTGTCGTACGATGTTCAAAGGACTCGGATGAATTCATGAGGTTTATTATGGAGTTTTAAGTTTACGTACGGTGTTGTAATGTTTTGTTAGGAGTTGTAAGGTGTCCTACGTTATACTAACATGCTTTTCAAAGCGGTAATGTGGCATACAGAGTCGTAAGATATTATAAATTGTTGTACGATGTTCAAATGACTCGGACGAATTCATTATGTTTATTATGGAGTTTTGAGTTTACGTATGGTGTTGTAATGTTTTGTTATGAGTTGTAAGGTGCCGTACGTTATACTAACATACTTTTCAAGGCGGTAATGTGGCATACAGAGTCGTAATATATTTTAAATTGTCATACGATGTTCAAAGGACTCGGATGAATTCATTAGGTTTATTATGGAGTTTTAAGTTTACGTACGGTGTTGTAATGTTTTGTTAGGACTTGTAAGGTGTCCTACGTTATACTAACATGATTTTCAAGGCGGTAATGTGGCATACATAGTCGTAAGATATTCTAAATTGTTGTACGATGTTCAAATGACTCGGACGAATTCATTAGGTTTATTATGGAGTTTTGAGTTTACGTACGGTGTTGTAATGTTTTGTTATGAGTTGTAAGGTGCCGTACGTTATACTAACATACTTTTCAAGGCGGTAATGTGGCATACAGAGTCGTAATATAATCTAAATTGTCGTACGATGTTAAAAGGACTCGGATAAATTCATTAGGTTTATTATGGAGTTTTAAGTTTACGTACGGTGTTGTAATGTTTTGTTAGGAGTTGTAAGGTGTCCTACGTTATACTAACATGCTTTTCAAAGCGGTAATGTGGCATACAGATTCGTAAGATATTCTAAATTGTTGTACGATGTTCAAATGACTCGGACGAATTCATTATGTTTATTATGGAGTTTTGAGTTTACGTACGGTGTTGTAATGTTTTGTTATGAGTTGTAAGGTGCCGTACGTTATACTAACATACTTTTCAAGGCGGTAATGTGGCATACAGAGTCGTAATATATTTTAAATTGTCATACGATGTTCAAAGGACTCGGATGAATTCATTAGGTTTATTATGGAGTTTTAAGTTTACGTACGGTGTTGTAATGTTTTGTTAGGAGTTGTAAGGTGTCCTACGTTATACTAACATGATTTTCAAGGCGGTAATGTGGCATACATAGTCGTAAGATATTCTAAATTGTTGTACGATGTTCAAATGACTCGGACGAATTCATTAGGTTTATTATGGAGTTTTGAGTTTACGTACGGTGTTCTAATGTTTTGTTATGAGTTGTAAGGTGCCGTACGTTATACTAACATACTTTTCAAGGCGGTAATGTGGCATACAGAGTCGTAATATATTCTAAATTGTCGTACGATGTTCAAAGGACTCGGATAAATTCATTAGGTTTATTATGGAGTTTTAAGTTTACGTACGGTGTTGTAATGTTTTGTTAGGAGTTGTAAGGTGTCCTACGTTATACTAACATGCTTTTCAAAGCGGTAATGTGGCATACAGAGTCGTAAGATATTCTAAATTGTTGTACGATGTTCAAATGACTCGGACGAATTCATTATGTTTATTATGGAGTTTTGAGTTTACGTACGGTGTTGTAATGTTTTGTTATGAGTTGTAAGGTGCCGTACGTTATACTAACATACTTTTCAAGGCGGTAATGTGGCATACAGAGTCGTAAATTCTAAATTGTCGTACGATGTTCAAAGGACTCGAATGAATTCATTAGGTTTATTATGGAGTTTTAAGTTTACGTACGGTGTTGTAATGTGTTGTTATGAGTTGTAAGGTGTCCTACGTTATACTAACATGCTTTTCAAAGCGGTAATGTGGCATACAGAGTCGTAAGATATTCTAAATTGTTGTACGATGTTCAAATGACTCGGACGAATTCATTAGGTTTAGTATGGAGTTTTAATGTTTCGTACGGTGGTGAAAGTTGTTCTCAAAAGATGTAACGCATCCTACATTATTCTAAATTGCTTTTCCTGTTGCTAATGTTGCATACAAAGTCTTAACAAGTCCTGAGTGGTCGTCTAATGTTTAATGGACTCAGACGAATTCATTAGGTTTACTCTGGAGTTTTAAGTTTACGTACGGTATTGTAATATGTTGTTAGGAGTTGTAAGGTGTCCTACGCTATACTAACATGATTTTCAAGGCGGTAATGTGGCATACATCGTCGTAAGATATTCTAAATTGTTGTACGATGTTCAAATGACTCGGACGAATTCATTAGGTTTATTATGGAGTTTTGAGTTTACGTACTGTGTTGTAATGTTTTGTTAGGAGTTGTAAGGTGCCGTACGTTATACTAACATACTTTTCAAGGCGGTAATGTGGCATACAGAGTCGTAATATATTCTAAATTGTCATACGATGTTCAAAGGACTCGGATGAATTCATTAGGTTTATTATGGAGTTTTAAGTTTACGTACGGTGTTGTAATGTTTTGTTAGGAGTTGTAAGGTGTCCTACGTTATACTAACATGCTTTTCAAAGCGGTAATGTGGCATACAGAGTCGTAAGATATTCTAAATTGTTGTACGATGTTCAAATGACTCGGACGAATTCATTAGGTTTATTATGGAGTTTTGAGTTTACGTACGGTGTTGTAATGTTTTGTTATGAGTTGTAAGGTGCCGTACGTTATACTAACATACTTTTCAAGGCGGTAATGTGGCATACAGAGTCGTAATATATTCTAAATTGTCGTACGATGTTCAAAGGACTCGGATGAATTCATTAGGTTTATTATGGAGTTTTAAGTTTACGTACGGTGTTGTAATGTTTTGTTAGGAGTTGTAAGGTGTCCTACGTTATACTAACATGCTTTTCAAAGCGGTAATGTGGCATACAGAGTCGTAAGATATTCTAAATTGTTGTACGATGTTCAAATGACTCGGACGAATTCATTAGGTTTAGTATGGAGTTTTAATGTTTAGCACGGTGGTGAAAGTTGTTCTCAAAAGATGTAACGCATCCTACATTATTCTAAATTGCTTTTCCTGTTGCTAATGTTGCATACAAAGTCGTAACAAGTCCTGAGTGGTCGTCTAATGTTTAATGGACTCAGACGAATTCATTAGGTTTACTATGGAGTTTTAAGTTTACGTACGGTATTGTAATATGTTGTTAGGAGTTGTAAGGTGTCCTACGTTATACTAACATGATTTTCAAGGCGGTAATGTGGCATACATAGTCGTAAGATATTCTAAATTGTTGTACGATGTTCAAATGACTCAGACGAATTCATTAGGTTTATTATGGAGTTTTTAGTTTACGTACGGTGTTGTAATGTTTTGTTAGGAGTTGTAAGGTGCCGTACGTTATACTAACATACTTTTCAAGGCGGTAATGTGGCATACAGAGTCGTAATATATTCTAAATTGTCATACGATGTTCAAAGGACTCGGATGAATTCATTAGGTTTATTATGGAGTTTTAAGTTTACGTACGGTGTTGTAATGTTTTGTTAGGAGTTGTAAGGTGTCCTACGTTATACTAACATGCTTTTCAAGGCGGTAATGTGGCATACAGAGTCGTAAGATATTCTAAATTGTTGTACGATGTTCAAATGACTCGGACGAATTCATTAGGTTTATTATGGAGTTTTTAGTTTACGTACGGTGTTGTAATGTTTTGTTAGGATTTGTAAGGTGCCGTACGTTATACTAACATACTTTTCAAGGCGGTAATGTGGCATACAGAGTCGTAATATATTCTAAATTGTCATACGATGTTCAAAGGACTCGGATGAATTCGTTAGGTTTATTATGGAGTTTTAAGTTTACGTACGGTGTTGTAATGTTTTGTTAGGAGTTGTAAGGTGTCCTACGTTATACTAACATGCTTTTCAAAGCGGTAATGTGGCATACAGAGTCGTAAGATATTCTAAATTGTTGTACGATGTTCAAATGACTCGGACGAATTCATTAGGTTTATTATGGAGTTTTGAGTTTACGTACGGTGTTGTAATGTTTTGTTATGAGTTGTAAGGTGCCGTACGTTATACTAACATACTTTTCAAGGCGGTAATGTGGCATACAGAGTCGTAATATATTCTAAATTGTCGTACGATGTTCAAAGGACTCGGATGAATTCATTAGGTTTATTATGGAGTTTTAAGTTTACGTACGGTGTTGTAATGTTTTGTTAGGAGTTGTAAGGTGTCCTACGTTATACTAACATGCTTTTCAAAGCGGTAATGTGGCATACAGAGTCGTAAGATATTCTAAATTGTTGTACGATGTTCAAATGACTCGGACGAATTCATTAGGTTTAGTATGGAGTTTTAATGTTTAGCACGGTGGTGAAAGTTGTTCTCAAAAGATGTAACGCATCCTACATTATTCTAAATTGCTTTTCCTGTTGCTAATGTTGCATACAAAGTCGTAACAAGTCCTGAGTGGTCGTCTAATGTTTAATGGACTCAGACGAATTCATTAGGTTTACTATGGAGTTTTAAGTTTACGTACGGTATTGTAATATGTTGTTAGGAGTTGTAAGGTGTCCTACGTTATACTAACATGATTTTCAAGGCGGTAATGTGGCATACATAGTCGTAAGATATTCTAAATTGTTGTACGATGTTCAAATGACTCAGACGAATTCATTAGGTTTATTATGGAGTTTTTAGTTTACGTACGGTGTTGTAATGTTTTGTTAGGAGTTGTAAGGTGCCGTACGTTATACTAACATACTTTTCAAGGCGGTAATGTGGCATACAGAGTCGTAATATATTCTAAATTGTCATACGATGTTCAAAGGACTCGGATGAATTCATTAGGTTTATTATGGAGTTTTAAGTTTACGTACGGTGTTGTAATGTTTTGTTAGGAGTTGTAAGGTGTCCTACGTTATACTAACATGCTTTTCAAAGCGGTAATGTGGCATACAGAGTCGTAAGATATTCTAAATTGTTGTACGATGTTCAAATGACTCGGACGAATTCATTAGGTTTAGTATGGAGTTTTAATGTTTCGTACGGTGGTGAAAGTTGTTCTCAAAAGATGTAACGCATCCTACATTATTCTAAATTGCTTTTCCTGTTGCTAATGTTGCATACAAAGTCTTAACAAGTCCTGAGTGGTCGTCTAATGTTTAATGGACTCAGACGAATTCATTAGGTTTACTCTGGAGTTTTAAGTTTACGTACGGTATTGTAATATGTTGTTAGGAGTTGTAAGGTGTCCTACGCTATACTAACATGATTTTCAAGGCGGTAATGTGGCATACATCGTCGTAAGATATTCTAAATTGTTGTACGATGTTCAAATGACTCGGACGAATTCATTAGGTTTATTATGGAGTTTTGAGTTTACGTACTGTGTTGTAATGTTTTGTTAGGAGTTGTAAGGTGCCGTACGTTATACTAACATACTTTTCAAGGCGGTAATGTGGCATACAGAGTCGTAATATATTCTAAATTGTCATACGATGTTCAAAGGACTCGGATGAATTCATTAGGTTTATTATGGAGTTTTAAGTTTACGTACGGTGTTGTAATGTTTTGTTAGGAGTTGTAAGGTGTCCTACGTTATACTAACATGCTTTTCAAAGCGGTAATGTGGCATACAGAGTCGTAAGATATTCTAAATTGTTGTACGATGTTCAAATGACTCGGACGAATTCATTAGGTTTATTATGGAGTTTTGAGTTTACGTACGGTGTTGTAATGTTTTGTTATGAGTTGTAAGGTGCCGTACGTTATACTAACATACTTTTCAAGGCGGTAATGTGGCATACAGAGTCGTAATATATTCTAAATTGTCGTACGATGTTCAAAGGACTCGGATGAATTCATTAGGTTTATTATGGAGTTTTAAGTTTACGTACGGTGTTGTAATGTTTTGTTAGGAGTTGTAAGGTGTCCTACGTTATACTAACATGCTTTTCAAAGCGGTAATGTGGCATACAGAGTCGTAAGATATTCTAAATTGTTGTACGATGTTCAAATGACTCGGACGAATTCATTAGGTTTAGTATGGAGTTTTAATGTTTAGCACGGTGGTGAAAGTTGTTCTCAAAAGATGTAACGCATCCTACATTATTCTAAATTGCTTTTCCTGTTGCTAATGTTGCATACAAAGTCGTAACAAGTCCTGAGTGGTCGTCTAATGTTTAATGGACTCAGACGAATTCATTAGGTTTACTATGGAGTTTTAAGTTTACGTACGGTATTGTAATATGTTGTTAGGAGTTGTAAGGTGTCCTACGTTATACTAACATGATTTTCAAGGCGGTAATGTGGCATACATAGTCGTAAGATATTCTAAATTGTTGTACGATGTTCAAATGACTCAGACGAATTCATTAGGTTTATTATGGAGTTTTTAGTTTACGTACGGTGTTGTAATGTTTTGTTAGGAGTTGTAAGGTGCCGTACGTTATACTAACATACTTTTCAAGGCGGTAATGTGGCATACAGAGTCGTAATATATTCTAAATTGTCATACGATGTTCAAAGGACTCGGATGAATTCATTAGGTTTATTATGGAGTTTTAAGTTTACGTACGGTGTTGTAATGTTTTGTTAGGAGTTGTAAGGTGTCCTACGTTATACTAACATGATTTTCAAGGCGGTAATGTGGCATACATAGTCGTAAGATATTCTAAATTGTTGTACGATGTTCAAATGACTCGGACGAATTCATTAGGTTTATTATGGAGTTTTGAGTTTACGTACGGTGTTGTAATGTTTTGTTATGAGTTGTAAGGTGCCGTACGTTATACTAACATACTTTTCAAGGCGGTAATGTGGCATACAGAGTCGTAATATATTCTAAATTGTCGTACGATGTTCAAAGGACTCGGATGAATTCATTAGGTTTATTATGGAGTTTTAAGTTTACGTACGGTGTTGTAATGTTTTGTTAGGAGTTGTAAGGTGTCCTACGTTATACTAACATGCTTTTCAAAGCGGTAATGTGGCATACAGAGTCGTAAGATATTCTAAATTGTTGTACGATGTTCAAATGACTCGGACGAATTCATTAGGTTTAGTATGGAGTTTTAATGTTTAGTACGGTGGTGAAAGTTGTTCTCAAAAGATGTAACGCATCCTACATTATTCTAAATTGCTTTTCCTGTTGCTAATGTTGCATACAAAGTCGTAACAAGTCCTGAGTGGTCGTCTAATGTTTAATGGACTCAGACGAATTCATTAGGTTTACTATGGAGTTTTAAGTTTACGTACGGTATTGTAATATGTTGTTAGGAGTTGTAAGGTGTCCTACGTTATACTAACATGATTTTCATGGCGGTAATGTGGCATACATAGTCGTAAGATATTCTAAATTGTTGTACGATGTTCAAATGACTCGGACGAATTCATTAGGTTTATTATGGAGTTTTGAGTTTACGTACGGTGTTGTAATGTTTTGTTAGGAGTTGTAAGGTGCCGTACGTTATACTAACATACTTTTCAAGGCGGTAATGTGGCATACAGAGTCGTAATATATTCTAAATTGTCGTACGATGTTCAAAGGACTCGGATGAATTCATTAGGTTTATTATGGAGTTTTAAGTTTACGTACGGTGTTGTAATGTTTTGTTAGGAGTTGTAAGGTGTCCTACGTTATACTAACATGCTTTTCAAAGCGGTAATGTGGCATACAGAGTCGTAAGATATTCTAAATTGTTGTACGATGTTCAAATGACTCGGACGAATTCATTAGGTTTATTATGGAGTTTTGAGTTTACGTACGGTGTTGTAATGTTTTGTTAGGAGTTGTAAGGTGCCGTACATTATACTAACATACTTTTCAAGGCGGTAATGTGGCATACAGAGTCGTAATATATTCTAAATTGTCGTACGATGTTCAAAGGACTCGGATGAATTCATTAGGTTTATTATGGAGTTTTAAGTTTACGTACGGTGTTGTAATGTTTTGTTAGGAGTTGTAAGGTGTCCTACGTTATACTAACATGCTTTTCAAAGCGGTAATGTGACATACAGAGTCGTAAGATATTCTAAATTGTTTTACGATGTTCAAATGACTCGGACGAATTCATTAGGTTTAGTATGGAGTTTTAATGTTTAGTACGGTGGTGAAAGTTGTTCTCAAAAGATGTAACGCATCCTACATTATTCTAAATTGCTTTTCCTGTTGCTAATGTTGCATACAAAGTCATAACTAGTCCTGAGTGGTCGTCTAATGTTTAATGGACTCAGACGAATTCATTAGGTTTACTATGGAGTTTTAAGTTTACGTACGGTATTGTAATATGTTGTTAGGAGTTGTAAGGTGTCCTACGTTATACTAACATGATTTTCAAGGCGGTAATGTGGCATACAGAGTCGTAAGATATTTAAATTGTTGTACGATGTTCAAATGACTCGGACGAATTCATTAGGTTTAGTATGGAGTTTTAATGTTTAGTACGGTGGTGAAAGTTGTTCTCAAAAGATGTAACGCATCCTACATTATTCTAAATTGCTTTTCCTGTTGCTAATGTTGCATACAAAGTCGTAACAAGTCCTGAGTGGTCGTCTAATGTTTAATGGACTCAGACGAATTCATTAGGTTTACTATGGAGTTTTAAGTTTACGTACGGTATTGTAATATGTTGTTAGGAGTTGTAAGGTGTCCTACGTTATACTAACATGATTTTCAAGGCGGTAATGTGGCATACATAGTCGTAAGATATTCTAAATTGTTGTACGATGTTCAAATGACTCAGACGAATTCATTAGGTTTATTATGGAGTTTTTAGTTTACGTACGGTGTTGTAATGTTTTGTTAGGAGTTGTAAGGTGCCGTACGTTATACTAACATACTTTTCAAGGCGGTAATGTGGCATACAGAGTCGTAATATATTCTAAATTGTCATACGATGTTCAAAGGACTCGGATGAATTCATTAGGTTTATTATGGAGTTTTAAGTTTACGTACGGTGTTGTAATGTTTTGTTAGGAGTTGTAAGGTGTCCTACGTTATACTAACATGATTTTCAAGGCGGTAATGTGGCATACATAGTCGTAAGATATTCTAAATTGTTGTACGATGTTCAAATGACTCGGACGAATTCATTAGGTTTATTATGGAGTTTTGAGTTTACGTACGGTGTTGTAATGTTTTGTTATGAGTTGTAAGGTGCCGTACGTTATACTAACATACTTTTCAAGGCGGTAATGTGGCATACAGAGTCGTAATATATTCTAAATTGTCGTACGATGTTCAAAGGACTCGGATGAATTCATTAGGTTTATTATGGAGTTTTAAGTTTACGTACGGTGTTGTAATGTTTTGTTAGGAGTTGTAAGGTGTCCTACGTTATACTAACATGCTTTTCAAAGCGGTAATGTGGCATACAGAGTCGTAAGATATTCTAAATTGTTGTACGATGTTCAAATGACTCGGACGAATTCATTAGGTTTAGTATGGAGTTTTAATGTTTAGTACGGTGGTGAAAGTTGTTCTCAAAAGATGTAACGCATCCTACATTATTCTAAATTGCTTTTCCTGTTGCTAATGTTGCATACAAAGTCGTAACAAGTCCTGAGTGGTCGTCTAATGTTTAATGGACTCAGACGAATTCATTAGGTTTACTATGGAGTTTTAAGTTTACGTACGGTATTGTAATATGTTGTTAGGAGTTGTAAGGTGTCCTACGTTATACTAACATGATTTTCATGGCGGTAATGTGGCATACATAGTCGTAAGATATTCTAAATTGTTGTACGATGTTCAAATGACTCGGACGAATTCATTAGGTTTATTATGGAGTTTTGAGTTTACGTACGGTGTTGTAATGTTTTGTTAGGAGTTGTAAGGTGCCGTACGTTATACTAACATACTTTTCAAGGCGGTAATGTGGCATACAGAGTCGTAATATATTCTAAATTGTCGTACGATGTTCAAAGGACTCGGATGAATTCATTAGGTTTATTATGGAGTTTTAAGTTTACGTACGGTGTTGTAATGTTTTGTTAGGAGTTGTAAGGTGTCCTACGTTATACTAACATGCTTTTCAAAGCGGTAATGTGGCATACAGAGTCGTAAGATATTCTAAATTGTTGTACGATGTTCAAATGACTCGGACGAATTCATTAGGTTTATTATGGAGTTTTGAGTTTACGTACGGTGTTGTAATGTTTTGTTAGGAGTTGTAAGGTGCCGTACATTATACTAACATACTTTTCAAGGCGGTAATGTGGCATACAGAGTCGTAATATATTCTAAATTGTCGTACGATGTTCAAAGGACTCGGATGAATTCATTAGGTTTATTATGGAGTTTTAAGTTTACGTACGGTGTTGTAATGTTTTGTTAGGAGTTGTAAGGTGTCCTACGTTATACTAACATGCTTTTCAAAGCGGTAATGTGACATACAGAGTCGTAAGATATTCTAAATTGTTTTACGATGTTCAAATGACTCGGACGAATTCATTAGGTTTAGTATGGAGTTTTAATGTTTAGTACGGTGGTGAAAGTTGTTCTCAAAAGATGTAACGCATCCTACATTATTCTAAATTGCTTTTCCTGTTGCTAATGTTGCATACAAAGTCGTAACAAGTCCTGAGTGGTCGTCTAATGTTTAATGGACTCAGACGAATTCATTAGGTTTACTATGGAGTTTTAAGTTTACGTACGGTATTGTAATATGTTGTTAGGAGTTGTAAGGTGTCCTACGTTATACTAACATGATTTTCATGGCGGTAATGTGGCATACAGAGTCGTAAGATATTCTAAATTGTTGTACGATGTTCAAATGACTTGGACGAATTCATTAGGTTTATTATGGAGTTTTGAGTTTACGTACGGTGTTGTAATGTTTTGTTATGAGTTGTAAGGTGCCGTACGTTATACTAACATACTTTTCAAGGCGGTAATGTGGCATACAGAGTCGTAATATATTCTAAATTGTCGTACGATGTTCAAAGGACTCGGATGAATTCATTAGGTTTATTATGGAGTTTTAAGTTTACGTACGGTGTTGTAATGTTTTGTTAGGAGTTGTAAGGTGTCCTACGTTATACTAACATGCTTTTCAAAGCGGTAATGTGGCATACAGAGTCGTAAGATATTCTAAATTGTTGTACGATGTTCAAATGACTCGGACGAATTCATTAGGTTTAGTATGGAGTTTTAATGTTTAGTACGGTGGTGAAAGTTGTTCTCAAAAGATGTAACGCATCCTACATTATTCTAAATTGCTTTTCCTGTTGCTAATGTTGCATACAAAGTCGTAACAAGTCCTGAGTGGTCGTCTAATGTTTAATGGACTCAGACGAATTCATTAGGTTTACTATGGAGTTTTAAGTTTACGTACGGTATTGTAATATGTTGTTAGGAGTTGTAAGGTGTCCTACGTTATACTAACATGATTTTCATGGCGGTAATGTGGCATACATAGTCGTAAGATATTCTAAATTGTTGTACGATGTTCAAATGACTCGGACGAATTCATTAGGTTTATTATGGAGTTTTGAGTTTACGTACGGTGTTGTAATGTTTTGTTAGGAGTTGTAAGGTGCCGTACGTTATACTAACATACTTTTCAAGGCGGTAATGTGGCATACAGAGTCGTAATATATTCTAAATTGTCGTACGATGTTCAAAGGACTCGGATGAATTCATTAGGTTTATTATGGAGTTTTAAGTTTACGTACGGTGTTGTAATGTTTTGTTAGGAGTTGTAAGGTGTCCTACGTTATACTAACATGCTTTTCAAAGCGGTAATGTGGCATACAGAGTCGTAAGATATTCTAAATTGTTGTACGATGTTCAAATGACTCGGACGAATTCATTAGGTTTATTATGGAGTTTTGAGTTTACGTACGGTGTTGTAATGTTTTGTTAGGAGTTGTAAGGTGCCGTACATTATACTAACATACTTTTCAAGGCGGTAATGTGGCATACAGAGTCGTAATATATTCTAAATTGTCGTACGATGTTCAAAGGACTCGGATGAATTCATTAGGTTTATTATGGAGTTTTAAGTTTACGTACGGTGTTGTAATGTTTTGTTAGGAGTTGTAAGGTGTCCTACGTTATACTAACATGCTTTTCAAAGCGGTAATGTGACATACAGAGTCGTAAGATATTCTAAATTGTTTTACGATGTTCAAATGACTCGGACGAATTCATTAGGTTTAGTATGGAGTTTTAATGTTTAGTACGGTGGTGAAAGTTGTTCTCAAAAGATGTAACGCATCCTACATTATTCTAAATTGCTTTTCCTGTTGCTAATGTTGCATACAAAGTCATAACTAGTCCTGAGTGGTCGTCTAATGTTTAATGGACTCAGACGAATTCATTAGGTTTACTATGGAGTTTTAAGTTTACGTACGGTATTGTAATATGTTGTTAGGAGTTGTAAGGTGTCCTACGTTATACTAACATGATTTTCAAGGCGGTAATGTGGCATACAGAGTCGTAAGATATTTAAATTGTTGTACGATGTTCAAATGACTCGGACGAATTCATTAGGTTTAGTATGGAGTTTTAATGTTTAGTACGGTGGTGAAAGTTGTTCTCAAAAGATGTAACGCATCCTACATTATTCTAAATTGCTTTTCCTGTTGCTAATGTTGCATACAAAGTCGTAACAAGTCCTGAGTGGTCGTCTAATGTTTAATGGACTCAGACGAATTCATTAGGTTTACTATGGAGTTTTAAGTTTACGTACGGTATTGTAATATGTTGTTAGGAGTTGTAAGGTGTCCTACGTTATACTAACATGATTTTCAAGGCGGTAATGTGGCATACATAGTCGTAAGATATTCTAAATTGTTGTACGATGTTCAAATGACTCAGACGAATTCATTAGGTTTATTATGGAGTTTTTAGTTTACGTACGGTGTTGTAATGTTTTGTTAGGAGTTGTAAGGTGCCGTACGTTATACTAACATACTTTTCAAGGCGGTAATGTGGCATACAGAGTCGTAATATATTCTAAATTGTCATACGATGTTCAAAGGACTCGGATGAATTCATTAGGTTTATTATGGAGTTTTAAGTTTACGTACGGTGTTGTAATGTTTTGTTAGGAGTTGTAAGGTGTCCTACGTTATACTAACATGATTTTCAAGGCGGTAATGTGGCATACATAGTCGTAAGATATTCTAAATTGTTGTACGATGTTCAAATGACTCGGACGAATTCATTAGGTTTATTATGGAGTTTTGAGTTTACGTACGGTGTTGTAATGTTTTGTTATGAGTTGTAAGGTGCCGTACGTTATACTAACATACTTTTCAAGGCGGTAATGTGGCATACAGAGTCGTAATATATTCTAAATTGTCGTACGATGTTCAAAGGACTCGGATGAATTCATTAGGTTTATTATGGAGTTTTAAGTTTACGTACGGTGTTGTAATGTTTTGTTAGGAGTTGTAAGGTGTCCTACGTTATACTAACATGCTTTTCAAAGCGGTAATGTGGCATACAGAGTCGTAAGATATTCTAAATTGTTGTACGATGTTCAAATGACTCGGACGAATTCATTAGGTTTAGTATGGAGTTTTAATGTTTAGTACGGTGGTGAAAGTTGTTCTCAAAAGATGTAACGCATCCTACATTATTCTAAATTGCTTTTCCTGTTGCTAATGTTGCATACAAAGTCGTAACAAGTCCTGAGTGGTCGTCTAATGTTTAATGGACTCAGACGAATTCATTAGGTTTACTATGGAGTTTTAAGTTTACGTACGGTATTGTAATATGTTGTTAGGAGTTGTAAGGTGTCCTACGTTATACTAACATGATTTTCATGGCGGTAATGTGGCATACATAGTCGTAAGATATTCTAAATTGTTGTACGATGTTCAAATGACTCGGACGAATTCATTAGGTTTATTATGGAGTTTTGAGTTTACGTACGGTGTTGTAATGTTTTGTTAGGAGTTGTAAGGTGCCGTACGTTATACTAACATACTTTTCAAGGCGGTAATGTGGCATACAGAGTCGTAATATATTCTAAATTGTCGTACGATGTTCAAAGGACTCGGATGAATTGATTAGGTTTATTATGGAGTTTTAAGTTTACGTACGGTGTTGTAATGTTTTGTTAGGAGTTGTAAGGTGTCCTACGTTATACTAACATGCTTTTCAAAGCGGTAATGTGGCATACAGAGTCGTAAGATATTCTAAATTGTTGTACGATGTTCAAATGACTCGGACGAATTCATTAGGTTTATTATGGAGTTTTGAGTTTACGTACGGTGTTGTAATGTTTTGTTAGGAGTTGTAAGGTGCCGTACATTATACTAACATACTTTTCAAGGCGGTAATGTGGCATACAGAGTCGTAATATATTCTAAATTGTCGTACGATGTTCAAAGGACTCGGATGAATTCATTAGGTTTATTATGGAGTTTTAAGTTTACGTACGGTGTTGTAATGTTTTGTTAGGAGTTGTAAGGTGTCCTACGTTATACTAACATGCTTTTCAAAGCGGTAATGTGACATACAGAGTCGTAAGATATTCTAAATTGTTTTACGATGTTCAAATGACTCGGACGAATTCATTAGGTTTAGTATGGAGTTTTAATGTTTAGTACGGTGGTGAAAGTTGTTCTCAAAAGATGTAACGCATCCTACATTATTCTAAATTGCTTTTCCTGTTGCTAATGTTGCATACAAAGTCATAACTAGTCCTGAGTGGTCGTCTAATGTTTAATGGACTCAGACGAATTCATTAGGTTTACTATGGAGTTTTAAGTTTACGTACGGTATTGTAATATGTTGTTAGGAGTTGTAAGGTGTCCTACGTTATACTAACATGATTTTCAAGGCGGTAATGTGGCATACAGAGTCGTAAGATATTTAAATTGTTGTACGATGTTCAAATGACTCGGACGAATTCATTAGGTTTAGTATGGAGTTTTAATGTTTAGTACGGTGGTGAAAGTTGTTCTCAAAAGATGTAACGCATCCTACATTATTCTAAATTGCTTTTCCTGTTGCTAATGTTGCATACAAAGTCGTAACAAGTCCTGAGTGGTCGTCTAATGTTTAATGGACTCAGACGAATTCATTAGGTTTACTATGGAGTTTTAAGTTTACGTACGGTATTGTAATATGTTGTTAGGAGTTGTAAGGTGTCCTACGTTATACTAACATGATTTTCAAGGCGGTAATGTGGCATACATAGTCGTAAGATATTCTAAATTGTTGTACGATGTTCAAATGACTCGGACGAATTCATTAGGTTTATTATGGAGTTTTTAGTTTACGTACGGTGTTGTAATGTTTTGTTAGGAGTTGTAAGGTGCCGTACGTTATACTAACATACTTTTCAAGGCTGTAATGTGGCATACAGAGTCGTAATATATTCTAAATTGTCATACGATGTTCAAAGGACTCGGATGAATTCATTAGGTTTATTATGGAGTTTTAAGTTTACGTACGGTGTTGTAATGTTTTGTTAGGAGTTGTAAGGTGTCCTACGTTATACTAACATGATTTTCAAGGCGGTAATGTGGCATACATAGTCGTAAGATATTCTAAATTGTTGTACGATGTTCAAATGACTCGGACGAATTCATTAGGTTTATTATGGAGTTTTGAGTTTACGTACGGTGTTGTAATGTTTTGTTATGAGTTGTAAGGTGCCGTACGTTATACTAACATACTTTTCAAGGCGGTAATGTGGCATACAGAGTCGTAATATATTCTAAATTGTCGTACGATGTTCAAAGGACTCGGATGAATTCATTAGGTTTATTATGGAGTTTTAAGTTTACGTACGGTGTTGTAATGTTTTGTTAGGAGTTGTAAGGTGTCCTACGTTATACTAACATGCTTTTCAAAGCGGTAATGTGGCATACAGAGTCGTAAGATATTCTAAATTGTTGTACGATGTTCAAATGACTCGGACGAATTCATTAGGTTTAGTATGGAGTTTTAATGTTTAGTACGGTGGTGAAAGTTGTTCTCAAAAGATGTAACACATCCTACATTATTCTAAATTGCTTTTCCTGTTGCTAATGTTGCATACAAAGTCGTAACAAGTCCTGAGTGGTCGTCTAATGTTTAATGGACTCAGACGAATTCATTAAGTTTACTATGGAGTTTTAAGTTTACGTACGGTATTGTAATATGTTGTTAGGAGTTGTAAGGTGTCCTACGTTATACTAACATGATTTTCATGGCGGTAATGTGGCATACATAGTCGTAAGATATTCTAAATTGTTGTACGATGTTCAAATGACTCGGACGAATTCATTAGGTTTATTATGGAGTTTTGAGTTTACGTACGGTGTTGTAATGTTTTGTTAGGAGTTGTAAGGTGCCGTACGTTATACTAACATACTTTTCAAGGCGGTAATGTGGCATACAGAGTCGTAATATATTCTAAATTGCCGTACGATGTTCAAAGGACTCGGATGAATTCATTAGGTTTATTATGGAGTTTTAAGTTTACGTACGGTGTTGTAATGTTTTGTTAGGAGTTGTAAGGTGTCCTACGTTATACTAACATGCTTTTCAAAGCGGTAATGTGGCATACAGAGTCGTAAGATATTCTAAATTGTTGTACGATGTTCAAATGATTCGGACGAATTCATTAGGTTTATTATGGAGTTTTGAGTTTACGTACGGTGTTGTAATGTTTTGTTAGGAGTTGTAAGGTGCCGTACGTTATACTAACATACTTTTCAAGGCGGTAATGTGGCATACAGAGTCGTAATATATTCTAAATTGTCGTACGATGTTCAAAGGACTCGGATGAATTCATTAGGTTTATTATGGAGTTTTAAGTTTACGTACGGTGTTGTAATCTTTTGTTAGGAGTTGTAAGGTGTCCTACGTTATACTAACATGCTTTTCAAAGCGGTAATGTGACATACAGAGTCGTAAGATATTCTAAATTGTTTTACGATGTTCAAATGACTCGGACGAATTCATTAGGTTTAGTATGGAGTTTTAATGTTTAGTACGGTGGTGAAAGTTGTTCTCAAAAGATGTAACGCATCCTACATTATTCTAAATTGCTTTTCCTGTTGCTAATGTTGCATACAAAGTCATAACAAGTCCTGAGTGGTCGTCTAATGTTTAATGGACTCAGACGAATTCATTAGGTTTACTATGGAGTTTTAAGTTTACGTACGGTATTGTAATATGTTGTTAGGAGTTGTAAGGTGTCCTGCGTTATACTAACATGATTTTCAAGGCGGTAATGTGGCATACAGAGTCGTAAGATATTTAAATTGTTGTACGATGTTCAAATGAGTCGGACGAATTCATTAGGTTTATTATGGAGTTTTAAGTTTACGTACGGTGTTGTAATGTTTTGTTAGGAGTTGTAAGGTGCCGTACGTTATACTAACTTGCTTTTCAAGGCGGTAATGTGGCATACAGAGTCGTAATATATTCTAAATTGTCGTACGATGTTCAAAGGACTAGGATGAATTAATTAGTATTATTATGGAGTTTTAAGTTTACGTACGGTGTTGTAATGTTCTGTTAAGAGTTGTAAGGTGTCCTACGTTATACTAACATGCTTTTCAAAGCGGTAATGTGGCATACAGAGTCGTAAGATATTCTAAATTGTTGTACGATGTTCAAATGACTCGGACGAATTCATTAGGTTTATTATGGAGTTTTGAGTTTACGTACGGTGTTGTAATGTTTTGTTATGAGTTGTAAGGTGCCGTACGTTATACTAACATACTTTTCAAGGCGGTAATGTGGCATACAGAGTCGTAATATATTCTAAATTGTCTTACGATGTTCAAAGGACTCGGATGAATTCATTAGGTTTATTATGGAGTTTTAAGTTTACGTACGGTGTTGTAATGTTTTGTTAGGAGTTGTAAGGTGTCCTACGTTATACTAACATGCTTTTCAAAGCGGTAATGTGGCATACAGAGTCGTAAGATATTCTAAATTGTTGTACGATGTTCAAATGACTCGGACGAATTCATTAGGTTTAGTATGGAGTTTTAATGTTTAGTACGGTGGTGAAAGTTGTTCTCAAAAGATGTAACGCATCCTACATTATTCTAAATTGCTTTTCCTGTTGCTAATGTTGCATACAAAGTCGTAACAAGTCCTGAGTGGTCGTCTAATGTTTAATGGACTCAGACGAATTCATTAAGTTTACTATGGAGTTTTAAGTTTACGTACGGTATTGTAATATGTTGTTAGGAGTTGTAAGGTGTCCTACGTTATACTAACATGATTTTCATGGCGGTAATGTGGCATACATAGTCGTAAGATATTCTAAATTGTTGTACGATGTTCAAATGACTCGGACGAATTCATTAGGTTTATTATGGAGTTTTGAGTTTACGTACGGTGTTGTAATGTTTTGTTAGGAGTTGTAAGGTGCCGTACGTTATACTAACATACTTTTCAAGGCGGTAATGTGGCATACAGAGTCGTAATATATTCTAAATTGTCGTACGATGTTCAAAGGACTCGGATGAATTCATTAGGTTTATTATGGAGTTTTAAGTTTACGTACGGTGTTGTAATGTTTTGTTAGGAGTTGTAAGGTGTCCTACGTTATACTAACATGCTTTTCAAAGCGGTAATGTGGCATACAGAGTCGTAAGATATTCGAAATTGTTGTACGATGTTCAAATGACTCGGACGAATTCATTAGGTTTATTATGGAGTTTTGAGTTTACGTACGGTGTTGTAATGTTTTGTTAGGAGTTGTAAGGTGCCGTACGTTATACTAACATACTTTTCAAGGCGGTAATGTGGCATACAGAGTCGTAATATATTCTAAATTGTCGTACGATGTTCAAAGGACTCGGATGAATTCATTAGGTTTATTATGGAGTTTTAAGTTTACGTACGGTGTTGTAATGTTTTGTTAGGAGTTGTAAGGTGTCCTACGTTATACTAACATGCTTTTCAAAGCGGTAATGTGACATACAGAGTCGTAAGATATTCTAAATTGTTTTACGATGTTCAAATGACTCGGACGAATTCATTAGGTTTAGTATGGAGTTTTAATGTTTAGTACGGTGGTGAAAGTTGTTCTCAAAAGATGTAACGCATCCTACATTATTCTAAATTGCTTTTCCTGTTGCTAATGTTGCATACAAAGTCATAACAAGTCCTGAGTGGTCGTCTAATGTTTAATGGACTCAGACGAATTCATTAGGTTTACTATGGAGTTTTAAGTTTACGTACGGTATTGTAATATGTTGTTAGGAGTTGTAAGGTGTCCTGCATTATACTAACATGATTTTCAAGGCGGTAATGTGGCATACAGAGTCGTAAGATATTTAAATTGTTGTACGATGTTCAAATGAGTCGGACGAATTCATTAGGTTTATTATGGAGTTTTAAGTTTACGTACGGTGTTGTAATGTTTTGTTAGGAGTTGTAAGGTGCCGTACGTTATACTAACTTGCTTTTCAAGGCGGTAATGTGGCATACAGAGTCGTAATATATTCTAAATTGTCGTACGATGTTCAAAGGACTCGGATGAATTAATTAGTATTATTATGGAGTTTTAAGTTTACGTACGGTGTTGTAATGTTCTGTTAAGAGTTGTAAGGTGTCCTACGTTATACTAACATGATTTTCAAGGCGGTAATGTGGCATATAGAGTCGTAAGATATTTAAATTGTTGTACGATGTTCAAATGACTCGGACGAATTCATTAGGTTTAGTATGGAGTTTTAATGTTTCGTACGGTGGTGAAAGGTGTTCTCAAAAGAGGTAACGCATCCTACATTATTCTAAATTGCTTTTCCTGTTGCGAATGTTGCATACAAAGTCGTAACAAGTCCTGAGTGGTCGTCTAATGTTTAATGGACTCAGACGTATTCATTAGGTTTACTATGGAGTTTTATGTTTACGTACGATATTGTAATGTGTTGTTAGGAGTTGTAAGTTGTCCTACGTTCTACTAACATGATTTTCAAGGCGGTAATGTGGCATACAAAGTCGTAAGATATTTAAATTGTTGTACGATGTTCAAATGACTCGGACGAATTCATTAGGTTTATTATGGAGTTTTAAGTTTACGTACGGTGTTGTAATGTTTTGTTAGGAGTTGTAAGGTGCTGTACGTTATACTAACTTGCTTTTCAAGGCGGTAATGTGGCATACAAAGTCGTAATATATTCTAAATTTTCGTACGATGTTCAAATGACTAGGATGAATTAATTAGTATTATTATGGAGTTTTAAGTTTACGTACGGTGTTGTAATGTTCTGTTAAGAGTTGTAAGGTGTCCTACGTTATACTAACATGCTTTTCAAAGCGGTAATGTGGCATACAGAGTCGTAAGATATTCTAAATTGTTGTACGATGTTCAAATGACTCGGACGAATTCATTAGGTTTAGTATGGAGTTTTAATGTTTCGTACGGTGGTGAAAGGTGTTCTCAAAAGATGTAACGCATCCTACATTATTCTAAATTGCTTTTCCTGTTGCGAATGTTGCATACAAAGTCGTAACAAGTCCTGAGTGGTCGTCTAATGTTTAATGGACTCGGACGAATTAATTAGGTTTACTATGGAGTTTTAAGTTTACGTACGGTATTGTAATGTGTTGTTAGGAGTTGTAAGGTGTCCTACGTTATACTAACATGATTTTCAAGGCGGTAATGTGGCATACAGAGTCGTAAGATATTTAAATTGTTGTACGATGTTCAAATGAGTCGGACGAATTCATTAGGTTTATTATGGAGTTTTAAGTTTACGTACGGTGTTGTAATGTTTTGTTAGGAGTTGTAAGGTGCCGTACGTTATACTAACTTGCTTTTCAAGGCGGTAATGTGGCATACAGAGTCGTAATATATTCTAAATTGTCGTTCGATGTTCAAAGGACTCGGATGAATTAATTAGTATTATTATGGAGTTTTAAGTTTACGTACGGTGTTGTAATGTTCTGTTAAGAGTTGTAAGGTGTCCTACGTTATACTAACATGATTTTCAAGGCGGTAATGTGGCATATAGAGTCGTAAGATATTTAAATTGTTGTACGATGTTCAAATGACTCGGACGAATTCATTAGGTTTAGTATGGAGTTTTAATGTTTCGTACGGTGGTGAAAGGTGTTCTCAAAAGAGGTAACGCATCCTACATTATTCTAAATTGCTTTTCCTGTTGCGAATGTTGCATACAAAGTCGTAACAAGTCCTGAGTGGTCGTCTAATGTTTAATGGACTCAGACGTATTCATTAGGTTTACTATGGAGTTTTATGTTTACGTACGATATTGTAATGTGTTGTTAGGAGTTGTAAGGTGTCCTACGTTCTACTAACATGATTTTCAAGGCGGTAATGTGGCATACAAAGTCGTAAGATATTTAAATTGTTGTACGATGTTCAAATGACTCGGACGAATTCATTAGGTTTATTATGGAGTTTTAAGTTTACGTACGGTGTTGTAATGTTTTGTTAGGAGTTGTAAGGTGCCGTACGTTATACTAACTTGCTTTTCAAGGCGGTAATGTGGCATACAAAGTCGTAATATATTCTAAATTTTCGTACGATGTTCAAAGGACTAGGATGAATTAATTAGTATTATTATGGAGTTTTAAGTTTACGTACGGTGTTGTAATGTTCTGTTAAGAGTTGTAAGGTGTCCTACGTTATACTAACATGCTTTTCAAAGCGGTAATGTGGCATACAGAGTCGTAAGATATTCTAAATTGTTGTACGATGTTCAAATGACTCGGACGAATTCATTAGGTTTAGTATGGAGTTTTAATGTTTCGTACGGTGGTGAAAGGTGTTCTCAAAAGATGTAACGCATCCTACATTATTCTAAATTGCTTTTCCTGTTGCGAATGTTGCATACAAAGTCGTAACAAGTCCTGAGTGGTCGTCTAATGTTTAATGGACTCGGACGAATTAATTAGGTTTACTATGGAGTTTTAAGTTTACGTACGGTATTGTAATGTGTTGTTAGGAGTTGTAAGGTGTCCTACGTTATACTAACATGATTTTCAAGGCGGTAATGTGGCATACAGAGTCGTAAGATATTTAAATTGTTGTACGATGTTCAAATGAGTCGGACGAATTCATTAGGTTTATTATGGAGTTTTAAGTTTACGTACGGTGTTGTAATGTTTTGTTAGGAGTTGTAAGGTGCCGTACGTTATACTAACTTGCTTTTCAAGGCGGTAATGTGGCATACAGAGTCGTAATATATTCTAAATTGTCGTACGATGTTCAAAGGACTAGGATGAATTAATTAGTATTATTATGGAGTTTTAAGTTTACGTACGGTGTTGTAATGTTCTGTTAAGAGTTGTAAGGTGTCCTACGTTATACTAACATGCTTTTCAAAGCGGTAATGTGGCATACAGAGTCGTAAGATATTCTAAATTGTTGTACGATGTTCAAATGACTCGGACGAATTCATTAGGTTTAGTATGGAGTTTTAATGTTTCGTACGGTGGTGAAAGGTGTTCTCAAAAGATGTAACGCATCCTACATTATTCTAAATTGCTTTTCCTGTTGCGAATGTTGCATACAAAGTCGTAACAAGTCCTGAGTGGTCGTCTAATGTTTAATGGACTCAGACGAATTAATTAGGTTTACTATGGAGTTTTAAGTTTACGTACGGTATTGTAATGTGTTGTTAGGAGTTGTAAGGTGTCCTACGTTATACTAACATGATTTTCAAGGCGGTAATGTGGCATACAGAGTCGTAAGATATTTAAATTATTGTACGATGTTCAAATGAGTCGGACGAATTCATTAGGTTTATTATGGAGTTTTAAGTTTACGTACGGTGGTGTAATGTTTTGTTAGGAGTTGTAAGGTGCCGTACGTTATACTAACTTACTTTTCAAGGCGGTAATGTGGCATACATAGTCGTAATATATTCTAAATTGTCGTACGATGTTCAAAGGACTCGGATGAATTAATTAGTATTATTATGGAGTTTTAAGTTTATGTAAGGTGTTGTAATGTTCTGTTAAGAGTTGTAAGGTGTCCTACGTTATACTAACATGATTTTCAAGGCGGTAATGTGGCATATAGAGTCGTAAGATATTTAAATTGTTGTACGATGTTCAAATGACTCGGACGAATTCATTAGGTTTAGTATGGAGTTTTAATGTTTCGTACGGTGGTGAAAGGTGTTCTCAAAAGATGTAACGCATACTACATTATTCTAAATTGCTTTTCCTATTGCGAATGTTGCATACAAAGTCGTAACAAGTCCTGAGTGGTCGTCTAATGTTTAATGGACTCGGACGAATTAATTAGGTTTACTATGGAGTTTTAAGTTTACGTACGGTATTGTAATGTGTTGTTAGGAGTTGTAAGGTGTCCTACGTTATACTAACATGATTTTCAAGGCGGTAATGTGGCATACAGAGTCGTAAGATACTTAAATTGTTGTACGATGTTCAAATGAGTTGGACGAATTCATTAGGTTTATTATGGAGTTTTAAGTTTACGTACGGTGTTGTAATGTTTTGTTAGGAGTTGTAAGGTGCCGTACGTTATACTAACTTGCTTTTCAAGGCGGTAATGTGGCATACAGAGTCGTAATATATTCTAAATTGTCGTACGATGTTCAAAGGACTCGGATGAATTAATTAGTATTATTATGGAGTTTTAAGTTTATGTACGGTGTTGTAATGTTCTGTTAAGAGTTGTAAGGTGTCCTACGTTATACTAACATGATTTTCAAGGCGGTAATGTGGCATATAGAGTCGTAAGATATTTAAGTTGCTGTACGATGTTCAAATGACTCGGACGAATTCATTAGGTTTAGTATGGAGTTTTAATGTTTCGTACGGTGGTGAAAGGTGTTCTCAAAAGATGTAACGCATCCTACATTATTCTAAATTGCTTTTCCTGTTGCGAATGTTGCATACAAAGTCGTAACAAGTCCTGAGTGGTCGTCTAATGTTTAATGGACTCAGACGAATTCATTAGGTTTACTATGGAGTTTTATGTTTACGTACGATATTGTAATGTGTTGTTAGGAGTTGTAAGGTGTCCTACGTTATACTAACATGATTTTCAAGGCGGTAATGTGGCATACAGAGTCGTAAGATATTTAAATTGTTGTACGATGTTCAAATGACTCGGACGAATTCATTAGGTTTATTATGGAGTTTTAAGTTTACGTACGGTGTTGTAATGTTTTGTTAGGAGTTGTAAGGTGCCGTACGTTATACTAACTTGCTTTTCAAGGCGGTAATGTGGCATACAGAGTCGTAATATATTCTAAATTGTCGTACGATGTTCAAAGGACGAGGATGAATTAATTAGTATTATTATGGAGTTTTAAGTTTACGTACGGTGTTGTAATGTTCCGTTAAGAGTTGTAAGGTGTCCTACGTTATACTAACATGCTTTTCAAAGCGGTAATGTGGCATACAGAGTCGTAAGATATTCTAAATTGTTGTACGATGTTCAAATGACTCGGACGAATTCATTAGGTTTAGTATGGAGTTTTAATGTTTCGTACGGTGGTGAAAGGTGTTCTCAAAAGATGTAACGCATCCTACATTATTCTAAATTGCTTTTCCTGTTGCGAATGTTGCATACAAAGTCGTAACAAGTCCTGAGTGGTCGTCTAATGTTTAATGGACTCAGACGAATTCATTAGGTTTACTATGGAGTTTTATGTTTACGTACGATATTGTAATGTGTTGTTAGGAGTTGTAAGGTGTCCTACGTTATACTAACATGATTTTCAAGGCGGTAATGTGGCATACAGAGTCGTAAGATATTTAAATTGTTGTACGATGTTCAAATGACTCGGACGAATTCATTAGGTTTATTATGGAGTTTTAAGTTTACGTACGGTGTTGTAATGTTTTGTTAGGAGTTGTAAGGTGCCGTACGTTATACTAACTTGCTTTTCAAGGCGGTAATGTGGCATACAGAGTCGTAATATATTCTAAATTGTCGTACGATGTTCAAAGGACTAGGATGAATTAATTAGTATTATTATGGAGTTTTAAGTTTACGTTCGGTGTTGTAATGTTCTGTTAAGAGTTGTAAGGTGTCCTACGTTATACTAACATGATTTTCAAGGCGGTAATGTGGCATATAGAGTCGTAAGATATTTAAATTGTTGTACGATGTTCAAATGACTCGGACGAATTCATTAGGTTTAGTATGGAGTTTTAATGTTTCGTACGGTGGTGAAAGGTGTTCTCAAAAGATGTAACGCATCCTACATTATTCTAAATTGCTTTTCCTGTTGCGAATGTTGCATACAAAGTCGTAACAAGTCCTGAGTGGTCGTCTAATGTTTAATGGACTCAGACGAATTCATTAGGTTTACTATGGAGTTTTATGTTTACGTACGATATTGTAATGTGTTGTTAGGAGTTGTAAGGTGTCCTACGTTATACTAACATGATTTTCAAGGCGGTAATGTGGCATACAGAGTCGTAAGATATTTAAATTGTTGTACGATGTTCAAATGACTCGGACGAATTCATTAGGTTTATTATGGAGTTTTAAGTTTACGTACGGTGTTGTAATGTTTTGTTAGGAGTTGTAAGGTGCCGTACGTTATACTAACTTGCTTTTCAAGGCGGTAATGTGGCATACAGAGTCGTAATATATTCTAAATTGTCGTACGATGTTCAAAGGACTAGGATGAATTAATTAGTATTATTATGGAGTTTTAAGTTTACGTACGGTGTTGTAATGTTCTGTTAAGAGTTGTAAGGTGTCCTACGTTATACTAACATGCTTTTCAAAGCGGTAATGTGGCATACAGAGTCGTAAGATATTCTAAATTGTTGTACGATGTTCAAATGACTCGGACGAAATCATTAGGTTTAGTATGGAGTTTTAATGTTTCGTACGGTGGTGAAAGGTGTTCTCAAAAGATGTAACGCATCCTACATTATTCTAAATTGCTTTTCCTGTTGCGAATGTTGCATACAAAGTCGTAACAAGTCCTGAGTGGTCGTCTAATGTTTAATGGACTCACACGAATTCATTAGGTTTACTATGGAGTTTTATGTTTACGTACGATATTGTAATGTGTTGTTAGGAGTTGTAAGGTGTCCTATGTTATACTAACATGATTTTCAAGGCGGTAATGTGGCATACAGAGTCGTAAGATATTTAAATTGTTGTACGATGTTCAAATGACTCGGACGAATTCATTAGGTTTATTATGGAGTTTTAAGTTTACGTACGGTGTTGTAATGTTTTGTTAGGAGTTGTAAGGTGCCGTACGTTATACTAACTTGCTTTTCAAGGCGGTAATGTGGCATACAGAGTCGTAATATATTCTAAATTGTCGTACGATGTTCAAAGGACTCGGATGAATTAATTAGTATTATTATGGAGTTTTAAGTTTACGTACGGTGTTGTAATGTTCTGTTAAGAGTTGTAAGGTGTCCTACGTTATACTAACATGATTTTCAAGGCGGTAATGTGGCATATAGAGTCGTAAGATATTTAAATTGTTGTACGATGTTCAAATGACTCGGACGAATTCATTAGGTTTAGTATGGAGTTTTAATGTTTCGTACGGTGGTGAAAGGTGTTCTCAAAAGATGTAACGCATCCTACATTATTCTAAATTGCTTTTCCTGTTGCGAATGTTGCATACAAAGTCGTAACAAGTCCTGAGTGGTCGTCTAATGTTTAATGGACTCACACGAATTCATTAGGTTTACTATGGAGTTTTATGTTTACGTACGATATTGTAATGTGTTGTTAGGAGTTGTAAGGTGTCCTATGTTATACTAACATGATTTTCAAGGCGGTAATGTGGCATACAGAGTCGTAAGATATTTAAATTGTTGTACGATGTTCAAATGACTCGGACGAATTCATTAGGTTTATTATGGAGTTTTAAGTTTACGTACGGTGTTGTAATGTTTTGTTAGGAGTTGTAAGGTGCCGTACGTTATACTAACTTGCTTTTCAAGGCGGTAATGTGGCATACAGAGTCGTAATATATTCTAAATTGTCGTACGATGTTCAAAGGACTCGGATGAATTAATTAGTATTATTATGGAGTTTTAAGTTTACGTACGGTGTTGTAATGTTCTGTTAAGAGTTGTAAGGTGTCCTACGTTATACTAACATGATTTTCAAGGCGGTAATGTGGCATATAGAGTCGTAAGATATTTAAATTGTTGTACGATGTTCAAATGACTCGGACGAATTCATTAGGTTTAGTATGGAGTTTTAATGTTTCGTACGGTGGTGAAAGGTGTTCTCAAAAGATGTAACGCATCCTACATTATTCTAAATTGCTTTTCCTGTTGCGAATGTTGCATACAAAGTCGTAACAAGTCCTGAGTGGTCGTCTAATGTTTAATGGACTCAGACGAATTCATTAGGTTTACTATGGAGTTTTATGTTTACGTACGATATTGTAATGTGTTGTTAGGAGTTGTAAGGTGTCCTACGTTATACTAACATGATTTTCAAGGCGGTAATGTGGCATACAGAGTCGTAAGATATTTAAATTGTTGTACGATGTTCAAATGACTCGGACGAATTCATTAGGTTTATTATGGAGTTTTAAGTTTACGTACGGTGTTGTAATGTTTTGTTAGGAGTTGTAAGGTGTCGTACGTTATAATAACTTGCTCTTCAAGGCGGTAATGTGGCATACAGAGTCGTAATATATTCTAAATTGTCGTACGATGTTCAAAGGACTAGGATGAATTAATTAGTATTATTATGGAGTTTTAAGTTTACGTACGGTGTTGTAATGTTTTGTTAAAAGTTGTAAGGTGTCCTACGTTATACTAACATGCTTTTCAAAGCGGTAATGTGGCATACAGAGTCGTAAGATATTCTAAATTGTTGTACGATGTTCAAATGACTCGGACGAATTCATTAGGTTTATTATGGAGTTTTAAGTTTACGTACGGTGGTGTAATGTTTTGTTAGGAGTTGTAAGGTGCCGTACGTTATACTAACTTGCTTTTTAAGGCGGTAATGTGGCATACAGAGTCGTAATATATTCTAAATTGTCGTACGATGTTCAAAGGACTCGGATGAATTAATTAGTATTATTATGGAGTTTTAAGTTTATGTACGGTGTTGTAATGTTTTGTTAAGAGTTGTAAGGTGTCCTACGTTATATTAACATGCTTTTCAAAGTGTTAATGTGGCATACAGAGTCGTAAGATATTCTAAATTGTTGTACGATGTTCAAATGACTCGGACGAATTCATTAGGTTTATTATGGAGTTTTAATGTTTCGTACGGTGGTGTAAGGTGTTCTCAAAAGATGTAACGCATCCTACATTATTCTAAATTTCTTTTCCTGTTGCTAATGTCGCATACAAAGTCGTAACATGTCCGAGTGGTCGTCTGATGTTTAAAGGACTCGGACGAATTCATTACGTTTACCATGGAGTTTTAAGTTTACGTACGGTATTGTAATGTGTTGTTAGGAGTTGTAAGGTGTCCTATGTTATACTAACATCATTTTCAAGGCGGTAATGTGGCATACAGAGTCGTAATATATTCTAAATTGTCGTACGATGTTCAAAGGACTCGGATGAATTAATTAGTATTATTATGGAGTTTTAAGTTTACGTACGGTGTTGTAATGTTTTGTTAAGAGTTGTAAGGTGTCCTACGTTATACTAACATGCTTTTCAAAGCGGTTATGTGGCATACAGAGTCGTAAGATATTCTAAATTGTTGTACGATGTTCATTAGGTTTAGTATGGAGTTTTAATGTTTCGTACGGTGGTGAAAGGTGTTCTCAAAAGATGTAACGCATCCTACATTATTCTAAATTGCTTTTCCTGTTGCGAATGTTGCATACAAAGTCGTAACAAGTCCTGAGTGGTCGTCTAATGTTTAATGGACTCAGACGAATTCATTAGGTTTACTATGGAGTTTTATGTTTACGTACGATATTGTAATGTGTTGTTAGGAGTTGTAAGGTGTCCTACGTTATACTAACATGATTTTCAAGGCGGTAATGTGGCATACAGAGTCGTAAGATATTTAAATTGTTGTACGATGTTCAAATGACTCGGACGAATTCATTAGGTTTATTATGGAGTTTTATGTTTACGTACGGTGTTGTAATGTTTTGTTAGGAGTTGTAAGGTGCCGTACGTTATACTAACTTGCTTTTCAAGGCGGTAATGTGGCATACAGAGTCGTAATATATATTAAATTGTCGTACGATGTTCAAAGGACTAGGATGAATTAATTAGTATTGTTATGGAGTTTTAAGTTTACGTACGGTGTTGTAATGTTTTGTTAAAAGTTGTAAGGTGTCCTACGTTATACTAACATGCTTTTCAAAGCGGTAATGTGGCATACAGAGTCGTAAGATATTCTAAATTGTTGTACGATGTTCAAATGACTCGGACGAATTCATTAGGTTTATTATGGAGTTTTAAGTTTACGTACGGTGGTGTAATGTTTTGTTAGGAGTTGTAAGGTGCCGTACGTTATACTAACTTGCTTTTTAAGGCGGTAATGTGGCATACAGAGTCGTAATATATTCTAAATTGTCGTACGATGTTCAAAGGACTCGGATGAATTAATTAGTATTATTATGGAGTTTTAAGTTTACGTACGGTGTTGTAATGTTTTGTTAAGAGTTGTAAGGTGTCCTACGTTATATTAACATGCTTTTCAAAGCGTTAATGTGGCATACAGAGTCGTAAGATATTCTAAATTGTTGTACGATGTTCAAATGACTCGGACGAATTCATTAGGTTTATTATGGAGTTTTAATGTTTCGTACGGTGGTGTAATGTTTTGTTAGGAGTTGTAAGGTGCCGTACGTTATACTAACTTGCTTTTTAAGGCGGTAATGTGGCATACAGAGTCGTAATATATTCTAAATTGTCGTACGATGTTCAAAGGACTCGGATGAATTAATTAGTATTATTATGGAGTTTTAAGTTTACGTACGGTGTTGTAATGTTTTGTTAAGAGTTGTAAGGTGTCCTACGTTATATTAACATGCTTTTCAAAGCGTTAATGTGGCATACAGAGTCGTAAGATATTCTAAATTGTTGTACGATGTTCAAATGACTCGGACGAATTCATTAGGTTTATTATGGAGTTTTAATGTTTCGTACGGTGGTGTAAGGTGTTCTCAAAAGATGTAACGCATCCTACATTATTCTAAATTTCTTTTCCTGTTGCTAATGTCGCATACAAAGTCGTAACAAGTCCGAGTGGTCGTCTGATGTTTAAAGGACTCGGACGAATTCATTACGTTTACCATGGAGTTTTAAGTTTACGTACGGTATTGTAATGTGTTGTTAGGAGTTGTAAGGTGTCCTATGTTATACTAACATCATTTTCAAGGCGGTAATGTGGCATACAGAGTAGTAAGATATTCTAAATTGTTGTACGATGTTCAAAAGACTCGGACGAATTCATTAGATTTACTATGGAGTTTTAAGTTTACGTACGGTGTTGTAATGTTTTGTTAGGAGTTGTAAGGTGCCGTACGTTATACTAACATGCTTTTCAGGGCGGTAATGTGGCATACAGAGTCGTAATATATTCTAAATTGTCGCACGATGTTCAAAGGACTCGGATGAATTAATTAGTATTATTATGGAGTTTTAACTTTACATACGGTGTTGTAATGTTTTGTTAAGAGTTGTAAGGTGTCCTACGTTATACTAACATGCTTTTCAAAGCGGTAATGTGGCATACAGAGTCGTAAGATATTCTAAATTGTTGTACGATGTTCAAATGACTCGGACGAATTCATTAGGTTTATTATGGAGTTTTAAGTTTACGTACGGTGGTGTAATGTTTTGTTAGGAGTTGTAAGGTGCTGTACGTTATACTAACTTGCTTTTCAAGGCGGTAATGTGGCATACAGAGTCGTAATATATTCTAAATTGTCGTACGATGTTCAAAGGACTCGGATGAATTAATTAGTATTATTATGGAGTTTTAAGTTTACGTACGGTGTTGTAATGTTTTGTTAAGAGTTGTAAGGTGTCCTACGTTATACTAACATGCTTTTCAAAGCGGTAATGTGGCATACAGAGTCGTAAGATATTCTAAATTGTTGTACGATGTTCAAATGACTCGGACGAATTCATTAGGTTTAGTCTGGAGTTTTAATGTTTCGTACTGTGGTGAAAGGTGTTCTCAAAAGATGTAACGCATCCTACATTATTCTAAATTGCTTTTCCTGTTGCTAATGTCGCATACAAAGTCGTAACAAGTCCGAGTGGTCGTCTAATGTTTAAAGGACTCGGACGAATTCATTACGTTTACCATGGAGTTTTAAGTTTACGTACGGTATTGTAATGTGTTGTTAGGAGTTGTAAGGTGTCCTATGTTATACTAACATCATTTTCAAGGCGGTAATGTGGCATACAGAGTAGTAAGATATTCTAAATTGTTGTACGATGTTCAAAAGACTCGGACGAATTCATTAGATTTATTATGGAGTTTTAAGTTTACGTACGGTGTTGTAATGTTTTGTTAGGAGTTGTAAGGTGCCGTACGTTATACTAACATGCTTTTCAGGGCGGTAATGTGGCATACAGAGTCGTAATATATTCTAAATTGTCGCACGATGTTCAAAGGACTCGGATGAATTAATTAGTATTATTATGGAGTTATAACTTTACATACGGTGTTGTAATGTTTTGTTAAGAGTTGTAAGGTGTCCTACGTTATACTAACATGCTTTTCAAAGCGGTAATGTGGCATACAGAGTCGTAAGATATTCTAAATTGTTGTACGATGTTCAAATGACTCGGACGAATTCATTAGGTTTATTATGGAGTTTTAAGTTTACGTACGGTGGTGTAATGTTTTGTTAGGAGTTGTAAGGTGCCGTGCGTTATACTAACTTGCTTTTCAAGGCGGTAATGTGGCATACAGAGTCGTAATATATTCTAAATTGTCGTACGATGTTCAAAGGACTCGGATGAATTAATTAGTATTATTATGGAGTTTTAAGTTTACGTACGGTGTTGTAATGTTTTGTTAAGAGTTGTAAGGTGTCCTACGTTATACTAACATGCTTTTCAAAGCGGTAATGTGGCATACAGAGTCGTAAGATATTCTAAATTGTTGTACGATGTTCAAATGACTCGGACGAATTCATTAGGTTTAGTCTGGAGTTTTAATGTTTCGTACTGTGGTGAAAGGTGTTCTCAAAAGATGTAACGCATCCTACATTATTCTAAATTGCTTTTCCTGTTGCTAATGTCGCATACAAAGTCGTAACAAGTCCGAGTGGTCGTCTAATGTTTAAAGGACTCGGACGAATTCATTACGTTTACCATGGAGTTTTAAGTTTACGTACGGTATTGTAATGTGTTGTTAGGAGTTGTAAGGTGTCCTATGTTATACTAACATCATTTTCAAGGCGGTAATGTGGCATACAGAGTAGTAAGATATTCTAAATTGTTGTACGATGTTCAAAAGACTCGGACGAATTCATTAGATTTATTATGGAGTTTTAAGTTTACGTACGGTGTTGTAATGTTTTGTTAGGAGTTGTAAGGTGCCGTACGTTATACTAACATGCTTTTCAGGGCCGTAATGTGGCATACAGAGTCGTAATATATTCTAAATTGTCGCACGATGTTCAAAGGACTCGGATGAATTAATTAGTATTATTATGGAGTTTTAACTTTACATACGGTGTTGTAATGTTTTGTTAAGAGTTGTAAGGTGTTCTACGTTATACTAACATGCTTTTCAAAGCGGTAATGTGGCATACAGAGTCGTAAGATATTCTAAATTGTTGTACGATGTTCAAATGACTCGGACGAATTCATTAGGTTTATTATGGAGTTTTAAGTTTACGTACGGTGGTGTAATGTTTTGTTAGGAGTTGTAAGGTGCCGTACGTTATACTAACTTGCTTTTCAAGGCGGTAATGTGGCATACAGAGTCGTAATATATTCTAAATTGTCGTACGATGTTCAAAGGACTCGGATGAATTAATTAGTATTATTATGGAGTTTTAAGTTTACGTACGGTGGTGTAATGTTTTGTTAGGAGTTGTAAGGTGCCGTACGTTATACTAACTTGCTTTTCAAGGCGGTAATGTGGCATACAGAGTCGTAATATATTCTAAATTGTCGTACGATGTTCAAAGGACTCGGATGAATTAATTAGTATTATTATGGAGTTTTAAGTTTACGTACGGTGTTGTAATGTTTTGTTAAGAGTTGTAAGGTGTCCTACGTTATATTAACATGCTTTTCAAAGCGTTAATGTGGCATACAGAGTCGTAAGATATTCTAAATTGTTGTACGATGTTCAAATGACTCGGACGAATTCATTAGGTTTATTATGGAGTTTTAATGTTTCGTACGGTGGTGTAAGGTGTTCTCAAAAGATGTAACGCATCCTACATTATTCTAAATTTCTTTTCCTGTTGCTAATGTCGCATATAAAGTCGTAACAAGTCCGAGTGGTCGTCTGATGTTTAAAGGACTCAGACGAATTCATTAGGTTTACCATGGAGTTTTAAGTTTACGTACGATATTGTAATGTGTTGTTAGGAGTTGTAAGGTGTCCTACGTTATACTAACATGATTTTCAAGGCGGTAATGTGGCATACAGAGTCGTAAGATATTTAAATTGTTGTACGATGTTCAAATGACTCGGACGAATTCATTAGGTTTATTATGGAGTTTTAAGTTTACGTACGGTGTTGTAATGTTTTGTTAGGAGTTGTAAGGTGCCGTACGTTATACTAACTTGCTTTTCAAGGCGGTAATGTGGCATACAGAGTCGTAATATATTCTAAATTGTCGTACGATGTTCAAAGGACTCGGATGAATTAATTAGTATTATTATGGAGTTTTAAGTTTACGTACGGTGTTGTAATGTTTTGTTAAGAGTTGTAAGGTGTCCTACGTTATATTAACATGCTTTTCAAAGCGTTAATGTGGCATACAGAGTCGTAAGATATTCTAAATTGTTGTACGATGTTCAAATGACTCGGACGAATTCATTAGGTTTATTATGGAGTTTTAAGTTTACGTACGGTGGTGTAATGTTTTGTTAGGAGTTGTAAGGTGCCGTACGTTATACTAACTTGCTTTTCAAGGCGGTAATGTGGCATACAGAGTCGTAATATATTCTAAATTGTCGTACGATGTTCAAAGGACTCGGATGAATTAATTAGTATTATTATGGAGTTTTAAGTTTACGTACGGTGTTGTAATGTTTTGTTAAGAGTTGTAAGGTGTCCTACGTTATACTAACATGCTTTTCAAAGCGGTAATGTGGCATACAGAGTCGTAAGATATTCCAAATTGTTGTACGATGTTCAAATGACTCGGACGAATTCATTAGGTTTAGTATGGAGTTTTAATGTTTCGTACGGTGGTGTAAGGTGTTCTCAAAAGATGTAACGCATCCTACATTATTCTAAATTTCTTTTCCTGTTGCTAATGTCGCATACAAAGTCGTAACAAGTCCGAGTGGTCGTCTGATGTTTAAAGGACTCGGACGAATTCATTACATTTACCATGGAGTTTTAAGTTTACGTACGGTATTGTAATGTGTTGTTAGGAGTTGTAAGGTGTCCTATGTTATACTAACTTCATTTTCAAGGCGGTAATGTGGCATACAGAGTAGTAAGATATTCTAAATTGTTGTACGATGTTCAAAAGACTCGGACGAATTCATTAGATTTATTATGGAGTTTTAAGTTTACGTACGGTGTTGTAATGTTTTGTTAGGAGTTGTAAGGTGCCGTACGTTATACTAACATGCTTTTCAGGGCCGTAATGTGGCATACAGAGTCGTAATATATTCTAAATTGTCGCACGATGTTCAAAGGACTCGGATGAATTAATTAGTATTATTATGGAGTTTTAACTTTACATACGGTGTTGTAATGTTTTGTTAAGAGTTGTAAGGTGTTCTACGTTATACTAACATGCTTTTCAAAGCGGTAATGTGGCATACAGAGTCGTAAGATATTCTAAATTGTTGTACGATGTTCAAATGACTCGGACGAATTCATTAGGTTTATTATGGAGTTTTAAGTTTACGTACGGTGGTGTAATGTTTTGTTAGGAGTTGTAAGGTGCCGTACGTTATACTAACTTGCTTTTCAAGGCGGTAATGTGGCATACAGAGTCGTAATATATTCTAAATTGTCGTACGATGTTCAAAGGACTCGGATGAATTAATTAGTATTATTATGGAGTTTTAAGTTTACGTACGGTGGTGTAATGTTTTGTTAGGAGTTGTAAGGTGCCGTACGTTATACTAACTTGCTTTTCAAGGCGGTAATGTGGCATACAGAGTCGTAATATATTCTAAATTGTCGTACGATGTTCAAAGGACTCGGATGAATTAATTAGTATTATTATGGAGTTTTAAGTTTACGTACGGTGTTGTAATGTTTTGTTAAGAGTTGTAAGGTGTCCTACGTTATATTAACATGCTTTTCAAAGCGTTAATGTGGCATACAGAGTCGTAAGATATTCTAAATTGTTGTACGATGTTCAAATGACTCGGACGAATTCATTAGGTTTATTATGGAGTTTTAATGTTTCGTACGGTGGTGTAAGGTGTTCTCAAAAGATGTAACGCATCCTACATTATTCTAAATTTCTTTTCCTGTTGCTAATGTCGCATACAAAGTCGTAACAAGTCCGAGTGGTCGTCTGATGTTTAAAGGACTCAGACGAATTCATTAGGTTTACCATGGAGTTTTAAGTTTACGTACGATATTGTAATGTGTTGTTAGGAGTTGTAAGGTGTCCTACGTTATACTAACATGATTTTCAAGGCGGTAATGTGGCATACAGAGTCGTAAGATATTTAAATTGTTGTACGATGTTCAAATGACTCGGACGAATTCATTAGGTTTATTATGGAGTTTTAAGTTTACGTACGGTGTTGTAATGTTTTGTTAGGAGTTGTAAGGTGCCGTACGTTATACTAACTTGCTTTTCAAGGCGGTAATGTGGCATACAGAGTCGTAATATATTCTAAATTGTCGTACGATGTTCAAAGGACTCGGATGAATTAATTAGTATTATTATGGAGTTTTAAGTTTACGTACGGTGTTGTAATGTTTTGTTAAGAGTTGTAAGGTGTCCTACGTTATATTAACATGCTTTTCAAAGCGTTAATGTGGCATACAGAGTCGTAAGATATTCTAAATTGTTGTACGATGTTCAAATGACTCGGACGAATTCATTAGGTTTATTATGGAGTTTTAAGTTTACGTACGGTGGTGTAATGTTTTGTTAGGAGTTGTAAGGTGCCGTACGTTATACTAACTTGCTTTTCAAGGCGGTAATGTGGCATACAGAGTCGTAATATATTCTAAATTGTCGTACGATGTTCAAAGGACTCGGATGAATTAATTAGTATTATTATGGAGTTTTAAGTTTACGTACGGTGTTGTAATGTTTTGTTAAGAGTTGTAAGGTGTCCTACGTTATACTAACATGCTTTTCAAAGCGGTAATGTGGCATACAGAGTCGTAAGATATTCCAAATTGTTGTACGATGTTCAAATGACTCGGACGAATTCATTAGGTTTAGTATGGAGTTTTAATGTTTCGTACGGTGGTGTAAGGTGTTCTCAAAAGATGTAACGCATCCTACATTATTCTAAATTTCTTTTCCTGTTGCTAATGTCGCATACAAAGTCGTAACAAGTCCGAGTGGTCGTCTGATGTTTAAAGGACTCGGACGAATTCATTACATTTACCATGGAGTTTTAAGTTTACGTACGGTATTGTAATGTGTTGTTAGGAGTTGTAAGGTGTCCTATGTTATACTAACTTCATTTTCAAGGCGGTAATGTGGCATACAGAGTAGTAAGATATTCTAAATTGTTGTACGATGTTCAAAAGACTCGGACGAATTCATTAGATTTATTATGGAGTTTTAAGTTTACGTACGGTGTTGTAATGTTTTGTTAGGAGTTGTAAGGTGCCGTACGTTATACTAACATGCTTTTCAGGGCGGTAATGTGGCATACAGAGTCGTAATATATTCTAAATTGTCGCACGATGTTCAAAGGACTCAGATGAATTAATTAGTATTATTATGGAGTTTTAACTTTACATACGGTGTTGTAATGTTATGTTAAGAGTTGTAAGGTGTCCTACGTTATACTAACATGCTTTTCAAAGCGGTAATGTGGCATACAGAGTCGTAAGATATTCTAAATTGTTGTACGATGTTCAAATGACTCGGACGAATTCATTAGGTTTATTATGGAGTTTTAAGTTTACGTACTGTGGTGTAATGTTTTGTTAGGAGTTGTAAGGTGCCGTACGTTATACTAACTTGCTTTTCAAGGCGGTAATGTGGCATACAGAGTCGTAATATATTCTAAATTGTCGTACGATGTTCAAAGGACTCGGATGAATTAATTAGTATTATTATGGAGTTTTAAGTTTACGTACGGTGTTGTAATGTTTTGTTAAGAGTTGTAAGGTGTCCTACGTTATACTAACATGCTTTTCAAAGCGGTAATGTGGCATACAGAGTCGTAAGATATTCTAAATTGTTGTACGATGTTCAAATGACTCGGACGAATTCATTAGGTTTAGTCTGGAGTTTTAATGTTTCGTACTGTGGTGAAAGGTGTTCTCAAAAGATGTAACGCATCCTACATTATTCTAAATTGCTTTTCCTGTTGCTAATGTCGCATACAAAGTCGTAACAAGTCCTGAGTGGTCGTCTAATGTTTAATGGACTCAGACGAATTCATTAGGTTTACTATGGAGTTTTAAGTTTACGTACGATATTGTAATGTGTTGTTAGGAGTTGTAAGGTGTCCTATGTTATACTAACATCATTTTCAAGGCGGTAATGTGGCATACAGAGTAGTAAGATATTCTAAATTGTTGTACGATGTTCAAAAGACTCGGACGAATTCATTAGATTTATTATGGAGTTTTAAGTTTACGTACGGTGGTGTAATGTTTTGTTAGGAGTTGTAAGGTGCCGTGCGTTATACTAACTTGCTTTTCAAGGCGGTAATGTGGCATACAGAGTCGTAATATATTCTAAATTGTCGTACGATGTTCAAAGGACTCGGATGAATTAATTAGTATTATTATGGAGTTTTAAGTTTACGTACGGTGTTGTAATGTTTTGTTAAGAGTTGTAAGGTGTCCTACGTTATACTAACATGCTTTTCAAAGCGGTAATGTGGCATACAGAGTCGTAAGATATTCTAAATTGTTGTACGATGTTCAAATGACTCGGACGAATTCATTAGGTTTAGTCTGGAGTTTTAATGTTTCGTACTGTGGTGAAAGGTGTTCTCAAAAGATGTAACGCATCCTACATTATTCTAAATTGCTTTTCCTGTTGCTAATGTCGCATACAAAGTCGTAACAAGTCCGAGTGGTCGTCTAATGTTTAAAGGACTCGGACGAATTCATTACGTTTACCATGGAGTTTTAAGTTTACGTACGGTATTGTAATGTGTTGTTAGGAGTTGTAAGGTGTCCTATGTTATACTAACATCATTTTCAAGGCGGTAATGTGGCATACAGAGTAGTAAGATATTCTAAATTGTTGTACGATGTTCAAAAGACTCGGACGAATTCATTAGATTTATTATGGAGTTTTAAGTTTACGTACGGTGTTGTAATGTTTTGTTAGGAGTTGTAAGGTGCCGTACGTTATACTAACATGCTTTTCAGGGCCGTAATGTGGCATACAGAGTCGTAATATATTCTAAATTGTCGCACGATGTTCAAAGGACTCGGATGAATTAATTAGTATTATTATGGAGTTTTAACTTTACATACGGTGTTGTAATGTTTTGTTAAGAGTTGTAAGGTGTTCTACGTTATACTAACATGCTTTTCAAAGCGGTAATGTGGCATACAGAGTCGTAAGATATTCTAAATTGTTGTACGATGTTCAAATGACTCGGACGAATTCATTAGGTTTATTATGGAGTTTTAAGTTTACGTACGGTGGTGTAATGTTTTGTTAGGAGTTGTAAGGTGCCGTACGTTATACTAACTTGCTTTTCAAGGCGGTAATGTGGCATACAGAGTCGTAATATATTCTAAATTGTCGTACGATGTTCAAAGGACTCGGATGAATTAATTAGTATTATTATGGAGTTTTAAGTTTACGTACGGTGGTGTAATGTTTTGTTAGGAGTTGTAAGGTGCCGTACGTTATACTAACTTGCTTTTCAAGGCGGTAATGTGGCATACAGAGTCGTAATATATTCTAAATTGTCGTACGATGTTCAAAGGACTCGGATGAATTAATTAGTATTATTATGGAGTTTTAAGTTTACGTACGGTGTTGTAATGTTTTGTTAAGAGTTGTAAGGTGTCCTACGTTATATTAACATGCTTTTCAAAGCGTTAATGTGGCATACAGAGTCGTAAGATATTCTAAATTGTTGTACGATGTTCAAATGACTCGGACGAATTCATTAGGTTTATTATGGAGTTTTAATGTTTCGTACGGTGGTGTGTTCTCAAAAGATGTAACGCATCCTACATTATTCTAAATTTCTTTTCCTGTTGCTAATGTCGCATACAAAGTCGTAACAAGTCCGAGTGGTCGTCTGATGTTTAAAGGACTCAGACGAATTCATTAGGTTTACCATGGAGTTTTAAGTTTACGTACGATATTGTAATGTGTTGTTAGGAGTTGTAAGGTGTCCTACGTTATACTAACATGATTTTCAAGGCGGTAATGTGGCATACAGAGTCGTAAGATATTTAAATTGTTGTACGATGTTCAAATGACTCGGACGAATTCATTAGGTTTATTATGGAGTTTTAAGTTTACGTACGGTGTTGTAATGTTTTGTTAGGAGTTGTAAGGTGCCGTACGTTATACTAACTTGCTTTTCAAGGCGGTAATGTGGCATACAGAGTCGTAATATATTCTAAATTGTCGTACGATGTTCAAAGGACTCGGATGAATTAATTAGTATTATTATGGAGTTTTAAGTTTACGTACGGTGTTGTAATGTTTTGTTAAGAGTTGTAAGGTGTCCTACGTTATATTAACATGCTTTTCAAAGCGTTAATGTGGCATACAGAGTCGTAAGATATTCTAAATTGTTGTACGATGTTCAAATGACTCGGATGAATTCATTAGGTTTATTATGGAGTTTTAAGTTTACGTACGGTGGTGTAATGTTTTGTTAGGAGTTGTAAGGTGCCGTACGTTATACTAACTTGCTTTTCAAGGCGGTAATGTGGCATACAGAGTCGTAATATATTCTAAATTGTCGTACGATGTTCAAAGGACTCGGATGAATTAATTAGTATTATTATGGAGTTTTAAGTTTACGTACGGTGTTGTAATGTTTTGTTAAGAGTTGTAAGGTGTCCTACGTTATACTAACATGCTTTTCAAAGCGGTAATGTGGCATACAGAGTCGTAAGATATTCCAAATTGTTGTACGATGTTCAAATGAATCGGACGAATTCATTAGGTTTAGTATGGAGTTTTAATGTTTCGTACGGTGGTGTAAGGTGTTCTCAAAAGATGTAACGCATCCTACATTATTCTAAATTTCTTTTCCTGTTGCTAATGTCGCATACAAAGTCGTAACAAGTCCGAGTGGTCGTCTGATGTTTAAAGGACTCGGACGAATTCATTACATTTACCATGGAGTTTTAAGTTTACGTACGGTATTGTAATGTGTTGTTAGGAGTTGTAAGGTGTCCTATGTTATACTAACTTCATTTTCAAGGCGGTAATGTGGCATACAGAGTAGTAAGATATTCTAAATTGTTGTACGATGTTCAAAAGACTCGGACGAATTCATTAGATTTATTATGGAGTTTTAAGTTTACGTACGGTGTTGTAATGTTTTGTTAGGAGTTGTAAGGTGCCGTACGTTATACTAACATGCTTTTCAGGGCGGTAATGTGGCATACAGAGTCGTAATATATTCTAAATTGTCGCACGATGTTCAAAGGACTCGGATGAATTAATTAGTATTATTATGGAGTTTTAACTTTACATACGGTGTTGTAATGTTATGTTAAGAGTTGTAAGGTGTCCTACGTTATACTAACATGCTTTTCAAAGCGGTAATGTGGCATACAGAGTCGTAAGATATTCTAAATTGTTGTACGATGTTCAAATGACTCGGACGAATTCATTAGGTTTATTATGGAGTTTTAAGTTTACGTACGGTGGTGTAATGTTTTGTTAGGAGTTGTAAGGTGCCGTACGTTATACTAACTTGCTTTTCAAGGCGGTAATGTGGCATACAGAGTCGTAATATATTCTAAATTGTCGTACGATGTTCAAAGGACTCGGATGAATTAATTAGTATTATTATGGAGTTTTAAGTTTACGTACGGTGTTGTAATGTTTTGTTAAGAGTTGTAAGGTGTCCTACGTTATACTAACATGCTTTTCAAAGCGGTAATGTGGCATACAGAGTCGTAAGATATTCTAAATTGTTGTACGATGTTCAAATGACTCGGACGAATTCATTAGGTTTAGTCTGGAGTTTTAATGTTTCGTACTGTGGTGAAAGGTGTTCTCAAAAGATGTAACGCATCCTACATTATTCTAAATTGCTTTTCCTGTTGCGAATGTCGCATACAAAGTCGTAACAAGTCCTGAGTGGTCGTCTAATGTTTAATGGACTCAGACGAATTCATTAGGTTTACTATGGAGTTTTAAGTTTACGTACGATATTGTAATGTGTTGTTAGGAGTTGTAAGGTGTCCAACGTTATACTAACATGATTTTCAAGGCGGTAATGTGGCATACAGAGTCGTAAGATATTTAAATTGTTGTACGATGTTCAAATGACTCGGACGAATTCATTAGGTTTATTATGGAGTTTTAAGTTTACGTACGGTGTTGTAATGTTTTGTTAGGAGTTGTAAGGTGCCGTACGTTATACTAACTTGCTTTTCAAGGCGGTAATGTGGCATACAGAGTCGTAATATATTCTAAATTGTCGTACGATGTTCAAAGGACTAGGATGAATTAATTAGTATTATTATGGAGTTTTAAGTTTACGTACGGTGTTGTAATGTTTTGTTAAAAGTTGTAAGGTGTCCTACGTTATACTAACATGCTTTTCAAAGCGGTAATGTGGCATACAGAGTCGTAAGATATTCTAAATTGTTGTACGATGTTCAAATGACTCGGACGAATTCATTAGGTTTATTATGGAGTTTTAAGTTTACGTACGGTGGTGTAATGTTTTGTTAGGAGTTGTAAGGTGCCGTACGTTATACTAACTTGCTTTTCAAGGCGGTAATGTGGCATACAGAGTCGTAATATATTCTAAATTGTCGTACGATGTTCAAAGGACTTGGATGAATTAATTAGTATTATTATGGAGTTTTAAGTTTACGTACGGTGTTGTAATGTTTTGTTAAGAGTTGTAAGGTGTCCTACGTTATACTAACATGCTTTTCAAAGCGGTAATGTGGCATACAGAGTCGTAAGATATTCTAAATTGTTGTACGATGTTCAAATGACTCGGACGAATTCATTAGGTTTAGTATGGAGTTTTAATGTTTCGTACGGTGGTGTAAGGTGTTCTCAAAAGATGTAACGCATCCTACATTATTCTAAATTTCTTTTCCTGTTGCTAATGTCGCATACAAAGTCGTAACAAGTCCGAGTGGTCGTCTGATGTTTAAAGGACTCGGACGAATTCATTACATTTACCATGGAGTTTTAAGTTTACGTACGGTATTGTAATGTGTTGTTAGGAGTTGTAAGGTGTCCTATGTTATACTAACATCATTTTCAAGGCGGTAATGTGGCATACAGAATAGTAAGATATTCTAAATTGTTGTACCATGTTCAAAAGACTCGGACGAATTCATTAGATTTATTATGGAGTTTTAAGTTTACGTACGGTGTTGTAATGTTTTGTTAGGAGTTGTAAGGTGCCGTACGTTATACTAACATGCTTTTCAGGGCGGTAATGTGGCATACAGAGTCGTAATATATTCTAAATTGTCGTACGATGTTCAAAGGACTCGGATGAATTAATTAGTATTATTATGGAGTTTTAAGTTTACGTACGGTGTTGTAATGTTTTGTTAAGAGTTGTAAGGTGTCCTACGTTATGCTAACATGCTTTTCAAAGCGGTAATGTGGCATACAGAGTCGTAAGATATTCTAAATTGTTGTACGATGTTCAAATGACTCGGACGAATTCATTAGGTTTATTATGGAGTTTTAAGTTTACGTACGGTGGTGTAATGTTTTGTTAGGAGTTGTAAGGTGTCGTACGTTATACTAACTTGCTTTTCAAGGCGGTAATGTGGCATACAGAGTCGTAATATATTCTAAATTGTCGTACGATGTTCAAAGGACTCGGATGAATTAATTAGTATTATTATGGAGTTTTAAGTTTACGTACGGTGTTGTAATGTTTTGTTAAGAGTTGTAAGGTGTCCTACGTTATACTAACATGCTTTTCAAAGCGGTAATGTGGCATACAGAGTCGTAAGATATTCTAAATTGTTGTACGATGTTCAAATGACTCGGACGAATTCATTAGGTTTAGTATGGAGTTTTAATGTTTCGTACGGTGGTGTAAGGTGTTCTCAAAAGATGTAACGCATCCTACATTATTCTAAATTTCTTTTCCTGTTGCTAATGTCGCATACAAAGTCGTAACAAGTCCGAGTGGTCGTCTGATGTTTAAAGGACTCGGACGAATTCATTACATTTACCATGGAGTTTTAAGTTTACGTACGGTATTGTAATGTGTTGTTAGGAGTTGTAAGGTGTCCTATGTTATACTAACATCATTTTCAAGGCGGTAATGTGGCATACAGAGTAGTAAGATATTCTAAATTGTTGTACGATGTTCAAAAGACTCGGACGAATTCATTAGATTTATTATGGAGTTTTAAGTTTACGTACGGTGTTGTAATGTTTTGTTAGAAGTTGTAAGGTGCCGTACGTTATACTAACATGCTTTTCAGGGCGGTAATGTGGCATACAGAGTCGTAATATATTCTAAATTGTCGTACGATGTTCAAAGGACTCGGATGAATTAATTAGTATTATTATGGAGTTTTAAGTTTACGTACGGTGTAGTAATGTTTTGTTAAGAGTTGTAAGGTGTCCTACGTTATACTAACATGCTTTTCAAAGCGGTAATGTGGCATACAGAGTCGTAAGATATATTCTAAATTGTTGTACGATGTTCAAATGACTCGGACGAATTCATTAGGTTTAGTATGGAGTTTTAAGTTTACGTACGGTGGTGTAATGTTTTGTTAGGAGTTGTAAGGTGCCGTACGTTATACTAACTTGCTTTTCAAGGCGGTAATGTGGCATACAGAGTCGTAATATATTCTAAATTGTCGTACGATGTTCAAAGGACTCGGTTGAATTAATTAGTATTATTATGGAGTTTTAAGTTTACGTACGGTGTAGTAATGTTTTGTTAAGAGTTGTAAGGTGTCCTACGTTATACTAACATGCTTTTCAAAGCGGTAATGTGGCATACAGAGTCGTAAGATATATTCTAAATTGTTGTACGATGTTCAAATGACTCGGACGAATTCATTAGGTTTAGTATGGAGTTTTAATGTTTCGTACGGTGGTGAAAGGTGTTCTCAAAAGATGTAACGCATCCTACATTATTCTAAATTGCTTTTCCTGTTGCGAATGTCGTATACAAAGTCGTAGCAAGTCCTGAGTGGTCGTCTAATGTTTAATGGACTCAGACGAATTCATTAGGTTTACTATGGAGTTTTAAGTTTACGTACGATATTGTAATGTGTTGTTAGGAGTTGTAAGGTGTCCTACGTTATACTAACATGATTTTCAAGGCGGTAATGTGGCATACAGAGTCGTAAGATATTTAAATTGTTGTACGATGTTCAAATGACTCGGACGAATTCATTAGGTTTATTATGGAGTTTTAAGTTTACGTACGGTGTTGTAATGTTTTGTTAGGAGTTGTAAGGTGCCGTACGTTATACTAACTTGCTTTTCAAGGCGGTAATGTGGCATACAGAGTCGTAATATATTCTAAATTGTCGTACGATGTTCAAAGGACTAGGATGAATTAATTAGTATTATTATGGAGTTTTAAGTTTACGTACGGTGTTGTAATGTTTTGTTAAAAGTTGTAAGGTGTCCTACGTTATACTAACATGCTTTTCAAAGCGGTAATGTGGCATACAGAGTCGTAAGATATTCTAAATTGTTGTACGATGTTCAAATGACTCGGACGAATTCATTAGGTTTATTATGGAGTTTTAAGTTTACGTACGGTGGTGTAATGTTTTGTTAGGAGTTGTAAGGTGCCGTACGTTATACTAACTTGCTTTTCAAGGCGGTAATGTGGCATACAGAGTCGTAATATATTCTAAATTGTCGTACGATGTTCAAAGGACTCGGATGGATTAATTAGTATTATTATGGAGTTTTAAGTTTACGTACGGTGTTGTAATGTTTTGTTAAGAGTTGTAAGGTGTCCTACGTTATACTAACATGCTTTTCAAAGCGGTAATGTGGCATACAGAGTCGTAAGATATTCTAAATTGTTGTACGATGTTCAAATGACTCGGACGAATTCATTAGGTTTAGTATGGAGTTTTAATGTTTCGTACGGTGGTGTAAGGTGTTCTCAAAAGATGTAACGCATCCTACATTATTCTAAATTTCTTTTCCTGTTGCTAATGTCGCATACAAAGTCGTAACAAGTCCGAGTGGTCGTCTGATGTTTAAAGGACTCGGACGAATTCATTACATTTACCATGGAGTTTTAAGTTTACGTACGGTATTGTAATGTGTTGTTAGGAGTTGTAAGGTGTCCTATGTTATACTAACATCATTTTCAAGGCGGTAATGTGGCATACAGAGTAGTAAGATATTCTAAATTGTTGTACGATGATCAAAAGACTCGGACGAATTCATTACATTTATTATGGAGTTTTAAGTTTACGTACGGTGTTGTAATGTTTTGTTAGAAGTTGTAAGGTGCCGTACGTTATACTAACATGCTTTTCAGGGCGGTAATGTGGCATACAGAGTCGTAATATATTCTAAATTGTCGCACGATGTTCAAAGGACTCGGATGAATTAATTAGTATTATTATGGAGTTTTATGTTTACATACGGTGTTGTAATGTTTTGTTAAGAGTTGTAAGGTGTCCTACGTTATACTAACATGCTTTTCAAAGCGGTAATGTGGCATACAGAGTCGTAAGATATTCTAAATTGTTGTACGATGTTCAAATGACTCGGACGAATTCATTAGGTTTAGTATGGAGTTTTAATGTTTCGTACGGTGGTGTAAGGTGTTCTCAAAAGATGTAACGCATCCTACATTATTCTAAATTTCTTTTCCTGTTGCTAATGTCGCATACAAAGTCGTAACAAGTCCGAGTGGTCGTCTGATGTTTAAAGGACTCGGACGAATTCATTACATTTACCATGGAGTTTTAAGTCTACGTACGGTATTGTAATGTGTTGTTAGGAGTTGTAAGGTGTCCTATGTTATACTAACATCATTTTCAAGGCGGTAATGTGGCATACAGAGTAGTAAGATATTCTAAATTGTTGTACGATGATCAAAAGACTCGGACGAATTCATTAGATTTATTATGGAGTTTTAAGTTTACGTACGGTGTTGTAATGTTTTGTTAGAAGTTGTAAGGTGCCGTACGTTATACTAACATGCTTTTCAGGGCGGTAATGTGGCATACAGAGTCGTAATATATTCTAAATTGTCGCACGATGTTCAAAGGACTCGGATGAATTAATTAGTATTATTATGGAGTTTTATGTTTACATACGGTGTTGTAATGTTTTGTTAAGAGTTGTAAGGTGTCCTACGTTATACTAACATGCTTTTCAAAGCGGTAATGTGGCATACAGAGTCGTAAAATATTCTAAATTGTTGTACGATGTTCAAATGACTCGGACGAATTCATTAGGTTTATTATGGAGTTTTAAGTTTACGTACGGTGGTGTAATGTTTTGTTAGGAGTTGTAAGGTGCCGTACGTTATACTAACTTGCTTTTCAAGGCGGTAATGTGGCATACAGAGTCGTAATATATTCTAAATTGTCGTACGATGTTCAAAGGACTCGGATGAACTAATTAGTATTATTATGGAGTTTTAAGTTTACGTACGGTGTAGTAATGTTTTGTTAAGAGTTGTAAGGTGTCCTACGTTATACTAACATGCTTTTCAAAGCGGTAATGTGGCATACAGAGTCGTAAGATATATTCTAAATTGTTGTACGATGTTCAAATGACTCGGACGAATTCATTAGGTTTAGTATGGAGTTTTAATGTTTCGTACGGTGGTGAAAGGTGTTCTCAAAAGATGTAACGCATCCTACATTATTCTAAATTGCTTTTCCTGTTGCGAATGTCGCATACAAAGTCGTAACAAGTCCTGAGTGGTCGTCTAATGTTTAATGGACTCAGACGAATTCATTAGGTTTACTATGGAGTTTTAAGTTTACGTACGATATTGTAATGTGTTGTTAGGAGTTGTAAGGTGTCCTACGTTATACTAACATGATTTTCAAGGCGGTAATGTGGCATACAGAGTCGTAAGATATTTAAATTGTTGTACGATGTTCAAATGACTCGGACGAATTCATTAGGTTTATTATGGAGTTTTAAGTTTACGTACGGTGTTGTAATGTTTTGTTAGGAGTTGTAAGGTGCCGTACGTTATACTAAATTGCTTTTCAAGGCGGTAATGTGGCATACAGAGTCGTAATATATTCTAAATTGTCGTACGATGTTCAAAGGACTAGGATGAATTAATTAGTATTATTATGGAGTTTTAAGTTTACGTACGGTGTTGTAATGTTTTGTTAAAAGTTGTAAGGTGTCCTACGTTATACTAACATGCTTTTCAAAGCGGTAATGTGGCATACAGAGTCGTAAGATATTCTAAATTGTTGTACGATGTTCAAATGACTCGGACGAATTCATTAGGTTTATTATGGAGTTTTAAGTTTACGTACGGTGGTGTAATGTTTTGTTAGGAGTTGTAAGGTGCCGTACGTTATACTAACTTGCTTTTCAAGGCGGTAATGTGGCATACAGAGTCGTAATATATTCTAAATTGTCGTACGATGTTCAAAGGACTCGGATGAATTAATTAGTATTATTATGGAGTTTTAAGTTTACGTACGGTGTTGTAATGTTTTGTTAAGAGTTGTAAGGTGTCCTACGTTTTACTAACATGCTTTTCAAAGCGGTAATGTGGCATACAGAGTCGTAAGATATTCTAAATTGTTGTACGATGTTCAAATGACTCGGACGAATTCATTAGGTTTAGTATGGAGTTTTAATGTTTCGTACGGTGGTGTAAGGTGTTCTCAAAAGATGTAACGCATCCTACATTATTCTAAATTTCTTTTCCTGTTGCTAATGTCGCATACAAAGTCGTAACAAGTCCGAGTGGTCGTCTGATGTTTAAAGGACTCGGACGAATTCATTACATTTACCATGGAGTTTTAAGTTTACGTACGGTATTGTAATGTGTTGTTAGGAGTTGTAAGGTGTCCTATGTTATACTAACATCATTTTCAAGGCGGTAATGTGGCATACAGAGTAGTAAGATATTCTAAATTGTTGTACGATGTTCAAAAGACTCGGACGAATTCATTAGATTTATTATGGAGTTTTAAGTTTACGTACGGTGTTGTAATGTTTTGTTAGAAGTTGTAAGGTGCCGTACGTTATACTAACATGCTTTTCAGGGCGGTAATGTGGCATACAGAGTCGTAATATATTCTAAATTGTCGCACGATGTTCAAAGGACTCGGATGAATTAATTAGTATTATTATGGAGTTTTATGTTTACATACGGTGTTGTAATGTTTTGTTAAGAGTTGTAAGGTGTCCTACGTTATACTAACATGCTTTTCAAAGCGGTAATGTGGCATACAGAGTCGTAAGATATTCTAAATTGTTGTACGATGTTCAAATGACTCGGACGAATTCATTAGGTTTATTATGGAGTTTTAAGTTTACGTACGGTGGTGTAATGTTTTGTTAGGAGTTGTAAGGTGCCGTACGTTATACTAACTTGCTTTTCAAGGCGGTAATGTGGCATACAGAGTCGTAATATATTCTAAATTGTCGTACGATGTTCAAAGGACTCGGATGAATTAATTAGTATTATTATGGAGTTTTAAGTTTACGTACGGTGTAGTAATGTTTTGTTAAGAGTTGTAAGGTGTCCTACGTTATACTAACATGCTTTTCAAAGCGGTAATGTGGCATACAGAGTCGTAAGATATATTCTAAATTGTTGTTCGATGTTCAAATGACTCGGACGAATTCATTAGGTTTAGTATGGAGTTTTAATGTTTCGTACGGTGGTGAAAGGTGTTCTCAAAAGATGTAACGCATCCTACATTATTCTAAATTGCTTTTCCTGTTGCGAATGTCGCATACAAAGTCGTAACAAGTCCTGAGTGGTCGTCTAATGTTTAATGGACTCAGACGAATTCATTAGGTTTACTATGGAGTTTTAAGTTTACGTACGATATTGTAATGTGTTGTTAGAAGTTGTAAGGTGTCCTACGTTATACTAACATGATTTTCAAGGCGGTAATGTGGCATACAGAGTCGTAAGATATTTAAATTGTTGTACGATGTTCAAATGACTCGGACGAATTCATTAGGTTTATTATGGAGTTTTAAGTTTACGTACGGTGTTGTAATGTTTTGTTAGGAGTTGTAAGGTGCCGTATGTTATACTAACTTGCTTTTCAAGGCGGTAATGTGGCATACAGAGTCGTAATATATTCTAAATTGTCGTACGATGTTCAAAGGACTAGGATGAATTAATTAGTATTATTATGGAGTTTTAAGTTTACGTACGGTGTTGTAATGTTTTGTTAAAAGTTGTAAGGTGTCCTACGTTATACTAACATGCTTTTCAAAGCGGTAATGTGGCATACAGAGTCGTAAGATATTCTAAATTGTTGTACGATGTTCAAATGACTCGGACGAATTCATTAGGTTTATTATGGAGTTTTAAGTTTACGTACGGTGGTGTAATGTTTTGTTAGGAGTTGTAAGGTGCCGTACGTTATACTAACTTGCTTTTCAAGGCGGTAATGTGGCATACAGAGTCGTAATATATTCTAAATTGTCGTACGATGTTCAAAGGACTCGGATGAATTAATTAGTATTATTATGGAGTTTTAAGTTTACGTACGGTGTTGTAATGTTTTGTTAAGAGTTGTAAGGTGTCCTACGTTTTACTAACATGCTTTTCAAAGCGGTAATGTGGCATACAGAGTCGTAAGATATTCTAAATTGTTGTACGATGTTCAAATGACTCGGACGAATTCATTAGGTTTAGTATGGAGTTTTAATGTTTCGTACGGTGGTGTAAGGTGTTCTCAAAAGATGTAACGCATCCTACATTATTCTAAATTTCTTTTCCTGTTGCTAATGTCGCATACAAAGTCGTAACAAGTCCGAGTGGTCGTCTGATGTTTAAAGGACTCGGACGAATTCATTACATTTACCATGGAGTTTTAAGTTTACGTACGGTATTGTAATGTGTTGTTAGGAGTTGTAAGGTGTCCTATGTTATACTAACATCATTTTCAAGGCGGTAATGTGGCATACAGAGTAGTAAGATATTCTAAATTGTTGTACGATGTTCAAAAGACTCGGACGAATTCATTAGATTTATTATGGAGTTTTAAGTTTACGTACGGTGTTGTAATGTTTTGTTAGAAGTTGTAAGGTGCCGTACGTTATACTAACATGCTTTTCAGGGCGGTAATGTGGCATACAGAGTCGTAATATATTCTAAATTGTCGCACGATGTTCAAAGGACTCGGATGAATTAATTAGTATTATTATGGAGTTTTATGTTTACATACGGTGTTGTAATGTTTTGTTAAGAGTTGTAAGGTGTCCTACGTTATACTAACATGCTTTTCAAAGCGGTAATGTGGCATACAGAGTCGTAAGATATTCTAAATTGTTGTACGATGTTCAAATGACTCGGACGAATTCATTAGGTTTATTATGGAGTTTTAAGTTTACGTACGGTGGTGTAATGTTTTGTTAGGAGTTGTAAGGTGCCGTACGTTATACTAACTTGCTTTTCAAGGCGGTAATGTGGCATACAGAGTCGTAATATATTCTAAATTGTCGTACGATGTTCAAAGGACTCGGATGAATTAATTAGTATTATTATGGAGTTTTAAGTTTACGTACGGTGTAGTAATGTTTTGTTAAGAGTTGTAAGGTGTCCTACGTTATACTAACATGCTTTTCAAAGCGGTAATGTGGCATACAGAGTCGTAAGATATATTCTAAATTGTTGTACGATGTTCAAATGACTCGGACGAATTCATTAGGTTTAGTATGGAGTTTTAATGTTTCGTACGGTGGTGAAAGGTGTTCTCAAAAGATGTAACGCATCCTACATTATTCTAAATTGCTTTTCCTGTTGCGAATGTCGCATACAAAGTCGTAACAAGTCCTGAGTGGTCGTCTAATGTTTAATGGACTCAGACGAATTCATTAGGTTTACTATGGAGTTTTAAGTTTACGTACGATATTGTAATGTGTTGTTAGAAGTTGTAAGGTGTCCTACGTTATACTAACATGATTTTCAAGGCGGTAATGTGGCATACAGAGTCGTAAGATATTTAAATTGTTGTACGATGTTCAAATGACTCGGACGAATTCATTAGGTTTATTATGGAGTTTTAAGTTTACGTACGGTGTTGTAATGTTTTGTTAGGAGTTGTAAGGTGCCGTATGTTATACTAACTTGCTTTTCAAGGCGGTAATGTGGCATACAGAGTCGTAATATATTCTAAATTGTCGTACGATGTTCAAAGGACTAGGATGAATTAATTAGTATTATTATGGAGTTTTAAGTTTACGTACGGTGTTGTAATGTTTTGTTAAAAGTTGTAAGGTGTCCTACGTTATACTAACATGCTTTTCAAAGCGGTAATGTGGCATACAGAGTCGTAAGATATTCTAAATTGTTGTACGATGTTCAAATGACTCGGACGAATTCATTAGGTTTATTATGGAGTTTTAAGTTTACGTACGGTGGTGTAATGTTTTGTTAGGAGTTGTAAGGTGCCGTACGTTATACTAACTTGCTTTTCAAGGCGGTAATGTGGCATACAGAGTCGTAATATATTCTAAATTGTCGTACGATGTTCAAAGGACTCGGATGAATTAATTAGTATTATTATGGAGTTTTAAGTTTACGTACGGTGTTGTAATGTTTTGTTAAGAGTTGTAAGGTGTCCTACGTTTTACTAACATGCTTTTCAAAGCGGTAATGTGGCATACAGAGTCGTAAGATATTCTAAATTGTTGTACGATGTTCAAATGACTCGGACGAATTCATTAGGTTTAGTATGGAGTTTTAATGTTTCGTACGGTGGTGTAAGGTGTTCTCAAAAGATGTAACGCATCCTACATTATTCTAAATTTCTTTTCCTGTTGCTAATGTCGCATACAAAGTCGTAACAAGTCCGAGTGGTCGTCTGATGTTTAAAGGACTCGGACGAATTCATTACATTTACCATGGAGTTTTAAGTTTACGTACGGTATTGTAATGTGTTGTTAGGAGTTGTAAGGTGTCCTATGTTATACTAACATCATTTTCAAGGCGGTAATGTGGCATACAGAGTAGTAAGATATTCTAAATTGTTGTACGATGTTCAAAAGACTCGGACGAATTCATTAGATTTATTATGGAGTTTTAAGTTTACGTACGGTGTTGTAATGTTTTGTTAGAAGTTGTAAGGTGCCGTACGTTATACTAACATGCTTTTCAGGGCGGTAATGTGGCATACAGAGTCGTAATATATTCTAAATTGTCGCACGATGTTCAAAGGACTCGGATGAATTAATTAGTATTATTATGGAGTTTTATGTTTACATACGGTGTTGTAATGTTTTGTTAAGAGTTGTAAGGTGTCCTACGTTATACTAACATGCTTTTCAAAGCGGTAATGTGGCATACAGAGTCGTAAGATATTCTAAATTGTTGTACGATGTTCAAATGACTCGGACGAATTCATTAGGTTTATTATGGAGTTTTAAGTTTACGTACGGTGGTGTAATGTTTTGTTAGGAGTTGTAAGGTGCCGTACGTTATACTAACTTGCTTTTCAAGGCGGTAATGTGGCATACATAGTCGTAATATATTCTAAATTGTCGTACGATGTTCAAAGGACTCGGATGAATTAATTAGTATTATTATGGAGTTTTAAGTTTACGTACGGTGTAGTAATGTTTTGTTAAGAGTTGTAAGGTGTCCTACGTTATACTAACATGCTTTTCAAAGCGGTAATGTGGCATACAGAGTCGTAAGATATATTCTAAATTGTTGTACGATGTTCAAATGACTCGGACGAATTCATTAGGTTTAGTATGGAGTTTTAATGTTTCGTACGGTGGTGAAAGGTGTTCTCAAAAGATGTAACGCATCCTACATTATTCTAAATTGCTTTTCCTGTTGCGAATGTCGCATACAAAGTCGTAACAAGTCCTGAGTGGTCGTCTAATGTTTAATGGACTCAGACGAATTCATTAGGTTTACTATGGAGTTTTAAGTTTACGTACGATATTGTAATGTGTTGTTAGAAGTTGTAAGGTGTCCTACGTTATACTAACATGATTTTCAAGGCGGTAATGTGGCATACAGAGTCGTAAGATATTTAAATTGTTGTACGATGTTCAAATGACTCGGACGAATTCATTAGGTTTATTATGGAGTTTTAAGTTTACGTACGGTGTTGTAATGTTTTGTTAGGAGTTGTAAGGTGCCGTATGTTATACTAACTTGCTTTTCAAGGCGGTAATGTGGCATACAGAGTCGTAATATATTCTAAATTGTCGTACGATGTTCAAAGGACTAGGATGAATTAATTAGTATTATTATGGAGTTTTAAGTTTACGTACGGTGTTGTAATGTTTTGTTAAAAGTTGTAAGGTGTCCTACGTTATACTAACATGCTTTTCAAAGCGGTAATGTGGCATACAGAGTCGTAAGATATTCTAAATTGTTGTACGATGTTCAAATGACTCGGACGAATTCATTAGGTTTATTATGGAGTTTTAAGTTTACGTACGGTGGTGTAATGTTTTGTTAGGAGTTGTAAGGTGCCGTACGTTATACTAACTTGCTTTTCAAGGCGGTAATGTGGCATACAGAGTCGTAATATATTCTAAATTGTCGTACGATGTTCAAAGGACTCGGATGAATTAATTAGTATTATTATGGAGTTTTAAGTTTACGTACGGTGTTGTAATGTTTTGTTAAGAGTTGTAAGGTGTCCTACGTTTTACTAACATGCTTTTCAAAGCGGTAATGTGGCATACAGAGTCGTAAGATATTCTAAATTGTTGTACGATGTTCAAATGACTCGGACGAATTCATTAGGTTTAGTATGGAGTTTTAATGTTTCGTACGGTGGTGTAAGGTGTTCTCAAAAGATGTAACGCATCCTACATTATTCTAAATTTCTTTTCCTGTTGCTAATGTCGCATACAAAGTCGTAACAAGTCCGAGTGGTCGTCTGATGTTTAAAGGACTCGGACGAATTCATTACATTTACCATGGAGTTTTAAGTTTACGTACGGTATTGTAATGTGTTGTTAGGAGTTGTAAGGTGTCCTATGTTATACTAACATCATTTTCAAGGCGGTAATGTGGCATACAGAGTAGTAAGATATTCTAAATTGTTGTACGATGTTCAAAAGACTCGGACGAATTCATTAGATTTATTATGGAGTTTTAAGTTTACGTACGGTGTTGTAATGTTTTGTTAGAAGTTGTAAGGTGCCGTACGTTATACTAACATGCTTTTCAGGGCGGTAATGTGGCATACAGAGTCGTAATATATTCTAAATTGTCGCACGATGTTCAAAGGACTCGGATGAATTAATTAGTATTATTATGGAGTTTTATGTTTACATACGGTGTTGTAATGTTTTGTTAAGAGTTGTAAGGTGTCCTACGTTATACTAACATGCTTTTCAAAGCGGTAATGTGGCATACAGAGTCGTAAGATATTCTAAATTGTTGTACGATGTTCAAATGACTCGGACGAATTCATTAGGTTTATTATGGAGTTTTAAGTTTACGTACGGTGGTGTAATGTTTTGTTAGGAGTTGTAAGGTGCCGTACGTTATACTAACTTGCTTTTCAAGGCGGTAATGTGGCATACAGAGTCGTAATATATTCTAAATTGTCGTACGATGTTCAAAGGACTCGGATGAATTAATTAGTATTATTATGGAGTTTTAAGTTTACGTACGGTGTAGTAATGTTTTGTTAAGAGTTGTAAGGTGTCCTACGTTATACTAACATGCTTTTCAAAGCGGTAATGTGGCATACAGAGTCGTAAGATATATTCTAAATTGTTGTACGATGTTCAAATGACTCGGACGAATTCATTAGGTTTAGTATGGAGTTTTAATGTTTCGTACGGTGGTGAAAGGTGTTCTCAAAAGATGTAACGCATCCTACATTATTCTAAATTGCTTTTCCTGTTGCGAATGTCGCATACAAAGTCGTAACAAGTCCTGAGTGGTCGTCTAATGTTTAATGGACTCAGACGAATTCATTAGGTTTACTATGGAGTTTTAAGTTTACGTACGATATTGTAATGTGTTGTTAGAAGTTGTAAGGTGTCCTACGTTATACTAACATGATTTTCAAGGCGGTAATGTGGCATACAGAGTCGTAAGATATTTAAATTGTTGTACGATGTTCAAATGACTCGGACGAATTCATTAGGTTTATTATGGAGTTTTAAGTTTACGTACGGTGTTGTAATGTTTTGTTAGGAGTTGTAAGGTGCCGTATGTTATACTAACTTGCTTTTCAAGGCGGTAATGTGGCATACAGAGTCGTAATATATTCTAAATTGTCGTACGATGTTCAAAGGACTAGGATGAATTAATTAGTATTATTATGGAGTTTTAAGTTTACGTACGGTGTTGTAATGTTTTGTTAAAAGTTGTAAGGTGTCCTACGTTATACTAACATGCTTTTCAAAGCGGTAATGTGGCATACAGAGTCGTAAGATATTCTAAATTGTTGTACGATGTTCAAATGACTCGGACGAATTCATTAGGTTTATTATGGAGTTTTAAGTTTACGTACGGTGGTGTAATGTTTTGTTAGGAGTTGTAAGGTGCCGTACGTTATACTAACTTGCTTTTCAAGGCGGTAATGTGGCATACAGAGTCGTAATATATTCTAAATTGTCGTACGATGTTCAAAGGACTCGGATGAATTAATTAGTATTATTATGGAGTTTTAAGTTTACGTACGGTGTTGTAATGTTTTGTTAAGAGTTGTAAGGTGTCCTACGTTTTACTAACATGCTTTTCAAAGCGGTAATGTGGCATACAGAGTCGTAAGATATTCTAAATTGTTGTACGATGTTCAAATGACTCGGACGAATTCATTAGGTTTAGTATGGAGTTTTAATGTTTCGTACGGTGGTGTAAGGTGTTCTCAAAAGATGTAACGCATCCTACATTATTCTAAATTTCTTTTCCTGTTGCTAATGTCGCATACAAAGTCGTAACAAGTCCGAGTGGTCGTCTGATGTTTAAAGGACTCGGACGAATTCATTACATTTACCATGGAGTTTTAAGTTTACGTACGGTATTGTAATGTGTTGTTAGGAGTTGTAAGGTGTCCTATGTTATACTAACATCATTTTCAAGGCGGTAATGTGGCATACAGAGTAGTAAGATATTCTAAATTGTTGTACGATGTTCAAAAGACTCGGACGAATTCATTAGATTTATTATGGAGTTTTAAGTTTACGTACGGTGTTGTAATGTTTTGTTAGAAGTTGTAAGGTGCCGTACGTTATACTAACATGCTTTTCAGGGCGGTAATGTGGCATACAGAGTCGTAATATATTCTAAATTGTCGCACGATGTTCAAAGGACTCGGATGAATTAATTAGTATTATTATGGAGTTTTATGTTTACATACGGTGTTGTAATGTTTTGTTAAGAGTTGTAAGGTGTCCTACGTTATACTAACATGCTTTTCAAAGCGGTAATGTGGCATACAGAGTCGTAAGATATTCTAAATTGTTGTACGATGTTCAAATGACTCGGACGAATTCATTAGGTTTATTATGGAGTTTTAAGTTTACGTACGGTGGTGTAATGTTTTGTTAGGAGTTGTAAGGTGCCGTACGTTATACTAACTTGCTTTTCAAGGCGGTAATGTGGCATACAGAGTCGTAATATATTCTAAATTGTCGTACGATGTTCAAAGGACTCGGATGAATTAATTAGTATTATTATGGAGTTTTAAGTTTACGTACGGTGTAGTAATGTTTTGTTAAGAGTTGTAAGGTGTCCTACGTTATACTAACATGCTTTTCAAAGCGGTAATGTGGCATACAGAGTCGTAAGATATATTCTAAATTGTTGTACGATGTTCAAATGACTCGGACGAATTCATTAGGTTTAGTATGGAGTTTTAATGTTTCGTACGGTGGTGAAAGGTGTTCTCAAAAGATGTAACGCATCCTACATTATTCTAAATTGCTTTTCCTGTTGCGAATGTCGCATACAAAGTCGTAACAAGTCCTGAGTGGTCGTCTAATGTTTAATGGACTCAGACGAATTCATTAGGTTTACTATGGAGTTTTAAGTTTACGTACGATATTGTAATGTGTTGTTAGAAGTTGTAAGGTGTCCTACGTTATACTAACATGATTTTCAAGGCGGTAATGTGGCATACAGAGTCGTAAGATATTTAAATTGTTGTACGATGTTCAAATGACTCGGACGAATTCATTAGGTTTATTATGGAGTTTTAAGTTTACGTACGGTGTTGTAATGTTTTGTTAGGAGTTGTAAGGTGCCGTATGTTATACTAACTTGCTTTTCAAGGCGGTAATGTGGCATACAGAGTCGTAATATATTCTAAATTGTCGTACGATGTTCAAAGGACTAGGATGAATTAATTAGTATTATTATGGAGTTTTAAGTTTACGTACGGTGTTGTAATGTTTTGTTAAAAGTTGTAAGGTGTCCTACGTTATACTAACATGCTTTTCAAAGCGGTAATGTGGCATACAGAGTCGTAAGATATTCTAAATTGTTGTACGATATTCAAATGACTCGGACGAATTCATTAGGTTTATTATGGAGTTTTAAGTTTACGTACGGTGGTGTAATGTTTTGTTAGGAGTTGTAAGGTGCCGTACGTTATACTAACTTGCTTTTCAAGGCGGTAATGTGGCATACAGAGTCGTAATATATTCTAAATTGTCGTACGATGTTCAAAGGACTCGGATGAATTAATTAGTATTATTATGGAGTTTTAAGTTTACGTACGGTGTTGTAATGTTTTGTTAAGAGTTGTAAGGTGTCCTACGTTATACTAACATGCTTTTCAAAGCGGTAATGTGGCATACAGAGTCGTAAGATATTCTAAATTGTTGTACGATGTTCAAATGACTCGGACGAATTCATTAGGTTTAGTATGGAGTTTTAATGTTTCGTACGGTGGTGTAAGGTGTTCTCAAAAGATGTAACGCATCCTACATTATTCTAAATTTCTTTTCCTGTTGCTAATGTCGCATACAAAGTCGTAACAAGTCCGAGTGGTCTTCTGATGTTTAAAGGACTCGGACGAATTCATTACGTTTACCATGGAGTTTTAAGTTTACGTACGGTATTGTAATGTGTTGTTAGGAGTTGTAAGGTGTCCTATGTTATACTAACATCATTTTCAAGGCGGTAATGTGGCATACAGAGTAGTAAGATATTCTAAATTGTTGTACGATGGTCAAAAGACTCGGACGAATTCATTAGATTTATTATGGAGTTTTAAGTTTACGTACGGTGTTGTAATGTTTTGTTAGGAGTTGTAAGGTGCCGTACGTTATACTAACATGCTTTTCAGGGCGGTAATGTGGCATACAGAGTCGTAATATATTCTAAATTGTCGCACGATGTTCAAAGGACTCGGATGAATTAATTAGTATTATTATGGAGTTTTAAGTTTACATACGGTGTTGTAATGTTTTGTTAAGAGTTGTAAGGTGTCCTACGTTATACTAACATGCTTTTCAAAGCGGTAATGTGGCATACAGAGTCGTAAGATATTCTAAATTGTTGTACGATGTTCAAATGACTCGGACGAATTCATTAGGTTTATTATGGAGTTTTAAGTTTACGTACGGTGGTGTAATGTTTTGTTAGGAGTTGTAAGGTGCCGTACGTTATACTAACTTGCTTTTCAAGGCGGTAATGTGGCATACAGAGTCGTAATATATTCTAAATTGTCGTACGATGTTCAAAGGACTCGGATGAATTAATTAGTATTATTATGGAGTTTTAAGTTTACGTACGGTGTTGTAATGTTTTGTTAAGAGTTGTAAGGTGTCCTACGTTATACTAACATGCTTTTCAAAGCGGTAATGTGGCATACAGAGTCGTAAGATATTCTAAATTGTTGTACGATGTTCAAATGACTCGGACGAATTCATTAGGTTTAGTATGGAGTTTTAATGTTTCGTACGGTGGTGAAAGGTGTTCTCAAAAGATGTAACGCATCCTACATTATTCTAAATTGCTTTTCCTGTTGCGAATGTTGCATACAAAGTCGTAACAAGTCCTGAGTGGTCGTCTAATGTTTAATGGACTCAGACGAATTCATTAGGTTTACTATGGAGTTTTATGTTTACGAACGATATTGTAATGTGTTGTTAGGAGTTGTAAGGTGTCCTACGTTATACTAACATGATTTTCAAGGCGGTAATGTGGCATATAGAGTCGTAAGATATTTAAATTGTTGTACGATGTTCAAATGACTCGGACGAATTCATTAGGTTTATTATGGAGTTTTAAGTTTACGTACGGTGTTGTAATGTTTTGTTAGGAGTTGTAAGGTGCCCTACGTTATACTAACTTGCTTTTCAAGGCGGTAATGTGGCATACAGAGTCGTAATATATTCTAAATTGTCATACGATGTTCAAAGGACTAGGATGAATTAATTAGTATTATTATGGAGTTTTAAGTTTACGTACGGTGTTGTAATGTTTTGTTAAAAGTTGTAAGGTGTCCTACGTTATACTAACATGCTTTTCAAAGCGGTAATGTGGCATACAGAGTCGTAAGATATTCTAAATTGTTGTACGATGTTCAAATGACTCGGACGAATTCATTAGGTTTATTATGGAGTTTTAAGTTTACGTACGGTGGTGTAATGTTTTGTTAGGAGTTGTAAGGTGTCGTACGTTATACTAACTTGCTTTTCAAGGCGGTAATGTGGCATACAGAGTCGTAATATATTCTAAATTGTCGTACGATGTTCAAAGGACTCGGATGAATTAATTAGTATTATTATGGAGTTTTAAGTTTACGTACGGTGTTGTAATGTTTTGTTAAGAGTTGTAAGGTGTCCTACGTTATACTAACATGCTTTTCAAAGCGGTAATGTGGCATACAGAGTCGTAAGATATTCTAAATTGTTGTACGATGTTCAAATGACTCGGACGAATTCATTAGGTTTAGTATGGAGTTTTAATGTTTCGTACGGTGGTGAAAGGTGTTCTCAAAAGATGTAACGCATCCTACATTATTCTAAATTGCTTTTCCTATTGCGAATGTTGCATACAAAGTCGTAACAAGTCCTGAGTGCTCGTCTAATGTTTAATGGACTCGGACGAATTCATTAGGTTTACTATGGAGTTTTAAGTTTACGTACGGTATTGTAATGTGTTGTTAGGAGTTGTAAGGTGTCGTACGTTATACTAACATGATTTTCAACGCGGTAATGTGGCATACAGAGTCGTAAGATATTTAAATTGTTGTACGATGTTCAAATGACTCGGGCGAATTCATTAGGTTTATTATGGAGTTTTAAGTTTACGTACGGTGTTGTAATGTTTTGTTAGGAGTTGTAAGGTGCCGTACGTTATACTAACTTGCTTTTGAAGGCGGTAATGTGGCATAAAGAGTCGTAATATATTCTAAATTGTCGTACGATGTTCAAAGGACTCGGATGAATTAATTAGTATTATTATGGAGTTTTAAGTTTACGTACGGTGTTGTAATGTTTTGTTAAGAGTTGTAAGGTGTCCTACGTTATACTAACATGCTTTTCAAAGCGGTAATGTGGCATACAGAGTCGTAAGATATTCTAAATTGTTGTACGATGTTCAAATGACTCGGACGAATTCATTAGGTTTAGTATGGAGTTTTAATGTTTCGTACGGTGGTGAAAGGTGTTCTCAAAAGATGTAACGCATCCTACATTATTCTAAATTGCTTTTCCTGTTGCGAATGTTGCATACAAAGTCGTAACAAGTCCTGAGTGCTCGTCTAATGTTTAATGGACTCGGACGAATTCATTAGGTTTACTATGGAGTTTTAAGTTTACGTACGGTATTGTAATGTGTTGTTAGGAGTTGTAAGGTGTCCTACGTTATACTAACATGATTTTCAAGGCGGTTGTGACACCCGACAAAATTCTGGTTAACTTCATTAGTTAAACTCTGTTAGACATGTTAACGCAATTACACCTTTCATTTAATTTGATGAATTAAATGTGCAAACTGTTATATAAATATTCACACGAAACGACCACATGAGTTAATACCCGAGCGTTGGTGATCTTAAATGAATACAAATACCATAATAATACATTTTAATTGATATGTGTGCTTGATTGTTGAATTTTCGTGTAACCGCGTATTTTATCGGTTTTAACCAATTACGAGTTTCGGTAAAGTTTTACGAAACAAAAAAATTTAAGTTTGGTAAAGTTGTCACTGTGATTACAAACCGAAGCAAAAACGAAGCCCGTGGATCATCCATGAGACCCATGAATGGCCCAAGGCCCAACCCAACTCAACATTTAACAATAATTAACAAAAATTACCAAAACCCTAAACCTAATTACATGAAAAAAACGTTTTTGGCTGGTCTCTTCCCATTTTACTGCTGCCGCAAGTTCTATACACACACACACATTGATTTTTGGCTAGCTTGGTTCAATATTTGGTGATTTCGGGTGTTGATTGAAGTAGTAAACGCTATACAAGTAAGTTTTGATCTTAAAACTATCATATATGTTACAAAAATTTCATCTTTCAAAACCCTAGTTCATCCAAGTTCTTCAATTGATAATCTATATGTGAAATTGGGTATTGATTATAGGTTATTTGATGTTTTGATAAATTGCTAATCAATAGAATCTATGGTTGTGTTTTTGTGAAACTAGGGTGATTATGAAGGCATGAGAACATGGAACTTTATACATAATCATGATTAAATATAGTTAGATATGAACTTGTATGATGATTAGAATGAAATTTGGATACTAATCATATTGCTTTAATCATGTTTTTGACAAAACCGGTAATGATAGATGTTGGACAGATTCGTAACCTGAGCTTCCATGGACTATAACTTGTTGGAAACCGAACCAAAAGGGGTCATTCTTGAGCCTAGATTGTATTTTAAAGAGTCTAGTTTCCAGAAAACTAAACCAATTAATTTTTAGAGAAGATTAAGTCAGTCTTTTTGATTTTACAAAAACAGATGTTAAATCTGAAAATCTGGACAGAAAATGAGTCAACTTCAAAAGGTCATAACTTTATAATTAAAACGTATTCTTGGATGATTCTTACACCAAATTAAATCTTATTGTCTTAGCTTTCTATATTGGTAAAATTTGTATTTTTATTCCCCTGTATGGTCGTTCAAATTTTATAAAACTTTATAGTGTGCAATCAGGTGTCTTTTCTGACCTTGATGTAAAGAGGTATTTTTAATAAATAGTTGATTTAGGTTTTAAGTAAAGTATATAAAATAAGAAATGAACTTAAGACAATATTTAATCTATAGTTAAAATTTGGGACTTGTACATGTTAGTTTATGTTAGTTTCTGTACAAAATAAAAAGGGTCAACAAAGCTGAAAAATCTGAATAATGGACTTGCAATGTGTTTCACTTGTGTTTTGTGTGTAACTTGTCAATTAGACATATGATGACTTGGTGATGATGCTTTCATGCTATTAGGTTCATAAGTAAGTAATATGAATGTTTCAAATATGCATAGTCATAGGTGGATAACTTGATATTTTGAATGTGATCAGTTAATCTTGTTAAAGTTAGTAGCATTATTGAAACGAGTGTTGAGAACTTTCATAAGGAGCATGATAGACACTATATGTGAGTTATGTGATGTTTATATGGTTACCTATAGTAGAGTTGGATTCGCTTAAAATGTAGTCTCGGATGTGACTTCCTAGAAATAGTAACTTTACTAAAAACAAAGTTTGATTCTTTAACATATGTACTATGTGCTAGAATTCGATTGCTCTCATTGTCTAAATGAACATAAACAAACATGAATACAATTAAAAACTCACCCACGGGTTGTTGGGTCAACAAAAGTCAACTTTGGTCAAAGTTGGTCAAAAGTGAAACTTTTCAAATCGCAAGTAAACAATTGAACTGTTTGGATGCATAGGGTTTTACATACCTGCACAAACACACACTTATGGACTTATCATGTAGTAGGAATGCTGTGTTTGCTTTTACCTTGCTGATGCGCGTAGCTGTGCACCCGAAGGTGAGTTCACTGAACTGTACTTTTACTATTCTACCCTTTTGTGGGCTGAACACGGACGATTACTTTTACGGATTTACAAATTTTGTATGTCGCATGTCTGGATAGAGCAACTTTTATTTTGTTCATGAAAGACCCCATGGATACCTAGTTGACCGTTAGTATTTGTGAAATAGCGGGGAAATTTTGAGTAGTACTACTGGGTTTGACAAACCCCACCTGGGCTAGTCGCGCTAGCACGACAGAAGGACCTGTCGAACGGGTGTTGAATGACCTAAGAGACTTACAGTGCATCCTGCTGGGATGTACGAACGGGCAAAATGCACTTAATGTGTACATACGTCAGCTTCGGTCAGATACATACGCCTCTAGGACATGTGCTGTAGACTAGCTACCTACAATGACATACTTAATTTATATTTCTGCTTGCAACTGAACATACTTGATTACATACTTACTATGTGAACTCACCAACCGTCGTGTTGACACTTGTTAGACTTTCACTTTTACAGGTCACTGAGTTACCACGCACTTAGGACATGGCATGGAGTCACGGCTTTTCATTTAAACTTTTCATGCATTACAAACCATGTTTTGAGTTTAATGTCTATTTAGACTTTATATCTTGTATTGGGCGCGTGCACTGCGCATTTAGTTTCCATTTAATACTTTGACATTACATTTCGATTACGCTTCCGCAAACTTTTAAACGTTAACTCTGTAATAAATTTTCTCATTTAATGAGACACGTATGTTTTTAAATTCATATAGTGTCGTTTGGTGTAACTAATGACTGAGATCCTGGTTTGTCATACATTTAACGGTAAAACTCCGTTAGTGGATTTTGGGGTGTGACAGATTGGTATCAGAGCCATTGGTTATAGCGAACTAGGTTTGCATTGCATTGCATTCTAGACTATAACTGTACACTGCATTAGTTACACTTGTTTGAATTTATTTATGACCCACATACATGTGATTTACACATACACATGCATACACTAGCATGACACGAAGTGACCAACTTGTATTATCTGACATATTGGGGAATTTTTTTTTGGGGGCTTTAGTGGGGTTAAGTTTCCCTTTCATTATAATTCGAAACTTACAACATCATGGCAACAAACTGGTTTCGTATGAAGCCTAAACAATTCACTTTTGAATTTTATCTTCCTCATTATGACAACCAACCGGCAGTGACCGATGCTTAAGGTGCAGAGGTACATGAACAACAGTAATGGATTCTTATCCAGAAACACATTCATACAGAGGTCGTGACTTGTTAGTTATGCGACCTATTATGTGCTAATACACGTCATTTATTATATGACGCATTCGTATACTATAACATGTCCCTTAATATGAGACATACTGTTAGTTGAAACATGTCACTTATTGTGTTATCCACAACGTGCTATCTACTTGATTTGACATTACCACTGCTTATGCACATTGTACACTCAGATTGTGTTTAGACTAGTAGTCTTACACTTAGTATGAACGTACACCATACCTGATACATATGACCCATTGATACAACATACTGATAGTCTGTTAGTGTGCTATACATCTAGTATAGTTGTCTCCTACTTATAGGTTTATCATACACTTATACACCTTTAATACTTGACATGGGATAGAAATACCATGGCTGAATGTAAATCAAAGAAACTAATAAAACGTAAGATTAATGTACTCGATGGGAGACAAACTAGGGTGATTGTGTAAAGTAAATTGACGATTACGGGTGCGCAACGTAATGGTGAATTTACAGGTACATGATGATCCTGGCAAAATCTGTCATGTGGGTGATACCCAAAAAGAAACACAAAAAGGATGAACCAATCAATACAAATTCATTGGAAACAAACATACATCTCCAAATAACGCACCAATATCAAGTCTATCCTAGACTAAACTCATAAAATCCATCTATAGATGGTAGACAATTACAGTACAACCTTCGATGACACATCAGGAATTTATCTTTAAACTGCATACAGTTACATTATAAAACAAAAAAAAATACTGAAAATCTTTCCTTGATGACACACAAATAAGAACAACGATCTATGTTGAAAAACTTGGTAAAGTTTTGCTACTACTATATTTGTCCCCTAATGAGGATGACTCATCGCATATATAATCAATCTGAATCCACCAGATGAAACATTTACCTTACTAAAGTGGCAAACTTATGATACTTAATGGGATGCTTTAAATTCGAGTCAGTATACTATGACCTCTTGCCAACAGTCGGTGGCATCTTAACAGCATTGGTTCTGCGAATGAATGTTAAACAACCCTATAATTTTTAGAATCCCATGGATGAGTCTAATAAAGCTAACAACTTATTAAAAAATATATATATATATATATAATAAAACTCTTGTTGATGTGATAAACAAACCGCGTAATATTGCACATTCAAAATCACTCTTATGAATAAATTCATATCGCTTAAACATTCATGTAAAAACCCCGTAACATACCAGGATTAATCTAGAAGTACTTCACCTAATAGTACTCTATTCTCAAACATATTTTCTCAATTCTTCAAGGTAAACAGTTCTAACTTATTTTTGTTTCTACTACTAACGATGCACCAATGAACCACGTGTGTGGTAAGTATACGTTTCGATCTAGTTGGATGACTCGTCTTGATCCAACACTCTCATAAATGTTAATTCTCACACCAAAACTACATCTCCACTGTTGTAAAACACGTTTTGGGCCTAAATTTTTTTCCTTATTTCTTAAGAACATTGGGTCTAAAAACATTTTCTACATTTTGTCCATCTTAATATACATCCAAACTACGCTACCTGATTATTCGCATAACAAAAACAAGTTAAGCGTTCTCAAAGTCTCAAGTCGGTGATCATCCAAAATTTAACCCACATAAAAGTTCTAATACGTAACCGATATTACAGTATATAATATAACGTTACCATTTCACTTAATATATATTCATTTTCCTCAACTCTTTTAATGACTTAGTATAGTAGGCAAGAATGTTAGTAGGTGACAGGTACGCCTTCAAGGTGCTGGTGGTGTGGTGGGTTAGTTGCGGTACACCCTATATATAAACACTAACGGTACACTGGATGTGGATCTGAAACCAAAGCAGTAATTAACCCGAGAAACTCTAATATATCAATCTCATACTGTTACAAAACACCTGATTTTTAGGGACTCTAGTTAGCCCAACATTCATAAGGTAAACTACTACATGCATAAACACTTCAAACTTCCTTGTATCCTTTATTCAAAGTAATAACAAAAAAAAAAAAAAAAAAAAACAAATGTTCGTAACTGACTCATATATATAAACTATGATTTTGAATACATTGCACGACTCCAAGGGTTCTCGTGATAAATACCATCGTCAACAACGAACCGCTAATACCAACTAATGTTTTGAGAAAGCTTTACTCATTACGATCCAGGATAGCCACTTTCTATTATGTATCATTCCTGGTAACACTTTTCATGTGGGTTATACCCCAAAGCACAAAACTATAGAATAACTCAACACAAATCCATTTGAACAAAAGTCTATTTGGAACGAACAATTATTCTTCAGTAACGCACTTATATCAAGTTTATCATCGAGTACATTCATTAAAACCCATTCATGAATGATAAAAACTTAAAATACAACTACCGATGAGAAACAATACAAACTCAAATATATACAAACTCTCCCCTCGTCTAACACACCGTAGACATTCTGCTATTGAAGACGATCCATAATGACCCGATCAAAAGATTTATGATTTATTTGGACAATTTAATAAGATTACATTACTATATATTGACACAAATGTTAATAACTCATTCCCCCATATATAAATATGAATATCGAATACGTTCCATGATGCTAAAGGTTCACATAATAAATAGAACAATCTACAATAAACAACTAATACCAACTGTTCTATGTGAGCCATATCCATTGTTGTTTCGGATAACAACTTCTCATTTCGTTTCATTTCGATACAGTTTGTGTTTTGATAATAATAATAATAATAATAATAATAATAATAATAATAATAATAATAATAATAATAATAATACGTGTACATATAATAATAATTAGTGCTCTCATTGTCATTTGACACTCCAATCGTGCAATATCTTTCTTTCAAAGTTCCAGTTATTCAATAGATTCCACCTCATATGTAATTAACCTTCTTGATCAAAACTATATGAGACGCAATGTAAGCAACTGTCACCTAATCGTTCTAAACTATGAAAATATACTAATAGAAGAAACTGCATGCTTAAGGAAAGTAGTGAAGCTACATGACCAAATTAATAAAATAACATGATATCTCTATCGGATCCGTTAAACTCAAAGCCTCAACTAAACTTTTATCTCACATCATCTATTCAACACACTAATGGTGAATTCAAACACTACCACCCAATGAATCTCGGTATTAAAATCCTTGCTAGCATTTCATTGTTGTGAACCCTTATCAACTCTATTCGTAAACTAAAACCTATATCTTAAAACAAATATTGTTACGTCACCCTAAAGGACATACAAGATTAAATGGCCTTTCATTGGAATAGAAATACAAGATTTCTGTAAATTTCCTCTATGAGAAAACGCTTGGCATATCATATACCCCCCCCCCCTCCAACATATACCGACAACAATAACACTCAGATTCCATCCATAAGAAAACTTACTGTACTCCAAAGAATTGGGAGCAAATCATATAACACCGACTCTCTTGTTTTCAACAGTACTTAAATACGTAAACTTTAATAACATATTGTTTTATGTCATGCAACCACTAGTCTTCTTGACCACAACAAAAATCTCATAATCATCAAAGATATAAATACTTATAAAATTTCCTGAAAATTTTTGCTTAAATACTTCTGAACACATAAGTAGTATTATTATTCATCATTATCCATCTATTCTTACAATTCCTATGACATCCATGGCGTTCACGTGTTGACAACACTTCTTTTAATAACGTATAGTGCCTACACAAAGTTGAGTCAATTCAAAGATCTATAAGAATATATGATTCCTTAGGTAAAACACAATCCTTAGATATTCAAATAACAACTTCAAGCTCATTGATATAAATATATTGAAACATTATAAACATAAGACGTCCTTTATAAATGGAGAATTCCCCACACATCAAAGTTCACCGACTCCCCCCCCCCCTTTTCTACAAATTGAACCATTTGAAATCCTGCAAAGGATAGGTCAAATATTTCTCGTGTCTCGAACCAAATGCAGTACCTCCCGGAGAGAAACTCGTTATGTCGCTTAACATCCTTAAAGTGACGAATGATTATTTTTATTTAAGGAACTAGTTGAATTCGTGAGCCGAGAATCCAAAACACTCAAATATAGTAAGATTCTTATTATTAATGTTCGTTGAAATTCAAAGAGTGAACCGAAGTTCACATAAGAACGCGTAAGATCAAATAACATGTGAACATCCTTGACTATTCCAAAACATTAATGACATATGCTAATGTTAATGGTTAAATTTCGGGACGAAATTTCTTTCAACAAGGGGATGATGTAACACCCGAGAATTTCATATTAACCCCGTTAACAAAATCTCGTTACTTCTATTAATGAAATTATACTCCACATTTAATTAGTTGAGTTAAACGTGCTACATATTGTACATATTACACAAACAGTTACATGTAACGACAACCCAAGGAATTACCAGATCACATGAGTTAATACACGGATGTTGGCGGGTTACAAAAATAATAATTCCGAACAACTAAATAAATATAAATTTAGTGAACTTATATGTTATGTGACTGAGAGGTTTTTGGGAACATTGGGTGACAACTCGAAACCTATTTTAACGACCGTATCCAATTTTCGGGACGAAAATTCCTTCAACAAGGGGATGATGTGACACCCGACAAAATTCTGGTTAACTTCATTAGTTAAACTCTGTTAGACATGTTAACGCAATTACACCTTTCATTTAATTTGATGAATTAAATGTGCAAACTGTTATATAAATATTCACACGAAACGACCACATGAGTTAATACCCGAGCGTTGGTGATCTTAAATGAATACAAATACCATAATAATACATTTTAATTGATATGTGTGCTTGATTGTTGAATTTTCGTGTAACCGCATATTTTATCGGTTTTAACCAATTACGAGTTTCGGTAAAGTTTTACGAAACAAAAAAATTTAAGTTTGGTAAAGTTGTCACTGTGATTACAAACCGAAGCAAAAACGAAGCCCGTGGATCATCCATGAGACCCATGAATGGCCCAAGGCCCAACCCAACTCAACATTTAACAATAATTAACAAAAATTACCAAAACCCTAAACCTAATTACATGAAAAAAACGTTTTTGGCTGGTCTCTTCCCATTTTACTGCTGCCGCAAGTTCTATACACACACACACATTGATTTTTGGCTAGCTTGGTTCAATATTTGGTGATTTCGGGTGTTGATTGAAGTAGTAAACGCTATACAAGTAAGTTTTGATCTTAAAACTATCATATATGTTACAAAAATTTCATCTTTCAAAACCCTAGTTCATCCAAGTTCTTCAATTGATAATCTATATGTGAAATTGGGTATTGATTATAGGTTATTTGATGTTTTGATAAATTGCTAATCAATAGAATCTATGGTTGTGTTTTTGTGAAACTAGGGTGATTATGAAGGCATGAGAACATGGAACTTTATACATAATCATGATTAAATATAGTTAGATATGAACTTGTATGATGATTAGAATGAAATTTGGATACTAATCATATTGCTTTAATCATGTTTTTGACAAAACCGGTAATGATAGATGTTGGACAGATTCGTAACCTGAGCTTCCATGGACTATAACTTGTTGGAAACCGAACCAAAAGGGGTCATTCTTGAGCCTAGATTGTATTTTAAAGAGTCTAGTTTCCAGAAAACTAAACCAATTAATTTTTAGAGAAGATTAAGTCAGTCTTTTTGATTTTACAAAAACAGATGTTAAATCTGAAAATCTGGACAGAAAATGAGTCAACTTCAAAAGGTCATAACTTTATAATTAAAACGTATTCTTGGATGATTCTTACACCAAATTAAATCTTATTGTCTTAGCTTTCTATATTGGTAAAATTTGTATTTTTATTCCCCTGTATGGTCGTTCAAATTTTATAAAACTTTATAGTGTGCAATCAGGTGTCTTTTCTGACCTTGATGTAAAGAGGTATTTTTAATAAATAGTTGATTTAGGTTTTAAGTAAAGTATATAAAATAAGAAATGAACTTAAGACAATATTTAATCTATAGTTAAAATTTGGGACTTGTACATGTTAGTTTATGTTAGTTTCTGTACAAAATAAAAAGGGTCAACAAAGCTGAAAAATCTGAATAATGGACTTGCAATGTGTTTCACTTGTGTTTTGTGTGTAACTTGTCAATTAGACATATGATGACTTGGTGATGATGCTTTCATGCTATTAGGTTCATAAGTAAGTAATATGAATGTTTCAAATATGCATAGTCATAGGTGGATAACTTGATATTTTGAATGTGATCAGTTAATCTTGTTAAAGTTAGTAGCATTATTGAAACGAGTGTTGAGAACTTTCATAAGGAGCATGATAGACACTATATGTGAGTTATGTGATGTTTATATGGTTACCTATAGTAGAGTTGGATTCGCTTAAAATGTAGTCTCGGATGTGACTTCCTAGAAATAGTAACTTTACTAAAAACAAAGTTTGATTCTTTAACATATGTACTATGTGCTAGAATTCGATTGCTCTCATTGTCTAAATGAACATAAACAAACATGAATACAATTAAAAACTCACCCACGGGTTGTTGGGTCAACAAAAGTCAACTTTGGTCAAAGTTGGTCAAAAGTGAAACTTTTCAAATCGCAAGTAAACAATTGAACTGTTTGGATGCATAGGGTTTTACATACCTGCACAAACACACACTTATGGACTTATCATGTAGTAGGAATGCTGTGTTTGCTTTTACCTTGCTGATGCGCGTAGCTGTGCACCCGAAGGTGAGTTCACTGAACTGTACTTTTACTATTCTACCCTTTTGTGGGCTGAACACGGACGATTACTTTTACGGATTTACAAATTTTGTATGTCGCATGTCTGGATAGAGCAACTTTTATTTTGTTCATGAAAGACCCCATGGATACCTAGTTGACCGTTAGTATTTGTGAAATAGCGGGGAAATTTTGAGTAGTACTACTGGGTTTGACAAACCCCACCTGGGCTAGTCGCGCTAGCACGACAGAAGGACCTGTCGAACGGGTGTTGAATGACCTAACAGACTTACAGTGCATCCTGCTGGGATGTATGAACGGGCAAAATGCACTTAATGTGTACATACGTCAGCTTCGGTCAGATACATACGCCTCTAGGACATGTGCTGTAGACTAGCTACCTACAATGACATACTTAATTTATATTTCTGCTTGCAACTGAACATACTTGATTACATACTTACTATGTGAACTCACCAACCGTCGTGTTGACACTTGTTAGACTTTCACTTTTACAGGTCACTGAGTTACCACACACTTAGGACATGGCATGGAGTCACGGCTTTTCATTTAAACTTTTCATGCATTACAAACCATGTTTTGAGTTTAATGTCTATTTAGACTTTGTATCTTGTATTGGGCGCGTGCACTGCGCATTTAGTTTCCATTTAATACTTTGACATTACATTTCGATTACGCTTCCGCAAACTTTTAAACGTTAACACTGTAATAAATTTTCTCATTTAATGAGACACGTATGTTTTTAAATTCATATAGTGTCGTTTGGTGTAACTAATGACTGAGATCCTGGTTTGTCATACATTTAACGGTAAAACTCCGTTAGTGGATTTTGGGGTGTGACAGCGGTAATGTGGCATACAGAGTCGTAAGATATTTAAATTGTTGTACGATGTTCAAATGACTCGGGCGAATTCATTTGGTTTATTATGGAGTTTTAAGTTTACGTACGGTGTTGTAATGTTTTGTTAGGAGTTGTAAGGTGCCGTACGTTATACTAACTTGCTTTTCAAGGCAGTAATGTGGCTACAGAGTCGTAATATATTCTAAATTGTCGTACGATGTTCAAAGGACTCGGATGAATTAATTAGTATTATTATGGAGTTTTAAGTTTACGTACGGTGTTGTAATGTTTTGTTAGGAGTTGTAAGGTGCCGTACGTTATACTAACTTGCTTTTCAAGGCGGTAATGTGGCATACAGAGTCGTAATATATTCTAAATTGTCGTACGATGTTCAAAGGACTCGGATGAATTAATTAGTATTATTATGGAGTTTTAAGTTTACGTACGGTGTTGTAATGTTTTGTTAAGAGTTGTAAGGTGTCCTACGTTATACTAACATGCTTTTCAAAGCGGTAATGTGGCATACAGAGTCGTAAGATATTCTAAATTGTTGTACGATGTTCAAATGACTCGGACGAATTCATTAGGTTTAGTATGGAGTTTTAATGTTTCGTACGGTGGTGAAAGGTGTTCTCAAAAGATGTAACGCATCCTAGATTATTCTAAATTGCTTTTCCTGTTGCGAATGTTGCATACAAAGTCGTAACAAGTCCTGAGTGGTCGTCTAATGTTTAATGGACTCAGACGAATTCATTAGGTTTACTATGGAGTTTTATGTTTACGTACGGTATTGTAATGTGTTGTTAGGAGTTGTAAGGTGTCCTACGTTATATTAACATGATTTTCAAGGCGGTAATGTGGCATACATAGTCGTAAGATATTTAAATTGTTGTACGATGTTCAAATGACTCGGACGAATTCATTAGGTTTATTATGGAGTTTTAAGTTTACGTACGGTGTTGTAATGTTTTGTTAGGAGTTGTAAGGTGCCGTACGTTATACTAACTTGCTTTTCAAGGCGGTAATGTGGCATACAGAGTCGTAATATATTCTAAATTGTCGTACGATGTTCAAAGGACTCGGATGAATTAATTAGTATTATTATGGAGTTTTAAGTTTACGTACGGTGTTGTAATGTTTTGTTAAGAGTTGTAAGGTGTCCTACGTTATACTAACATGCTTTTCAAAGCGGTAATGTGGCATACAGAGTCGTAAGATATTCTAAATTGTTGTACGATGTTCAAATGACTCGGACGAATTCATTAGGTTTAGTATGGAGTTTTAATGTTTCGTACGGTGGTGAAAGGTGTTCTCAAAAGATGTAACGCATCCTAGATTATTCTAAATTGCTTTTCCTGTTGCGAATGTTGCATACAAAGTCGTAACAAGTCCTGAGTGGTCGTCTAATGTTTAATGGACTCAGACGAATTCATTAGGTTTACTATGGAGTTTTATGTTTACGTACGGTATTGTAATGTGTTGTTAGGAGTTGTAAGGTGTCCTACGTTATATTAACATGATTTTCAAGGCGGTAATGTGGCATACATAGTCGTAAGATATTTAAATTGTTGTACGATGTTCAAATGACTCGGACGAATTCATTAGGTTTATTATGGAGTTTTAAGTTTACGTACGGTGTTGTAATGTTTTGTTAGGAGTTGTAAGGTGCCGTACGTTATACTAACTTGCTTTTCAAGGCGGTAATGTGGCATACAGAGTCGTAATATATTCTAAATTGTCGTACGATGTTCAAAGGACTCGGATGAATTAATTAGTATTATTATGGAGTTTTAAGTTTACGTACGGTGTTGTAATGTTTTGTTAAGAGTTGTAAGGTGTCCTACGTTATACTAACATGCTTTTCAAAGCGGTAATGTGGCATACAGAGTCGTAAGATATTCTAAATTGTTGTACGATGTTCAAATGACTCGGACGACTTCATTAGGTTTAGTATGGAGTTTTAATGTTTCGTACGGTGGTGAAAGGTGTTCTCAAAAGATGTAACGCATCCTACATTATTCTAAATTGCTTTTCCTGTTGCGAATGTTGCATACAAAGTCGTAACAAGTCCTGAGTGCTCGTCTAATGTTTAATGGACTCGGACGAATTCATTAGGTTTACTATGGAGTTTTAAGTTTACGTACGGTATTGTAATGTGTTGTTAGGAGTTGTAAGGTGTCCTACGTTATACTAACATGATTTTCAAGGCGGTAATGTGGCATACAGAGTCGTAAGATATTTAAATTGTTGTACGATGTTCAAATGACTCGGGCGAATTCATTAGGTTTATTATGGAGTTTTAAGTTTACGTACGGTGTTGTAATGTTTTGTTAGGAGTTGTAAGGTGCCGTACGTTATACTAACTTGCTTTTCAAGGCGGTAATGTGACATACAGAGTCGTAATATATTCTAAATTGTCGTACGATGTTCAAAGGACTCGGATGAATTAATTAGTATTATTATGGAGTTTTAAGTTTACGTACGGTGTTGTAATGTTTTGTTAAGAGTTGTAAGGTGTCCTACGTTATACTAACATGCTTTTCAAAGCGGTAAGTTGGCATACAGAGTCGTAAGATATTCTAAATTGTTGTACGATGTTCAAATGACTCGGACGAATTCATTAGGTTTAGTATGGAGTTTTAATGTTTCGTACGGTGGTGAAAGGTTTTCTCAAAAGATGTAACGCATCCTACATTATTCTAAATTGCTTTTCCTGTTGCGAATGTTGCATACAAAGTCGTAACAAGTCCTGAGTGCTCGTCTAATGTTTAATGGACTCGGACGAATTCATTAGGTTTACTATGGAGTTTTAAGTTTACGTACGGTATTGTAATGTGTTGTTAGGAGTTGTAAGGTGTCCTACGTTATACTAACATGATTTTCAAGGCGGTAATGTGGCATACAGAGTCGTAAGATATTTAAATTGTTGTACGATGTTCAAATGACTCGGGCGAATTCATTAGGTTTATTATGGAGTTTTAAGTTTACGTACGGTGTTGTAATGTTTTGTTAGGAGTTGTAAGGTGCCGTACGTTATACTAACTTGCTTTTCAAGGCGGTAATGTGACATACAGAGTCGTAATATATTCTAAATTGTCGTACGATGTTCAAAGGACTCGGATGAATTAATTAGTATTATTATGGAGTTTTAAGTTTACGTACGGTGTTGTAATGTTTTGTTAAGAGTTGTAAGGTGTCCTACGTTATACTAACATGCTTTTCAAAGCGGTAAGTTGGCATACAGAGTCGTAAGATATTCTAAATTGTTGTACGATGTTCAAATGACTCGGACGAATTCATTAGGTTTAGTATGGAGTTTTAATGTTTCGTACGGTGGTGAAAGGTTTTCTCAAAAGATGTAACGCATCCTACATTATTCTAAATTGCTTTTCCTGTTGCGAATGTTGCATACAAAGTCGTAACAAGTCCTGAGTGCTCGTCTAATGTTTAATGGACTCGGACGAATTCATTAGGTTTACTATGGAGTTTTAAGTTTACGTACGGTATTGTAATGTGTTGTTAGGAGTTGTAAGGTGTCCTACGTTATACTAACATGATTTTCAAGGCGGTAATGTGGCATACAGAGTCGTAAGATATTTAAATTGTTGTACGATGTTCAAATGACTCGGGCGAATTCATTAGGTTTATTATGGAGTTTTAAGTTTACGTACGGTGTTGTAATGTTTTGTTAGGAGTTGTAAGGTGCCGTACGTTATACTAACTTGCTTTTCAAGGCGGTAATGTGACATACAGAGTCGTAATATATTCTAAATTGTCGTACGATGTTCAAAGGACTCGGATGAATTAATTAGTATTATTATGGAGTTTTAAGTTTACGTACGGTGTTGTAATGTTTTGTTAAGAGTTGTAAGGTGTCCTACGTTATACTAACATGCTTTTCAAAGCGGTAAGTTGGCATACAGAGTCGTAAGATATTCTAAATTGTTGTACGATGTTCAAATGACTCGGACGAATTCATTAGGTTTAGTATGGAGTTTTAATGTTTCGTACGGTGGTGAAAGGTTTTCTCAAAAGATGTAACGCATCCTACATTATTCTAAATTGCTTTTCCTGTTGCGAATGTTGCATACAAAGTCGTAACAAGTCCTGAGTGCTCGTCTAATGTTTAATGGACTCGGACGAATTCATTAGGTTTACTATGGAGTTTTAAGTTTACGTACGGTATTGTAATGTGTTGTTAGGAGTTGTAAGGTGTCCTACGTTATACTAACATGATTTTCAAGGCGGTAATGTGGCATACAGAGTCGTAAGATATTTAAATTGTTGTACGATGTTCAAATGACTCGGGCGAATTCATTAGGTTTATTATGGAGTTTTAAGTTTACGTACGGTGTTGTAATGTTTTGTTAGGAGTTGTAAGGTGCCGTACGTTATACTAACTTGCTTTTCAAGGCGGTAATGTGACATACAGAGTCGTAATATATTCTAAATTGTCGTACGATGTTCAAAGGACTCGGATGAATTAATTAGTATTATTATGGAGTTTTAAGTTTACGTACGGTGTTGTAATGTTTTGTTAAGAGTTGTAAGGTGTCCTACGTTATACTAACATGCTTTTCAAAGCGGTAAGTTGGCATACAGAGTCGTAAGATATTCTAAATTGTTGTACGATGTTCAAATGACTCGGACGAATTCATTAGGTTTAGTATGGAGTTTTAATGTTTCGTACGGTGGTGAAAGGTTTTCTCAAAAGATGTAACGCATCCTACATTATTCTAAATTGCTTTTCCTGTTGCGAATGTTGCATACAAAGTCGTAACAAGTCCTGAGTGCTCGTCTAATGTTTAATGGACTCGGACGAATTCATTAGGTTTACTATGGAGTTTTAAGTTTACGTACGGTATTGTAATGTGTTGTTAGGAGTTGTAAGGTGTCCTACGTTATACTAACATGATTTTCAAGGCGGTAATGTGGCATACAGAGTCGTAAGATATTTAAATTGTTGTACGATGTTCAAATGACTCGGGCGAATTCATTAGGTTTATTATGGAGTTTTAAGTTTACGTACGGTGTTGTAATGTTTTGTTAGGAGTTGTAAGGTGCCGTACGTTATACTAACTTGCTTTTCAAGGCGGTAATGTGACATACAGAGTCGTAATATATTCTAAATTGTCGTACGATGTTCAAAGGACTCGGATGAATTAATTAGTATTATTATGGAGTTTTAAGTTTACGTACGGTGTTGTAATGTTTTGTTAAGAGTTGTAAGGTGTCCTACGTTATACTAACATGCTTTTCAAAGCGGTAAGTTGGCATACAGAGTCGTAAGATATTCTAAATTGTTGTACGATGTTCAAATGACTCGGACGAATTCATTAGGTTTAGTATGGAGTTTTAATGTTTCGTACGGTGGTGAAAGGTTTTCTCAAAAGATGTAACGCATCCTACATTATTCTAAATTGCTTTTCCTGTTGCGAATGTTGCATACAAAGTCGTAACAAGTCCTGAGTGCTCGTCTAATGTTTAATGGACTCGGAAGAATTCATTAGGTTTACTATGGAGTTTTAAGTTTACGTACGGTATTGTAATGTGTTGTTAGGAGTTGTAAGGTGTCCTACGTTATACTAACATGATTTTCAAGGCGGTAATGTGGCATACAGAGTCGTAAGATATTTAAATTGTTGTACGATGTTCAAATGACTCGGGCGAATTCATTAGGTTTATTATGGAGTTTTAAGTTTACGTACGGTGTTGTAATGTTTTGTTAGGAGTTGTAAGGTGCCGTACGTTATACTAACTTGCTTTTCAAGGCGGTAATGTGACATACAGAGTCGTAATATATTCTAAATTGTCGTACGATGTTCAAAGGACTCGGATGAATTAATTAGTATTATTATGGAGTTTTAAGTTTACGTACGGTGTTGTAATGTTTTGTTAAGAGTTGTAAGGTGTCCTACGTTATACTAACATGCTTTTCAAAGCGGTAAGTTGGCATACAGAGTCGTAAGATATTCTAAATTGTTGTACGATGTTCAAATGACTCGGACGAATTCATTAGGTTTAGTATGGAGTTTTAATGTTTCGTACGGTGGTGAAAGGTTTTCTCAAAAGATGTAACGCATCCTACATTATTCTAAATTGCTTTTCCTGTTGCGAATGTTGCATACAAAGTCGTAACAAGTCCTGAGTGCTCGTCTAATGTTTAATGGACTCGGAAGAATTCATTAGGTTTACTATGGAGTTTTAAGTTTACGTACGGTATTGTAATGTGTTGTTAGGAGTTGTAAGGTGTCCTACGTTATACTAACATGATTTTCAAGGCGGTAATGTGGCATACAGAGTCGTAAGATATTTAAATTGTTGTACGATGTTCAAATGACTCGGGCGAATTCATTAGGTTTATTATGGAGTTTTAAGTTTACGTACGGTGTTGTAATGTTTTGTTAGGAGTTGTAAGGTGCCGTACGTTATACTAACTTGCTTTTCAAGGCGGTAATGTGGCATACAGAGTCGTAATATATTCTAAATTGTCGTACGATGTTCAAAGGACTCGGATGAATTAATTAGTATTATTATGGAGTTTTAAGTTTACGTACGGTGTTGTAATGTTTTGTTAAGAGTTGTAAGGTGTCCTACGTTATACTAACATGCTTTTCAAAGCGGTAATGTGGCATACAGAGTCGTAAGATATTCTAAATTGTTGTACGATGTTCAAATGACTCGGACGAATTCATTAGGTTTAGTATGGAGTTTTAATGTTTCGTACGGTGGTGTAAGGTGTTCTCAAAAGATGTAACGCATCCTACATTATTCTAAATTTCTTTTCCTGTTGCTAATGTCGCATACAAAGTCGTAACAAGTCCGAGTGGTCGTCTGATGTTTAAAGGACTCGGACGAATTCATTACATTTACCATGGAGTTTTAAGTTTACGTACGGTATTGTAATGTGTTGTTAGGAGTTGTAAGGTGTCCTATGTTATACTAACATCATTTTCAAGGCGGTAATGTGGCATACAGAGTAGTAAGATATTCTAAATTGTTGTACGATGTTCAAAAGACTCGGACGAATTCATTAGATTTATTATGGAGTTTTAAGTTTACGTACGGTGTTGTAATGTTTTGTTAGGAGTTGTAAGGTGTCGTACGTTATACTAACATGCTTTTCAGGGCGGTAATGTGGCATACAGAGTCGTAATATATTCTAAATTGTCGCACGATGTTCAAAGGACTCGGATGAATTAATTAGTATTATTATGGAGTTTTAAGTTTACATACGGTGTTGTAATGTTTTGTTAAGAGTTGTAAGGTGTCCTACGTTATACTAACATGCTTTTCAAAGCGGTAATGTGGCATACAGAGTCGTAAGATATTCTAAATTGTTGTACGATGTTCAAATGACTCGGGCGAATTCATTAGGTTTATTATGGAGTTTTAAGTTTACGTACGGTGTTGTAATGTTTTGTTAGGAGTTGTAAGGTGCCGTACGTTATACTAACTTGCTTTTCAAGGCGGTAATGTGGCATACAGAGTCGTAATATATTCTAAATTGTCGTACGATGTTCAAAGGACTCGGATGAATTAATTAGTATTATTATGGAGTTTTAAGTTTACGTACGGTGTTGTAATGTTTTGTTAAGAGTTGTAAGGTGTCCTACGTTATACTAACATGCTTTTCAAAGCGGTAATGTGGCATACAGAGTCGTAAGGTATTCTAAATTGTTGTACGATGTTCAAATGACTCGGACTAATTCATTAGGTTTAGTATGGAGTTTTAATGTTTTGTACGGTGGTGAAAGGTGTTCTCAAAAGATGTAACGCATCCTACATTATTCTAAATTGCTTTTCCTGTTGGGAATGTTGCATACAAAGTCGTAACAAGTCCTGAGTGGTCGTCTAATGTTTAATGGACTCAGACGAATTCATTAGGTTTACTATGGTGTTTTATGTTTACGTACGGTATTGTAATGTGTTGTTAGGAGTTGTAAGGTGTCCTACGTTATACTAACATGATTTTAAAGGAGGTAATGTGGCATACATAGTCGTAAGATATTTAAATTGTTGTACGATGTTCAAATGACTCGGACGAATTCATTAGGTTTATTATGGAGTTTTAAGTTTACGTACGGTGTTGTAATGTTTTGTTAGGAGTTTTAAGGTGCCGTACGTTATACTAACTTGCTTTTCAAGGCGGTAATGTGGCATACAGAGTCGTAATATATTCTAAATTGTCGTACGATGTTCAAAGGACTCGGATGAATTAATTAGTATTATTATGGAGTTTTAAGTTTACGTACGGTGTTGTAATGTTTTGTTAAGAGTTGTAAGGTGTCCTACGTTATACTAACATGCTTTTCAAAGCGGTAATGTGGCATACAGAGTCGTAAGATATTCTAAATTGTTGTACGATGTTCAAATGACTCGGACGAATTCATTAGGTTTAGTATGGAGTTTTAATGTTTCGTACGGTGGTGAAAGGTGTTCTCAAAAGATGTAACGCATCCTACATTATTCTAAATTGCTTTTCCTGTTGCGAATGTTGCATACAAAGTCGTAACAAGTCCTGAGTGGTCGTCTAATGTTTAATGGACTCAGACAAATTCATTAGGTTTACTATGGAGTTTTATGTTTACGTACGGTATTGTAATGTATTGTTAGGAGTTGTAAGGTGTCCTACGTTATACTATCAAGATTTTCAAGGCGGTAATGTGGCATACAGAGTCGTAAGATATTTAAATTGTTGTACGATGTTCAAATGACTCGGACGAATTCATTAGGTTTATTATGGAGTTTTAAGTTTACGTACGGTGTTGTAATGTTTTGTTAGGAGTTGTAAGGTGCCGTACGTTATACTAACTTGCTTTTCAAGGCGGTAATGTGGCATACAGAGTCGTAATATATTCTAAATTGTCGTACGATGTTCAAAGGACTCGGATGAATTAATTAGTATTATTATGGAGTTTTAAGTTTACGTACGGTGTTGTAATGTTTTGTTAAGAGTTGTAAGGTGTCCTACGTTATACTAACATGCTTTTCAAAGCGGTAATGTGGCATACAGAGTCGTAAGATATTCTAAATTGTTGTACGATGTTCAAATGACTCGGACGAATTCATTAGGTTTAGTATGGAGTTTTAATGTTTCGTACGGTGGTGTAAGGTGTTCTTAAAAGATGTAACGCATCCTACATTATTCTAAATTTCTTTTCCTGTTGCTAATGTCGCATACAAAGTCGTAACAAGTCCGAGTGGTCGTATGATGTTTAAAGGACTCGGACGAATTCATTACATTTACCATGGAGTTTTAAGTTTACGTACGGTATTGTAATGTGTTGTTAGGAGTTGTAAGGTGTCCTATGTTATACTAACATCATTTTCAAGGCGGTAATGTGGCATACAGAGTAGTAAGATATTCTAAATTGTTGTACGATGTTCAAAAGACTCGGACGAATTCATTAGATTTATTATGGAGTTTTAAGTTTACGTACGGTGTTGTAATGTTTTGTTAGGAGTTGTAAGGTGTCGTACGTTATACTAACATGCTTTTCAGGGCGGTAATGTGGCATACAGAGTCGTAATATATTCTAAATTGTCGCACGATGTTCAAAGGACTCGGATGAATTAATTAGTATTATTATGGAGTTTTAAGTTTACATACGGTGTTGTAATGTTTTGTTAAGAGTTGTAAGGTGTCCTACGTTATACTAACATGCTTTTCAAAGCGGTAATGTGGCATACAGAGTCGTAAGATATTCTAAATTGTTGTACGATGTTCAAATGACTCGGACGAATTCATTAGGTTTAGTATGGAGTTTTAATGTTTCGTACGGTGGTGTAAGGTGTTCTCAAAAGATGTAACGCATCCTACATTATTCTAAATTTCTTTTCCTGTTGCTAATGTCGCATACAAAGTCGTAACAAGTCCGAGTGGTCGTCTGATGTTTAAAGGACTCGGACGAATTCATTACATTTACCATGGAGTTTTAAGTTTACGTACGATATTGTAATGTGTTGTTAGGAGTTGTAAGGTGTCCTATGTTATACTAACATCATTTTCAAGGCGGTAATGTGGCATACAGAGTAGTAAGATATTCTAAATTGTTGTACGATGTTCAAAAGACTCGGACGAATTCATTAGATTTATTATGGAGTTTTAAGTTTACGTACGGTGTTGTAATGTTTTGTTAGGAGTTGTAAGGTGTCGTACGTTATACTAACATGCTTTTCAGGGCGGTAATGTGGCATACAGAGTCGTAATATATTCTAAATTGTCGCACGATGTTCAAAGGACTCGGATGAATTAATTAGTATTATTATGGAGTTTTAAGTTTACATACGGTGTTGTAATGTTTTGTTAAGAGTTGTAAGGTGTCCTACGTTATACTAACATGCTTTTCAAAGCGGTAATGTGGCATACAGAGTCGTAAGATATTCTAAATTGTTGTACGATGTTCAAATGACTCGGACGAATTCATTAGTTTTATTATGGAGTTTTAAGTTTACGTACGGTGGTGTAATGTTTTGTTAGGAGTTGTAAGGTGCCGTACGTTATACTAACTTGCTTTTCAAGGCGGTAATGTGGCATACAGAGTCGTAATATATTCTAAATTGTCGTACGATGTTCAAAGGACTCGGATGAATTAATTAATATTATTATGGAGTTTTAAGTTTACGTACGGTGTAGTAATGTTTTGTTAAGAGTTGTAAGGTGTCCTACGTTATACTAACATGATTTTCAAAGCGGTAATGTGGCATACAGAGTCGTAAGATATATTCTAAATTGTTGTACGATGTTCAAATGACTCGGACGAATTCATTAGGTTTAGTATGGAGTTTTAATGTTTCGTACGGTGGTGAAAGGTGTTCTCAAAAGATGTAACGCATCCTACATTATTCTAAATTGCTTTTCCTGTTGCGAATGTCGCATACAAAGTCGTAACAAGTCCTGAGTGGTCGTCTAATGTTTAATGGACTCAGACGAATTCATTAGGTTTACTATGGAGTTTTAAGTTTACGTACGATATTGTAATGTGTTGTTAGGAGTTGTAAGGTGTCCTACGTTATACTAACATGATTTTCAAGGCGGTAATGTGGCATACAGAGTCGTAAGATATTTAAATTGTTGTACGATGTTCAAATGACTCGGACGAATTCATTAGGTTTATTATGGAGTTTTAAGTTTACGTACGGTGGTGTAATGTTTTGTTAGGAGTTGTAAGGTGCCGTACGTTATACTAACTTGCTTTTCAAGGCGGTAATGTGGCATACAGAGTCGTAATATATTCTAAATTGTCGTACGATGTTCAAAGGACTCGGATGAATTAATTAGTATTATTATGGAGTTTTAAGTTTACGTACGGTGTTGTAATGTTTTGTTAAGAGTTGTAAGGTGTCCTACGTTATACTAACATGCTTTTCAAAGCGGTAATGTGGCATACAGAGTCGTAAGATATTCTAAATTGTTGTACGATGTTCAAATGACTCGGACGAATTCATTAGGTTTAGTATGGAGTTTTAATGTTTCGTACGATGGTGTAAGGTGTTCTCAAAAGATGTAACGCATCCTACATTATTCTAAATTTCTTTTCCTGTTGCTAATGTCGCATACAAAGTCGTAACAAGTCCGAGTGGTCGTCTGATGTTTAAAGGACTCGGACGAATTCATTACGTTTACCATGGAGTTTTAAGTTTACGTACGGTATTGTAATGTGTTGTTAGGAGTTGTAAGGTGTCCTATGTTATACTAACATCATTTTCAAGGCGGTAATGTGGCATACAGAGTAGTAAGATATTCTAAATTGTTGTACGATGTTCAAAAGACTCGGACGAATTCATTAGATTTATTATGGAGTTTTAAGTTTACGTACGGTGTTGTAATGTTTTGTTAGGAGTTGTAAGGTGCCGTACGTTATACTAACATGCTTTTCAGGGCGGTAATGTGGCATACAGAGTCGTAATATATTCTAAATTGTCGCACGATGTTCAAAGGACTCGGATGAATTAATTAGTATTATTATGAAGTTTTAAGTTTACATACGGTGTTGTAATGTTTTGTTAAGAGTTGTAAGGTGTCCTACGTTATACTAACATGCTTTTCAAAGCGGTAATGTGGCATACAGAGTCGTAAGATATTCTAAATTGTTGTACGATGTTCAAATGACTCGGACGAATTCATTAGGTTTATTATGGAGTTTTAAGTTTACGTACGGTGGTGTAATGTTTTGTTAGGAGTTGTAAGGTGCCGTACGTTATACTAACTTGCTTTTCAAGGCGGTAATGTGGCATACAGAGTCGTAATATATTCTAAATTGTCGCACGATGTTCAAAGGACTCGGATGAATTAATTAGTATTATTATGAAGTTTTAAGTTTACATACGGTGTTGTAATGTTTTGTTAAGAGTTGTAAGGTGTCCTACGTTATACTAACATGCTTTTCAAAGCGGTAATGTGGCATACAGAGTCGTAAGATATTCTAAATTGTTGTACGATGTTCAAATGACTCGGACGAATTCATTAGGTTTATTATGGAGTTTTAAGTTTACGTACGGTGGTGTAATGTTTTGTTAGGAGTTGTAAGGTGCCGTACGTTATACTAACTTGCTTTTCAAGGCGGTAATGTGGCATACAGAGTCGTAATATATTCTAAATTGTCGTACGATGTTCAAAGGACTCGGATGAATTAATTAGTATTATTATGGAGTTTTAAGTTTACGTACGGTGTAGTAATGTTTTGTTAAGAGTTGTAAGGTGTCCTAAGTTATACTAACATGCTTTTCAAAGCGGTAATGTGGCATACAGAGTCGTAAGATATATTCTAAATTGTTGTACGATGTTCAAATGACTCGGACGAATTTATTAGATTTATTATGGAGTTTTAAGTTTACGTACGGTGTTGTAATGTTTTGTTAGGAGTTGTAAGGTGCCGTACGTTATACTAACATACTTTTCAGGGCGGTAATGTGGCATACATAGTCGTAATATATTCTAAATTGTCGCACGATGTTCAAAGGACTCGGATGAATTAATTAGTATTATTATGGAGTTTTAAGTTTACATACGGTGTTGTAATGTTTTGTTAAGAGTTGTAAGGTGTCCTACGTTATACTAACATGCTTTTCAAAGCGGTAATGTGGCATACAGAGTCGTAAGATATTCTAAATTGTTGTACGATGTTCAAATGACTCGGACGAATTCATTAGGTTTATTATGGAGTTTTAAGTTTATGTACGGTGGTGTAATGTTTTGTTAGGAGTTGTAAGGTGCCGTACGTTATACTAACTTGCTTTTTAAGGCGGTAATGTGGCATACAGAGTCGTAATATATTCTAAATTGTCGTACGATGTTCAAAGGACTCGGATGAATTAATTAGTATTATTATGGAGTTTTAAGTTTACGTACGGTGTAGTAATGTTTTGTTAAGAGTTGTAAGGTGTCCTACGTTATACTAACATGCTTTTCAAAGCGGTAATGTGGCATACAGAGTCGTAAGATATTCTAAATTGTTGTACGATGTTCAAATGACTCGGACGAATTCATTAGGTTTAGTATGTAGTTTTAATGTTTCGTACGGTGGTGAAAGGTGTTCTCAAAAGATGTAACGCATCCTACATTATTCTAAATTGCTTTTCCTGTTGCGAATGTCGCATACAAAGTCGTAACAAGTCCTGAGTGGTCGTCTAATGTTTAATGGACTCAGACGAATTCATTAGGTTTACTATGGAGTTTTAAGTTTACGTACGATATTGTAATGTGTTGTTAGGAGTTGTAAGGTGTCCTACGTTATACTAACATGATTTTCAAGGCGGTAATGTGGCATACAGAGTCGTAAGGTATTTAAATTGTTGTACGATGTTCAAATGACTCGGACGAATTCATTAGGTTTATTATGGAGTTTTAAGTTTACGTACGGTGTTGTAATGTTTTGTTAGGAGTTGAAAGGTGCCGTACGTTATACTAACTTGCTTTTCAAGGCGGTAATGTGGCATACAGAGTCGTAATATATTCTAAATTGTCGTACGATGTTCAAAGGACTAGGATGAATTAATTAGTATTATTATGGAGTTTTAAGTTTACGTACGGTGTTGTAATGTTTTGTTAACAGTTGTAAGGTGTCCTACGTTATACTAACATGCTTTTCAAAGCGGTAATGTGGCATACAGAGTCGTAAGATATTCTAAATTGTTGTACGATGTTCAAATGACTCGGACGAATTCATTAGGTTTATTATGGAGTTTTAAGTTTACGTACGGTGGTGTAATGTTTTGTTAGGAGTTGTAAGGTGTCGTACGTTATACTAACTTGCTTTTCAGGGCGGTAATGTGGCATACAGAGTCGTAATATATTCTAAATTGTTGTACGATGTTCAAAAGACTCGGACGAATTCATTAGATTTATTATGGAGTTTTAAGTTTACGTACGGTGTTGTAATGTTTTGTTAGGAGTTGTAAGGTGCCGTACGTTATACTAACATGCTTTTCAGGGCGGTAATGTGGCATACAGAGTCGTAATATATTCTAAATTGTCGCACGATGTTCAAAGGACTCGGATGAATTAATTAGTATTATTATGGAGTTTTAAGTTTACATACGGTGTTGTAATGTTTTGTTAAGAGTTGTAAGGTGTCCTACGTTATACTAACATGCTTTTCAAAGCGGTAATGTGGCATACAGAGTCGTAAGATATTCTAAATTGTTGTACGATGTTCAAATGACTCGGACGAATTCATTAGTTTTATTATGGAGTTTTAAGTTTACGTACGGTGGTGTAATGTTTTGTTAGGAGTTGTAAGGTGCCGTACGTTATACTAACTTGCTTTTCAAGGCGGTAATGTGGCATACAGAGTCGTAATATATTCTAAATTGTCGTACGATGTTCAAAGGACTCGGATGAATTAATTAGTATTATTATGGAGTTTTAAGTTTACGTACGGTGTAGTAATGTTTTGTTAAGAGTTGTAAGGTGTCCTACGTTATACTAACATGATTTTCAAAGCGGTAATGTGGCATACAGAGTCGTAAGATATATTCTAAATTGTTGTACGATGTTCAAATGACTCGGACGAATTCATTAGGTTTAGTATGGAGTTTTAATGTTTCGTACGGTGGTGAAAGGTGTTCTCAAAAGATGTAACGCATCCTACATTATTCTAAATTTCTTTTCCTGTTGCTAATGTCGCATACAAAGTCGTAACAAGTCCGAGTGGTCGTCTGATGTTTAAAGGACTCGGACGAATTCATTACGTTTACCATGGAGTTTTAAGTTTACGTACGGTATTGTAATGTGTTGTTAGGAGTTGTAAGGTGTCCTATGTTATACTAACATCATTTTCAAGGCGGTAATGTGGCATACAGAGTAGTAAGATATTCTAAATTGTTGTACGATGTTCAAAAGACTCGGACGAATTCATTAGATTTATTATGGAGTTTTAAGTTTACGTACGGTGTTGTAATGTTTTGTTAGGAGTTGTAAGGTGCCGTACGTTATACTAACATGCTTTTCAGGGCGGTAATGTGGCATACAGAGTCGTAATATATTCTAAATTGTCGCACGATGTTCAAAGGACTCGGATGAATTAATTAGTATTATTATGAAGTTTTAAGTTTACATACGGTGTTGTAATGTTTTGTTAAGAGTTGTAAGGTGTCCTACGTTATACTAACATGCTTTTCAAAGCGGTAATGTGGCATACAGAGTCGTAAGATATTCTAAATTGTTGTACGATGTTCAAATGACTCGGACGAATTCATTAGATTTATTATGGAGTTTTAAGTTTACGTACGGTGTTGTAATGTTTTGTTAGGAGTTGTAAGGTGCCGTACGTTATACTAACATGCTTTTCAGGGCGGTAATGTGGCATACAGAGTCGTAATATATTCTAAATTGTCGCACGATGTTCAAAGGACTCGGATGAATTAATTAGTATTATTATGGAGTTTTAAGTTTACATACGGTGTTGTAATGTTTTGTTAAGAGTTGTAAGGTGTCCTACGTTATACTAACATGCTTTTCAAAGCGGTAATGTGGCATACAGAGTCGTAAGATATTCTAAATTGTTGTACGATGTTCAAATGACTCGGACGAATTCATTAGGTTTATTATGGAGTTTTAAGTTTATGTACGGTGGTGTAATGTTTTGTTAGGAGTTGTAAGGTGCCGTACGTTATACTAACTTGCTTTTCAAGGCGGTAATGTGGCATACAGAGTCGTAATATATTCTAAATTGTCGTACGATGTTCAAAGGACTCGGATGAATTAATTAGTATTATTATGGAGTTTTAAGTTTACGTACGGTGTAGTAATGTTTTGTTAAGAGTTGTAAGGTGTCCTACGTTATACTAACATGCTTTTCAAAGCGGTAATGTGGCATACAGAGTCGTAAGATATTCTAAATTGTTGTACGATGTTCAAATGACTCGGACGAATTCATTAGGTTTAGTATGGAGTTTTAATGTTTCGTACGGTGGTGAAAGGTGTTCTCAAAAGATGTAACGCATCCTACATTATTCTAAATTGCTTTTCCTGTTGCGAATGTCGCATACAAAGTCGTAACAAGTCCTGAGTGGTCGTCTAATGTTTAATGGACTCAGACGAATTCATTAGGTTTACTATGGAGTTTTAAGTTTACGTACGATATTGTAATGTGTTGTTAGGAGTTGTAAGGTGTCCTACGTTATACTAACATGATTTTCAAGGCGGTAATGTGGCATACAGAGTCGTAAGATATTTAAATTGTTGTACGATGTTCAAATGACTCGGACGAATTCATTAGGTTTATTATGGAGTTTAAAGTTTACGTACGGTGTTGTAATGTTTTGTTAGGAGTTGAAAGGTGCCGTACGTTATACTAACTTGCTTTTCAAGGCGGTAATGTGGCATACAGAGTCGTAATATATTCTAAATTGTCGTACGATGTTCAAAGGACTAGGATGAATTAATTAGTATTATTATGGAGTTTTAAGTTTACGTACGGTGTTGTAATGTTTTGTTAACAGTTGTAAGGTGTCCTACGTTATACTAACATGCTTTTCAAAGCGGTAATGTGGCATACAGAGTCGTAAGATATTCTAAATTGTTGTACGATGTTCAAATGACTCGGACGAATTCATTAGGTTTATTATGGAGTTTTAAGTTTACGTACGGTGGTGTAATGTTTTGTTAGGAGTTGTAAGGTGTCGTACGTTATACTAACTTGCTTTTCAAGGCGGTAATGTGGCATACAGAGTCGTAATATATTCTAAATTGTCGTACGATGTTCAAAGGACTCGGATGAATTAATTAGTATTATTATGGAGTTTTAAGTTTACGTACGGTGTTGTAATGTTTTGTTAAGAGTTGTAAGGTGTCCTACGTTATACTAACATGCTTTTCAAAGCGGTAATGTGGCATACAGAGTCGTAAGATATTCTAAATTGTTGTACGATGTTCAAATGACTCGGACGAATTCATTAGGTTTAGTATGGAGTTTTAATTTTTCGTACGGTGGTGAAAGGTGTTCTCAAAAGATGTAACGCATCCTACATTATTCTAAATTGCTTTTCCTGTTGCGAATGTTGCATACAAAGTCGTAACAAGTCCTGAGTGGTCGTCTAATGTTTAATGGACTCAGACGAATTCATTAGGTTTACTATGGAGTTTTATGTTTACGAACGATAATGTAATGTGTTGTTAGGAGTTGTAAGGTGTCCTACGTTATACTAACATGATTTTCAAGGCGGTAATGTGGCATACAGAGTCGTAAGATATTTAAATTGTTGTACGATGTTCAAATGACTCGGACGAATTCATTGGTTTATTATGGAGTTTTAAGTTTACGTACGGTGTTGTAATGTTTTGTTAGGAGTTGTAAGGTGCCCTACGTTATACTAACTTGCTTTTCAAGGCGGTAATGTGGCATACAGAGGCGTAATATATTCTAAATTGTCATACGATGTTCAAAGGACTAGGATGAATTAATTAGTATTATTATGGAGTTTTAAGTTTACGTACGGTGTTGTAATGTTTTGTTAACAGTTGTAAGGTGTCCTACGTTATACTAACATGCTTTTCAAAGCGGTAATGTGGCATACAGAGTCGTAAGATATTCTAAATTGTTGTACGATGTTCAAATGACTCGGACGAATTCATTAGGTTTATTATGGAGTTTTAAGTTTACGTACGGTGGTGTAATGTTTTGTTAGGAGTTGTAAGGTGTCGTACGTTATACTAACTTGCTTTTCAAGGCGGTAATGTGGCATACAGAGTCGTAATATATTCTAAATTGTCGTACGATGTTCAAAGGACTCGGATGAATTAATTAGTATTATTATGGAGTTTTAAGTTTATGTACGGTGTTGTAATGTTTTGTTAAGAGTTGTAAGGTGTCCTACGTTATACTAACATGCTTTTCAAAGCGGTAATGTGGCATACAGAGTCGTAAGATATTCTAAATTGTTGTACGATGTTCAAATGACTCGGACGAATTCATTAGGTTTAGTATGGAGTTTTAATTTTTCGTACGGTGGTGAAAGGTGTTCTCAAAAGATGTAACGCATCCTACATTATTCTAAATTGCTTTTCCTGTTGCGAATGTTGCATACAAAGTCGTAACAAGTCCTGAGTGGTCGTCTAATGTTTAATGGACTCAGACGAATTCATTAGGTTTACTATGGAGTTTTATGTTTACGAACGATAATGTAATGTGTTGTTAGGAGTTGTAAGGTGTCCTACGTTATACTAACATGATTTTCAAGGCGGTAATGTGGCATACAGAGTCGTAAGATATTTAAATTGTTGTACGATGTTCAAATGACTCGGACGAATTCATTGGTTTATTATGGAGTTTTAAGTTTACTTACGGTGTTGTAATGTTTTGTTAGGAGTTGTAAGGTGCCCTACGTTATACTAACTTGCTTTTCAAGGCGGTAATGTGGCATACAGAGTCGTAATATATTCTAAATTGTCATACGATGTTCAAAGGACTAGGATGAATTAATTAGTATTATTATGGAGTTTTAAGTTTACGTACGGTGTTGTAATGTTTTGTTAAAAGTTGTAAGGTGTCCTACGTTATACTAACATGCTTTTCAAAGCGGTAATGTGGCATACAGAGTCGTAAGATATTCTAAATTGTTGTACGATGTTCAAATGACTCGGACGAATTCATTAGGTTTATTATGGAGTTTTAAGTTTACGTACGGTGTTGTAATGTTTTGTTAGGAGTTGTAAGGTGCCGTACGTTATACTAACTTGCTTTTCAAGGCGGTAATGTGGCATACAGAGTCGTAATATATTCTAAATTGTCGTACGATGTTCAAAGGACTCGGATGAATTAATTAGTATTATTATGGAGTTTTAAGTTTACGTACGGTGTTGTAATGTTTTGTTAAGAGTTGTAAGGTGTCCTACGTTATACTAACATGCTTTTCAAAGCGGTAATGTGGCATACAGAGTCGTAAGATATTCTAAATTGTTGTACGATGTTCAAATGACTCGGACGAATTCATTAGGTTTAGTATGGAGTTTTAATGTTTCGTACGGTGGTGAAAGGTGTTCTCAAAAGATGTAACGCATCCTACATTATTCTAAATTGCTTTTCCTGTTGCGAATGTTGCATACAAAGTCGTAACAAGTCCTGAGTGGTCGTCTAATGTTTAATGGACTCAGACGAATTCATTAGGTTTACTATGGAGTTTTATGTTTACGAACGATATTGTAATGTGTTGTTAGGAGTTGTAAGGTGTCCTACGTTATACTAACATGATTTTCAAGGCGGTAATGTGGCATACAGAGTCGTAAGATATTTAAATTGTTGTACGATGTTCAAATGACTCGGACGAATTCATTAGGTTTATTATGGAGTTTTAAGTTTACGTACGGTGTTGTAATGTTTTGTTAGGAGTTGTAAGGTGCCCTACGTTATACTAACTTGCTTTTCAAGGCGGTAATGTGGCATACAGAGTCGTAATATATTCTAAATTGTCATACGATGTTCAAAGGACTAGGATGAATTAATTAGTATTATTATGGAGTTTTAAGTTTACGTACGGTGTTGTAATGTTTTGTTAAAAGTTGTAAGGTGTCCTACGTTATACTAACATGCTTTTCAAAGCGGTAATGTGGCATACAGAGTCGTAAGATATTCTAAATTGTTGTACGATGTTCAAATGACTCGGACGAATTCATTAGGTTTATTATGGAGTTTTAAGTTTACGTACGGTGGTGTAATGTTTTGTTAGGAGTTGTAAGGTGTCGTACGTTATACTAACTTGCTTTTCAAGGCGGTAATGTGGCATACAGAGTCGTAATATATTCTAAATTGTCGTACGATGTTCAAAGGACTCGGATGAATTAATTAGTATTATTATGGAGTTTTAAGTTTACGTACGGTGTTGTAATGTTTTGTTAAGAGTTGTAAGGTGTCCTACGTTATACTAACATGCTTTTCAAAGTGGTAATGTGGCATACAGACTCGTAAGATATTCTAAATTGTTGTACGATGTTCAAATGACTCGGACGAATTCATTAGGTTTATTATGGAGTTTTAATGTTTCGTACGGTGGTGTAAGGTGTTCTCAAAAGATGTAACGCATCCTACATTATTCTAAATTGCTTTTCCTGTTGCGAATGTTGCATACAAAGTCGTAACAAGTCCTGAGTGGTCGTCTAATGTTTAATGGACTCAGACGAATTCATTAGGTTTACTATGAAGTTTTATGTTTACGAACGATATTGTAATGTGTTGTTAGGAGTTGTAAGGTGTCCTACGTTATACTAACATGATTTTCAAGGCGGTAATGTGGCATACAGAGTCGTAAGATATTTAAATTGTTGTACGATGTTCAAATGACTCGGACGAATTCATTAGGTTTATTATGGAGTTTTAAGTTTACGTACGGTGTTGTAATGTTTTGTTAGGAGTTGTAAGGTGCCCTACGTTATACTAACTTGCTTTTCAAGGCGGTAATGTGGCATACAGAGTCGTAATATATTCTAAATTGTCATACGATGTTCAAAGGACTAGGATGAATTAATTAGTATTATTATGGAGTTTTAAGTTTACGTACGGTGTTGTAATGTTTTGTTAAAAGTTGTAAGGTGTCCTACGTTATACTAACATGCTTTTCAAAGCGGTAATGTGGCATACAGAGTCGTAAGATATTCTAAATTGTTGTACGATGTTCAAATGACTCGCACGAATTCATTAGGTTTATTATGGAGTTTTAAGTTTACGTACGGTGGTGTAATGTTTTGTTAGGAGTTGTAAGGTGTCGTACGTTATACTAACTTGCTTTTCAAGGCGGTAATGTGGCATACAGAGTCGTAATATATTCTAAATTGTCGTACGATGTTCAAAGGACTCGGATGAATTAATTAGTATTATTATGGAGTTTTAAGTTTACGTACGGTGTTGTAATGTTTTGTTAAGAGTTGTAAGGTGTCCTACGTTATACTAACATGCTTTTCAAAGCGGTAATGTGGCATACAGAGTCGTAAGATATTCTAAATTGTTGTACGATGTTCAAATGACTCGGACGAATTCATTAGGTTTATTATGGAGTTTTAATGTTTCGTACGGTGGTGTAAGGTGTTCTCAAAAGATGTAACGCATCCTACATTATTCTAAATTTCTTTTCCTGTTGCTAATGTCGCATACAAAGTCGTAACAAGTCCGAGTGGTCGTCTGATGTTTAAAGGACTCGGACGAATTCATTACGTTTACCATGGAGTTTTAAGTTTACGTACGGTATTGTAATGTGTTGTTAGGAGTTGTAAGGTGTCCTATGTTATACTAACATCATTTTCAAGGCGGTAATGTGGCATACAGAGTAGTAAGATATTCTAAATTGTTGTACGATATTCAAAAGACTCGGACGAATTCATTAGATTTATTATGGAGTTTTAAGTTTACGTACGGTGTTGTAATGTTTTGTTAGGAGTTGTAAGGTGCCCTACGTTATACTAACTTGCTTTTCAAGGCGGTAATGTGGCATACAGAGTCGTAATATATTGTAAATTGTCATACGATGTTCAAAGGACTAGGATGAATTAATTAGTATTATTATGGAGTTTTAAGTTTACGTACGGTGTTGTAATGTTTTGTTAAAAGTTGTAAGGTGTCCTACGTTATACTAACATGCTTTTCAAAGCGGTAATGTGGCATACAGAGTCGTAAGATATTCTAAATTGTTGTACAATGTTCAAATGACTCGGACGAATTCATTAGGTTTATTATGGAGTTTTAAGTTTACATACGGTGGTGTAATGTTTTGTTAGGAGTTGTAAGGTGTCGTACGTTATACTAACTTGCTTTTCAAGGCGGTAATGTGGCATACAGAGTCGTAATATATTCTAAATTGTCGTACGATGTTCAAAGGACTCGGATGAATTAATTAGTATTATTATGGAGTTTTAAGTTTACGTACGGTGTTGTAATGTTTTGTTAAGAGTTGTAAGGTGTCCTACGTTATACTAACATGCTTTTCAAAGCGGTAATGTGGCATACAGAGTCGTAAGATATTCTAAATTGTTGTACGATGTTCAAATGACTCGGACGAATTCATTAGGTTTATTATGGAGTTTTAATGTTTCGTACGGTGGTGTAAGGTGTTCTCAAAAGATGTAACGCATCCTACATTATTCTAAATTTCTTTTCCTGTTGCTAATGTCGCATACAAAGTCGTAACAAGTCCGAGTGGTCGTCTGATGTTTAAAGGACTCGGACGAATTCATTACGTTTACCATGGAGTTTTAAGTTTACGTACGGTATTGTAATGTGTTGTTAGGAGTTGTAAGGTGTCCTATGTTATACAAACATCATTTTCAAGGCGGTAATGTGGCATACAGAGTAGTAAGATATTCTAAATTGTTGTACGATATTCAAAAGACTCGGACGAATTCATTAGATTTATTATGGAGTTTTAAGTTTACGTACGGTGTTGTAATGTTTTGTTAGGAGTTGTAAGGTGCCCTACGTTATACTAACTTGCTTTTCAAGGCGGTAATGTGGCATACAGAGTCGTAATATATTCTAAATTGTCGTACGATGTTCAAAGGACTAGGATGAATTAATTAGTATTATTATGGAGTTTTAAGTTTACGTACGGTGTTGTAATGTTTTGTTAAAAGTTGTAAGGTGTCCTACGTTATACTAACATGCTTTTCAAAGCGGTAATGTGGCATACAGAGTCGTAAGATATTCTAAATTGTTGTACGATGTTCAAATGACTCGGACGAATTCATTAGGTTTATTATGGAGTTTTAAGTTTACGTACGGTGGTGTAATGTTTTGTTAGGAGTTGTAAGGTGTCGTACGTTATACTAACTTGCTTTTCAAGGCGGTAATGTGGCATACAGAGTCGTAATATATTCTAAATTGTCGTACGATGTTCAAAGGACTCGGATGAATTAATTAGTATTATTATGGAGTTTTAAGCTTACGTACGGTGTTGTAATGTTTTGTTAAGAGTTGTAAGGTGTCCTACGTTATACTAACATGCTTTTCAAAGCGGTAATGTGGCATACAGAGTCGTAAGATATTCTAAATTGTTGTACGATGTTCAAATGACTCGGACGAATTCATTAGGTTTATTATGGAGTTTTAATGTTTCGTACGGTGGTGTAAGGTGTTCTCAAAAGATGTAACGCATCCTACATTATTCTAAATTTCTTTTCCTGTTGCTAATGTCGCATACAAAGTCGTAACAAGTCCGAGTGGTCGTCTGATGTTTAAAGGACTCGGACGAATTCATTACGTTTAGCATGGAGTTTTAAGTTTACGTACGGTATTGTAATGTGTTGTTAGGAGTTGTAAGGTGTCCTATGTTATACTAACATCATTTTCAAGGCGGTAATGTGGCATACAGAGTAGTAAGATATTCTAAATTGTTGTACGATATTCAAAAGACTCGGACGAATTCATTAGATTTATTATGGAGTTTTAAGTTTACGTACGGTGTTGTAATGTTTTGTTAGGAGTTGTAAGGTGCCGTACGTTATACTAACATGCTTTTCAGGGCGGTAATGTGGCATACAGAGTCATAATATATTCTAAATTGTCGCACGATGTTCAAAGGACTCGGATGAATTAATTAGAATTATTATGGAGTTTTAAGTTTACGTACGGTGTTGTAATGTTTTGTTAAGAGTTGTAAGGTGTCCTACGTTATACTAACATGCTTTTCAAAGCGGTAATGTGGCATACAGAGTCGTAAGATATTCTAAATTGTTGTACGATGTTCAAATGACTCGGACGAATTCATTAGGTTTAGTATGAAGTTTTAATGTTTCGTACGGTGGTGAAAGGTGTTCTCAAAAGATGTAACGCATCCTACATTATTCTAAATTGCTTTTCCTATTGCGAATGTTGCATACAAAGTCGTAACAAGTCCTGAGTGCTTGTCTAATGTTTAATGGACTCGGACGAATTCATTAGGTTTACTATGGAGTTTTAAGTTTACGTACGGTATTGTAATGTGTTGTTAGGAGTTGTAAGGTGTCGTACGTTATACTAACATGATTTTCAACGCGGTAATGTGGCATACAGAGTCGTAAGATATTTAAATTGTTGTACGATGTTCAAATAACTTGGGCGAATTCATTAGGTTTATTATGGAGTTTTAAGTTTACGTACGGTGTTGTAATGTTTTGTTAGGAGTTGTAAGGTGCCCTACGTTATACTAACTTGCTTTTCAAGGCGGTAATGTGGCATAAAGAGTTGTAATATATTCTAAATTGTCGTACGATGTTCAAAGGACTCGGATGAATTAATTAGTATTATTATGGAGTTTTAAGTTTACGTACGGTGTTGTAATGTTTTGTTAAGAGTTGTAAGGTGTCCTACGTTATACTAACATGCTTTTCAAAGCGGTAATGTGGCATACAGAGTCGTAAGATATTCTAAATTGTTGTACGATGTTCAAATGACTCGGACGAATTCATTAGGTTTAGTATGGAGTTTTAATGTTTCGTACGGTGGTGAAAGGTGTTCTCAAAAGATGTAACGCATCCTACATTATTCTAAATTGCTTTTCCTGTTGCGAATGTTGCATACAAAGTCGTAACAAGTCCTGAGTGCTCGTCTAATGTTTAATGGACTCGGACGAATTCATTAGGTTTACTATGGAGTTTTAAGTTTACGTACGGTATTGTAATGTGTTGTTAGGAGTTGTAAGGTGTCCTACGTTATACTAACATGATTTTCAAGGCGGTAATGTGGCATACAGAGTCGTAAGATATTTAAATTGTTGTACGATGTTCAAATGACTCGGGCGAATTCATTAGGTTTATTATGGAGTTTTAAGTTTACGTACGGTGTTGTAATGTTTTGTTAGGAGTTGTAAGGTGTCGTACGTTATACTAACTTGCTTTTCAAGGCGGTAATGTGGCATACAGAGTCGTAATATATTCTAAATTGTCGTACGATGTTCAAAGGACTAGGATGAATTAATTAGTATTATTATGGAGTTTTAAGTTTACGTACGGTGTTGTAATGTTTTGTTAAAAGTTGTAAGGTGTCCTACGTTATACTAACATGCTTTTCAAAGCGGTAATGTGGCATACAGAGTCGTAAGATATTCTAAATTGTTGTACGATGTTCAAATGACTCGGACGAATTCATTAGGTTTATTATGGAGTTTTAAGTTTACGTACGGTGGTGTAATGTTTTGTTAGGAGTTGTAAGGTGTCGTACGTTATACTAACTTGCTTTTCAAGGCGGTAATGTGGCATACAGAGTCGTAATATATTCTAAATTGTCGTACGATGTTCAAAGGACTCGGATGAATTAATTAGTATTATTATGGAGTTTTAAGCTTACGTACGGTGTTGTAATGTTTTGTTAAGAGTTGTAAGGTGTCCTACGTTATACTAACATGCTTTTCAAAGCGGTAATGTGGCATACAGAGTCGTAAGATATTCTAAATTGTTGTACGATGTTCAAATGACTCGGACGAATTCATTAGGTTTATTATGGAGTTTTAATGTTTCGTACGGTGGTGTAAGGTGTTCTCAAAAGATGTAACGCATCCTACATTATTCTAAATTTCTTTTCCTGTTGCTAATGTCGCATACAAAGTCGTAACAAGTCCGAGTGGTCGTCTGATGTTTAAAGGACTCGGACGAATTCATTACGTTTAGCATGGAGTTTTAAGTTTACGTACGGTATTGTAATGTGTTGTTAGGAGTTGTAAGGTGTCCTATGTTATACTAACATCATTTTCAAGGCGGTAATGTGGCATACAGAGTAGTAAGATATTCTAAATTGTTGTACGATATTCAAAAGACTCGGACGAATTCATTAGATTTATTATGGAGTTTTAAGTTTACGTACGGTGTTGTAATGTTTTGTTAGGAGTTGTAAGGTGCCGTACGTTATACTAACATGCTTTTCAGGGCGGTAATGTGGCATACAGAGTCATAATATATTCTAAATTGTCGCACGATGTTCAAAGGACTCGGATGAATTAATTAGAATTATTATGGAGTTTTAAGTTTACGTACGGTGTTGTAATGTTTTGTTAAGAGTTGTAAGGTGTCCTACGTTATACTAACATGCTTTTCAAAGCGGTAATGTGGCATACAGAGTCGTAAGATATTCTAAATTGTTGTACGATGTTCAAATGACTCGGACGAATTCATTAGGTTTAGTATGAAGTTTTAATGTTTCGTACGGTGGTGAAAGGTGTTCTCAAAAGATGTAACGCATCCTACATTATTCTAAATTGCTTTTCCTATTGCGAATGTTGCATACAAAGTCGTAACAAGTCCTGAGTGCTTGTCTAATGTTTAATGGACTCGGACGAATTCATTAGGTTTACTATGGAGTTTTAAGTTTACGTACGGTATTGTAATGTGTTGTTAGGAGTTGTAAGGTGTCGTACGTTATACTAACATGATTTTCAACGCGGTAATGTGGCATACAGAGTCGTAAGATATTTAAATTGTTGTACGATGTTCAAATAACTTGGGCGAATTCATTAGGTTTATTATGGAGTTTTAAGTTTACGTACGGTGTTGTAATGTTTTGTTAGGAGTTGTAAGGTGCCCTACGTTATACTAACTTGCTTTTCAAGGCGGTAATGTGGCATAAAGAGTTGTAATATATTCTAAATTGTCGTACGATGTTCAAAGGACTCGGATGAATTAATTAGTATTATTATGGAGTTTTAAGTTTACGTACGGTGTTGTAATGTTTTGTTAAGAGTTGTAAGGTGTCCTACGTTATACTAACATGCTTTTCAAAGCGGTAATGTGGCATACAGAGTCGTAAGATATTCTAAATTGTTGTACGATGTTCAAATGACTCGGACGAATTCATTAGGTTTAGTATGGAGTTTTAATGTTTCGTACGGTGGTGAAAGGTGTTCTCAAAAGATGTAACGCATCCTACATTATTCTAAATTGCTTTTCCTGTTGCGAATGTTGCATACAAAGTCGTAACAAGTCCTGAGTGCTCGTCTAATGTTTAATGGACTCGGACGAATTCATTAGGTTTACTATGGAGTTTTAAGTTTACGTACGGTATTGTAATGTGTTGTTAGGAGTTGTAAGGTGTCCTACGTTATACTAACATGATTTTCAAGGCGGTAATGTGGCATACAGAGTCGTAAGATATTTAAATTGTTGTACGATGTTCAAATGACTCGGGCGAATTCATTAGGTTTATTATGGAGTTTTAAGTTTACGTACGGTGTTGTAATGTTTTGTTAGGAGTTGTAAGGTGTCGTACGTTATACTAACTTGCTTTTCAAGGCGGTAATGTGGCATACAGAGTCGTAATATATTCTAAATTGTCGTACGATGTTCAAAGGACTCGGATGAATTAATTAGTATTATTATGGAGTTTTAAGTTTACGTACGGTGTTGTAATGTTTTGTTAAGAGTTGTAAGGTGTCCTACGTTATACTAACATGCTTTTCAAAGCGGTAATGTGGCATACAGAGTCGTAAGATATTCTAAATTGTTGTACGATGTTCAAATGACTCGGACGAATTCATTAGGTTTAGTATGGAGTTGTAATGTTTCGTACGGTGGTGAAAGGTGTTCTCAAAAGATGTAACGCATCCTACATTATTCTAAATTGCTTTTCCTGTTGCGAATGTTGCATACAAAGTCGTAACAAGTCCTGAGTGGTCGTCTAATGTTTAATGGACTCAGACGAATTCATTAGGTTTACTATGGAGTTTTATGTTTACGTACGGTATTGTAATGTGTTGTTAGGAGTTGTAAGGTGTCCTACGTTATACTAACATGATTTTCAAGGCGGTAATGTGGCATACATAGTCGTAAGATATTTAAATTGTTGTACGATGTTCAAATGACTCGGACGAATTCATTAGGTTTATTATGGAGTTTTAAGTTTACGTACGGTGTTGTAATGTTTTGTTAGGAGTTGTAAGGTGCCCTACGTTATACTAACTTGCTTTTCAAGGCGGTAATGTGGCATACAGAGTCGTAATATATTCTAAATTGTCGTACGATGTTCAAAGGACTAGGATGAATTAATTAGTATTATTATGGAGTTTTAAGTTTACGTACGGTGTTGTAATGTTTTGTTAAAAGTTGTAAGGTGTCCTACGTTATACTAACATGCTTTTCAAAGCGGTAATGTGGCATACAGAGTCGTAAGATATTCTAAATTGTTGTACGATGTTCAAATGACTCGGGCGAATTCATTAGGTTTATTATGGAGTTTTAAGTTTACGTACGGTGGTGTAATGTTTTGTTAGGAGTTGTAAGGTGTCGTACGTTATACTAACTTGCTTTTCAAGGCGGTAATGTGGCATACAGAGTCGTAATATATTCTAAATTGTCGTACGATGTTCAAAGGACTCGGATGAATTAATTAGTATTATTATGGAGTTTTAAGTTTACGTACGGTGTTGTAATGTTTTGTTAAGAGTTGTAAGGTGTCCTACGTTATACTAACATGCTTTTCAAAGCGGTAATGTGGCATACAGAGTCGTAAGATATTCTAAATTGTTGTACGATGTTCAAATGACTCGGACGAATTCATTAGGTTTATTATGGAGTTTTAATGTTTCGTACGGTGGTGTAAGGTGTTCTCAAAAGATGTAACGCATCCTACATTATTCTAAATTTCTTTTCCTGTTGCTAATGTCGCATACAAAGTCGTAACAAGTCCGAGTGGTCGTCTGATGTTTAAAGGACTCGGACGAATTCATTACGTTTACCATGGAGTTTTAAGTTTACGTACGGTATTGTAATGTGTTGTTAGGAGTTGTAAGGTGTCCTATGTTATACTAACATCATTTTCAAGGCGGTAATGTGGCATACAGAGTAGTAAGATATTCTAAATTGTTGTACGATATTCAAAAGACTCGGACGAATTCATTAGATTTATTATGGAGTTTTAAGTTTACGTACGGTGTTGTAATGTTTTGTTAGGAGTTGTAAGGTGCCGTACGTTATACTAACATGCTTTTCAGGGCGGTAATGTGGCATACAGAGTCATAATATATTCTAAATTGTCGCACGATGTTCAAAGGACTCGGATGAATTAATTAGAATTATTATGGAGTTTTAAGTTTACGTACGGTGTTGTAATGTTTTGTTAAGAGTTGTAAGGTGTCCTACGTTATACTAACATGCTTTTCAAAGCGGTAATGTGGCATACAGAGTCGTAAGATATTCTAAATTGTTGTACGATGTTCAAATGACTCGGACGAATTCATTAGGTTTAGTATGAAGTTTTAATGTTTCGTACGGTGGTGAAAGGTGTTCTCAAAAGATGTAACGCATCCTACATTATTCTAAATTGCTTTTCCTATTGCGAATGTTGCATACAAAGTCGTAACAAGTCCTGAGTGCTTGTCTAATGTTTAATGGACTCGGACGAATTCATTAGGTTTACTATGGAGTTTTAAGTTTACGTACGGTATTGTAATGTGTTGTTAGGAGTTGTAAGGTGTCGTACGTTATACTAACATGATTTTCAACGCGGTAATGTGGCATACAGAGTCGTAAGATATTTAAATTGTTGTACGATGTTCAAATGACTTGGGCGAATTCATTAGGTTTATTATGGAGTTTTAAGTTTACGTACGGTGTTGTAATGTTTTGTTAGGAGTTGTAAGGTGCCCTACGTTATACTAACTTGCTTTTCAAGGCGGTAATGTGGCATAAAGAGTTGTAATATATTCTAAATTGTCGTACGATGTTCAAAGGACTCGGATGAATTAATTACTATTATTATGGAGTTTTAAGTTTACGTACGGTGTTGTAATGTTTTGTTAAGAGTTGTAAGGTGTCCTACGTTATACTAACATGCTTTTCAAAGCGGTAATGTGGCATACAGAGTCGTAAGATATTCTAAATTGTTGTACGATGTTCAAATGACTCGGACGAAGTCATTAGGTTTAGTATGGAGTTTTAATGTTTCGTACGGTGGTGAAAGGTGTTCTCAAAAGATGTAACGCATCCTACATTATTCTAAATTGCTTTTCCTGTTGCGAATGTTGCATACAAAGTCGTAACAAGTCCTGAGTGCTCGTCTAATGTTTAATGGACTCGGACGAATTCATTAGGTTTACTATGGAGTTTTAAGTTTACGTACGGTATTGTAATGTGTTGTTAGGAGTTGTAAGGTGTCCTACGTTATACTAACATGATTTTCAAGGCGGTAATGTGGCATACAGAGTCGTAAGATATTTAAATTGTTGTACGATGTTCAAATGACTCGGGCGAATTCATTAGGTTTATTATGGAGTTTTAAGTTTACGTACGGTGTTGTAATGTTTTGTTAGGAGTTGTAAGGTGCCGTACGTTATACTAACTTGCTTTTCAAGGCGGTAATGTGGCATACAGAGTCGTAATATATTCTAAATTGTCGTACGATGTTCAAAGGACTCGGATGAATTAATTAGTATTATTATGGAGTTTTAAGTTTACGTACGGTGTTGTAATGTTTTGTTAAGAGTTGTAAGGTGTCCTACGTTATACTAACATGCTTTTCAAAGCGGTAATGTGGCATACAGAGTCGTAAGATATTCTAAATTGTTGTACGATGTTCAAATGACTCGGACGAATTCATTAGGTTTAGTATGGAGTTTTAATGTTTCGTACGGTGGTGAAAGGTGTTCTCAAAAGATGTAACGCATCCTAGATTATTCTAAATTGCTTTTCCTGTCGCGAATGTTGCATAGAAAGTCGTAACAAGTCCTGAGTACTCGTCTAATGTTTAATGGACTCGGACGAATTCATTAGGTTTACTATGGAGTTTTAAGTTTACGTACGGTATTGTAATGTGTTGTTAGGAGTTGTAAGGTGTCCTACGTTATACTAACATGATTTTCAAGGCGGTAATGTGGCATACAGAGTCGTAAGATATTTAAATTGTTGTATGATGTTCAAATGACTCGGGCGAATTCATTAGGTTTATTATGGAGTTTTAAGTTTACGTACGGTGTTGTAATGTTTTGTTAGGAGTTGTAAGGTGCCGTACGTTATACTAACTTGCTTTTCAAGGCGGTAATGTGACATACAGAGTCGTAATATATTCTAAATTGTCGTACGATGTTCAAAGGACTCGGATGAATTAATTAGTATTATTATGGAGTTTTAAGTTTACGTACGGTGTTGTAATGTTTTGTTAAGAGTTGTAAGGTGTCCTACGTTATACTAACATGCTTTTCAAAGCGGTAATGTGGCATACAGAGTCGTAAGATATTCTAAATTGTTGTACGATGTTCAAATGACTCGGACGAATTCATTAGGTTTAGTATGGAGTTTTAATGTTTCGAACGGTGGTGAAAGGTGTTCTCAAAAGATGTAACGCATCCTACATTATTCTAAATTGCTTTTCCTGTTACGAATGTTGCATACAAAGTCGTAACAAGTCCTGAGTGCTCGTCTAATGTTTAATGGACTCGGACGAATTCATTAGGTTTACTATGGAGTTTTAAGTTTACGTACGGTATTGTAATGTGTTGTTAGGAGTTGTAAGGTGTCCTACGTTATACTAACATGATTTTCAAGGCGGTAATGTGGCATACAGAGTCGTAAGATATTTAAATTGTTGTACGATGTTCAAATGACTCGGGCGAATTCATTAGGTTTATTATGGAGTTTTAAGTTTACGTACGGTGTTGTAATGTTTTGTTAGGAGTTGTAAGGTGCCGTACGTTATACTAACTTGCTTTTCAAGGCGGTAATGTGGCATACAGAGTCGTAATATATTCTAAATTGTCGTACGATGTTCAAAGGACTCGGATGAATTAATTAGTATTATTATGGAGTTTTAAGTTTACGTACGGTGTTGTAATGTTTTGTTAAGAGTTGTAAGGTGTCCTACGTTATACTAACATGCTTTTCAAAGCGGTAATGTGGCATATAGAGTCGTAAGGTATTCTAAATTGTTGTACGATGTTCAAATGACTCGGACGAATTCATTAGGTTTAGTATGGAGTTTTAATGTTTCGTACGGTGGTGAAAGGTGTTCTCAAAAGATGTAACGCATCCTACATTATTCTAAATTGCTTTTCCTGTTGCGAATGTTGCATACAAAGTCGTAACAAGTCCTGAGTGGTCGTCTAATGTTTAATGGACTCAGACGAATTCATTAGGTTTACTATGGAGTTTTATGTTTACGTACGGTATTGTAATGTGTTGTTAGGAGTTGTAAGGTGTCCTACGTTATACTAACATGATTTTCAAGGAGGTAATGTGGCATACATAGTCGTAAGATATTTAAATTGTTGTACGATGTTCAAATGACTCGGACGAATTCATTAGGTTTATTATGGAGTTTTAAGTTTACGTACGGTGTTGTAATGTTTTGTTAGGAGTTGTAAGGTGCCGTACGTTATACTAACTTGCTTTTCAAGGCGGTAATGTGGCATATAGAGTCGTAATATATTCTAAATTGTCGTACGATGTTCAAAGGACTCGGATGAATTAATTAGTATTATTATGGAGTTTTAAGTTTACGTACGGTGTTGTAATGTTTTGTTAAGAGTTGTAAGGTGTCCTACGTTATACTAACATGCTTTTCAAAGCGGTAATGTGGCATACAGAGTCGTAAGATATTCTAAATTGTTGTACGATGTTCAAATGACTCGGACGAATTCATTAGGTTTAGTATGGAGTTTTAATGTTTCGTACGGTGGTGAAAGGTGTTCTCAAAAGATGTAACGCATCCTAGATTATTCTAAATTGCTTTTCCTGTCGCGAATGTTGCATAGAAAGTCGTAACAAGTCCTGAGTACTCGTCTAATGTTTAATGGACTCGGACGAATTCATTAGGTTTACTATGGAGTTTTAAGTTTACGTACGGTATTGTAATGTGTTGTTAGGAGTTGTAAGGTGTCCTACGTTATACTAACATGATTTTCAAGGCGGTAATGTGGCATACAGAGTCGTAAGATATTTAAATTGTTGTATGATGTTCAAATGACTCGGGCGAATTCATTAGGTTTATTATGGAGTTTTAAGTTTACGTACGGTGTTGTAATGTTTTGTTAGGAGTTGTAAGGTGCCGTACGTTATACTAACTTGCTTTTCAAGGCGGTAATGTGACATACAGAGTCGTAATATATTCTAAATTGTCGTACGATGTTCAAAGGACTCGGATGAATTAATTAGTATTATTATGGAGTTTTAAGTTTACGTACGGTGTTGTAATGTTTTGTTAAGAGTTGTAAGGTGTCCTACGTTATACTAACATGCTTTTCAAAGCGGTAATGTGGCATACAGAGTCGTAAGATATTCTAAATTGTTGTACGATGTTCAAATGACTCGGACGAATTCATTAGGTTTAGTATGGAGTTTTAATGTTTCGAACGGTGGTGAAAGGTGTTCTCAAAAGATGTAACGCATCCTACATTATTCTAAATTGCTTTTCCTGTTACGAATGTTGCATACAAAGTCGTAACAAGTCCTGAGTGCTCGTCTAATGTTTAATGGACTCGGACGAATTCATTAGGTTTACTATGGAGTTTTAAGTTTACGTACGGTATTGTAATGTGTTGTTAGGAGTTGTAAGGTGTCCTACGTTATACTAACATGATTTTCAAGGCGGTAATGTGGCATACAGAGTCGTAAGATATTTAAATTGTTGTACGATGTTCAAATGACTCGGGCGAATTCATTAGGTTTATTATGGAGTTTTAAGTTTACGTACGGTGTTGTAATGTTTTGTTAGGAGTTGTAAGGTGCCGTACGTTATACTAACTTGCTTTTCAAGGCGGTAATGTGGCATATAGAGTCGTAATATATTCTAAATTGTCGTACGATGTTCAAAGGACTCGGATGAATTAATTAGTATTATTATGGAGTTTTAAGTTTACGTACGGTGTTGTAATGTTTTGTTAAGAGTTGTAAGGTGTCCTACGTTATACTAACATGCTTTTCAAAGCGGTAATGTGGCATACAGAGTCGTAAGATATTCTAAATTGTTGTACGATGTTCAAATGACTCGGACGAATTCATTAGGTTTAGTATGGAGTTTTAATGTTTCGTACGGTGGTGAAAGGTGTTCTCAAAAGATGTAACGCATCCTACATTATTCTAAATTGCTTTTCCTGTTGCGAATGTTGCATACAAAGTCGTAACAAGTCCTGAGTGCTCGTCTAATGTTTAATGGACTCGGACGAATTCATTAGGTTTACTATGGAGTTTTAAGTTTACGTACGGTATTGTAATGTGTTGTTAGGAGTTGTAAGGTGTCCTATGTTATACTAACATCATTTTCAAGGCGGTAATGTGGCATACAGAGTAGTAAGATATTCTAAATTGTTGTACGATATTCAAAAGACTCGGACGAATTCATTAGATTTATTATGGAGTTTTAAGTTTACGTACGGTGTTGTAATGTTTTGTTAGGAGTTGTAAGGTGCCGTACGTTATACTAACATGCTTTTCAGGGCGGTAATGTGGCATACAGAGTCATAATATATTCTAAATTGTCGCACGATGTTCAAAGGACTCGGATGAATTAATTAGTATTATTATGGAGTTTTAAGTTTACGTACGGTGTTGTAATGTTTTGTTAAGAGTTGTAAGGTGTCCTACGTTATACTAACATGCTTTTCAAAGCGGTAAGTTGGCATACAGAGTCGTAAGATATTATGAATTGTTGTACGATGTTCAAATGACTCGGACGAATTCATTAGGTTTAGTATGGAGTTTTAATGTTTCGTACGGTGGTGAAAGGTGTTCTCAAAAGATGTAACGCATCCTAGATTATTCTAAATTGCTTTTCCTGTTGCGAATGTTGCATACAAAGTCGTAACAAGTCCTGAGTGCTCGTCTAATGTTTAATGGACTCGGACGAATTCATTAGGTTTACTATGGAGTTTTAAGTTTACGTACGGTATTGTAATGTGTTGTTAGGAGTTGTAAGGTGTCCTACGTTATACTAACATGATTTTCAAGGCGGTAATGTGGCATACAGAGTCGTAAGATATTTAAATTGTTGTACGATGTTCAAATGACTCGGGCGAATTCATTAGGTTTATTATGGAGTTTTAAGTTTACGTACGGTGTTGTAATGTTTTGTTAGGAGTTGTAAGGTGCCGTACGTTATACTAACTTGCTTTTCAAGGCGGTAATGTGACATACAGAGTCGTAATATATTCTAAATTGTCGTACGATGTTCAAAGGACTCGGATGAATTAATTAGTATTATTATGGAGTTTTAAGTTTACGTACGGTGTTGTAATGTTTTGTTAAGAGTTGTAAGGTGTCCTACGTTATACTAACATGCTTTTCAAAGCGGTAATGTGGCATACAGAGTCGTAAGATATTCTAAATTGTTGTACGATGTTCAAATGACTCGGACGAATTCATTAGGTTTAGTATGGAGTTTTAATGTTTCGAACGGTGGTGAAAGGTGTTCTCAAAAGATGTAACGCATCCTACATTATTCTAAATTGCTTTTCCTGTTACGAATGTTGCATACAAAGTCGTAACAAGTCCTGAGTGCTCGTCTAATGTTTAATGGACTCGGACGAATTCATTAGGTTTACTATGGAGTTTTAAGTTTACGTACAGTATTGTAATGTGTTGTTAGGAGTTGTAAGGTGTCCTACGTTATACTAACATGATTTTCAAGGCGGTAATGTGGCATGCATACAGAGTCGTAAGATATTTAAATTGTTGTACGATGTTCAAATGACTCGGGCGAATTCATTAGGTTTATTATGGAGTTTTAAGTTTACGTACGGTGTTGTAATGTTTTGTTAGGAGTTGTAAGGTGCCGTACGTTATACTAACTTGCTTTTCAAGGCGGTAATGTGGCATACAGAGTCGTAATATATTCTAAATTGTCGTACGATGTTCAAAGGACTCGGATGAATTAATTAGTATTATTATGGAGTTTTAAGTTTACGTACGGTGTTGTAATGTTTTGTTAAGAGTTGTAAGGTGTCCTACGTTATACTAACATGCTTTTCAAAGCGGTAATGTGGCATACAGAGTCGTAAGGTATTCTAAATTGTTGTACGATGTTCAAATGACTCGGACGAATTCATTAGGTTTAGTATGGAGTTTTAATGTTTCGTACGGTGGTGAAAGGTGTTCTCAAAAGATGTAACGCATCCTACATTATTCTAAATTGCTTTTCCTGTTGCGAATGTTGCATACAAAGTCGTAACAAGTCCTGAGTGGTCGTCTAATGTTTAATGGACTCAGACAAATTCATTAGGTTTACTATGGAGTTTTATGTTTACGTACGGTATTGTAATGTATTGTTAGGAGTTGTAAGGTGTCCTACGTTATACTAACATGATTTTCAAGGCGGTAATGTGGCATACAGAGTCGTAAGATATTTAAATTGTTGTACGATGTTCAAATGACTCGGACGAATTCATTAGGTTTATTATGGAGTTTTAAGTTTACGTACGGTGTTGTAATGTTTTGTTAGGAGTTGTAAGGTGCCGTATGTTATACTAACTTGCTTTTCAAGGCGGTAATGTGGCATGCAGAGTCGTAATATATTCTAAATTTTCGTACGATGTTCAAAGGACTCGGATGAATTAATTAGTATTATTATGGAGTTTTAAGTTTACGTACGGTGTTGTAATGTTTTGTTAAGAGTTGTAAGGTGTCCTACGTTATACTAACATGCTTTTCAAAGCGGTAATGTGGCATACAGAGTCGTAAGATATTCTAAATTGTTGTACGATGTTCAAATGACTCGGACGAATTCATTAGGTTTAGTATGGAGTTTTAATGTTTCGTACGGTGGTGAAAGGTGTTCTCAAAAGATGTAACGCATCCTACATTATTCTAAATTGCTTTTCCTGTTACGAATGTTGTATACAAAGTCGTAACAAGTCCTGAGTGCTCGTCTAATGTTTAATGGACTCAGACGAATTCATTAGGTTTACTATGGAGTTTTATGTTTACGTACGATATTGTAATGTGTTGTTAGGAGTTGTAAGGTGTCCTACGTTATACTAACATGATTTTCAAGGCGGTAATGTGGCATACAGAGTTGTAAGATATTTAAATTGTTGTACGATGTTCAAATGACTCGGACGAATTCATTAGGTTTATTATGGAGTTTTAAGTTTACGTACGGTGTTGTAATGTTTTGTTAGGAGTTGTAAGGTGCCGTACGTTATACTAACTTGCTTTTCAAGGCGGTAATGTGGCATACAGAGTCGTAATATATTCTAAATTGTCGTACGATGTTCAAAGGACTCGGATGAATTAATTAGTATTATTATGGAGTTTTAAGTTTACGTACGGTGTTGTAATGTTTTGTTAAGAGTTGTAAGGTGTCCTACGTTATACTAACATGCTTTTCAAAGCGGTAATGTGGCATACAGAGTCGTAAGGTATTCTAAATTGTTGTACGATGTTCAAATGACTCGGACGAATTCATTAGGTTTAGTATGGAGTTTTAATGTTTCGTACGGTGGTGAAAGGTGTTCTCAAAAGATGTAACGCATCCTACATTATTCTAAATTGCTTTTCCTGTTGCGAATGTTGCATACAAAGTCGTAACAAGTCCTGAGTGGTCGTCTAATGTTTAATGGACTCAGACAAGTTCATTATGTTTACTATGGAGTTTTATGTTTACGTACGGTATTGTAATGTATTGTTAGGAGTTGTAAGGTGTCCTACGTTATACTAACATGATTTTCAAGGCGGTAATGTGGCATACAGAGTCGTAAGATATTTAAATTGTTGTACGATGTTCAAATGACTCGGACGAATTCATTAGGTTTATTATGGAGTTTTAAGTTTACGTACGGTGTTGTAATGTTTTGTTAGGAGTTGTAAGGTGCCGTATGTTATACTAACTTGCTTTTCAAGGCGGTAATGTGGCATACAGAGTCGTAATATATTCTAAATTGTCGTACGATGTTCAAAGGACTCGGATGAATTAATTAGTATTATTATGGAGTTTTAAGTTTACGTACGGTGTTGTAATGTTTTGTTAAGAGTTGTAAGGTGTCCTACGTTATACTAACATGCTTTTCAAAGCGGTAATGTGGCATACAGAGTCGTAAGATATTCTAAATTGTTGTACGATGTTCAAATGACTCGGACGAATTCATTAGGTTTAGTATGGAGTTTTAATGTTTCGTACGGTGGTGAAAGGTGTTCTCAAAAGATGTAACGCATCCTACATTATTCTAAATTGCTTTTCCTGTTACGAATGTTGCATACAAAGTCGTAACAAGTCCTGAGTGCTCGTCTAATGTTTAATGGACTCAGACAAGTTCATTAGGTTTACTATGGAGTTTTATGTTTACGTACGATATTGTAATGTGTTGTTAGGAGTTGTAAGGTGTCCTACGTTATACTAACATGATTTTCAAGGCGGTAATGTGGCATACAGAGTCGTAAGATATTTAAATTGTGGTACGATGTTCAAATGACTCGGGCGAATTCATTAGGTTTATTATGGAGTTTTAAGTTTACGTACGGTGTTGTAATATTTTGTTAGGAGTTGTAAGGTGCCGTACGTTATACTAACTTGCTTTTCAAGGCGGTAATGTGGCATACAGAGTCGTAACATATTCTAAATTGTCGTACGATGTTCAAAGGACTCGGATGAATTAATTAGTATTATTATGGAGTTTTAAGTTTACGTACGGTGTTGTAATGTTTTGTTAAGAGTTGTAAGGTGTCCTACGTTATACTAACATGCTTTTCAAAGCGGTAATGTGGCATACAGAGTCGTAAGATATTCTAAATTGTTGTACGATGTTCAAATGACTCGGACGAATTCATTAGGTTTAGTATGGAGTTTTAATGTTTCGTACGGTGGTGAAAGGTGTTCTCAAAAGATGTAACGCATCCTACATTATTCTAAATTGCTTTTCCTGTTACGAATGTTGCATACAAAGTCGTAACAAGTCCTGAGTGCTCGTCTAATGTTTAATGGACTCGGACGAATTCATTAGGTTTACTATGGAGTTTTTAGTTTACGTACGGTGTTGTAATGTGTTGTTAGGAGTTGTAAGGTGTCCTACGTTATACTAACATGATTTTCAAGGCGGTAATGTGGCATACAGAGTCGTAAGATATTTAAATTGTTGTACGATGTTCAAATGACTCGGGCGAATTCATTAGGTTTATTATGGAGTTTTAAGTTTACGTACGGTGTTGTAATATTTTGTTAGGAGTTGTAAGGTGCCGTACGTTATACTAACTTGCTTTTCAAGGCGGTAATGTGGCATACAGAGTCGTAATATATTCTAAATTGTCGTACGATGTTCAAAGGACTCGGATGAATTAATTAGTATTATTATGGAGTTTTAAGTTTACGTACGGTGTTGTAATGTTTTGTTAAGAGTTGTAAGGTGTCCTACGTTATACTAACATGCTTTTCGAAGCGGTAATGTGGCATACAGAGTCGTAAGATATTCTAAATTGTTGTACGATGTTCAAATGACTCGGACGAATTCATTAGGTTTAGTATGGAGTTTTAATGTTTCGTACGGTGGTGAAAGGTGTTCTCAAAAGATGTAACGCATCCTACATTATTCTAAATTGCTTTTCCTGTTGCGAATGTTGCATACAAAGTCGTAACAAGTCCTGAGTGGTCGTCTAATGTTTAATGGACTCGGACGAATTCATTAGGTTTACTATGGAGTTTTATGTTTACGTACGGTATTGTAATGTGTTGTTAGGAGTTGTAAGGTGTCCTACGTTATACTAACATGATTTTCAAGGCGGTAATGTGGCATACAGAGTCGTAAGATATTTAAATTGTTGTACGATGTTCAAATGACTCGGACGAATTCATTAGGTTTATTATGGAGTTTTAAGTTTACGTACGGTGTTGTAATGTTTTGTTAGGAGTTGTAAGGTGCCGTACGTTATACTAACTTGCTTTTCAAGGCGGTAATGTGGCATACAGAGTCGTAATATATTCTAAATTGTCGTACGATGTTCAAAGGACTCGGATGAATTAATTAGTATTATTATGGAGTTTTAAGTTTACGTACGGTGTTGTAATGTTTTGTTAAGAGTTGTAAGGTGTCCTACGTTATACTAACATGCTTTTCGAAGCGGTAATGTGGCATACAGAGTCGTAAGATATTCTAAATTGTTGTACGATGTTCAAATGACTCGGACGAATTCATTAGGTTTAGTATGGAGTTTTAATGTTTCGTACGGTGGTGAAAGGTGTTCTCAAAAGATGTAACGCATCCTACATTATTCTAAATTGCTTTTCCTGTTGCGAATGTTGCATACAAAGTCGTAACAAGTCCTGAGTGCTCGTCTAATGTTTAATGGACTCGGACGAATTCATTAGGTTTACTATGGAGTTTTTAGTTTACGTACGGTGTTGTAATGTGTTGTTAGGAGTTGTAAGGTGTCCTACGTTATACTAACATGATTTTCAAGGCGGTAATGTGGCATACAGAGTCGTAAGATATTTAAATTGTTGTACGATGTTCAAATGACTCGGGCGAATTCATTAGGTTTATTATGGAGTTTTAAGTTTACGTACGGTGTTGTAATATTTTGTTAGGAGTTGTAAGGTGCCGTACGTTATACTAACTTGCTTTTCAAGGCGGTAATGTGGCATACAGAGTCGTAATATATTCTAAATTGTCGTACGATGTTCAAAGGACTCGGATGAATTAATTAGTATTATTATGGAGTTTTAAGTTTACGTACGGTGTTGTAATGTTTTGTTAAGAGTTGTAAGGTGTCCTACGTTATACTAACATGCTTTTCGAAGCGGTAATGTGGCATACAGAGTCGTAAGATATTCTAAATTGTTGTACGATGTTCAAATGACTCGGACGTATTCATTAGGTTTAGTATGGAGTTTTAATGTTTCGTACGGTGGTGAAAGGTGTTCTCAAAAGATGTAACGCATCCTACATTATTCTAAATTGCTTTTCCTGTTGCGAATGTTGCATACAAAGTCGTAACAAGTCCTGAGTGGTCGTCTAATGTTTAATGGACTCAGACGATATCATTAGGTTTACTATGGAGTTTTATGTTTACGTACGGTATTGTAATGTGTTGTTAGGAGTTGTAAGGTGTCCTACGTTATACTAACATGATTTTCAAGGCGGTAATGTGGCATACAGAGTCGTAAGATATTTAAATTGTTGTACGATGTTCAAATGACTCGGACGAATTCATTAGGTTTATTATGGAGTTTTAAGTTTACGTACGGTGTTGTAATGTTTTGTTAGGAGTTGTAAGGTGCCGTACGTTATACTAACTTGCTTTTCAAGGCGGTAATGTGGCATACAGAGTCGTAATATATTCTAAATTGTCGTACGATGTTCAAAGGACTAGGATGAATTAATTAGTATTATTATGGAGTTTTATGTTTACGTACGGTGTTGTAATGTTTTGTTAAGAGTTGTAAGGTGTCCTACGTTATACTAACATGCTTTTCAAAGCGGTAATGTAGCATACAGAGTCGTAAGATATTCTAAATTGTTGTACGATGTTCAAATGACTCGGACGAATTCATTAGGTTTAGTATGGAGTTTTAATGTTTCGTACGGTGGTGAAAGGTGTTCTCAAAAGATGTAACGCATCCTACATTATTCTAAATTGTTTTTCCTGTTGCGAATGTTGCATACAAAGTCGTAACAAGTCCTGAGTGGTCGTCTAATGTTTAATGGGCTCAGACGAATTCATTAGGTTTACTATGGAGTTTTATGTTTACGTACGGTATTGTAATGTGTTGTTAGGAGTTGTAAGGTGTCCTACGTTAGACTAACATGATTTTCAAGGCGGTAATGTGGCATACAGAGTCGTAAGATATTTAAATTGTTGTACGATGTTCAAATGACTCGGATGAATTCATTAGGTTTATTGTGGAGTTTTAAGTTTACGTACGGTGTTGTAATGTTTTGTTAGGAGTTGTAAGGTGCCGTACGTTATACTAACTTGCTTTTCAAGGCGGTAATGTGGCATACAGAGTCGTAATATATTCTAAATTGTCGTACGATGTTCAAAGGACTCGGATGAATTAATTAGTATTATTATGGAGTTTTATGTTTACGTACGGTGTTGTAATGTTTTGTTAAGAGTTGTAAGGTGTCCTACGTTATACTAACATGCTTTTCAAAGCGGTAATGTAGCATACAGAGTCGTAAGATATTCTAAATTGTTGTACGATGTTCAAATGACTCGGACGAATTCATTAGGTTTAGTATGGAGTTTTAATGTTTCGTACGGTGGTGAAAGGTGTTCTCAAAAGATGCAACGCATCCTACATTATTCTAAATTGCTTTTCCTGTTGCGAATGTTGCATACAAAGTCGTAACAAGTCCTGAGTGGTCGTCTAATGTTTAATGGGCTCAGACGAATTCATTAGGTTTACTATGGAGTTTTATGTTTACGTACGGTATTGTAATGTGTTGTTAGGAGTTGTAAGGTGTCCTACGTTAGACAAACATGATTTTCAAGGCGGTAATGTGGCATACAGAGTCGTAAGATATTTAAATTGTTGTACGATGTTCAAATGACTCGGACGAATTCATTAGGTTTATTGTGGAGTTTTAAGTTTACGTACGGTGTTGTAATGTTTTGTTAGGAGTTGTAAGGTGCCGTACGTTATACTAACTTGCTTTTCAAGGCGGTAATGTGGCATACAGAGTCGTAATATATTCTAAATTGTCGTACGATGTTCAAAGGACTCGGATGAATTAATTAGTATTATTATGGAGTTTTAAGTTTACGTACGGTGTTGTAATGTTTTGTTAAGAGTTGTAAGGTGTCCTACGTTATACTAACATGCTTTTCGAAGCGGTAATGTGGCATACAGAGTCGTAAGATATTCTAAATTGTTGTACGATGTTCAAATGACTCGGACGAATTCATTAGGTTTAGTATGGAGTTTTAATGTTTCGTACGGTGGTGAAAGGTGTTCTCAAAAGATGTAACGCATCCTACATTATTCTAAATTGCTTTTCCTGTTGCGAATGTTGCATACAAAGTCATAACAAGTCCTGAGTGGTCGTCTAATGTTTAATGGACTCAGACGAATTCATTAGGTTTACTATGGAGTTTTATGTTTACGTACGGTATTGTAATGTGTTGTTAGGAGTTGTAAGGTGTCCTACGTTATACTAACATGATTTTCAAGGCGGTAATGTGGCATACAGAGTCGTAAGATATTTAAATTGTTGTACGATGTTCAAATGACTCGGACGAATTCATTAGGTTTATTATGGAGTTTTAAGTTTACGTACGGTGTTGTAATGTTTTGTTAGGAGTTGTAAGGTGCCGTACGTTATACTAACTTGCTTTTCAAGGCGGTAATGTGGCATACAGAGTCGTAATATATTCTAAATTGTCGTACGATGTTCAAAGGACTAGGATGAATTAATTAGTATTATTATGGAGTTTTATGTTTACGTACGGTGTTGTAATGTTTTGTTAAGAGTTGTAAGGTGTCCTACGTTATACTAACATGCTTTTCAAAGCGGTAATGTAGCATACAGAGTCGTAAGATATTCTAAATTGTTGTACGATGTTCAAATGACTCGGACGAATTCATTAGGTTTAGTATGGAGTTTTAATGTTTCGTACGGTGGTGAAAGGTGTTCTCAAAAGATGTAACGCATCCTACATTATTCTAAATTGTTTTTCCTGTTGCGAATGTTGCATACAAAGTCGTAACAAGTCCTGAGTGGTCGTCTAATGTTTAATGGGCTCAGACGAATTCATTAGGTTTACTATGGAGTTTTATGTTTACGTACGGTATTGTAATGTGTTGTTAGGAGTTGTAAGGTGTCCTACGTTAGACTAACATGATTTTCAAGGCGGTAATGTGGCATACAGAGTCGTAAGATATTTAAATTGTTGTACGATGTTCAAATGACTCGGACGAATTCATTAGGTTTATTGTGGAGTTTTAAGTTTACGTACGGTGTTGTAATGTTTTGTTAGGAGTTGTAAGGTGCCGTACGTTATACTAACTTGCTTTTCAAGGCGGTAATGTGGCATACAGAGTCGTAATATATTCTAAATTGTCCTACGATGTTCAAAGGACTCGGATGAATTAATTAGTATTATTATGGAGTTTTAAGTTTACGTACGGTGTTGTAATGTTTTGTTAAGAGTTGTAAGGTGTCCTACGTTATACTAACATGCTTTTCGAAGCGGTAATGTGGCATACAGAGTCGTAAGATATTCTAAATTGTTGTACGATGTTCAAATGACTCGGACGAATTCATTAGGTTTAGTATGGAGTTTTAATGTTTCGTACGGTGGTGAAAGGTGTTCTCAAAAGATGTAACGCATCCTACATTATTCTAAATTGCTTTTCCTGTTGCGAATGTTGCATACAAAGTCGTAACAAGTCCTGAGTGGTCGTCTAATGTTTAATGGGCTCAGACGAATTCATTAGGTTTACTATGGAGTTTTATGTTTACGTACGGTATTGTAATGTGTTGTTAGGAGTTGTAAGGTGTCCTACGTTAGACAAACATGATTTTCAAGGCGGTAATGTGGCATACAGAGTCGTAAGATATTTAAATTGTTGTACGATGTTCAAATGACTCGGACGAATTCATTAGGTTTATTGTGGAGTTTTAAGTTTACGTACGGTGTTGTAATGTTTTGTTAGGAGTTGTAAGGTGCCGTACGTTATACTAACTTGCTTTTCAAGGCGGTAATGTGGCATACAGAGTCGTAATATATTCTAAATTGTCGTACGATGTTCAAAGGACTCGGATGAATTAATTAGTATTATTATGGAGTTTTAAGTTTACGTACGGTGTTGTAATGTTTTGTTAAGAGTTGTAAGGTGTCCTACGTTATACTAACATGCTTTTCGAAGCGGTAATGTGGCATACAGAGTCGTAAGATATTCTAAATTGTTGTACGATGTTCAAATGACTCGGACGAATTCATTAGGTTTAGTATGGAGTTTTAATGTTTCGTACGGTGGTGAAAGGTGTTCTCAAAAGATGTAACGCATCCTACATTATTCTAAATTGCTTTTCCTGTTGCGAATGTTGCATACAAAGTCATAACAAGTCCTGAGTGGTCGTCTAATGTTTAATGGACTCAGACGAATTCATTAGGTTTACTATGGAGTTTTATGTTTACGTACGGTATTGTAATGTGTTGTTAGGAGTTGTAAGGTGTCCTACGTTATACTAACATGATTTTCAAGGCGGTAATGTGGCATACAGAGTCGTAAGATATTTAAATTGTTGTACGATGTTCAAATGACTCGGACGAATTCATTAGGTTTATTATGGAGTTTTAAGTTTACGTACGGTGTTGTAATGTTTTGTTAGGAGTTGTAAGGTGCCGTACGTTATACTAACTTGCTTTTCAAGGCGGTAATGTGGCATACAGAGTCGTAATATATTCTAAATTGTCGTACGATGTTCAAAGGACTAGGATGAATTAATTAGTATTATTATGGAGTTTTATGTTTACGTACGGTGTTGTAATGTTTTGTTAAGAGTTGTAAGGTGTCCTACGTTATACTAACATGCTTTTCAAAGCGGTAATGTAGCATACAGAGTCGTAAGATATTCTAAATTGTTGTACGATGTTCAAATGACTCGGACGAATTCATTAGGTTTAGTATGGAGTTTTAATGTTTCGTACGGTGGTGAAAGGTGTTCTCAAAAGATGTAACGCATCCTACATTATTCTAAATTGCTTTTCCTGTTGCGAATGTTGCATACAAAGTCGTAACAAGTCCTGAGTGGTCGTCTAATGTTTAATGGGCTCAGACGAATTCATTAGGTTTACTATGGAGTTTTATGTTTACGTACGGTATTGTAATGTGTTGTTAGGAGTTGTAAGGTGTCCTACGTTAGACTAACATGATTTTCAAGGCGGTAATGTGGCATACAGAGTCGTAAGATATTTAAATTGTTGTACGATGTTCAAATGACTCGGACGAATTCATTAGGTTTATTGTGGAGTTTTAAGTTTACGTACGGTGTTGTAATGTTTTGTTAGGAGTTGTAAGGTGCCGTACGTTATACTAACTTGCTTTTCAAGGCGGTAATGTGGCATACAGAGTCGTAATATATTCTAAATTGTCCTACGATGTTCAAAGGACTCGGATGAATTAATTAGTATTATTATGGAGTTTTAAGTTTACGTACGGTGTTGTAATGTTTTGTTAAGAGTTGTAAGGTGTCCTACGTTATACTAACATGCTTTTCGAAGCGGTAATGTGGCATACAGAGTCGTAAGATATTCTAAATTGTTGTACGATGTTCAAATGACTCGGACGAATTCATTAGGTTTAGTATGGAGTTTTAATGTTTCGTACGGTGGTGAAAGGTGTTCTCAAAAGATGTAACGCATCCTACATTATTCTAAATTGCTTTTCCTGTTGCGAATGTTGCATACAAAGTCGTAACAAGTCCTGAGTGGTCGTCTAATGTTTAATGGACTCAGACGAATTCATTAGGTTTACTATGGAGTTTTATGTTTACGTACGGTATTGTAATGTGTTGTTAGGAGTTGTAAGGTGTCCTACGTTAGACTAACATGATTTTCAAGGCGGTAATGTGGCATACAGAGTCGTAAGATATTTAAATTGTTGTACGATGTTCAAATGACTCGGACGAATTCATTAGGTTTATTGTGGAGTTTTAAGTTTACGTACGGTGTTGTAATGTTTTGTTAGGAGTTGTAAGGTGCCGTACGTTATACTAACTTGCTTTTCAAGGCGGTAATGTGGCATACAGAGTCGTAATATATTCTAAATTGTCCTACGATGTTCAAAGGACTCGGATGAATTAATTAGTATTATTATGGAGTTTTAAGTTTACGTACGGTGTTGTAATGTTTTGTTAAGAGTTGTAAGGTGTCCTACGTTATACTAACATGCTTTTCGAAGCGGTAATGTGGCATACAGAGTCGTAAGATATTCTAAATTGTTGTACGATGTTCAAATGACTCGGACGAATTCATTAGGTTTAGTATGGAGTTTTAATGTTTCGTACGGTGGTGAAAGGTGTTCTCAAAAGATGTAACGCATCCTACATTATTCTAAATTGCTTTTCCTGTTGCGAATGTTGCATACAAAGTCGTAACAAGTCCTGAGTGGTCGTCTAATGTTTAATGGACTCAGACGAATTCATTAGGTTTACTATGGAGTTTTATGTTTACGTACGGTATTGTAATGTGTTGTTAGGAGTTGTAAGGTGTCCTACGTTATACTAACATGATTTTCAAGGCGGTAATGTGGCATACAGAGTCGTAAGATATTTAAATTGTTGTACGATGTTCAAATGACTCGGACGAATTCATTAGGTTTATTATGGAGTTTTAAGTTTACGTACGGTGTTGTAATGTTTTGTTAAGAGTTGTAAGGTGTCCTACGTTATACTAACATGCTTTTCGAAGCGGTAATGTGGCATACAGAGTCGTAAGATATTCTAAATTGTTGTACGATGTTCAAATGACTCGGACGAATTCATTAGGTTTAGTATGGAGTTTTAATGTTTCGTACGGTGGTGAAAGGTGTTCTCAAAAGATGTAACGCATCCTACATTATTCTAAATTGCTTTTCCTGTTGCGAATGTTGCATACAAAGTCGTAACAAGTCCTGAGTGGTCGTCTAATGTTTAATGGACTCAGACGAATTCATTAGGTTTACTATGGAGTTTTATGTTTACGTACGGTATTGTAATGTGTTGTTAGGAGTTGTAAGGTGTCCTACGTTATACTAACATGATTTTCAAGGCGGTAATGTGGCATACAGAGTCGTAAGATATTTAAATTGTTGTACGATGTTCAAATGACTCGGACGAATTCATTAGGTTTATTATGGAGTTTTAAGTTTACGTACGGTGTTGTAATGTTTTGTTAGGAGTTGTAAGGTGCCGTACGTTATACTAACTTGCTTTTCAAGGCGGTAATGTGGCATACAGAGTCGTAATATATTCTAAATTGTCGTACGATGTTCAAAGGACTAGGATGAATTAATTAGTATTATTATGGAGTTTTATGTTTACGTACGGTGTTGTAATGTTTTGTTAAGAGTTGTAAGGTGTCCTACGTTATACTAACATGCTTTTCAAAGCGGTAATGTAGCATACAGAGTCGTAAGATATTCTAAATTGTTGTACGATGTTCAAATGACTCGGACGAATTCATTAGGTTTAGTATGGAGTTTTAATGTTTCGTACGGTGGTGAAAGGTGTTCTCAAAAGATGTAACGCATCCTACATTATTCTAAATTGCTTTTCCTGTTGCGAATGTTGCATACAAAGTCGTAACAAGTCCTGAGTGGTCGTCTAATGTTTAATGGGCTCAGACGAATTCATTAGGTTTACTATGGAGTTTTATGTTTACGTACGGTATTGTAATGTGTTGTTAGGAGTTGTAAGGTGTCCTACGTTAGACTAACATGATTTTCAAGGCGGTAATGTGGCATACAGAGTCGTAAGATATTTAAATTGTTGTACGATGTTCAAATGACTCGGACGAATTCATTAGGTTTATTGTGGAGTTTTAAGTTTACGTACGGTGTTGTAATGTTTTGTTAGGAGTTGTAAGGTGCCGTACGTTATACTAACTTGCTTTTCAAGGCGGTAATGTGGCATACAGAGTCGTAATATATTCTAAATTGTCGTACGATGTTCAAAGGACTCGGATGAATTAATTAGTATTATTATGGAGTTTTAAGTTTACGTACGGTGTTGTAATGTTTTGTTAAGAGTTGTAAGGTGTCCTACGTTATACTAACATGCTTTTCGAAGCGGTAATGTGGCATACAGAGTCGCAAGATATTCTAAATTGTTGTACGATGTTCAAATGACTCGGACGAATTCATTAGGTTTAGTATGGAGTTTTAATGTTTCGTACGGTGGTGAAAGGTGTTCTCAAAAGATGTAACGCATCCTACATTATTCTAAATTGCTTTTCCTGTTGCGAATGTTGCATACAAAGTCGTAACAAGTCCTGAGTGGTCGTCTAATGTTTAATGGACTCAGACGAATTCATTAGGTTTACTATGGAGTTTTATGTTTACGTACGGTATTGTAATGTGTTGTTAGGAGTTGTAAGGTGTCCTACGTTATACTAACATGATTTTCAAGGCGGTAATGTGGCATACAGAGTCGTAAGATATTTAAATTGTTGTACGATGTTCAAATGACTCGGACGAATTCATTAGGTTTATTATGGAGTTTTAAGTTTACGTACGGTGTTGTAATGTTTTGTTAGGAGTTGTAAGGTGCCGTACGTTATACTAACTTGCTTTTCAAGGCGGTAATGTGGCATACAGAGTCGTAATATATTCTAAATTGTCGTACGATGTTCAAAGGACTAGGATGAATTAATTAGTATTATTATGGAGTTTTATGTTTACGTACGGTGTTGTAATGTTTTGTTAAGAGTTGTAAGGTGTCCTACGTTATACTAACATGCTTTTCAAAGCGGTAATGTGGCATACAGAGTCGTAAGATATTCTAAATTGTTGTACGATGTTCAAATGACTCGGACGAATTCATTAGGTTTAGTATGGAGTTTTAATGTTTCGTACGGTGGTGAAAGGTGTTCTCAAAAGATGTAACGCATCCTACATTATTCTAAATTGCTTTTCCTGTTGCGAATGTTGCATACAAAGTCGTAACAAGTCCTGAGTGGTCGTCTAATGTTTAATGGGCTCAGACGAATTCATTAGGTTTACTATGGAGTTTTATGTTTACGTACGGTATTGTAATGTGTTGTTAGGAGTTGTAAGGTGTCCTACGTTAGACTAACATGATTTTCAAGGCGGTAATGTGGCATACAGAGTCGTAAGATATTTAAATTGTTGTACGATGTTCAAATGACTCGGACGAATTCATTAGGTTTATTGTGGAGTTTTAAGTTTACGTACGGTGTTGTAATGTTTTGTTAGGAGTTGTAAGGTGCCGTACGTTATACTAACTTGCTTTTCAAGGCGGTAATGTGGCATACAGAGTCGTAATATATTCTAAATTGTCCTACGATGTTCAAAGGACTAGGATGAATTAATTAGTATTATTATGGAGTTTTATGTTTACGTACGGTGTTGTAATGTTTTGTTAAGAGTTGTAAGGTGTCCTACGTTATACTAACATGCTTTTCAAAGCGGTAATGTGGCATACAGAGTCGTAAGATATTCTAAATTGTTGTACGATGTTCAAATGACTCGGACGAATTCATTAGGTTTAGTATGGAGTTTTAATGTTTCGTACGGTGGTGAAAGGTGTTCTCAAAAGATGTAACGCATCCTACATTATTCTAAATTGCTTTTCCTGTTGCGAATGTTGCATACAAAGTCGTAACAAGTCCTGAGTGGTCGTCTAATGTTTAATGGGCTCAGACGAATTCATTAGGTTTACTATGGAGTTTTATGTTTACGTACGGTATTGTAATGTGTTGTTAGGAGTTGTAAGGTGTCCTACGTTAGACTAACATGATTTTCAAGGCGGTAATGTGGCATACAGAGTCGTAAGATATTTAAATTGTTGTACGATGTTCAAATGACTCGGACGAATTCATTAGGTTTATTGTGGAGTTTTAAGTTTATGTACGGTGTTGTAATGTTTTGTTAGGAGTTGTAAGGTGCCGTACGTTATACTAACTTGCTTTTCAAGGCGGTAATGTGGCATACAGAGTCGTAATATATTCTAAATTGTCCTACGATGTTCAAAGGACTCGGATGAATTAATTAGTATTATTATGGAGTTTTAAGTTTACGTACGGTGTTGTAATGTTTTGTTAAGAGTTGTAAGGTGTCCTACGTTATACTAACATGCTTTTCGAAGCGGTAATGTGGCATACAGAGTCGTAAGATATTCTAAATTGTTGTACGATGTTCAAATGACTCGGACGAATTCATTAGGTTTAGTATGGAGTTTTAATGTTTCGTACGGTGGTGAAAGGTGTTCTCAAAAGATGTAACGCATCCTACATTATTCTAAATTGCTTTTCCTGTTGCGAATGTTGCATACAAAGTCGTAACAAGTCCTGAGTGGTCGTCTAATGTTTAATGGACTCAGACGAATTCATTAGGTTTACTATGGAGTTTTATGTTTACGTACGGTATTGTAATGTGTTGTTAGGAGTTGTAAGGTGTCCTACGTTATACTAACATGATTTTCAAGGCGGTAATGTGGCATACAGAGTCGTAAGATATTTAAATTGTTGTACGATGTTCAAATGACTCGGACGAATTCATTAGGTTTATTATGGAGTTTTAAGTTTACGTACGGTGTTGTAATGTTTTGTTAGGAGTTGTAAGGTGCCGTACGTTATACTAACTTGCTTTTCAAGGCGGTAATGTGGCATACAGAGTCGTAATATATTCTAAATTGTCGTACGATGTTCAAAGGACTAGGATGAATTAATTAGTATTATTATGGAGTTTTATGTTTACGTACGGTGTTGTAATGTTTTGTTAAGAGTTGTAAGGTGTCCTACGTTATACTAACATGCTTTTCAAAGCGGTAATGTGGCATACAGAGTCGTAAGATATTCTAAATTGTTGTACGATGTTCAAATGACTCGGACGAATTCATTAGGTTTAGTATGGAGTTTTAATGTTTCGTACGGTGGTGAAAGGTGTTCTCAAAAGATGTAACGCATCCTACATTATTCTAAATTGCTTTTCCTGTTGCGAATGTTGCATACAAAGTCGTAACAAGTCCTGAGTGGTCGTCTAATGTTTAATGGGCTCAGACGAATTCATTAGGTTTACTATGGAGTTTTATGTTTACGTACGGTATTGTAATGTGTTGTTAGGAGTTGTAAGGTGTCCTACGTTAGACTAACATGATTTTCAAGGCGGTAATGTGGCATACAGAGTCGTAAGATATTTAAATTGTTGTACGATGTTCAAATGACTCGGACGAATTCATTAGGTTTATTGTGGAGTTTTAAGTTTACGTACGGTGTTGTAATGTTTTGTTAGGAGTTGTAAGGTGCCGTACGTTATACTAACTTGCTTTTCAAGGCGGTAATGTGGCATACAGAGTCGTAATATATTCTAAATTGTCGTACGATGTTCAAAGGACTCGGATGAATTAATTAGTATTATTATGGAGTTTTAAGTTTACGTACGGTGTTGTAATGTTTTGTTAAGAGTTGTAAGGTGTCCTACGTTATACTAACATGCTTTTCAAAGCGGTAATGTGGCATACAGAGTCGTAAGATATTCTAAATTGTTGTACGATGTTCAAATGACTCGGACGAATTCATTAGGTTTAGTATGGAGTTTTAATGTTTCGTACGGTGGTGAAAGGTGTTCTCAAAAGATGTAACGCATCCTACATTATTCTAAATTGCTTTTCCTGTTGCGAATGTTGCATACAAAGTCGTAACAAGTCCTGAGTGGTCGTCTAATGTTTAATGGGCTCAGACGAATTCATTAGGTTTACTATGGAGTTTTATGTTTACGTACGGTATTGTAATGTGTTGTTAGGAGTTGTAAGGTGTCCTACGTTAGACTAACATGATTTTCAAGGCGGTAATGTGGCATACAGAGTCGTAAGATATTTAAATTGTTGTACGATGTTCAAATGACTCGGACGAATTCATTAGGTTTATTGTGGAGTTTTAAGTTTACGTACGGTGTTGTAATGTTTTGTTAGGAGTTGTAAGGTGCCGTACGTTATACTAACTTGCTTTTCAAGGCGGTAATGTGGCATACAGAGTCGTAATATATTCTAAATTGTCGTACGATGTTCAAAGGACTCGGATGAATTAATTAGTATTATTATGGAGTTTTAAGTTTACGTACGGTGTTGTAATGTTTTGTTAAGAGTTGTAAGGTGTCCTACGTTATACTAACATGCTTTTCAAAGCGGTAATGTGGCATACAGAGTCGTAAGATATTCTAAATTGTTGTACGATGTTCAAATGACTCGGACGAATTCATTAGGTTTAGTATGGAGTTTTAATGTTTCGTACGGTGGTGAAAGGTGTTCTCAAAAGATGTAACGCATCCTACATTATTCTAAATTGCTTTTCCTGTTGCGAATGTTGCATACAAAGTCGTAACAAGTCCTGAGTGGTCGTCTAATGTTTAATGGGCTCAGACGAATTCATTAGGTTTACTATGGAGTTTTATGTTTACGTACGGTATTGTAATGTGTTGTTAGGAGTTGTAAGGTGTCCTACGTTAGACTAACATGATTTTCAAGGCGGTAATGTGGCATACAGAGTCGTAAGATATTTAAATTGTTGTACGATGTTCAAATGACTCGGACGAATTCATTAGGTTTATTGTGGAGTTTTAAGTTTACGTACGGTGTTGTAATGTTTTGTTAGGAGTTGTAAGGTGCCGTACGTTATACTAACTTGCTTTTCAAGGCGGTAATGTGGCATACAGAGTCGTAATATATTCTAAATTGTCCTACGATGTTCAAAGGACTCGGATGAATTAATTAGTATTATTATGGAGTTTTAAGTTTACGTACGGTGTTGTAATGTTTTGTTAAGAGTTGTAAGGTGTCCTACGTTATACTAACATGCTTTTCGAAGCGGTAATGTGGCATACAGAGTCGTAAGATATTCTAAATTGTTGTACGATGTTCAAATGACTCGGACGAATTCATTAGGTTTAGTATGGAGTTTTAATGTTTCGTACGGTGGTGAAAGGTGTTCTCAAAAGATGTAACGCATCCTACATTATTCTAAATTGCTTTTCCTGTTGCGAATGTTGCATACAAAGTCGTAACAAGTCCTGAGTGGTCGTCTAATGTTTAATGGGCTCAGACGAATTCATTAGGTTTACTATGGAGTTTTATGTTTACGTACGGTATTGTAATGTGTTGTTAGGAGTTGTAAGGTGTCCTACGTTAGACTAACATGATTTTCAAGGCGGTAATGTGGCATACAGAGTCGTAAGATATTTAAATTGTTGTACGATGTTCAAATGACTCGGACGAATTCATTAGGTTTATTGTGGAGTTTTAAGTTTACGTACGGTGTTGTAATGTTTTGTTAGGAGTTGTAAGGTGCCGTACGTTATACTAACTTGCTTTTCAAGGCGGTAATGTGGCATACAGAGTCGTAATATATTCTAAATTGTCCTACGATGTTCAAAGGACTCGGATGAATTAATTAGTATTATTATGGAGTTTTAAGTTTACGTACGGTGTTGTAATGTTTTGTTAAGAGTTGTAAGGTGTCCTACGTTATACTAACATGCTTTTCGAAGCGGTAATGTGGCATACAGAGTCGTAAGATATTCTAAATTGTTGTACGATGTTCAAATGACTCGGACGAATTCATTAGGTTTAGTATGGAGTTTTAATGTTTCGTACGGTGGTGAAAGGTGTTCTCAAAAGATGTAACGCATCCTACATTATTCTAAATTGCTTTTCCTGTTGCGAATGTTGCATACAAAGTCGTAACAAGTCCTGAGTGGTCGTCTAATGTTTAATGGACTCAGACGAATTCATTAGGTTTACTATGGAGTTTTATGTTTACGTACGGTATTGTAATGTGTTGTTAGGAGTTGTAAGGTGTCCTACGTTATACTAACATGATTTTCAAGGCGGTAATGTGGCATACAGAGTCGTAAGATATTTAAATTGTTGTACGATGTTCAAATGACTCGGACGAATTCATTAGGTTTATTATGGAGTTTTAAGTTTACGTACGGTGTTGTAATGTTTTGTTAGGAGTTGTAAGGTGCCGTACGTTATACTAACTTGCTTTTCAAGGCGGTAATGTGGCATACAGAGTCGTAATATATTCTAAATTGTCGTACGATGTTCAAAGGACTAGGATGAATTAATTAGTATTATTATGGAGTTTTATGTTTACGTACGGTGTTGTAATGTTTTGTTAAGAGTTGTAAGGTGTCCTACGTTATACTAACATGCTTTTCAAAGCGGTAATGTGGCATACAGAGTCGTAAGATATTCTAAATTGTTGTACGATGTTCAAATGACTCGGACGAATTCATTAGGTTTAGTATGGAGTTTTAATGTTTCGTACGGTGGTGAAAGGTGTTCTCAAAAGATGTAACGCATCCTACATTATTCTAAATTGCTTTTCCTGTTGCGAATGTTGCATACAAAGTCGTAACAAGTCCTGAGTGGTCGTCTAATGTTTAATGGGCTCAGACGAATTCATTAGGTTTACTATGGAGTTTTATGTTTACGTACGGTATTGTAATGTGTTGTTAGGAGTTGTAAGGTGTCCTACGTTAGACTAACATGATTTTCAAGGCGGTAATGTGGCATACAGAGTCGTAAGATATTTAAATTGTTGTACGATGTTCAAATGACTCGGACGAATTCATTAGGTTTATTGTGGAGTTTTAAGTTTACGTACGGTGTTGTAATGTTTTGTTAGGAGTTGTAAGGTGCCGTACGTTATACTAACTTGCTTTTCAAGGCGGTAATGTGGCATACAGAGTCGTAATATATTCTAAATTGTCGTACGATGTTCAAAGGACTCGGATGAATTAATTAGTATTATTATGGAGTTTTAAGTTTACGTACGGTGTTGTAATGTTTTGTTAAGAGTTGTAAGGTGTCCTACGTTATACTAACATGCTTTTCAAAGCGGTAATGTGGCATACAGAGTCGTAAGATATTCTAAATTGTTGTACGATGTTCAAATGACTCGGACGAATTCATTAGGTTTAGTATGGAGTTTTAATGTTTCGTACGGTGGTGAAAGGTGTTCTCAAAAGATGTAACGCATCCTACATTATTCTAAATTGCTTTTCCTGTTGCGAATGTTGCATACAAAGTCGTAACAAGTCCTGAGTGGTCGTCTAATGTTTAATGGGCTCAGACGAATTCATTAGGTTTACTATGGAGTTTTATGTTTACGTACGGTATTGTAATGTGTTGTTAGGAGTTGTAAGGTGTCCTACGTTAGACTAACATGATTTTCAAGGCGGTAATGTGGCATACAGAGTCGTAAGATATTTAAATTGTTGTACGATGTTCAAATGACTCGGACGAATTCATTAGGTTTATTGTGGAGTTTTAAGTTTACGTACGGTGTTGTAATGTTTTGTTAGGAGTTGTAAGGTGCCGTACGTTATACTAACTTGCTTTTCAAGGCGGTAATGTGGCATACAGAGTCGTAATATATTCTAAATTGTCGTACGATGTTCAAAGGACTCGGATGAATTAATTAGTATTATTATGGAGTTTTAAGTTTACGTACGGTGTTGTAATGTTTTGTTAAGAGTTGTAAGGTGTCCTACGTTATACTAACATGCTTTTCAAAGCGGTAATGTGGCATACAGAGTCGTAAGATATTCTAAATTGTTGTACGATGTTCAAATGACTCGGACGAATTCATTAGGTTTAGTATGGAGTTTTAATGTTTCGTACGGTGGTGAAAGGTGTTCTCAAAAGATGTAACGCATCCTACATTATTCTAAATTGCTTTTCCTGTTGCGAATGTTGCATACAAAGTCGTAACAAGTCCTGAGTGGTCGTCTAATGTTTAATGGGCTCAGACGAATTCATTAGGTTTACTATGGAGTTTTATGTTTACGTACGGTATTGTAATGTGTTGTTAGGAGTTGTAAGGTGTCCTACGTTAGACTAACATGATTTTCAAGGCGGTAATGTGGCATACAGAGTCGTAAGATATTTAAATTGTTGTACGATGTTCAAATGACTCGGACGAATTCATTAGGTTTATTGTGGAGTTTTAAGTTTACGTACGGTGTTGTAATGTTTTGTTAGGAGTTGTAAGGTGCCGTACGTTATACTAACTTGCTTTTCAAGGCGGTAATGTGGCATACAGAGTCGTAATATATTCTAAATTGTCGTACGATGTTCAAAGGACTCGGATGAATTAATTAGTATTATTATGGAGTTTTAAGTTTACGTACGGTGTTGTAATGTTTTGTTAAGAGTTGTAAGGTGTCCTACGTTATACTAACATGCTTTTCAAAGCGGTAATGTGGCATACAGAGTCGTAAGATATTCTAAATTGTTGTACGATGTTCAAATGACTCGGACGAATTCATTAGGTTTAGTATGGAGTTTTAATGTTTCGTACGGTGGTGAAAGGTGTTCTCAAAAGATGTAACGCATCCTACATTATTCTAAATTGCTTTTCCTGTTGCGAATGTTGCATACAAAGTCGTAACAAGTCCTGAGTGGTCGTCTAATGTTTAATGGGCTCAGACGAATTCATTAGGTTTACTATGGAGTTTTATGTTTACGTACGGTATTGTAATGTGTTGTTAGGAGTTGTAAGGTGTCCTACGTTAGACTAACATGATTTTCAAGGCGGTAATGTGGCATACAGAGTCGTAAGATATTTAAATTGTTGTACGATGTTCAAATGACTCGGACGAATTCATTAGGTTTATTGTGGAGTTTTAAGTTTACGTACGGTGTTGTAATGTTTTGTTAGGAGTTGTAAGGTGCCGTACGTTATACTAACTTGCTTTTCAAGGCGGTAATGTGGCATACAGAGTCGTAATATATTCTAAATTGTCGTACGATGTTCAAAGGACTCGGATGAATTAATTAGTATTATTATGGAGTTTTAAGTTTACGTACGGTGTTGTAATGTTTTGTTAAGAGTTGTAAGGTGTCCTACGTTATACTAACATGCTTTTCAAAGCGGTAATGTGGCATACAGAGTCGTAAGATATTCTAAATTGTTGTACGATGTTCAAATGACTCGGACGAATTCATTAGGTTTAGTATGGAGTTTTAATGTTTCGTACGGTGGTGAAAGGTGTTCTCAAAAGATGTAACGCATCCTACATTATTCTAAATTGCTTTTCCTGTTGCGAATGTTGCATACAAAGTCGTAACAAGTCCTGAGTGGTCGTCTAATGTTTAATGGGCTCAGACGAATTCATTAGGTTTACTATGGAGTTTTATGTTTACGTACGGTATTGTAATGTGTTGTTAGGAGTTGTAAGGTGTCGTATGTTATACTAACATGATTTTCAAGGCGGTAATGTGGCATACAGAGTCGTAAGATATTCTAAATTGTTGTATGATGTTCAAAAGACTCGGACGAATTCATTAGATTTATTATGGAGTTTTAAGTTTACGTACGCTGTTGTAATGTTTTGTTAGGAGTTGTAAGGTGCCGTACGTTATACTAACATGCTTTTCAGGGCGTTAATGTGGCATACAGAGTCGTAATATATTCTAAATTGTCGCACGATGTTCAAAGGACTCGGATGAATTAATTAGTATTATTATGGAGTTTTAAGTTTATGTACGGTGTTGTAATGTTTTGTTAAGAGTTGTAAGGTGTCCTACGTTATACTAACATGCTTTTCAAAGCGGTAATATGGCATACAGAGTCGTAAGATATTCTAAATTGTTGTACGATGTTCAAATGACTCGGACGAATTCATTAGGTTTATTATGGAGTTTTAATGTTTCTTACGGTGGTGTAAGGTGTTCTCAAAAGATGTTACGCATCCTACATTATTCTAAATTGCTTTTCCTGTTGCTAATGTCGCATACAAAGTCGTAACAAGTCCGAGTGGTCGTCTGATGTTCAAAGGACTCGGACGAATTCATTAGGTTTACCATGTAGTTTTAAGTTTACGTACGGTATTGTAATGTGTTGTTAGGAGTTGTAAGGTGTCCTATGTTATACTAACATGATTTACAAGGCGGTAATGTGGCATACAGAGTAGTAAGATATTCTAAATTGTTGTACGATGTTCAAAAGACTCGGACGAATTCATTAGATTTCTTATGGAGTTTTAAGTTTACGTACGGTGTTGTAATGTTTTGTTAGGAGTTGTAAGGTGCCGTACGTTATACTAACATGCTTTTCAGGGCGTTAATGTGGCATACAGAGTCGTAATATATTCTAAATTGTCGCACGATGTTCAATGGACTCGGATGAATTAATTAGTATTATTATGGAGTTTTAAGTTTACGTACGGTGTTGTAATGTTTTGTTAAGAGTTGTAAGGTGTCCTACGTTATACTAACATGCTTTTCAAAGCGGTAATGTGGCATACAGAGTCGTAAGATATTCTAAATTGTTGTACGATGTTCAAATGACTCGGACGAATTCATTAGGTTTATTATGGAGTTTTAATGTTTCGTATGGTGGTGTAAGGTGTTCTCAAAAGATGTTACGCATCCTACATTATTCTAAATTGCTTTTCCTGTTGCTAATGTCGCATACAAAGTCGTAACAAGTCCGAGTGGTCGTCTGATGTTCAAAGGACTCGGACGAATTCATTAGGTTTACCATGTAGTTTTAAGTTTACGTACGGTATTGTAATGTGTTGTTAGGAGTTGTAAGGTGTCCTATGTTATACTAACATGATTTACAAGGCGGTAATGTGGCATACAGAGTATTAAGATATTCTAAATTGTTGTACGATGTTCAAAAGACTCGGACGAATTCATTAGATTTCTTATGGAGTTTTAAGTTTACGTACGGTGTTGTAATGTTTTGTTAGGAGTTGTAAGGTGCCGTACGTTATACTAACATGCTTTTCAGGGCGTTAATGTGGCATACAGAGTCGTAATATATTCTAAATTGTCGCACGATGTTCAAAGGACTCGGATGAATTAATTAGTATTATTATGGAGTTTTAAGTTTACGTACGGTGTTGTAATGTTTTGTTAAGAGTTGTAAGGTGTCCTACGTTATACTAACATGCTTTTCAAAGCGGTAATGTGGCATACAGAGTCGTAAGATATTCTAAATTGTTGTACGATGTTCAAATGACTCGGACGAATTCATTAGGTTTATTATGGAGTTTTAATGTTTCGTACGGTGGTGTAAGGTGTTCTGAAAAGATGTTACGCATCCTACATTATTCTAAATTGCTTTTCCTGTTGCTAATGTCGCATACAAAGTCGTAACAAGTCCGAGTGGTCGTCTGATGTTCAAAGGACTCGGACGAATTCATTAGGTTTACCATGTAGTTTTAAGTTTACGTACGGTATTGTAATGTGTTGTTAGGAGTTGTAAGGTGTCCTATGTTATACTAACATGATTTACAAGGCGGTAATGTGGCATACAGAGTAGTAAGATATTCTAAATTGTTGTACGATGTTCAAAAGACTCGGACGAATTCATTAGATTTCTTATGGAGTTTTAAGTTTACGTACGGTGTTGTAATGTTTTGTTAGGAGTTGTAAGGTGCCGTACGTTATACTAACATGCTTTTCAGGGCGTTAATGTGGCATACAGAGTCGTAATATATTCTAAATTGTCGCACGATGTTCAATGGACTCGGATGAATTAATTAGTATTATTATGGAGTTTTAAGTTTACGTACGGTGTTGTAATGTTTTGTTAAGAGTTGTAAGGTGTCCTACGTTATACTAACATGCTTTTCAAAGCGGTAATGTGGCATACAGAGTCGTAAGATATTCTAAATTGTTGTACGATGTTCAAATGACTCGGACGAATTCATTAGGTTTATTATGGAGTTTTAATGTTTCGTATGGTGGTGTAAGGTGTTCTCAAAAGATGTTACGCATCCTACATTATTCTAAATTGCTTTTCCTGTTGCTAATGTCGCATACAAAGTCGTAACAAGTCCGAGTGGTCGTCTGATGTTCAAAGGACTCGGACGAATTCATTAGGTTTACCATGTAGTTTTAAGTTTACGTACGGTATTGTAATGTGTTGTTAGGAGTTGTAAGGTGTCCTACGTTATACTAACATGATTTTCAAGGCGGTAATGTGGCATACAGAGTCGTAAGATATTTAAATTGTTGTACGATGTTCAAATGACTCGGACGAATTCATTAGGTTTATTATGGAGTTTTAAGTTTACGTACGGTGTTGTAATGTTTTGTTAGGAGTTGTAAGGTGCCGTACGTTATACTAACTTGCTTTTCAAGGCGGTAATGTGGCATACAGAGTCGTAATATATTCTAAATTGTCGTACGATGTTCAAAGGACTAGGATGAATTAATTAGTATTATTATGGAGTTTTATGTTTACGTACGGTGTTGTAATGTTTTGTTAAGAGTTGTAAGGTGTCCTACGTTATACTAACATGCTTTTCAAAGCGGTAATGTGGCATACAGAGTCGTAAGATATTCTAAATTGTTGTACGATGTTCAAATGACTCGGACGAATTCATTAGGTTTAGTATGGAGTTTTAATGTTTCGTACGGTGGTGAAAGGTGTTCTCAAAAGATGTAACGCATCCTACATTATTCTAAATTGCTTTTCCTGTTGCGAATGTTGCATACAAAGTCGTAACAAGTCCTGAGTGGTCGTCTAATGTTTAATGGGCTCAGACGAATTCATTAGGTTTACTATGGAGTTTTATGTTTACGTACGGTATTGTAATGTGTTGTTAGGAGTTGTAAGGTGTCCTACGTTAGACTAACATGATTTTCAAGGCGGTAATGTGGCATACAGAGTCGTAAGATATTTAAATTGTTGTACGATGTTCAAATGACTCGGACGAATTCATTAGGTTTATTGTGGAGTTTTAAGTTTACGTACGGTGTTGTAATGTTTTGTTAGGAGTTGTAAGGTGCCGTACGTTATACTAACTTGCTTTTCAAGGCGGTAATGTGGCATACAGAGTCGTAATATATTCTAAATTGTCCTACGATGTTCAAAGGACTAGGATGAATTAATTAGTATTATTATGGAGTTTTATGTTTACGTACGGTGTTGTAATGTTTTGTTAAGAGTTGTAAGGTGTCCTACGTTATACTAACATGCTTTTCAAAGCGGTAATGTGGCATACAGAGTCGTAAGATATTCTAAATTGTTGTACGATGTTCAAATGACTCGGACGAATTCATTAGGTTTAGTATGGAGTTTTAATGTTTCGTACGGTGGTGAAAGGTGTTCTCAAAAGATGTAACGCATCCTACATTATTCTAAATTGCTTTTCCTGTTGCGAATGTTGCATACAAAGTCGTAACAAGTCCTGAGTGGTCGTCTAATGTTTAATGGGCTCAGACGAATTCATTAGGTTTACTATGGAGTTTTATGTTTACGTACGGTATTGTAATGTGTTGTTAGGAGTTGTAAGGTGTCCTACGTTAGACTAACATGATTTTCAAGGCGGTAATGTGGCATACAGAGTCGTAAGATATTTAAATTGTTGTACGATGTTCAAATGACTCGGACGAATTCATTAGGTTTATTGTGGAGTTTTAAGTTTACGTACGGTGTTGTAATGTTTTGTTAGGAGTTGTAAGGTGCCGTACGTTATACTAACTTGCTTTTCAAGGCGGTAATGTGGCATACAGAGTCGTAATATATTCTAAATTGTCCTACGATGTTCAAAGGACTCGGATGAATTAATTAGTATTATTATGGAGTTTTAAGTTTACGTACGGTGTTGTAATGTTTTGTTAAGAGTTGTAAGGTGTCCTACGTTATACTAACATGCTTTTCGAAGCGGTAATGTGGCATACAGAGTCGTAAGATATTCTAAATTGTTGTACGATGTTCAAATGACTCGGACGAATTCATTAGGTTTAGTATGGAGTTTTAATGTTTCGTACGGTGGTGAAAGGTGTTCTCAAAAGATGTAACGCATCCTACATTATTCTAAATTGCTTTTCCTGTAGCGAATGTTGCATACAAAGTCGTAACAAGTCCTGAGTGGTCGTCTAATGTTTAATGGACTCAGACGAATTCATTAGGTTTACTATGGAGTTTTATGTTTACGTACGGTATTGTAATGTGTTGTTAGGAGTTGTAAGGTGTCCTACGTTATACTAACATGATTTTCAAGGCGGTAATGTGGCATACAGAGTCGTAAGATATTTAAATTGTTGTACGATGTTCAAATGACTCGGACGAATTCATTAGGTTTATTATGGAGTTTTAAGTTTACGTACGGTGTTGTAATGTTTTGTTAGGAGTTGTAAGGTGCCGTACGTTATACTAACTTGCTTTTCAAGGCGGTAATGTGGCATACAGAGTCGTAATATATTCTAAATTGTCGTACGATGTTCAAAGGACTAGGATGAATTAATTAGTATTATTATGGAGTTTTATGTTTACGTACGGTGTTGTAATGTTTTGTTAAGAGTTGTAAGGTGTCCTACGTTATACTAACATGCTTTTCAAAGCGGTAATGTGGCATACAGAGTCGTAAGATATTCTAAATTGTTGTACGATGTTCAAATGACTCGGACGAATTCATTAGGTTTAGTATGGAGTTTTAATGTTTCGTACGGTGGTGAAAGGTGTTCTCAAAAGATGTAACGCATCCTACATTATTCTAAATTGCTTTTCCTGTTGCGAATGTTGCATACAAAGTCGTAACAAGTCCTGAGTGGTCGTCTAATGTTTAATGGGCTCAGACGAATTCATTAGGTTTACTATGGAGTTTTATGTTTACGTACGGTATTGTAATGTGTTGTTAGGAGTTGTAAGGTGTCCTACGTTAGACTAACATGATTTTCAAGGCGGTAATGTGGCATACAGAGTCGTAAGATATTTAAATTGTTGTACGATGTTCAAATGACTCGGACGAATTCATTAGGTTTATTGTGGAGTTTTAAGTTTACGTACGGTGTTGTAATGTTTTGTTAGGAGTTGTAAGGTGCCGTACGTTATACTAACTTGCTTTTCAAGGCGGTAATGTGGCATACAGAGTCGTAATATATTCTAAATTGTCGTACGATGTTCAAAGGACTCGGATGAATTAATTAGTATTATTATGGAGTTTTAAGTTTACGTACGGTGTTGTAATGTTTTGTTAAGAGTTGTAAGGTGTCCTACGTTATACTAACATGCTTTTCAAAGCGGTAATGTGGCATACAGAGTCGTAAGATATTCTAAATTGTTGTACGATGTTCAAATGACTCGGACGAATTCATTAGGTTTAGTATGGAGTTTTAATGTTTCGTACGGTGGTGAAAGGTGTTCTCAAAAGATGTAACGCATCCTACATTATTCTAAATTGCTTTTCCTGTTGCGAATGTTGCATACAAAGTCGTAACAAGTCCTGAGTGGTCGTCTAATGTTTAATGGGCTCAGACGAATTCATTAGGTTTACTATGGAGTTTTATGTTTACGTACGGTATTGTAATGTGTTGTTAGGAGTTGTAAGGTGTCCTACGTTAGACTAACATGATTTTCAAGGCGGTAATGTGGCATACAGAGTCGTAAGATATTTAAATTGTTGTACGATGTTCAAATGACTCGGACGAATTCATTAGGTTTATTGTGGAGTTTTAAGTTTACGTACGGTGTTGTAATGTTTTGTTAGGAGTTGTAAGGTGCCGTACGTTATACTAACTTGCTTTTCAAGGCGGTAATGTGGCATACAGAGTCGTAATATATTCTAAATTGTCGTACGATGTTCAAAGGACTCGGATGAATTAATTAGTATTATTATGGAGTTTTAAGTTTACGTACGGTGTTGTAATGTTTTGTTAAGAGTTGTAAGGTGTCCTACGTTATACTAACATGCTTTTCAAAGCGGTAATGTGGCATACAGAGTCGTAAGATATTCTAAATTGTTGTACGATGTTCAAATGACTCGGACGAATTCATTAGGTTTAGTATGGAGTTTTAATGTTTCGTACGGTGGTGAAAGGTGTTCTCAAAAGATGTAACGCATCCTACATTATTCTAAATTGCTTTTCCTGTTGCGAATGTTGCATACAAAGTCGTAACAAGTCCTGAGTGGTCGTCTAATGTTTAATGGGCTCAGACGAATTCATTAGGTTTACTATGGAGTTTTATGTTTACGTACGGTATTGTAATGTGTTGTTAGGAGTTGTAAGGTGTCGTATGTTATACTAACATGATTTTCAAGGCGGTAATGTGGCATACAGAGTCGTAAGATATTCTAAATTGTTGTATGATGTTCAAAAGACTCGGACGAATTCATTAGATTTATTATGGAGTTTTAAGTTTACGTACGCTGTTGTAATGTTTTGTTAGGAGTTGTAAGGTGCCGTACGTTATACTAACATGCTTTTCAGGGCGTTAATGTGGCATACAGAGTCGTAATATATTCTAAATTGTCGCACGATGTTCAAAGGACTCGGATGAATTAATTAGTATTATTATGGAGTTTTAAGTTTATGTACGGTGTTGTAATGTTTTGTTAAGAGTTGTAAGGTGTCCTACGTTATACTAACATGCTTTTCAAAGCGGTAATATGGCATACAGAGTCGTAAGATATTCTAAATTGTTGTACGATGTTCAAATGACTCGGACGAATTCATTAGGTTTATTATGGAGTTTTAATGTTTCGTACGGTGGTGTAAGGTGTTCTCAAAAGATGTTACGCATCCTACATTATTCTAAATTGCTTTTCCTGTTGCTAATGTCGCATACAAAGTCGTAACAAGTCCGAGTGGTCGTCTGATGTTCAAAGGACTCGGACGAATTCATTAGGTTTACCATGTAGTTTTAAGTTTACGTACGGTATTGTAATGTGTTGTTAGGAGTTGTAAGGTGTCCTATGTTATACTAACATGATTTACAAGGCGGTAATGTGGCATACAGAGTAGTAAGATATTCTAAATTGTTGTACGATGTTCAAAAGACTCGGACGAATTCATTAGATTTCTTATGGAGTTTTAAGTTTACGTACGGTGTTGTAATGTTTTGTTAGGAGTTGTAAGGTGCCGTACGTTATACTAACATGCTTTTCAGGGCGTTAATGTGGCATACAGAGTCGTAATATATTCTAAATTGTCGCACGATGTTCAATGGACTCGGATGAATTAATTAGTATTATTATGGAGTTTTAAGTTTACGTACGGTGTTGTAATGTTTTGTTAAGAGTTGTAAGGTGTCCTACGTTATACTAACATGCTTTTCAAAGCGGTAATGTGGCATACAGAGTCGTAAGATATTCTAAATTGTTGTACGATGTTCAAATGACTCGGACGAATTCATTAGGTTTATTATGGAGTTTTAATGTTTCGTATGGTGGTGTAAGGTGTTCTCAAAAGATGTTACGCATCCTACATTATTCTAAATTGCTTTTCCTGTTGCTAATGTCGCATACAAAGTCGTAACAAGTCCGAGTGGTCGTCTGATGTTCAAAGGACTCGGACGAATTCATTAGGTTTACCATGTAGTTTTAAGTTTACGTACGGTATTGTAATGTGTTGTTAGGAGTTGTAAGGTGTCCTATGTTATACTAACATGATTTACAAGGCGGTAATGTGGCATACAGAGTATTAAGATATTCTAAATTGTTGTACGATGTTCAAAAGACTCGGACGAATTCATTAGATTTCTTATGGAGTTTTAAGTTTACGTACGGTGTTGTAATGTTTTGTTAGGAGTTGTAAGGTGCCGTACGTTATACTAACATGCTTTTCAGGGCGTTAATGTGGCATACAGAGTCGTAATATATTCTAAATTGTCGCACGATGTTCAAAGGACTCGGATGAATTAATTAGTATTATTATGGAGTTTTAAGTTTACGTACGGTGTTGTAATGTTTTGTTAAGAGTTGTAAGGTGTCCTACGTTATACTAACATGCTTTTCAAAGCGGTAATGTGGCATACAGAGTCGTAAGATATTCTAAATTGTTGTACGATGTTCAAATGACTCGGACGAATTCATTAGGTTTATTATGGAGTTTTAATGTTTCGTACGGTGGTGTAAGGTGTTCTCAAAAGATGTTACGCATCCTACATTATTCTAAATTGCTTTTCCTGTTGCTAATGTCGCATACAAAGTCGTAACAAGTCCGAGTGGTCGTCTGATGTTCAAAGGACTCGGACGAATTCATTAGGTTTACCATGTAGTTTTAAGTTTACGTACGGTATTGTAATGTGTTGTTAGGAGTTGTAAGGTGTCCTATGTTATACTAACATGATTTACAAGGCGGTAATGTGGCATACAGAGTAGTAAGATATTCTAAATTGTTGTACGATGTTCAAAAGACTCGGACGAATTCATTAGATTTCTTATGGAGTTTTAAGTTTACGTACGGTGTTGTAATGTTTTGTTAGGAGTTGTAAGGTGCCGTACGTTATACTAACATGCTTTTCAGGGCGTTAATGTGGCATACAGAGTCGTAATATATTCTAAATTGTCGCACGATGTTCAATGGACTCGGATGAATTAATTAGTATTATTATGGAGTTTTAAGTTTACGTACGGTGTTGTAATGTTTTGTTAAGAGTTGTAAGGTGTCCTACGTTATACTAACATGCTTTTCAAAGCGGTAATGTGGCATACAGAGTCGTAAGATATTCTAAATTGTTGTACGATGTTCAAATGACTCGGACGAATTCATTAGGTTTATTATGGAGTTTTAATGTTTCGTATGGTGGTGTAAGGTGTTCTCAAAAGATGTTACGCATCCTACATTATTCTAAATTGCTTTTCCTGTTGCTAATGTCGCATACAAAGTCGTAACAAGTCCGAGTGGTCGTCTGATGTTCAAAGGACTCGGACGAATTCATTAGGTTTACCATGTAGTTTTAAGTTTACGTACGGTATTGTAATGTGTTGTTAGGAGTTGTAAGGTGTCCTATGTTATACTAACATGATTTACAAGGCGGTAATGTGGCATACAGAGTATTAAGATATTCTAAATTGTTGTACGATGTTCAAAAGACTCGGACGAATTCATTAGATTTCTTATGGAGTTTTAAGTTTACGTACGGTGTTGTAATGTTTTGTTAGGAGTTGTAAGGTGCCGTACGTTATACTAACATGCTTTTCAGGGCGTTAATGTGGCATACAGAGTCGTAATATATTCTAAATTGTCGCACGATGTTCAAAGGACTCGGATGAATTAATTAGTATTATTATGGAGTTTTAAGTTTACGTACGGTGTTGTAATGTTTTGTTAAGAGTTGTAAGGTGTCCTACGTTATACTAACATGCTTTTCAAAGCGGTAATGTGGCATACAGAGTCGTAAGATATTCTAAATTGTTGTACGATGTTCAAATGACTCGGACGAATTCATTAGGTTTATTATGGAGTTTTAATGTTTCGTACGGTGGTGTAAGGTGTTCTCAAAAGATGTTACGCATCCTACATTATTCTAAATTGCTTTTCCTGTTGCTAATGTCGCATACAAAGTCGTAACAAGTCCGAGTGGTCGTCTGATGTTCAAAGGACTCGGACGAATTCATTAGGTTTACCATGTAGTTTTAAGTTTACGTACGGTATTGTAATGTGTTGTTAGGAGTTGTAAGGTGTCCTATGTTATACTAACATGATTTACAAGGCGGTAATGTGGCATACAGAGTAGTAAGATATTCTAAATTGTTGTACGATGTTCAAAAGACTCGGACGAATTCATTAGATTTCTTATGGAGTTTTAAGTTTACGTACGGTGTTGTAATGTTTTGTTAGGAGTTGTAAGGTGCCGTACGTTATACTAACATGCTTTTCAGGGCGTTAATGTGGCATACAGAGTCGTAATATATTCTAAATTGTCGCACGATGTTCAAAGGACTCGGATGAATTAATTAGTATTATTATGGAGTTTTAAGTTTACGTACGGTGTTGTAATGTTTTGTTAAGAGTTGTAAGGTGTCCTACGTTATAATAACATACTTTTCAAAGCGGTAATGTGGCATACAGAGTCGTAAGATATTCTAAATTGTTGTACGATGTTCAAATGACTCGGACGAATTCATTAGGTTTATTATGGAGTTTTAATGTTTCGTACGGTGGTGTAAGGTGTTCTCAAAAGATGTTACGCATCCTACATTATTCTAAATTGCTTTTCCTGTTGCTAATGTCGCATACAAAGTCGTAACAAGTCCGAGTGGTCGTCTGATGTTCAAAGGACTTGGACGAATTCATTAGGTTTACCATGGAGTTTTAAGTTTACGTACGGTATTGTAATGTGTTGTTAGGAGTTGTAAGGTGTCGTACGTTATACTAACATGATTTTCAAGGCGGTAATGTGGCATACAGAGTAGTAAGATATTCTAAATTGTTGTACGATGTTCAAAAGACTCGGACGAATTCATTAGATTTATTATGGAGTTTTAAGTTTACGTACGGTGTTGTAATGTTTTGTTAGGAGTTGTAAGGTGCCGTACGTTATACTAACATGCTTTTCAGGGCGTTAATGTGGCATACAGAGTCGTAATATATTCTAAATTGTCGCACGATGTTCAAAGGACTCTGATGAATTAATTAGTATAATTATGGAGTTTTAAGTTTACGTACGGTGTTGTAATGTTTTGTTAAGAGTTATAAGGTGTCCTACGTTATACTAACATGCTTCTCAAAGCGGTAATGTGGCATACAGAGTCGTAAGATATTCTAAATTGTTGTACGATGTTCAAATGACTCGGACGAATTCATTAGGTTTATTATGGAGTTTTAATGTTTCGTACGGTGGTGTAAGGTGTTCTCAAAAGATGTAACGCATCCTACATTATTCTAAATTGCTTTTCCTGTTGCTAATGTCGCATACAAAGTGGTAACAAGTCCGAGTGGTCGTCTGATGTTCAAAGGACTCGGACGAATTCATTAGGTTTACCATGGAGTTTTAAGTTTACGTACGGTATTGTAATGTGTTGTTAGGAGTTGTAAGGTGTCCTATGTTATACTTGTTGGGTTTTAACAAGATTATCAAAGTTCATATAAACCAATTTATAGAAAAACGCAGCGGATTATTAGTTTAAAATCTTGTTAATGTGTTCGATTATTAAACCCGTTTAACATGCAAAACCCAAAGTCCGGATCCATATACGAAATACATACTATCAAACACAACCATAGGGTGTTTAGAATACTACCTTTCTAGATGAAGAAGATGATATTCTTGAATGAAAATCTTCAAATGAGAAGACCTCAAGCTTGTATACCCTCAAGCCTCCAACAAACACCACTTTTGCTAGGATTTAACACTTGAAAAACTCCTTTCTTCTTCCTCTTTTGTCTTGGCCGAAACATTTTCGCAAAAAGAAGGAGAAGAAGTTCTTCTATCTCTATGTTGTTGTCTGTGTGAGAGAAGGTGTAATTGTCTTCCAAAGACAAAAGAATAATATGGTGTGTCTTACACTCCACCTTGCATGCCTTGAAATACCAAAAGGAGAAGAGAAGAGAGAGGTGAGAGTGGGGGGGGCCATGAGGGTCCCACCCTTAGAAAAACAATTTTTTTTTTGTTTAATTTCTTTCTCTCTTTACTTATTTAAAACAAGGTGTAGTAAAATATATCTCCTAAATGTTATTTAAACAACATTGTAGAAGATTTTTTTTTTCTCTCATAACATAAATCATCCATATAATTTATTTTTAACACAAGTGCAAATATCTAGAAACCCAATTTCTAAATATTCTAAGTGTTGATATTTATTTTAGATCATGTCATAAAATAAACATCCCGGTGTTTGTCTAGCTTGTCATTGGGTATGACCCGACTTGGATCATAACGTACTAGCCACATCAATTTAGTATGTCTCTTGGGCATACCGATTCCAACAATCTCCCACTTGCACAAGTTACATAGAAAATTGATGCAAGCAGCAAATACCGCCTAACAACGGTTTGCTACCCCTAATACGTATGACTAAGTGCCATTCAATAACATCATCTCCTTCAAGTCCCTTGCTTGAAATGATTTAGGTGAATTAATCATTTATCCTTTTGTCTCAGATGTCATGTCAAATCCAGAGACACAGAGTGATCATTCTCTGTTGATTTAACTTTGCAGGCCTTAGACATCTCACTCTCAACGAATAAGAGGGACAAATTCCATCTTGATTTCATACGTCTCTCACATCCACTTAGAATTATACCTGAGCTTAGTCTTATGTGTTGTCATGTTTCAGAACAACAAAGAATTAAGTCAAAGTATAAGACTCAGTGAATATCAAGACCCAATATGTATCTCAGGTCAGAGGATACTATGATATTCTCCTTTACTCAATTTTTACTTGTGATCAGTCACAAAGACTTCATGTAGTAATATTTGAGAGCGGGTCAGTCCAAAATTTACATCCCATAAATATTTATGAACCATGGCAGCAACTCCTTTGCTCTATATTCATGCCTTATGAATATCCACCAATCCAAGTTCATAATAGTCTTACTTTCATATTTGTTCCCACAAATACAATCGACTACGGACATTTAGAATAATTAACTTATTCATGGATTTAAACATGCTAAAAGGAACACAACTCAAAATGTCATAATCATAAACCATAATCATATGAATGAGTCATAATAACAATTGTTCCGATATCCAAATACAAAATAGATCAAATCCAATCACTAGAATATCGAAGTCCTAAGGCACAAGCATGAGTCTCATATTTTGGCCTTTCGAGGAGCTTCGTGAGTGGATCCGCAATATTTTGATCATTGTGAACTTCGCGGATACATATTTTTCCCTTTTCAACTTCATCCCTTATGTAGTTGAATCTCCGCTCAATGTGCCTTGTCTTTTGATGTGTACGAGGTTCCTTGATTTGAGCAATCGCACCCTTGTTATCACAAAAGATCTCTAGGGGGTCCTGAATGGTACGGATCACCCCTAGGTCGGCAATGAGGCGGCTATGTATTCCGATTTTGTGGTGGATAAGGCCACCACATCTTATTTTGAGCTCTTTCAAGAGACTGCCCCACCATTCATAATGAAAATGTATCCCGATTGTGATCGAGAATCATCTCGATCAGTTTGGAAACTCGCATCCGTGTAACCTTTTACAACGAGTTCTTCCTCACAAGAACCGTATATTAGAAACATATCTTTAGTCCTTCTAAGATATTTCAATATACTTTTAACCGCCATCCAATGGCTACTACCCGGATTTTGTTGGTATCTATTTGTCATGCTCAAAGCGCATGACACGTCCGGTCTGGTGCATATCATTGCATACATGATGGATCCTATAGCAGATGCGTGTGGGACTCCTTTCATTTTCTCTTGCTCATCCTTTGAGCTTGGACATTGAGATGCACTCAATATTGTTCCTCTTGGAATAGGTACCAAACCTTTCTTAGAGTTTTCCATCTTGAACCTTTTCAAGATCTTATCAATGTATGCACTTTGATTTAAACCTATCAATCGCCTTGATCTATCCCTATAGATCTTTATTTCCAAAATATAGGCGACTTCACCAAGATCCTTGATTGAAAAACGACTTCCAAGCCAAGTTTTAAAACTTTGCATGGTTGGAATGTTGTTTCTAAATAGTAGTATGTCATCGACATACAATACTAAGAAAGTGATGATGCTCCCACTAGCTTTCTTATACACACAAGCCTCATCAGCGTTCTCGATGAATCCAAAGGTTTTAATCTCTTCATCAAAACGATGATTCCAACTTCTAGATGCTTGTTTCAATCCATAGATTGATTTCTTTAACTTGCATACTTTATTAGGATATTGTGGATTGGCAAAACCTTCGGGCTGAATCATATAGACATCTTCTTCAAGATGTCCATTTAGGAAAACGGTTTTGACATCCATTTGCTAAATCTTATAGTCATAATATGCAGCTTTGGCAAATAATATCCTAATCGACTTTAGCATTGCCATCCTAATCAACCCCTTGAGTTTGAGTGAAACCTTTTGCTACAAGCCTTGCTTTGTAAGTATCCAAGTTTCCATGCATATCGGTTTTCTTCTTGAAAACCCACTTGCTTCCAACCGGTTTGGAGTTAAGCGGTGGTTCAACCAAGTCCCATACTTGGTTGTCATGCATGGATTGCATCTCAACGTTCATGGCTTCAAGCCATTTGTCACAATTGGATTGTGCCATTGCAGCTCGATATGTGATGGGTTCATCTGAATCTACCACATAGCATGAAAAATCCATATCTTTCGGGTGGATTACTATTTCTACCAGATCTACGAACGTTATGTGTGTCTTGATCATCCATTTGATCATTTTCAACAACCTCTTGTTGAATGCTAGTTTCAACCAAACGTGTATCGGCTTGTGGATCTCGATCCTTATCAAGTTCCACCGTTCTACTAGTTCCTTCCGTAAGGAACTTAGTTTCCAAGAACTCAGCCTTTAGAGCAATAAACACATTTTGCTCGGTTATGTTGTAGAAATAATATCCCATAGAGTCTTTGGGATATCCTACAAAGATACACTTAGTGGATCGACTTTCAAATTTGTTTTGGGTGTTGTTCTTGACACAAGCCTCACAACCCCATACCTTTAAATATGATAATGATGGAACTCTTCCATTCCATATTTGAAAAGGCGTCTTGTCCACTTTCTTGGTCCGGGCCATATTTAAAATATGGGCTGCAGAGAGCAATGCGAAACTCCAAAATGATAGAGGTAATGTGCTTCTAGCCATCATAGATCGAACCATATCCAATAAAGTTCGATTCTTCCTTTCGGACACACCATTATGTTGCGGTGTTCCGGGTGGAGTGAGTTGTGAGATTATTCCACAACTCCTAAGATGATCTTGAAAAGCATCATTAAGGTATTCACCTCCTCTATCCGAACGAAGTACTTTGATGGTCCTTTTGAGTTGATTTTGAACTTCATTTTGGAAGACTTTGAACATTTCAAAAGCTTCATCTTTGTGTCTTAACAAGTACACATACCCATAACGACTATAATCATCGATAAAGGTAATGAAGTATCTTTCACCATTCCTTGTCATTGTCTTAAAAGGACCACATACATCCAAATGTATGATACCTAATAAGTCTTTTGCCCTTTGGTTAGTTCCATTAAAGGGATCCTTTGTCATCTTTCCTTGTAAACAAAATTCACACTTGTCAAATGAATCACCTTCATTTGTTTTCAAAAGACCATTCTTTTGAAGTATATGAATGCGACCCTTGTTTATGTGACCAAGACGACAATGCCAAAGATAGATCTTACTCAAATCCACTTTGAGTTTCTTGGTGCTAGATTGGTACAACGAGTTATCAAAGGATGTGTTTTCATGAACTAATTCATAAATGCCATTAGACGGCATTGCTTTAAAATAAAAGACATCATTCATGAAAACACAAATACCATTGTCAATAAACTTAAAATCATAACCAAATTGTCTTAAACGAGAAACAGAGATAATGTTCCTAGTCAAACTAGGAGCGTACAAAGTATTTTTCAAAATTACTTCCAAAACACTTGGAGGTTTTAAAACATAGTCTTCTAGGGCTTCGACTACAACTTTTGCTCTGTCGCCCATGTAGAGACTTGTATCTCCTTTCTTGTAAAGCTTATTTCTTTTGAACCCTGCAACAAATTGCAAATGTGAGTTCCACATCCGGTATCCAATACCCATGTGTTAGAAGAAATAATATTAAGATCAATATGGATCATGAAAGTTGTACCCGAGGTTTGCTCCGCATCCCTCTTAGCTTTCAACTCCTTGAGATAGGTTGGACAATTCCTCTTCCAATGTCCTATCTCACCATAACCAAAGCACGGATCTTCCGAGCTAACCTTTAGCTTCTTCTCCTTGGGTTTGGGTGGTTGCGCTTTCGCCTTTCCCTTGAACTTACCCTTGACTTGACCCTTACCTTTGGCAACCTTTGCCTTAGGTTCCGGGTGATGCCTCTTTTGCTACCATCGTCATTGATCATGAGAACCGGTAAAGCCTTTTTACCCATTCGTTATAGGCATCTTCATCGTCAATACTAGGTTCATCGGGATTAGGATCGTCTAAAATGTAGGATTTCTTTTCTTGCTTGAGAACAATTCTCAAGCTTCGATACCAAGCCATGAAATTTTGTAATTGAGACGATCCTTGTCAAGCATGGTTCTTAGTGATAGGTTATGCATGGGTGGGATAATTGCATTAGGTGGATTGTTGATTGCGGCCATCAACATAGTTTAACAAAGTTCACATTTAGTATTTTCAATATCATTAATACATTTTAATCTTTAATACCCTTTTGTGTCTCTTGGACAATTAATGATTAAAATCTAGAATCCAACGTTACATTCAAATAGTAGTTAGGTGACCTTTATCCTATTATTTGAATTAACAAGGTAGTCAACGTTTGACGATTGCAACCCTTTGCAACTTCTAGCTTTATGGGATCGGTTAAACATCTTATGTTTAGTTGGCATGTTTAATCCCATCAACACCATTGAACGCCATGCTTCGGTGACCCTAATCACATGGTTTCCAAATCAAGTCGTCCTACTTACACGTGTGAATTTGCACATACAAATGGTTAGGTGACCTTTATCCCATAAATATGGCAAACCCACCTCAAACTCACAAGTTTTCTCCAATGTGGTTAGGTGACCTTTATCCCACTTAGAGTTCCCAAGCGTTTTGAGTGTTGTATAAAAGGATGGTGTTAGACTTGTTCCCCCAAAAAAATTCAAAAGGGATTTTTGTTGTTTTCTAAATTCTAGATGAGAAAACAAAGTGTGTACCTTTCATTTGCATGCATTCAAATGTATGGTACTTAGTTGAAAACCAAATTTCAAAATTCCTTTTAATAAACCCATTTTATTATGAAATCATTAACCTTTTGATAAAATTAATTTTATTACTTAATGATTTCTAAGGAATCAAAATGATACAAGTTTTTCGGTTATAGTTGTTAGCTATCAATATCCTAATATTATAACAAACAATATCATAATAACCAAACATGCATAAACAACCATATATGAGTCCATAACCATAGCCAACTAATTTTAGCTACACTTGCTAAACGAAACAAGTGTGCCAAAAAGGTCTTTCTTAAGGGACAACATGACACAAGGCATGAAATGATGAACTCCCACTTGATCCCGCATCCGAATGCTTCAAGTATCCATCTTTTGTGTTGTATTTCTTCATTTATTTGGGCTTCCTTTTGGGCCTTCAAATCAGCCCCTTTTAGGCTTACAAATCTTGGGTTTGGGTCATTAGGCTAGAATCCCATGTTGGGCTATAAAACCCTTTAAGGCCCAAAGCCAAAATCAAGTCCATATGTGTTCTTCCAATTACAAAACATGTCCTAATACATTTTTCTAGTAATGGAATTACACCTAATCTATTTATTATTACAAATCAATGAAATAAATAAATAAATTACAAACCCAAATAAAATATTAACTAATATTACAACCATATTGCATATTTCAAACCACAACACAAAATCATACATGCACAAGGTCTATGGCTAGGTTATGAAACACTCAAAAGCATATCCAAATATGTATTAACATAATTTTAAAATGGTTCCCTTTGAACCCTTGAAATTTTCGGCCTAAAATATATAAAACCGAAAATTTCGGGTTTTGTCCAAACAAAGCAACTAACCATTTTAATAACTTTAAACTTTCAAGATAATCATATGCATGTAAGTATTATCTTGAAAATCCAAGGGAACCAAGACCCTAAAAGTTTCGGCCATATGGTGAAACACACCATGAAACCCGAAAATTTTGGATCTAATGAAGCATGTATTCGTATAAGCGACTCTTGATGCCATTGTTGGGTTTTAACAAGATTATCGAAGTTCATATAAACCAATTTATAGAAAAACGCAGCGGATTATTAGTTTAAAATCTTGTTAATGTGTTCGATTATTAAACCCGTTTAACATGCAAAACCCAAAGTCCGGATCCATATACGAAATACATACTATCAAACACAACCATAGAGTGTTGAGAATACTACCTTTCTAGATGAAGAAGATGATATTCTTGAATGAAAATCTTCAAATGAGAAGACCTCAAGCTTGTATACCCTCAAGCCTCCAACAAACACCACTTTTGCTAGGATTTAACACTTGAAAAACTCCTTTCTTCTTCCTCTTTTGTCTTGGCCGAAACTTTTTGGCAAAAAGAAGGAGAAGAAGTTCTTCTATCTCTATGCTCTTGTGTGTGTGAGAGAAGGTGTAATTGTCTTCCAAAGACAAAAGAATAATATGATGTGTCTTACACTCCACCTTGCATGCCTTGAAATACCAAAAGGAGAAGAAAAGAGAGAGGTGGGAGTGGGGGGCGGCCATGAGGGTCCCACCCTTAGAAAAACAAATTTTTTTTTGTTTAATTTCTTTCTCTCTTTACTTATTTAAAACAAGGTGTAGTAAAATATATCTCCTAAATGTTATTTAAACAACTTAAACAACATTGTAGAAGAATTTTTTTTTTCTCTCATAACATAAATCATCTATATAATTTATTTTTAACACAAGTGCAAATATCTAGAAATCCAATTTCTAAATATTCTAAGTGTTGATATTTATTTTAGATCATGTCATAAAATAAACATCCCGGTGTTTGTCTAGCTTGTCATTGGGTATGACCACATAACGTACTAGCCACATCAATTTAGTATGTCTCTTGGGCATACCGATTCCAACAATACTAACATGATTTTCAAGGCGGTAATGTGGCATACAGAGTCGTAAGATATTCTAAATTGTTGTACGATGTTCAAAGGACTCGGATAAATTAATTAGTATTATTATGGAGTTTTAAGTATACGTACGGTGTTGTAATGTTTTGTTAAGAGTTGTAAGGTGTCCTACGTTATACTAACATGCTTTTCAAAGCGGTAATGTGGCATACAGAGTCGTAAGATATTCTAAATTGTTGTACGATGTTCAAATGACTCAGACGAATTCATTAGGTTTAGTATAGAGTTTTAATGTTTCGTACGGTGGTGAAAGGTGTTCTCAAAAGATGTAACGCATCTTACATTATTCTAAATTGCTTTTCCTGTTGCGAATGTTACATACAAAGTCGTAACAAGTCCTGAGTGGTCGTCTAATGTTTAATGGACTCAGACGAATTCATTAGGTTTACTATGGAGTTTTATGTTTACGTACGGTATTGTAATGTGTTGTTAGGAGTTGTAAGGTGTCCTACGTTATACTAACATGATTTTCAAGGCGGTAATGTGGCATACAGAGTCGTAAGATATTTAAATTGTTGTACGATGTTCAAATGACTCGGACGAATTCATTAGGTTTATTATGGAGTTTTAAGTTTACGTACGGTGTTGTAATGTTTTGTTAGGAGTTGTAAGGTGTCGTACGTTATACTAACTTGCTTTTCAAGGCGGTAATGTGGCATACAGAGTCGTAATATATTCTAAATTGTCGTACGATGTTCAAAGGACTCGGATGAATTAATTAGTATTATTATGGAGTTTTAAGTTTACGTACGGTGTTGTAATGTTTTGTTAAGAGTTGTAAGGTGTCGTACGTTATACTAACATGCTTTTCAAAGCGGTAATGTGGCATACAGAGTCGTAAGATATTCTAAATTGTTGTACGATGTTCAAATGACTCGGACGAATTCATTAGGTTTATTATGGAGTTTTAAGTTTACGTACGGTGTTGTAATGTTTTGTTAGGAGTTGTAAGGTGCCGTACGTTATACTAACATGCTTTTCAAGGCGGTAATGTGGCATACAGAGTCTTAATATATTCTAAATTGTCGTACGATGTTCAAAGGACTCGGATGAATTCATTAGGTTTATTATGGAGTTTTAAATTTACGTACGGTGTTGTAATATTTATATAGGAGTTGTAGGGTCTCGTACGTTATACTAACATGCTTTTCAAGGCGGTAATGTGGCATACAGAGTGGTAATATATTCTAAATTGTTGTACGATGTTCAAATCACTCAGACGAATTCATTAGGTTTATTATGGAGTTTTAATGTTTCGTACGGTGGTGTAAGGTGTTCTTAAAAGATGTAACGCATCCTACATTATTCTAAATTGCTTTTCCTGTTGCTAATGTCGCATACAAAGTCATAACAAGTCCTGAGTGGTCGTCTGATGTTTAAAGGACTCGGACGAATTCATTAGGTTTACTATGGAGTTTTAAGTTTACCTACGGTATTGTAATGGGTTCTTAGGAGTTGCAAGGTGCCCTAGGTTATACTAACATGATTTTCAAGGCGGTATTGTGGCATACAGAATCGTAAGATATTCTAAATTGTTGTACGATGTTCAAATGACTCGGACGAATTCATTAGGTTTATTATGGAGTTTTAAGTTTACGTACGGTATTGTAATGTGTTGTTAGGAGTTGTAAGGTGTCCTACGTTATACTAACATGATTTTCAAGGCGGTAATGTGGCATACAGAGTCGTAAGATATTTAAATTGTTGTACGATGTTCAAATGACTCGGACGAATTCATTAGGTTTATTCTGGAGTTTTAAGTTTACGTACGGTGTTGTAATGTTTTGTTAGGAGTTGTAAGGTGCCGTACGTTATACTAACTTGCTTTTCAAGGCGGTAATGTGGCATACAGAGTCGTAATATATTCTAAATTGTCGTACGATGTTCAAAGGACTCGGATGAATTAATTAGTATTATTATGGAATTTTAAGTTTACGTACGGTGTTGTAATGTTTTGTTAAGAGTTGTAAGGTGTCCTACGTTATACTAACATACTTTACAAAGCGGTAATGTGGCAAACAGAGTCGTAAGATATTCTAAATTGTTGTACGATGTTCAAATGACTCGGACGAATTCATTAGGTTTAGTATAGAGTTTTAATGTTTCGTACGGTGGTGAAAGGTGTTCTCAAAAGATGTAACGCATCCTACATTATTCTAAATTGCTTTTCTTGTTGCGAATGTTACATACAAAGTCGTAACAAGTCCTGAGTGGTCGTCTAATGTTTAATGGACCAGACGAATTCATTAGGTTTACTATGGAGTTTTATGTTTACGTACGGTATTGTAATGTGTTGTTAGGAGTTGTAAGGTGTCCTACGTTATACTAACATGATTTTCAAGGCGGTAATATGGCATATAGAGTCGTAAGATATTTAAATTGTTGTACGATGTTCAAATGACTCGGACGAATTCATTAGGTTTATTATGGAGTTTTAAGTTTACGTACGGTGTTGTAATGTTTTGTTAGGAGTTGTAAGATGCCGTACGTTATACTAACTTGCTTTTCAAGGCGGTAATGTGGCATACAGAGTCGTAATATATTCTAAATTGTCGTACAATGTTCAAAGGACTCGGATGAATTAATTAGTATTATTATGGAGTTTTAAGTTTACGTACGGTGTTGTAATGTTTTGTTAAGAGTTGTAAGGTGTCCTACGTTATACTAACATGCTTTTCAAAGCGGTAATGTGGCATACAGAGTCGTAAGATAATCTAAATTGTTGTACGATGTTCAAATGACTCGGACGAATTCATTAGGTTTATTATGGAGTTTTAAGTTTACGTACGGTGTTGTAATGTTTTGTTAGGAGTTGTAAGGTGCCGTACGTTATACTAACATGCTTTTCAAGGCGGTAATGTGGCATACAGAGTCGTAATATATTCTAAATTGTCGTACGATGTTCAAAGGACTCGGATGAATTCATTAGGTTTATTATGGAGTTTTAAGTTTACGTACGGTGTTGTAATATTTATATAGGAGTTGTAAGGTGTCGTACGTTATACTAACATGCTTTTCAAGTCGGTAATGTGGCATACAGAGTGGTAATATATTCTAAATTGTTGTACGATGTTCAAATCACTCAGACGAATTCATTAGGTTTATTATGGAGTTTTAATGTTTCGTACGGTGGTGTAAGGTGTTCTCAAAAGATGTTACGCATCCTACATTATTCTAAATTGCTTTTCCTGTTGCTAATGTCACATACAAAGTCATAACAAGTCCTGAGTGGTCGTCTGATGTTTAAAGGACTCGGACGAATTCATTAGGTTTACTGTGGAGTTTTAAGTTTACGTACGGTATTGTAATGGGTTCTTAGGAGTTGTAAGGTGCCCTAGGTTATACTAACATGATTTTCAAGGCGGTATTGTGGCATACAGAATCGTAAGATATTCTAAATTGTTGTACGATGTTCAAATGACTCGGACGAATTCATTAGGTTTATTATGGAGTTTTAAGTTTAAGTACGGTGTTGTAATGTTTTGTTAGGAGTTGTAAGGTGCCGTACGTTATACTAACTTGCATTTCAAGGCGGTAATGTGGCATACATAGTCGTAATATATTCTAAATTGTCGTACGATGTTCAAAGGACTCGGATGAATTAATTAGTATTATTATGGAGTTTTAAGTTTACGTACGGTGTTGTAATGTTTTGTTAAGAGTTGTAAGGTGTCCTACGTTATACTAACATGCTTTTCAAAGCGGTAATGTGGCATACAGAGTCGTAAGATAATCTAAATTGTTGTACGATGTTCAAATGACTCGGACGAATTCATTAGGTTTATTATGGAGTTTTAAGTTTACGTACGGTGTTGTAATGTTTTGTTAGGAGTTGTAAGGTGCCGTACGTTATACTAACATGCTTTTCAAGGCGGTAATGTGGCATACAGAGTCGTAATATATTCTAAATTGTCGTACGATGTTCAAAGGACTCGGATGAATTCATTAGGTTTATTATGGAGTTTTAAGTTTACGTACGGTGTTGTAATATTTATATAGGAGTTGTAAGGTGTCGTACGTTATACTAACATGCTTTTCAAGTCGGTAATGTGGCATACAGAGTGGTAATATATTCTAAATTGTTGTACGATGTTCAAATCACTCAGACGAATTCATTAGGTTTATTATGGAGTTTTAATGTTTCGTACGGTGGTGTAAGGTGTTCTCAAAAGATGTAACGCATCCTACATTATTCTAAATTGCTTTTCCTGTTGCTAATGTCGCATACAAAGTCATAACAAGTCCTGAGTGGTCGTCTGATGTTTAAAGGACTCGGACGAATTCATTAGGTTTACTATGGAGTTTTAAGTTTACGTACGGTATTGTAATGGGTTCTTAGGAGTTGTAAGGTGCCCTAGGTTATACTAACATGATTTTCAAGGCGGATTTGTGGCATACAGAATCGTAAGATATTCTAAATTGTTGTACGATGTTCAAATGACTCGGACGAATTCATTAGGTTTATTATGGAGTTTTAAGTTTAAGTACGGTGTTGTAATGTTTTGTTAGGAGTTGTAAGGTGCCGTACGTTATACTAACTTGCTTTTCAAGGCGGTAATGTGGCATACATAGTCGTAATATATTCTAAATTGTCGTACGATGTTCAAAGGACTCAGATGAATTAATTAGTATTATTATGGAGTTTTAAGTTTACGTACGGTGTTGTAATGTTTTGTTAAGAGTTGTAAGGTGTCCTACGTTATACTAACATACTTTACAAAGCGGTAATGTGGCATACAGAGTCGTAAGATATTCTAAATTGTTGTACGATGTTCAAATGACTCGGACGAATTCATTAGGTTTAGTATAGAGTTTTAATGTTTCGTACGGTGGTGAAAGGTGTTCTCAAAAGATGTAAGCATCCTACATTATTCTAAATTGCTTTTCTTGTTGCGAATGTTACATACAAAGTCGTAACAAGTCCTGAGTGGTCGTCTAATGTTTAATGGACCAGACGAATTCATTAGGTTTACTATGGAGTTTTATGTTTACGTACGGTATTGTAATGTGTTGTTAGGAGTTGTAAGGTGTCCTACGTTATACTAACATGATTTTCAAGGCGGTAATGTGGCATACAGAGTCGTAAGATATTTAAATTGTTGTACGATGTTCAAATGACTCGGACGAATTCATTAGGTTTATTATGGAGTTTTAAGTTTACGTACGGTGTTGTAATGTTTTGTTAGGAGTTGTAAGATGTCGTACGTTATACTAACTTGCTTTTCAAGGCGGTAATGTGGCATACAGAGTCGTAATATATTCTAAATTGTCGTACAATGTTCAAAGGACTCGGATGAATTCATTAGGTTTATTATGGAGTTTTAAGTTTACGTACGGTGTTGTAATATTTATATAGGAGTTGTAAGGTGTCGTACGTTATACTAACATGCTTTTCAAGTCGGTAATGTGGCATACAGAGTGGTAATATATTCTAAATTGTTGTACGATGTTCAAATCACTCAGACGAATTCATTAGGTTTATTATGGAGTTTTAATGTTTCGTACGGTGGTGTAAGGTGTTCTCAAAAGATGTAACGCATCCTACATTATTCTAAATTGCTTTTCCTGTTGCTAATGTCGCATACAATGTCATAACAAGTCCTGAGTGGTCGTCTGATGTTTAAAGGACTCGGACGAATTCATTAGGTTTACTATGGAGTTTTAAGTTTACGTACGGTATTGTAATGGGTTCTTAGGAGTTGTAATGTGCCCTAGGTTATACTAACATGATTTTCAAGGCGGTATTGTGGCATACAGAATCGTAAGATATTCTAAATTGTTGTACGATGTTCAAATGACTCGGACGAATTCATTAGGTTTATTATGGAGTTTTAAGTTTAAGTACGGTGTTGTAATGTTTTGTTAGGAGTTGTAAGGTGCCGTACGTTATACTAACATGCTTTTCAAGGCGGTAATGTGGCATTTAGAGTGGTAAGATGTTCTAAATTGTTGTACAATGTTCAAATCACTCGGACGAATTCATTAGGTTTATTATGGAGTTTTAATGTTTCGTACGGTGGTGTAAGGTGTTCTCAAAAGATGTAACGCATCCTACCTTGTTCTAAATTGCTTTTCCTGTTGCTATTGTCGCATACAAAGTCGTAACAAGTACTGAGTGGTCGTACGATGTTCAAAGGACTCTAACGAATTCATTAGGTTTATTATTGAGTTTCAAGTTTACGTATGGTGTTGTAATGTTTTGTTAGGAGTTGTAAGGTGCCGTACGTTATACTAACATGCTTTTCAAGGCGGTAATGTGGCATACAGAGTCGTAATATATTCTAAATTTTCGTACGATGTTCAAAGGGCTCGGATGAATTCATTAGGTCTATTATGGAGTTTTAAGTTTACGTACGGTGTTGTAATGTTTTGTTAGGAGTTGTAAGGTGTCGTATGTTATACTAACATGCTTTTCAAGGCGGTAATGTGGCATTCAGAGTGGTAAGATATTCTAAATTGTTGTACGATGTTCAAATCACTCGGACGAATTCATTAGGTTTATTATGGAGTTTTAATGTTTCGTACGGTGGTGTAAGGTGTTCTCAAAAGATGTGACGCATCCTACATTGTTCTAAATTGCTTTTCCTGTTGCTAATGTCGCATACAAAGTCGTAACAAGTACTGAGTGGTTGTACGATGTTCAAAGGACTCTAACGAATTCAATAGGTTTATTATTGAGTTTTAAGTTTACGTATGGTGTTGTAATGTTTTGTTAGGATTTGTAAGGTGCCGTACGTTACACTAACATGCTTTTCAAGGCGGTAATGTGGTATACAGAGTCGTAATATATTCTAAATTTTCGTACGATGTTCAAAGGGCTCGGATGAATTCATTAGGTTTATTATGGAGTTTTAAGTTTACGTACGGTGTTGTAATGTTTTGTTAGGAGTTGTAAGGTGTCGTACGTTATACTAACATGCTTTTCAAGGCGGTAATGTGGCATTCAGAGTGGTAAGATATTCTAAATTGTTGTACGATGTTCAAATCACTCGGACGAATTCATTAGGTTTATTATGGAGTTTTAATGTTTCGTACGGTGGTGTAAGGTGTTCTCAAAAGATGTAACGCATCCTACATTATTCTAAATTGCTTTTCCTGTTGCTAATGTCGCATACAAAGTCGTAACAAGTACTGAGTGGTCGTACGATGTTTAAAGGACTCGGACGAATTCATTAGGTGTACTATGGAGTTTTAAGTGTACGTACGGTATTGTAATGGGTTCTTAGGAGTTGTAAGGTGCCCTAGGTTATACTAACATAATTTTCAAGGCGGTAATGTGTCATACAGAGTCGTAAGGTATTCAAAATTGTTGTACGATCTTCAAATGACTCGGACGAATTCATTAGGTTTATTATGGAGTTTTAAGTTTACGTACGGTGTTGTAATGTTTTGTTAGGAGTTGTAAGGTGCCGTACGTTATACTAACATGCTTTTCATGGCGGTAATGTGGCATACAGAGTCGTAATATATTCTAAATTGTCGTACGATGTTCAAAGGACTCAGATGAATTCATTAGGTTTATTATGGAGTTTTAAGTTTACGTATGGTGTTGTAATGTTTTGTTAGGAGTTGTAAGGTGCCGTACGTTATACTAACATGCATTTCAAGGCAGTAATGTAGCATAAAGAGTCGTAATATATTCTAAATTTTCGTACGACGTTCAAAGGACTCGGATGAATTCATTAGGTTTATTATGGAGTTTTAAGTTTATGTACGGTGTTGTAATGTTTTGTTAGGAGTTGTAAGGTGTCGTACGTTATACTAACATGCTTTTCAAGGGAGTAATGTAGCATACAGAGTGGTAAGATATTCTAAATTGTTGTACGATGTTCAAATCACTCAGACGAATTCATTAGGTTTATTATGGAGTTTTAATGTTTCATACGGTGGTGTAAGGTGTTCTCAAAAGATGTAACGCATCCTACATTATTCTAAATTGCTTTTCCTGTTGCTAATGTCGCATATAAAGTCGTAACAAGTCCTGAGTGGTCGTACGATGTTCAAAGGACTATAACGAATTCATTAGGTTTATTATGGAGTTTTATGTTTGCGTGCGGTATTGTAATGTGTTGTTAGGAGTTGTAAGGTGCCGTACGTTATACTAACATGCTTTTCAAGGCGGTAATGTGGCATACAGAGTCGTAATATATTCTAAATTGTCGTACGATCTTCAAATGAATCGGACGAATTCATTAGGTTTATTATGGAGTTTTAAGTTTACGTACGGTGTTGTAATCTTTGTTAGGAGTTGTAAGGTGTCGTACGTTATACTAACATGATTTTCAAGGCGGTAATGTAGCATACAGAGTGGTAAGATATTCTAAATTGTTGTACGATGTTCAAATCACTCGGACGAATTCATTAGGTTTATTATGGAGTTTTAATGTTTCGTACGGTGGTGTAAGGTGTTCTCAAAAGATGTAACGCATCCTACATTATTCTAAATTGCTTTTCCTGTTGCTAATGTCGCATACAAAGTCGTAACAAGTTCTGAGTGGTCGTACGATGTTCAAAGGACTCTAACGAATTCATTAGGTTTGTTATGGAGTTTTAACTTTATGTATGGTGTTGTAATGTTTTGTTAGGAGTTGTAAGGTGTCGTACGTTATACTAACATGCTTTTCAAGGCGGTAATGTGGCATACAGAGTCGTAATATATTCTAAATTTTCGTACGATGTTCAAAGGACTCACATGAATTCATTAGATTTATTATGGAGTTTTAAGTTTACGTACGGTGTTGTAATGTTTTGTTAGGAGTTGTAAGGTGTCGTACGTTATACTAACATGCTTTTCAAGGCGGTAATGTGGCATACAGAGTGGTAAGATATTCTAAATTGTTGTACGATGTTCAACTCACTCGGACGAATTCATTAGGTTTATTATGGAGTTTTAATGTTTCGTACGGTGGTGTAAGGTGTTCTCAAAAGATGTAACGCATCCTACATTATTCGAAATTGTTTTTCCTGTTGCTTATGTTGCATACAAAGTCGTAACAAGTCCTGAGTGGTCGTACGATGTTCAAAGGACTCTAACGAATTCATTAGGTTTATTATGGAGTTTTATGTTTGCGTGCGGTATTGTAATGTGTTGTTAGGAGTTGTAAGGTGTCGTACGTTATAGTAACATGCTTTTCAAGGCGGTAATGTGGCATACAGAGTCGTAATATATTCTAAATTGTCGTACGATGTTCAAAGGACTCGGATGAATTCATTAGGTTTATTATGGAGTTTTAAGTTTACGTACGGTGTTGTAATATTTTGTTAGGAGTTGTAAGGTGTCGTACGTTATACTAACATGATTTTCAAGGCAGTAATGTGGCATTCAGAGTGGTAAGATATTCTAAATTGTTGTAAGATGTTCAAATCACTCGGACGAATTCATTAGGTTTATTATGGAGTTTTAATGTTTCGTACGGTGGTGTAAGGTGTTCTCAAAAGATGTAACGCATCCTACATTATTCTAAATTGTTTTTCCTGTTGCTAATGTCGCATACAAAGTCGTAACAAGTCCTGAGTGGTCGTCTGATGTTTAAAGGACTCGGACGAATTCATTAGGTTTACTATGGAGTTTTAAGTTTACGTACGGTATTATAATGGGTTCTTAGGAGTTGTAAGGTGCCCTAGGTTATACTAACATAATTTTCAAGGCGGTAATGTGTCATACAGAGTCGTAAGATTTTCAAAATTGTTGTACGATCTTCAAATGACTCGGACGAATTCATTAGGTTTATTATGGAGTTTTAAGTTTACGTACGGTGTTGTAATGTTTTGTTAGGAGTTGTAAGGTGCCGTACGTTATACTAACATGCTCTTCAACGCGGTAATGTGGCATACAGAGTCGTAATATATTCTAAATTGTAGTACGATGTTCAAAGGACTCAGATGAATTCATTAGGTTTATTATGGAGTTTTAAGTTTACGTATGGTGTTGTAATGTTTTGTTAGGAGTTGTAAGGTGCCGTACGTTATACTAACATGCATTTCAAGGCAGTAATGTAGCATAAAGAGTCGTAATATATTCTAAATTTTCGTACGACGTTCAATGGACTCGGATGAATTCATTAGGTTTATTATGGAGTTTTAAGTTTATGTACGGTGTTGTAATGTTTTGTTAGGAGTTGTAAGGTGTCGTACGTTATACTAACATGCTTTTCAAGGGGGTAATGTGGCATACAGAGTGGTAAGATATTCTAAATTGTTGTACGATGTTCAAATCACTCGGACGAGTTCATTAGGTTTATTATGGAGTTTTAATGTTTCGTACGGTGGTGTAAGGTGTTCTCAAAAGATGTAACGCATCCTACATTATTCGAAATTGTTTTTCCTGTTGCTAATGTTGCATATAAAGTCGTAACAAGTCCTGAGTGGCCGTACGATGTTCAAAGGACTATAACGAATTCATTAGGTTTATTATGGAGTTTTATGTTTGCGTGCGGTATTGTAATGTGTTGTTAGGAGTTGTAAGGTGCCGTACGTTATACTAACATGCTTTTCAAGGCGGTAATGTGGCATACAGAGTCGTAATATATTCTAAATTGTCGTACGATGTTCAAAGGACTCGGATGAATTCATTAGGTTTATTATGGAGTTTTAAGTTTACGTACGGTGTTGTAATCTTTGTTAGGAGTTGTAAGGTGTCGTACGTTATACTAACATGATTTTCAAGGCGGTAATGTGGCATTCAGAGTGGTAAGATATTCTAAATTGTTGTAAGATGTTCAAATCACTCGGACGAATTCATTAGGTTTATTATGGAGTTTTAATGTTTCGTACGGTGGTGTAAGGTGTTCTCAAAAGATGTAACGCATCCTACATTATTCTAAATTGCTTTTCCTGTTGCTAATGTCGCATACAAAGTCGTAACAAGTTCTGAGTGGTCGTACGATGTTCAAAGGACTCTAACGAATTCATTAGGTTTATTATGGAGTTTTAAGTTTATGTATGGTGTTGTAATGTTTTGTTAGGAGTTGTAAGGTGTCGTACGTTATACTAACATGCTTTTCAAGGCGGTAATGTGGCATACAGAGTCGTAATATATTCTAAATTTTCGTACGATGTTCAAAGGACTCACATGAATTCATTAGATTTATTATGGAGTTTTAAGTTTACGTACGGTGTTGTAATGTTTTGTTAGGAGTTGTAAGGTGTCGTACGTTATACTAACATGCTTTTCAAGGCGGTAATGTGGCATACAGAGTGGTAAGATATTCTAAATTGTTGTACGATGTTCAACTCACTCGGACGAATTCATTAGGTTTATTATGGAGTTTTAATGTTTCGTACGGTGGTGTAAGGTGTTCTCAAAAGATGTAACGCATCCTACATTATTCGAAATTGTTTTTCCTGTTGCTAATGTTGCATACAAAGTCGTAACAAGTCCTGAGTGGTCGTACGATGTTCAAAGGACTCTAACGAATTCATTAGGTTTATTATGGAGTTTTATGTTTGCGTGCGGTATTGTAATGTGTTGCTAGGAGTTGTAAGGTGCCGTACGTTATAGTAACATGCTTTTCAAGGCGGTAATGTGGCATACAGAGTCGTAATATATTCTAAATTGTCGTACGATGTTCAAAGGACTCGGATGAATTCATTAGGTTTATTATGGAGTTTTAAGTTTACGTACGGTGTTGTAATATTTTGTTAGGAGTTGTAAGGTGTCGTACGTTATACTAACATGATTTTCAAGGCAGTAATGTGGCATTCAGAGTGGTAAGATATTCTAAATTGTTGTAAGATGTTCAAATCACTCGGACGAATTCATTAGGTTTATTATGGAGTTTTAATGTTTCGTACGGTGGTGTAAGGTGTTCTCAAAAGATGTAACGCATCCTACATTATTCTAAATTGTTTTTCCTGTTGCTAATGTCGCATACAAAGTCGTAACAAGTCCTGAGTGGTCGTCTGATGTTTAAAGGACTCGGACGAATTCATTAGGTTTACTATGGAGTTTTAAGTTTACGAACGGTATTGTAATGGGTTCTTAGGAGTTGTAAGGTGCCCTAGGTTATACTAACATAATTTTCAAGGCGGTAATGTGTCATACAGAGTCGTAAGATTTTCAAAATTGTTGTACGATCTTCAAATGACTCGGACGAATTCATTAGGTTTATTATGGAGTTTTAAGTTTACGTACGGTGTTGTAATGTTTTGTTAGGAGTTGTAAGGTGCCGTACGTTATACTAACATGCTCTTCAAGGCGGTAATGTGGCATACAGAGTCGTAATATATTCTAAATTGTCGTACGATGTTCAAAGGACTCAGATGAATTCATTAGGTTTATTATGGAGTTTTAAGTTTACGTATGGTGTTGTAATGTTTTGTTAGGAGTTGTAAGGTGCCGTACGTTATACTAACATGCATTTCAAGGCAGTAATGTAGCATAAAGAGTCGTAATATATTCTACATTTTCGTACGACGTTCAAAGGACTCGGATGAATTCATTAGGTTTATTATGGAGTTTTAAGTTTATGTATGGTGTTGTAATGTTTTGTTAGGAGTTGTAAGGTGTCGTACGTTATACTAACATGCTTTTCAAGGGGGTAATGTGGCATACAGAGTGGTAAGATATTCTAAATTGTTGTACGATGTTCAAATCACTCGGACGAGTTTATTAGGTTTATTATGGAGTTTTAATGTTTCGTACGGTGGTGTAAGGTGTTCTCAAAAGATGTAACGCATCCTACATTATTCGAAATTGTTTTTCCTGTTGCTAATGTTGCATATAAAGTCGTAACAAGTCCTGAGTGGTCGTACGATGTTCAAAGGACTCTAACGAATTCATTAGGTTTATTATGGAGTTTTATGTTTGCGTGCGGTATTGTAATGTGTTGTTAGGAGTTGTAAGGTGCCGTACGTTATACTAACATGCTTTTCAAGGCGGTAATGTGGCATACAGAGTCGTAATATATTCTAAATTGTCGTACGATGTTCAAAGGACTCGGATGAATTCATTAGGTTTATTATGGAGTTTTAAGTTTACGTACGGTGTTGTAATCTTTGTTAGGAGTTGTAAGGTGTCGTACGTTATACTAACATGATTTTCAAGGCGGTAATGTGGCATTCAGAGAGGTAAGATATTCTAAATTGTTGTAAGATGTTCAAATCACTCGGACGAATTCATTAGGTTTATTATGGAGTTTTAATGTTTCGTACGGTGGTGTAAGGTGTTCTCAAAAGATGTAACGCATCCTACATTATTCTAACTTGCTTTTCCTGTTGCTAATGTCGCATACAAAGTCGTAACAAGTACTGAGTGGTCGTACGATGTTCAAAGGACTCTAACGAATTCATTAGGTTTATTATGGAGTTTTAAGTTTATGTATGGTGTTGTAATGTTTTGTTAGGAGTTGTAAGGTGCCGTACGTTATACTAACATGCTTTTCAAGGCGGTAATGTGGCATACAGAGTCGTAATATATTCTAAATTTTCGTACGATGTTCAAAGGACTCAGATGAATTCATTAGATTTATTATGGAGTTTTAAGTTTACGTACGGTGTTGTAATGTTTTGTTAGGAGTTGTAAGGTGTCGTACGTTATACTAACATGCTTTTCAAGGCGGTAATGTGGCATACAGAGTGGTAAGATATTCTAAATTGTTGTACGATGTTCAACTCACTCAGACGAATTCATTAGGTTTATTATGGAGTTTTAATGTTTCGTACGGTGGTGTAAGGTGTTCTCAAAAGATGTAACGCATCCTACATTATTCGAAATTGTTTTTCCTGTTGCTAATGTTGCATACAAAGTCGTAACAAGTCCTGAGTGTTCGTACGATGTTCAAAGGACTCTAACGAATTCATTAGGTTTATTATGGAGTTTTATGTTTGCGTGCGGTATTGTAATGTGTTGTTAGGAGTTGTAAGGTGTCGTACGTTATACTAAGATGCTTTTCAAGGCGGTAATGTGGCATACAGAGTCGTAATATATTCTAAATTGTCGTACGATGTTCAAAGGACTCGGATGAATTCATTAGGTTTATTATGGAGTTTTAAGTTTACGTACGGTGTTGTAATATTTTGTTAGGAGTTGTAAGGTGTCGTACGTTATACTAACATGATTTTCAAGGCGGTAATGTGGCATTCAGAGTGGTAAGATATATTCTAAATTGTTGTAAGATGTTCAAATCACTCGGACGAATTCATTAGGTTTATTATGGAGTTTTAATGTTTCGTACGGTGGTGTAAGGTGTTCTCAAAAGATGTAACGCATCCTACATTATTCTAAATTGTTTTTCATGTTGCTAATGTCGCATACAAAGTCGTAACAAGTACTGAGTGGTCGTACGATGTTCAAAGGACTCTAACAAATTCATTAGGTTTATTATGGAGTTTTAAGTTTACGTATGGTGTTGTAATGTTTTGTTAGGAGTTGTAAGGTGCCGTACGTTATACTAACATGCTTTTCAAGGCGGTAATGTGGCATACAGAGTCGTAATATATTCTAAATTTTCGTACGATGTTCAAAGGACTCGGATGAATTCATTAGATTTATTATGGAGTGTTAAGTTTACGTACGGTGTTGTAATGTTTTGTTAGGAGTTGTAAGGTGTCGTACGTTATACTAACATGCTTTTCAAGGCGGTAATGTGGCATACAGAGTGGTAAGATATTCTAAATTGTTGTACGATGTTCAAATCACTCGGACGAATTCATTAGGTTTATTATGGAGATTTAATGTTTCGTACGGTGGTGTAAGGTGTTCTCAAAAGATGTAACGCATCCTACATTATTCGAAATTGTTTTTCCTGTTGCTAATGTCGCATACAAAGTCGTAACAAGTCCTGAGTGGTCGTACGATGTTCAAAGGACTCTAACAAATTCATTAGGTTTATTATGGAGTTTTATGTTTGCGTGCGGTATTGTAATGTGTTGTTAGGAGTTGTAAGGTGCCCTAGGTCATGATTTTCAAGGCGGTAATGTGTTGGGGTTATTTGAAGTTGTCACTTTCCAAATATAAGCGAGTGAAGATATCGAGCATCATCACGAGCAAGCACGGGTGAAGACGTTCATAATTTGTATTTGTCTTAGAATATTTGTGTAATCGTTTCGTGCTTAAATGTGTGTTTGTGCTTAACTGCACGTGGTTAGGTTACATTGTAAGGTGAATGGTATAGACTATAAATACCATCACCTAGGTCATTTGTTAAAGGAGTTGCCTACATTTCATTCCATATCCTTTGTAACCTCTCCATTGATCAATACAATTCACCTATTCATATTATCATCATCTTCATCATAAATTGCATTGATCTTCATGAACATTCAAGCATCAACACGTGATCAGTGAGTTTCCGCATCACCGATCGCAAACAACATCACCAAACAATCTCAGATCTAGATCCAAGCTCGGTTCATCTAGAACTATCAATTGGTATCAGAGCTGTTGGGTGATCTTTGATTGTTGTTATTATTGATGGAATTTTAGCTACCATTAGCTTTGATTCATGTTAGTGTAAAGAACTGCAAAGTTTGAGATCAATTGGTGAAGATTTGACTGAGTTTTTGAAGAAATTGTTCATGTTCGTCATATTCACTTCTCAAATTTTGAAATCTGGAAATTGTTGATGATATTGAGAAATTGATGATTGAGATATGTTAGAAATCATAGTCCTAAGCTTCGTTCATGATCAAACATCACTGATTTGTTGATTTCGATCCATGTTTTGTCAAATTGTCTCAAAACCCACTTGTTGTGTTCTTCATCAAAAATCCAGATCTGAATGAGATTTAGCTTGTTTCAAGGTGTAATACTTTGAAGGATTGTTAGAAACATCATTCCTTAGCTAATACAAGTATTGAATTGAACAAAAACCACAAAAAATTGAAGAATTGATCTAGTGTTCATCACAATTTTGACTTTGAAAAGTCAATCTGATATGAAGATTTGAAGATTGTGTGGTTGATTGAAAGAAATTTTCCTAAGTGTTGAGTTTTAGTCGGGTGAAGTTTGACACTGTTCAGCCGGGTGAAACACTGTTCAGCCGGGTGAAGCACTGTTCAGCAGGGTGAAGCACTGTTCAGCCGGGTGAAGACACTGTTCAGCCGGGTGAAGCACTGTTCAGCCGGGTGAAGCACTGTTCAGCCGTCCCAAGTTGTTGACACGACCAAACACTGGAAAATCGAAAAATTCATTTTTCCAAAATTTCAAATTAGTCATTTTAAGCCAATATGACTTCCTAGGAAAAGTATCAAGATGACTTTGAAAATTCAAGAAAAATGTCAACGGGCATGTTAACCGTGATCCGAGAAGAAAATAAAAGAGAAGATATCAATGAATTTATTACAGAATTTAATCATATGTTTGAAACAACATATCTTCAAGTAGCCAAAGCTTGTGATCAAAAGAGAAGAGACTTTCTTGAACATACAAAACTCGCACTTATGACTCAAACAAATTCTCATGAAAATCATGATGAAGAAGAAGAATATGATTGGAGTGAAAACAATGATGTTGTTTCCATTCAAGAGATTGAAAAGAAAGATAAAGAAATTAGCAACTTGTCAGAAATCATTGCAAAGCAAGATGAGACAATTGCTCAATTGAAATCAGAAATGGAGAAATTGATGTCTGAAAAGGAATCCGAGAAAGATGTTCAGAGTTCATTTGTTGAAATGCCTGTCAATGTAAGAGAAAATATGTGCACCAAAGAATGTTTTCAACAATGTGAACACTACAGAACATATTCTTTCAGGATTTGGGATAAATTCCAAGATGAAGAGAAAAGGCACAAGAATCTGCAAGAACAATAAAAGGCATCTGATCAAAGAATCGCATCTCTCCAAGAGTCACTCAAGAAAAGTGAACAAGAAGTTACAACTGTCAAGAATGAAGCTGCAAAATCAAATGCACACTCATCCAGTGTGATCAAATATTTGCAAGAAGAGATTACAACGTTGAAGAAACTCTCTGAAATGGTTAATTCAGAAAACAGCAGTCTGAAACCAAGCTTCAAGAAGAACAAGAGAAATTCAAAAGTCTTCAAGAAGATCACAAACTGTGTGAAGACAGATTCAATTCTCTTACACAGAATGTTGATTCAATGCTTATCGAAAAGCATAATGTGACACCCCGCCCGGTGGCGGAAACACCGGACTGTCATTGGAATGGATATCATTAGTAACCAAAGCTCATGGCATCATTTTTATTAACGACTAATAATTGTACTTATAAGTTTGGAACATAATCCATAAATAGCAAAACGACAAAAGTCATAAACGAAACAGTAATGGCAATGAAGTCATTTTTATTAACTAAGTCCAATGCATCCTATGTCTTGGCAAAAGTAAAATCTCATAAACACGCACCACCTGATATATGTGAAAAAGACACAGTTAGCTACACAAGCTAGTGAGTAAAAACACAATTTGATAATTCTAGTATTGAAATCCGAGATCAACAAGATATGTTGCGCAAGCTTACATGTATAGTCATTTCGTAATATTACTCGACCATGACCCCTAGAATAGAATAGAACACAACCACATAGAATCCACAACATCTTGATTTTGCCATTTTGTCATGAGGAACCCACTCATGTATTTGTGATACCGATAACTTTTTACCAACCGTCAATTAACCGTCTCGTTTGTAAGTTATCAGTAATCAATTAGCAACTTAGGGACATGGCATAGCAACTAGCATCATAGTATAGCAACAACCGTCATAGCATAGCAACCATAGTAAACATAGAATAGAATGGTCGGGTTAAATCACCTATCGATGTTGTCCAGGCAGGTGGGTTTGTCAAACCATTAGCGCTAACATTGTACCGGTGGGATTACAAAGCAATAAACTACTTTAAACTACCACATAAGATTGCATCAAGCCGCGAACTAGATTAACATATTTGTATGATCTCTTTTTAGAAAAATAGTAAATAGTAAACGTAGCAGATATTTCAGCCCCAAAACGTAAAAGTAAAAAGGGGAGTGAGTTTACTCACCTTGAAACTCGGGCACGAAACAAATAGTAAATAGTCTGAATTGGAACGAGGATCGTCAAAATATTAGAATCACCTAATTAAATGACAATCCTAACTTAGCAACAAATAGTATAGAAAACCGGAATGGAAAATAATAGATAAAACATTAGATAATTTGGGTTCTAGGTTTCGATTTGGGATTTGGGGTTTTCGGTAAAACGATTTCGAAAATATATAATTTATTTATTTGTAACATTGTGATAGATAATAATATTTCTAACAATAAGTATTTGAAATTCCAACAATATATATGTATATAAACTATTTAATCGTATCGTCATGATATATATAATAGCAATTCGAAATATATATATATATATTTTTAACAATAGATATTTGATGTCAAAGAAGTATATACATTACCTAAAAATACTTTAAGACATTTATCACAATTTTTAAAGTATAAAAAGTCCATATTAAAATATGTGCAAATTATAACTTATATATTTTTAAAAGTATAAAAAGGTTTGTAATAGTTAAACTTTATAAAACTAAACCCATACTAAATTCATGGTTTTATAAGCTTTAATCATTTTATAGAATACATATAGTGTAGTATTAGTTTTTAGGTTAATATTTTGATTAAAAAATTAAATAGAAAAGATAAAAAAAAAATTGTTTCCACGCCCTGGTTCGAACCCAGGACCATAGAGTTGTAGCACATCGCCTTAACCAGCTGCGCCAAAGTTGTTTTGTTGATTAATCTTAGAAAATTAAATTATTTTAACATGTTTGCATCAAAACCCCAATTTCATTTTAAAACCCTAGAACAAAGAACCATCAAATTGATCCCGAATTCGATCGAGATGAAATGATTAAACATAGGGCTTTTGATCCTTGCATGATAAGGATCATTTTCATACAAAGAACTTACTATATGGTTGACGAATTGGATCGAGAGGGTTGAAGAACAAAGTCGACGGTTTGAAGATTAAACACTGGAATTTTGATGATGTTCACTTGAAATTGATATGGTAGAGAGCAAGAGTGTACAGAGGGGATTAAGATGGTCGATTGAATTGTATTTTTGTGCATCGGAAATAGTCGAATAGGTTTAAGGTTGAGTACGGTTTTAATTGGATTAAATGTTGTTTAATTCGTCGTGTTTAATGGAATTAGATGATGCCAACGGCTTCTAAATGATGAGATGAACGTTTTGATGCAACAAATTATTGATTTGGTACGTTATAAGTCGAAATGGTAAAGTGGGTTTTAGTCGCCGGTTTTGATTCACGAATTAAAGATGTATCGATCGATTAAACCGGAATTAAAGTGTGGTAGGGGGTTCGAAATTCACTTGGTAACGTTTTGGTATATTTTAATTGAATTAAAATGGTATAAAACCGGTTTTTGGGTGTCGCCGGATGGTCGCCGGCGGTCGCCGGAACCTCACCGGAAACACGGGGGAAGACGGGGTGGGTTGGGTAAATTTTATAATTTACAGTTTCACCCCTTCTGCTTGCATTTATTTTCTGTTTTCGTTTTTAACTTTTATTTAGTTTCAGAATTGACGTTATTGACCCAAAGTTAAGTATATGTATATTTTAACTAACTAACTTAATCGAATGATGTTGTAACGTTTTAGAAGAGACGTTTTTACATCTTTAGCTCGTTTTGACGTTGGAGGGTGATTTTGAGGCTTTGCTAATATTTATTTTCAATAATCTTTATAAAATTTCTTTTATAAAATACAATATATATATATATATATAATGTATATACTTACTTTGAAGATTAAATAATTGTACTTAGTATTTAATTAGTAACCGTTGAATAAAATTTTGTTCGTTATACATTAAAGACGAGGATGACGTAAGGTTCGACTATTTATATGTATATTTTTAATAACAAAACGTTACGTTTAAAGGGATAATTACGAGTACATTAAAGGTGGATAATCTCGGGTTCAAGTCGGGCATTCGGGTTCGGGTTCGGGGCAGATGTCACACATAATTTGAATGTACAACTCATGGAGCTTACTGACAAACTGAACAGATCACAATCTGATCTTATGGTTATCAGAGAAGAAGTTGAAAAAGCAAAGTCACCCGAACAAGAAAAAGAGGGATTAGTGCCAGCCGAAATTGTTGGATCACTATCTTCTCAAGAAGAAGAAGAAAAGCCACAAGAGTTTCAGTCAAAGAAGAAGAAGAATGTTAGAAGAAAGAAGAGCAAAGCCAAGAAGAACAAGACAAAGGCCGCTTCATCTGATTCTACACCACAGCTTTCTTCAATTCCAAAGTCTCAAGATTCCGAATCCCCGAGTGATTCAAACAGTGACGTATACTGTTTAATCTGTGACTCTGAAACTCATCATATCTCTGATTGTATCTACAGTCAAGGTGTCTTTCCATATGGTTCAAAAGCAAAAATGTTCAAGACTCCAGCTTCTTCAAGCAAGCTTCAACAAGATTCAGAGGTTAAAGCTCCTCAAAAACAACAAGACTCAAATGGCAAAGCTTCTCAGAAACATCATGCTTCAACTGCAAAGACTTCTCAAAAGCAAAGAAAGAAGTCTCCCTTCAAGGCTCATCAGAAGTACTGCGAGATATGTGAAATGTACAATCACACGACAACGGAATGCTACTACAACAAGTACTGCATCAACTGTCAGATGTACAACCACGACACAATGAAATGTTACTACAACAAGTAATGTTCCTTATGTGACATGGTAAATCACAACACATCCGAGTGCTACTACAAGCCGAGAAGGTCAATCTAAAGAAGTTCATCATGTGCATACCCTTCCAGGTATTTTTCTAACTTTAAAAGATCTAATCATAGACATTCGTTTGATGAAAATCAACATGTTAATGATTCATGGACACCAAAGTTTGTCAAAAACAAAAAGAGAAATCACGATTTAAATGATAAAATGATTCCAATAGTGAATCAATCTTTGAATAAGAAATATAGTCAACAAAACCTGGTTTTAAAAGAAAATCATAATCTGTTTGAAAATGACTATAATTTCTCTTTTGACAAACAATCCATGAAAGAAGATGAAGGTACAAATTACATTGTATCATCAGAACCACCACCGGAAGGTATTCCTTGCACTTATGAGAATATCTCTTATGTTGATGAATTTGGACGACCCAAAACCGAAATGGTTTGGGTCATTACCTCTAACTGATTTGTTAGTGTGTTAGGGACAGTTATGGAGGCCGGTCAAACAAAGAAAAGAAGACCGTGGCTGATCCCTTATCATGACAAGATACCGAATCTTGTTCATGATGTCTTCGATGCAACTGACGCCAAATGGAGTTGGAAACAACAACGAATCATTGCAGGAATTTTTAAAAACATTTTCAAAAAATCAAACAATGATGGCAGTGCAAGAAACAACCGATGTTTCATTTCGTCTGTTTAGATTAAGTATATTGCATGCACTCGTCATACGTTGATAACATATCTGCCATTTTCTTTTCATTAAACTTTCAATTTTCGTAGAAATTTAAAAGTTTAGGGGGAGAAATCATTATTAAAAAAAATAATAAAAAAAATGATAAAATCAGAAAAAGCCAAAAATATGTTGAATCTACTTGCACTTACATGAGAAATGATAGTACACTAGAGTTATTCAACGCATCACTTTAAACAATAAAGACTGAAGCGTGAAAATTGATGTGCGAGACAGCTCAGACAATTAGACTGAAAAAGTATATTCTTTGATGATTTAACTAAATTCTAATGAGTCATTATGGTTGAAACGTCTTAGTGCATGTGAAACGTTTATACAAATCAAATAGATATCTTGTGACGCAACGATATACATCGGGTAATGATGCGATCTATTCTGTGTGATGAACCGCATCGTGAGCTTCTTTGTTGTGGTACCCACAGACCTGAAGTCTCACACGAAGTCTCTTTTGAGCTTCAAGATGCAGCAAAAGATTCCAAAATGGAACAAAAAGAGTCCCAAATGTGGACCGTCACCAATCAAATTCCAAAATGGAATTCAGAAGATTCCCAAGGGGAACAATAGGAAAAAGAAAAATTCCAAAAAGGAATTCAAAAGAAGTCCCAAAGTGGACCAAATTTAATTAGAACCCAAATTCCACACTGTTTATGATTGTAAGTGACCTGACGTGTTGAGTTGTTCTCAGGATATTTAGATGAAGTGTATAACTTTCTAATGTGCAAGGTATGGGTCACTCAAAACTTATTCTTAATCAACCTAATTGATCATCAAGAATAGAAAAAGTAAGTGTGTCACTTCGAGCTAATTGATTTGTTCAGCAATTCATCACTCAATTACTTCACAATTCAAATGTCTATTCTCAAAACTGCAAAACATGTGTTGGATAAATTGCTGGTATGATCTCGTTGTAGGTTAAAGATTCAGAATGTAAAGAGAAAATTCCAAAAATATCAAAATATTAAAAAATTCAAAACACCAAAAAGATTGTCATTTTAATCTTTTTCTTTTGTGTTGGCAGTTTAACATGTGTTATTGATGTAGGAGTTGTTCATCAAACAATATCTCATCCGATTGAGAACTTAATCTTTACATTGATGATAAATGCACATTATTTCCTGAGTTTTAATGTTTTTTTTTTTTAGTTTCAGGAACAGTTTCCATTGCAGAACAAGCTTCCACGCGATTTGAAGATGTTCCTGTTCAAGTCTGATTCCAGTCCAAAGATCTCTAAGTCAGATTGCTGAGTGTTAAGAATCGTCCTCTTAATATCTCATACACAGATCCCATTAACCTCTAAAGCAAAAGTTGAGGGGGAGTATTCTAAGTCAAAGAAGTCTTCTCATTCTACTTCAACCGTTGAAGAAGATCCCGTTGCTGATATATAGATTCACCGGAATCTACTCTCTGCTTATTTCTTTCCATAGCCTCTGATGTTACTCAAAAGGGAGAGAAGGATGCAGATTGCTTGTTGAAAGACAGAGTTTTGACAGCATCATCTTAGGGGGAGTACTGTTGGGTCCTCTTGAAGATAATGCATACCAAAACTTTAAGTTGCTCTCTATACTCGCCACATGAAGATTTAAGCTAATATGTCAGATTTGTAAAGTGTCATCTTAGGGGGAGTACTGTTGGGGTTATTTGAAGATGTCACTTTCCAAATATAAGTGAGTGAAGATATCGAGCATCATCACGAGCAAGCACGGGTGAAGACGTTCATAATTTGTATTTGTCTTAGAATATTTGTGTAATCGTTTCGTGCTTAAATGCGCGTTTGTGCTTAACTGCACGTGGTTAGGTTACATTGTAAGGTGAATGGTATAGACTATAAGTACCATCACCTAGGTCATTTGTTAAAGGAGTTGCCTACATTTCATTCCATATCCTTTGTAACCTCTCCATTGATCAATACAATTTACCTATTCATATTATCATCATCTTCATCATACATTGCATTGATCTTCATGAACATTCAAGCATCAATACGTGATCAGTGAGTTTCCGCATCACTGATCGCAAACAACATCACCAAACAATCTCAGATCTAGATCCAAGCTCGGTTCATCTCGACCTATCATAATGTGGCATACAGAGTCGTAAGATATTCTAAATTGTTGTACGATGTACAAATGAATCGGACGAATTCATTAGGTTTATTATGGAGTTTTAAGTTTACGTACGGTGTTGTAATGTTTTATTAGGAGTTGCAAGGTGCCGTACGTTATACTAACATGCTTTTCAAGGCGGTAATGTGGCATACAGAGTCGTAATATATTCTAAATTGTCGTACGATGTTCAAAGGACTCGGATGAATTCATTAGGTTTATTATGGAGTTTTAAGTTTACGTACGGTGTTGTAATGTTTTGTTCGGAGTTCTAAGGTGTCGTACGTTATAATAACATTCTTTTCAAGGCGGTAATGTGGCATACAGAGTCGTAATATATTCTAAATTGTCGTACGATGTTCAAAGGACTCGGATGAATTCATTTGGTTTATTATGGAGTTTTAAGTTTACGTACAGTGTTGTAATGTTTTGTTAGGAGTTGTAAGGTGTCGTACGTTATACTAACATGCTTTTCAAGGCGGTAATGTGGCATACAGAGTGGTAAGATATTCTAAATTGTTGTACGATGTTCAAATCACTTGGACGAATTCATTAGGTTTATTACGGAGTTTTAATGTTTCGTACGGTGGTGTAAGGTGTTCTCAAAAGATGTAACGCATCCTACATTATTCTAAATTGCTTTTCCAGTTGCTAATGTCGCATACAAAGTCGTAACAAGTCCTGAGTGGTCGTCTGATGTTTAAAGGACTCGGACGAATATATTAGGTTTACTATGGAGTTTTAAGTTTACGTACGGTATTGTAATGGGTTCTTAGGAGTTGTAAGGTGCCCTAGGTTATACTAACATGATTTTCAAGGCGGTAATGTGGCATACAGAGTCGTAAGATATTCTAAATTGTTGTACGATGTTCAAATGACTCGGACGAACTAATTAGGTTTATTATGGAGTTTTAAGTTTACGTACGGTGTTATAATGTTTTGTTAAGAGTTGTAAGGTGCCGTACGTTATTCTAACATGCTTCTCAAGGCGGTAATGTGGCATACAGAGTCGTAATATATTCTAAATTGTCGTACGATGTTCAAAGGACTCGGATGAATTCATTAGGTTTATTATGGAGTTTTAAGTTTACGTACGGTGTTGTAATATTTTGTCAGGAGATGTAAGGTGTCGTACGTTATGCTAACATACTTTTCAAGGCGGTAATGTGGCATTCAGAGTGGTAAGATATTCTAAATTGTTGTACGATGTTCAAATGACTCGGAATAATTCATTAGGTTTATTATGGAGTTTTAAGTTTACGTACGGTGTTGTAATGTTTTATTAGGAGTTGCAAGGTGCCGTACGTTATACTAACATGCTTTTCAAGGCGGTAATGTGGCATACAGAGTCGTAATATATTCTAAATTGTCGTACGATGTTCAAAGGACTCGGATGAATTCATTAGGTTTATTATGGAGTTTTAAGTTTACGTACGGTGTTGTAATGTTTTGTTCGGAGTTCTAAGGTGTCGTACGTTATACTAACATTCTTTTCAAGGCGGTAATGTGGCATACAGAGTCGTAATATATTCTAAATTGTCGTACGATGTTCAAAGGACTCGGATGAATTCATTTGGTTTATTATGGAGTTTTAAGTTTACGTACAGTGTTGTAATGTTTTGTTAGGAGTTGTAAGGTGTCGTACGTTATACTAACATGCTTTTCAAGGCGGTAATGTGGCATACAGAGTGGTAAGATATTCTAAATTGTTGTACGATGTTCAAATCACTCGGACGAATTCATTAGGTTTATTACGGAGTTTTAATGTTTCGTACGGTGGTGTAAGGTGTTCTCAAAAGATGTAACGCATCCTACATTATTCTAAATTGCTTTTCCAGTTGCTAATGTCGCATACAAAGTCGTAACAAGTCCTGAGTGGTCGTCTGATGTTTAAAGGACTCGGACGAATATATTAGGTTTACTATGGAGTTTTAAGTTTACGTACGGTATTGTAATGGGTTCTTAGGAGTTGTAAGGTGCCCTAGGTTATACTAACATGATTTTCAAGGCGGTAATGTGGCATACAGAGTCGTAAGATATTCTAAATTGTTGTACGATGTTCAAATGACTCGGACGAACTAATTAGGTTTATTATGGAGTTTTAAGTTTACGTACGGTGTTATAATGTTTTGTTAAGAGTTGTAAGGTGCCGTACGTTATTCTAACATGCTTCTCAAGGCGGTAATGTGGCATACAGAGTCGTAATATATTCTAAATTGTCGTACGATGTTCAAAGGACTCGGATGAATTCATTAGGTTTATTATGGAGTTTTAAGTTTACGTACGGTGTTGTAATATTTTGTCAGGAGATGTAAGGTGTCGTACGTTATGCTAACATACTTTTCAAGGCGGTAATGTGGCATTCAGAGTGGTAAGATATTCTAAATTGTTGTACGATGTTCAAATGACTCGGAATAATTCATTAGGTTTATTATGGAGTTTTAAGTTTACGTACGGTGTTGTAATGTTTTGTTAGGAGTTGCAAGGTGCCGTACGTTATACTAACATGTTTTTCAAGGCGGTAATGTGGCATACAGAGTCGTAATATATTCTAAATCATCATACGATGTTCAAAGGACTTGGATGAATTCATTAGGTTTATTATGGAGTTTTAAGTTTACGTACGGTGTTGTAATGTTTTGTTCGGAGTTCTAAGTTGTCGTACGTTATCCTAACATTCTTTTCAAGGCGGTAATGTGGCATACAGAGTCGTAATATATTCTAAATTGTCGTACGATGTTCAAAGGACTCAGATGAATTCATTTGGTTTATTATTGAGTTTTAAGTTTACGTACAGTGTTTTAATGTTTTGTTAGGAGTTGTAAGGTGTCGTACGTTATACTAACATGCTTTTCAAGGCGGTAATGTGGCATACAGAGTGGTAAGATATTCTAAATTGTTGTACGATGTTCAAATCACTCGGACGAATTCATTAGGTTTATTACGGAGTTTTAATGTTTCGTACGGTGGTGTAAGGTGTTCTCAAAAGATGTAACGCATCCTACATTATTCTAAATTGCTTTTCCAGTTGCTAGTGTCGCATACAAAGTCGTAACAAGTCCTGAGTGGTCGTCTGATGTTTAAAGGACTCGGACGAATTCATTAGGTTTACTATGGAGTTTTAAGTTTACGTATGATATTGTAATGGGTTCTTAGGAGTTGTAAGGTGCCCTAGGTTATACTAACATGATTTTCAAGGCGGTAATGTGGCATACAGAGTCGTAAGATATTCTAAATTGTTGTACGATGTTCAAATGACTCGGACGAATTCATTAGGTTTATTATGGAGTTTTAAGTTTACGTACGGTGTTGTAATGTTTTGTTAAGAGTTGTAAGGTGCCGTACGTTATACTAACATGCTTCTCAAGGCGGTAATGTGGCATACAGAGTCGTAATAAATTCTAAATTGTTGTACGATGTTCAAATGACTCGGACGAATTCATTATGTTTATTATGGAGTTTTAAATTTATGTACGGTGTTGTAATGTTTTGTTAGGAGTTGTAAGGTGTCGTACGTTGTACTAACATGCTTTTCAAGGCGGTAATATGGCATACAGAGTGGAAAGATATTCTAAATTGTTGTACGATGTTCAAATCACTCGGACGAATTCATTAGGTTTATTATGGAGTTTTAATGTTTCGTACGGTGGTGTAAGGTGTTCTCAAATGATGTAACGCATCCTACATTATTCGAAATTGCTTTTCCTGTTGCTAATGTCGCATACAAAGTCGTAACAAGTCCTGAGTGGTCGTACGATGTTCAAAGGACTCTAACGAATTCATTAGGTTTATTATGGAGTTTTATGTTTGCGTGCGGTATTTTAATGTGTTGTTAGGAGTTGTAAGGTGTCATACGTTATACTAACATGATTTTCAAGGCGGTAATGAGGCATACAGAGTCGTAAAATATTCTAAATTGGTGTACGATGTTCAAATGACTCGGACGAATTCATTAGGTTTACTATGGAGTTTTAAGTTTACATACGGTATTGTAATGTGTTGTTAGAAGTTGAAAGGTGTCCTACGTTATACTAACATGATTTTCATGGCGGTAATGTGGCATACAGAGTCGTAAGATATTCTAAATTGTTGTACGATGTTCAAATGACTCGGACGAATTCATTAGGTTTATTATGGAGTTTAAGTTTACGTACGGTGTTGTAATGTTTTGTTAGGAGTTGTAAGGTGCCGTACGTAATACTAACATGCTTTTCAAGGCGGTAATGTGGCATACATAGTCGTAGTATATTCTAAATTGTCGTACGATGTTCAAAGGACTAGGATGAATTCATTAGGTTTATTATGGAGTTTTAAGTTTATGTACGGTGTTGTAATGTTTTGTTAGGAGTTGTAAGGTGTCGTACGTAATACTAACATACTTTTCAAGGCGGTAATGTGGCATACAGAGTGGTAAGATATTCTAAATTGTTGTACGATGTTCAAATCACTCGGACGAATTCATTAGGTTTATTATTGAGTTTTAAAGTGTCGTACGGTAGTGTAAGGTGTTCTCAAATGATGTAAAGCATCCTACATTATTCGAAATTGCTTTTCCTGTTGCTAATGTCGCATACAAAGTCGTAACAAGTCCTGAGTGGTCGTACGATGTTCAAAGGACTCTAACGAATTCATTAGGTTTATTATGGAGTTTTAAGTTTGCGTGCGGTATTGTAATGTGTTGTTAGGAGTTGTAAGGTGTCCTACGTTATACTAACATGATTTTCAAGGCGGTAATGTGGCATACAGAGTCGTAAGATATTCTAAATTGTTGTACGATGTTCAAATGACTCGGACGAATTCATTAGGTTTATTATGGAGTTTAAGTTTACGTACGGTGTTGTAATGTTTTGTTAGGAGTTGTAAGGTGCCGTACGTAATACTAACATGATTTTCAAGGCGGTAATGTGGCATTCAGAGTCGTAATATATTCTAAATTGTCGTACGATGTTCAAAGGACTCGGATGAATTCATTAGGTTTATTATGGAGTTTAAGTTTACGTACGGTGTTGTAATGTTTTGTTAGGAGTTGTAAGGTGCCGTACGTAATACTAACATGCTTTTCAAGGCGGTAATGTGGCATACATAGTCGTAGTATATTCTAAATTGTGGTACGATGTTCAAAGGACTAGGATGAATTCATTAGGTTTATTATGGAGTTTTAAATTTATGTACGGTGTTGTAATGTTTTGTTAGGAGTTGTAAGGTGTCGTACGTTATACTAACATGCTTTTCAAGGCGGTAATGTGGCATACAGAGTGGTAAGATATTCTAAATTGTTGTACGATGTTCAAATCACTCGGACGAATTCATTAGGTTTATTATTGAGTTTTAAAGTGTCGTACGGTAGTGTAAGGTGTTCTCAAATGATGTAAAGCATCCTACATTATTCGAAATTGCTTTTCCTGTTGCTAATGTCGCATACAAAGTCGTAACAAGTCCTGAGTGGTCGTACGATGTTCAAAGGACTCTAACGAATTCATTAGGTTTATTATGGAGTTTTAAGTTTGCGTGCGGTATTGTAATGTGTTGTTAGGAGTTGTAAGGTGTCCTACGTTATACTAACATGATTTTCAAGGCGGTAATGTGGCATACAGAGTCGTAAGATATTCTAAATTGTTGTACGATGTTCAAATGACTCGGACGAATTCATTAGGTTTATTATGGAGTTTAAGTTTACGTACGGTGTTGTAATGTTTTGTTAGGAGTTGTAAGGTGCCGTACGTAATACTAACATGATTTTCAAGGCGGTAATGTGGCATTCAGAGTCGTAATATATTCTAAATTGTCGTACGATGTTCAAAGGACTCGGATGAATTCATTAGGTTTATTATGGAGTTTAAGTTTACGTACGGTGTTGTAATGTTTTGTTAGGAGTTGTAAGGTGCCGTACGTAATACTAACATGCTTTTCAAGGCGGTAATGTGGCATACATAGTCGTAGTATATTCTAAATTGTCGTACGATGTTCAAAGGACTAGGATGAATTCATTAGGTTTATTATGGAGTTTTAAGTTTATGTACGGTGTTGTAATGTTTTGTTAGGAGTTGTAAGGTGTCGTACGTTATACTAACATGCTTTTCAAGGCGGTAATGTGGCATACAGAGTGGTAAGATATTCTAAATTGTTGTACGATGTTCAAATCACTCGGACGAATTCATTAGGTTTATTATTGAGTTTTAAAGTGTCGTACGGTAGTGTAAGGTGTTCTCAAATGATGTAAAGCATCCTACATTATTCGAAATTGCTTTTCCTGTTGCTAATGTCGCATACAAAGTCGTAACAAGTCCTGAGTGGTCGTACGATGTTCAAAGGACTCTAACGAATTCATTAGGTTTATTATGGAGTTTTAAGTTTGCGTGCGGTATTGTAATGTGTTGTTAGGAGTTGTAAGGTGTCCTACGTTATACTAACATGATTTTCAAGGCGGTAATGTGGCATACAGAGTCGTAAGATTTTATAAATTGTTGTACGATGTTCAAATGACTCGGACGAATTCATTAGGTTTATTATGGAGTTTAAGTTTACGTACGGTGTTGTAATGTTTTGTTAGGAGTTGTAAGGTGCCGTACGTAATACTAACATGATTTTCAAGGCGGTAATGTGGCATTCAGAGTCGTAATATATTCTAAATTGTCGTACGATGTTCAAAGGACTCGGATGAATTCATTAGGTTTATTATGGAGTTTAAGTTTACGTACGGTGTTGTAATGTTTTGTTAGGAGTTGTAAGGTGCCGTACGTAATACTAACATGCTTTTCAAGGCGGTAATGTGGCATACATAGTCGTAGTATATTCTAAATTGTCGTACGATGTTCAAAGGACTAGGATGAATTCATTACGTTTATTATTGAGTTTTAAGTTTATGTACGGTGTTGTAATGTTTTGTTAGGAGTTGTAAGGTGTCGTACGTTATACTAACATGCTTTTCAAGGCGGTAATGTGGCATACAGAGTGGTAAGATATTCTAAATTGTTGTACGATGTTCAAATCACTCGGACAAATTTATTAGGTTTATTATTGAGTTTTAAAGTGTCGTACGGTAGTGTAAGGTGTTCTCAAATGATGTAAAGCATCCTACATTATTCGAAATTGCTTTTCCTGTTGCTAATGTCGCATACAAAGTCGTAACAAGTCCTGAGTGGTCGTACGATGTTCAAAGGACTCTAACGAATTCATTAGGTTTATTATGGAGTTTTAAGTTTGCGTGCGGTATTGTAATGTGTTGTTAGGAGTTGTAAGGTGTCCTACGTTATACTAACATGATTTTCAAGGCGGTAATGTGGCATACAGAGTCGTAAGATATTCTAAATTGTTGTACGATGTTCAAATGACTCGGACGAATTCATTAGGTTTATTATGGAGTTTAAGTTTACGTACGGTGTTGTAATGTTTTGTTAGGAGTTGTAAGGTGCCGTACGTAATACTAACATGATTTTCCAGGCGGTAATGTGGCATTCAGAGTCGTAATATATTCTAAATTTTCGTACGATGTTCAAAGGACTCGGATGAATTCATTAGGTTTATTATGGAGTTTAAGTTTACGTACGGTGTTGTAATGTTTTGTTAGCAGTTGTAAGGTGCCGTACGTAATACTAACATGCTTTTCAAGGCGGTAATGTGGCATACATAGTCGTAGTATATTCTAAATTGTCGTACGATGTTCAAAGGACTAGGATGAATTCATTAGGTTTATTATGGAGTTTTAAGTTTATGTACGGTGTTGTAATGTTTTGTTAGGAGTTGTAAGGTGTCGTACGTTATACTAACATGCTTTTCAAGGCGGTAATGTGGCATACAGAGTGGTAAGATATTCTAAATTGTTGTACGATGTTCAAATCACTCGGACGAATTCATTAGGTTTATTATTGAGTTTTAAAGTGTCGTACGGTAGTGTAAGGTGTTCTCAAATGATGTAAAGCATCCAACATTATTCGAAATTGCTTTTCCTGTTGCTAATGTCGCATACAAAGTCGTAACAAGTCGTGAGTGGTCGTACGATGTTCAAAGGACTCTAACGAATTCATTAGGTTTATTATGGAGTTTTAAGTTTGCGTGCGGTATTGTAATGTGTTGTTAGGAGTTGTAAGGTGTCCTACGTTATACTAACATGATTTTCAAGGCGGTAATGTGGCATACAGAGTCGTAAGATATTCTAAATTGTTGTACGATGTTCAAATGACTCGGACGAATTCATTAGGTTTATTATGGAGTTTAAGTTTACGTATGGTGTTGTAATGTTTTGTTAGGAGTTGTAAGGTGCCGTACGTAATACTAACATGATTTTCAAGGCGGTAATGTGGCATTCAGAGTCGTAATATATTCTAAATTGTCGTACGATGTTCAAAGGACTCGGATGAATTCATTAGGTTTATTATGGAGTTTAAGTTTACGTACGGTGTTGTAATGTTTTGTTAGGAGTTGTAAGGTGCCGTACGTAATACTAACATGCTTTTCAAGGCGGTAATGTGGCATACATAGTCGTAGTATATTCTAAATTGTCGTACGATGTTCAAAGGACTATGATGAATTCATTAGGTTTATTATGGAGTTTTAAGTTTATGTACGGTGTTGTAATGTTTTGTTAGGACTTGTAAGGTGTCGTACGTTTTACTAACATGCTTTTCAAGGCGGTAATGTGGCATACAGAGTGGTAAGATATTCTAAATTGTTGTACGATGTTCAAATCACTCGGACGAATTCATTAGGTTTATTATTGAGTTTTAAAGTGTCGTACGGTAGTGTAAGGTGTTCTCAAATGATGTAAAGCATCCTACATTATTTGAAATTGCTTTTCCTGTTGCTAATGTCGCATACAAAGTCGTAACAAGTCCTGAGTGGTCGTACGATGTTCAAAGGACTCTAACGAATTCATTAGGTTTATTATGGAGTTTTAAGTTTGCGTGCGGTATTTTAATGTGTTGTTAGGAGTTGTAAGGTGTCCTACGTTATACTAACATGATTTTCAAGGCGGTAATGTGGCATACAGAGTCGTAAGATATTCTAAATTTTTGTATGATGTTCAAATGACTCGGACGAATTCATTAGGTTTATTATGGAGTTTAAGTTTACGTACGGTGTTGTAATGTTTTGTTAGGAGTTGTAAGGTGCCGTACGTAATACTAACATGATTTTCAAGGCGGTAATGTGGCATTCAGAGTCGTAATATATTCTAAATTGTCGTACGATGTTCAAAGGACTCGGATGAATTCATTAGGTTTATTATGGAGTTTAAGTTTACGTACGGTGTTGTAATGTTTTGTTAGGAGTTGTAAGGTGCCGTACGTAATACTAACATGCTTTTCAAGGCGGTAATGTGGCATACATAGTCGTAGTATATTCTAAATTGTCGTACGATGTTCAAAGGACTATGATGAATTCATTAGGTTTATTATGGAGTTTTAAGTTTATGTACGGTGTTGTAATGTTTTGTTAGGACTTGTAAGGTGTCGTACGTTTTACTAACATGCTTTTCAAGGCGGTAATGTGGCATACAGAGTGGTAAGATATTCTAAATTGTTGTACGATGTTCAAATCACTCGGACGAATTCATTAGGTTTATTATTGAGTTTTAAAGTGTCGTACGGTAGTGTAAGGTGTTCTCAAATGATGTAAAGCATCCTACATTATTCGAAATTGCTTTTCCTGTTGCTAATGTCGCATACAAAGTCGTAACAAGTCCTGAGTGGTCGTACGATGTTCAAAGGACTCTAACGAATTCATTAGGTTTATTATGGAGTTTTAAGTTTGCGTGCGGTATTTTAATGTGTTGTTAGGAGTTGTAAGGTGTCCTACGTTATACTAACATGATTTTCAAGGCGGTAATGTGGCATACAGAGTCGTAAGATATTCTAAATTTTTGTATGATGTTCAAATGACTCGGACGAATTCATTAGGTTTATTATGGAGTTTAAGTTTACGTACGGTGTTGTAATGTTTTGTTAGGAGTTGTAAGGTGCCGTACGTAATACTAACATGATTTTCAAGGCGGTAATGTGGCATTCAGAGTCGTAATATATTCTAAATTGTCGTACGATGTTCAAAGGACTCGGATGAATTCATTAGGTTTATTATGGAGTTTAAGTTTACGTACGGTGTTGTAATGTTTTGTTAGGAGTTGTAAGGTGCCGTACGTAATACTAACATGCTTTTCAAGGCGGTAATGTGGCATACATAGTCGTAGTATATTCTAAATTGTCGTACGATGTTCAAAGGACTATGATGAATTCATTAGGTTTATTATGGAGTTTTAAGTTTATGTACGGTGTTGTAATGTTTTGTTAGGACTTGTAAGGTGTCGTACGTTTTACTAACATGCTTTTCAAGGCGGTAATGTGGCATACAGAGTGGTAAGATATTCTAAATTGTTGTACGATGTTCAAATCACTCGGACGAATTCATTAGGTTTATTATTGAGTTTTAAAGTGTCGTACGGTAGTGTAAGGTGTTCTCAAATGATGTAAAGCATCCTACATTATTCGAAATTGCTTTTCCTGTTGCTAATGTCGCATACAAAGTCGTAACAAGTCCTGAGTGGTCGTACGATGTTCAAAGGACTCTAACGAATTCATTAGGTTTATTATGGAGTTTTAAGTTTGCGTGCGGTATTGTAATGTGTTGTTAGGAGTTGTAAGGTGTCCTACGTTATACTAACATGATTTTCAAGGCGGTAATGTGGCATACAGAGTCGTAAGATTTTATAAATTGTTGTACGATGTTCAAATGACTCGGACGAATTCATTAGGTTTATTATGGAGTTTAAGTTTACGTACGGTGTTGTAATGTTTTGTTAGGAGTTGTAAGGTGCCGTACGTAATACTAACATGATTTTCAAGGCGGTAATGTGGCATTCAGAGTCGTAATATATTCTAAATTGTCGTACGATGTTCAAAGGACTCGGATGAATTCATTAGGTTTATTATGGAGTTTAAGTTTACGTACGGTGTTGTAATGTTTTGTTAGGAGTTGTAAGGTGCCGTACGTAATACTAACATGCTTTTCAAGGCGGTAATGTGGCATACATAGTCGTAGTATATTCTAAATTGTCGTACGATGTTCAAAGGACTAGGATGAATTCATTAGGTTTATTATGGAGTTTTAAATTTATGTACGGTGTTGTAATGTTTTGTTAGGAGTTGTAAGGTGTCGTACGTTATACTAACATGCTTTTCAAGGCGGTAATGTGGCATACAGAGTGGTAAGATATTCTAAATTGTTGTACGATGTTCAAATCACTCGGACAAATTTATTAGGTTTATTATTGAGTTTTAAAGTGTCGTACGGTAGTGTAAGGTGTTCTCAAATGATGTAAAGCATCCTACATTATTCGAAATTGCTTTTCCTGTTGCTAATGTCGCATACAAAGTCGTAACAAGTCCTGAGTGGTCGTACGATGTTCAAAGGACTCTAACGAATTCATTAGGTTTATTATGGAGTTTTAAGTTTGCGTGCGGTATTGTAATGTGTTGTTAGGAGTTGTAAGGTGTCCTACGTTATACTAACATGATTTTCAAGGCGGTAATGTGGCATACAGAGTCGTAAGATATTCTAAATTGTTGTACGATGTTCAAATGACTCGGACGAATTCATTAGGTTTATTATGGAGTTTAAGTTTACGTACGGTGTTGTAATGTTTTGTTAGGAGTTGTAAGGTGCCGTACGTAATACTAACATGATTTTCCAGGCGGTAATGTGGCATTCAGAGTCGTAATATATTCTAAATTTTCGTACGATGTTCAAAGGACTCGGATGAATTCATTAGGTTTATTATGGAGTTTAAGTTTACGTACGGTGTTGTAATGTTTTGTTAGCAGTTGTAAGGTGCCGTACGTAATACTAACATGCTTTTCAAGGCGGTAATGTGGCATACATAGTCGTAGTATATTCTAAATTGTCGTACGATGTTCAAAGGACTAGGATGAATTCATTAGGTTTATTATGGAGTTTTAAGTTTATGTACGGTGTTGTAATGTTTTGTTAGGAGTTGTAAGGTGTCGTACGTTATACTAACATGCTTTTCAAGGCGGTAATGTGGCATACAGAGTGGTAAGATATTCTAAATTGTTGTACGATGTTCAAATCACTCGGACGAATTCATTAGGTTTATTATTGAGTTTTAAAGTGTCGTACGGTAGTGTAAGGTGTTCTCAAATGATGTAAAGCATCCAACATTATTCGAAATTGCTTTTCCTGTTGCTAATGTCGCATACAAAGTCGTAACAAGTCGTGAGTGGTCGTACGATGTTCAAAGGACTCTAACGAATTCATTAGGTTTATTATGGAGTTTTAAGTTTGCGTGCGGTATTGTAATGTGTTGTTAGGAGTTGTAAGGTGTCCTACGTTATACTAACATGATTTTCAAGGCGGTAATGTGGCATACAGAGTCGTAAGATATTCTAAATTGTTGTACGATGTTCAAATGACTCGGACGAATTCATTAGGTTTATTATGGAGTTTAAGTTTACGTATGGTGTTGTAATGTTTTGTTAGGAGTTGTAAGGTGCCGTACGTAATACTAACATGATTTTCAAGGCGGTAATGTGGCATTCAGAGTCGTAATATATTCTAAATTGTCGTACGATGTTCAAAGGACTCGGATGAATTCATTAGGTTTATTATGGAGTTTAAGTTTACGTACGGTGTTGTAATGTTTTGTTAGGAGTTGTAAGGTGCCGTACGTAATACTAACATGCTTTTCAAGGCGGTAATGTGGCATACATAGTCGTAGTATATTCTAAATTGTCGTACGATGTTCAAAGGACTATGATGAATTCATTAGGTTTATTATGGAGTTTTAAGTTTATGTACGGTGTTGTAATGTTTTGTTAGGACTTGTAAGGTGTCGTACGTTTTACTAACATGCTTTTCAAGGCGGTAATGTGGCATACAGAGTGGTAAGATATTCTAAATTGTTGTACGATGTTCAAATCACTCGGACGAATTCATTAGGTTTATTATTGAGTTTTAAAGTGTCGTACGGTAGTGTAAGGTGTTCTCAAATGATGTAAAGCATCCTACATTATTCGAAATTGCTTTTCCTGTTGCTAATGTCGCATACAAAGTCGTAACAAGTCCTGAGTGGTCGTACGATGTTCAAAGGACTCTAACGAATTCATTAGGTTTATTATGGAGTTTTAAGTTTGCGTGCGGTATTTTAATGTGTTGTTAGGAGTTGTAAGGTGTCCTACGTTATACTAACATGATTTTCAAGGCGGTAATGTGGCATACAGAGTCGTAAGATATTCTAAATTTTTGTACGATGTTCAAATGACTCGGACGAATTCATTAGGTTTATTATGGAGTTTAAGTTTACGTACGGTGTTGTAATGTTTTGTTAGGAGTTGTAAGGTGCCGTACGTAATACTAACATGATTTTCAAGGCGGTAATGTGGCATTCAGAGTCGTAATATATTCTAAATTGTCGTACGATGTTCAAAGGACTCGGATGAATTCATTAGGTTTATTATGGAGTTTAAGTTTACGTACGGTGTTGTAATGTTTTGTTAGGAGTTGTAAGGTGCCGTACGTAATACTAACATGCTTTTCAAGGCGGTAATGTGGCATACATAGTCGTAGTATATTCTAAATTGTCGTACGATGTTCAAAGGACTATGATGAATTCATTAGGTTTATTATGGAGTTTTAAGTTTATGTACGGTGTTGTAATGTTTTGTTAGGACTTGTAAGGTGTCGTACGTTTTACTAACATGCTTTTCAAGGCGGTAATGTGGCATACAGAGTGGTAAGATATTCTAAATTGTTGTACGATGTTCAAATCACTCGGACGAATTCATTAGGTTTATTATTGAGTTTTAAAGTGTCGTACGGTAGTGTAAGGTGTTCTCAAATGATGTAAAGCATCCTACATTATTCGAAATTGCTTTTCCTGTTGCTAATGTCGCATACAAAGTCGTAACAAGTCCTGAGTGGTCGTACGATGTTCAAAGGACTCTAACGAATTCATTAGGTTTATTATGGAGTTTTAAGTTTGCGTGCGGTATTTTAATGTGTTGTTAGGAGTTGTAAGGTGTCCTACGTTATACTAACATGATTTTCAAGGCGGTAATGTGGCATACAGAGTCGTAAGATATTCTAAATTGTTGTACGATGTTCAAATGACTCGGACGAATTCATTAGGTTTATTATGGAGTTTAAGTTTACGTACGGTGTTGTAATGTTTTGTTAGGAGTTGTAAGGTGCCGTACGTAATACTAACATGATTTTCCAGGCGGTAATGTGGCATTCAGAGTCGTAATATATTCTAAATTTTCGTACGATGTTCAAAGGACTCGGATGAATTCATTAGGTTTATTATGGAGTTTAAGTTTACGTACGGTGTTGTAATGTTTTGTTAGCAGTTGTAAGGTGCCGTACGTAATACTAACATGCTTTTCAAGGCGGTAATGTGGCATACATAGTCGTAGTATATTCTAAATTGTCGTACGATGTTCAAAGGACTAGGATGAATTCATTAGGTTTATTATGGAGTTTTAAGTTTATGTACGGTGTTGTAATGTTTTGTTAGGAGTTGTAAGGTGTCGTACGTTATACTAACATGCTTTTCAAGGCGGTAATGTGGCATACAGAGTGGTAAGATATTCTAAATTGTTGTACGATGTTCAAATCACTCGGACGAATTCATTAGGTTTATTATTGAGTTTTAAAGTGTCGTACGGTAGTGTAAGGTGTTCTCAAATGATGTAAAGCATCCAACATTATTCGAAATTGCTTTTCCTGTTGCTAATGTCGCATACAAAGTCGTAACAAGTCGTGAGTGGTCGTACGATGTTCAAAGGACTCTATCGAATTCATTAGGTTTATTATGGAGTTTTAAGTTTGCGTGCGGTATTGTAATGTGTTGTTAGGAGTTGTAAGGTGTCCTACGTTATACTAACATGATTTTCAAGGCGGTAATGTGGCATACAGAGTCGTAAGATATTCTAAATTGTTGTACGATGTTCAAATGACTCGGACGAATTCATTAGGTTTATTATGGAGTTTAAGTTTACGTATGGTGTTGTAATGTTTTGTTAGGAGTTGTAAGGTGCCGTACGTAATACTAACATGATTTTCAAGGCGGTAATGTGGCATTCAGAGTCGTAATATATTCTAAATTGTCGTACGATGTTCAAAGGACTCGGATGAATTCATTAGGTTTATTATGGAGTTTAAGTTTACGTACGGTGTTGTAATGTTTTGTTAGGAGTTGTAAGGTGCCGTACGTAATACTAACATGCTTTTCAAGGCGGTAATGTGGCATACATAGTCGTAGTATATTCTAAATTGTCGTACGATGTTCAAAGGACTATGATGAATTCATTAGGTTTATTATGGAGTTTTAAGTTTATGTACGGTGTTGTAATGTTTTGTTAGGACTTGTAAGGTGTCGTACGTTTTACTAACATGCTTTTCAAGGCGGTAATGTGGCATACAGAGTGGTAAGATATTCTAAATTGTTGTACGATGTTCAAATCACTCGGACGAATTCATTAGGTTTATTATTGAGTTTTAAAGTGTCGTACGGTAGTGTAAGGTGTTCTCAAATGATGTAAAGCATCCTACATTATTCGAAATTGCTTTTCCTGTTGCTAATGTCGCATACAAAGTCGTAACAAGTCCTGAGTGGTCGTACGATGTTCAAAGGACTCTAACGAATTCATTAGGTTTATTATGGAGTTTTAAGTTTGCGTGCGGTATTTTAATGTGTTGTTAGGAGTTGTAAGGTGTCCTACGTTATACTAACATGATTTTCAAGGCGGTAATGTGGCATACAGAGTCGTAAGATATTCTAAATTGTTGTACGATGTTCAAATGACTCGGACGAATTCATTAGGTTTATTATGGAGTTTAAGTTTACGTACGGTGTTGTAATGTTTTGTTAGGAGTTGTAAGGTGCCGTACGTAATACTAACATGATTTTCCAGGCGGTAATGTGGCATTCAGAGTCGTAATATATTCTAAATTTTCGTACGATGTTCAAAGGACTCGGATGAATTCATTAGGTTTATTATGGAGTTTAAGTTTACGTACGGTGTTGTAATGTTTTGTTAGCAGTTGTAAGGTGCCGTACGTAATACTAACATGCTTTTCAAGGCGGTAATGTGGCATACATAGTCGTAGTATATTCTAAATTGTCGTACGATGTTCAAAGGACTAGGATGAATTCATTAGGTTTATTATGGAGTTTTAAGTTTATGTACGGTGTTGTAATGTTTTGTTAGGAGTTGTAAGGTGTCGTACGTTATACTAACATGCTTTTCAAGGCGGTAATGTGGCATACAGAGTGGTAAGATATTCTAAATTGTTGTACGATGTTCAAATCACTCGGACGAATTCATTAGGTTTATTATTGAGTTTTAAAGTGTCGTACGGTAGTGTAAGGTGTTCTCAAATGATGTAAAGCATCCAACATTATTCGAAATTGCTTTTCCTGTTGCTAATGTCGCATACAAAGTCGTAACAAGTCGTGAGTGGTCGTACGATGTTCAAAGGACTCTAACGAATTCATTAGGTTTATTATGGAGTTTTAAGTTTGCGTGCGGTATTGTAATGTGTTGTTAGGAGTTGTAAGGTGTCCTACGTTATACTAACATGATTTTCAAGGCGGTAATGTGGCATACAGAGTCGTAAGATATTCTAAATTGTTGTACGATGTTCAAATGACTCGGACGAATTCATTAGGTTTATTATGGAGTTTAAGTTTACGTATGGTGTTGTAATGTTTTGTTAGGAGTTGTAAGGTGCCGTACGTAATACTAACATGATTTTCAAGGCGGTAATGTGGCATTCAGAGTCGTAATATATTCTAAATTGTCGTACGATGTTCAAAGGACTCGGATGAATTCATTAGGTTTATTATGGAGTTTAAGTTTACGTACGGTGTTGTAATGTTTTGTTAGGAGTTGTAAGGTGCCGTACGTAATACTAACATGCTTTTCAAGGCGGTAATGTGGCATACATAGTCGTAGTATATTCTAAATTGTCGTACGATGTTCAAAGGACTATGATGAATTCATTAGGTTTATTATGGAGTTTTAAGTTTATGTACGGTGTTGTAATGTTTTGTTAGGACTTGTAAGGTGTCGTACGTTTTACTAACATGCTTTTCAAGGCGGTAATGTGGCATACAGAGTGGTAAGATATTCTAAATTGTTGTACGATGTTCAAATCACTCGGACGAATTCATTAGGTTTATTATTGAGTTTTAAAGTGTCGTACGGTAGTGTAAGGTGTTCTCAAATGATGTAAAGCATCCTACATTATTCGAAATTGCTTTTCCTGTTGCTAATGTCGCATACAAAGTCGTAACAAGTCCTGAGTGGTCGTACGATGTTCAAAGGACTCTAACGAATTCATTAGGTTTATTATGGAGTTTTAAGTTTGCGTGCGGTATTTTAATGTGTTGTTAGGAGTTGTAAGGTGTCCTACGTTATACTAACATGATTTTCAAGGCGGTAATGTGGCATACAGAGTCGTAAGATATTCTAAATTTTTGTATGATGTTCAAATGACTCGGACGAATTCATTAGGTTTATTATGGAGTTTAAGTTTACGTACGGTGTTGTAATGTTTTGTTAGGAGTTGTAAGGTGCCGTACGTAATACTAACATGATTTTCAAGGCGGTAATGTGGCATTCAGAGTCGTAATATATTCTAAATTGTCGTACGATGTTCAAAGGACTCGGATGAATTCATTAGGTTTATTATGGAGTTTAAGTTTACGTACGGTGTTGTAATGTTTTGTTAGGAGTTGTAAGGTGCCGTACGTAATACTAACATGCTTTTCAAGGCGGTAATGTGGCATACATAGTCGTAGTATATTCTAAATTGTCGTACGATGTTCAAAGGACTATGATGAATTCATTAGGTTTATTATGGAGTTTTAAGTTTATGTACGGTGTTGTAATGTTTTGTTAGGACTTGTAAGGTGTCGTACGTTTTACTAACATGCTTTTCAAGGCGGTAATGTGGCATACAGAGTGGTAAGATATTCTAAATTGTTGTACGATGTTCAAATCACTCGGACGAATTCATTAGGTTTATTATTGAGTTTTAAAGTGTCGTACGGTAGTGTAAGGTGTTCTCAAATGATGTAAAGCATCCTACATTATTCGAAATTGCTTTTCCTGTTGCTAATGTCGCATACAAAGTCGTAACAAGTCCTGAGTGGTCGTACGATGTTCAAAGGACTCTAACGAATTCATTAGGTTTATTATGGAGTTTTAAGTTTGCGTGCGGTATTTTAATGTGTTGTTAGGAGTTGTAAGGTGTCCTACGTTATACTAACATGATTTTCAAGGCGGTAATGTGGCATACAGAGTCGTAAGATATTCTAAATTTTTGTATGATGTTCAAATGACTCGGACGAATTCATTAGGTTTATTATGGAGTTTAAGTTTACGTACGGTGTTGTAATGTTTTGTTAGGAGTTGTAAGGTGCCGTACGTAATACTAACATGATTTTCAAGGCGGTAATGTGGCATTCAGAGTCGTAATATATTCTAAATTGTCGTACGATGTTCAAAGGACTCGGATGAATTCATTAGGTTTATTATGGAGTTTAAGTTTACGTACGGTGTTGTAATGTTTTGTTAGGAGTTGTAAGGTGCCGTACGTAATACTAACATGCTTTTCAAGGCGGTAATGTGGCATACATAGTCGTAGTATATTCTAAATTGTCGTACGATGTTCAAAGGACTATGATGAATTCATTAGGTTTATTATGGAGTTTTAAGTTTATGTACGGTGTTGTAATGTTTTGTTAGGACTTGTAAGGTGTCGTACGTTTTACTAACATGCTTTTCAAGGCGGTAATGTGGCATACAGAGTGGTAAGATATTCTAAATTGTTGTACGATGTTCAAATCACTCGGACGAATTCATTAGGTTTATTATTGAGTTTTAAAGTGTCGTACGGTAGTGTAAGGTGTTCTCAAATGATGTAAAGCATCCTACATTATTCGAAATTGCTTTTCCTGTTGCTAATGTCGCATACAAAGTCGTAACAAGTCCTGAGTGGTCGTACGATGTTCAAAGGACTCTAACGAATTCATTAGGTTCGTTATGGAGTTTTAAGTTTGCGTGCGGTATTTTAATGTGTTGTTAGGAGTTGTAAGGTGTCCTACGTTATACTAACATGATTTTCAAGGCGGTAATGTGGCATACAGAGTCGTAAGATATTCTAAATTTTTGTATGATGTTCAAATGACTCGGACGAATTCATTAGGTTTATTATGGAGTTTAAGTTTACGTACGGTGTTGTAATGTTTTGTTAGGAGTTGTAAGGTGCCGTACGTAATACTAACATGATTTTCAAGGCGGTAATGTGGCATTCAGAGTCGTAATATATTCTACATTGTCGTACGATGTTCAAAGGACTCGGATGAATTTATTAGGTTTATTATGGAGTTTTAAGTTTACGTACGGTGTTGTAATATTTTGTTAGGAGATGTAAGGTGTCGTACGTTATACTAACATACTTTTCAAGGCCGTAATGTGGCATTCAGAGTGGTAAGATATTCTAAATTGTTGTACGATGTTCAAATGACTCGGACTAACTCATTAGGTTTATTATGGAGTTTTAAGTTTACGTACGGTGTTGTAATGTTTTGTTAGGAGTTGCAAGGTGCCGTACGTTATACTAACATGTTTTTCAAGGCGGTAATGTGACATACAGAGTCGTAATATTTCTAAATTGTTATACAATGTTCAAATGACTCGGACGAATTCATTAGGTTTATTATGGAGTTTTAAGTTTACGTACGGTGTTGTAATGTTTTGTTAGGAGTTGTAAGGTGCCGTACGTTATACTAACATGCTTTTCAAGGCGGTAATGTGGCATACAAAGTCGTAATATATTCTAAATTGTTGTAAGATGTTCAAAGGACTCGGATGAATTCATTAGGTTTATTATGGAGTTTTAAGTTTATGTACGGTGTTGTAATGTTTTGTTAGGAGTTGTAAGGTGTCGTACGTTGTACTAACATGCTTTTCAAGGCGGTAATGTGGCATACAGAGTGGTAAGATATTATAAATTGTTGTACGATGTTCAAATCACTCGGACGAATTCATTAGGTTTATTATGGAGTTTAAGTTTACGTACGGTGTTGTAATGTTTTGTTAGGAGTTGTAAGGTGCCGTACGTAATACTAACATGCTTTTCAAGGCGGTAATGTGGCATACATAGTCGTAGTATATTCTAAATTGTCGTACGATGTTCAAAGGACTATGATGAATTCATTAGGTTTATTATGGAGTTTTAAGTTTATGTACGGTGTTGTAATGTTTTGTTAGGACTTGTAAGGTGTCGTACGTTTTACTAACATGCTTTTCAAGGCGGTAATGTGGCATACAGAGTGGTAAGATATTCTAAATTGTTGTACGATGTTCAAATCACTCGGACGAATTCATTAGGTTTATTATTGAGTTTTAAAGTGTCGTACGGTAGTGTAAGGTGTTCTCAAATGATGTAAAGCATCCTACATTATTCGAAATTGCTTTTCCTGTTGCTAATGTCGCATACAAAGTCGTAACAAGTCCTGAGTGGTCGTACGATGTTCAAAGGACTCTAACGAATTCATTAGGTTTATTATGGAGTTTTAAGTTTGCGTGCGGTATTTTAATGTGTTGTTAGGAGTTGTAAGGTGTCCTACGTTATACTAACATGATTTTCAAGGCGGTAATGTGGCATACAGAGTCGTAAGATATTCTAAATTTTTGTATGATGTTCAAATGACTCGGACGAATTCATTAGGTTTATTATGGAGTTTAAGTTTACGTACGGTGTTGTAATGTTTTGTTAGGAGTTGTAAGGTGCCGTACGTAATACTAACATGATTTTCAAGGCGGTAATGTGGCATTCAGAGTCGTAATATATTCTACATTGTCGTACGATGTTCAAAGGACTCGGATGAATTCATTAGGTTTATTATCGAGTTTTAAGTTTACGTACGGTGTTGTAATATTTTGTTAGGAGATGTAAGGTGTCGTACGTTATACTAACATACTTTTCAAGGCCGTAATGTGGCATTCAGAGTGGTAAGATATTCTAAATTGTTGTACGATGTTCAAATGACTCGGACTAACTCATTAGGTTTATTATGGAGTTTTAAGTTTACGTACAGTGTTGTAATGTTTTGTCAGGAGTTGCAAGGTGCCGTACGTTATACTAACATGTTTTTCAAGGCGGTAATGTGACATACAGAGTCGTAATATTTCTAAATTGTTATACAATGTTCAAATGACTCGGACGAATTCATTAGGTTTATTATGGAGTTTTAAGTTTACGTACGGTGTTGTAATGTTTTGTTAGGAGTTGTAAGGTGCCGTACGTTATACTAACATGCTTTTCAAGGCGGTAATGTGGCATACAAAGTCGTAATATATTCTAAATTGTTGTAAGATGTTCAAAGGACTCGGATGAATTCATTAGGTTTATTATGGAGTTTTAAGTTTATGTACGGTGTTGTAATGTTTTGTTAGGAGTTGTAAGGTGTCGTACGTTGTACTAACATGCTTTTCAAGGCGGTAATGTGGCATACAGAGTGGTAAGATATTATAAATTGTTGTACGATGTTCAAATCACTCGGACGAATTCATTAGGTTTATTATGGAGTTTTAATGTTTCGTACGGTGGTGTAAGGTGTTCTCAAATGATGTAACGCATCCTACATTATTCGAAATTTCTTTTCCTGTTGCTAATGTCGCATACAAGGTCGTAACAAGTCCTGAGTGGTCGAATGAAGTTCAAAGGACTCTAACGAATTCATTAGGTTTATTATGGAGTTTTAAGTTTGCGTGCGGTATTGTAATGTGTTGTTAGGAGTTGTAAGGTGTCATACGTTATAGTAACATGATTTTCAAGGCGGTAATGTGGCATACAAAGTCGTAAAATATTCTAAATTGTTGTACGATGTTTAAATGACTCGGACGAATTCATTAGGTTTACTATGGAGTTTTAAGTTTACATATGGTATTGTAATGTGTTGTTAGGAGTTGTAAGGTGTCCTACGTTATACTAACATGATTTTCAAGGCGGTAATGTGGCATATAGAGTCGTTAGATATTCTAAATTGTTGTATGATGTTCAAATGACTTGGACGAATTCATTAGGTTTATTATGGAGTTTAAGTTTACGTACGGTGTTGTAATGTTTTGTTAGGAGTTGTAAGGTGCCGTACGTAATACTAACATGCTTTTCAAGGTGGTAATGTGGCATACATAGTCGTAGTATATTCTAAATTGTCGTACGATGTTCAAAGGACTCGGATGAATTCATTAGGTTTATTATGGAGTTTTAAGTTTATGTACGGTGTTGTAATGTTTTGTTAGGAGTTGTAAGGTGTCTTACGTTATACTAACATACTTTTCAAGGCGGTAATGTGGCATTCAGAGTGGTAAGATATTCTAAATTGTTGTACGATGTTCAAATGACTCGGACGAATTCATTAGGTTTATTATGGAGTTTTAAGTTTATGAACGGTGTTGTAATGTTTTGTTAGGAGTTGTAAGGTGTCGTACGTTGTACTAACATGCTTTTCAAGGCGGTAATATGGCATACAGAGTGGTAAGATATTATAAATTGTTGTACGATGTTCAACTCACTCGGACGAATTCATTAGGTTTATTATGGAGTTTTAATGTTTCGTACGGTGGTGTAAGGTGTTCTCAAATGATGTAACGCATCCTACATTATTCGAAATTTCTTTTCCTGTTGCTAATGTCGCATACAAAGTCGTAACAAGTCCTGAGTGGTCGAATGAAGTTCAAAGGACTCTAACGAATTTATTAGGTTTATTATGGAGTTTTAAGTTTGCGTGCGGTATTGTAATGTGTTGTTAGGAGTTGTAAGGTGTCATACGTTATAGTAACATGATTTTCAAGGCGGTAATGTGGCATACAAAGTCGTAAAATATTCTAAATTGTTGTACGATGTTTAAATGACTCGGACGAATTCATTAGGTTTACTATGGAGTTTTAAGTTTACATATGGTATTGTAATGTGTTGTTAGGAGTTGTAAGGTGTCCTACGTTATACTAACATGATTTTCAAGGCGGTAATGTGGCATATAGAGTCGTAAGATATTCTAAATTGTTGTATGATTTTCAAATGACTTGGACGAATTCATTAGGTTTATTATGGAGTTTAAGTTTACGTACGGTGTTGTAAAGTTTTGTTAGGAGTTGTAAGGTGCCGTACGTAATACTAACATGCTTTTCAAGGTGGTAATGTGGCATACATAGTCGTAGTATATTCTAAATTGTCGTACGATGTACAAAGGACTCGGATGAATTCATTAGGTTTATTATGGAGTTTTAAGTTTATGTACGGTGTTGTAATGTTTTGTTAGGAGTTGTAAGGTGTCTTACGTTATACTAACATACTTTTCAAGGCGGTAATGTGGCATTCAGAATGGTAAGATATTCTAAATTGTTGTACGATGTTCAAATGACTCGGACGAATTCATTAGGTTTATTATGGAGTTTTAAGTTTATGAACGGTGTTGTAATGTTTTGTTAGGAGTTGTAAGGTGTCGTACGTTGTACTAACATGCTTTTCAAGGCGGTAATATGGCATACAGAGTGGTAAGATATTCTAAATTGTTGTACGATGTTCAAATCACTCGGACGAATTCATTAGGTTTATTATGGAGTTTTAATGTTTCGTACGGTGGTGTAAGGTGTTCTCAAATGATGTAACGCATCCTACATTATTCGAAATTTCTTTTCCTGTTGCTAATGTCGCATACAAAGTCGTAACAAGTCCTGAGTGGTCGAATGAAGTTCAAAGGACTCTAACGAATTCATTAGGTTTATTATGGAGTTTTAAGTTTGCGTGCGGTATTGTAATGTGTTGTTAGGAGTTGTAAGGTGTCATACGTTATAGTAACATGATTTTCAAGGCGGTAATGTGGCATACAAAGTCGTAAAATATTCTAAATTGTTGTACGATGTTTAAATGACTCGGACGAATTCATTAGGTTTACTATGGAGTTTTAAGTTTACATATGGTATTGTAATGTGTTGTTAGGAGTTGTAAGGTGTCCTACGTTATACTAACATGATTTTCAAGGCGGTAATGTGGCATATAGAGTCGTAAGATATTCTAAATTGTTGTATGATTTTCAAATGACTTGGACGAATTCATTAGGTTTATTATGGAGTTTAAGTTTACGTACGGTGTTGTAAAGTTTTGTTAGGAGTTGTAAGGTGCCGTACGTAATACTAACATGCTTTTCAAGGTGGTAATGTGGCATACATAGTCGTAGTATATTCTAAATTGTCGTACGATGTTCAAAGGACTCGGATGAATTCATTAGGTTTATTATGGAGTTTTAAGTTTATGTACGGTGTTGTAATGTTTTGTTAGGAGTTGTAAGGTGTCTTACGTTATACTAACATACTTTTCAAGGCGGTAATGTGGCATTCAGAGTGGTAAGATATTCTAAATTGTTGTACGATGTTCAAATGACTCGGACGAATTCATTAGGTTTATTATGGAGTTTTAAGTTTATGAACGGTGTTGTAATGTTTTGTTAGGAGTTGTAAGGTGTCGTACGTTGTACTAACATGCTTTTCAAGGCGGTAATATGGCATACAGAGTGGTAAGATATTATAAATTGTTGTACGATGTTCAACTCACTCGGACGAATTCATTAGGTTTATTATGGAGTTTTAATGTTTCGTACGGTGGTGTAAGGTGTTCTCAAATGATGTAACGCATCCTACATTATTCGAAATTTCTTTTCCTGTTGCTAATGTCGCATACAAAGTCGTAACAAGTCCTGAGTGGTCGAATGAAGTTCAAAGGACTCTAACGAATTCATTAGGTTTATTATGGAGTTTTAAGTTTGCGTGCGGTATTGTAATGTGTTGTTAGGAGTTGTAAGGTGTCATACGTTATAGTAACATGATTTTCAAGGCGGTAATGTGGCATACAAAGTCGTAAAATATTCTAAATTGTTGTACGATGTTTAAATGACTCGGACGAATTCATTAGGTTTACTATGGAGTTTTAAGTTTACATATGGTATTGTAATGTGTTGTTAGGAGTTGTAAGGTGTCCTACGTTATACTAACATGATTTTCAAGGCGGTAATGTGGCATATAGAGTCGTAAGATATTCTAAATTGTTGTATGATTTTCAAATGACTTGGACGAATTCATTAGGTTTATTATGGAGTTTAAGTTTACGTACGGTGTTGTAAAGTTTTGTTAGGAGTTGTAAGGTGCCGTACGTAATACTAACATGCTTTTCAAGGTGGTAATGTGGCATACATAGTCGTAGTATATTCTAAATTGTCGTACGATGTACAAAGGACTCGGATGAATTCATTAGGTTTATTATGGAGTTTTAAGTTTATGTACGGTGTTGTAATGTTTTGTTAGGAGTTGTAAGGTGTCTTACGTTATACTAACATACTTTTCAAGGCGGTAATGTGGCATTCAGAATGGTAAGATATTCTAAATTGTTGTACGATGTTCAAATGACTCGGACGAATTCATTAGGTTTATTATGGAGTTTTAAGTTTATGAACGGTGTTGTAATGTTTTGTTAGGAGTTGTAAGGTGTCGTACGTTGTACTAACATGCTTTTCAAGGCGGTAATATGGCATACAGAGTGGTAAGATATTCTAAATTGTTGTACGATGTTCAAATCACTCGGACGAATTCATTAGGTTTATTATGGAGTTTTAATGTTTCGTACGGTGGTGTAAGGTGTTCTCAAATGATGTAACGCATCCTACATTATTCGAAATTTCTTTTCCTGTTGCTAATGTCGCATACAAAGTCGTAACAAGTCCTGAGTGGTCGAATGAAGTTCAAAGGACTCTAACGAATTCATTAGGTTTATTATGGAGTTTTAAGTTTGCGTGCGGTATTGTAATGTGTTGTTAGGAGTTGTAAGGTGTCATACGTTATAGTAACATGATTTTCAAGGCGGTAATGTGGCATACAAAGTCGTAAAATATTCTAAATTGTTGTACGATGTTTAAATGACTCGGACGAATTCATTAGGTTTACTATGGAGTTTTAAGTTTACATATGGTATTGTAATGTGTTGTTAGGAGTTGTAAGGTGTCCTACGTTATACTAACATGATTTTCAAGGCGGTAATGTGGCATATAGAGTCGTAAGATATTCTAAATTGTTGTATGATTTTCAAATGACTTGGACGAATTCATTAGGTTTATTATGGAGTTTAAGTTTACGTACGGTGTTGTAAAGTTTTGTTAGGAGTTGTAAGGTGCCGTACGTAATACTAACATGCTTTTCAAGGTGGTAATGTGGCATACATAGTCGTAGTATATTCTAAATTGTCGTACGATGTTCAAAGGACTCGGATGAATTCATTAGGTTTATTATGGAGTTTTAAGTTTATGTACGGTGTTGTAATGTTTTGTTAGGAGTTGTAAGGTGTCTTACGTTATACTAACATACTTTTCAAGGCGGTAATGTGGCATTCAGAGTGGTAAGATATTCTAAATTGTTGTACGATGTTCAAATGACTCGGACGAATTCATTAGGTTTATTATGGAGTTTTAAGTTTATGAACGGTGTTGTAATGTTTTGTTAGGAGTTGTAAGGTGTCGTACGTTGTACTAACATGCTTTTCAAGGCGGTAATATGGCATACAGAGTGGTAAGATATTATAAATTGTTGTACGATGTTCAACTCACTCGGACGAATTCATTAGGTTTATTATGGAGTTTTAATGTTTCGTACGGTGGTGTAAGGTGTTCTCAAATGATGTAACGCATCCTACATTATTCGAAATTTCTTTTCCTGTTGCTAATGTCGCATACAAAGTCGTAACAAGTCCTGAGTGGTCGAATGAAGTTCAAAGGACTCTAACGAATTCATTAGGTTTATTATGGAGTTTTAAGTTTGCGTGCGGTATTGTAATGTGTTGTTAGGAGTTGTAAGGTGTCATACGTTATAGTAACATGATTTTCAAGGCGGTAATGTGGCATACAAAGTCGTAAAATATTCTAAATTGTTGTACGATGTTTAAATGACTCGGACGAATTCATTAGGTTTACTATGGAGTTTTAAGTTTACATATGGTATTGTAATGTGTTGTTAGGAGTTGTAAGGTGTCCTACGTTATACTAACATGATTTTCAAGGCGGTAATGTGGCATATAGAGTCGTAAGATATTCTAAATTGTTGTATGATTTTCAAATGACTTGGACGAATTCATTAGGTTTATTATGGAGTTTAAGTTTACGTACGGTGTTGTAAAGTTTTGTTAGGAGTTGTAAGGTGCCGTACGTAATACTAACATGCTTTTCAAGGTGGTAATGTGGCATACATAGTCGTAGTATATTCTAAATTGTCGTACGATGTACAAAGGACTCGGATGAATTCATTAGGTTTATTATGGAGTTTTAAGTTTATGTACGGTGTTGTAATGTTTTGTTAGGAGTTGTAAGGTGTCTTACGTTATACTAACATACTTTTCAAGGCGGTAATGTGGCATTCAGAATGGTAAGATATTCTAAATTGTTGTACGATGTTCAAATGACTCGGACGAATTCATTAGGTTTATTATGGAGTTTTAAGTTTATGAACGGTGTTGTAATGTTTTGTTAGGAGTTGTAAGGTGTCGTACGTTGTACTAACATGCTTTTCAAGGCGGTAATATGGCATACAGAGTGGTAAGATATTCTAAATTGTTGTACGATGTTCAAATCACTCGGACGAATTCATTAGGTTTATTATGGAGTTTTAATGTTTCGTACGGTGGTGTAAGGTGTTCTCAAATGATGTAACGCATCCTACATTATTCGAAATTTCTTTTCCTGTTGCTAATGTCGCATACAAAGTCGTAACAAGTCCTGAGTGGTCGAATGAAGTTCAAAGGACTCTAACGAATTCATTAGGTTTATTATGGAGTTTTAAGTTTGCGTGCGGTATTGTAATGTGTTGTTAGGAGTTGTAAGGTGTCATACGTTATAGTAACATGATTTTCAAGGCGGTAATGTGGCATACAAAGTCGTAAAATATTCTAAATTGTTGTACGATGTTTAAATGACTCGGACGAATTCATTAGGTTTACTATGGAGTTTTAAGTTTACATATGGTATTGTAATGTGTTGTTAGGAGTTGTAAGGTGTCCTACGTTATACTAACATGATTTTCAAGGCGGTAATGTGGCATATAGAGTCGTAAGATATTCTAAATTGTTGTATGATTTTCAAATGACTTGGACGAATTCATTAGGTTTATTATGGAGTTTAAGTTTACGTACGGTGTTGTAAAGTTTTGTTAGGAGTTGTAAGGTGCCGTACGTAATACTAACATGCTTTTCAAGGTGGTAATGTGGCATACATAGTCGTAGTATATTCTAAATTGTCGTACGATGTACAAAGGACTCGGATGAATTCATTAGGTTTATTATGGAGTTTTAAGTTTATGTACGGTGTTGTAATGTTTTGTTAGGAGTTGTAAGGTGTCTTACGTTATACTAACATACTTTTCAAGGCGGTAATGTGGCATTCAGAATGGTAAGATATTCTAAATTGTTGTACGATGTTCAAATGACTCGGACGAATTCATTAGGTTTATTATGGAGTTTTAAGTTTATGAACGGTGTTGTAATGTTTTGTTAGGAGTTGTAAGGTGTCGTACGTTGTACTAACATGCTTTTCAAGGCGGTAATATGGCATACAGAGTGGTAAGATATTCTAAATTGTTGTACGATGTTCAAATCACTCGGACGAATTCATTAGGTTTATTATGGAGTTTTAATGTTTCGTACGGTGGTGTAAGGTGTTCTCAAATGATGTAACGCATCCTACATTATTCGAAATTGTTTTTCCTGTTGCTAATGTCGCATACAAAGTCGTAACAAGTCCTGAGTGGTCGTACGATGTTCAAAGGACTCTAACGAATTCATTAGGTTTATTATGGAGTTTTATGTTTGCGTGCGGTATTTTAATGTGTTGTTAGGAGTTGTAAGGTGTCATACGTTATACTAACATGATTTTCAAGGCGGTAATGTGGCATACAGAGTCGTAAAATATTCTAAATTGGTGTACGATGTTCAAATGACTCGGACGAATTCATTAGGTTTACTATGGAGTTTTAAGTTTACATACGGTATTGTAATGTGTTGTTAGGAGTTGTAAGGTGTCCTACGTTATACTAACATGATTTTCATGGCGGTAATGTGGCATACAGAGTCGTAAGATATTCTAAATTGTTGTATGATGTTCAAATGACTTGGACGAATTCATTAGGTTTATTATGGAGTTTAAGTTTACGTACGGTGTTGTAATGTTTTGTTAGGAGTTGTAAGGTGCCGTACGTAATACTAACATGCTTTTCAAGGTGGTAATGTGGCATACATAGTCGTAGTATATTCTAAATTGTCGTACGATGTTCAAAGGACTCGGATGAATTCATTAGGTTTATTATGGAGTTTTAAGTTTATGTACGGTGTTGTAATTTTTTGTTAGGAGTTGTAAGGTGTCGTACGTTATACTAACATACTTTTCAAGGCGGTAATGTGGCATTCAGAGTGGTAAGATATTCTAAATTGTTGTACGATGTTCAAATGACTCGGACGAATTCATTAGGTTTATTATGGAGTTTTAAGTTTATGAACGGTGTTGTAATGTTTTGTTAGGAGTTGTAAGGTGTCGTACGTTGTACTAACATGCTTTTCAAGGCGGTAATATGGCATACAGAGTGGTAAGATATTATAAATTGTTGTACGATGTTCAAATCACTCGGACGAATTCATTAGGTTTATTATGGAGTTTTAATGTTTCGTACGGTGGTGTAAGGTGTTCTCAAATGATGTAACGCATCCTACATTATTCGAAATTTCTTTTCCTGTTGCTAATGTCGCATACAAAGTCGTAACAAGTCCTGAGTGGTCGAATGAAGTTCAAAGGACTCTAACGAATTCATTAGGTTTATTATGGAGTTTTAAGTTTGCGTGCGGTATTGTAATGTGTTGTTAGGAGTTGTAAGGTGTCATACGTTATAGTAACATGATTTTCAAGGCGGTAATGTGGCATACAAAGTCGTAAAATATTCTAAATTGTTGTACGATGTTTAAATGACTCGGACGAATTCATTAGGTTTACTATGGAGTTTTAAGTTTACATATGGTATTGTAATGTGTTGTTAGGAGTTGTAAGGTGTCCTACGTTATACTAACATGATTTTCAAGGCGGTAATGTGGCATATAGAGTCGTAAGATATTCTAAATTGTTGTATGATGTTCAAATGACTTGGACGAATTCATTAGGTTTATTATGGAGTTTAAGTTTACGTACGGTGTTGTAAAGTTTTGTTAGGAGTTGTAAGGTGCCGTACGTAATACTAACATGCTTTTCAAGGTGGTAATGTGGCATACATAGTCGTAGTATATTCTAAATTGTCGTACGATGTACAAAGGACTCGGATGAATTCATTAGGTTTATTATGGAGTTTTAAGTTTATGTACGGTGTTGTAATGTTTTGTTAGGAGTTGTAAGGTGTCTTACGTTATACTAACATACTTTTCAAGGCGGTAATGTGGCATTCAGAGTGGTAAGATATTCTAAATTGTTGTACGATGTTCAAATGACTCGGACGAATTCATTAGGTTTATTATGGAGTTTTAAGTTTATGAACGGTGTTGTAATGTTTTGTTAGGAGTTGTAAGGTGTCGTACGTTGTACTAACATGCTTTTCAAGGCGGTAATATGGCATACAGAGTGGTAAGATATTCTAAATTGTTGTACGATGTTCAAATCACTCGGACGAATTCATTAGGTTTATTATGGTGTTTTAATGTTTCGTACGGTGGTGTAAGGTGTTCTCAAATGATGTAACGCATCCTACATTATTCGAAATTGTTTTTCCTGTTGCTAATGTCGCATACAAAGTCGTAACAAGTCCTGAGTGGTCGTACGATGTTCAAAGGACTCTAACGAATTCATTAGGTTTATTATGGAGTTTTATGTTTGCGTGCGGTATTTTAATGTGTTGTTAGGAGTTGTAAGGTGTCATACGTTATACTAACATGATTTTCAAGGCGGTAATGTGGCATACAGAGTCGTAAAATATTCTAAATTGGTGTACGATGTTCAAATGACTCGGACGAATTCATTAGGTTTACTATGGAGTTTTAAGTTTACATACGGTATTGTAATGTGTTGTTAGGAGTTGTAAGGTGTCCTACGTTATACTAACATGATTTTCATGGCGGTAATGTGGCATACAGAGTCGTAAGATATTCTAAATTGTTGTATGATGTTCAAATGACTTGGACGAATTCATTAGGTTTATTATGGAGTTTAAGTTTACGTACGGTGTTGTAATGTTTTGTTAGGAGTTGTAAGGTGCCGTACGTAATACTAACATGCTTTTCAAGGTGGTAATGTGGCATACATAGTCGTAGTATATTCTAAATGTCGTACGATGTTCAAAGGACTCGGATGAATTCATTAGGTTTATTATGGAGTTTTAAGTTTATGTACGGTGTTGTAATTTTTTGTTAGGAGTTGTAAGGTGTCGTACGTTATACTAACATACTTTTCAAGGCGGTAATGTGGCATTCAGAGTGGTAAGATATTCTAAATTGTTGTACGATGTTCAAATGACTCGGACGAATTCATTAGGTTTATTATGGAGTTTTAATGTTTCGTACGGTGGTGTAAGATGTTCTCAAATGATGTAACGCATCCTACATTATTCGAAATTTCTTTTCCTGTTGCTAATGTCGCATACAAAGTCGTAACAAGTCCTGAGTGGTCGTACGATGTTCAAAGGACTCTAACGAATTCATTAGGTTTATTATGGAGTTTTATGTTTGCGTGCGGTATTTTAATGTGTTGTTAGGAGTTGTAAGGTGTCATACGTTATACTAACATGATTTTCAAGGCGGTAATGTGGCATACAGAGTCGTAAAATATTCTAAATTGGTGTACGATGTTCAAATGACTCGGACGAATTCATTAGGTTTACTATGGAGTTTTAAGTTTACATACGGTATTGTAATGTGTTGTTAGGAGTTGTAAGGTGTCCTACGTTATACTAACATGATTTTCATGGCGGTAATGTGGCATACAGAGTCGTAAGATATTCTAAATTGTTGTATGATGTTCAAATGACTTGGACGAATTCATTAGGTTTATTATGGAGTTTAAGTTTACGTACGGTGTTGTAATGTTTTGTTAGGAGTTGTAAGGTGTCGTACGTAATACTAACATGCTTTTCAAGGCGGTAATGTGGCATTCAGAGTGGTAAGATATTCTAAATTGTTGTACGATGTTCAAATGACTCGGACGAATTCATTAGGTTTATTATGGAGTTTTAAGTTTATGAACGGTGTTGTAATGTTTTGTTAGGAGTTGTAAGGTGTCGTACGTTGTACTAACATGCTTTTCAAGGCGGTAATATGGCATACAGAGTGGTAAGATATTCTAAATTGTTGTACGATGTTCAAATCACTCGGACGAATTCATTAGGTTTATTATGGAGTTTTAATGTTTCGTACGGTGGTGTAAGGTGTTCTCAAATGATGTAACGCATCCTACATTATTCGAAATTGATTTTCCTGTTGCTAATGTCGCATACAAAGTCGTAACAAGTCCTGAGTGGTCGTACGATGTTCAAAGGACTCTAACGAATTCATTAGGTTTATCATGGAGTTTTATGTTTGCGTGCGGTATTTTAATGTGTTGTTAGGAGTTGTAAGGTGTCATACGTTATACTAACATGATTTTCAAGGCGGTAATGTGGCATACAGAGTCGTAAAATATTCTAAATTGGTGTACGATGTTCAAATGACTCGGACGAATTCATTAGGTTTACTACGGAGTTTTAAGTTTACATACGGTATTGAAATGTGTTGTTAAGAGTTGTAAGGTGTCCTACGTTATACTAACATGATTTTCATGGCGGTAATGTGGCATACAGAGTCGTAAGATATTCTAAATTGTTGTACAATGTTCAAATGACTCGGACGAATTCATTAGGTTTATTATGGAGTTTTAAGTTTACGTACGGTGTTGTAATGTTTTGTTAAGAGTTGTAAAGTGCCGTACGTTATACTAACATGCTTCTCAAGGCGGTAATATGGCATACAGAGTCGTAATAAATTCTAAATTGTCGTACGATGTTCAAAGGACTCGGATGAATTCATTAGGTTTATTATGGAGTTTTAAGTTTACGTACGGTGTTGTAATATTTTGTTAGGAGTTGTAAGGTGTCGTACGTTATACTAACATACTTTTCAAGGCGGTAATGTGGCATTCAGAGTGGTAAGATATTCTAAATTGTTATACAATGTTCAAATGACTCGGACGAATTCATTAGGTTTATTATGGAGTTTTAAGTTTACGTACGGTGTTGTAATGTTTTGTTAGGAGTTGTAAGGTGCCGTACGTTATACTAACATGCTTTTCAAGGCGGTAATGTGGCATACAGAGTCGTAATATATTCTAAATTGTTGTAAGATGTTCAAAGGACTCGGATGAATTCATTAGGTTTATTATGGAGTTTTAAGTTTATGTACGGTGTTGTAATGTTTTGTTAGGAGTTGTAAGGTGTCGTACGTTGTACTAACATGCTTTTCAAGGCGGTAATATGGCATACGGAGTGGTAAGATATTCTAAATTGTTGTACGATGTTCAAATCACTCGGACGAATTCATTAGGTTTATTATGGAGTTTTAATGTTTCGTACGGTGGTGTAAGGTGTTCTCAAATGATGTAACGCATCCTACATTATTCGAAATTGCTTTTCCTGTTGCTAATGTCGCATAGAAAGTCGTAACAAGTCCTGAGTGGTCGTACGATGTTCAAAGGACTCTAACGAATTCATTAGGTTTATTATGGAGATTTATGTTTGCGTGCGGTATTTTAATGTGTTGTTAGGAGTTGTAAGGTGTCATACGTTATACTAACATGATTTTCAAGGCGGTAATGTGGCATACAGAGTCGTAAAATATTCTAAATTGGTGTACGATGTTCAAATGACTCGGACGAATTCATTAGGTTTACTATGGAGTTTTAAGTTTACATATGGTATTGTAATGTGTTGTTAGGAGTTGTAAGGTGTCCTACGTTATACTAACATGATTTTCATGGCGGTAATGTGGCATACAGAGTCGTAAGATATTCTAAATTGTTGTACGATGTTCAAATGACTCGGACGAATTCATTAGGTTTATTATGGAGTTTTAAGTTTACGTACGGTGTTGTAATGTTTTGTTAAGAGTTGTAAGGTGCCGTACGTTATACTAACATGCTTCTCAAGGCGGTAATGTGGCATACAGAGTCGTAATAAATTCTAAATTGCCGTACGATGTTCAAAGGATTCGGATGAATTCATTAGGTTTATTATGGAGTTTTAAGTTTACGTACGGTGTTGTAATGTTTTGTTAGGAGTTGTAAGGTGTCGTACGTTATACTAACATACTTTTCAAGGCGGTAATGTGGCATTCTGAGTGGTAAGATATTCTAAATTGTTGTACGATGTTCAAATGACTCGGACGAATTCATTAGGTTTATTATGGAGTTTTAAGTTTACGTACGGTGTTGTAATGTTTTGTTAGGAGTTGTAAGGTGCCGTACGTTATACTAACATGCTTTTCAAGGCGGTAATGTGGCATACAGAGTCGTAATATATTCTAAATTGTTGTAAGATGTTCAAAGGACTCGGATGAATTCATTAGGTTTATTATGGAGTTTTAAGTTTATGTACGGTGTTGTAATGTTTTGTTAGGAGTTGTAAGGTGTCGTACGTTGTACTAACATGCTTTTCAAGGCGGTAATGTGGCATACAGAGTGGTAAGATATTCTAAACTGTTGTACGATGTTCAAATCACTCGGACGAATTCATTAGGTTTATTATGGAGTTTTAATGTTTCGGACGGTGGTGTAAGGTGTTCTCAAATGATGTAACGCATCCTACATTATTCGAAATTACTTTTCCTGTTGCTAATGTCGCATACAAAGTCATAACAAGTCCTGAGTGGTCGTATGAAGTTCAAAGGACTCTAACGAATTCATTAGGTTTATTATGGAGTTTTAAGTTTGCGTGCGGTATTGTAATGTGTTGTTAGGAGTTGTAAGGTGTCATACGTTATAGTAACATGATTTTCAAGGCGGTAATGTGGCATACAAAGTCGTAAAATATTCTAAATTGTTGTACGGTGTTTAAATGACTCGGACGAATTCATTAGGTTTACTATGGAGTTTTAAGTTTACATATGGTATTGTAATGTGTTGTTAGGAGTTGTAAGGTGTCCTACGTTATACTAACATGATTTTCAAGGCGGTAATGTGGCATATAGAGTCGTAAGATATTCTAAATTGTTGTATGATGTTCAAATGACTTGGACGAATTCATTAGGTTTATTATGGAGTTTAAGTTTACGTACGGTGTTGTAATGTTTTGTTAGGAGTTGTAAGGTGCCGTACGTAATACTAAGATGCTTTTCAAGGTGGTAATGTGGCATACATAGTCGTAGTATATTCTAAATTGTCGTACGATGTTCAAAGGACTCGGATGAATTCATTAGGTTTATTATGGAGTTTTAAGTTTATGTACGGTGTTGTAATGTTTTGTTAGGAGTTGTAAGGTGTCGTACGTCATACTAACATACTTTTCAAGGCGGTAATGTGGCATTCAGAGTGGTAAGATATTCTAAATTGTTGTACGATGTTCAAATGACTCGGACGAATTCATTAGGTTTATTATGGAGTTTTAAGTTTATGAACGGTGTTGTAATGTTTTGTTAGGAGTTGTAAGGTGTCGTACGTTGTACTAACATGCTTTTCAAGGCGGTAATAAGGCATACAGAGTGGTAAGATATTCTAAATTGTTGTACGATGTTCAAATGACTCGGACGAATTCATTAGGTTTATTATGGAGTTTTAATGTTTCGTACGGTGGTGTAAGGTGTTCTCAAATGATGTAACGCATCCTACATTATTCGAAATTGCTTTTCCTGTTGCTAATGTCGCATAGAAAGTCGTAACAAGTCCTGAGTGATCGTACGATGTTCAAAGGACTCTAACGAATTCATTAGGTTTATTATGGAGTTTTATGTTTGCGTGCGGTATTTTAATGTGTTGTTAGGAGTTGTAAGGTGTCATACGTTATACTAACATGATTTTCAAGGCGGTAATGTGGCATACAGAGTCGTAAAATATTCTAAATTGGTGTACGATGTTCAAATGACTCGGACGAATTCATTAGGTTTACTATGGAGTTTTAAGTTTACATACGGTATTGTAATGTGTTGTTAGGAGTTGTAAGGTGTCCTACGTTATACTAACATGATTTTCATGGCGGTAATGTGGCATACAGAGTCGTAAGATATTCTAAATTGTTGTACGATGTTCAAATGACTCGGACGAATTCATTAGGTTTATTATGGAGTTTTAAGTTTACGTACGGTGTTGTAATGTTTTGTTAAGAGTTGTAAGGTGCCGTACGTTATACTAACATGCTTCTCAAGGCGGTAATGTGGCATACAGAGTCGTAATAAATTCTAAATTGTCGTACGATGTTCAAAGGACTCGGATGAATTCATTAGGTTTATTATGGAGTTTTAAGTTTACGTACGGTGTTGTAATGTTTTGTTAGGAGTTGTAAGGTGTCGTACGTTATACTAACATACTTTTCAAGGCGGTAATGTGGCATTCATAGTGGTAAGATATTCTAAATTGTTGTATGATGTTCAAATGACTCGGACGAATTCATTAGGTTTATTATGGAGTTTTAAGTTTACGTACGGTGTTGTAATGTTTTGTTAGGAGTTGTAAGGTGCCGTACGTTATACTGTAAAACCCTAAATTTTGACGTAAATATATGTCGATAATGGGCGGGTGTTCATGTAAATAGCACGTTGAATAAAGAGTCCTAATGTATAGAGATAAACCCTAGGGGTGATAGAGGACATAAAATGAAGAACGTGGGCGAAAACGGAACTCAAATCGGAGTTATAATGAAGCGGGAAATGCGAAAACACCCGAGGAATGCCCGAAAACTTGTTTCGAACATATCTTGACTTAGAAGAAGAGTTACGGAGCCCATAATATATGAATTCCACGTGTTTCGACGAGAGGAATCTGAAAATGTAGGTTATGCGGTCCGCGCATCAAAGGGTATGGCCCTGCGCGTATCGCCTAGCATCAGTCGGGTGGAAAACAGCTGGCAGCCACTCACCATCTACGCGATACGCGCAGATGGTGCCTGTGGGCTGCGCGTATCGCCTGGAACAGCCCAGACAGCCTATTTAAAGGGGTGCAACCCCCCTTCACTTGTGCTCAAAGTTGTCTCTCTCTCTAGAACTTTTTAGAGAGAGAAACCGGTTAGTTTTGTTGCGGAATCGCACCTCGAGTGCGGTACCCTGCGTCGTGACGTTCCTTCGAGTCTCGGGCGCGTGTAGATCGCTTGGCGTGCGTCGAGGTTCTGCCCGAGTGAAGAGCGGTGGTCATCGAGGTGGTGCGCAATTGAAGATCGGTGGTCGACAAGGTAAATGGTCCTTCATTCTCGATCTAGTTTAGGACGGGAATCGGGTTGGGAACTCGATGAGAATGCGGGGTGAAGATACCCGCATAGCACGAGGGACGTGCTAGGGGAAATAGTGGCGGGATTAAACACCCGCAACTAACGGGTAGATTACCCGGGGAGGGTGCGGATTGAATATCCGTACCCTAGGGGTATGATATCCGTTGTGAACGGGTAACATATCTCTGTAGAATTCGTTTAGATCCCCGAGGTGTGGGATTTGGTAGGCGTAGGGGGCAACGACTCGTGTCTAGTCGTATGCTTCGCTAGTTATGCCCTAGGACTTACATAGTCTTAGGAATCGTTATTTATAACGTTGTGATATCGCGTTATAGGTGGATTATAGCTATTGAGATTGATTGTCGATATAGCTATTTGTGTGATCGTGAAGATATCCATTTGGATTGATTGTTGGGATTAGATCAAGGACCGAAGCTAGTTGTGAGCTTGTTGTGATCTTGTTGAGGTGAGTTCATACACTTAAACTCTTTTGAAATGATGGTATGTTTTACAAAACTGGATGTGTTGCTTAAACCTGTTTTTGGTTGGAAATGATTGTGAGTTTCTGTATAAACTCTTTTGGATTGGTTGTGTTCTTAAACTGTTGTTTTTGAACGGTTGGCTAGCATTCTACGGTAAATATCGGGCAATACCACTTCAGTTATAGGGTGACGCGGTAAACTCGGTGAAGGGTATATGCATATATTCTGCTCCAGCGCAGACGTGCCTGACGGAGTTGTTGAGGGGTTTATCGTATTGTTTGTGTATATTTATCTGATGATGCTAGTATGTTTATGAAATGCTTGTAAATGATGGAGTTAGTGGTAACTCTTTGATCAATGGAGCTTGGCAACTCGTTGATCAAGGTTTTTACAAGTATTTGGTTGAATGTTTTGAAATGTTTTGTAAAATGTTTTATTATGAACTCACCAGCGTAAGCTGACCCTTTCTTTTAAACTTTTTGGCACACATCCTAGGTGCCGAGTGATGCAGGAAAGCACTGTTGAGGCTAGAGCAGGTAGAGGGCTTGCGGGCTTAGAAGATAGACGCTCTGGACCTAGAATAGATGCTAGCTTTAGTTTGTTAATGTTATGTATCAAACAAACAATTGTCGTTTTGTAATCAATGTATTGTATATATGAAGTTTAATGTATGCACAACTTTAAGATTTAAGTTGTGTGTATGTATGTTTGTTGATTCCGCTGCGTTGCTCCTGATATCCATCCGTCACACGCGTGTAAACCCCCGGGCACCTGGGACTGCCCGCTGTGTTGGGGTTGTGACAGGCTTGGTATCAGAGCCGTAGTTTAAGCGAACTAGGTACAAGCTTAGTATCTAGACTTAAACTAAGATGAGATAAGATAGGATAAGTGCCCGCATAGGAGTACAAAAGTTGCGTTTTTGGAAAGGGAAATGGGTTTTGGTATGAACGTGGCGGAGAATGGCTAAGAACACGATCAGCGCGGTAAATAAATAATTGCAACTGGCCACTGTCATTATTTGTTTACAAGCACTATATTGTTCTTAATCATGGTCCATCATGTGAATACTAACTCCCTGCTCTCTTTTGTAGGTACAGTTATGGCTAGAAAGAAAGGTAGTGGTAGACGTCCTCCTCCGAGAAGAAGTTCTAGGATTAACACGAATAAAGAAACTGATAACACTGAGACTATCGAGAATCATGATAATGACGGAGAGGAAGTTATCATGACGGAAACCCAGTTTAATTCGGCGGTTGCTGATCAAGTCTCTAAGGTATTGGAAACCACGTTGCCTAGGATCATAGACTCTGCACTGCAAAGGCGATCAAATGAAGAGAACCGTGGAGGCAGTGGTGGCACTGGAGGTGGCACCGGAGGCAGTGGTGGCGATGCCAGAGGTGCTGGTGATACTGGTGGAAACGATGGTGGAAGAATCCCCAAGCGAGGTTGTTTGTATAAAGGTTTTAAGGATTGTACTCCTAAACCCTTCAGTGGAAAAGGTGGTGCCATAGCGACGTATAATTGGATTTCTGCGATGGAAGCTGTGATTAACATCAGTGAGTGCCGTGATGATCAAGCGGTCAAGTATGCTGCTCATTCGTTCGAGGAAGAAGCTATGCACTGGTGGAAGACGATAGTCTAAAGGAAAGGACAAGCCGCTATTGACAACATGATGTGGAATGACATGAAGGAGTTGGTGCTCCAACAGTTCTGTCCACAGAACGAGTTGGACAAGATGGAGATGGAGTTTCTTCGGCTTGAGGCTGGATCGATGACGCCTCGTGAGTACACCTCTAGATTCAACGAGATGGCTTTGTTGGTTCCTCACTTAGTTACTCCCGAGTCTAGAAGGTTGAGGTGTTATATCCAGGGGCTTCCACCAAAGGTCCGAACGCATGTAAAGGCGAAAGGGCCAACGACCTTTGATGAAGCAGTAGGACTGAGCGCAATCATCTACGATGAGGTGCAAAGTCAAGAAGTACATGAAGGAGAAAGGAAGAGGAAGTCGGAGGATAGGAAGAGTGGATCTGGCGGTAGATTCAAGTTTAAAAAGGGAGAAGGAGGTAGCAAGAATAAGGGGAAAGTTGGAGAAGAATATCAAGAGAGGAAGTGTTATCGATGCCAACAATCGGGACATCTCTCAAGATCGTGTCCGACGATCAAGTGTTATAATTGCCAGGAAACAGGACATTATAAGAGTGATTGCCCTAAAATTAAGGGAGGAAAGAACCCAGCCAAAGGGCGAGTGTTTGTTATGAAGAAGGGAGGTGATAAAGAAGTTAATGAGGATGTTGTGGCAGGTATGTTCCATCTAAACAACGTTTATGCTAAGGTTTTATTTGACACGGGTGCAAATAAGAGTTTTGTGTCAACTTCCTTTGGTAAATACCTAGGAAAAGAACCTGTAGTACTAGATCTTGCATATGAGGTGGAAACCGCAAATGGAGGAAGTGATATGATAAAAGTAGTGTATAAGGATTGCTTGCTTAATTTAAATGGTGTCGAGTTTCCAGTTAATGTTATGCCTATGAACTTGTGTGGTTATGATGTAGTCATAGGAATGGACTGGTTAACTTATAATCGAGCCCAAGTTGATTGTGAGAAAAAGTTGGTTAGGGTATGTAAGTCAGATGGTGAAACATTAGTGGTTAAGGGAGATAGTATCGGAGGTAATATCCGGATGATATCTGCAATTAAGGCTAGTAAATGTTTGATGAGAGGTTGTGAGGCTTTTATAGCCTATGCTTTAGATGCTAAGCCTGAAAAACAGATATCGGATATTCCAGTCGTGTGTGATTACCCTGATGTGTTTCCTGACGACTTACCTGGACTCCCTCCCAACCGACAAATCAAATTTCGAATCGATTTAATACCTGAAGCAAGGCCGATTGCAAAGGCTCCTTATCGTTTGGCGCCCTCCGAATTGCAAGAACTGATGAAGCAAGTCCAGGAGTTGCTCGACTTAGGCTTCATTAGACCGAGTTCATCCCCTTGGGGTGCACCAGTGTTGTTTGTAAAGAAGAAGGACGGTTCCATGCGGATGTGCATCGACTACCGTGAGCTGAACAAGTTGACAATCAAGAACAAGTATCCATTGCCGAGGATAGACGATCTGTTTGATCAGCTGCAAGGCGCTAGTTATTTTTCCAAGATCGATCTTAGGTCTGGATACCATCAGCTGAAGGTGCGGGAAGAAGATATTCCCAAGACGGCTTTTAGAACCCGTTATGGGCACTATGAGTTTTTGGTTATGTCCTTTGGACTAACCAATGCCCCTGCAGCATTCATGGATCTCATGAACAGAGTCTGCAAGCCGTACTTAGACAAATTTGTCATTGTCTTTATCGATGATATTTTGGTCTATTCGAGAGATCAAAATGATCATGCTGAACACTTGAAGAAGGTTTTGGAAACTCTCAGGCAGGAGAAGCTGTACGCTAAGTTCTCCAAGTGTGATTTTTGGAAGAGAGAAGTTCAATTTCTCGGGCATGTGATAAATGAAGCTGGTGTTCAGGTAGATCCAACTAAGATAGAGGCCATAACGAAATGGGAAGTCCCGAAGACTCCCACAGAAATTAGAAGCTTCTTAGGCTTAGCTGGGTACTACCGAAGATTTATCAAAGACTTCTCCAAGATTGCTACACCGATGACTGCATTAACGCGGAAGAAGGCTGAGTTCAAATGGGGACCCGAGCAAGAGGAAGCCTTTAGTGTCTTGAAGAAGAAGCTTTGTAGCGCTCCAATCCTTTCATTACCCGAAGGTAATGAGGATTTTGTGGTATGTTGTGATGCCTCACTTAATGGTCTTGGTTGCGTGCTGATGCAACGAGAGAAGGTCATTGCCTAGGCATCACGACAATTAAGCGTTCATGAGAAACGTTACACCACACATGATTTGGAATTAGGTGCCATTGTGTTTGCCTTGAAGACTTGGCGACACTATCTTTATGGTACTAAATTCGTGATATATTCTGATCACAAAAGCCTCCAACACCTTTTTGATCAGAAGGAGCTAAATATGAGGCAACGTAGATGGATGGAATTGCTTAGCGATTATGATTGTGAGATCAAATACCATCCTGGCAAGGCCAATGTGGTGGCAGACGCCCTGAGTCGAAAGGAGAGGGTTAAACCCATTAGAGTAAGGGCTTTGCAGATCATTGTAACGATTGATTGGAAGGATCAGATCGTTGAAACTCAGACAAATGCCTTGAAGGAAGAAAGCATCAAGAAGGAGCGAATGGTGGGAAAGGAAGGTTTGTTGACAAAAGGAAAGGATGAGATTCTAAGGTTTGGATCAAGAATCTGGGTTCCAAAGTTTGGAGGTATCCAGGATAAGATTCTTGACGAAACCCACAAGTCTAAGTACTCGATTCATCCTGGAACGGATAAGATGTTCAAGAGCTTGAAAGAGCATTATTGGTGGCCCAATATGAAGAGATCAATTGCACAGTATGTGCAAAGGTGCTTGACTTGTTTACAAGTTAAGATTGAGCATCAGAAACCAGCAGGTCTGTTACAGCAGATAGAATTACCAGTTTGGAAGTGGGAAAGAATAACGATGGATTATGTTACGAAGCTCCCAAGAACTCGTGCAGGGCATAATGCCATATGGGTGATTGTGGATCGATTGACCAAGTCGTCCCATTTCATACCATATAACGAGAGCTACTCACCAGAGAAGATGGCGAAATTGTATATCAAGGAGATTGTGAGTAGACATGGCGTGCCATTTTCGATCATCTCTGACAGAGATAGTCGATTCACGTCAAGGTTTTGGGCAAGTTTGCAAAAAGATCTAGGAACTAGATTGAATTTGAGCACGGCATATCATCCTCAAACTGATGGGCAGAGTGAGCGTACGATCCAAACCCTTGAGGATATGCTGCGTGCGTGTGTCATTGACTTTAGTGGTAGTTGGGATGAATTCTTACCATTGGTCGAGTTTTCATACAACAATAGTTATCACACCAGCATAGGGATGGCACCATTTGAAGCGCTTTATGGAAGAAAGTGCAGAACTCCTGTTTGTTGGACGGAAGTTGGAGAGGATCAGTTGTGTAGTACGGAGATGATGTTAGAAACAACTGATAAAATCCAACTGATCAGGCAAAGGCTAAAAGCTGCCCAGGATAGGCAGAAAAGTTATGCTGATGTTCGTAGAAGGCCCTTAGAATTCAAAGTTGGAGATTACGTGATGTTGAAAGTATCTCCATGGAAAGGAGTGGTGAGGTTTATCAAACGTGGAAAGTTAGCCCCGAGGTACATTGGTCCATTCAAGATTGTTGCGAGAGTTGGGAAAGTTGCTTATAAGCTTGAGTTACCGGAAACCTTGAAAGGTGTACACGATACCTTTCATGTGTCAAACTTAAGGAAGTGTTTGGCGGATCCAAATCAAGCTGTACCTCTCGAGGATGTTCAAGTAAGCGAGAAGCTATCTTTTACAGAGAGGCCGGTAAAGATTCTTGATACTCAAAAAAGAAAGTTGAGAAAGAAAAGAATCCGGTTGGTGTTGGTCCAATGGGAAGGACAAAGAGGACCGGAGAAGACTTGGGAATTGGCTAGTGAGATGAAAGCCAAATACCCTCAGTTATTTTTGTAATATTCGAATTTCGAGGACGAAATTCTTTTAAGGAGGGGAGAAATGTAAAACCCTATATTTTGACGTAAGTATATGTCGATAATGGGCGGGTGTTCATGTAAATAGCACGTTGAATAAAGAGTCCTAATGTATAGAGATAAACCCTAGGGGTGATAGAGGACTTAAAATGAAGAACGTGGGCTAAAACGGAACTCAAATCGGAGTTATAATGAAGCGGGAAATGCGAAAACACCCGAGGAATGCCCGAAAACTTGTTTCGAGCATATCTTGACTTAGAAGAAGAGTTACGGAGCCCATAATATATGAATTCCACGTGTTTCGACGAGAGGAATCTGAAAATGTAGGTTATGCGGTCCGCGCATCAAAGGGTATGGCCCTGCGCGTATCGCCAAGCATCAGTCGGGTGGAAAACAGCTGGCAGCCACTCACCATCTACGCGATACGCGCAGATGGTGCCTGTGGGCTGCGCGTATCGCCTGGAACAGCCCAGACAGCCTATTTAAAGGGGTGCAACCCCCCTTCACTTGTGCTCAAAGTTGTCTCTCTCTCTAGAACTTTTTAGAGAGAGAAACCGGTTAGTTTTGTTGCGGAATCGCACCTCGAGTGCGGTACCCTGCGTCGTGACGTTCCTTCGAGTCTCGGGCGCGTGTAGATCGCTTGGCGTGCGTCGAGGTTCTGCCCGAGTGAAGAGCGGTGGTCATCGAGGTGGTGCGCAATTGAAGATCGGTGGTCGACAAGGTAAATGGTCCTTCATTCTCGATCTAGTTTAGGACGGGAATCGGGTTGGGAACTCGATGAGAATGCGGGGTGAAGATACCCGCATAGCACGAGGGACGTGCTAGGGGAAATAGTTGCGGGATTAAACACCCGCAACTAACGGGTAGATTACCCGGGGAGGGTGCGGATTGAATATCCGTACCCTAGGGGTATGATATCCGTTGTGAACGGGTAACATATCTCTGTAGAATTCGTTTAGATCCCCGAGGTGTGGGATTTGGTAGGCGTAAGGGGCAACGACTCGTGTCTAGTCGTATGCTTCGCTAGTTATGCCCTAGGACTTACATAGTCTTAGGAATCGTTATTTATAACGTTGTGATATCGCGTTATAGGTGGATTATAGCTATTGAGATTGATTGTCGATATAGCTATTTGTGTGATCGTGAAGATATCCATTTGGATTGATTGTTGGGATTAGATCAAGGACCGAAGCTAGTTGTGAGCTTGTTGTGATCTTGTTGAGGTGAGTTCATACACTTAAACTCTTTTGAAATGATGGTATGTTTTACAAAACTGGATGTGTTGCTTAAACCTGTTTTTGGTTGGAAATGATTGTGAGTTTCTGTATAAACTCTTTTGGATTGGTTGTGTTCTTAAACTGTTGTTTTTGAACGGTTGGCTAGCATTCTACGGTAAATATCGGGCAATACCACTTCAGTTATAGGGTGACGCGGTAAACTCGGTGAAGGGTATATGCATATATTCTGCTCCAGCGCAGACGTGCCTGACGGAGTTGTTGAGGGGTTTATCGTATTGTTTGTGTATATTTATCTGATGATGCTAGTATGTTTATGAAATGCTTGTAAATGATGGAGTTAGTGGTAACTCTTTGATCAATGGAGCTTGGCAACTCGTTGATCAAGGTTTTTACAAGTATTTGGTTGAATGTTTTGAAATGTTTTGTAAAATGTTTTATTATGAACTCACCAGCGTAAGCTGACCCTTTCTTTTAAACTTTTTGGCACACATCCTAGGTGCCGAGTGATGCAGGAAAGCACTGTTGAGGCTAGAGCAGGTAGAGGGCTTGCGGGCTTAGAAGATAGACGCTCTGGACCTAGAATAGTTGCTAGCTTTAGTTTGTTAATGTTATGTATCAAACAAACAATTGTCGTTTTGTAATCAATGTATTGTATATATGAAGTTTAATGTATGCACAACTTTAAGATTTAAGCTGTGTGTATGTATGTTTGTTGATTCCGCTGCGTTGCTCCTGATATCCATCCGTCACACGCGTGTAAACCCCCGGGCACCTGGGACCGCCCGCTGTGTTGGGGTTGTGACATATACTAACATGCTTTTCAAGGCGGTAATGTGGCATACAGAGTCGTAATATATTCTAAATTGTTGTAAGATGTTCAAAGGACTCGGATGAATTCATTAGGTTTATTATGGAGTTTTAAGTTTATGTACGGTGTTGTAATGTTTTGTTAGGAGTTGTAAGGTGTCGTACGTTGTACTAACATGCTTTTCAAGGCGGTAATGTGGCATACAGAGTGGTAAAATATTCTAAATTGTTGTACGATGTTCAAATCACTCGGACGAATTCATTAGGTTTATTATGGAGTTTTAATGTTTCGGACGGTGGTGTAAGGTGTTCTCAAAGGATGTAACGCATCCTACATTATTCGAAATTACTTTTCCTGTTGCTAATGTCGCATACAAAGTCATAACAAGTCCTGAGTGGTCGTATGAAGTTCAAAGGACTCTAACGAATTCATTAGGTTTATTATGGAGTTTTAAGTTTGCGTGCGGTATTGTAATGTGTTGTTAGGAGTTGTAAGGTGTCATACGTTATAGTAACATGATTTTCAAGGCGGTAATGTGGCATACAAAGTCGTAAAATATTCTAAATTGTTGTACGATGTTTAAATGACTCGGACGAATTCATTAGGTTTACTATGGAGTTTTAAGTTTACATATGGTATTGTAATGTGTTGTTAGGAGTTGTAAGGTGTCCTACGTTATACTAACATGATTTTCAAGGCGGTAATGTGGCATATAGAGTCGTAAGATATTCTAAATTGTTGTATGATGTTCAAATGACTTGGACGAATTCATTAGGTTTATTATGGAGTTTAAGTTTACGTACGGTGTTGTAATGTTTTGTTAGGAGTTGTAAGGTGTCGTACGTCATACTAACATACTTTTCAAGGCGGTAATGTGGCATTCAGAGTGGTAAGATATTCTAAATTGTTGTACGATGTTCAAATGACTCGGACGAATTCATTAGGTTTATTATGGAGTTTTAAGTTTATGAACGGTGTTGTAATGTTTTGTTAGGAGTTGTAAGGTGTCGTACGTTGTACTAACATGCTTTTCAAGGCGGTAATAAGGCATACAGAGTGGTAAGATATTCTAAATTGTTGTACGATGTTCAAATCACTCGGACGAATTCATTAGGTTTATTATGGAGTTTTAATGTTTCGTACGGTGGTGTAAGGTGTTCTCAAATGATGTAACGCATCCTACATTATTCGAAATTGCTTTTCCTGTTGCTAATGTCGCATACAAAGTCGTAACAAGTCCTGAGTGGTCGTATGATGTTCAAAGGACTCTAACGAATTCATTAGGTTTATTATGGAGTTTTAAGTTTGCGTGCGGTATTGTAATGTGTTGTTAGGAGTTGTAAGGTGTCATACGTTATAGTAACATGATTTTCAAGGCGGTAATGTGGAATACAAAGTCGTAAAATATTCTAAATTGTTGTACGATGTTTAAATGACTCGGACGAATTCATTAGGTTTACTATGGAGTTTTAAGTTTATGTACGGTGTTGTAATGTTTTGTTAGGAGTTGTAAGGTGTCGTACGTTGTACTAACATGCTTTTCAAGGCGGTAATGTGGCATACAGAGTGGTAAGATATTCTAAATTGTTGTACGATGTTCAAATCACTCGGACGAATTCATTAGGTTTATTATGGAGTTTTAATGTTTCGGACGGTGGTGTAAGGTGTTCTCAAATGATGTAACGCATCCTATATTATTCGAAATTACTTTTCCTGTTGCTAATGTCGCATACAAAGTCATAACAAGTCCTGAGTGGTCGTATGAAGTTCAAAGGACTCTAACGAATTCATTAGGTTTATTATGGAGTTTTAAGTTTGCGTGCGGTATTGTAATGTGTTGTTAGGAGTTGTAAGGTGTCATACGTTATAGTAACATGATTTTCAAGGCGGTAATGTGGCATACAAAGTTGTAAAATATTCTAAATTGTTGTACGATGTTCAAATGACTCGGACGAATTCATTAGGTTTACTATGGAGTTTTAAGTTTACATATGGTATTGTAATGTGTTGTTAGGAGTTGAAAGGTGTCCTACGTTATACTAACATGATTTTCAAGGCGGTAATGTGGCATATAGAGTCGTAAGATATTCTAAATTGTTGTATGATGTTCAAATGACTCGGACGAATTCATTAGGTTTATTATGGAGTTTTAATGTTTCGGACGGTGGTGTAAGGTGTTCTCAAATGATGTAACGCATCCTACATTATTCGAAATTACTTTTCCTGTTGCTAATGTCGCATACAAAGTCATAACAAGTCCTGAGTGGTCGTATGAAGTTCAAATGACTCGGACGAATTCATTAGGTTTACTATGGAGTTTTAAGTTTACATACGGTATTGTAATGTGTTGTTAGGAGTTGTAAGGTGTCCTACGTTATACTAACATGATTTTCAAGGCGGTAATGTGGCATATAGAGTCGTAAGATATTCTAAATTGTTGTATGATGTTCAAATGACTTGGACGAATTCATTAGGTTTATTATGGAGTTTAAGTTTACGTACGGTGTTGTAATGTTTTGTTAGGAGTTGTAAGGTGCCGTACGTAATACTAACATGCTTTTCAAGGTGGTAATGTGGCATACATAGTCGTAGTATATTCTAAATTGTCGTACGATGTTCAAAGGACTCGGATGAATTCATTAGGTTTATTATGGAGTTTTAAGTTTATGTACGGTGTTGTAATGTTTTGTTAGGAGTTGTAAGGTGTCGTACGTCATACTAACATACTTTTCAAGGCGGTAATGTGGCATTCAGAGTGGTAAGATATTCTAAATTGTTGTACGATGTTCAAATGACTCGGACGAATTCATTAGGTTTATTATGGAGTTTTAAGTTTATGAACGGTGTTGTAATGTTTTGTTATGAGTTGTAAGGTGTCGTACGTTGTACTAACATGCTTTTCAAGGCGGTAATAAGGCATACAGAGTGGTAAGATATTCTAAATTGTTGTACGATGTTCAAATCACTCGGACGAATTCATTAGGTTTATTATGGAGTTTTAATGTTTCGTACGGTGGTGTAAGGTGTTCTCAAATGATGTAACGCATCCTACATTATTCGAAATTGCTTTTCCTGTTGCTAATGTCGCATACAAAGTCGTAACAAGTCCTGAGTGGTCGTATGATGTTCAAAGGACTCTAACGAATTCATTAGGTTTATTATGGAGTTTTAAGTTTGCGTGCGGTATTGTAATGTGTTGTTAGGAGTTGTAAGGTGTCATACGTTATAGTAACATGATTTTCAAGGCGGTAATGTGGAATACAAAGTCGTAAAATATTCTAAATTGTTGTACGATGTTTAAATGACTCGGACGAATTCATTAGGTTTACTATGGAGTTTTAAGTTTATGTACGGTGTTGTAATGTTTTGTTAGGAGTTGTAAGGTGTCGTACGTTGTACTAACATGCTTTTCAAGGCGGTAATGTGGCATACAGAGTGGTAAGATATTCTAAATTGTTGTACGATGTTCAAATCACTCGGACGAATTCATTAGGTTTATTATGGAGTTTTAATGTTTCGGACGGTGGTGTAAGGTGTTCTCAAATGATGTAACGCATCCTATATTATTCGAAATTACTTTTCCTGTTGCTAATGTCGCATACAAAGTCATAACAAGTCCTGAGTGGTCGTATGAAGTTCAAAGGACTCTAACGAATTCATTAGGTTTATTATGGAGTTTTAAGTTTGCGTGCGGTATTGTAATGTGTTGTTAGGAGTTGTAAGGTGTCATACGTTATAGTAACATGATTTTCAAGGCGGTAATGTGGCATACAAAGTTGTAAAATATTCTAAATTGTTGTACGATGTTCAAATGACTCGGACGAATTCATTAGGTTTACTATGGAGTTTTAAGTTTACATATGGTATTGTAATGTGTTGTTAGGAGTTGAAAGGTGTCCTACGTTATACTAACATGATTTTCAAGGCGGTAATGTGGCATATAGAGTCGTAAGATATTCTAAATTGTTGTATGATGTTCAAATGACTCGGACGAATTCATTAGGTTTATTATGGAGTTTTAATGTTTCGGACGGTGGTGTAAGGTGTTCTCAAATGATGTAACGCATCCTACATTATTCGAAATTACTTTTCCTGTTGCTAATGTCGCATACAAAGTCATAACAAGTCCTGAGTGGTCGTATGAAGTTCAAATGACTCGGACGAATTCATTAGGTTTACTATGGAGTTTTAAGTTTACATACGGTATTTTAATGTGTTGTTAGGAGTTGTAAGGTGTCCTACGTTATACTAACATGATTTTCATGGCGGTAATGTGGCATACAGAGTCGTAAGATATTCTAAATTGTTGTACGATGTTCAAATGACTCGGACGAATTCATTAGGTTTATTATGGAGTTTTAAGTTTACGTACGGTGTTGTAATGTTTTGTTAAGAGTTGTAAGGTGCCGTACGTTATACTAACATGCTTCTCAAGGCGGTAATGTGGCATACAGAGTCGTAATAAATTCTAAATTTTCGTACGATGTTCAAAGGACTCGGATGAATTCATTAGGTTTATTATGGAGTTTTAAGTTTACGTACGGTGTTGTAATGTTTTGTTAGGAGTTGTAAGGTGTCGTACGTTATACTAACATACTTTTCAAGGCGGTAATGTGGCATTCATAGTGGTAAGATATTCTAAATTGTTGTACGATGTTCAAATGACTCGGACGAATTCATTAGGTTTATTATGGAGTTTTAAGTTTATGTACGGTGTTGTAATGTTTTGTTAGGAGTTGTAAGGTGTCGTACGTCATACTAACATACTTTTCAAGGCGGTAATGTGGCATTCAGAGTGGTAAGATATTCTAAATTGTTGTACGATGTTCAAATGACTCGGACGAATTCATTAGGTTTATTATGGAGTTTTAAGTTTATGAACGGTGTTGTAATGTTTTGTTAGGAGTTGTAAGGTGTCGTACGTTGTACTAACATGCTTTTCAAGGTGGTAATAAGGCATACAGAGTGGTAAGATATTCTAAATTGTTGTACGATGTTCAAATCACTCGGACGAATTCATTAGGTTTATTATGGAGTTTTAATGTTTCGTACGGTGGTGTAAGGTGTTCTCAAATGATGTAACGCATCCTACATTATTCGAAATTGCTTTTCCTGTTGCTAATGTCGCATAGAAAGTCGTAACAAGTCCTGAGTGGTCGTACGATGTTCAAAGGACTCTAACGAATTCATTAGGTTTATTATGGAGTTTTATGTTTGCGTGCGGTATTTTAATGTGTTGTTAGGAGTTGTAAGGTGTCATACGTTATACTAACATGATTTTCAAGGCGGTAATGTGGCATACAGAGTCGTAAAATATTCTAAATTGGTGTACGATGTTCAAATGACTCGGACGAATTCATTAGGTTTATTATGGAGTTTTAAGTTTACGTACGGTGTTGTAATGTTTTGTTAAGAGTTGTAAGGTGCCGTACGTTATACTAACATGCTTCTCAAGGCGGTAATGTGGCATACAGAGTCGTAATAAATTCTAAATTGTCGTACGATGTTCAAAGGACTCGGATGAATTCATTAGGTTTATTATGGAGTTTTAAGTTTACGTACGGTGTTGTAATGTTTTGTTAGGAGTTGTAAGGTGTCGTACGTTATACTAACATACTTTTCAAGGCGGTAATGTGGCATTCATAGTGGTAAGATATTCTAAATTGTTGTACGATGTTCAAATGACTCGGACGAATTCATTAGGTTTACTATGGAGTTTTAAGTTTACATATGGTATTGTAATGGTTTTAAGGAGTTGAAAGGTGTCCTACGTTATACTAACATGATTTTCAAGGCGGTAATGTGGCATATAGAGTCGTAAGATATTCTAAATTGTTGTATGATGTTCAAATGACTCGGACGAATTCATTAGGTTTATTATGGAGTTTTAATGTTTCGGACGGTGGTGTAAGGTGTTCTCAAATGATGTAACGCATCCTACATTATTCGAAATTACTTTTCCTGTTGCTAATGTCGCATACAAAGTCATAACAAGTCCTGAGTGGTCGTATGAAGTTCAAAGGACTCTAACGAATTCATTAGGTTTAATATGGAGTTTTAAGTTTGCGTGCGGTATTGTAATGTGTTGTTAGGAGTTGTAAGGTGTCATACGTTAAAGTAACATGATTTTCAAGGCGGTAATGTGGCATACAAAGTTGTAAAATATTCTAAATTGTTGTACGATGTTCAAATGACTCGGACGAATTCATTAGGTTTACTATGGAGTTTTAAGTTTACATATGGTATTGTAATGTGTTGTTAGGAGTTGAAAGGTGTCCTACGTTATACTAACATGATTTTCAAGGCGGTAATGTGGCATATAGAGTCGTAAGATATTCTAAATTGTTGTATGATGTTCAAATGACTTGGACGAATTCATTAGGTTTATTATGGAGTTTAAGTTTACGTACAGTGTTGTAATGTTTTGTTAGGAGTTGTAAGGTGCCGTACGTAATACTAACATGCTTTTCAAGGTGGTAATGTGGCATACATAGTCGTAGTATATTCTAAATTGTCGTACGATGTTCAAAGCTCGGATGATTCATTAGGATTATTATGGAGTTTTAAGTTTATGTACGATGTTGTAATGTTTTGTTAGGAGTTGTAAGGTGTCGTACGTTATACTAACATACTTTTCAAGGCGGTAATGTGGCATTCAGAGTGGTAAGATATTCTAAATTGTTGTACGATGTTCAAATGACTCGGACGAATTTATTAGGTTTATTATGGAGTTTTAAGTTTATGAACGGTGTTGTAATGTTTTGTTAGGAGTTGTAAGGTGTCGTACGTTGTACTAACATGCTTTTCAAGGCGGTAATATGGCATACAGAGTGGTAAGATATTCTAAATTGTTGTACGATGTTCAAATCACTCGGACGAATTCATTAGGTTTATTATGGAGTTTTAATGTTTCGTACGGTGGTGTAAGGTGTTCTTAAATGATGTAACGCATCCTACATTATTCGAAATTGCTTTTCCTGTTGCTAATGTCGCATACAAAGTCGTAACAAGTCCTGAGTGGTCGTACGATGTTCAAAGGACTCTAACGAATTCATTAGGTTTATTATGGAGTTTTATGTTTGCGTGCGGTATTTTAATGTGTTGTTAGGAGTTGTAAGGTGTCATACGTTATAGTAACATGATTTTCAAGGCGGTAATGTGGCATACAGAGTCGTAAAATATTCTAAATTGGTGTACGATGTTCAAATGACTCGGACGAATTCATTAGGTTTACTATGGAGTTTTAAGTTTACATACGGTATTGTAATGTGTTGTTAGGAGTTGTAAGGTGTCCTACGTTATACTAACATGATTTTCATGGCGGTAATGTAGCATACAGAGTCGTAAGATATTCTAAATTGTTGTACGATGTTCAAATGACTCGGACGAATTCATTAGGTTTATTATGGAGTTTTAAGTTTACGTACGGTGTTGTAATGTTTTGTTAAGAGTTGTAAGGTGCCGTACGTTATACTAACATGCTTCTCAAGGCGGTAATGTGGCATACAGAGTCGTAATAAATTCTAAATTGTCGTACGATGTTCAAAGGACTCGGATGAATTCATTAGGTTTATTATGGAGTTTTAAGTTTACGTACGGTGTTGTAATATTTTGTTAGGAGTTGTAAGGTGTCGTACGTTATACTAACATACTTTTCAAGGCGGTAATGTGGCATTCAGAGTGGTAAGATATTCTAAATTGTTATACAAATTTCAAATGACTCCGATGAATTCATTAGGTTTATTATGGAGTTTTAAGTTTACGTACGGTGTTGTAATGTTTTGTTAGGAGTTGTAAGGTGCTGTACGTTATACTAACATGCTTTTTAAGGCGGTAATGTGGCATACAGAGTCGTAATATATTCTAAATTGTTGTAAGATGTTCAAAGGACTCGGATGAATTCATTAGGTTTATTATGGAGTTTTAAGTTTATGTACGGTGTTGTAATGTTTTGTTAGGAGTTGTAAGGTGTCGTACGTTGTACTAACATGCTTTTCAAGGCGGTAATGTGGCATACAGAGTGGTAAGATATTCTAAATTGTTGTACGATGTTCAAATCACTCGGACGAATTCATTAGGTTTATTATGGAGTTTTAATATTTCGTACGGTGGTGTAAGGTGTTCTCAAATGATGTAACGCATCCTACATTATTCGAAATTTCTTTTCCTGTTGCTAATGTCGCATACAAAGTCGTAACAAGTCCTGAGTGGTCGTATGAAGTTCAAAGGACTCTAACGAATTCATTAGGTTTATTATGGAGTTTTAAGTTTGCGTGCGGTATTGTAATGTGTTGTTAGGAGTTGTAAGGTGTCATACGTTATAGTAACATGATTTTCAAGGCGGTAATGTGGCATACAAAGTCGTAAAATATTCTAAATTGTTGTACGATGTTTAAATGACTCGGACGAATTCATTAGGTTTACTATGGAGTTTTAAGTTTACATATGGTATTGTAATGTGTTGTTAGGAGTTGTAAGGTGTCCTACGTTATACTAACATGATTTTCAAGGCGGTAATGTGGCATATAGAGTCGTAAGATATTCTAAATTGTTGTATGATGTTCAAATGACTTGGACGAATTCATTAGGTTTATTATGGAGTTTAAGTTTACGTACGGTGTTGTAATGTTTTGTTAGGAGTTGTAAGGTGCCGTACGTAATACTAACATGCTTTTCAAGGTGGTAATGTGGCATACATAGTCGTAGTATATTCTAAATTGTCGTACGATGTTCAAAGGACTCGGATGAATTCATTAGGTTTATTATGGAGTTTTAAGTTTATGTACGGTGTTGTAATGTTTTGTTAGGAGTTGTAAGGTGTCGTACGTCATACTAACATACTTTTCAAGGCGGTAATGTGGCATTCAGAGTGGTAAGATATTCTAAATTGTTATACAAATTTCAAATGACTCCGACGAATTCATTAGGTTTATTATGGAGTTTTAAGTTTACGTACGGTGTTGTAATGTTTTGTTAGGAGTTGTAAGGTGCTGTACGTTATACTAACATGCTTTTTAAGGCGGTAATGTGGCATACAGAGTCGTAATATATTCTAAATTGTTGTAAGATGTTCAAAGGACTCGGATGAATTCATTAGGTTTATTATGGAGTTTTAAGTTTATGTACGGTGTTGTAATGTTTTGTTAGGAGTTGTAAGGTGTCGTACGTTGTACTAACATGCTTTTCAAGGCGGTAATGTGGCATACAGAGTGGTAAGATATTCTAAATTGTTGTACGATGTTCAAATCACTCGGACGAATTCATTAGGTTTATTATGGAGTTTTAATGTTTCGTACGGTGGCGTAAGGTGTTCTCAAATGATGTAACGCATCCTACATTATTCGAAATTTCTTTTCCTGTTGCTAATGTCGCATACAAAGTCGTAACAAGTCCTGAGTGGTCGTATGAAGTTCAAAGGACTCTAACGAATTCATTAGGTTTATTATGGAGTTTTAAGTTTGCGTGCGGTATTGTAATGTGTTGTTAGGAGTTGTAAGGTGTCATACGTTATAGTAACATGATTTTCAAGGCGGTAATGTGGCATACAAAGTCGTAAAATATTCTAAATTGTTGTACGATGTTTAAATGACTCGGACGAATTCATTAGGTTTACTATGGAGTTTTAAGTTTACATATGGTATTGTAATGTGTTGTTAGGAGTTGTAAGGTGTCCTACGTTATACTAACATGATTTTCAAGGCGGTAATGTGGCATATAGAGTCGTAAGATATTCTAAATTGTTGTATGATGTTCAAATGACTTGGACGAATTCATTAGGTTTATTATGGAGTTTAAGTTTACGTACGGTGTTGTAATGTTTTGTTAGGAGTTGTAAGGTGCCGTACGTAATACTAACATGCTTTTCAAGGTGGTAATGTGGCATACATAGTCGTAGTATATTCTAAATTGTCGTACGATGTTCAAAGGACTCGGATGAATTCATTAGGTTTATTATGGAGTTTTAAGTTTATGTACGGTGTTGTAATGTTTTGTTAGGAGTTGTAAGGTGTCGTACGTCATACTAACATACTTTTCAAGGCGGTAATGTGGCATTCAGAGTGGTAAGATATTCTAAATTGTTGTACGATGTTCAAATGACTCGGACGAATTCATTAGGTTTATTATGGAGTTTTAAGTTTATGAACGGTGTGGTAATGTTTTGTTAGGAGTTGTAAGGTGTCGTACGTTGTACTAACATGCTTTTCAAGGCGGTAATAAGGCATACAGTGTGACATATGCCCCAAACCCGAACCCGAATGTCCGACTCGAACCCGAAAACTATCCATGTTTTAATGAATTCACATTTATTTTTCTCGAAGATGTAACATATCATTATTAATATGAATAAATATGTCGGGCTTAATGTTATATAGTCTTTTATAAAAGAACGAACGGTTATTATCCATCGTTTACTAAATTAACTACAAAGTACAATAATTAAATCTTCAAAATAAATACAAAAAATTATATTTGATAAAAGAGATTTTATAAAGATTGGTAAAAATAAATACTATTAAGTCTCAAAATAACCATTAAACGTCAACCGCAATATACTCATACAAAACGTCAACTTAATAAATGGTAGGAGATAACTCGGTTAAGTTAGTTGGTTAAAATATATATTTATTTAAGTTTGGGCTAAATATGTCATTTATGAAACTAGTATTAAAGGTTTTAGTTAAACATATATAACATACAAAACCTAAGGGGGCGAATTGTAAATATTAAATTAAATCACATTCTGATTCTCTTCTTTTGACCGCATTTCCGGCGAGATACAAGTTCCGGCCATTTGGCCGGAATATCAATTTTCCGGCGAAGTCCATAAAGACCATTTTTGCTATTTTCAAGTCGACTAAAATCGGTAAAATCTTCCGCATGCAAGACCGAACCTATGGTCAATGTTAATTTCATTTTAACACACTAAATCGCCTGTTTAATCCGATTATAAGAACACCCGTTTCATGTTCATAACCCCTTAAACTCAAACGGCTCTAAACGTTCAATTTCAATAAATGGGATTAACTAAAACGATTATATCGACAATTAAATGGCAATCAAACGAGTTTTAATCGGCTAATTATAACCCAATTTATGAATCATAACTCGCCACCTATCTCGAACGAGTTCGGCGTTTTACAAACAGAATTAGCACAATTCCATCACCCCAGTTACTCTTCTACACTCGCTTCCTCATCCTGATATCTCAATTTCAATCAAAAATCCATAGAACTAAAGTTTGATCTTCAACCCGTCAAGCTATTGTTCTTCATATTCATCGAACCAATTCACCCTTAATCAAGTAAGTTCTTTATGTCAAATGATCCTTATTATGTCCTGATCAAAAGCCCTAATTCTAATTTTGGTTTCAAGGTCGTTTGATCGATCAATTTTGTGAATTTTTGTTCTAGGGTTCTTGTGTGTTTTGGGGTTTTTGGCTGTTTCTTAACAATATCTTTTAAAATCCGGTTTTAAACAATAAGATCACACAGCGCATCAGGTTATGTTGTCCTTGTGTGAGCGTGAAGACCCCAGTTCGAAACTTGGGGGCTTCATTGTTTTTTTTCTAATTAATGGTTTTATTATTTTACCCACTTGTGCTAATTACCTTAATCAAAATAACAAATCCGTATAACATGTAAATCCAGATATATCAGAAACCTTATAATTTTTATAAAGCCATGGTTGGTATGAACTAAATGTTATAAAGTTAATTTTACAAAATACTTTTAAATACCATAAAATGCATTTTAATATATAAAGGTTTTACAAACAATGGTTCTTTTTAAAAACAAAAGAATTTTATATGAACTTTTATGCTCTAAAAATGGTGATGAGTGTTTTAAAGTATATCTAGGAATTAATATATTTCCTTGACGGCAAATAGTTTATTGTTAGAAATATATATATTATTAAAATTTCTATCGCTTAACAAAAATAAATATTATTACAATTGTTAACGTTACGAATAAACGAGTTTTACATGTTGAGAACGTTTAACGAAAAACCCCTAAATCTCAATTCGAAACCCTAGCATTTCAATTTCCTTTGACTCCTATTGTTCCAATTCTAGTTTTCTATACAATACGATTACTAAGTTAGGATTGTCATTTAATTAGGTGATCCTAATATTTTGACGATCCTTGTTTCAATTCAAACTATTTACTATTTGTTTCGCGCCCGAGTTCAAGGTGAGTAAAATCACTTCCCTTTTTACTTTTACATTTTGAGGCTGAAATATGTTCAATTACTATACAATGTTTTCAATTTCCTATTTGTTTCAAAAAGAGATCATAAAATATGTTAGTCTTGACTCGCGACAAGATGCAATCCTTATGTGGTAGTTTAAAGTAGTATATTACTTGTAATTTCCACCGGTACAATGTTAGCGCTAATGGTCTGACAAACCCACCTACACTTTACAACATCGATAGGTGATTTAAACCCGGCGATTCTATACTATGGTTACTAGTTACTATACTGTGATGCTTGTTGCTATGCTACTATGTCCCTTCGATGCTAAAACAATTTTTGATAACTTACACATCGAGACGGTTAAATGACGGTTAAATAACAGTTATCACTAATTGTAACATGAGTGGTTCCTCATGACTTGTTGCTAAATGTTACCCTGCGGGGTCTATGATTCTTGTTTCTATGTGTTCTATGGTTAAAGGTTGAGTAATATGATGAAATAGCTATACATGTAAGATTGCGCAGCATATTATGATGATCTCGGATTTCTATATTATTATGTATTCAAATTGTGGTTTACTCACTAGCTTTAAATAGCTAACTTTATTTTTACATATTTCAGGTGTTGCTTGATTATTTTTGCTGCTTTTGCTAGGACATAGGATTGCCTTGGACCTAGAATAATAAATCAGACAATTGCAGTTACTGTTTCGGTTTTATTACTTTTGTCGTATTCATTTAAGACTTGGGTTCAAAACTTACTACATCATTATTGAACTTAATAAATAAATACCATGTGCTTTGTTTACTATTGATATCCAATTCCAATGACAGCCCGGTGTTTCCGCCGCCGGGCAGGGTGTCACATACAGAGTGGTAAGATATTCTAAATTGTTGTACGATGTTCAAATCACTCGGACGAATTCATTAGGTTTATTATGGAGTTTTAATGTTTCGTACGGTGGTGTAAGGTGTTCTCAATTGATGTAACGCATCCTACATTATTCGAAATTGCTTTTCCTGTTGCTAATGTCGCATACAAAGTCGTAACAAGTCCTGAGTGGTCGTATGAAGTTTAAAGGACTCTAACGAATTCATTAGGTTTATTATGGAGTTTTAAGTTTGCGTGCGGTATTGTAATGTGTTGTTAGGAGTTGTAAGGTGTCATACGTTATAGTAACATGATTTTCAAGGCGGTAATGTGGCATACAAAGTCGTAAAATATTCTAAATTGTTGTACGATGTTTAAATGACTCGGACGAATTCATTAGGTTTACTATGGAGTTTTAAGTTTACATATGGTATTGTAATGTGTTGTTAGGAGTTGTAAGGTGTCCTACGTTATACTAACATGATTTTCAAGGCGGTAATGTGGCATATAGAGTCGTAAGATATTCTAAATTGTTGTATGATGTTCAAATGACTTGGACGAATTCATTAGGTTTATTATGGAGTTTAAGTTTACGTACGGTGTTGTAATGTTTTGTTAGGAGTTGTAAGGTGCCGTACGTAATACTAACATGCTTTTCAAGGTGGTAATGTGGCATACATAGTCGTAGTATATTCTAAATTGTCGTACGATGTTCAAAGGACTCGGATGAATTCATTAGGTTTATTATGGAGTTTTAAGTTTATGTACGGTGTTGTAATGTTTTGTTAGGAGTTGTAAGGTGTCGTACGTCATACTAACATACTTTTCAAGGCGGTAATGTGGCATTCAGAGTGGTAAGATATTCTAAATTGTTGTACGATGTTCAAATGACTCGGACGAATTCATTAGGTTTATTATGGAGTTTTAAGTTTATGAACGGTGTTGTAATGTTTTGTTAGGAGTTGTAAGGTGTCGTACGTTGTACTAACATGCTTTTCAAGGCGGTAATAAGGCATACAGAGTGGTAAGATATTCTAAATTGTTGTACGATGTTCAAATCACTCGGACGAATTCATTTGGTTTATTATGGAGTTTTAATGTTTCGTACGGTGGTGTAAGGTGTTCTCAAATGATGTAACGCATCCTACATTATTCGAAATTGCTTTTCCTGTTGCTAATGTCGCATACAAAGTCGTAACAAGTCCTGAGTGGTCGTATGAAGTTCAAAGGACTCTAACGAATTCATTAGGTTTATTATGGAGTTTTAAGTTTGCGTGCGGTATTGTAATGTGTTGTTAGGAGTTGTAATGTGTCATACGTTATGGTAACATGATTTTCAAGGCGGTAATGTGGCATACAAAGTCGTAAAATATTCTAAATTGTTGTACGATGTTTAAATGACTCGGACGAATTCATTAGGTTTACTATGGAGTTTTAAGTTTACATATGGTATTGTAATGTGTTGTTAGGAGTTGTAAGGTGTCCTACGTTATACTAACATGATTTTCAAGGCGGTAATGTGGCATATAGAGTCGTAAGATATTCTAAATTGTTGTATGATGTTCAAATGACTTGGACGAATTCATTAGGTTTATTATGGAGTTTAAGTTTACGTACGGTGTTGTAATGTTTTGTTAGGAGTTGTAAGGTGCCGTACGTAATACTAACATGCTTTTCAAGGTGGTAATGTGGCATACATAGTCGTAGTATATTCTAAATTGTCGTACGATGTTCAAAGGACTCGGATGAATTCATTAGGTTTATTATGGAGTTTTAAGTTTATGTACGGTGTTGTAATGTTTTGTTAGGAGTTGTAAGGTGTCGTACGTCATACTAACATACTTTTCAAGGCGGTAATGTGGCATTCAGAGTGGTAAGATATTCTAAATTGTTGTACGATGTTCAAATGACTCGGACGAATTCATTAGGTTTATTATGGAGTTTTAAGTTTATGAACGGTGTTGTAATGTTTTGTTAGGAGTTGTAAGGTGTCGTACGTTGTACTAACATGCTTTTCAAGGCGGTAATAAGGCATACAGAGTGGTAAGATATTCTAAATTGTTGTACGATGTTCAAATCACTCGGACGAATTCATTTGGTTTATTATGGAGTTTTAATGTTTCGTACGGTGGTGTAAGGTGTTCTCAAATGATGTAACGCATCCTACATTATTCGAAATTGCTTTTCCTGTTGCTAATGTCGCATACAAAGTCGTAACAAGTCCTGAGTGGTCGTATGAAGTTCAAAGGACTCTAACGAATTCATTAGGTTTATTATGGAGTTTTAAGTTTGCGTGCGGTATTGTAATGTGTTGTTAGGAGTTGTAATGTGTCATACGTTATGGTAACATGATTTTCAAGGCGGTAATGTGGCATACAAAGTCGTAAAATATTCTAAATTGTTGTACGATGTTTAAATGACTCGGACGAATTCATTAGGTTTACTATGGAGTTTTAAGTTTACATATGGTATTGTAATGTGTTGTTAGGAGTTGTAAGGTGTCCTACGTTATACTAACATGATTTTCAAGGCGGTAATGTGGCATATAGAGTCGTAAGATATTCTAAATTGTTGTATGATGTTCAAATGACTTGGACGAATTCATTAGGTTTATTATGGAGTTTAAGTTTACGTACGGTGTTGTAATGTTTTGTTAGGAGTTGTAAGGTGCCGTACGTAATACTAACATGCTTTTCAAGGTGGTAATGTGGCATACATAGTCGTAGTATATTCTAAATTGTCGTACGATGTTCAAAGGACTCGGATGAATTCATTAGGTTTATTATGGAGTTTTAAGTTTATGTACGGTGTTGTAATGTTTTGTTAGGAGTTGTAAGGTGTCGTATGTCATACTAACATACTTTTCAAGGCGGTAATGTGGCATTCAGAGTGGTAAGATATTCTAAATTGTTGTACGATGTTCAAATGACTCGGACGAATTCATTAGGTTTATTATGGAGTTTTAAGTTTATGAACGGTGTTGTAATGTTTTGTTAGGAGTTGTAAGGTGTCGTACGTTGTACTAACATGCTTTTCAAGGCGGTAATAAGGCATACAGAGTGGTAAGATATTCTAAATTGTTGTACGATGTTCAAATCACTCGGACGAATTCATTAGGTTTATTATGGAGTTTTAATGTTTCGTACGGTGGTGTAAGGTGTTCTCAAATGATGTAACGCATCCTACATTATTCGAAATTGCTTTTCCTGTTGCTAATGTCGCATACAAAGTCGTAACAAGTCCTGAGTGGTCGTATGAAGTTCAAAGGACTCTAACGAATTCATTAGGTTTATTATGGAGTTTTAAGTTTGCGTGCGGTATTGTAATTTGTTGTTAGGAGTTGTAAGGTGTCATACGTTATAGTAACATGATTTTCAAGGCGGTAATGTGGCATACAAAGTCGTAAAATATTCTAAATTGTTGTACGATGTTTAAATGACTCGGACGAATTCATTAGGTTTACTATGGAGTTTTAAGTTTACATATGGTATTGTAATGTGTTGTTAGGAGTTGTAAGGTGTCCTACGTTATACTAACATGATTTTCAAGGCGGTAATGTGGCATATAGAGTCGTAAGATATTCTAAATTGTTGTATGATGTTCAAATGACTTGGACGAATTCATTAGGTTTATTATGGAGTTTAAGTTTACGTACGGTGTTGTAATGTTTTGTTAGGAGTTGTAAGGTGCCGTACGTAATACTAACATGCTTTTCAAGGTGGTAATGTGGCATACATAGTCGTAGTATATTCTAAATTGTCGTACGATGTTCAAAGGACTCGGATGAATTCATTAGGTTTATTATGGAGTTTTAAGTTTATGTACGGTGTTGTAATGTTTTGTTAGGAGTTGTAAGGTGTCGTACGTCATACTAACATACTTTTCAAGGCGGTAATGTGGCATTCAGAGTGGTAAGATATTCTAAATTGTTGTACGATGTTCAAATGACTCGGACGAATTCATTAGGTTTATTATGGAGTTTTAAGTTTATGAACGGTGTTGTAATGTTTTGTTAGGAGTTGTAAGGTGTCGTACGTTGTACTAACATGCTTTTCAAGGCGGTAATAAGGCATACAGAGTGGTAAGATATTCTAAATTGTTGTACGATGTTCAAATCACTCGGACGAATTCATTAGGTTTATTATGGAGTTTTAATGTTTCGTACGGTGGTGTAAGGTGTTCTCAAATGATGTAACGCATCCTACATTATTCGAAATTGCTTTTCCTGTTGCTAATGTCGCATACAAAGTCGTAACAAGTCCTGAGTGGTCGTATGAAGTTCAAAGGACTCTAACGAATTCATTAGGTTTATTATGGAGTTTTAAGTTTGCGTGCGGTATTGTAATGTGTTGTTAGGAGTTGTAAGGTGTCATACGTTATAGTAACATGATTTTCAAGGCGGTAATGTGGCATACAAAGTCGTAAAATATTCTAAATTGTTGTACGATGTTTAAATGACTCGGACGAATTCATTAGGTTTACTATGGAGTTTTAAGTTTACATATGGTATTGTAATGTGTTGTTAGGAGTTGTAAGGTGTCCTACGTTATACTAACATGATTTTCAAGGCGGTAATGTGGCATATAGAGTCGTAAGATATTCTAACTTGTTGTATGATGTTCAAATGACTTGGACGAATTCATTAGGTTTATTATGGAGTTTTAATGTTTCGGACGGTGGTGTAAGGTGTTCTCAAATGATGTAACGCATCCAACATTATTCGAAATTACTTTTCCTGTTGCTAATGTCGCATACAAAGTCATAACAAGTCCTGAGTGGTCGTATGAAGTTCAAAGGACTCTAACGAATTCATTAGGTTTATTATGGAGTTTTAAGTTTGCGTGCGGTATTGTAATGTGTTGTTAGGAGTTGTAAGGTGTCATACGTTATAGTAACATGATTTTCAAGGCGGTAATGTGGCATACAAAGTTGTAAAATATTCTAAATTGTTGTACGATGTTCAAATGACTCGGACGAATTCATTAGGTTTACTATGGAGTTTTAAGTTTACATATGGTATTGTAATGTGTTGTTAGGAGTTGAAAGGTGTCCTACGTTATACTAACATGATTTTCAAGGCGGTAATGTGGCATATATAGTCGTAAGATATTCTAAATTGTTGTATGATGTTCAAATGACTTGGACGAATTCATTAGGTTATTATGGAGTTTAAGTTTACGTACGGTGTTGTAATGTTTTGTTAGGAGTTGTAAGGTGTCGTACGTAATACTAACATGCTTTTCAAGGTGGTAATGTGGCATACATAGTCGTAGTATATTCTAAATTGTCGTACGATGTTCAAAGGACTCGGATGAATTCATTAGGATTATTATGGAGTTTTAAGTTTATGTACGGTGTTGTAATGTTTTGTTAGGAGTTGTAAGGTGTCGTACGTTATACTAACATACTTTTCAAGGCGGTAATGTGGCATTCAGAGTGGTAAGATATTCTAAATTGTTGTACGATGTTCAAATGACTCGGACGAATTCATTAGGTTTATTATGGAGTTTTAAGTTTATGAACGGTATTGTAATGTTTTGTTAGGAGTTGTAAGGTGTCGTACGTTGTACTAACATGCTTTTCAAGGCGGTAATATGGCATACAGAGTGGTAAGATATTCTAAATTGTTGTACGATGTTCAAATCACTCGGACGAATTCATTAGGTTTATTATGGAGTTTTAATGTTTCGTACGGTGGTGTAAGGTGTTCTCAAATGATGTAACGCATCCTACATTATTCGAAATTGCTTTTCCTGTTGCTAATGTCGCATACAAAGTCGTAACAAGTCCTGAGTGGTCGTACGATGTTCAAAGGACTCTAACGAATTCATTAGGTTTATTATGGAGTTTTATGTTTGCGTGCGGTATTTTAATGTGTTGTTAGGAGTTGTAAGGTGTCATACGTTATACTAACATGATTTTCAAGGCGGTAATGTGGCATACAGAGTCGTAAAATATTGTAAATTGGTGTACGATGTTCAAATGACTCGGACTAATTCATTATGTTTACTATGGAGTTTTAAGTTTACATACGGTATTGTAATGTGTTGTTAGGAGTTGTAAGGTGTCCTACGTTATACTAACATGATTTTCATGGCGGTAATGTAGCATACAGAGTCGTAAGATATTCTAAATTGTTGTACGATGTTCAAATGACTCGGACGAATTCATTAGGTTTATTATGGAGTTTTAAGTTTACGTACGGTGTTGTAATGTTTTGTTAAGAGTTGTAAGGTGCCGTACGTTATACTAACATGCTTCTCAAGGCGGTAATGTGGCATACAGAGTTGTAATAAATTCTAAATTGTCGTACGATGTTCAAAGGACTCGGATGAATTCATTAGGTTTATTATGGAGTTTTAAGTTTACGTACGGTGTTGTAATATTTTGTTAGGAGTTGTAAGGTGTCGTACGTTATACTAACATACTTTTCAAGGCGGTAATGTGGCATTCAGAGTGGTAAGATATTCTAAATTGTTATACAAATTTCAAATGACTCGGACGAATTCATTAGGTTTATTATGGAGTTTTAAGTTTACGTACGGTGTTGTAATGTTTTGTTAGGAGTTGTAAGGTGTCGTACGTTATACTAACATGCTTTTCAAGGCGGTAATGTGGCATACAGAGTCGTAATATATTCTAAATTGTTGTAAGATGTTCAAAGGACTCGGATGAATTCATTAGGTTTATTATGGAGTTTTAAGTTTATGAACGGTGTTGTAATGTTTTGTTAGGAGTTGTAAGGTGTCGTACGTTGTACTAACATGCTTTTCAAGGCGGTAATATGGCATACAGAGTGGTAAGATATTCTAAATTGTTGTACGATGTTCAAATCACTCGGACGAATTCATTAGGTTTATTATGGAGTTTTAATGTTTCGTACGGTGGTGTAAGGTGTTCTCAAATGATGTAACGCATCCTACATTATTCGAAATTGCTTTTCCTGTTGCTAATGTCGCATACAAAGTCGTAACAAGTCCTGAGTGGTCGTACGATGTTCAAAGGACTCTAACGAATTCATTAGATTTATTATGGAGTTTTATGTTTGCGTGCGGTATTTTAATGTGTTGTTAGGAGTTGTAAGGTGTCATACGTTATACTAACATGATTTTCAAGGCGGTAATGTGGCATACAGAGTCGTAAAATATTGTAAATTGGTGTACGATGTTCAAATGACTCGGACGAATTCATTAGGTTTACTATGGAGTTTTAAGTTTACATACGGTATTGTAATGTGTTGTTAGGAGTTGTAAGGTGTCCTACGTTATACTAACATGATTTTCATGGCGGTAATGTAGCATACAGAGTCGTAAGATATTCTAAATTGTTGTACGATGTTCAAATGACTCGGACGAATTCATTAGGTTTATTATGGAGTTTTAAGTTTACGTACGGTGTTGTAATGTTTTGTTAAGAGTTGTAAGGTGCCGTACGTTATACTAACATGCTTCTCAAGGCGGTAATGTGGCATACAGAGTTGTAATAAATTCTAAATTGTCGTACGATGTTCAAAGGACTCGGATGAATTCATTAGGTTTATTATGGAGTTTTAAGTTTACGTACGGTGTTGTAATATTTTGTTAGGAGTTGTAAGGTGTCGTACGTTATACTAACATACTTTTCAAGGCGGTAATGTGGCATTCAGAGTGGTAAGATATTCTAAATTGTTATACAAATTTCAAATGATTCGGACGAATTCATTAGGTTTATTATGGAGTTTTAAGTTTACGTACGGTGTTGTAATGTTTTGTTAGGAGTTGTAAGGTGTCGTACGTTATACTAACATGCTTTTCAAGGCGGTAATGTGGCATACAGAGTCGTAATATATTCTAAATTGTTGTAAGATGTTCAAAGGACTCGGATGAATTCATTAGGTTTATTATGGAGTTTTAAGTTTATGAACGGTGTTGTAATGTTTTGTTAGGAGTTGTAAGGTGTCGTACGTTGTACTAACATGCTTTTCAAGGCGGTAATATGGCATACAGAGTGGTAAGATATTCTAAATTGTTGTACGATGTTCAAATCACTCGGACGAATTCATTAGGTTTATTATGGAGTTTTAATGTTTCGTACGGTGGTGTAAGGTGTTCTCAAATGATGTAACGCATCCTACATTATTCGAAATTGCTTTTCCTGTTGCTAATGTCGCATACAAAGTCGTAACAAGTCCTGAGTGGTCGTACGATGTTCAAAGAACTCTAACGAATTCATTAGGTTTATTATGGAGTTTTATGTTTGCGTGCGGTATTTTAATGTGTTGTTAGGAGTTGTAAGGTGTCATACGTTATACTAACATGATTTTCAAGGCGGTAATGTGGCATACAGAGTCGTAAAATATTGTAAATTGGTGTACGATGTTCAAATGACTCGGACGAATTCATTAGGTTTACTATGGAGTTTTAAGTTTACATACGGTATTGTAATGTGTTGTTAGGAGTTGTAAGGTGTCCTACGTTATACTAACATGATTTTCATGGCGGTAATGTAGCATACAGAGTCGTAAGATATTCTAAATTGTTGTACGATGTTCAAATGACTCGGACGAATTCATTAGGTTTATTATGGAGTTTTAAGTTTACGTACGGTGTTGTAATGTTTTGTTAAGAGTTGTAAGGTGCCGTACGTTATACTAACATGCTTCTCAAGGCGGTAATGTGGCATACAGAGTTGTAATAAATTCTAAATTGTCGTACGATGTTCAAAGGACTCGGATGAATTCATTAGGTTTATTATGGAGTTTTAAGTTTACGTACGGTGTTGTAATATTTTGTTAGGAGTTGTAAGGTGTCGTACGTTATACTAACATACTTTTCAAGGCGGTAATGTGGCATTCAGAGTGGTAAGATATTCTAAATTGTTATACAAATTTCAAATGACTCGGACGAATTCATTAGGTTTATTATGGAGTTTTAAGTTTACGTACGGTGTTGTAATGTTTTGTTAGGAGTTGTAAGGTGTCGTACGTTATACTAACATGCTTTTCAAGGCGGTAATGTGGCATACAGAGTCGTAATATATTCTAAATTGTTGTAAGATGTTCAAAGGACTCGGATGAATTCATTAGGTTTATTATGGAGTTTTAAGTTTATGAACGGTGTTGTAATGTTTTGTTAGGAGTTGTAAGGTGTCGTACGTTGTACTAACATGCTTTTCAAGGCGGTAATATGGCATACAGAGTGGTAAGATATTCTAAATTGTTGTACGATGTTCAAATCACTCGGACGAATTCATTAGGTTTATTATGGAGTTTTAATGTTTCGTACGGTGGTGTAAGGTGTTCTCAAATGATGTAACGCATCCTACATTATTCGAAATTGCTTTTCCTGTTGCTAATGTCGCATACAAAGTCGTAACAAGTCCTGAGTGGTCGTACGATGTTCAAAGGACTCTAACGAATTCATTAGATTTATTATGGAGTTTTATGTTTGCGTGCGGTATTTTAATGTGTTGTTAGGAGTTGTAAGGTGTCATACGTTATACTAACATGATTTTCAAGGCGGTAATGTGGCATACAGAGTCGTAAAATATTGTAAATTGGTGTACGATGTTCAAATGACTCGGACGAATTCATTAGGTTTACTATGGAGTTTTAAGTTTACATACGGTATTGTAATGTGTTGTTAGGAGTTGTAAGGTGTCCTACGTTATACTAACATGATTTTCATGGCGGTAATGTAGCATACAGAGTCGTAAGATATTCTAAATTGTTGTACGATGTTCAAATGACTCGGACGAATTCATTAGGTTTATTATGGAGTTTTAAGTTTACGTACGGTGTTGTAATGTTTTGTTAAGAGTTGTAAGGTGCCGTACGTTATACTAACATGCTTCTCAAGGCGGTAATGTGGCATACAGAGTTGTAATAAATTCTAAATTGTCGTACGATGTTCAAAGGACTCGGATGAATTCATTAGGTTTATTATGGAGTTTTAAGTTTACGTACGGTGTTGTAATATTTTGTTAGGAGTTGTAAGGTGTCGTACGTTATACTAACATACTTTTCTAGGCGGTAATGTGGCATTCAGAGTGGTAAGATATTCTAAATTGTTATACAAATTTCAAATGACTCGGACGAATTCATTAGGTTTATTATGGAGTTTTAAGTTTACGTACGGTGTTGTAATGTTTTGTTAGGAGTTGTAAGGTGTCGTACGTTATACTAACATGCTTTTCAAGGCGGTAATGTGGCATACAGAGTCGTAATATATTCTAAATTGTTGTAAGATGTTCAAAGGACTCGGATGAATTCATTAGGTTTATTATGGAGTTTTAAGTTTATGAACGGTGTTGTAATGTTTTGTTAGGAGTTGTAAGGTGTCGTACGTTGTACTAACATGCTTTTCAAGGCGGTAATATGGCATACAGAGTGGTAAGATATTCTAAATTGTTGTACGATGTTCAAATCACTCGGACGAATTCATTAGGTTTATTATGGAGTTTTAATGTTTCGTACGGTGGTGTAAGGTGTTCTCAAATGATGTAACGCATCCTACATTATTCGAAATTGCTTTTCCTGTTGCTAATGTCGCATACAAAGTCGTAACAAGTCCTGAGTGGTCGTACGATGTTCAAAGGACTCTAACGAATTCATTAGATTTATTATGGAGTTTTATGTTTGCGTGCGGTATTTTAATGTGTTGTTAGGAGTTGTAAGGTGTCATACGTTATACTAACATGATTTTCAAGGCGGTAATGTGGCATACAGAGTCGTAAAATATTGTAAATTGGTGTACGATGTTCAAATGACTCGGACGAATTCATTAGGTTTACTATGGAGTTTTAAGTTTACATACGGTATTGTAATGTGTTGTTAGGAGTTGTAAGGTGTCCTACGTTATACTAACATGATTTTCATGGCGGTAATGTAGCATACAGAGTCGTAAGATATTCTAAATTGTTGTACGATGTTCAAATGACTCGGACGAATTCATTAGGTTTATTATGGAGTTTTAAGTTTACGTACGGTGTTGTAATGTTTTGTTAAGAGTTGTAAGGTGCCGTACGTTATACTAACATGCTTCTCAAGGCGGTAATGTGGCATACAGAGTTGTAATAAATTCTAAATTGTCGTACGATGTTCAAAGGACTCGGATGAATTCATTAGGTTTATTATGGAGTTTTAAGTTTACGTACGGTGTTGTAATATTTTGTTAGGAGTTGTAAGGTGTCGTACGTTATACTAACATACTTTTCTAGGCGGTAATGTGGCATTCAGAGTGGTAAGATATTCTAAATTGTTATACAAATTTCAAATGACTCGGACGAATTCATTAGGTTTATTATGGAGTTTTAAGTTTACGTACGGTGTTGTAATGTTTTGTTAGGAGTTGTAAGGTGTCGTACGTTATACTAACATGCTTTTCAAGGCGGTAATGTGGCATACAGAGTCGTAATATATTCTAAATTGTTGTAAGATGTTCAAAGGACTCGGATGAATTCATTAGGTTTATTATGGAGTTTTAAGTTTATGAACGGTGTTGTAATGTTTTGTTAGGAGTTGTAAGGTGTCGTACGTTGTACTAACATGCTTTTCAAGGCGGTAATATGGCATACAGAGTGGTAAGATATTCTAAATTGTTGTACGATGTTCAAATCACTCGGACGAATTCATTAGGTTTATTATGGAGTTTTAATGTTTCGTACGGTGGTGTAAGGTGTTCTCAAATGATGTAACGCATCCTACATTATTCGAAATTGCTTTTCCTGTTGCTAATGTCGCATACAAAGTCGTAACAAGTCCTGAGTGGTCGTACGATGTTCAAAGGACTCTAACGAATTCATTAGATTTATTATGGAGTTTTATGTTTGCGTGCGGTATTTTAATGTGTTGTTAGGAGTTGTAAGGTGTCATACGTTATACTAACATGATTTTCAAGGCGGTAATGTGGCATACAGAGTCGTAAAATATTGTAAATTGGTGTACGATGTTCAAATGACTCGGACGAATTCATTAGGTTTACTATGGAGTTTTAAGTTTACATACGGTATTGTAATGTGTTGTTAGGAGTTGTAAGGTGTCCTACGTTATACTAACATGATTTTCATGGCGGTAATGTAGCATACAGAGTCGTAAGATATTCTAAATTGTTGTACGATGTTCAAATGACTCGGACGAATTCATTAGGTTTATTATGGAGTTTTAAGTTTACGTACGGTGTTGTAATGTTTTGTTAAGAGTTGTAAGGTGCCGTACGTTATACTAACATGCTTCTCAAGGCGGTAATGTGGCATACAGAGTTGTAATAAATTCTAAATTGTCGTACGATGTTCAAAGGACTCGGATGAATTCATTAGGTTTATTATGGAGTTTTAAGTTTACGTACGGTGTTGTAATATTTTGTTAGGAGTTGTAAGGTGTCGTACGTTATACTAACATACTTTTCAAGGCGGTAATGTGGCATTCAGAGTGGTAAGATATTCTAAATTGTTATACAAATTTCAAATGACTCGGACGAATTCATTAGGTTTATTATGGAGTTTTAAGTTTACGTACGGTGTTGTAATGTTTTGTTAGGAGTTGTAAGGTGTCGTACGTTATACTAACATGCTTTTCAAGGCGGTAATGTGGCATACAGAGTCGTAATATATTCTAAATTGTTGTAAGATGTTCAAAGGACTCGGATGAATTCATTAGGTTTATTATGGAGTTTTAAGTTTATGAACGGTGTTGTAATGTTTTGTTAGGAGTTGTAAGGTGTCGTACGTTGTACTAACATGCTTTTCAAGGCGGTAATATGGCATACAGAGTGGTAAGATATTCTAAATTGTTGTACGATGTTCAAATCACTCGGACGAATTCATTAGGTTTATTATGGAGTTTTAATGTTTCGTACGGTGGTGTAAGGTGTTCTCAAATGATGTAACGCATCCTACATTATTCGAAATTGCTTTTCCTGTTGCTAATGTCGCATACAAAGTCGTAACAAGTCCTGAGTGGTCGTACGATGTTCAAAGGACTCTAACGAATTCATTAGGTTTATTATGGAGTTTTATGTTTGCGTGCGGTATTTTAATGTGTTGTTAGGAGTTGTAAGGTGTCATACGTTATACTAACATGATTTTCAAGGCGGTAATGTGGCATACAGAGTCGTAAAATATTGTAAATTGGTGTACGATGTTCAAATGACTCGGACGAATTCATTAGGTTTACTATGGAGTTTTAAGTTTACATACGGTATTGTAATGTGTTGTTAGGAGTTGTAAGGTGTCCTACGTTATACTAACATGATTTTCATGGCGGTAATGTAGCATACAGAGTCGTAAGATATTCTAAATTGTTGTACGATGTTCAAATGACTCGGACGAATTCATTAGGTTTATTATGGAGTTTTAAGTTTACGTACGGTGTTGTAATGTTTTGTTAAGAGTTGTAAGGTGCCGTACGTTATACTAACATGCTTCTCAAGGCGGTAATGTGGCATACAGAGTTGTAATAAATTCTAAATTGTCGTACGATGTTCAAAGGACTCGGATGAATTCATTAGGTTTATTATGGAGTTTTAAGTTTACGTACGGTGTTGTAATATTTTGTTAGGAGTTGTAAGGTGTCGTACGTTATACTAACATACTTTTCTAGGCGGTAATGTGGCATTCAGAGTGGTAAGATATTCTAAATTGTTATACAAATTTCAAATGACTCGGACGAATTCATTAGGTTTATTATGGAGTTTTAAGTTTACGTACGGTGTTGTAATGTTTTGTTAGGAGTTGTAAGGTGTCGTACGTTATACTAACATGCTTTTCAAGGCGGTAATGTGGCATACAGAGTCGTAATATATTCTAAATTGTTGTAAGATGTTCAAAGGACTCGGATGAATTCATTAGGTTTATTATGGAGTTTTAAGTTTATGAACGGTGTTGTAATGTTTTGTTAGGAGTTGTAAGGTGTCGTACGTTGTACTAACATGCTTTTCAAGGCGGTAATATGGCATACAGAGTGGTAAGATATTCTAAATTGTTGTACGATGTTCAAATCACTCAGACGAATTCATTAGGTTTATTATGGAGTTTTAATGTTTCGTACGGTGGTGTAAGGTGTTCTCAAATGATGTAACGCATCCTACATTATTAGAAATTGCTTTTCCTGTTGCTAATGTCGCATACAAAGTCGTAACAAGTCCTGAGTGGTCGTACGATGTTCAAAGGACTCTAACGAATTCATTAGGTTTATTATGGAGTTTTATGTTTGCGTGCGGTATTTTAATGTGTTGTTAGGAGTTGTAAGGTGTCATACGTTATACTAACATGATTTTCAAGGCGGTAATGTGGCATACAGAGTCGTAAAATATTGTAAATTGGTGTACGATGTTCAAATGACTCGGACGAATTCATTAGGTTTACTATGGAGTTTTAAGTTTACATACGGTATTGTAATGTGTTGTTAGGAGTTGTAAGGTGTCCTACGTTATACTAACATGATTTTCATGGCGGTAATGTAGCATACAGAGTCGTAAGATATTCTAAATTGTTGTACGATGTTCAAATGACTCGGACGAATTCATTAGGTTTATTATGGAGTTTTAAGTTTACGTACGGTGTTGTAATGTTTTGTTAAGAGTTGTAAGGTGCCGTACGTTATACTAACATGCTTCTCAAGGCGGTAATGTGGCATACAGAGTTGTAATAAATTCTAAATTGTCGTACGATGTTCAAAGGACTCGGATGAATTCATTAGGTTTATTATGGAGTTTTAAGTTTACGTACGGTGTTGTAATATTTTGTTAGGAGTTGTAAGGTGTCGTACGTTATACTAACATACTTTTCTAGGCGGTAATGTGGCATTCAGAGTGGTAAGATATTCTAAATTGTTATACAAATTTCAAATGACTCGGACGAATTCATTAGGTTTATTATGGAGTTTTAAGTTTACGTACGGTGTTGTAATGTTTTGTTAGGAGTTGTAAGGTGTCGTACGTTATACTAACATGCTTTTCAAGGCGGTAATGTGGCATACAGAGTCGTAATATATTCTAAATTGTTGTAAGATGTTCAAAGGACTCGGATGAATTCATTAGGTTTATTATGGAGTTTTAAGTTTATGAACGGTGTTGTAATGTTTTGTTAGGAGTTGTAAGGTGTCGTACGTTGTACTAACATGCTTTTCAAGGCGGTAATATGGCATACAGAGTGGTAAGATATTCTAAATTGTTGTACGATGTTCAAATCACTCGGACGAATTCATTAGGTTTATTATGGAGTTTTAATGTTTCGTACGGTGGTGTAAGGTGTTCTCAAATGATGTAACGCATCCTACATTATTCGAAATTGCTTTTCCTGTTGCTAATGTCGCATACAAAGTCGTAACAAGTCCTGAGTGGTCGTACGATGTTCAAAGGACTCTAACGAATTCATTAGGTTTATTATGGAGTTTTATGTTTGCGTGCGGTATTTTAATGTGTTGTTAGGAGTTGTAAGGTGTCATACGTTATACTAACATGATTTTCAAGGCGGTAATGTGGCATACAGAGTCGTAAAATATTGTAAATTGGTGTACGATGTTCAAATGACTCGGACGAATTCATTAGGTTTACTATGGAGTTTTAAGTTTACATACGGTATTGTAATGTGTTGATAGGAGTTGTAAGGTGTCCTACGTTATACTAACATGATTTTCATGGCGGTAATGTAGCATACAGAGTCGTAAGATATTCTAAATTGTTGTACGATGTTCAAATGACTCGGACGAATTCATTAGGTTTATTATGGAGTTTTAAGTTTACGTACGGTGTTGTAATGTTTTGTTAAGAGTTGTAAGGTGCCGTACGTTATACTAACATGCTTCTCAAGGCGGTAATGTGGCATACAGAGTTGTAATAAATTCTAAATTGCCGTACGATGTTCAAAGGACTCGGATGAATTCATTAGGTTTATTATGGAGTTTTAAGTTTACGTACGGTGTTGTAATATTTTGTTAGGAGTTGTAAGGTGTCGTACGTTATACTAACATACTTTTCAAGGCGGTAATGTGGCATTCAGAGTGGTAAGATATTCTAAATTGTTATACAAATTTCAAATGACTCGGACGAATTCATTAGGTTTATTATTGAGTTTTAAGTTTACGTACGGTGTTGTAATGTTTTGTTAGGAGTTGTAAGGTGTCGTACGTTATACTAACATGCTTTTCAAGGCGGTAATGTGGCATACAGAGTCGTAATATATTCTAAATTGTTGTAAGATGTTCAAAGGACACGGATGAATTCATTAGGTTTATTATGGAGTTTTAAGTTTATGAACGGTGTTGTAATGTTTTGTTAGGAGTTGTAAGGTGTCGTACGTTGTACTAACATGCTTTTCAAGGCGGTAATATGGCATACAGAGTGGTAAGATATTCTAAATTGTTGTACGATGTTCAAATCACTCGGACGAATTCATTAGGTTTATTATGGAGTTTTAATGTTTCGTACGGTGGTGTAAGGTGTTCTCAAATGATGTAACGCATCCTACATTATTCGAAATTGCTTTTCCTGTTGCTAATGTCGCATACAAAGTCGTAACAAGTCCTGAGTGGTCGTACGATGTTCAAAGGACTCTAACGAATTCATTAGATTTATTATGGAGTTTTATGTTTGCGTGCGGTATTTTAATGTGTTGTTAGGAGTTGTAAGGTGTCATACGTTATACTAACATGATTTTCAAGGCGGTAATGTGGCATACAGAGTCGTAAAATATTGTAAATTGGTGTACGATGTTCAAATGACTCGGACGAATTCATTAGGTTTACTATGGAGTTTTAAGTTTACATACGGTATTGTAATGTGTTGTTAGGAGTTGTAAGGTGTCCTACGTTATACTAACATGATTTTCATGGCGGTAATGTAGCATACAGAGTCGTAAGATATTCTAAATTGTTGTACGATGTTCAAATGACTCGGACGAATTCATTAGGTTTATTATGGAGTTTTAAGTTTACGTACGGTGTTGTAATGTTTTGTTAAGAGTTGTAAGGTGCCGTACGTTATACTAACATGCTTCTCAAGGCGGTAATGTGGCATACAGAGTTGTAATAAATTCTAAATTGTCGTACGATGTTCAAAGGACTCGGATGAATTCATTAGGTTTATTATGGAGTTTTAAGTTTACGTACGGTGTTGTAATATTTTGTTAGGAGTTGTAAGGTGTCGTACGTTATACTAACATACTTTTCAAGGCGGTAATGTGGCATTCAGAGTGGTAAGATATTCTAAATTGTTATACAAATTTCAAATGATTCGGACGAATTCATTAGGTTTATTATGGAGTTTTAAGTTTACGTACGGTGTTGTAATGTTTTGTTAGGAGTTGTAAGGTGTCGTACGTTATACTAACATGCTTTTCAAGGCGGTAATGTGGCATACAGAGTCGTAATATATTCTAAATTGTTGTAAGATGTTCAAAGGACTCGGATGAATTCATTAGGTTTATTATGGAGTTTTAAGTTTATGAACGGTGTTGTAATGTTTTGTTAGGAGTTGTAAGGTGTCGTACGTTGTACTAACATGCTTTTCAAGGCGGTAATATGGCATACAGAGTGGTAAGATATTCTAAATTGTTGTACGATGTTCAAATCACTCGGACGAATTCATTAGGTTTATTATGGAGTTTTAATGTTTCGTACGGTGGTGTAAGGTGTTCTCAAATGATGTAACGCATCCTACATTATTCGAAATTGCTTTTCCTGTTGCTAATGTCGCATACAAAGTCGTAACAAGTCCTGAGTGGTCGTACGATGTTCAAAGGACTCTAACGAATTCATTAGGTTTATTATGGAGTTTTATGTTTGCGTGCGGTATTTTAATGTGTTGTTAGGAGTTGTAAGGTGTCATACGTTATACTAACATGATTTTCAAGGCGGTAATGTGGCATACAGAGTCGTAAAATATTGTAAATTGGTGTACGATGTTCAAATGACTCGGACGAATTCATTAGGTTTACTATGGAGTTTTAAGTTTACATACGGTATTGTAATGTGTTGTTAGGAGTTGTAAGGTGTCCTACGTTATACTAACATGATTTTCATGGCGGTAATGTAGCATACAGAGTCGTAAGATATTCTAAATTGTTGTACGATGTTCAAATGACTCGGACGAATTCATTAGGTTTATTATGGAGTTTTAAGTTTACGTACGGTGTTGTAATGTTTTGTTAAGAGTTGTAAGGTGCCGTACGTTATACTAACATGCTTCTCAAGGCGGTAATGTGGCATACAGAGTTGTAATAAATTCTAAATTGTCGTACGATGTTCAAAGGACTCGGATGAATTCATTAGGTTTATTATGGAGTTTTAAGTTTACGTACGGTGTTGTAATATTTTGTTAGGAGTTGTAAGGTGTCGTACGTTATACTAACATACTTTTCAAGGCGGTAATGTGGCATTCAGAGTGGTAAGATATTCTAAATTGTTATACAAATTTCAAATGACTCGGACGAATTCATTAGGTTTATTATGGAGTTTTAAGTTTACGTACGGTGTTGTAATGTTTTGTTAGGAGTTGTAAGGTGTCGTACGTTATACTAACATGCTTTTCAAGGCGGTAATGTGGCATACAGAGTCGTAATATATTCTAAATTGTTGTAAGATGTTCAAAGGACACGGATGAATTCATTAGGTTTATTATGGAGTTTTAAGTTTATGAACGGTGTTGTAATGTTTTGTTAGGAGTTGTAAGGTGTCGTACGTTGTACTAACATGCTTTTCAAGGCGGTAATATGGCATACAGAGTGGTAAGATATTCTAAATTGTTGTACGATGTTCAAATCACTCGGACGAATTCATTAGGTTTATTATGGAGTTTTAATGTTTCGTACGGTGGTGTAAGGTGTTCTCAAATGATGTAACGCATCCTACATTATTCGAAATTGCTTTTCCTGTTGCTAATGTCGCATACAAAGTCGTAACAAGTCCTGAGTGGTCGTACGATGTTCAAAGGACTCTAACGAATTCATTAGGTTTATTATGGAGTTTTATGTTTGCGTGCGGTATTTTAATGTGTTGTTAGGAGTTGTAAGGTGTCATACGTTATACTAACATGATTTTCAAGGCGGTAATGTGGCATACAGAGTCGTAAAATATTCTAAATTGGTGTACGATGTTCAAATGACTCGGACGAATTCATTAGGTTTACTATGGAGTTTTAAGTTTACATACGGTATTGTAATGTGTTGTTAGGAGTTGTAAGGTGTCCTACGTTATACTAACATGATTTTCATGGCGGTAATGTGGCATACAGAGTCGTAAGATATTCTAAATTGTTGTACGATGTTCAAATGACTCGGACGAATTCATTAGGTTTATTAAGGAGTTTAAGTTTACGTACGGTGTTGTAATGTTTTGTTAGGAGTTGTAAGGTGTTGTAGGTAATACTAAGATGCTTTTCAAGGCGGTAATGTGGCATACATAGTCGTAGTATATTCTAAATTGTTGTACGATGTTCAAATGACTCGGACGAATTCATTAGGTTTACTATGGAGTTTTAAGTTTACATATGGTATTGTAATGTGTTGTTAGGAGTTGAAAGGTGTCCTACGTTATACTAACATGATTTTCAAGGCGGTAATGTGGCATATAGAGTCGTAAGATATTCTAAATTGTTGTATGATGTTCAAATGACTTGGACGAATTCATTAGGTTTATTATGGAGTTTAAGTTTACGTACGGTGTTGTAATGTTTTGTTAGGAGTTGTAAGGTGTCGTACGTAATACTAACATGCTTTTCAAGGTGGTAATGTGGCATACATAGTCGTAGTATATTCTAAATTGTCGTACGATGTTCAAAGGACTCGGATGAATTCATTAGGATTATTATGGAGTTTTAAGTTTATGTACGGTGTTGTAATGTTTTGTTAGGAGTTGTAAGGTGTCGTACGTTATACTAACATACTTTTCAAGGCGGTAATGTGGCATTCAGAGTGGTAAGATATTCTAAATTGTTGTACGATGTTCAAATGACTCGGACGAATTCATTAGGTTTATTATGGAGTTTTAAGTTTATGAACGGTGTTGTAATGTTTTGTTAGGAGTTGTAAGGTGTCGTACGTTGTACTAACATGCTTTTCAAGGCGGTAATATGGCATACAGAGTGGTAAGATATTCTAAATTGTTGTACGATGTTCAAATCACTCGGACGAATTCATTAGGTTTATTATGGAGTTTTAATGTTTCGTACGGTGGTGTAAGGTGTTCTCAAATGATGTAACGCATCCTACATTATTCGAAATTGCTTTTCCTGTTGCTAATGTCGCATACAAAGTCGTAACAAGTCCTGAGTGGTCGTACGATGTTCAAAGGACTCTAACGAATTCATTAGGTTTATTATGGAGTTTTATGTTTGCGTGCGGTATTTTAATGTGTTGTTAGGAGTTGTAAGGTGTCATACGTTATACTAACATGATTTTCAAGGCGGTAATGTGGCATACAGAGTCGTAAAATATTGTAAATTGGTGTACGATGTTCAAATGACTCGGACGAATTCATTAGGTTTACTATGGAGTTTTAAGTTTACATACGGTATTGTAATGTGTTGTTAGGAGTTGTATAGTGTCCTACGTTATACTAACATGATTTTCATGGCGGTAATGTAGCATACAGAGTCGTAAGATATTCTAAATTGTTGTACGATGTTCAAATGACTCGGACGAATTCATTAGGTTTATTATGGAGTTTTAAGTTTACGTACGGTGTTGTAATGTTTTGTTAAGAGTTGTAAGGTGCCGTACGTTATACTAACATGCTTCTCAAGGCGGTAATGTGGCATACAGAGTCGTAATAAATTCTAAATTGTCGTACGATGTTCAAAGGACTCGGATGAATTCATTAGGTTTATTATGGAGTTTTAAGTTTACGTACGGTGTTGTAATATTTTGTTAGGAGTTGTAAGGTGTCGTACGTTATACTAACATACTTTTCAAGGCGGTAATGTGGCATTCAGAGTGGTAAGATATTCTAAATTGTTATACAAATTTCAAATGACTCTGACGAATTCATTAGGTTTATTATGGAGTTTTAAGTTTACGTACGGTGTTGTAATGTTTTGTTAGGAGTTGTAAGGTGTCGTACGTTATACTAACATGCTTTTCAAGGCGGTAATGTGGCATACAGAGTCGTAATATATTCTAAATTGTTGTAAGATGTTCAAAGGACTCGGATGAATTCATTAGGTTTATTATGGAGTTTTAAGTTTATGAACGGTGTTGTAATGTTTTGTTAGGAGTTGTAAGGTGTCGTACGTTGTACTAACATGCTTTTCAAGGCGGTAATATGGCATACAGAGTGGTAAGATATTCTAAATTGTTGTACGATGTTCAAATCACTCGGACGAATTCATTAGGTTTATTATGGAGTTTTAATGTTTCGTACGGTGGTGTAAGGTGTTCTCAAATGATGTAACGCATCCTACATTATTCGAAATTGCTTTTCCTGTTGCTAATGTCGCATACAAAGTCGTACCAAGTCCTGAGTGGTCGTACGATGTTCAAAGGACTCTAACGAATTCATTAGGTTTATTATGGAGTTTTATGTTTGCGTGCGGTATTTTAATGTGTTGTTAGGAGTTATAAGGTGTCATACGTTATACTAACATGATTTTCAAGGCGGTAATGTAGCATACAGAGTCGTAAAATATTCTAAATTGGTGTACGATGTTCAAATGACTCGGACGAATTCATTAGGTTTACTATGGAGTTTTAAGTTTACATACGGTATTGTAATGTGTTGTTAGGAGTTGTAAGGTGTCCTACGTTATACTAACATGATTTTCATGGCGGTAATGTGGCATACAGAGTCGTAAGATATTCTAAATTGTTGTACGATGTTCAAATGACTCGGACGAATTCATTAGGTTTATTAAGGAGTTTAAGTTTGCGTACGGTGTTGTAATGTTTTGTTAGGAGTTGTAAGGTGTTGTACGTAATACTAAGATGCTTTTCAAGGCGGTAATGTGGCATACATAGTCGTAGTATATTCTAAATTGTCGTACGATGTTCAAAGGACTAGGATGAATTCATTAGGTTTATTATGGAGTTTTAAGTTTATGTACGGTGTTGTAATGTTTTGTTAGGAGTTGTAAGGTGTCGTACGCTATACTAACATGATTTTCAAGGCGGTAATGTGGCATACAGAGTTGTAAGATATTCTAAATTGTTGTACGATGTTCAAATGACTCGGACGAATTCATTAGGTTTATTATGGAGTTTAAGTTTACGTACGGTGTTGTAATGTTTTGTTAGGAGTTGTAAGGTGCCGTACGTAATACTAACATGATTTTCAAGGCGGTAATGTGGCATACAGAGTCGTAATATATTCTAAATTGTCGTACGATGTTCAAAGGACTCGGATGAATTAATTAGTATTATTATGGAGTTTTAAGTTTACGTACGGTGTTGTAATATTTTGTTAGGAGATGTAAGGTGTCGTACGTTATACTAACATAATTTTCAAGGCGGTAATGTGGCATTCAGAGTGGTAAGATATTCTAAATTGTTGTACGATGTTCAAATGACTCGGACTAATTCATTAGGTTTATTATGGAGTTTTAAGTTTACGTACGGTGTTGTAATGTTTTGTTAGGAGTTGCAAGGTGCCGTACGTTATACTAACATGTTTTTCAAGGCGGTAATGTGACATACAGAGTCGTAATATATTCTAAATTGTCGTACGATGTTCAAAGGACTCAGATGAATTCATTAGATTTATTATGGAGTTTTAAGTTTACGTACGGTGATTTAATGTTTTGTTCGGAGTTCTAAGGTGTCGTACGTTATACTAACATTCTATTCAAGGCGGTAATGTGGCATACAGAGTCGTAATATATTCTAAATTGTCGTACGATGTTCAAAGGACTCATATGAATTCATTTGGTTTATTATTGAGTTTTAAGTTTACGTACAGTGTTGTAATGTTTTGTTAGGAGTTGTAAGGTGTCGGACGTTATACTAACATGCTTTTCAAGGCGGTTATGTGGCATACAGAGTGGTAAGATATTCTAAATTGTTGTACGATGTTCAAATCACTCGGACGAATTCATTAGGTTTATTACGGAGTTTTAATGTTTCGTACGGTGGTGTAAGGTGTTCTCAAAAGATGTAACGCATCCTACATTATTCTAAATTGCTTTTCCAGTTTCTAATGTCGCATACAAAGTCGTAACAAGTCCTGAGTGGTCGTCTGATGTTTAAAGGACTCAGACGAATTCATTAGGTTTACTATGGAGTTTTAAGTTTACTTACGATATTGTAATGGGTTCTTAGAAGTTGTAATGTGCCCTAGGTTATACTAACATGATTTTCAAGGCGGTAATGTGGCATACAGAGTCGTAAGATATTTTAAATTGTTGTACGATGTTCAAATGACTCGGACGAATTCATTAGGTTTATTATGGAGTTTTAAGTTTACGTACGGTGTTGTAATGTTTTGTTAAGAGTTGTAAGGTGTCCTACGTTATACTAACATGATTTTTAAGGCGGTAATGTGGCATATAGAGTCGTAAGATATTCTAAATTGTTGTACGATGTTCAAAGGACTCAGATGAATTCATTAGATTTATTATGGAGTTTTAAGTTTACGTACGGTGATTTAATGTTTTGTTCGGAGTTCTAAGGTGTCGTACGTTATACTAACATTCTATTCAAGGCGGTAATGTGGCATACAGAGTCGTAATATATTCTAAATTGTCGTACGATGTTCAAAGGACTCATATGAATTCATTTGGTTTATTATTGAGTTTTAAGTTTACGTACAGTGTTGTAATGTTTTGTTAGGAGTTGTAAGGTGTCGTACGTTATACTAACATGCTTTTCAAGGCGGTAATGTGGCATACAAAGTGTTAAGATATTCTAAATTGTTGTACGATGTTCAAATCACTCGGACAAATTCATTTGGTTTATTACGGAGTTTTAATGTTTCGTACGGTGGTGTAAGGTGTTCTCAAAAGATGTAACGCATCCTACATTATTCTAAATTGCTTTTCCAGTTTCTAATGTCGCATACAAAGTCGTAACAAGTCTTGAGTGGTCGTCTGATGTTTAAAGGACTCGGACGAATTCATTAGGTTTACTATGGAGTTTTAAGTTTACTTACGATATTGTAATGGGTTCTTAGGAGTTGTAAGATGCCCTAGGTTATACTAACATGATTTTCAAGGCGGTAATGTGGCATACAGAGTCGTAAGATATTCTAAATTGTTGTACGATGTTCAAATGACTCGGACGAATTCATTAGGTTTTTTATGGAGTTTTAAGTTTACGTACGGTGTTGTAATGTTTTGTTAAGAGTTGTAAGGTGTCCTACGTTATACTAACATGATTTTCAAGGCGGTAATGTGGCATATAGAGTCGTAAGATATTCTAAATTGTTGTACGATGTTCAAATGACTCGGACGAATTCATTAGGTTTATTATGGAGTTTAAGTTTACGTACGGTGTTGTAATGTTTTGTTAGGAGTTGTAAGGTGTCGTACGTTATACTAACATACTTTTCAAGGCGGTAATGTGGCATTCAGAGTGGTAAGATATTCTAAATAGTTATACAATGTTCAAATGACTCGGACGAATTCATTAGGTTTATTATGGAGTTTTAAGTTTACGTACGGTGTTGTAATGTTTTGTTAAGAGTTGTAAGGTGCCGTACGTTATACTAACATGCTTTTCAAGGCAGTAATGTGGCATACAGAGTCGTAATATATTCTAAATTGTTGTAAGATGTTCAAAGGACTCGGATGAATTCATTAGGTTTATTATGGAGTTTTAAGTTTATGTACGGTGTTGTAATGTTTTGTTAGGAGTTGTAAGGTGTCGTACGTTGTACTAACATGCTTTTCAAGGCGGTAATGTGGCATACAGAGTGGTAAGATATTCTAAATTGTTGTACGATGTTCAAATCACTCGGACGAATTCATTAGGTTTCTTATGGAGTTTTAATGTTTCGTACGGTGGTGTAAGGTGTTCTCAAACGATGTAACGCATCCTACATTATTCGAAATTTCTTTTCATGTTGCTAATGTCGCATACAAAGTCGTAACAAGTCCTGAGTGGTCGTATGAAGTTCAAAGGACTCTAACGAATTCATTAGGTTTATTATGGAGTTTTAAGTTTGCGTGCGGTATTGTAATGTGTTGTTAGGAGTTGTAAGGTGTCATACGTTATACTAACATGATTTTCAAGGCGGTAATGTGGCATACAGAGTCGTAAAATATTCTAAATTATTGTACGATGTTCAAATGACTCGGACGAATTCATTAGGTTTACTATGGAGTTTTAAGTTTACATACGGTATTGTAATGTGTTGTTAGGAGTTGTAAGGTGTCCTACGTTATACTAACATGATTTTCAAGGCGGTAATGTGGCATACAGAGTCGTAAGATATTCTAAATTGTTGTACGATGTTCAAATGACTCGGACGAATTCATTAGGTTTATTATGGAGTTTAAGTTTACGTACGGTGTTGTAATGTTTTGTTAGGAGTTGTAAGGTGTCGTACGTTATACTAACATACTTTTCAAGGCGGTAATGTGGCATTCAGAGTGGTAAGCTATTCTAAATAGTTATACAATGTTCAAATGACTCGGACGAATTCATTAGGTTTATTATGGAGTTTTAAGTTTACGTACGGTGTTGTAATGTTTTGTTAAGAGTTGTAAGGTGCCGTACGTTATACTAACATGCTTTTCAAGGCAGTAATGTGGCATACAGAGTCGTAATATATTCTAAATTGTTGTAAGATGTTCAAAGGACTCGGATGAATTCATTAGGTTTATTATGGAGTTTTAAGTTTATGTACGGTGTTGTAATGTTTTGTTAGGAGTTGTAAGGTGTCGTACGTTGTACTAACATGCTTTTCAAGGCGGTAATGTGGCATACAGAGTGGTAAGATATTCTAAATTGTTGTACGATGTTCAAATCACTCGGACGAATTCATTAGGTTTCTTATGGAGTTTTAATGTTTCGTACGGTGGTGTAAGGTGTTCTCAAATGATGTAACGCATCCTACATTATTCGAAATTTCTTTTCATGTTGCTAATGTCGCATACAAAGTCGTAACAAGTCCTGAGTGGTCGTATGAAGTTCAAAGGACTCTAACGAATTCATTAGGTTTATTATGGAGTTTTAAGTTTGCGTGCGGTATTGTAATGTGTTGTTAGGAGTTGTAAGGTGTCATACGTTATACTAACATGATTTTCAAGGCGGTAATGTGGCATACAGAGTCGTAAAATATTCTAAATTGTTTTACGATGTTCAAATCACTCGGACGAATTCATTAGGTTTACTATGGAGTTTTAAGTTTACATACGGTATTGTAATGTGTTGTTAGGAGTTGTAAGGTGTCCTACGTTATACTAACATGATTTTCAAGGCGGTAATGTGGCATACAGAGTCGTAAGATATTCTAAATTGTTGTACGATGTTCAAATGACTCGGACGAATTCATTAGGTTTATTATGGAGTTTAAGTTTACGTACGGTGTTGTAATGTTTTGTTAGGAGTTGTAAGGTGTCGTACGTTATACTAACATACTTTTCAAGGCGGTAATGTGGCATTCAGAGTGGTAAGCTATTCTAAATAGTTATACAATGTTCAAATGACTCGGACGAATTCATTAGGTTTATTATGGAGTTTTAAGTTTACGTACGGTGTTGTAATGTTTTTTTAGGAGTTGTAAGGTGCCGTACGTTATACTAACATGCTTTTCAAGGCGGTAATGTGGCATACAGAGTCGTAATATATTCTAAATTGTTGTAAGATGTTCAAAGGACTCGGATGAATTCATTAGGTTTATTATGGAGTTTTAAGTTTATGTACGGTGTTGTAATGTTTTGTTAGGAGTTGTAAGGTGTCGTACGTTGTACTAACATGCTTTTCAAGGCGGTAATGTGGCATACAGAGTGGTAAGATATTCTAAATTGTTGTACGATGTTCAAATTACTCGGACGAATTCATTAGGTTTCTTATGGAGTTTTAATGTTTCGTACGGTGGTGTAAGGTGTTCTCAAACGATGTAACGCATCCTACATTATTCGAAATTTCTTTTCATGTTGCTAATGTCGCATACAAAGTCGTAACAAGTCCTGAGTGGTCGTATGAAGTTCAAAGGACTCTAACGAATTCATTAGGTTTATTATGGAGTTTTAAGTTTGCGTGCGGTATTGTAATGTGTTGTTAGGAGTTGTAAGGTGTCATACGTTATACTAACATGATTTTCAAGGCGGTAATGTGGCATACAGAGTCGTAAAATATTCTAAATTGTTGTACGATGTTCAAATGACTCGGACGAATTCATTAGGTTTACTATGGAGTTTTAAGTTTACATACGGTATTGTAATGTGTTGTTAGGAGTTGTAAGGTGTCCTACGTTATACTAACATGATTTTCAAGGCGGTAATGTGGCATACAGAGTCGTAAGATATTCTAAATTGTTGTACGATGTTCAAATGACTCGGACGAATTCATTAGGTTTATTATGGAGTTTAAGTTTACGTACGGTGTTGTAATGTTTTGTTAGGAGTTGTAAGGTGTCGTACGTTATACTAACATACTTTTCAAGGCGGTAATGTGGCATTCAGAGTGGTAAGCTATTCTAAATAGTTATACAATGTTCAAATGACTCGGACGAATTCATTAGGTTTATTATGGAGTTTTAAGTTTACGTACGGTGTTGTAATGTTTTGTTAAGAGTTGTAAGGTGCCGTACGTTATACTAACATGCTTTTCAAGGCAGTAATGTGGCATACAGAGTCGTAATATATTCTAAATTGTTGTAAGATGTTCAAAGGACTCGGATGAATTCATTAGGTTTATTATGGAGTTTTAAGTTTATGTACGGTGTTGTAATGTTTTGTTAGGAGTTGTAAGGTGTCGTACGTTGTACTAACATGCTTTTCAAGGCGGTAATGTGGCATACAGAGTGGTAAGATATTCTAAATTGTTGTACGATGTTCAAATCACTCGGACGAATTCATTAGGTTTCTTATGGAGTTTTAATGTTTCGTACGGTGGTGTAAGGTGTTCTCAAATGATGTAACGCATCCTACATTATTCGAAATTTCTTTTCATGTTGCTAATGTCGCATACAAAGTCGTAACAAGTCCTGAGTGGTCGTATGAAGTTCAAAGGACTGTAACGAATTCATTAGGTTTATTATGGAGTTTTAAGTTTGCGTGCGGTATTGTAATGTGTTGTTAGGAGTTGTAAGGTGTCATACGTTATACTAACATGATTTTCAAGGCGGTAATGTGGCATACAGAGTCGTAAAATATTCTAAATTGTTGTACGATGTTCAAATCACTCGGACGAATTCATTAGGTTTACTATGGAGTTTTAAGTTTACATACGGTATTGTAATGTGTTGTTAGGAGTTGTAAGGTGTCCTACGTTATACTAACATGATTTTCAAGGCGGTAATGTGGCATACAGAGTCGTAAGATATTCTAAATTGTTGTACGATGTTCAAATGACTCGGACGAATTCATTAGGTTTATTATGGAGTTTAAGTTTACGTACGGTGTTGTAATGTTTTGTTAGGAGTTGTAAGGTGTCGTACGTTATACTAACATACTTTTCAAGGCGGTAATGTGGCATTCAGAGTGGTAAGCTATTCTAAATAGTTATACAATGTTCAAATGACTCGGACGAATTCATTAGGTTTATTATGGAGTTTTAAGTTTACGTACGGTGTTGTAATGTTTTTTTAGGAGTTGTAAGGTGCCGTACGTTATACTAACATGCTTTTCAAGGCGGTAATGTGGCATACAGAGTCGTAATATATTCTAAATTGTTGTAAGATGTTCAAAGGACTCGGATGAATTCATTAGGTTTATTATGGAGTTTTAAGTTTATGTACGGTGTTGTAATGTTTTGTTAGGAGTTGTAAGGTGTCGTACGTTGTACTAACATGCTTTTCAAGGCGGTAATGTGGCATACAGAGTGGTAAGATATTCTAAATTGTTGTACGATGTTCAAATTACTCGGACGAATTCATTAGGTTTCTTATGGAGTTTTAATGTTTCGGACGGTGGTGTAAGGTGTTCTCAAATGATGTAACGCATCCTATATTATTCGAAATTACTTTTCCTGTTGCTAATGTCGCATACAAAGTCATAACAAGTCCTGAGTGGTCGTATGAAGTTCAAAGGACTCTAACGAATTCATTAGGTTTATTATGGAGTTTTAAGTTTGCGTGCGGTATTGTAATGTGTTGTTAGGAGTTGTAAGGTGTCATACGTTATACTAACATGATTTTCAAGGCGGTAATGTGGCATACAGAGTCGTAAAATATTCTAAATTGTTGTACGATGTTCAAATGACTCGGACGAATTCATTAGGTTTACTATGGAGTTTTAAGTTTACATACGGTATTGTAATGTGTTGTTAGGAGTTGTAAGGTGTCCTACGTTATACGAACATGATTTTCATGGCGGTAATGTGGCATACAGAGTCGTAAGATATTCAAAATTGTTGTACGATGTTCAAATGACTCGGACGAATTCATTAGGTTTATTAAGGAGTTTAAGTTTACGTACGGTGTTGTAATGTTTTGTTAGGAGTTGTAAGGTGCCGTACGTAATACTAACATGATTTTCAAGGCGGTAATGTGGCATACAGAGTCGTAATATATTCTAAATTGTCATACGATGTTCAAAGGACTCGGATGAATTAATTAGTATTATTATGGAGTTTTAAGTTTACGTACGGTGTTGTAATATTTTGTTAGGAGATGTAAGTTGTCGTACGTTATACTAACATACTTTTCAAGGCGGTAATGTGGCATTCAGAGTGGTAAGATATTCTAAATTGTTGTACGATGTTCAAATGACTCGGACTAATTCATTAGGTTTATTATGGAGTTTTAAGTTTACGTACGGTGTTGTAATGTTTTGTTAGGAGTTGCAAGGTGCCGTACGTTATACTAACATGTTTTTCAAGGCGGTAATGTGACATACAGAGTCGTAATATATTCTAAATTGTCGTACGATGTTCAAAGGACTCAGATGAATTCATTAGATTTATTATGGAGTTTTAAGTTTACGTACGGTGATTTAATGTTTTGTTCGGAGTTCTAAGGTGTCGTACGTTATACTAACATTCTATTCAAGGCGGTAATGTGGCATACAGAGTCGTAATATATTCTAAATTGTCGTACGATGTTCAAAGGACTCATATGAATTCATTTGGTTTATTATTGAGTTTTAAGTTTACGTATAGTGTTGTAATGTTTTGTTAGGAGTTGTAAGGTGTCGTACGTTATTCTAACATGCTTTTCAAGGCGGTTATGTGGCATACAGAGTGGTAAGATATTCTAAATTGTTGTACGATGTTCAAATCACTCGGACGAATTCATTAGGTTTATTACGGAGTTTTAATGTTTCGTACGGTGGTGTAAGGTGTTCTCAAAAGATGTAACGCATCCTACATTATTCTAAATTGCTTTTCCAGTTTCTAATGTCGCATACAAAGTCGTAACAAGTCCTGAGTGGTCGTCTGATGTTTAAAGGACTCAGACGAATTCATTAGGTTTACTATGGAGTTTTAAGTTTACTTACGATATTGTAATGGGTTCTTAGGAGTTGTAAGGTGCCCTAGGTTATACTAACATGATTTTCAAGGCGGTAATGTGGCATACAGAGTCGTAAGATATTTTAAATTGTTGTACGATGTTCAAATGACTCGGACGAATTCATTAGGTTTATTATGGAGTTTTAAGTTTACGTACGGTGTTGTAATGTTTTGTTAAGAGTTGTAAGGTGTCCTACGTTATACTAACATGATTTTCAAGGCGGTAATGTGCCATATAGAGTCGTAAGATATTCTAAATTGTTGTACGATGTTCAAAGGACTCAGATGAATTCATTAGATTTATTATGGAGTTTTAAGTTTACGTACGGTGATTTAATGTTTTGTTCGGAGTTCTAAGGTGTCGTACGTTATACTAACATTCTATTCAAGGCGGTAATGTGGCATACAGAGTCGTAATATATTCTAAATTGTCGTACGATGTTCAAAGGACTCATATGAATTCATTTGGTTTATTATTGAGTTTTAAGTTTACGTACAGTGTTGTAATGTTTTGTTAGGAGTTGTAAGGTGTCGTACGTTATACTAACATGCTTTTCAAGGCGGTAATGTGGCATACAAAGTGTTAAGATATTCTAAATTGGTGTACGATGTTCAAATCACTCGGACGAATTCATTTGGTTTATTACGGAGTTTTAATGTTTCGTACGGTGGTGTAAGGTGTTCTCAAAAGATGTAACGCATCCTACATTATTCTAAATTGCTTTTCCAGTTTCTAATGTCGCATACAAAGTCGTAACAAGTCTTGAGTGGTCTTCTGATGTTTAAAGGACTCGGACGAATTCATTAGGTTTACTATGGAGTTTTAAGTTTACTTACGATATTGTAATGGGTTCTTAGGAGTTGTAAGGTGCCCTAGGTTATACTAACATGATTTTCAAGGCGGTAATGTGGCATACAGAGTCGTAAGATATTCTAAATTGTTGTACGATGTTCAAATGACTCGGACGAATTCATTAGGTTTATTATAGAGTTTTAAGTTTACGTACGGTGTTGTAATGTTTTGTTAAGAGTTGTAAGGTGTCCTACGTTATACTAACATGATTTTCAAGGCGGTAATGTGGCATATAGAGTCGTAAGATATTCTAAATTGTTGTACGATGTTCAAATGACTCGGACGAATTCATTAGGTTTATTATGGAGTTTAAGTTTACGTACGGTGTTGTAATGTTTTGTTAGGAGTTGTAAGGTGTCGTACGTTATACTAACATACTTTTCAAGGCGGTAATGTGGCATACAGAGTCGTAAGATATTCTAAATTGTTGTACGATGTTCAAATGACTCGGACGAATTCATTAGGTTTATTATGGAGTTTAAGTTTACGTACGGTGTTGTAATGTTTTGTTAGGAGTTGTAAGGTGCCGTACATAATACTAACATGATTTTCAAGGCGGTAATGTGGCATACAGAGTCGTAATATATTCTAAATTGTCGTACGATGTTCAAAGGACTCGGATGAATTAATTAGTATTATTATGGAGTTTTAAGTTTACGTACGGTGTTGTAATATTTTGTTAGGAGATGTAAGGTGTCGTACGTTATACTAACATACTTTTCAAGGCGGTAATGTGGCATTCAGAGTGGTAAGATATTCTAAATTGTTGTACGATGTTCAAATGACTCGGACTAATTCATTAGGTTTATTATGGAGTTTTAAGTTTACGTACGGTGTTGTAATGTTTTGTTAGGAGTTGCAAGGTGCCGTACGTTATACTAACATGTTTTTCAAGGCGGTAATGTGACATACAGAGTCGTAATATATTCTAAATTGTCGTACGATGTTCAAAGGACTCAGATGAATTCATTAGATATATTATGGAGTTTTAAGTTTACGTACGGTGATTTAATGTTTTGTTCGGAGTTCTAAGGTGTCGTACGTTATACTAACATTCTATTCAAGGCGGTAATGTGGCATACAGAGTCGTAATATATTCTAAATTGTCGTACGATGTTCAAAGGACTCATATGAATTCATTTGGTTTATTATTGAGTTTTAAGTTTACGTACGGTGATTTAATGTTTTGTTCGGAGTTCTAAGGTGTCGTACGTTATACTAACATTCTATTCAAGGCGGTAATGTGGCATACAGAGTCGTAATATATTCTAAATTGTCGTACGATGTTCAAAGGACTCATATGAATTCATTTGGTTTATTATTGAGTTTTAAGTTTACGTACAGTGTTGTAATGTTTTGTTAGGAGTTGTAAGGTGTCGTACGTTATACTAACATGCTTTTCAAGGCGGTAATGTGGCATACAAAGTGTTAAGATATTCTAAATTGTTGTACGATGTTCAAATCACTCTGACGAATTCATTTGGTTTATTACGGAGTTTTAATGTTTCGTACGGTGGTGTAAGGTGTTCTCAAAAGATGTAACGCATCCTACATTATTCTAAATTGCTTTTCCAGTTTCTAATGTCGCATACAAAGTCGTAACAAGTCTTGAGTGGTCGTCTGATGTTTAAAGGACTCGGACGAATTCATTAGGTTTACTATGGAGTTTTAAGTTTACTTACGATATTGTAATGGGTTCTTAGGAGTTGTAAGGTGCCCTAGGTTATACTAACATGATTTTCAAGGCGGTAATGTGGCATACAGAGTCGTAAGATATTCTAAATTGTTGTACGATGTTCAAATGACTCGGACGAATTCATTAGGTTTATTATGGAGTTTTAAGTTTACGTACGGTGTTGTAATGTTTTGTTAAGAGTTGTAAGGTGTCCTACGTTATACTAACATGATTTTCAAGGCGGTAATGTGGCATATAGAGTCGTAAGATATTCTAAATTGTTGTACGATGTTCAAATGACTCGGACGAATTCATTAGGTTTATTATGGAGTTTAAGTTTACGTACGGTGTTGTAATGTTTTGTTAGGAGTTGTAAGGTGTCGTACGTTATACTAACATACTTTTCAAGGCGGTAATGTGGCATTCAGAGAGGTAAGATATTCTAAATAGTTATACAATGTTTAAATGACTCGGACGAATTCATTAGGTTTATTATAGAGTTTTAAGTTTACGTACGGTGTTGTAATGTTTTGTTAAGAGTTGTAAGGTGTCCTACGTTATACTAACATGATTTTCAAGGCGGTAATGTGCCATATAGAGTCGTAAGATATTCTAAATTGTTGTACGATGTTCAAAGGACTCAGATGAATTCATTAGATTTATTATGGAGTTTTAAGTTTACGTACGGTGATTTAATGTTTTGTTCGGAGTTCTAAGGTGTCGTACGTTATACTAACATTCTATTCAAGGCGGTAATGTGGCATACAGAGTCGTAATATATTCTAAATTGTCGTACGATGTTCAAAGGACTCATATGAATTCATTTGGTTTATTATTGAGTTTTAAGTTTACGTACAGTGTTGTAATGTTTTGTTAGGAGTTGTAAGGTGTCGTACGTTATACTAACATGCTTTTCAAGGCGGTAATGTGGCATACAAAGTGTTAAGATATTCTAAATTGGTGTACGATGTTCAAATCACTCGGACGAATTCATTTGGTTTATTACGGAGTTTTAATGTTTCGTACGGTGGTGTAAGGTGTTCTCAAAAGATGTAACGCATCCTACATTATTCTAAATTGCTTTTCCAGTTTCTAATGTCGCATACAAAGTCGTAACAAGTCTTGAGTGGTCTTCCGATGTTTAAAGGACTCGGACGAATTCATTAGGTTTACTATGGAGTTTTAAGTTTACTTACGATATTGTAATGGGTTCTTAGGAGTTGTAAGGTGCCCTAGGTTATACTAACATGATTTTCAAGGCGGTAATGTGGCATACAGAGTCGTAAGATATTCTAAATTGTTGTACGATGTTCAAATGACTCGGACGAATTCATTAGGTTTATTATGGAGTTTTAAGTTTACGTACGGTGTTGTAATGTTTTGTTAGGAGTTGTAAGGTGCCGTACGTTATACTAACATGCTTTTCAAGGCAGTAATGTGGCATACAGAGTCGTAATATATTCTAAATTGTTGTAAGATGTTCAAATGACTCGGACGAATTCATTAGGTTTATTATGGAGTTTAAGTTTACGTACGGTGTTGTAATGTTTTGTTAGGAGTTGTAAGGTGCCGTACGTAATACTAACATGCTTTTCAAGGCGGTAATGTGGCATACAGAGTCGTAATATATTCTAAATTGTCGTACGATGTTCAAAGGACTCGGATGAATTCATTAGGTTTATTATGGAGTTTTAAGTTTACGTACGATGTTGTAATATTTTGTTAGGAGATGTAAGGTGTCGTACGTTATACTAACATACTTTTCAAGGCGGTAATGTGGCATTCAGAGTGGTAAGATATTCTAAATTGTTGTACGATGTTCAAATGACTCGGACTAATTCATTAGGTTTATTATGGAGTTTTAAGTTTACGTACGGTGTTGTAATGTTTTGTTAGGAGTTGCAAGGTGCCGTACGTTATACTAACATGTTTTTCAAGGCGGTAATGTGGCATACAGAGTCGTAATATATTCTAAATTGTCGTACGATGTTCAAAGGACTCGGATGAATTCATTAGGTTTATTATGGAGTTTTAAGTTTACGTACGGTGTTGTAATGTTTTGTTCGGAGTTCTAAGGTGTCGTACGTTATACTAACATTCTTTTCAAGGCGGTAATGTGGCATACAGAGTCGTAATATATTCTAAATTGTCGTACGATGTTCAAAGGACTCAGATGAATTCATTTGGTTTATTATTGAGTTTTATGTTTACGTACAGTGTTGTAACGTTTTGTTAGGAGTTGTAAGGTGTCGTACGTTATACTAACATGCTTTTCAAGGCGGTAATGAGGCATACATAGTGGTAAGATATTCTAAATAGTTGTACGATGTTCAAATCACTCGGACGAATTCATTCGGTTTATTACGGAGTTTTAATGTTTCGTACGGTGGTGTAAGGTGTTCTCAAAAGATGTAACGCATCCTACATTATTCTAAATTGCTTTTCCAGTTGCTAATGTAGCCTACAAAGTCGTAACAAGTCCTGAGTGGTCGTATGAAGTTCAAAGGACTCTAACGAATTCATTAGGTTTATTATGGAGTTTTAAGTTTGCGTGCGGTATTGTAATGTGTTGTTAGGAGTTGTAAGGTGTCATACGTTATACTAACATGATTTTCAAGGCGGTAATGTGGCATACAGAGTCGTAAAATATTCTAAATTGTTGTACGATGTTCAAATGACTCGGACGAATTCATTAGGTTTACTATGGAGTTTTAAGTTTACATACGGTATTGTAATGTGTTGTTAGGAGTTGTAAGGTGTCCTACGTTATACTAACATGATTTTCATGGCGGTAATGTGGCATACAGAGTCGTAAGATATTCTAAATTGTTGTACGATGTTCAAATGACTCGGACGAATTCATTAGGTTTATTAAGGAGTTTAAGTTTACGTACGGTGTTGTAATGTTTTGTTAGGAGTTGTAAGGTGCCGTACGTTATACTAACATGTTTTTCAAGGCGGTAATGTGGCATACAGAGTCGTAATATATTCTAAATTGTCGTACGATGTTCAAAGGACTCGGATGAATTCATTAGGTTTATTATGGAGTTTTAAGTTTATGTACGGTGTTGTAATGTTTTGTTAGGAGTTGTAAGGTGTCGTACGCTATACTAACATGATTTTCAAGGCGGTAATGTGGCATACAGAGTCGTAAGATATTCTAAATTGTTGTACGATGTTCAAATGACTCGGACGAATTCATTAGGTTTATTATGGAGTTTAAGTTTACGTACGGTGTTGTAATGTTTTGTTAGGAGTTGTAAGGTGCCGTACATAATACTAACATGATTTTCAAGGCGGTAATGTGGCATACAGAGTCGTAATATATTCTAAATTGTCGTACGATGTTCAAAGGACTCAGATGAATTAATTAGTATTATTATGGAGTTTTAAGTTTACGTACGGTGTTGTAATATTTTGTTATGAGATGTAAGGTGTCGTACGTTATACTAACATACTTTTCAAGGCGGTAATGTGGCATTCAGAGTGGTAAGATATTCTAAATTGTTGTACGATGTTCAAATGACTCGGACTAATTCATTAGGTTTATTATGGAGTTTTAAGTTTACGTACGGTGTTGTAATGTTTTGTTAGGAGTTGCAAGGTGCCGTACGTTATACTAACATGTTTTTCAAGGCGGTAATGTGACATACAGAGTCGTAATATATTCTAAATTGTCGTACGATGTTCAAAGGACTCAGATGAATTCATTAGATATATTATGGAGTTTTAAGTTTACGTACGGTGATTTAATGTTTTGTTCGGAGTTCTAAGGTGTCGTACGTTATACTAACATTCTATTCAAGGCGGTAATGTGGCATACAGAGTCGTAATATATTCTAAATTGTCGTACGATGTTCAAAGGACTCATATGAATTCATTTGGTTTATTATTGAGTTTTAAGTTTACGTACGGTGATTTAATGTTTTGTTCGGAGTTCTAAGGTGTCGTACGTTATACTAACATTCTATTCAAGGCGGTAATGTGGCATACAGAGTCGTAATATATTCTAAATTGTCGTACGATGTTCAAAGGACTCATATGAATTCATTTGGTTTATTATTGAGTTTTAAGTTTACGTACAGTGTTGTAATGTTTTGTTAGGAGTTGTAAGGTGTCGTACGTTATACTAACATGCTTTTCAAGGCGGTAATGTGGCATACAAAGTGTTAAGATATTCTAAATTGTTGTACGATGTTCAAATCACTCTGACGAATTCATTTGGTTTATTACGGAGTTTTAATGTTTCGTACGGTGGTGTAAGGTGTTCTCAAAAGATGTAACGCATCCTACATTATTCTAAATTGCTTTTCCAGTTTCTAATGTCGCATACAAAGTCGTAACAAGTCTTGAGTGGTCGTCTGATGTTTAAAGGACTCGGACGAATTCATTAGGTTTACTATGGAGTTTTAAGTTTACTTACGATATTGTAATGGGTTCTTAGGAGTTGTAAGGTGCCCTAGGTTATACTAACATGATTTTCAAGGCGGTAATGTGGCATACAGAGTCGTAAGATATTCTAAATTGTTGTACGATGTTCAAATGACTCGGACGAATTCATTAGGTTTATTATGGAGTTTTAAGTTTACGTACGGTGTTGTAATGTTTTGTTAAGAGTTGTAAGGTGTCCTACGTTATACTAACATGATTTTCAAGGCGGTAATGTGGCATATAGAGTCGTAAGATATTCTAAATTGTTGTACGATGTTCAAATGACTCGGACGAATTCATTAGGTTTATTATGGAGTTTAAGTTTACGTACGGTGTTGTAATGTTTTGTTAGGAGTTGTAAGGTGTCGTACGTTATACTAACATACTTTTCAAGGCGGTAATGTGGCATTCAGAGTGGTAAGATATTCTAAATAGTTATACAATGTTTAAATGACTCGGACGAATTCATTAGGTTTATTATGGAGTTTTAAGTTTACGTACGGTGTTGTAATGTTTTGTTAGGAGTTGTAAGGTGCCGTACGTTATACTAACATGCTTTTCAAGGCAGTAATGTGGCATACAGAGTCGTAATATATTCTAAATTGTTGTAAGATGTTCAAAGGACTCGGATGAATTCATTAGGTTTATTATGGAGTTTTAAGTTTATGTACGGTGTTGTAATGTTTTGTTAGGAGTTGTAAGGTGTCGTACGTTGTACTAACATGCTTTTCAAGGCGGTAATGTGGCATACAGAGTGGTAAGATATTCTAAATTGTTGTACGATGTTCAAATCACTCGGACGAATTCATTAGGTTTCTTATGGAGTTTTAATATTTCGTACGGTGGTGTAAGGTGTTCTCAAATGATGTAACGCATCCTACATTATTCGAAATTTCTTTTCATGTTGCTAATGTCGCATACAAAGTCGTAACAAGTCCTGAGTGGTCGTATGAAGTTCAAAGGACTCTAACGAATTCATTAGGTTTATTATGGAGTTTTAAGTTTGCGTGCGGTATTGTAATGTGTTGTTAGGAGTTGTAAGGTGTCATACGTTATACTAACATGATTTTCAAGGCGGTAATGTGGCATACAGAGTCGTAAAATATTCTAAATTGTTGTACGATGTTCAAATGACTCGGACGAATTCATTAGGTTTATTATGGAGTTTAGTTTACGTACGGTGTTGTAATGTTTTGTTAGGAGTTGTAAGGTGCCGTACGTAATACTAACAAGCTTTTCAAGGCGGTAATGTGGCATACATAGTCGTAGTATATTCTAAATTGTCGTACGATGTTCAAAGGACTCGGATGAATTCATTAGGTTTATTATGGAGTTTTAAGTTTATGTACGGTGTTGTAATGTTTTGTTAGGAGTTGTAAGGTGTCGTACGTTATACTAACATACTTTTCAAGGCGGTAATGTGGCATTCAGAGTGGTAAGATATTCTAAATTGTTGTACGATGTTCAAATGACTCGGACAAATTCATTAGGTTTATTATGGAGTTTTAAGTTTATGTACGGTGTTGTAATGTTTTGTTAGAAGTTGTAAGGTGTCGTACGTTGTACTAACATACTTTTCAAGGCGGTAATGTGGCATACAGAGTGGTAAGATATTCTAAATTGTTGTACGATGTTCAAATCACTCGGACGAATTCATTAGGTTTACTATGGAGTTTTAATGTTTCGTACGGTGGTGTAACGTGTTCTCAAATGATGTAACGCATCCTACATTATTTGAAATTGCTTTTCCTGTTGCTAATGTCGCATACAAAGTCGTAACAAGTCCTGAGTGGTCGTACGATGTTCAAAGGACTCTAACGAATTCATTAGGTTTATTATGGAGTTTTAAGTTTGCGTGCGGTATTGTAATGTGTTGTTAGGAGTTGTAAGGTGTCATACGTTATACTAACATGATTTTCAAGGCGGTAATGTGGCATACAGAGTCGTAAAATATTTTAAATTGTTGTACGATGTTCAAATGACTCGGACGAACTCATTAGGTTTACTATGGAGTTTTAAGTTTACATACGGTATTGTAATGTGTTGTTAGGAGTTGTAAGGTGTCCTACGTTATACTAACATGATTTTCAAGGCGGTAATGTGGCATACAGAGTCGTAAGATATTCTAAATTGTTGTACGATGTTCAAATGACTCGGACGAATTCATTAGGTTTATTATGGAGTTTAAGTTTACGTACGGTGTTGTAATGTTTTGTTAGGAGTTGTAAGGTGCCGTACATAATACTAACATGATTTTCAAGGCGGTAATGTGGCATACAGAGTCGTAATATATTCTAAATTGTCGTACGATGTTCAAAGGACTCGGATGAATTAATTAGTATTATTATGGAGTTTTAAGTTTACGTACGGTGTTGTAATATTTTGTTAGGAGATGTAAGGTGTCGTACGTTATACTAACATACTTTTCAAGGCGGTAATGTGGCATTCAGAGTGGTAAGATATTCTAAATTGTTGTACGATGTTCAAATGACTCGGACTAATTCATTAGGTTTATTATGGAGTTTTAAGTTTACGTACGGTGTTGTAATGTTTTGTTAGGAGTTGCAAGGTGCCGTACGTTATACTAACATGTTTTTCAAGGCGGTAATGTGACATACAGAGTCGTAATATATTCTAAATTGTCGTACGATGTTCAAAGGACTCAGATGAATTCATTAGATATATTATGAAGTTTTAAGTTTACGTACGGTGATTTAATGTTTTGTTCGGAGTTCTAAGGTGTCGTACGTTATACTAACATTCTATTCAAGGCGGTAATGTGGCATACAGAGTCGTAATATATTCTAAATTGTCGTACGATGTTCAAAGGACTCATATGAATTCATTTGGTTTATTATTGAGTTTTAAGTTTACGTACGGTGATTTAATGTTTTGTTCGGAGTTCTAAGGTGTCGTACGTTATACTAACATTCTATTCAAGGCGGTAATGTGGCATACAGAGTCGTAATATATTCTAAATTGTCGTACGATGTTCAAAGGACTCATATGAATTCATTTGGTTTATTATTGAGTTTTAAGTTTACGTACAGTGTTGTAATGTTTTGTTAGGAGTTGTAAGGTGTCGTACGTTATACTAACATGCTTTTCAAGGCGGTAATGTGGCATACAAAGTGTTAAGATATTCTAAATTGTTGTACGATGTTCAAATCACTCTGACGAATTCATTTGGTTTATTACGGAGTTTTAATGTTTCGTACGGTGGTGTAAGGTGTTCTCAAAAGATGTAACGCATCCTACATTATTCTAAATTGCTTTTCCAGTTTCTAATGTCGCATACAAAGTCGTAACAAGTCTTGAGTGGTCGTCTGATGTTTAAAGGACTCGGACGAATTCATTAGGTTTACTATGGAGTTTTAAGTTTACTTACGATATTGTAATGGGTTCTTAGGAGTTGTAAGGTGCCCTAGGTTATACTAACATGATTTTCAAGGCGGTAATGTGGCATACAGAGTCGTAAGATATTCTAAATTGTTGTACGATGTTCAAATGACTCGGACGAATTCATTAGGTTTATTATGGAGTTTTAAGTTTACGTACGGTGTTGTAATGTTTTGTTAAGAGTTGTAAGGTGTCCTACGTTATACTAACATGATTTTCAAGGCGGTAATGTGGCATATAGAGTCGTAAGATATTCTAAATTGTTGTACGATGTTCAAATGACTCGGACGAATTCATTAGGTTTATTATGGAGTTTAAGTTTACGTACGGTGTTGTAATGTTTTGTTAGGAGTTGTAAGGTGTCGTACGTTATACTAACATACTTTTCAAGGCGGTAATGTGGCATTCAGAGTGGTAAGATATTCTAAATAGTTATACAATGTTTAAATGACTCGGACGAATTCATTAGGTTTATTATGGAGTTTTAAGTTTACGTACGGTGTTGTAATGTTTTGTTAGGAGTTGTAAGGTGCCGTACGTTATACTAACATGCTTTTCAAGGCAGTAATGTGGCATACAGAGTCGTAATATATTCTAAATTGTTGTAAGATGTTCAAAGGACTCGGATGAATTCATTAGGTTTATTATGGAGTTTTAAGTTTATGTACGGTGTTGTAATGTTTTGTTAGGAGTTGTAAGGTGTCGTACGTTGTACTAACATGCTTTTCAAGGCGGTAATGTGGCATACAGAGTGGTAAGATATTCTAAATTGTTGTACGATGTTCAAATCACTCGGACGAATTCATTAGGTTTCTTATGGAGTTTTAATATTTCGTACGGTGGTGTAAGGTGTTCTCAAATGATGTAACGCATCCTACATTATTCGAAATTTCTTTTCATGTTGCTAATGTCGCATACAAAGTCGTAACAAGTCCTGAGTGGTCGTATGAAGTTCAAAGGACTCTAACGAATTCATTAGGTTTATTATGGAGTTTTAAGTTTGCGTGCGGTATTGTAATGTGTTGTTAGGAGTTGTAAGGTGTCATACGTTATACTAACATGATTTTCAAGGCGGTAATGTGGCATACAGAGTCGTAAAATATTCTAAATTGTTGTACGATGTTCAAATGACTCGGACGAATTCATTAGGTTTATTATGGAGTTTAGTTTACGTACGGTGTTGTAATGTTTTGTTAGGAGTTGTAAGGTGCCGTACGTAATACTAACAAGCTTTTCAAGGCGGTAATGTGGCATAAATAGTCGTAGTATATTCTAAATTGTCGTACGATGTTCAAAGGACTCGGATGAATTCATTAGGTTTATTATGGAGTTTTAAGTTTATGTACGGTGTTGTAATGTTTTGTTAGGAGTTGTAAGGTGTCGTACGTTATACTAACATACTTTTCAAGGCGGTAATGTGGCATTCAGAGTGGTAAGATATTCTAAATTGTTGTACGATGTTCAAATGACTCGGACAAATTCATTAGGTTTATTATGGAGTTTTAAGTTTATGTACGGTGTTGTAATGTTTTGTTAGAAGTTGTAAGGTGTCGTACGTTGTACTAACATACTTTTCAAGGCGGTAATGTGGCATACAGAGTGGTAAGATATTCTAAATTGTTGTACGATGTTCAAATCACTCGGACGAATTCATTAGGTTTACTATGGAGTTTTAATGTTTCGTACGGTGGTGTAACGTGTTCTCAAATGATGTAACGCATCCTACATTATTTGAAATTGCTTTTCCTGTTGCTAATGTCGCATACAAAGTCGTAACAAGTCCTGAGTGGTCGTACGATGTTCAAAGGACTCTAACGAATTCATTAGGTTTATTATGGAGTTTTAAGTTTGCGTGCGGTATTGTAATGTGTTGTTAGGAGTTGTAAGGTGTCATACGTTATACTAACATGATTTTCAAGGCGGTAATGTGGCATACAGAGTCGTAAAATATTTTAAATTGTTGTACGATGTTCAAATGACTCGGACGAACTCATTAGGTTTACTATGGAGTTTTAAGTTTACATACGGTATTGTAATGTGTTGTTAGGAGTTGTAAGGTGTCCTACGTTATACTAACATGATTTTCAAGGCGGTAATGTGGCATACAGAGTCGTAAGATATTCTAAATTGTTGTACGATGTTCAAATGACTCGGACGAATTCATTAGGTTTATTATGGAGTTTAGTTTACGTACGGTGTTGTAATGTTTTGTTAGGAGTTGTAAGGTGCCGTACGTAATACTAACAAGCTTTTCAAGGCGGTAATGTGGCATACATAGTCGTAGTATATTCTAAATTGTCGTACGATGTTCAAAGGACTCGGACGAATTCATTAGGTTTATTATGGAGTTTTAAGTTTATGTACGGTGTTGTAATGTTTTGTTAGGAGTTGTAAGGTGTCGTACGTTGTACTAACATGCTTTTCAAGGCGGTAATGTGGCATACAGAGTGGTAAGATATTCTAAATTGTTGTACGATGTTCAAATCACTCGGACGAATTCATTAGCTTTATTATGGAGTTTTAATGTTTCGTACGGTGGTGTAAGGTGTTCTCAAATGATGTAACGCATCCTACATTATTCGAAATTGCTTTTCCTGTTGCTAATGTCGCATACAAAGTCGTAACAAGTCCTGAGTGGTCGTACGATGTTCAAAGGACTCTAACGAATTCATTAGGTTTATTATGGAGTTTTAAGTTTGCGTGCGGTATTGTAATGTGTTGTTAGGAGTTGTAAGGTGTCATACGTTATACTAACATGATTTTCAAGGCGGTAATGTGGCATACAGAGTTGTAAAATATTCTAAATTGTTGTACGATGTTCAAATGACTCGGACGAATTCATTAGGTTTACTATGGAGTTTTAAGTTTACATACGGTATTGTAATTTGTTGTTAGGAGTTGTAACGTATCCTAGGTTATACTAACATGATTTTCAAGGCGGTAATGTGGCATACAGAGTCGTAAGATATTCTAAATTGTTGTACGATGTTCAAATGACTCGGACGAATTCATTAGGTTTATTATGGAGTTTAAGTTTACGTACGGTGTTGTAATGTTTTGTTAGGAGTTGAACAGAACGTTCCCCTTCTTCAGTGTTGTTGTTATTACTGGAGCTACTCTTTTTGGAGGACGATCTGCTCATACCAATTGCTCGGAGGAGAAAGCTTTTTCCTGCCATTTCCTGTTATATAATTCGAAATATAAGCATATGATATTCGTATCGTATTAATATTAATGCCTAGTTCCTTCGCCTTTCCTGACGAGGTTTCTAAGTTAATCCACATGACTTGTAATTATTTTCATGCTCACACGAAGGATAATCGACAACTACGTTGATCAGGCGTACTTGTCTCATTTCCTTAGGTGTTCAATCAATATTTACTCATCATATTTCATAACATTTCCTAGGGTTTTTCTTAGTGGTCTTTCGAGCCTCTCGGTTAAAGCTTAAGGATCTATGTGAACCTTAATTCGCTAAAACCATTGGCTCTGATACCAACCTGTCACACCCCGACTCCCAGGGCCTGACACGTTGCATAACATCAGCCAATCAAATAAAATATAGCGGAAGACTTAATAAAAAGACCACAAATATGGTCCCAAATTAAACTTTCATTAATTGTCTAATAACAACATTGTCTGACACTCGAAATGAGCGTATTACATCATGACAGAACTAAAGACACTAATCCCAAGCGTCTTCTTTCCTCCTATGTGGAGTACTACCATCCAATCATCTCTAGCTAGGCCTTCCTAGCTAATGTCCATGGTTATTTCTTTCACCTGCATCACGAGCTAAAAGACGTCAACAACTATGTGTTGGTGAGTCGTAACCAGTGACATAAGACGTATAAAACATTTAGACATCATCATTATTCATACATGTGTGGTTAATAAGTTATCTACAAGCCAACTCTTCTCTAACGCCATATCTTATTATGGCCAACTTGCGTTAGAGCCTGTTAACGTATATGCCGCATACAGGAATAACCAAGGTACCCTTATGATGTGACACCCCGCCCGGTGGCGGAAAACACCGGGCTGTCATAGAATTGGATATCCATAGTAAACAAAGCACATGGTATTTATTTATTACGTTTAATAATGATATAGTAAGTTTAGAACATCAGTCTTAAATGGATACGACAAAAGTAATAAAACCGAAACAGTAAATGCAATCGTCTTTATTAATTAAACTAGGTCCAAGGCAATCCTATGTCTTGGCAAAAGCAGCAAAATAATCATAAGCATCACCTGAAATATGTGAAAATAAAGTTAGCTACACAAGCTAGTGAGTAAAACCCAAATTGAATAGTAATAGTATTGAAATCCGAGATTAACAAGATATGCTGCGCAATCCCACATGTATAGTAATTTCGTAATATCACCCTACCAGGACCCCTAGAATAGAATAGCACACCAACCACAATAGAAACCATAGTATCTCGTTTAGCCATTTGTCATGAGAACCACTCATGTAATAAATAATGATAACTTTTAATAACCGTCGTTTACCGTCTCGATATATAAGTCATCATTTAGCAATTTAGGGACATGGCATAGTATAGCATCATAGCATAGGAACATAGTATAGCAACATAGCATCTCGACATAGTAAACATGGAATTAGAAAGGCCGGGTTTAAATCACCTATCGATGTTGTACAAGCAGGTGGGTTTGTCAAACCATTAGCGCTAACATTGTACCGGTGGGATTACAAAGCAATAAAACTACTTTTAACTAACACATAAGATTGCATCAAGCCGCGAACTAGATTAACATATTTGTATGATCTCTTTTAGAAAACGAATAGAAAACGCAATATAGTAAAAGACATATTTCAGCCCCAAAATAGTAAAATGGAAAAAGGGGAGTGAGTTTACTCACCTTAAAATCCAAAGATAATAGTAACACTAGAAAGTAACTAGAGAGAATCGAGGAGCGCCCAGACATTAGAATCACCTAATTAACCGGGAGAACCTAAATTAGCAACGAGGCAAATAATATAGTAACTAGAATCAAGAACTTAGAAATTCTAGGGTTTTGGATTTGGGGTTTTAGGGTTTTAAATTATAAATTGAAAATTAGGGTTTCAAAATATAATTTGGGAATTTAGGGTTTTAAAGTATCAATTTAAAATTAGGGTTTCAAAATCCAATTTAGGGTTTTAAAGTCCAATTTGGGGATTTAGGGTTTCAAAATCCAATTTTGGGTTTTTAAGTCCAATTTGAGGATTTAGGGTTTTCAAATTACTTTGCATTTTTTGACAAACAATCGAAACTTTAATAATATATTGTTAACAACAATTATATTTTGTCAAAATATGTTATACTACTTAAAGCGTTTATAAAATTTGCTATTAGTATTAGGTTTTAGGATAACCGATAAAAATGGTAAATGATATAATAATTAAACAAAAAGGTAAGAGAAATACGTTTGTCCCTAGTTTCGAACTAGAGACCTTCAGTTTCAAAGAACATCCTTTAAACCAACAGACTAGATTAGATTAGTGATATGATATCGGAAACAAATTATTTTATCATGTCTCAAACAAAATCCCCAAATCACATAAACCCTAGAAAATAGAATCATACAATTGAACACGAATTCGATTATTAATCCACAAGCAAACTTGGGGCTTTTAATCCGTGTATGATTATGAGCATTTTAAAATAAACAACTTACTTGATTGAGTATGAATTGAACCGAACAACAATGAAGAACAAGAACGGTTGTAGGATAATCAAAACAATAGATTGAGGATGATATAATCCAATTAACTTTCCAGATTTCATCACGATGATTAAACGAAGGGAAAACCAATGCCAATTGCAGGAAACTAACACGATTTGCAGCAGGTAAGCGGAGTTGCAGGTCCGAAGAAGACGATGATCAACCTAAGTCTTCTTGTTTCTTTTGTTGAAATTTGATTCGACAGAGGGCTTGAATATGTGAAAACGGTTAGGTTTAGTACGATTAATCGTTTTAACGCAATTGTTTTGATTGAAACCCAGTTAAAACTCTCAATTGTATTTCAATGGAGATTCAATGAAGATTATTAGGCTATTATGAGCTAAATTGATTGCGGGATTAACTTTGATATAATCGCAGAAACGTTTGGGTTGCGTCGATTTGATGCAAGGGTCGTTTAAGGATAAAATTGAATTGCGAGTCAATGAAACGGGCGATTATTGATTTGTACGAATCACCTATCAATAGTGCGTTATAACCAAAATGAAAGAGGTCATGGGATCGAGTTTGACACGAGGATCATGTTATCGTTAATTAATTTGACCAAAATCGGCTTAAGGCTTGTTTTTGGAACTCGCCGGAGTCCGGCCAAAACCACCGGAGCCCTGGGCAGCCGGAATTACGGGCTTCACAGGGGGGGGGGAAGTTTAGGTTTATGATTTACAGTTTTCACCCCTCAAGTTTCAAGATGTTATAATTTTGTTAATAACTTTAATACAACTTTAAAACTTGACAGTTTTTGCCAAAGTTAAATTAAATCTTTATTTTAACTAATCCATCTGACCACGTTATCTTGAAACTTTTATACAATTGATGTTTTTGTATAATCACGTTGTTTCTGTCGTTTAATGATTATTCTTAGACTCAGTAGCATTAATTTGATATATATATATATATATATATATATATATATATATATATATATATATATATATATATATATATATATATATATATATATATTTTTCTATATGATATCTTTTATAAATTACAAGGTTGTATGCTTTTGAATTAATCTTTATATATAGTGATTAAATAGATGTACTTTAGATATTAACTCGTATTAATTAAATCGTATAATTAAAGACAGGGAAAAGTGAAATACGAAACATTTATTTATAATACTAAACGAAGCGTTATGTTTTAAAGATAATTAATACAAATCAATAACAGATAAACGGATTCGGGTTCGAGTCGGATATTCGGGTTCGGGTTTGGGGCAGATGTCACAGTCTCCCCTCCTTAAAGAAATTTCGTCCCGAAATTTGCTCAAACCAAAGTAGAAGAAGATGAAACAAAAAGGTGCGGATACTTAACCTTTATTTGATCTTAAATTCATGTTCACATTTTGAGTTTCAGCGATCGTTAATGATTGGCATCTGATTACGCTTGAGTTGTTTGACTTCACGGTCCATAATTTACAATGGCCGTTCGTAACTTGCCTCGATTCATCATTGATATGCACAATGAAATCTTTTGCCGGATAAGTACTTATTCAGATTAGAAACATGGAGCACGAGATGAACACTGCCCACTTCCGTAGGGAGTTTCATCTCGCAAGAAACCCTTGAGAATTCGATCAATGGAAAAAGAGCATTTTAATTGAGACACGATTCTAAATAACAAAGTTAAAAAGTTATTTATTTTTAATTTGCTTTGCCTCATTGAGAATGTTTATTTAACTCTTTTCACTTATAAGAGTTCGGTTGAACTATCTGTATGTAGATTCGAATAAATTTTATTTGCTACCCAATATAGGAATAGAATAGGATACCAACTTGCAAACGAAATATTTTAAGTATATGGATTTAAAATTAATTACATGATCATCGAGAATAGTCGTGACTAATAGAAAGTTTGAAACGAACTAAGTAATCCTTACACATAGTTAAGTGACTTATATGTGATTAGTAACATGAGTAAATAAGTCAAGTAAAAATGAGATGATTATGTATGGCCCAACTACACAAGACAAAACTTACTATGGTTCCCATGCACCAACTTTCATAATTCCGTGTGCACCCGTAATTACTTCAGTTTTTGCATGGACTCCACAGTTCATTCGATCACGTGCTAGTCGGAAGTACACAACAATTTTAGGTTAAAATAATGATACGTATAGGTATTGTTGTCATACTTGATAGAAATAGTACTTGGGAAAATCATATTAAGATGGTAAGTAGATTGATGATTCAGAAGAATCTAACGTCCGTTAGGTAGACATTGTTCATATAAATAACTTTGTTCAACGATATAGATAGTTAAATTCAAGTACTAGGATAGTAACACTTAAGTTTGTGAAAATCGACTCTATATGTGTAAGATGTAATTATCTAGGTTTTCTGATATTGAACAGTTCATAAGAAATAAATGATGGTGTACATGTAATAATATAGTTTATTGGGATCTTTAGAAAAATTAGTTTCAAGAAAATTTGATAATGCGGATAATTCAGTCTATAGTTCGAATGAATAGATCACCTAGTTCCAATTGGATATAACTTTTAAGGTGTTTGTATTTATATGACCGGTAGTTTTAGGTAAACCAGACGTAGGGGTAAATAAGTTTATAAGGGGTGATGCTGTTTTTCTAACTTAAAAAGTTGAAAGTTTTTATCTTTACCATAGATAAGATGATTGATTTGAAAATAAATGGCACAATTTAAGTTATAAGTACTTGGTATTGGAAAAACAGAAGACATAGTGTTTGTTGCAAGTCTTTGTGTCATATTTGAGAAAACAGGAAAATGTTTGTGTAAATATTTGACCGACGTTAGAATGACCAATCACTTTTTAAAGAAGTCATTTATCACGAAATTTATATGTATATATATATCTATTTTTTTTTCTTACAAAGTACTAAGACCAAAAGGTTATTAAAATTTCTCTCTCTCTTTTTTTTAAATATATATATGTACATATATTTTTGTTCGGGAAAATAAGAAAATTATTTTAATAGAATCGAATATCGTTAGTTTTACAAAATTCATTAATTACACGTTGTGTTAGGGTAACGAGTTTATAAATGAAACACATTGGGTTTGGATTAGTTCATGAAGACTAGTTGCGTAGAATTTAGTCGGTGGTCATACGTATAGATGAAACATTTAGTTAAATGAGTTCGAGAATAGTTGTGTAGTGAGTTCTCGTTAGATTTGGATAACGAATTCATGGATAGTATCCTGTAGTTGATTAACGAGTACATGTTTTGATGGCTAAGTCGTAATCTGATAGTAGATTTATAGTTGTAATGATGGATTTGAAATTGGATTAGAATCTTATAATTAAATGAGTAGTTTTGAAACTATTTGAGTATAGAAGTCAAGTTGAAATATTTTGAGGGTAGACGTTCGATTCAAATACATTAGCTTATAAGAATGGCAAAATCCGTTAACTTTTATTTAGTTGTGGAATTTAGCCTTGACTATAATTTAGAAATCATAACGAACCTTTGATTGGAGAGTCGATAATTGATTTAGGATTAGAAGTATGACTTAGATTCGGTAATCGATATATGCATTATCTACAGTTTTGGATAATTCGATTAAGGTATGTCTTAGTTTTGATTTGAAACGTTCGGTTTACAACGGTGTAATTGTGTTATATGGATAACCTAGCGAGTATATCGCATAAGTATTATTATAGCTTAGAAACAGATGAAGTGATGAATCGTAGAATAACACGGTTTTATAGCGACACATTTGACCGATAGAAACATCCGATGTAATAATAGCACCTCGCTCCTCTTAGGATATCATAGAATCTTTTGAAACATACCATAGAAAATCGCGTAGAAACTTTTAGAAGCTTTAGAAATTTCGATTAAATGAAATAGTGATAGTACTTAGAACATCATAGAATCATTTGAACATATCATAGAAAATCACTTAGAAACTTTAGAAACATGAGTAAATGAAATTGGAATATTATTTGAATCACTATAAAAATTCATAGAAATAATTATAAATTGTAGGAATGAAAATCATAGAATCATTAAGAAAATGAAATTTCAATGGCTTAGGAGTGTGTCTTGGTTTTGGACACTAATGACTTATCAAAGTGTTAAGTTCGTTTTCAACGTATTCGAGAAGGCGTGCTTTAGCCTATAGGTTCACACTCATCTCGTACATCCCCAGGTAAGCATACAGGTCTCTTAAAGAGATTTATACGAAATGCTTTGCCTTAGACAGGATGTCCGTGATACAGGTGTTCCCCCTTCCGGATTGCACACGTTCCCACGTTTTCCAACTTACTTAAGACGATGACGAGATTTCACAAAGAGAAGATCCCAATCATGCAGACGAGTCTCTTGTAGCTCCTTCGCGAAATCGGATAAGAAATGAGATTAAGAAAAGCATAGAAAGGTTCGTAGAAGGAAAACAAATAAGTTCAAAAGAATTCCTAAGTACATCTATTTGCACTAAGGACTCTTAGGTTATAGTCTAGGACGGTGTGTTTCTAATACCCTATCCTAGTTCCCTATAACCATGGCTCTGATACCAACTGTGACACCCCGCCCGGTGGCGGAAAACACCGGGCTGTCATAGAATTGGATATCCATAGTAAACAAAGCACATGGTATTTATTTATTACGTTTAATAATGATATAGTAAGTTTAGAACATCAGTCTTAAATGGATACGACAAAAGTAATAAAACCGAAACAGTAAATGCAATCGTCTTTATTAATTAAACTAGGTCCAAGGCAATCCTATGTCTTGGCAAAAGCAGCAAAATAATCATAAGCATCACCTGAAATATGTGAAAATAAAGTTAGCTACACAAGCTAGTGAGTAAAACCCAAATTGAATAGTAATAGTATTGAAATCCGAGATCAACAAGATATGCTGCGCAATCCCACATGTATAGTAATTTCGTAATATCACCCTACCAGGACCCCTAGAATAGAATAGCACACCAACCACAATAGAAACCATAGTATCTCGTTTAGCCATTTGTCATGAGAACCACTCATGTAATAAATAATGATAACTTTTAATAACCGTCGTTTACCGTCTCGATATATAAGTCATCATTTAGCAATTTAGGGACATGGCATAGTATAGCATCATAGCATAGCAACATAGTATAGCAACATAGCATCTCGACATAGTAAACATGGAATTAGAAAGGCCGGGTTTAAATCACCTATCGATGTTGTACAAGCAGGTGGGTTTGTCAAACCATTAGCGCTAACATTGTACCGGTGGGATTACAAAGCAATAAAACTACTTTTAACTAACACATAAGATTGCATCAAGCCGCGAACTAGATTAACATATTTGTATGATCTCTTTTAGAAAACGAATAGAAAACGCAATATAGTAAAAGACATATTTCAGCCCCAAAATAGTAAAATGGAAAAAGGGGAGTGAGTTTACTCACCTTAAAATCCAAAGATAATAGTAACACTAGAAAGTAACTAGAGAGAATCGAGGAGCGCCCAGACATTAGAATCACCTAATTAACCGGGAGAACCTAAATTAGCAACGAGGCAAATAATATAGTAACTAGAATCAAGAACTTAGAAATTCTAGGGTTTTGGATTTGGGGTTTTAGGGTTTTAAATTATAAATTGAAAATTAGGGTTTCAAAATATAATTTGGGAATTTAGGGTTTTAAAGTATCAATTTAAAATTAGGGTTTCAAAATCCAATTTAGGGTTTTAAAGTCCAATTTGGGGATTTAGGGTTTTTAAGTCCAATTTGGGGATTTAGGGTTTTCAAATTACTTTGCATTTTTTGACAAACAATCGAAACTTTAATAATATATTGTTAACAATAATTATATTTTGTCAAAATATGTTATACTACTTAAAGCGTTTATAAAATTTGCTATTAGTATTAGGTTTTAGGATAACCGATAAAAATGGTAAATGATATAATAATTAAACAAAAAGGTAAGAGAAATACGTTTGTCCCTAGTTTCGAACTAGAGACCTTCAGTTTCAAAGAACATCCTTTAAACCAACAGACTAGATTAGATTAGTGATATGATATCGGAAACAAATTATTTTATCATGTCTCAAACAAAATCCCCAAATCACATAAACCCTAGAAAATAGAATCATACAATTGAACACGAATTCGATTATTAATCCACAAGCAAACTTGGGGCTTTTGATCCGTGTATGATTATGAGCATTTTAAAATAAACAACTTACTTGATTGAGTATGAATTGAACCGAACAACAATGAAGAACAAGAACGGTTGTAGGATAATCAAAACAATAGATTGAGGATGATATAATCCAATTAACTTTCCAGATTTCATCACGATGATTAAACGAAGGGAAAACCAATGCCAATTGCAGGAAACTAACACGATTTGCAGCAGGTAAGCGGAGTTGCAGGTCCGAAGAAGACGATGATCAACCTAAGTCTTCTTGTTTCTTTTGTTGAAATTTGATTCGACAGAGGGCTTGAATATGTGAAAACGGTTAGGTTTAGTACGATTAATCGTTTTAACGCAATTGTTTTGATTGAAACCCAGTTAAAACTCTCAATTGTATTTCAATGGAGATTCAATGAAGATTATTAGGCTATTATGAGCTAAATTGATTGCGGGATTAACTTTGATATAATCGCAGAAACGTTTGGGTTGCGTCGATTTGATGCAAGGGTCGTTTAAGGATAAAATTGAATTGCGAGTCAATGAAAAGGGCGATTATTGATTTGTACGAATCACCTATCAATAGTGCGTTATAACCAAAATGAAAGAGGTCATGGGATCGAGTTTGACACGAGGATCATGTTATCGTTAATTAATTTGACCAAAAACGACTTAAGGCTTGTTTTTGGAACTCGCCGGAGTCCGGCCAAAACCACCGGAGCCCTGGGCAGCCGGAATTACGGGCTTCACAGGGGGGGGGGGGAAGTTTAGGTTTATGATTTACAGTTTTTACCCCTCAAGTTTCAAGATGTTATAATATTGTTAATAACTTTAATACAACTTTAAAACTTGACAGTTTTTGCCAAAGTTAAATTAAATCTTTATTTTAACTAATCCATCTGACCACGTTATCTTGAAACTTTTATACAATTGATGTTTTTGTATAATCACGTTGTTTCTGTCGTTTAATGATTATTTTTAGACTTAGTAGCATTAATTTGATATATATATATATATATATATATATATTTTTCTATATGATATCTTTTATAAATTACAAGGTTGTATGCTTTTGAATTAATCTTTATATATAGTGATTAAATAGATGTACTTTAGATATTAACTCGTATTAATTAAATCGTATAATTAAAGACAGGGAAAAGTGAAATACGAAACATTTATTTATAATACTAAACGAAGCGTTATGTTTTAAAGATAATTAATACAAATCAATAACAGATAAACGGATTCGGGTTCGAGTCGGATATTCGGGTTCGGGTTTGGGGCAGATGTCACATATGACCTCTCTCGGTCGCATCATGTTGCCTAGGCGGGTGGTACCTCTCCTGTTACGAGCAGACAGTCTACCTAATTAGATCCAACTAGACGCATATACATCCCGAGGCGGAGCCGGTAGTTCCTTAAACAACTACCTCTTAGCGCGAAGCCCTGCCCTAATGACTTGCCCTGTGGCATGTAGCCGCCGTCCTTTTCGTCAGACGACTCTTAACGCGAAGCTTATTACCGCGGACCAACAACACAACAACCGGACGAACCTGGAGTTGAGGTGCGTTGAATCACCAGGTAGCGATCTACTTATAACCACATATATACATATGCGTACACATACATATATATTCATAACATTCATAAAACATTTCATACTTTTCATACATGCTCGGATACAGCCCCGAAATCATAAAACATATAAAAGAGGGGCGGTTAGACTCACCTTCAGATGTAGTCTACTTATCACGAGCTAGTGGCTAATCAAGACAACCCTGTAAACATTTCATACTTATTAGGATTCATTCCCCTGGGGATAATCCTATCAGTGTCTTTCTCACTGATGCATTGCCTTAGTCATATTATGTGACTATGGCGATGACTTTAGTCCTTGGCATAGCCATTCCTCTCAGAGTGCATTCAACATCTGAGTCAGGGTTATCCTACATTTTTATTATCATTCTTTTTGAAAAGCCACAACATCATATTATCGTGTTTTCACACGATTCTTATCATTCATTGAAAACATACTTTATTCCTAGTATTATTATATAACTAGGAAGGTTCTATTCTAAAACCCTGGTTCTTCCATGGACTTAAGTCATACATATATCTTACATAGGTACGGAATCTTAGACGTTACCTAATGAGTCGAGCAGAGTGAGGACCTGGGTACGGAAATCTCTCTAGAGTTGGGCAGCACTTCGATAGCACCTCGCTTCGTCCAGCAGATCTTAAGCTCACACGTAGTAGAGAACACCGTTCACTATTATGACGGGTCTCATTTAGTATCTCGGGTATATATATAATATAATTATATAAAATGGTAAGTACCCGAAGAAATCTAAAAACGATTCTTACGGATCACCGAAGACACCTCGTAATCTTCTCGTGAGCAAACCCGCACTCGAACCGAGCTTCCGAGTACTTCCGTTCTTTGCCGAAAGCTTGTCGGGACTTCGTCGGAGCTTCACCGGAGATTTTGGCCGGATTTTTAGAGAGAGAGAGACTAGAGAGAGAGTGAGATGGTGCAAGAATGGAGGGGGGGGTCGCCCCCTTTTTATAGCTGGTGGATGTGTGCTACGCGATACGCGCAACACACACACGTCTCCTGCGCGTATCGCGCAGGAGAGGTGGTTTCGTCGAATACTGCGGCTGCCCCTGTTTCGCGCACCCGGTTTTGGTTACACTAGGCGATACGCGCAGACCATTGTCCCTTGTGCGCGTATCGCGTAATTTTCTTTTTCTTTTTTTTTTTTTTTTTTTTTAAGTCTTTTTATTCTCGTATGAGGCGGAGTGTCACATTCTCCCCTCCTTATTGGGATTTCGTCCCGGAATCACTCTGAGAATAAATGTGGGTACTTTTTCCTCATAGCGTCTTCTGGTTCCCAGGTAAACTCAGAACCACGCCTCGCATTCCATCTGACTTTAACGATGGGGATCCGTTTTCTTCTTAACTTCTTAACTTGCCTTTCGACTATTTCTGTTGGTTCCTCAACAAAATTTAGTCTTTCGTCCACTTGGATTTCTTCCAGTGGCGTTTGCAAGGTTTCATTAGATAGGCATTTTCGGAGTTGTGAGACATGGAAGACTGGGTGGATCCCACGCAGCTCTTCCGGAAGTTCGAGTCTATACGCTACTTTGCCTATTCTGCTGGTTATCACAAAAGGTCCGATAAATCGGGGACTAAGCTTTCCCCAATTTCCAAAACGAATCGTGCCTTTCCATGGTGATACTTTTAACATGACTTTATCTCCTTCAGCGAATTCTAGTGGCCTTCGACGTCTGTCGGCATAACTCTTTTGCCTGCTTTGTGCCACTATGAGTCGCTCCCGGATCACCTTGACTTTTTCAATGGTGTCCAGTACCATTTCGGGGCCGGTCATTTGACCTTCTCCCACTTGGAACCAGCATAGAGGCGTTCGACACCGTCGACCATATAAAACTTCGAATGGTGAGGCTTTCAAACTCTTGTGGTAGCTGTTGTTATAAGAAAATTCGGCTAATGGGAGGTGAGTGTCCCAGCTACCACCGAAATCTATCACACAAGCTCGCAACATATCCTCCAAAGTTTGAATGGTCCTTTCACTTTGACCATCCGTTTGCTGGTGATAGGCAGTGCTCATTTCTAACCTAGTGCCGAGAGCTTCATGGAATTGCCTCCAGTATCGAGATGTAAATCTTCCATCTCTATCGGAAACAATGGATACCGGTACTCCGTGTCTTGCCACAATCTCGTCAACGTACAGTTGGGCGAGCTGTTCAGCTCCGGCGCTTTCTTTCATAGGTAGGAAGTGGGCGGACTTAGTGAGTCTGTCCACGATTACCCATATGGCATCATTCCCCTTTCTCGTTCTTGGCAAACCCATCACAAAGTCCATTGTGATCATTTCCCATTTCCACGTAGGGATCTTAAGGGGTTGGAGCATACCAGACGGTTTTTGGTGCTCAGCCTTCACTTGGAGACATGTCATGCAACGCTCCACATAGGTTGCTATGTCCTTTTTCATTCCAGGCCACCAAAATTGGTCTTTCATGGTATAGTACATCTTATCGGCTCCAGGATGAATAAGGTACTTAGTTTTATGGGCTTCATCCAATATGAGTCCTCTCAAATTACCGAAGTTTGGTATCCAAATTCGGCATTTTATGCGAATGAACCCATCTTCTCCTGCTTTTAACTTCTTTATTACCCCAATCATTTCTTCTTCTTGGATGTACTAACATGCTTTTCAAGGCGGTAATGTGGCATACAGAGTGGTAAGATATTCTAAATTGTTGTACGATGTTCAAATCACTTGGACGAATTCATTAGGTTTACTATGGAGTTTTAATGTTTCGTACGGTGGTGTAAGGTGTTCTCAAATGATGTAACGCATCCTACATTATTCGAATTTGCTTTTCCTGTTGCTAATGTCGCCTACAAAGTCGTAACAAGTCCTGAGTGGTCGTACGATGTTCAAAGGACTCTAACGAATTCATTAGGTTTATTATGGAGTTTTAAGTTTGCGTGCGGTATTGTAATGTGTTGTTAGGAGTTGTAAGGTGTCATACGTTATACTAACATGATTTTCAAGGCGGTAATGTGGCATACAGAGTCGTAAAATATTCTAAATTGTTGTACGATGTTCAAATGACTCGGACGAATTCATTAGGCTTACTATGGAGTTTTAAGTTTACATACGGTATTGTAATGTGTTGTTAGGAGTTGTAAGGTGTCCTACGTTATACTAACATGATTTTCAAGGCGGTAATGTGGCATACAGAGTCGTAAGATATTCTAAATTGTTGTACGATGTTCAAATGACTCGGACGAATTCATTAGGTTTATTATGGAGTTTAAGTTTACGTACGGTGTTGTAATGTTTTGTTAGGAGTTGTAAGGTGCCGTACGTAATACTAACATGCTTTTCAAGGCGGTAATGTGGCATACATAGTCGTAGTATATTCTAAATTGTCGTACGATGTTCAAAGGACTCGGACGAATTCATTAGGTTTATTATGGAGTTTTAAGTTTATGTACGGTGTTGTAATGTTTTGTTAGGAGTTATAAGGTGTCGTACGTTGTACTAACATGCTTTTCAAGGCGGTAATGTGGCATACAGAGTGGTAAGATATTCTAAATTGTTGTACGATGTTCAAATCACTCGGACGAATTCATTAGCTTTATTATGGAGTTTTAATGTTTCGTACGGTGGTGTAAGGTGTTCTCAAATGATGTAACGCATCCTACATTCTTCGAAATTGCTTTTCCTGTTGCTAATGTCGCATACAAAGTCGTAACAAGTCCTGAGTGGTCGTACGATGTTCAAAGGACTCTAACGAATTCATTAGGTTTATTATGGAGTTTTAAGTTTGCGTGCGGTATTGTATTGTGTTGTTAGGAGTTGTAAGGTGTCATACGTTATACTAACATGATTTTCAAGGCGGTAATGTGGCATACAGAGTCGTAAAATATTCTAAATTGTTGTACGATGTTCAAATGACTCGGACGAATTCATTAGGTTTACTATGGAGTTTTAAGTTTACATACGGTATTGTAATGTGTTGTTAGGAGTTGTAAGGTGTCCTACGTTATACTAACATGATTTTCAAGGCGGTAATGTGGCATACAGAGTCGTAAGATATTCTAAATTGTTGTACGATGTTCAAATGACTCGGACGAATTCATTAGGTTTATTATGGAGTTTAAGTTTACGTACGGTGTTGTAATGTTTTGTTAGGAGTTGTAAGGTGCCGTACGTAATACTAACATGCTTTTCAAGGCGGTAATGTGGCATACATAGTCGTACTATATTCTAAATTGCCGTACGATGTTCAAAGGACTCGGATGAATTCATTAGGTTTATTATGGAGTTTTAAGTTTATGTACGGTGTTGTAATGTTTTGTTAGGAGTTGTAAGGTGTCGTACGTTATACTAACATACTTTTCAAGGCGGTAATTTGGCATTCAGAGTGGTAAGATATTCTAAATTGTTGTACGATGTTCAAATGACTCGGACAAATTCATTAGGTTTATTATGGAGTTTTAAGTTTATGTACGGTGTTGTAATGTTTTGTTAGGAGTTGTAAGGTGTCGTACGTTGTACTAACATGCTTTTCAAGGCGGTAATGTGGCATACAGAATGGTAAGATATTCTAAATTGTTGTACGATGTTCAAATTACTTGGACGAATTCATTAGGTTTACTATGGAGTTTTAATGTTTCGTACGGTGGTGTAAGGTGTTCTCAAATGATGTAACGCATCCTACATTATTCGAAATTGCTTTTCCTGTTGCTAATGTCGCCTACAAAGTCGTAACAAGTCCTAAGTGGTCGTACGATGTTCAAAGGACTCTAACGAATTCATTAGGTTTATTATGGAGTTTTAAGTTTGCGTGCGGTATTGTAATGTGTTGTTAGGAGTTGTAAGGTGTCATACGTTATACTAACATGATTTTCAAGGCGGTAATGTGGCATACAGAGTCGTAAAATATTCTAAATTGTTGTACGATGTTCAAATGACTCGGACGAATTCATTAGGTTTACTATGGAATTTTAAGTTTACATACGGTATTGTAATGTGTTGTTAGGAGTTGTAAGGTGTCCTACGTTATACTAACATGATTTTCAAGGCGGTAATGTGGCATACAGAGTCGTAAGATATTCTAAATTGTTGTACGATGTTCAAATGACTCGGACGAATTCATTAGGTTTATTATAGAGTTTAAGTTTACGTACGGTGTTGTAATGTTTTGTTAGGAGTTGTAAGGTGCCGTACGTAATACTAACATGCTTTTCAAGGCGGTAATGTGGCATACATAGTCGTAGTATGTTCTAAATTGTCGTACGAGGTTCAAAGGACTCGGACGAATTCATTAGGTTTATTATGGAGTTTTAAGTTTATGTACGCTGTTGTAATGTTTTGTTAGGAGTTGTAAGGTGTCGTACGTTGTACTAACATGCTTTTCAAGGCGGTAATGTGGCATACAGAGTGGTAAGATATTCTAAATTGTTGTACGATGTTCAAATCACTCGGACGAATTCATTAGCTTTATTATGGAGTTTTAATGTTTCGTACGGTGGTGTAAGGTGTTCTCAAATGATGTAACGCATCCTACATTCTTCGAAATTGCTTTTCCTGTTGCTAATGTCGCATACAAAGTCGTAACAAGTCCTGAGTGGTCGTACGATGTTCAAAGGACTCTAACGAATTCATTAGGTTTATTATGGAGTTTTAAGTTTGCGTGCGGTATTGTAATGTGTTGTTAGGAGTTGTAAGGTGTCATACGTTATACTAACATGATTTTCAAGGCGGTAATGTGGCATACAGAGTCGTAAAATATTCTAAATTCTTGTACGGTGTTCAAATGACTCGGACGAATTCATTAGGTTTACTATGGAGTTTTAAGTTTACATACGGTATTGTAATTTGTTGTTAGGAGTTGTAAGGTGTCCTACGTTATACTAACATGATTTTCAAGGCGGTAATGTGGCATACAGAGTAGTCGTAAGATATTCTAAATTGTTGTACGATGTTCAAATGACTCGGACGAATTCATTAGGTTTATTATGGAGTTTAAGTTTACGTACGGTGTTGTAATGTTTTGTTAGGAGTTGTAAGGTGCCGTACGTAATACTAACATGCTTTTCAAGGCGGTAATGTGGCATACATAGTCGTAGTATATTCTAAATTGCCGTACGATGTTCAAAGGACTCGGATGAATTCATTTGGTTTATTATGGAGTTTTAAGTTTATGTACGGTGTTGTAATGTTTTGTTAGGAGTTGTAAGGTGTCGTACGTTATACTAACATACTTTTCAAGGCGGTAATTTGGCATTCAGAGTGGTAAGATATTCTAAATTGTTGTACGATGTTCAAATGACTCGGACAAATTCATTAGGTTTATTATGGAGTTTTAAGTTTATGTACGGTGTTGTAATGTTTTGTTAGGAGTTGTAAGGTGTCGTACGTTGTACTAACATGCTTTTCAAGGCGGTAATGTGGCATACAGAATGGTAAGATATTCTAAATTGTTGTACGATGTTCAAATCACTTGGACGAATTCATTAGGTTTACTATGGAGTTTTAATGTTTCGTACGGTGGTGTAAGGTGTTCTCAAATGATGTAACGCATCCTACATTATTCGAAATTGCTTTTCCTGTTGCTAATGTCGCCTACAAAGTCGTAACAAGTCCTAAGTGGTCGTACGATGTTCAAAGGACTCTAACGAATTCATTAGGTTTATTATGGAGTTTTAAGTTTGCGTGCGGTATTGTAATGTGTTGTTAGGAGTTGTAAGGTGTCATACGTTATACTAACATGATTTTCAAGGCGGTAATGTGGCATACAGAGTCGTAAAATATTCTAAATTGTTGTACGATGTTCAAATGACTCGGACGAATTCATTAGGTTTACTATGGAGTTTTAAGTTTACATACGGTATTGTAATGTGTTGTTAGGAGTTGTAAGGTGTCCTACGTTATACTAACATGATTTTCAAGGCGGTAATGTGGCATACAGAGTCGTAAGATATTCTAAATTGTTGTACGATGTTCAAATGACTCGGACGAATTCATTAGGTTTATTATGGAGTTTAAGTTTACGTACGGTGTTGTAATGTTTTGTTAGGAGTTGTAAGGTGCCGTACGTAATACTAACATGCTTTTCAAGGCGGTAATGTGGCATACATAGTCGTAGTATATTCTAAATTGTCGTACGAGGTTCAAAGGACTCGGACGAATTCATTAGGTTTATTATGGAGTTTTAAGTTTATGTACGGTGTTGTAATGTTTTGTTAGGAGTTGTAAGGTGTCGTACGTTGTACTAACATGCTTTTCAAGGCGGTAATGTGGCATACAGAGTGGTAAGATATTCTAAATTGTTGTACGATGTTCAAATCACTCGGACGAATTCATTAGCTTTATTATGGAGTTTTAATGTTTCGTACGGTGGTGTAAGGTGTTCTCAAATGATGTAACGCATCCTACATTCTTCGAAATTGCTTTTCCTGTTGCTAATGTCGCTTACAAAGTCGTAACAAGTCCTGAGTGGTCGTACGATGTTCAAAGGACTCTAACGAATTCATTAGGTTTATTATGGAGTTTTAAGTTTGCGTGCGGTATTGTAATGTGTTGTTAGGAGTTGTAAGGTGTTATACGTTATACTAACATGATTTTCAAGGCGGTAATGTGGCATACAGAGTCGTAAAATATTCTAAATTCTTGTACGGTGTTCAAATGACTCGGACGAATTCATTAGGTTTACTATGGAGTTTTAAGTTTACATACGGTATTGTAATTTGTTGTTAGGAGTTGTAAGGTGTCCTACGTTATACTAACATGATTTTCAAGGCGGTAATGTGGCATACAGAGTAGTCGTAAGATATTCTAAATTGTTGTACGATGTTCAAATGACTCGGACGAATTCATTAGGTTTATTATGGAGTTTAAGTTTACGTACGGTGTTGTAATGTTTTGTTAGGAGTTGTAAGGTGCCGTACGTAATACTAACATGCTTTTCAAGGCGGTAATGTGGCATACATAGTCGTAGTATATTCTAAATTGCCGTACGATGTTCAAAGGACTCGGATGAATTCATTTGGTTTATTATGGAGTTTTAAGTTTATGTACGGTGTTGTAATGTTTTGTTAGGAGTTGTAAGGTGTCGTACGTTGTACTAACATGCTTTTCAAGGCGGTAATGTGGCATACAGAGTGGTAAGATATTCTAAATTGTTGTACGATGTTCAAATCACTCGGACGAATTCATTAGCTTTATTATGGAGTTTTAATGTTTCGTACGGTGGTGTAAGGTGTTCTCAAATGATGTAACGCATCCTACATTATTCGAAATTGCTTTTCCTGTTGCTAATGTCGCATACAAAGTCGTAACAAGTCCTGAGTGGTCGTACGATGTTCAAAGGACTCTAACGAATTCATTAGGTTTATTATGGAGTTTTAAGTTTGCGTGCGGTATTGTAATGTGTTGTTAGGAGTTGTAAGGTGTCATACGTTATACTAACATGATTTCAAGGCGGTAATGTGGCATACAAAGTCGTAAAATATTCTAAATTGTTGTACGATGTTCAAATGACTCGGACGAATTCATTAGGTTTACTATGGAGTTTTAAGTTTACATATGGTATTGTAATGTGTTGTTAGGAGTTGTAAGGTGTCCTACGTTATACTAACATGATTTTCAAGGCGGTAATGTGGCATATAGAGTCGTAAGATATTCTAAATTGTTGTACGATGTTCAAATGACTCGGACGAATTCATTAGGTTTATTATGGAGTTTAAGTTTACGTACGGTGTTGTAATGTTTTGTTAGGAGTTGTAAGGTGCCGTACGTAAAACTAACATGCTTTCAAGGCGGTAATGTGGCATACATAGTCGTAGTATATTCTAAATTGTCGTACGATGTTCAAAGGACTTGGATGAATTCATTAGGTTTATTATGGAGTTTAAGTTTATGTACGGTGTTGTAATGTTTTGTTAGGAGTTGTAAGGTGTCGTACGTTATACTAACATACTTTTCAAGGCGGTAATGTGGCATTCAGAGTGGTAAGATATTCTAAATTGTTGTAAGATGTTCAAATGACTCGGACGAATTCATTAGGTTTATTATGGAGTTTTAAGTTTATGTACGGTGTTGTGATGTTTTGTTAGGAGTTGTAAGGTGTCGTACGTTGTACTAACATGCTTTTCAAGGCGGTAATGTGGCATACAGAGTGGTAAGATATTCTAAATTGTTGTACGATGTTCAAATCATTCGGACGAATTCATTAGGTTTATTATGGAGTTTTAATGTTTCGTACGGTGGTGTAAGGTGTTCTCAAATGATGTAACGCATCCTACATTATTCGAAATTTCTTTTCCTGTTGCTAATGTCGCATACAAAGTCGTAACAAGTCCTGAGTGGTCGTACGAAGTTCAAAGGACTCTAACGAATTCATTAGGTTTATTATGGAGTTTTAACTTTGCGTGCGGTATTGTATTGTGTTGTTAGGAGTTGTAAGGTGTCATACGTTATACTAACATGATTTTCAAGGCGGTAATGTGGCATACAAAGTCGTAAAATATTCTAAATTGTTGTACGATGTTCAAATGACTCGGACGAATTCATTAGGTTTACTATGGAGTTTTAAGTTTACATATGGTATTGTAATGTGTTGTTAGGAGTTGTAAGGTGTCCTACGTTATACTAACATGATTTTCAAGGCGGTAATGTGGCATATAGAGTCGTAAGATATTCTAAATTGTTGTACGATGTTCAAATGACTCGGACGAATTCATTAGGTTTATTATGGAGTTTAAGTTTACGTACGGTGTTGTAATGTTTTGTTAGGAGTTGTAAGGTGCCGTACGTAAAACTAACATGCTTTCAAGGCGGTAATGTGGCATACATAGTCGTAGTATATTCTAAATTGTCGTACGATGTTCAAAGGACTTGGATGAATTCATTAGGTTTATTATGGAGTTTTAAGTTTATGTACGGTGTTGTAATGTTTTGTTAGGAGTTGTAAGGTATAGTACGTTATACTAACATACTTTTCAAGGCGGTAATGTGACATTCAGAGTGGTAAGATATTCTAAATTGTTGTACGATGTTCAAATGACTCGGATGAATTCATTAGGTTTATTATGGAGTTTTAAGTTTATGTACGGTGTTGTAATGTTTTGTTAGGAGTTGTAAGGTGTTGTACGTTGTACTAACATGCTTTTCAAGGCGGTAATGTGGCATACAGAGTGGTAAGATATTCTAAATTGTTGTACGATGTTCAAATCACTCGGACGAATTCATTAGGTTTATTATGGAGTTTTAAGGTTTCGTACGGTGGTGTAAGGTGTTCTCAAATGATTGTAACGCATCCTACATTATTCGAAATTGCTTTTCCTGTTGCTAATGTCGCATACAAAGTCGTAACAAGTCCTGAGTGGTCGTACGATGTTCAAAGGACTCTAACGAATTCATTAGGTTTATTATGGAGTTTTAAGTTTGCGTGCGGTATTGTAATGTGTTGTTAGGAGTTGTAAGGTGTCATACGTTATACTAACATGATTTTCAAGGCGGTAATGTGGCATACAGAGTCGTAAAATATTCTAAATTGTTGTACGATGTTCAAATGACTCGGACGAATTCATTAGGTTTACTATGGAGTTTTAAGTTTACATACGGTATTGTAATGTGTTGTTAGGAGTTGTAAGGTGTCCTACGTTATACTAACATGATTTTCAAGGCGGTAATGTGGCATACAGAGTCGTAAGATATTCTAAATTGTTGTACGATGTTCAAATGACTCGGACGAATTCATTACGTTTATTATGGAGTTTAAGTTTACGTACGGTGTTGTAATGTTTTGTTAGGAGTTGTAAGGTGCCATACGTAATAATAACATGCTTTTCAAGGCGGTAATGTGGCATACATAGTCGTAGTATATTCTAAATTGTCGTACGATGTTCAAAGGACTCGGATGAATTCATTAGGTTTATTATGGAGTTTTAAGTTTATGTACGGTGTTGTAATGTTTTGTTAGGAGTTGTAAGGTGTCGTACGTTATACTAACATGCTTTTCAAGGCGGTAATGTAGCATACAGAGTGGTAAGATATTCTAAATTATTGTACGATGTTCAAATCACTCGGACGAATTCATTAGGTTTATTATTGAGTTTTAAAGTGTCGTACGGTGGTGTAAGGTGTTCTCAAATGATGTAACGCATCCTACATTATTCGAAATTGCTTTTCCTGTTGCTAATGTCGCATACAAAGTCGTAACAAGTCCTGAGTGGTCGTACGATGTTCAAAGGACTCTAACGAATTCATTAGGTTTATTATGGAGTTTTAAGTTTGCGTGCGGTATTGTAATGTGTTGTTAGGAGTTGTAAGGTGTCATACGTTATACTAACATGATTTTCAAGGCGGTAATGTGGCATACAGAGTCGTAAAATATTCTAAATTGTTGTACGATGTTCAAATGACTCGGACGAATTCATTAGGTTTACTATGGAGTTTTAAGTTTACATACGGTATTGTAATTTGTTGTTAGGAGTTGTAAGGTGTCCTACGTTATACTAACATGATTTTCAAGGCGGTAATGTGGCATATAGAGTCGTAAGATATTCTAAATTGTTGTACGATGTTCAAATGACTCGGACGAATTCATTAGGTTTATTATGGAGTTTAAGTTTACGTACGGTGTTGTAATGTTTTGTTAGGAGTTGTAAGGTGCCGTACGTAATACTAACATGCTTTTCAAGGTGGTAATGTGGCATACATAGTCGTAGTATATTCTAAATTGCCGTACGATGTTCAAAGGACTCGGATGAATTCATTAGGTTTATTATGGAGTTTTAAGTTTATGTACGGTGTTGTAATGTTTTGTTAGGAGTTGTAAGGTGTCGTACTTTGTACTAACATGCTTTTCAAGGCGGTAATGTGGCATTCAGAGTGGTAAGATATTCTAAATTGTTGTACGATGTTCAAATGACTCGGACGAATTCATTAAGTTTATTATGGAGTTTTAAGTTTATGTACGGTGTTGTAATGTTTTGTTAGAAGTTGTAAGGTGTCGTACGTTGTACTAACAAGCTTTTCAAGGCGGTAATGTGGCATACAGAGTGGTAAGATATTCTAAATTGTTGTACGATGTTCAAATCACTCGGACGAATTCATTAGGTTTATTATGGAGTTTTAATGTTTCGTACGGTGGTGTAAGGTGTTCTCAAATGATGTAACGCATCCTACATTATTCGAAATTTCTTTTCCTGTTGCTAATGTCGCATACAAAGTCGTAACAAGTCCTGAGTGGTCGTACGAAGTTCAAAGGGCTCTAACGAATTCATTAGGTTTATTATGGAGTTTTAACTTTGTGTGCGGTATTGTATTGTGTTGTTAGGAGTTGTAAGGTGTCATACGTTATACTAACATGATTTCAAGGCGGTAATGTGGCATACAAAGTCGTAAAATATTCTAAATTGTTGTACGATGTTCAAATGACTCGGACGAATTCATTAGGTTTACTATGGAGTTTTAAGTTTACATATGGTATTGTAATGTGTTGTTAGGAGTTGTAAGGTGTCCTACGTTATACTAACATGATTTTCAAGGCGGTAATGTGGCATATAGAGTCGTAAGATATTCTAAATTGTTGTACGATGTTCAAATGACTCGGACGAATTCATTAGGTTTATTATGGAGTTTAAGTTTACGTACGGTGTTGTAATGTTTTGTTAGGAGTTGTAAGGTGCCGTACGTAAAACTAACATGCTTTCAAGGCGGTAATGTGGCATACATAGTCGTAGTATATTCTAAATTGTCGTACGATGTTCAAAGGACTTGGATGAATTCATTAGGTTTATTATGGAGTTTTAAGTTTATGTACGGTGTTGTAATGTTTTGTTAGGAGTTGTAAGGTGTCGTACGTTATACTAACATACTTTTCAAGGCGGTAATGTGGCATTCAGAGTGGTAAAATATTCTAAATTGTTGTACGATGTTCAAATGACTCGGACGAATTCATTAGGTTTATTATGGAGTTTTAAGTTTATGTACGGTGTTGTGATGTTTTGTTAGGAGTTGTAAGGTGTCGTACGTTGTACTAACATGCTTTTCAAGGCGGTAATGTGGCATACAGAGTGGTAAGATATTCTAAATTGTTGTACGATGTTCAAATCACTCGGACGAATTCATTAGGTTTATTATGGAGTTTTAATGTTTCGTACGGTGGTGTAAGGTGTTCTCAAATGATGTAACGCATCCTACATTATTCGAAATTTCTTTTCCTGTTGCTAATGTCGCATACAAAGTCGTAACAAGTCCTGAGTGGTCGTACGAAGTTCAAAGGACTCTAACGAATTCATTAGGTTTATTATGGAGTTTTAACTTTGTGTGCGGTATTGTATTGTGTTGTTAGGAGTTGTAAGGTGTCATACGTTATACTAACATGATTTTCAAGGCGGTAATGTGGCATACAAAGTCTTAAAATATTCTAAATTGTTGTACGATGTTCAAATGACTCGGACGAATTCATTAGGTTTACTATGGAGTTTTAAGTTTACATATGGTATTGTAATGTGTTGTTAGGAGTTGTAAGGTGTCCTACGTTATACTAACATGATTTTCAAGGCGGTAATGTGGCATATAGAGTCGTAAGATATTCTAAATTGTTGTACGATGTTCAGATGACTCGGACGAATTCATTAGGTTTATTATGGAGTTTAAGTTTACGTACGGTGTTGTAATGTTTTGTTAGGAGTTGTAAGGTGCCGTACGTAAAACTAACATGCTTTCAAGGCGGTAATGTGGCATACATAGTCGTAGTATATTCTAAATTGTCGTACGATGTTCAAAGGACTTGGATGAATTCATTAGGTTTATTATGGAGTTTTAAGTTTATGTACGGTGTTGTAATGTTTTGTTAGGAGTTGTAAGGTGTCGTACGTTATACTAACATACTTTTCAAGGCGGTAATGTGGCATTCAGAGTGGTAAGATATTCTAAATTGTTGTACGATGTTCAAATGACTCGGACGAATTCATTAGGTTTACTATGGAGTTTTAAGTTTACGTACGGTGTTGTGATGTTTTGTTAGGAGTTGTAAGGTGTCGTACGTTGTACTAACATGCTTTTCAAGGCGGTAATGTGGCATACAGAGTGGTAAGATATTCTAAATTGTTGTACGATGTTCAAATCACTCGGACGAATTCATTAGGTTTATTATGGAGTTTTAATGTTTCGTACGGTGGTGTAAGGTGTTCTCAAATGATGTAACGCATCCTACATTATTCGAAATTTCTTTTCCTGTTGCTAATGTCGCATACAAAGTCGTAACAAGTCCTGAGTGGTCGTACGAAGTTCAAAGGACTCTAACGAACTCATTAGGTTTATTATGGAGTTTTAACTTTGCGTGCGGTATTGTATTGTGTTGTTAGGAGTTGTAAGGTGTCATACGTTATACTAACATGATTTTCAAGGCGGTAATGTGGCATACAAAGTCTTAAAATATTCTAAATTGTTGTACGATGTTCAAATGACTCGGACGAATTCATTAGGTTTACTATGGAGTTTTAAGTTTACATATGGTATTGTAATGTGTTGTTAGGAGTTGTAAGGTGTCCTACGTTATACTAACATGATTTTCAAGGCGGTAATGTGGCATATAGAGTCGTAAGATATTCTAAATTGTTGTACGATGTTCAAATGACTCGGACGAATTCATTAGGTTTATTATGGAGTTTAAGTTTACGTACGGTGTTGTAATGTTTTGTTAGGAGTTGTAAGGTGCCGTACGTAAAACTAACATGCTTTCAAGGCGGTAATGTGGCATACATAGTCGTAGTATATTCTAAATTGTCGTACGATGTTCAAAGGACTTGGATGAATTCATTAGGTTTATTATGGAGTTTTAAGTTTATGTACGGTGTTGTAATGTTTTGTTAGGAGTTGTAAGGTGTCGTACGTTATACTAACATACTTTTCAAGGCGGTAATGTGGCATTCAGAGTGGTAAGATATTCTAAATTGTTGTACGATGTTCAAATGACTCGGACGAATTCATTAGGTTTATTATGGAGTTTTAAGTTTATGTACGGTGTTGTAATGTTTTGTTAGGAGTTGTAAGGTGTTGTACGTTGTACTAACATGCTTTTCAAGGCGGTAATGTGGCATACAGAGTGGTAAGATATTCTAAATTGTTGTACGATGTTCAAATGACTCGGACGAATTCATTAGGTTTACTATGGAGTTTTAAGTTTACGTACGGTGTTGTGATGTTTTGTTAGGAGTTGTAAGGTGTCGTACGTTGTACTAACATGCTTTTCAAGGCGGTAATGTGGCATACAGAGTGGTAAGATATTCTAAATTGTTGTACGATGTTCAAATCACTCGGACGAATTCATTAGGTTTATTATGGAGTTTTAATGTTTCGTACGGTGGTGTAAGGTGTTCTCAAATGATGTAACGCATCCTACATTATTCGAAATTTCTTTTCCTGTTGCTAATGTCGCATACAAAGTCGTAACAAGTCCTGAGTGGTCGTACGAAGTTCAAAGGACTCTAACGAACTCATTAGGTTTATTATGGAGTTTTAACTTTGCGTGCGGTATTGTATTGTGTTGTTAGGAGTTGTAAGGTGTCATACGTTATACTAACATGATTTTCAAGGCGGTAATGTGGCATACAAAGTCTTAAAATATTCTAAATTGTTGTACGATGTTCAAATGACTCGGACGAATTCATTAGGTTTACTATGGAGTTTTAAGTTTACATATGGTATTGTAATGTGTTGTTAGGAGTTGTAAGGTGTCCTACGTTATACTAACATGATTTTCAAGGCGGTAATGTGGCATATAGAGTCGTAAGATATTCTAAATTGTTGTACGATGTTCAAATGACTCGGACGAATTCATAAGGTTTATTATGGAGTTTAAGTTTACGTACGGTGTTGTAATGTTTTGTTAGGAGTTGTAAGGTGCCGTACGTAAAACTAACATGCTTTCAAGGCGGTAATGTGGCATACATAGTCGTAGTATATTCTAAATTGTCGTACGATGTTCAAAGGACTTGGATGAATTCATTAGGTTTATTATGGAGTTTTAAGTTTATGTACGGTGTTGTAATGTTTTGTTAGGAGTTGTAAGGTGTCGTACGTTATACTAACATACTTTTCAAGGCGGTAATGTGGCATTCAGAGTGGTAAGATATTCTAAATTGTTGTACGATGTTCAAATGACTCGGACGAATTCATTAGGTTTATTATGGAGTTTTAAGTTTATGTACGGTGTTGTAATGTTTTGTTAGGAGTTGTAAGGTGTTGTACGTTGTACTAACATGCTTTTCAAGGCGGTAATGTGGCATACAGAGTGGTAAGATATTCTAAATTGTTGTACGATGTTCAAATCACTCGGACGAATTCATTAGGTTTATTATGGAGTTTTAAGGTTTCGTATGGTGGTGTAAGGTGTTCTCAAATGATTGTAACGCATCCTACATTATTCGAAATTGCTTTTCCTGTTGCTAATGTCGCATACAAAGTCGTAACAAGTCCTGAGTGGTCGTACGATGTTCAAAGGACTCTAACGAATTCATTAGGTTTATTATGGAGTTTTAAGTTTGCGTGCGGTATTGTAATGTGTTGTTAGGAGTTGTAAGGTGTCATACGTTATACTAACATGATTTTCAAGGCGGTAATGTGGCATACAGAGTCGTAAAATATTCTAAATTGTTGTACGATGTTCAAATGACTCGGACGAATTCATTAGGTTTACTATGGAGTTTTAAGTTTACATACGGTATTGTAATGTGTTGTTAGGAGTTGTAAGGTGTCCTACGTTATACTAACATGATTTTCAAGGCGGTAATGTGGCATACAGAGTCGTAAGATATTCTAAATTGTTGTACGATGTTCAAATGACTCGGACGAATTCATTAGGTTTATTATGGAGTTTAAGTTTACGTACGGTGTTGTAATGTTTTGTTAGGAGTTGTAAGGTGCCATACGTAATACTAACATGCTTTTCAAGGCGGTAATGTGGCATACATAGTCGTAGTATATTCTAAATTGTCGTACGATGTTCAAAGGACTCGGATGAATTCATTAGGTTTATTATGGAGTTTTAAGTTTATGTACGGTGTTGTAATGTTTTGTTAGGAGTTGTAAGGTGTCGTACGTTATACTAACATGCTTTTCAAGGCGGTAATGTGGCATACAGAGTGGTAAGATATTCTAAATTGTTGTACGATGTTCAAATCACTCGGACGAATTCATTAGGTTTATTATTGAGTTTTAAAGTGTCGTACGGTGGTGTAAGGTGTTCTCAAATGATGTAACGCATCCTACATTATTCGAAATTGCTTTTCCTGTTGCTAATGTCGCATACAAAGTCGTAACAAGTCCTGAGTGGTCGTACGATGTTCAAAGGACTCTAACGAATTCATTAGGTTTATTATGGAGTTTTAAGTTTGCGTGCGGTATTGTAATGTGTTGTTAGGAGTTGTAAGGTGTCATACGTTATACTAACATGATTTTCAAGGCGGTAATGTGGAATACATAGTCGTAATATATTCTAAATTGTTGTACGATGTTCAAATGACTCGGACGAATTCATTAGGTTTACTATGGAGTTTTAAGTTTACATACGGTATTGTAATGTGTTGTTAGGAGTTGTAAGGTGTCCTACGTTATACTAACATGATTTTCAAGGCGGTAATGTGGCATACAGAGTCGTAAGATATTCTAAATTGTTGTACGATGTTCAAATGAATTGGACGAATTCATTAGGTTTATTATGGAGTTTAAGTTTACGTACGGTGTTGTAATGTTTTGTTAGGAGTTGTAAGGTGTCGTACGTAATACTAACATGCTTTTCAAGGCGGTAGTGTGGCATACATAGTCGTAATATATTCTAAATTGTCGTACGATGTTCAAAGGACTCGGATGAATTCATTAGGTTTATTATGGAGTTTTAAGTTTATGTACTGATGGTTCAATTGGATCGATATCGCTCACAAGATCAGAATGATTCGCACACAAACACAGTTCAATCAGCAACACAATTCATTACTAAGTAATTCTCTTTGTATTGATGATCAAAGCAAATATTGTAGTACAAAATGCAGGAGAATGTAATCACACACAGTTAATTCTCTCTCTAACGTGAATATGTGATCTAGACTCTCTCTCTAACATTCTCTTACTACATGCTTTATGCAACAATACATTTAGGGAAAATACAAAATAAACCCTAAACTATACAAAATGTATAAAACAAAGTACAAACTAAATCTTAAATGGAAATAAGCCCTAACAGTACTCCCCCTAAGATTTATCTTTGGACTTCAAAAATCTTCAACAGTTTTCATTTTTTTTTCCAGCTCCAATCTCTCACCAATCTTTAGACTCTTCTTTAACGTTCAGCAACTCCTTTCCTTTGTACTCTTCTTGTTCTTTTAATGCTTCCTCGATGCATGACTTAAACTTCTCAGCGATCTTTGCTTGTCTTGGCTTTGACTCGTTTGTAAGGATGGCACAGGCATTCATGCGTTTCAGACTATCAAGAGTCAAACCTGCAAAATCAATATTAGCGTAAAATTCATATGGCATTTCTCGCCCTTTGACTTGCACTTCTAGTGTACCCTTCGCAGTCACACACATAAATTCGATCTCCGGAATATAAACCTTCACAAGGTTAGCATTGAGTAATGCCTTCCTTAGTCGAATTTTCTCTGAAGCAGCTGCAATCACCTCAATCATCACCATAAACAAACTCCGATCAGCTTCAGCCACTTTATCTTTGCACTTCTCCATTGTATAATTTCTCAAATGATCGATGTAGGATGGATGTAACAGTTTCAGCTCGAACGTGCTAAATAATGTAATCATATCCTTATCCCAGTCATCCAAATTTCGTACCAGTTTCAACTCGTAAGTTTCCTGATTGTAGAAAAACTTCAGAATTGGTTTTGTCGCTTGAGTACCATCGATCACTTTCAACCCCGGATCAGTCACTTTATCAAAGTATTCATCGGAAAACTCTTCTAAATACATGTCACGCACCACCAACTTCTTTTGTTTCCTCTTTTTCTTTGACTAAACATATGCACTATCTTCTTGTTGTCCTCTAAACTCCAAATATTTTGGCAAACGGCTTATACCAGCATCTAACAACATCGCACATTTATCACCACGCTCAGCATGCGTGTGATTAATCAATCTAAGTTTGTGCAACTCCTTCAAATCTTGCACTTCCAACTTGAAAATGCTCGAGTAATAATGGTAAACATCGCATAAACCATTAACTCGTTTAATCAAAAATGCATCAAACACTTCGTCATATTTCCACGCTATGATTTTCACCTTCTTGGATTTTTCCGGTAAGATCATAGAATCAAGCAGTTCAGCAACGGACTGTCCTTTGCTCATCATAGATCTAACAACATCTCCTGCTGTGGCAGATTTATGCCATGATTCACGTACATCCATAGGAATATTATATGACTTAACCTCACTTGGAAACATATCAATCAACTCTTGTCTCTTCTTGTGCGCATCTTCTGGTAAAGCCATCACCATTATTTCTTTGGGTTCGAGCACTTTGTATCTCTTAGTCAGCTCATAATATTGCGGGTTGTTATAATCCAGATAAAACATCCGATTGTACATCTTCTCAGTCTTCATAAAACTTATTACAATCTTCTTCAGCGATTCATGTTTCAGTTTCTTCAAAGTTCTATATGGATAGTTCCTCGAACTCAACCATTCACGCATGTTTCTTCTAGACATTTCTTCTGGATTTTGATGATAAAGCTCTTTTGGAGGTAAATCATCAATATTCAGGCTTTCTTGTAAAGGTGTCCACTCACCCATTTCTACAACAAATTCCTTCTCATCTGCCGTTGCCTTATCTTGTGTAGTCAAACACTTCTCATACTCTTCATTGATTTGACTCACAGTCAGTCCATTCAAATATACTGGATTGTACTTCATTTTCTCTAGATAAGCAAAACGTTCCGGCAAATCAGCTGGTATCTCATCATCTGGATTCATTTCAGGTTCAGACTCAGTAAAATCAATGTTATCTAAATCATCCAGTGCCTCTATCATCGGTGCAGTTTCAGTTTGAACAGGCTCAAACTGAAATGCTTCTTCAGTAGCAGTTTCTGGCATATCTTCAACAACTTCAACTATTTCAGGCACTTTCGCTACCAATACATATTCAGATTGAATCGGCTCAATCTGAACTGTTTTATCAGTTTCACTTTCCTTTACTACCTCAGTCACCTTTACCACCTCAGATACTTCAGCATCAGTTACAGATTCAGATTGAATCGGCTCAATCTGAACTGTTTCTTCCATTCTTGCTTTCTTCACAACAAACTCTTCTTCAGTAATCTCAATCACATTATCTATCTTACGTTTTCCCTCAGCTTTGTCAGGATTAACAGTAACAGCAGCTTCATCGGGAATAGGGACAGATTCTACACTTGGTTCTGTCACAGTCTTAGATCGTTGTGATCTAGTTTGATAGACTGCGACGTCCCTAGGGGTCTCAGACACTCCAACGTCTTCTTCTACCATAAAATCCTTATCTGATTCTGAACTCCCAGCTTCCTCTTCTTTTATCCAATTCTCCAACACTTCTTTTTCAGCACGTAATGTGTTGCATTCTGCTTGCAACTCTTCATAATCAGCTTTTAACTTTTCATGATCAGCCTTCAGTTTTTCGTGATCAGCATCTAAAGCTTTAAAAATTTCCAAGTTTTTCTGATGCGTAACCCAAAACTCTTCCAATCTTTTCTTCTTTCTTTCATTCGATGCCTTCATTTGCTCATTTGCATCCAAGAGTTTGGCTACCATCCTCTCCAAATGAAAAACTTTATTTTCTTCTTCGTTCAAATCAACATCTGATGCAACCTTAGGTGAAGACTCCTTTGGTTCATCAATGTTTTCAGCTGCTCCGGAGGATGTGGCAATATCAACTGGATTAGTCACTATCACACAGTCATCAGTATCATCGACTGTCTGTGACACAGTCTCCACTTCAGCAGCAACTTCTTTTGCAATTTGTACATTGTCCACTATCTCTGGCACATTTACATCTTCAATAACATTCGGTTCCTCAACTATCACAGGCTCAATCACAGACTTAGATCTTCGAAATCTTGAATATTGAACAGTAATGTTCTTAGGAGCTTCAGAAACAACATCTTCTGCAACATTAACAACCTCAACAGGTTCTTCAATCACCAGTGGTTCTGTTTCAACAGTTTCGGCCTCCTCAGGAACTGATTCAGCACATTCTTCTTCCATACTATCCTCATTTTCACCATTACCATCATCACCATTGTCATCATCATTACCATCATCACTATCATCTTCTTCTTCATTCTCACCATTCTCAAACTCATTTTCATCTTCTGGATGACGAGCAAAGTACTCATCGTCATCTAACAAGTTATCAGGCACCTCATCAACTAGGGCATGTGGATTCACTATCTCTCCATGTGATATGTGATGGTGTACTATCTGAATATCCTCCATATTATTTGCTATATCTCGCATATAGTCAAATAAATCAACACTTATAACATTCCCTATACTCATCTTTCTGTATGATAAATCATTCATGTCCTCAGTATATAAAATTCCTCCAGCAAAACCTTCTTCTCTAATAATGGGATAAGCCACATTGATCATCAGTTGCAAGAATCTCAGATACATGAGAAACTTGAACCTTTTGCCCTTCACTAAATTGAATACAAACCCGTTCATAATCCATTTCGACATATTGAACGGTTTGTTCTCTGCAATAGCTACGATGGGGGATGCAATGTCAGAAGGAAAATTGTCAAAACCAGCACTCCTTCTAGACATGCACTGCTGAATCACATAACATAGCAGCTTCCACTTCTTCCCCAATCTAGCTCTAACAAATTGTGACTTTGGAAATACGGGAGGATGACCCATATTAACAAAACACGCCTGACCCTCAGCAGTAGTCAGCTCATCATTTGCTCCTATCTCATCATCATCAATCCTCAATGCTGTTCTGATAGTTTCTTCGGAAACAGTTAACTGTAAATCTCTTGTGATATTCCCTCTAACAACAATCACACCTGCTTCATCAGTAACAACCTTAGCCGTTCTCCAAAAACTCTTGATAAGTCTAGCATAGATCACAGGCTTGGCACACATAGCATACACATACTTTGTTCTTCTGATGAATCTGATCATGTCTCTATAACCCTCAGTCTCTGGTATAGATTCATCCAGACAAGCAACTAGATTGTGCTTAGGCTCAAACTTCAAATTCTCCATCTGTTTAAAACAAAAACAAGACATATGAGTTAGATTCTTCATTAATAATTTTTCAAATTTTACATAAGTGTTAAAAAGTTATAATGTAAAACAGTTACATAATCACTTTAACACCTAAGTTAATCTAACAATCTGATTTTCATCATTTTGTTTAATAAAAACCTTTGTGAAACAATGATCATACAGCACATTACACTTAACAGTTTATTCACTTAAGAACATAAATCTGAAATTTTTATAATAAAGCTGTTTAATATGTTTAAGCTCGGTTTTAACAATGATTTGTCAATTTTTAACACACAATTTATCACTTTGAAATTGACACTTAAGAATTTTCAACAGGTCATCAATGGCGATTGACAGTTATGAGCAAATTTTAGTTGATTCTGTTGTTTTAAAGAAATTTGATGCAAATTTATGGATGAAAGTTGATAATCGACAGTTTTTACACTTAAAACAACATTCGATTTCAGTTTTAACACACAAAATCAAAGTGTCGATTCAGTGATCAAGGTACTGTTCATCATCATTTTTCGTTTTAACGATTCGATTTGCAGGTTTATCAAGGTCGAATCACTGAAAATATACCTTATTCAATCAAACAAACTTGTTACAAAACAATCGATTGAACAAAAGTATGAAACGATTTGAGGTACATGGGATTTTGCTTGAAAAACTTTGTGAAAAATGATAAGTGTTGTGAAGAGGCGGGTTTTATATATGATTGAAAAATTAGGTCAAACTAAAAGAGCCGGGTCAACAATTTGGGACGGGTAAGCATAAGAGCCCAATAAGCCTTGACGGGTCATGCACTGTTGAGCCGCGTCAACCACTGTTGGGACGAGTCAAGTACTTGGGACAGGTCACAACATGGACGAGTCAACATAAAAACATGTCAAAACACTTGACGGGTCAATCACTGTAGTGACGGGTAAGTCACTGTAGAGACGGGTAAGACACTGTAGAGACGGGTAAGACACTATAGAGACGGGTAAAGGTTAGGAACAACTACACCTGTTTTGATTTTACTCATCACCCAGCTACATAGTAGTCTTCTTCATCACCCGGCTTGCATAATGACTTATTGTTCATTACCCGGCTACATAGTGATCTACTTTATCACCCGGATTGCTTTTCTTCATCACCCGGCAACACAGTGATCTTCTTCATCACCCTGCTTGCTTTACTTCATCACCCGGCAACACAGTTGTTATACTTTCACCCGGCTACACAGAGTTCTTCACTTACACGGCAAGATAAAGACTTCTTTCTTTTACCCGGCTGTACAGTGTCAATACTTCATTACCCGGCTGTATAGTAACACAATTTGTCACCCGGCAGATATCAATGACTTCTTCACCCGGCTGTATAATGACTTGTTCATTACTCGGCAGCACATTAGCCATAATATATTTGCCCGGCTTCACTTCTTTTCACCCGGCTGATATAAAAAAAAATCTTTACCCGGCTAAATAGTTAACTTCTTTACCCGACTAAACAGTCTTCTGATATCTTTGCCCGACTACAACACTTGAGCAATTTTTCTCAATTTTCTCGTCTGTTGACTTTTCAACTTCATTTATTGCACCTGCAAACATTCTCGACTTATTAATTAGACAAGACATCCTTATTAGGGTTTGTCACATTAAATATCAAAAATCTAATACAAGTCAACAAATATTAATTCTCATTAAATCCCTTTTTCTTTGTTTTTCAAAAATAATTTTGCACAACCAAAATTTCTATATCCCGAAGCAATTTCTTAAATACACATCACAAGACCTTGGGTTTGTTTTTAACATATCCAATACCTTTGCTTTTCATACCACATAATCTTGTTTATTCAAAACACACTTATTTGAAATATTTTTGGATTTTTTGTAAATATTTTTCTTCTTCACTTATTCTCCCCCTAAACTTGAAATTTCTTGAAATTTTTAAGTTTAACAAGGATGTCGATGTGTCAATACAGATTCCATATGCCTGCACACACAAAGCACACACATTAAATTAAAGACATATGCAATGCAGTGAATCAAAATATCGCAATGAGATCATACCACACATTATCTGAACATGTTTTGCAAGTTTTGAATAGACATTTGACTTATGTTTGATTGAGTGTTGATATGAGAACATACCAATTAGCTCGAGTTGACACACTTACTTTTTCAGTATCATGATGAGATTAAGGTTCGATTAAAATGACTTATGTGACCCACATGTATACATATGTCAACATATTTCCTTATCAACCACTACCTGAATGCATATTGCACAAGAACCTGGTCACTTACAATCATAAACAGTGTGGAATCTGGGTTCTATTCGGATTTGGTCCACTTTGGGACTTCTTTTGATTCCATTTTGGAATTTTTAATTTCCTATCGTTCCCCTTGGGAATCTTCTAAATTCCTTTTTGGAATTTTTGTTTGGTGATGGTCCACATTTGGGACTCTTTTTGTTCCAACTTTGGGAATCTTTTGCTGCACCTTGAAGCTCAAAAGAGACTTCGTGTGAGACTTCAGGTCTGTGGATACCACAACAAAGAAGCTCACGATGCGGTTCATCACACTGAATAGACTGCATCGTTACCAGATCATGCACAACTATCATCACAAGCAATGCATCAAAAGATATTTATCTAGACATGTATAGCAATGGAACTTAACACGAAAATCATTGAATTTAGATTTGTCAACAATGAACTTACTTTTTCAGTCTAATTGCCTGAGCTGTCTCGCACATCAATTAACATTCATCAGTCTTTATTAAAAATGATGTAACAAATAATGTCTAGTGTAACTATCATTTCTCATTTTTTGCAATATAGATTCTTATGACACGATATTTTCTTTTTCTTTTTGCATTTATATTTTTGTATTTGATTTTTCTTTTTCATGCACACACACAATGTAAAACAATAAGATATAAGACAACGGAATCAATACTTGACATCGACTTATTCTATTTTTTTGACTTTTATATTTTCTGATTTTTGTAGATTTTTCAAAAATTAGAATTAATCATGGTTGATTAACCCTATGGATTGAATTAAGAATTCAAGCCGGCCTAACAGGAAAGATTTTGTGAAAAGATCTGCCAGTTGTTTGTCGGTATGAACTTTAATCGAAATTATTAAGCCTTTTTCAGAGTTGTCTCTGAGAAAGTGATATCGAATTTCGATATGTTTGGTTTGAGAAAGTTAAAGCAGCAGTATTATCTATGTAAATAGGAGTTTTGAGAAAATTAAACCCGTAGTCAAGCAATTGGTTTTGTAACCACAAATCTTGAGAACATCCTGCAGATGCAGCGATATACTCTGCTTCAGCTATGGATACAGAAACGTTGGTCTACTTTTTGCATTGCCAAGAAACAAGTCAAGGACCCAGAAATTGACATCACCAGTAGTCGATTTCCTGTCAAGAGCACACCCACCAAAATCACGGTCAGAATAACTATATAATTAAAAAATGCCCATAAGGATACCATAACCTGAGATTCGGTTTTCCTTTAAGGTATCTGAAAATACGTTTAACAGCAACCAGATGCGACTCTTTTGGATCAGACTGATATCTGGCGCACACACATACAGCACACATAATGTCTGGCCTTGATGCAGTAAGATACATCAGTGAACCAATCATCGATATGTACAGTGTTTGATCAACGGATTTGCCTTTCGGATCCGGCTGAATCTTGCAATTTACATCAGATGGCGTTCGAATAGTCTGACAATCTTGCATCTTGAACTTTTTCAGCAACTTCTCAACAAACTTTGACTGGTTGATAAAAATTCCGCCTGCTGACTGTTTTACTTGCAATCCGAGAAAGAAATTAATCTCCCCCATCGTACTCATCTGAAATCTTGACTTCATGATTTCTTCAAACTCTTTGCACATGGACGCACTAGTTGATCCAAAGATGATATCATCCACATATACTTGAACACATAAAAGATCTTCATTCTCCCGCTTCATAAATAAAGTTGGATCAATCTGACCTCTTGTAAATCCATGTTCCAGCAGATGTTTAGATAACGTCTCGTACCAGATTCTTGGAGCTTGATGTAGACCATATAAAGCTTTGCTCAGTTTGTATACACGATGTGGATAATCGGGATCTTCAAACCCAGGAGGTTGTCGGACATATACATCATCGGTAATTGGTCCATACAGAAAAGCGCCTTTAACGTCCATTTGAAACACTTTAAACTTCATAAAAGAGGCATAAGCTAAAAAGACACGAATAGCTTCAAGTCGAGCGACCGGAGAAAACACTTCTTCATAGTCAATACCTTCTTCTTGAGTGTAACCTTGTGCTATAAGTCTGGCTTTGTTTCTCAAAACAATACCACATTCATCTGGCTTTTTCTTGTACAACCATCTTGTACCAATCGCATTTTCTCCTTCAGGTAAGTCCACTAATTTCCAGACCTCTTGTTTGCGAAATTGAAGTAACTCCTCTTGCATGGCTTCAATCCAACTATTATCTTGCAACGCTTCTGAAATGTTCTTTAGCACCACTTGAGAAAGAAAACATGAATAAAGACAAACGTTTGCATGTTCAGTCTGACTTCTCATAGTTCGCTGATTCAAAGGCCCAATAATCTGAGAGACCGGATGATTCCTATGAACTCGATGAGTTGGTATAACGTCACCTTGAACTTGCGCCTCCAGATTTGACTGATTCAGATTCGGTAGATCTTGTAGAATAGTAGACTCATGCGGAGTGAAATTAGGAACTTGATCCGGTGAATTGATGAAGTAGTCAAACGATTCTGGAACAACTTCAACATTCGGATCTGATGATGGTTGATTCTGAACAGATCCACCATCATTAGGAGAATTTTGCGGATTAACATCATCACCAAGAATATTTGATTCTTGATCTTCTTGAGAACCAGAAGGACCCGGAGTTTGACTAGATTTGACATGATCAGGATTATGAAATGACATGAACGGATACTCATAATTAGAATTGAAAGATTTTGATAACGATTCTAAATCAAATAACCATTCGGGACCATGAGCTACTAACGGAAAAGAATTTTCTAAAAACATAACGTTAATAGTTTCAATAACAGTGTTAGTTTTGCTATTAAAAACTCGATAAGCTTTTGAAACAGACGAGTAACCAATAAAAAATCCATCGTCAGATTTTGACTCAAATTTCCCGAGATGATCACTTAGATTTAGAATCGATACAGGGCAACCAAATGCTTTCAAGTAAGAAATATTCGGTTTTCTTCCAAATAACAACTCATAAGATGTTTTCTGTTTATCCTGAACCAGTAATGTCCTGTTTTGTACAAAACACGCAGTAGCAATAGCTTCGTCCCAGAATGTTATAGGGATTTTGGCATCTGCGAGCATGGATCTTGCTGCTTCAATCAGTGTCCGATTTTTCCGTTCCGCAACCCCTTTTTGTTGAGGCGTTCTTGGAGCACTAAATTGTCGCGCAATTCCTTTTTCTGCACAAAACAAATCAACATTAGCGTTCTTAAACTCAGCAGTTTCAGATTTAACATGCAAAAAGTAAACCCAAGAAAATCTAGTGAAATCGTCAATAATGACAAAACAATAAGACTTCTTTCCGATGCTTTGGACATTTGTTGGTCCGAAAAGATCCATGTGTAGCATCTGCAAAGGTTTTGAAATGGAGTTTTCTTGCTTGGACTTAAAAGACATTCGGTGATGTTTTCCTTTCAAACACGCTGGACAGAGATCAGTTGTAGAGAATTTCTTTGATGGTATTCCCACAACATGATTTCCAGTCACCAGTCGGTTCATGTTTCTTGTAAAACCCTAAATTTTGACGTAAGTATATGTCGATAATGGGCGGGTGTTCATGTAAATAGCATGTTGAATAAAAAGTCCTAATGTATAGAGATAAACCCTAGGGGTGATAGAGGACTTAAAATGAAGAACGTGAGCGAAAACGGAACTCAAATCGGAGTTATAACGAAGCGGGAAATGCGAAAACACCCGAGGAATGCCCGAAAACTTGTTTCGAGCATATCTTGACTTAGACGAAGAGTTACGGAGCCCATAATATATGAATTCCACGTGTTTCGACGAGAGGAATCTGAATATGTGGTCTACGCGGTCCGCGCATCAGAGGGTAAGCCCCTGCGCGTATCGCCTAGCAGCTGTCGGGTGGAAAACAGCTGGCTGGCACTCTCCTCCTACGCGATACGCGCAGAAGAGCATGCTATGCTGCGCGTAGCGCCTAGCATGGCCCGACCAGCCTATATAAAGGGGTGCAACCCCCCTTCACTCCTTGCTCATTTCCTCTTTCTCACTCTAGACTTTTAGAGAGAGAAAGTACTAGTTTTTGTTGCGGAATCGCGCCTCGTGTGCGGTACCCTGCGTCGGGACGTTCCATCGAGTCTCGGGCGTGTGTAGATCGCTTGGCGTGCGTCGAGGTTCTGCCCGAGTGAAGAGCGGTGATAATCAAGGTGTTGCGTGATTGAAGATCGGTGATTGACGAGGTAAATGGTCTTTCATTCTCGATTAGTTTAGGACGGGAATGCGGGGTGAAGATACCCGCATAGCACGAGGGACGTGCTAGGGGAAATAGTTGCGGGATTAAACACCCGCAACTAACGGGTAGATTACCCGGGAAGTGTGCGGGTTGAATATCCGTAACCAGGGGTATGATATCCGTTGTGAACGGGTAACGTATCTCTGTAGGATTCGTTCAGATCCCGAGGTTCGGGATTTGGAAAGCGTAGGTGGCAACGACTCGTATCTAGTCGTGTGCTTTGCTAGTTAAGCCCTAGGACTTACATAGTCTTAGGAATCGTTGTTTATAACGTTGTGATATCGCGTTATAGGTGGATTATAGCTATTGAAGTTGATTGTCAGTATAGCTATTTGTGTTGATTGTGGAGAGTCATTTGGATTGATTATCGGGATTAGATCAAGGAACGAAGCTAGTTGTGAGCTTGTTGTGATCTTGTTGAGGTGAGTTCATACACTTAAACTCTTTTGAAATGATTGTATGTTTTACAAAACTGGATGTGTTGCTTAAACCTGTTTTGGTTGTAAATGATTGTGAGTTTTTGTATAAACTCTTTTGGATTGGTTGTGTTCTTAAACTGTTGTTTTTGAACGGTTGGCTAGCATTCTACGGTAAATATCGGGCAATACCACTTCTGTTTTTAGGGTGACGGGCGGTAAACTCAGTGAAGGGTATATGCATATATTCTGCTCCAGCGCAGACGTGCCTGACGGAGTTGTTGAGGGGTTTATCGTATTGACTGTGTATATTTATCTGATGATGCTAGTATGTTTATGATATGCTTGTAAGTGATGGAGTTAGTGGTAACTCCGTGATCAATGGAGCTTGGCAACTCGTTGATCAAGGTCTTTACAATCATTGATTGAATGTTTTGAAATGTTTTGTTATGAACTCACCAGCGTAAGCTGACCCTTTCTTTTAAAACTCGTTGATATCCATTCGTCACACGCGTGTAAACCCCCGGGCACCTGGGACCGCCCGCCGTGTTGGGGTTGTGACAGGCTTGGTATCAGAGCCGTAGTTTAAGCGAACTAGGTACAAGCTTAGTATCTAGACTTAAACTGAGATAAGATAGGATAAGTGCCCGCATAGGTGTATAGAAGTTTCCTTTCTGGAAAGGGAAATGGGTTTTGGTATGAACGTGGCGGAGAATGGCTAAGAACATGATCAGCGCGGTAAATAAATAATTGCAACTGGCCACTGTCATTATTTGTTTACAAGCACTATATTGTTCTTAATCATGTTCCATCATGTGAATACTGACTCCCTGCTCTCTTTTGTAGGTATAGTTATGGCTAGAAAGAAAGGTAGTGGTAGACGTCCTCCTCCGAGAAGAAGTTCTAGGATTAACACGAATAAAGAAACTGATAACGCTGAGACTATCGAGAATCATGATAATGACGGAGAGGAAGTTATCATAACGGAAACTCAGTTTAATTCGGCGGTTGCTAATCAAGTCTCCAAGGTACTGGAAACCACGTTGCCTAGGATCATAGACTCTGCACTGCAAAGGCGATCAAATGAAGAGAACCATGTAGGCAGTGGTGGCACTGGAGGTGGCACCGGAGGCAGTGGTCGTACCGGAGGCGGTGGTGGTACGGGAAGCGGTGGCGATGCCAGAGGCGATGGTGGTACTAGTGGAAACGATGGTGGAAGAATCCCCAAGCGAGGTTGTTTGTATAAAGGTTTTAAGGATCGCACTCCTAAACCCTTCAGTGGAAAAGGTGGTGCCATAGCGACGTATAATTGGATTTCTGCGATGGAAGCTGTGAACAACATCAGTGAGTGCCGAGAAGATCAAGCGGTCAAGTACGCTGCTCATTCGTTTGAAGGAGAAGCTATGCACTGGTGGAAGACGATAGTCCAAAGGAAAGGACAAGCCGCTATTGACAGCATGATGTGGAGTGACATGAAGGAGTTGGTGCTCCAACAGTTCTGTCCACAGAACGAGTTGGACAAGATGGAGATGGAGTTTCTTCGGCTTGAGGCTGGATCAATGACGCCTCTTGAGTACACCTCTAGATTCAACGAGATGGCTTTGTTGGTTCCCCACTTAGTTACTCCCGAGTCTAGAAGGCTGAGGTGTTATATCCAGGGGCTTCCACCAAAGGTCCGAACGCATGTAAAGGCGAAAGGGCCAACGACCTTTGATGAAGCAGTAGGACTGAGCGCAATCATCTACGATGAGGTGCAAAGTCAAGAAGTACATGAAGGAGAAAGGAAGAGGAAGTCGGAGGATAGGAAGAGTGGATCAGGCGGTAGATTCAAGTTTAAAAAGGGAGAAGGAGGTAGCAAGAATAAGGGGAAAGTTGGAGAAGAATATCAAGAGAGGAAGTGTTATCGATGCCAACAATCGGGACATCTCTCAAGATCGTGTCCGACGATCAAGTATTATAATTGCCAGGAAACAGGACATTATAAGAGTGATTGCCCTAAAATTAAGGGAGGAAAGAACCCAGCCAAAGGGCGAGTGTTTGTTATGAAGAAGGGAGGTGATAAAGAAGTTAATGAGGATGTTATGGCAGGTATGTTCCCTCTAAACAACGTTTATGCTAAGGTTTTATTTGACACGGGTGCAAATAAGAGTTTTGTGTCAACTTCCTTTGGTAAATACCTAGGAAAAGAACCTGTAGTACTAGATCTTGCATATGAGGTAGAAACCGCAAATGGAGGAAGTGATATGATAAAAGTAGTGTATAAGGATTGCTTGCTTAATTTAAATGGTGTCGAGTTTCCAGTTAATGTTATGCCTATGAACTTGTGTGGTTATGATGTAGTCATAGGAATGGACTGGTTAACTTATAATCGAGCCCAAGTTGATTGTGAGAAAAAGTTGGTTAGGGTATGTAAGTCAGATGGTGAAACATTAGTGGTTAAGGGAGATAGTATCGGAGGTAATATCCGGATGATATCTGCAATTAAGGCTAGTAAATGTTTGATGAGAGGTTGTGAGGCTTTTATAGCCTATCCTTTAGATGCTAAGCCTGAAAAACAGATATCGGTTATTCCAGTCGTGTGTGATTACCCTGATGTGTTTCCTGACGACTTACCTGGACTCCCTCCCAACCGACAAATCGAATTTCGAATCGATTTAATACCTGAAGCAAGGCCGATTGCGAAGGCTCCTTATCGTTTGGCGCCCTCCGAATTGCAAGAACTGATGAAGCAAGTCCAGGAGTTGCTCGACTTAGGCTTCATTAGACCGAGTTCATCCCCTTGGGGTGCACCAGTGTTGTTTGTGAAGAAGAAGGACGGTTCCATGCGGATGTGCATCGACTACCGTGAGCTGAACAAGTTAACAATTAAGAACAAGTATCCATTGCCGAGGATAGACGATCTGTTTGATCAGCTGCAAGGCGCTAGTTATTTTTCCAAGATCGATCTTAGGTCTGGATACCATCAGCTGAAGGTGCGGGAAGAAGATATTCCCAAGACGGCTTTTAAAACCCGTTATGGGCACTATGAGTTTTTGGTTATGTCCTTCGGACTAACCAATGCCCCTGCAGCATTCATGGATCTCATGAACAGAGTCTGCAAGCCGTACTTAGACAAATTTGTCATTGTCTTTATCGATGATATTTTGGTCTATTCGAGAGATCAAAATGATCATGCTGAACACTTGAAGAAGGTTTTGGAAACTCTCAGGCAGGAGAAGTTGTACGCTAAGTTCTCCAAGTGTGATTTTTGGAAGAGAGAAGTTCAATTTCTCGGGCATGTGATAAATGAAGCTGGTGTTCAGGTAGATCCAACTAAGATACAGGCTATAATGAAATGGGAAGTCCCGAAGACTCCCACGGAAATTAGAAGCTTCTTAGGCTTAGCTGGGTACTACCGAAGATTTATCAAAGACTTCTCCAAGATTGCTACACCGATGACTGCATTAACGCGGAAGAAGGCTGAGTTCAAATGGGGACCCGAGCAAGAGGAAGCCTTTAGTGTCTTGAAGAAGAAGCTTTGTAGCGCTCCAATCCTTTCATTACCCGAAGGTAATGAGGATTTTGTGGTATGTTGTGATGCCTCGCTTAATGGTCTTGGTTGCGTGCTGATGCAACGAGAGAAGGTCATTGCCTATGCATCACGACAATTAAGCGTTCATGAGAAACGTTACACCACACATGATTTGGAATTAGGTGCTATTGTGTTTGCCTTGAAGACTTGGCGACACTATCTTTATGGTACTAAATTCGTGATATATTCTGATCACAAAATCCTCCAACACCTTTTTGATCAGAAGGAGCTAAATATGAGGCAACGTAGATGGATGGAATTGCTTAGCGATTATGATTGTGAGATCAAATACCATCCTGGCAAGGCCAATGTGGTGGCAGACGCCCTGAGTCGAAAGGAGAGGGTTAAACCCATTAGAGTAAGGGCTTTGCAGATCATTGTAACGATTGATTGGAAGGATCAGATCGTTGAAGCTCAGACAAATGCCTTGAAGGAAGAAAGCATCAAGAAGGAGCGAATGGTGGGAAAGGAAGGTTTGTTGACAAAAGGAAAGGATGAGATCCTAAGGTTTGGGTCAAGAATTTGGATTCCAAAGTTTGGAGGAATTCAGGATAAGATTCTTGATGAAACCCACAAGTCTAAGTACTCGATTCATCCTGGAACGGATAAGATGTTCAAGAGCTTGAAAGAACATTATTGGTGGCCCAATATGAAGAGATCAATTGCACAGTACGTGCAAAGGTGCTTAACTTGTTTGCAAGTTAAGATTGAGCATCAAAAACCAGCAGGTCTGTTACAACAGATAGAATTACCAGTTAGGAAGTGGGAAAGAATAACGATGGATTATGTCACGAAACTCCCAAGAACTCGTGCAGGGCATAATGCCATATGGGTGATTGTGGATCGATTGACCAAGTCGTCTCATTTCATACCATATAACGAGAGCTACTCACCAGAGAAGATGGCGAAATTGTATATCAAGGAGATTGTGAGTAGACATGGCGTGCCACTTCCGATCATCTCTGATAGAGATAGTCGATTCACGTCAAGGTTTTGGTCGAGTTTGCAAAAAGATCTAGGAACTAGATTGAATTTGAGCACGGCATATCATCCTCAAACTGATGGGCAGAGTGAGCGTACGATCCAAACCCTTGAGGATATGTTGCGTGCGTGTGTGATTGACTTTAGTGGTAGTTGGGATGAATTCTTACCATTGGTTGAGTTTTCATACAACAACAGTTATCATACCAGCATAGGGATGGCACCGTTTGAAGCACTTTATGGAAGAAAGTGCAGAACTCCTGTTTCTTGGACGGAAGTTGGGGATGATCAGTTGTGTAGTACAGAGATGATGCTGGAAACAACTGATAAAATCCAACAGATTAGGCAAAGGCTGAAAGCTGCCCATGATAGGCAGAAAAGTTATGCTGATGTTCGTAGAAGGCCCTTAGAATTCAAAGTTGGGGACCATGTGATGTTGAAAGTATCTCCTTGGAAAGGAGTGGTAAGGTTTATCAAACGTGGAAAGTTAGCCCCGAGATACATTGGTCCATTCAAGATTATTGCGAGAGTTGGGAAAGTTGCTTATAAGCTTGAGTTACCGGAAACCTTGAAAGGTGTACACGATACCTTTCATGTGTCAAACTTAAGGAAGTGTTTGGCGGATCCAAATCAAGCTGTACCTCTCGAGGATGTTCAAGTAAGAGAGAAGCTATCTTTTACAGAGAGGCCGGTAAAGATTCTTGATACTCAAGAAAGAAAGTTGAGAAAGAAAAGAATCCGGTTGGTGTTGGTCCAATGGGAAGGACAAAGAGGACCGGAAAAGACTTGGGAATTGGCTAGTGAGATGAAAGCCAAATACCCTCAGTTATTTTTGTAATATTCGAATTTCGAGGACGAAATTCTTTTAAGGAGGGGAGAAATGTAAAACCCTAAATTTTGACGTAAGTATATGTCGATAATGGGCGGGTGTTCATGTAAATAGCATGTTGAATAAAAAGTCCTAATGTATAGAGATAAACCCTAGGGGTGATAGAGGACTTAAAATGAAGAACGTGAGCGAAAACGGAACTCAAATCGGAGTTATAACGAAGCGGGAAATGCGAAAACACCCGAGGAATGCCCGAAAACTTGTTTCTAGCATATCTTGACTTAGACGAAGAGTTACGGAGCCCATAATATATGAATTCCACGTGTTTCGACGAGAGGAATCTGAATATGTGGTCTACGCGGTCCGCGCATCAGAGGGTAAGCCCCTGCGCGTATCGCCTAGCAGCTGTCGAGTGGAAAACAGCTGGCTGGCACTCTCCTCCTACGTGATACGCGCAGAGGAGCATGCTATGCTGCGCGTAGCGCCTAGCATGGCCCGACCAGCCTATATAAAGGGGTGCAACCCCCCTTCACTCCTTGCTCATTTCCTCTTTCTCACTCTAGATTTTTAGAGAGAGAAAGTACTAGTTTTTGTTGCGGAATCGCGCCTCGTGTGCGGTACCCTGCGTCGGGACGTTCCTTCGAGTCTCGGGCGTGTGTAGATCGCTTGGCGTGCGTCGAGGTTCTGCCCGAGTGAAGAGCGGTGATCATCAAGGTGTTGCGTGATTGAAGATCGGTGATCGACGAGGTAAATGGTCTTTCATTCTCGATTAGTTTAGGACGGGAATGCGGGGTGAAGATACCCGCATAGCACGAGGGACGTGCTAGGGGAAATAGTTGCGGGATTAAACACCCGCAACTAACGGGTAGATTACCCGGGAAGTGTGCGGGTTGAATATCCGTAACCAGGGGTATGATATCCGTTGTGAACGGGTAACGTATCTCTGTAGGATTCGTTCAGATCCCGAGGTTCGGGATTTGGAAAGCGTAGGTGGCAACGACTCGTATCTAGTCGTGTGCTTTGCTAGTTAAGCCCTAGGACTTACATAGTCTTAGGAATCGTTGTTTATAACGTTGTGATATCGCGTTATAGGTGGATTATAGCTATTGAAGTTGATTGTCAGTATAGCTATTTGTGTTGATTGTGGAGAGTCATTTGGATTGATTATCGGGATTAGATCAAGGAACGAAGCTAGTTGTGAGCTTGTTGTGATCTTGTTGAGGTGAGTTCATACACTTAAACTCTTTTGAAATGATTGTATGTTTTACAAAACTGGATGTGTTGCTTAAACCTGTTTTGGTTGTAAATGATTGTGAGTTTTTGTATAAACTCTTTTGGATTGGTTGTGTTCTTAAACTGTTGTTTTTGAACGGTTGGCTAGCATTCTACGGTAAATATCGGGCAATACCACTTCTGTTTTTAGGGTGACGGGCGGTAAACTCAGTGAAGGGTATATGCATATATTCTGCTCCAGCGCAGACGTGCCTGACGGAGTTGTTGAGGGGTTTATCGTATTGACTGTGTATATTTATCTGATGATGCTAGTATGTTTATGATATGCTTGTAAGTGATGGAGTTAGTGGTAACTCCGTGATCAATGGAGCTTGGCAACTCGTTGATCAAGGTCTTTACAATCATTGATTGAATGTTTTGAAATGTTTTGTAAAAATGTTTTGTTATGAACTCACCAGCGTAAGCTGACCCTTTCTTTTAAAACTTTTTGGCACACATCCTAGGTGCCGTGTGATGCAGGAAAGCACTGTTGAGGCTAGAGCAGGTAGAAGTCTTGCGGGCTTAGAAGATAGACGCTCTGGACCTAGAATAGTTGCTAGCTTTAGTTGTTGATGTTATGTATCAAACAATCAATTGTCATTTTGAGAACTATGGAATTGTAGTTTGAAGTTTAATGTATGAACAGCTTTATGTTTTAAGCTGTGTGTATGTATGTTGTTGATTCCGCTGCGTTGCTCTTGATATCCATTCGTCACACGCGTGTAAACCCCCGGGCACCTGGGACCGCCCGCCGTGTTGGGGTTGTGACATTTCTGAAGTTTGAATGGCCCAGCAGTCTATGCCAAAGCTGACTCTCATCATTTGATGCATGAGCAATGAGACAAGTGGTTTCGGTTTCAGCATCAATCTGTGACATATCAAGCTTGTATACATCACGATCTCTTGGAGCTTTATCCACCACCCATTCATTGTCAATCTTGAAACCTGGTTTGAGTATATAACAGAAAGAATCATCAAATAAAGTTGAATAAGATTTGTCACAAATTTGAGATACACTTAGCAAATTAAAGTTCAACTGTGCACAGTAGTTGACTTTATCAAAGCTAATGACCCCATTTGACATAGTTCCTTCTCCAGTTATTTTACCACCAGCATCTCCTCCAAATGCAACATGTGTACCATTCTTTAGCTTAAAGTCTTGAAGCAAGGCATGGTTTCCTGTCATATGCCGGCTACACCCACTATCAACAAACCATGAGTTGATAGGTCTTCGAGGGCGCACCTGCATTTCAACAATCACTTAGTTAGTTTGGTCAACCCAGGCCCACATGGTCGTGGGTTTTCCGAATCTATCTGTAACAGTAACTTGTTGATAATGAAGATTTTGAAAATTTGTTTCATTTGAGAGATTTGGTTGAAAACTGTTTCGCCCAATGGCGTGATTTGATTTCTTTCTTCTCAAAGCAATGAACCTTTCCTCTAACTTAGGATCAAGGTTATTTTCAAATTTCTGATTTCTTACCATCAAAGCTCTTGGTTTAAAACTGTTAACCTGCACATTTCTTAATGAAAAGTTATTTAAACCAGAATTGTTTCGATTGAAATTTCTCAAAACAGGAGAATGACTTTGATTAACATTTTGAAAACCAAAAGATTGATTTCTTTGAAAATTTGGAAACGGAGTCATTTCTCTTGTTGAGGTTTTTCGAAAGAAACAATCCTTTGTGTCATGGTTTCTCCTTTCACAAATATCACAAAATTTGTTATAAAAACATTCTTCTGAAGAATGATTTCTTTTGTCACAGTAACTGTAGTACCTGTTAAAGAAACATTCAGCAGTAACATGATTATAACGATCACAAATCTCACAATGTTTCTTGCTAATCCTAAAGAGCCGATTGTTAACTTTTGATGTTGAACCCACTCGTGATTCATTATCAGTTTTGTTCGGTTTTAGATTAACGTGATTCTTTTGTGGAGATTTTGATTGTGATTTTGCTTGCTTTGGAACTTGGTTCGATTTTAAACTGTCTTGTTTGGTTACCTTCTTTGATTCAATTCTTTTATCATTGACAGCGGAAGACTTAGGACCTGAACCTGTTTTCAGACCAGAGTTAGATTTGATTGAAGAATTGATTGGTTTACCATAAGATCCGTTCAAATCAAAAGTTCCTGCAGACACAAACTTAATTGTTTTACCTTTTGTCACTTTCTTCTTGACAGGTTTAACATTTTCAGTTTTAACAGTTTGAGCTTTGGTGTTGTCATTCGATTTTATGACACTTTTACCTTTTAACTGTTTCGTTTCAGATTGATTGACTTTCGATTTTAATTTCTGCATTTTTGCATTCGAAACTTCAGTCTTTTTCACTTCTTGCTTCTTGATCAGTTGATCAACAACTTGCACCTTTTGTTCATTCTTCCACCTGATGTATTCATGATCATTGTATCCTGAAAATTCACCTTCATCCTTCACTTTTTCTTCCTGCTTGGGATTCAGTTCAGGATAATCAACAAGTTGAATCAGAACAGGCTCTGATTTGTTCCTTCGGATTCGGATTTATTTCTTTGAATTTCTTTGAATTTTCGTTCATTTTCAGGTGAATGATCAAATTCATTGAAGTTTTCAGGTAAAGTTTGTGTGATTGATTTAGGCATCGGTTCATGAGTGAAACCCAACCCTGTTTTGCTTTTGTTACCTCTCTCACTTATAAGTTGTCTCACCATTGTTTTACAACTTTTCACTTTTGTTAATTCAACTTGTGTGACAGCATGAGCGACTTTTTCTTGTTCAAAGTTCTTTGTCATTTCCTCAAGTTGTTTTGTTACCAGTTCCAAATCCTTTAAGGTTTTGTTCCATGATTCTTTAAGTGACAATATCTTCTCATCAGAAATTTTGTGATCAATTTTAAGTTGTTCATGAATTTTCTCATGTTTGCTTAATTTATCACCAATTTTAAAAGAATGAGTTCGATAATGTTCTACTTGTTGAATGCATTGTTCAAAACATAACATTTCTTTCACATCGATAGGCAAAGGAACATAGTTAGGGGGTAAATCAGTACTAACCTTTGGTTGTTCGGTAGATGATGAAGACTCACTGGATGTAGCCATAAGCGCAACTTCTGATTCAGATTCTTCAACAGGATCTGACTTTGCACTCCAGTCATATTCTTCAGAATCTTCACTCACAGCATCCGACACTTTAACATCCCCTTCTTCAGACCAATCTTGTCACACCCCCAAAATCCACTAACGGAGTTTTACCGTTAAGTGTGTGACAAACCAGGATCTCAGTCATTAGTTACACCAAACGACACTATATGAATTTAAAACATAAGTGCCTCATTAAATGAGAAAATTTTAATACAGAGTTAACATTTAAAAGTTTGCGGAAGCGTAATCGAAATGTAATGTCAAAATATTAAATGTAAACTAAATGCGCAGAACACGCGCCCAACACGAGATACACATTCTAAATAGTCATTAAACTCAAAACATGATTTTTAATGCAAGAAAGTGTTTAAATGAAAAGCCGTGACTCCATGCCATGTCCTAGGTGCGTGGTACCCCAATTACCTGTAAAAGTGAAAGGCTAACAAGTGTCAACACGACGGTTGGTGAGTTCACATAGTAAGTATAGAATCCAGTAAGTTCAGTTGCAAGCAGAAATATAAATTAAGTATGTCATTGTAGGTAGCTAGTCTACAGCACATGTCCTTAGAGGCGTATGTATCTGACCGAAGCTGACGTATGTACACATTAAGTGCATTTTGCCCGTTCGTACATCCCAGCAGGATGCACTGTAAGTATGTTAGGTCATTCAACACCCGTTCGACAGGTCCTTCTGTCGTGCTAGCGCGACTAGCCGGGTGGGGTTTGTCAAACCTAGTAGTACTACTCGAAATTTCCCCGCTATTTCACAAATACTAACGGTCAACTAGGTATCCATGAGGTCTTTCATGAACAAAATAAAAGTTGCTCTATCCAGACATGCGACATACAAAATTTGTAAATCCGTAAAAGTAATCGTCCGTGTTCAGCCTATAAAAGGGTAGAATAGTAAAGGTGCAGTTTAGTGAACTCACCTTAGGTTGCGCAGCAATTCAGTTTCTAAAAGCACACAGTAATACAGCAACCGAAATAACAGTAGGTCTATTAATGTGTGTTCATGTAGTGTCATAGTACCCTATGCATCCAAATGGTCATACAGATTGTGCGAGTTTGGAATAGTTTGACTTTTTGACCACGTTTGACTTTTTGACCAAGTTTGACTGTTAGTTGACTTTTGGTCCAAGTTTGACTTTTAGTTGACTTTTGGTCCAAGTTTGACTTTTAGTTGACCCGAGTTGACCCACGACCCGTTGGTGATTTATTAAGTGTAAACACGCTACAAATGATGTATTTAACTATATTACATTCGCATACCACACTACACGTCACACAACCAACAAATTGGATTTCAATTTCCACAAAAGTTTCATTTATAGGAAGGTCGGATTTGTAAAGTATACTTGCATATTCCAACATCCTAAGCATGTCAACTATTACACAAATACCATAGCACACTACACAAGTCAACAACACATACTAACACTTTGCGGTTCCTACATGAAGCATACTAGCATGTGTGGTCATTTCTAAGCAATACATAATGTTCACATGTTTGGTACAACTAGCATAATAACCCTTTCATCATACATTCTAGTTAATCTTGCATATACAACCTAGACTTCAATTAACCAATTTCAAGTACTCACTTTCAATTCAACTTGTACCTATAAATGTCAACGCATGATCAAGGCACGTTTACCAATCATCACATGTCTACAATCACTCACATGCAACCCCAAATCACGTTTGTGCGTCCAAAATCATAACACATGCATCCTAGTCGATTTTCATGTCAAAAAGTTTCTACATTTAGCAAGTATTCCAAACCAAGTCGAATTCGTATGTTTAAATAACCAAAATTCGTCTAACATATCTTACAAACATGCTAGCAAGTCCATAATGATCATTATATGTCCATAACATGCGATTTCACACGATCACTAACACAAAAGTTACTATTTTTAGTAATCTATCATAACAATCATGAAATTTCACAAAGTAGCCAATCTTCATCCCATTCATCATCTAAATACATATTCAATCCTATTTTCACAATATCGATCATGCAACATCAAGTTTCAATGATTCCATATCAAACCCTAATTCCATAAACACACTTTTTGCACCAATTTCATCATCTAGCTATCCAAATTACCAATAACACATAACTAATATCCCAATTCCACAACACAATCATCAATTGGGCATTTTGGATGAACTAGGGTTTCATTCCTATAATTTTCGTAACATATATATAATGTTAAGAATGAAACTTACTTGTTATGTGTTTGTAACTTCAATCAACAACCAAAAACACCACCTAAGATCCAACACAACCGAACATCATCACTTGACGAACAAAGCAGCCGAATTATTCAACTGACCATAACTTTTTCATCGCTACGAGTTAGAAGGCGTATTTACTATCATTGGAACCATCTCGTCGAGGCGAAGATTTTGATATATAATAGGCCTCGTGACGACGTCGGAGCTGGCCGGAATCTGGCCGGAAAGGTGACGGCTTCAAGGAGACCAAGAGGGGTTCTTGGCCGAATTGTTTTATTAAAATAGATTTAGGGTTTGTAGTTGTTTTGTTAATTAATTAGTTTAGGTTAAAATAATGGGCCTTGGGCCATCCGTAGGTCACATGGATGATCCACGGGCTCCGTTTTTGTTTCGGTTTGCAACACAATGAAATTATTTCTCAAATATTCATTTTTGTTTCATAATGGTTACCGAAATCCGTAAATGGTTAAAACCGGTAAAATACGCGGTTACACGAAACTTCAACAATTAAGTACACATATCAATTAAAATATATATTTATTATATTTGTATACATTTAAGATCACCAACGCCCGGGTATTAACTCGTGTGGTCGTTTCATGTGTATATTTGCGTAACAGTTTGCACATTTAATTCGTCAAATTAATGAAAAGTGTAATTGCGTTAACGTGACTAACAGAGTTTAAATAACGAAGTTAACCTGAATTTGTCGGGTGTCACATCATCCCCTTGTTGAAGGAATTTTCGTCCCGAAAATTGGATACGGTCGTTAAAATAGGTTTCGAGTTGTCACACAATGTTCCCAAAAACCTTTCAGTCACATAACATATAAGTTCACTAAATTTATATTTACTTAGTTGTTCGGAATTATTATTTTATTAACTCGCCAACCTCCGTGTATTAACTCACGTGATCTGGTAATTCCTTGGGTTGTCGTTACATATAACTGTTTGTGTAATATGTAGCACGTTTAACTCAACTAATTAAATGTGGAGTATAATTTCATTAATAGAAGTAATGAGATTTTGTTAACGGGGTTAATCTGAAATTCTCGGGTGTTACATCATCCCTTTTTGAAAGAATTTTCGTCCCGAAAATTTAACCAATAGTATTAGTATTTGATGTTGTCATTTGAAATAATTAAAGATGCTTCTAAGTTCTAGCCAACTTCGACTATAGTGATCTTACAGTGTTTGAGTGTTCTGAATTCTTTGACTAATATTTCAACTGATTTTCTGTGAAACGTTATTGTTCATCGATTGAGACGACAAGTGTTCCATTACGTAAGAGCTTGATTAGGTTGAAGACATCAGAAACGTTGTGTACCATATTTATCTTTTAATACTGGTCCAGTCAATGATCTAGAAGGCCAATACCCTAGGGTTTCAAATGGTCTAATGTATCATGGTTTTGATGGAATTCCAAATTTTTGGATGGGACTTACAAATAACGATTTCTTTACTGTACTTTTCGGGGATTTATATTAATGAGTCTCACGTTGTTATTAGCTACCCGAGGGCGAAGTATTAACTGAAGAGTTCATTTATTGGTATAGATTGTTAGACTCAGACAACTTGTGTACAAGGTAAACCGTGTGTAGGTACTTGACTTCATTATAGAAACGTTGTCAAAACGCGGTCTCAAGGATGTCATGGACCTTCTAAGAGTAGACGAGGAAAGAATTCTGATACTATCTATATGTTCGGACGCACGTGAACTAAGCAAGAACGATCAAGGAACTTAATAAGTATTCATGATTCGTTGTAGTCGATAGAAAAGTTGTTGGATGATGATGTAGGGTAAAATGTTATTAATGTTTGCTTATTGAAGTAGTATAAAAATGAAAGTGTCTATGTTACATGAAGTGTTCCTAATCCTTTGGACTACAATCGATTTTCTCTTTGATGAGATCCGAGTGTTACGGTTAGAAGTGTGTCCGGGGGGGCATATGATACGCCAAACATTTTCTCACTGAGAAGGTTTTCAAGAATGTTATCTTAGACTTCGCCATACATTTGTTTACATAGTTGTTACAATTACAATACCTCATTATTTCGCTCCACTTCCTGCGTATGATCACAGTTTCATGCTGGTCATCTCATTACCAAGTTCTTAATTTGTTGTTTAGTGTTTCAACCTAGATAGTTTTATGGTTGTGTTACTGTATTATCAAGCTCTTGTTGTTACGTGATTTCCGTTGTATCTTTAGATTTTAATTCCTACAACACTAGCCGAAAACAAGTGTTCTAAAGGCCACGTGTTTTAATTGAACTCCAAGGTATTGTTTACAAGGGTGTGAGCGAGTATACGATAAACAAACAATTTTCTCATAGAGGCAGGTTCCATGAGATTCGTAAGCCGACATTAGGTGGGGATTTGATTCGGTTATTCTTTATGGAGAGATCGTTTTAGTCCAGTTCATTATTTGTGATTATAGCTCCCTAACCTACTAGGTGAGGGTTCCAGTATTAAATAGTAATATTCTAACTGTGATTTTTATAATGGGATTCATCGTACGGTAGTGTTTAGATTCACCATTTGAGGATATAGAAGACGATGAGGTATAACAGTCCGATTTAAAGTCTAGGGTTCCAAGTTCATTAACGGATTAGAAAGGATCTCATGTTATATCATTACATGTGTCGGGTGGCTTCAGTATCATCATATCTTATATGGTTTCCTCTACTATGACCTTCACAAGTTAAAATAGCTAGGTTAAAGTTTCTTACATGGCGGCTAAACACTTTTTATTAAGGAAGCTAATTAAGTTTAATATGGAAATTGCTGGATAATAGATCTTCTATGAAGGGACGTCAGGCATCCAAAGGGCCAAAGGATAATCAGAGTATCAATATTATGTTTCTTGGCAATTACAAAGGTGTACCGGGAATGGAACAAATTAGAAAGAGGTTACCCTGGACCGTAATGAGTGAATCTCCCTCAGAACATCAACTGGTAGTGTTGGTTTATTGTTGATGGTGGTAATCATCAACAGAATTCTTAGAGCCGTGAAATGTATTCCAGATCAGAATTTATATGCGTGTGTCAGTTATGAAATGTTTGGTTTTTGTTGTTATTGTGAATAAAGGATATATGATCAACAGAATTCTTAGAGTGTGAAATGTATTCCAGATCAGAATTTATATGCGTGTGTCAGTTATGAAATGTTTGGTTTTTGTTGTTATTGTGAATAAAGGATATATGAAAGTTATAATTTTCTGAGTACATAGTAGGTTACCCTATAAGTGATAGATCAAATAGCTTTATAAGAAATTTCGTGTTTTTTTTTATATATTAGAGTTTCCAGGATTAATTATCGGCTTGGTTTCAGGTCCACATCCCACGTACCGTTAGTGTTTATATATAGGGTGTACCGCAGCTAACCCACCACACCACAAGCACTTTGAAGGCGTACCTGTCACCTAATAACATTCTTGCCTACTTTACTAAGTCATTCAAAGGGGTCGGGAAGAAGGGAATATACTTTAAGTGAACTGGAAACGTTATAATATATATGGAAATTTCAGTTATGTATTAGAATTTTATGTGGTTCAAATGTGAATAATCACAAACTTGAGACTTTAAGAATGCTTAACTTGGATTCTGCTTTACCAACCAGGTGAAGAGGTTTGAATATATATTACGATGTACAGAATGTAGATAATGTTTTGAAGTAAATATAGGTTCTTTAAAGAGGAAAATAATAATAATAATAATAATAATAATAATAATAATAATAAAAATAAAAATAATAATAATAATAATAATAACAAAATAAATTAAATCCAATACGTGTTTTACAATAATAGAGATGTGGATTGGGTGTATTAGTTAACGTTTACAAGAGTCCTGAATCGTGACAAGTCATCCAACTAGATTGAACCATATACATACCACATGTGTGGTTTGCCAGTGCATCGTTAACAATTGGAACATCATGAGCCGAAATTATTTCTAGGTAACTTATTATCAGAAATAACTTTAACTTCTGTTTAACTTGTAGAATTTAGAATAGGGTACGATTAGGTGAGATACTTCTAGAGCGAGCCTGGTATGTTCCGAGGTATTCACATGAAGGTTTATGTGATACATATTTACTTCACAAGAAGTGATTTTGAATGAGAAATATTACGCAGTTGGTTCGCCATATCAACATGAGGTTATTTTTAAATAAGTTGTTGGCTTTATAAGGCTCCTCCATGGAGTCTTAACAATTATAGTGTTTGTTTAACAATCACTTGCAGATGCAATGTTGTTAAGATATTACTGGTGTGCTAAAAGGTTATAGTCCGTAGACTGGAATTTGAAATTTTGGGAATTAAGTATGAAAAATGTTTTAACTGGAGGATTCAGATTGTTTGTATGAAGGAGAAGTCATCATCATTAGGGGTCAAATATAGTAGTAATTACACATTGTGAGGTTTATTAGTATAGCTCTTTGTTCTTATTTGTGTGTTATCAAGACAAGAATTTAATTATCTGTGATTTAGTTGCATAATCGTAATGTGTAGGTAGTTTTAAGATAAACTGGTGATATGCCATCACAGGTTGTATTGTAACTGTCTACCATCCATAGGTGGGTTTTATGGGTTCAGTCAAGCAAAAACTTGGTATCAGTGCGTTATTTAGAGATGGATGTTTGTTTCAGATGAATTTGTATTGATTGGTTCATTACCGTTGTGTGTCTTCTTGGGTACTACTGACATGGCAGACTTTGCCAGGATCATCGTGTACCTGTAAATTCACCATTACGTTGCGCACCCGTAATCGTCAATTTACCTTACACAATCACCCAAGTTCGTCTCCCACCGGGTACATTAATCTTACGTTTTGTTATGTTCTTGGATTTACATTCATCCGTGTGGCATTGCTATTCCATAACAAGTATTGAGCGGTATAAGTGTATGATAAACCTATAAGTAGGAGATAACTACACTAGATGTATAGGACACCAACAGACTATCAGTGTGTTGTATCAATGGGTCGCATGTATCAGGTATGGTGTAAGTTCATACTAAGTGTAAGACTACTAGTCTAGGCACAATTTGGGTGTACGATGTGTATAAGCAGTAGTAATATCAAATCAAGTGAATAACATGTAGTGGATCACACAGTAAGTGACATGTTACAACTAATAATGTCTCATATTAAGTAACATGCTGTAGCACACGAACGTGTTGTATAATAAGTAATTTGTAATAGCACGTAGGAGGTCACATAAGTAATAAGTCATGACCTCACTAGGAATGAGTTTCTGGACAAAAATCCATTACTGTTGTTCATGTACCTCTATACCTTAGGCATCGGTCTCTGCCGGTTGGTTGCCATAATGAGGTAGGTAATTCAAAACTGAATTGTCTAGGCTTCATACGAAACCAGTTTGTTGCCATAGTCATGTAAGTTTCAAGTTATAATGAAATGTAATCGTTTCTCAACTAAGGCCCCTAAAAAAAATTTGGCCTAAAAAGCGGGATACTTTTGAACAAGGCCATTGTCAAATATTTCTCATGCAGACTTCAGTGAACAATTCAAAACTAGCAGATACATACCTAGTTTAAGCTTCACTAGCAGAGCAAGTCACTAAAAAAAACTTTTGCTCTAAAGTGTTACATAATACAAACTAGTCACTTCATGTAATGCTAGTGTAGGCGTGTGTATGTGTATATCACATGTATGTGGGTCATAAATAAATTTTCACAAGTCCAACTAATGTCATTTCTGAAATCACGCGTGTACAAGTCACTAACCAATACTAAGTTCATAAATAATTCACTCGGTGCAACTAATGTAGTGTACAGTTATAGTCTAGAATGCAATGCAATGCAAACCTAGTTCGCTATAACCAATGGCTCTGATACCAATCTGTCACACCCCCAAAATCCACTAACGGAGTTTTACCGTTAAGTGTGTGACAAACCAGGATCTCAGTCATTAGTTACACCAAACGACACTATATGAATTTAAAACATACGTGTCTCATTAAATGAGAAAATTTTAATACAAAGTTAACGTTTAAAAGTTTGCGGAAGCGTAATCGAAATGTAATGTCAAAATATTAAATGTAAACTAAAGGCGCAGAACACGCGCCCAACACGAGATACACATTCTAAATAGTCATTAAACTCAAAACATGATTTTTAATGCAAGAAAGTGTTTAAATGAAAAGCCGTGACTCCATGCCATGTCCTAGGTGCGTGGTACCCCAATGACCTGTAGATGTGAAAGGCTAACAAGTGTCAACACGACGGTTGGTGAGTTCACATAGTAAGTATAGAATCCAGTAAGTTCAGTTGCAAGCAGAAATATAAATTAAGTATGTCATTGTAGGTAGCTAGTCTACAGCACATGTCCTTAGAGGTGTATGTATCTGACCGAAGCTGACGTATGTACACATTAATTGCATTTTGCCCGTTCGTACATCCCAGCAGGATGCATTGTAAGTATGTTAGGTCATTCAACACCCGTTCGACAGGTCCTTCTGTCGTGCTAGCGCGACTAGCCAGGGTGGGGTTTGTCAAACTAGTAGTACTACTCAAAATTTCCCCGCTATTTCACAAATACTAACGGTCAACTAGGTATCCATGAGGTCTTTCATGAACAAAATAAAAGTTGCTCTATCCAGACATGCGACATACAAAATTTGTAAATCCGTAAAAGTAATCGTCCGTGTTCAGCCCATTAAAGTGTAGAATAGTAAAGGTGCAGTTTAGTGAACTCACCTTAGGTTGCGTAGCAATTCAGTTTCTAAAAGCACACAGTAATACAGCAACCTGAATAACATTAGGTCTATTAATGTGTGTTCATGTAGGGTCATAGTACCCTATGCATCCAAATGGTCATACAGATTGTGCGAGTTTGGAATAGTTTGACTTTTTGACCATGTTTGACTTTTTGACCAAGTTTGACTTTTAGTTGACTTTTGGTCTAAGTTTGACTTTTAGTTGACTTTGGTCCAAGTTTGACTTTTAGTTGACCTGAGTTGACCCACGACCCGTTGGTGATTTATTAAGTGTAAACACGCTACAAATGATGTATTTAACTATATTACATTCGCATACCACACTACACGTCACACAACCAACAAATTGGATTTCAATTTCCACAAAAGTTTCTTTTATAGGAAGGTCGGATTTGTAAAGTATACTTGCATATTCCAACATCCTAACCATGTCAACTATTACACAAATACCATAGCACACTACACAAGTCAACAACACATACTAACACTTTGCGGTTCCTACATGAAGCATACTAGCATGTGTGGTCATTTCTAAGCAATACATAATGTTCACATGTTTTGTACAACTAGCATAATAACCCTTTCATCATACATTCTAGTTAATCTTGCATATACAACCTAGACTTCAATTAACCAATTTCAAGTACTCACTTTCAATTCAACTTGTACCTATAAATGTCAACGCATGATCAAAGCACGTTTACCAATCATCACATGTCTACAATCACTCACATGCAACCCCAAATCACGTTTGTGCGTCCAAAATCATAACACATGCATCCTAGTCGATTTTCATGTCAAAAAGTTTCTACATTTAGCAAGTATTCCAAACCAAGTCGAATTCGTATGTTCAAATAACCAAAATTCGTCTAACATATCTTACAAACATGCTAGCAAGTCCATAATGATCATTATATGTCCATTACATGCGATTTCACACGATCACTAACACAAAAGTTACTATTTTTAGTAATGTATCATAACAATCATGAAATTTCACAAAGTAGCCAATCTTCATCCCATTCATCATCTAAATACATATTCAATCCTATTTTCACAATATCGATCATGCAACATCAAGTTTCAATGATTCCATATCAAACCCTAATTCCATAAACACACTTTTTGCACCAATTTCATCATCTAGCTATCCAAATAACCAATAACACATAACTAATATCCCAATTCCACAACACAATCATCAATTGGCCATTTTGGATGAACTAGGGTTTCATTCCTATAATTTTCGTAACATATATATAATGTTAAGAATGAAACTTACTTGTTATGTGTTTGTAACTTCAATCAACAACCAAAAACACCACCTAAGATCCAACACAACCGAACATCATCACTTGACGAACAAAGCAGCCGAATTATTCAACTGACCATAACTTTTTCATCGCTACGAGTTAGAAGGCGTATTTACTATCATTGGAACCGTCTCGTCGAGACGAAGATTTTGATATATAATAGGCCTCGTGATGACGTCGGAGCTGGCCGGAATCTGGCCGGAAAGGTGACGGCTTCAAGGAGACCAAGAGGGGTTCTTGGCCGAATTGTTTTATTAAAATAGGTTTAGGGTTTGTAGTTGTTTTATTAATTAATTAGTTTAGGTTAAAATAATGGGCCTTGGGCCATCCGTAGGTCACATGGATGATCCACGGGCTCCGTTTTTGTTTCGGTTTGCAACACAATGAAAATATTTCTCAAATATTCATTTTTGTTTCATAATGGTTACCGAAATCCGTAAATGGTTAAAACCGGTAAAATACGCGGTTACACGAAACTTCAACAATTAAGTACACATATCAATTAAAATATATATTTATTATATTTGTATACATTTAAGATCACCAACGCCCGGGTATTAACTCGTGTGGTCGTTTCATGTGTATATTTGCGTAACAGTTTGCACACTTAATTCGTCAAATTAATGAAAAGTATAATTGCGTTAACGTGACTAACATAGTTTAACTAACGAAGTTAACCTGAATTTGTCGGGTGTCATAAATCTTCCTCGATTTCACAAACTAATGCCAAACTTGATGTAAGATCAGATGTAAACTGTTCTGCATAAGCACTCCAATCATATCCATCTTTCACACTCACCACCAGTGCTTTGGTCTGATCTTCTGGCTTTTTGTCTTCATCTTCCAGTTTTGGCATGGGAAGACTTTGATATGGTTTCTGCATGAAGCGTTGATTCCTGTTCTGATTGCTTGAAGACTGTTGCGAGCTTTTACCTTGACCTTGATTCTGTCCACTTGAACTCGCTTGATCATTGTAACTCTGATTCTTAGGAGCTTTGCATTCCCTAGAAAAATGACCATAGCAGTTACAGTTGAAACATCTGGCCTTCGATTTGTCAAAACCAACTGTCTTGTTTGCATGTGGCTTGAAGCTTCGGTTAACATATGCATGTTTCTGCGTCCGATTTGCAACCATTACCATTTGCCAATTCAAATCCATTTCCTCAACGTCATCAGGATCCATTTCAAAAAGATCTTGAAGAACAACATCCATCTGAGACAAATGACTTCCTTGATAAGCTTGATAGCTTGCCATGAAAGCAGTAAAAGCAGTCTTGGTCTCGTCATCTTGTAACAAAATGTTCATCACATCTTTTGCTTTTGCTTGAACATTCGAACTTTGATTTTCTGCTTGATTCTTCAGATTCTGACTTTGAACTTGAGCTCTTGGTGGAGATTGAGGTTGAGAATAAGTTGGTGAATTTGGAATGTATGACGAATCAGTATAAAAACTTGCACCAACAAACAAATCACCCTCATCTTCAAACTTAGATGCATCTTGTGCAAGAAAGGCATTCTCCACAGTGTTAGCAGGATTCACAATGTACTTGTACTGAGCATGTGAACCAGTTTTATCAGTATTTCTCGAGCTTTCATCAATCTCTACTTCCTATATCTTTGCAATGAGCAGATCCAAATCCATCAGAAACTTTTCAGTATGCTTCAGTAATGTCACAGTCTGTTTCCACGATGATGGAAGAGCACATAGTAATCTGTCATTCAGATCATGAAGATCTGTCTTTGCACCCACATTGGTCATTTCAGTGGTCAGATGAACAAACCTATTCATCATCTGGTGCACAGATTCTCCAGCAATTGTCTCTTGAGACTCCTGAGTTGTTCACCTCCTTCACAGATTGACTTCAAGGCTTTGAACAATGTATAACCCGTCTGATAAGTATCCAACCTTGACAGTACTTGTAGTGGCAGTCCTTTACACATCAAAGAATAGGCTTTGCTATCATTCTTCACTTTCCTTAAGTCTTCTGCTGATAGATTATCTTCTGCAATAAGGTTCAGTAGAGTCTTTGGTGTAGGTACTTGCACTATCAGGAGCAGTTTGAGTTGGAATGTGAGGACCTTTGTCAATTGACTTCCAAAGATCATTGTCAATTGAGCAAAGATGATGCTTTAATCTGATTGTCCAATTCTTGAAATCTGCACGGTTAACAAGTCTAGGAACACGGTTATCAGAATCATCATTAGGTGCCATTTTAACAGATTTTAAAGAAAATATTTTTGGTTTTTGTTGATTTTTGAAAAGAAATAGTTAAAATGCTAAAATAAAGACAAGTAAATAATGACAAGATAAGATAACAAGGTTTGAAACAACTAAAAACGAGTCACACGGCTGAACAGTGAAAAAATTCTTCTTCACCCGGCAGAACAGTGTATTTTGATCTTCACCCGGCAGAGAAAAGTCTTCACCCGTCTAAACAGTTCACCCGGCATGATAGTTGTAAACTTTGTAATCTTCACCCGGCTGAACAGTTTTATCTTCACACGGCAAATAACTTGACCCGGCTTGGAACCTTGACACGGCAAAAAGGCTTTACCCGGCTGAACAGTTGTCGATCACACGGCAGCAAAGTTGTTTAACCAGCTGAACAGTTGATCACCCGTCTGAACAGTAGTAAGTCACCCGGCTAGAATGTTAATCACCCGGCTAAACAGTTGATCACCCGGCTGAACAGTTCTTGATCCGGCTGAACAGTACAACCTTTTTCTCGTCAAATTCTTTACCCGTCTAGCACAAAATCCTTTACACGGCTGCACAGGACCTAATTTGTTCACAAATCTAAGTCCAAAGGAAATTGTCTAAGTCCAAATTATCACCCGGCTAGTTAATCTTCAACCAGTTCATCCTGTTCATCATCTTCATCATGAGAAATTTTCTGGGTTTATCAAAAACTTGTCCAATTTCTTCAAAAATCACACACAAGCAGCGAAATACACCGATTATCAATCCATAATCTCAATCAATCCAAAACATGATCAAATTTTAATGAATTTGAGCAAAATTTCGATCGAACAGTAACTTTTCTCTTCTTCTTAATTCCTCAGATCTAATGATAATCTGATGGAATCTGCACAATTGATGTGATTTAGAAGTGATTGCGATGATAAATCACAACTAAAAACAGCAACAATTCATTCAGATCATGATTTTTGAGCAATATTGTAGTGTTTTGCTTGATGAATAGCGAAGAACACAATACCAACAGCTCTGATACCAATTGATAGGTTCAATTGGATCGATATCGCTCACAAGATCAGAATGATTCGCACACAAACACAGTTCAATCAGCAACACAATTCATTACTAAATAATTCTCTTTGTAATGATGATCAAAATGCAGGAGAATGTAATCACACACAGTTAATTCTCTCTCTAACGTGAATATGTGATCTAGACACTCTCTCTAACATTCTCTTACTACATGCTTTATGCAACAATACATTTAGGGAAAATACAAAATAAACCCTAAACTATACAAAATGTATAAAACAAAGTACAAAGTAAATCTTAAATGGAAATAAGCCCTAACATGTACGGTGTTGTAATGTTTTGTTAGGAGTTGTAAGGTGTCATACGTTATACTATCATCCTTTTCAAGGCGGTAATGTAGCATACAGAGTGGTAAGATATTCTAAATTGTTGTACGATGTTCAAATCACTCGGACGAATTCATTAGGTTTATTATGGAGTTTTAATGTTTCGTACGGTGGTGTAAGGTGTTCTCAAATGATGTAACGCATCCTACATTATTCCAAATTGCTTTTCCTGTTGCTAATGTCGCATACAAAGTCGCAACAAGTCCTGAGTGGTCGTACGATGTTCAAAGGACTCTAACGAATTCATTAGGTTTATTATGGAGTTTTAAGTTTGCGTGCGGTATTGTAATGTGTTGTTAGGAGTTGTAAGGTGTCATATGTTATACTAACATGATTTTCAAGGCGGTAATGTGGCATACAGAGTCGTAAGATATTCTAAATTATTGTACGATGTTCAAATGACTCGGATGAATTCATTAGGTTTACTATGGAGTTTTAAGTTTACATACGGTATTGTAATGTGTTGTTAGGAGTTGTAAGGTGTCCTACGTTATACTAACATGATTTTCAAGGCGGTAATGTGGCATACAGAGTCGTAAGATATTCTAAATTGTTGTACGATGTTCAAATGAGTCGGACGAATTCATTAGGTTTATTATGGAGTTTAAGTTTACGTACGGTGTTGTAATGTTTTGTTAGGAGTTGTAAGGTGTCGTACGTAATACTAACATGCTTTTCAAGGCGGTAATGTGACATACATAGTCGTAATATATTCTAAATTGTCGTACGATGTTCAAAGGACTCGGATGAATTCATTAGGTTTATTATGGAGTTTTAAGTTTATGTACGGTGTTGTAATGTTTTGTTAGGAGTTGTAAGGTGTCGTACGTTATACTAACATGCTTTTCAAGGCGGTAATGTGGCATACAGAGTGGTAAGATATTCTAAATTGTTGTACGATGTTCAAATCACTCGGACGAAATCATTAGGTTTATTATGGAGTTTTAATGTTTCGTACGGTGGTGTAAGGTGTTCTCAAATGATGTAACGCATCCTACATTATTCCAAATTGTTTTTCCTGTTGCTAATGTCGCATACAAAGTCGCAACAAGTCCTGAGTGGTCGTACGATGATCAAAGGACTCTAACGAATTCATTAGGTTTATTATGGAGTTTTAAGTTTGCGTGCGGTATTGTAATGTGTTGTTAGGAGTTGTAAGGTGTCATATGTTATACTAACATGATTTTCAAGGCGGTAATGTGGCATACAAAGTCGTAAGATATTCTAAATTGTTGTACGATGTTCAAATGACTCGGATGAATTCATTAGGTTTACTATGGAGTTTTAAGTTTACATACGGTATTGTAATGTGTTGTTAGGAGTTGTAAGGTGTCCTACGTTATACTAACATGATTTTCAAGGCGGTAATGTGGCATACAGAGTCGTAAGATATTCTAAATTGTTGTACGATGTTCAAATGACTCGGACGAATTCATTAGGTTTATTATGGAGTTTAAGTTTACGTACGGTGTTGTAATGCTTTGTTAGGAGTTGTAAGGTGTCGTACGTAATACTAACATGCTTTTCAAGGCGGTAATGTGGCGTACATAGTCGTAATATATTCTAAATTGTCGTACGATGTTCAAAGGACTCGGATGAATTCATTAGGTTTATTATGGAGTTTTAAGTTTATGTACGGTGTTGTAATGTTTTGTTAGGAGTTGTAAGGTGTCGTACGTTATACTAACATGCTTTTCAAGGCGGTAATGTGGCATACAGAGTGGTAAGATATTCTAAATTGTTGTACGATGTTCAAATCACTCGGACGAAATCATTAGGTTTATTATGGAGTTTTAATGTTTCGTACGGTGGTGTAAGGTGTTCTCAAATGATGTAACGCATCCTACATTATTCCAAATTGCTTTTCCTGTTGCTAATGTCGCATACAAAGTCGCAACAAGTCCTGAGTGGTCGTACGATGTTCAAAGGACTCTAACGAATTCATTAGGTTTATTATGGAGTTTTAAGTTTGCGTGCGGTATTGTAATGTGTTGTTAGGAGTTGTAAGGTGTCATATGTTATACTAACATGATTTTCAAGGCGGTAATGTGGCATACAAAGTCGTAAGATATTCTAAATTGTTGTACGATGTTCAAATGACTCGGATGAATTCATTAGGTTTACTATGGAGTTTTAAGTTTACATACGGTATTGTAATGTGTTGTTAGGAGTTGTAAGGTGTCCTACGTTATACTAACATGATTTTCAAGGCGATAATGTGGCATACAGAGTCGTAAGATATTCTAAATTGTTGTACGATGTTCAAATGACTCGGACGAATTCATTAGGTTTATTATGGAGTTTAAGTTTACGTGCGGTGTTGTAATGTTTTGTTAGGAGTTGTAAGGTGTCGTACGTAATACTAACATGCTTTTCAAGGCGGTAATGTGGCATACATAGTCGTAATATATTCTAAATTGTCGTACGATGTTCAAAGGACTCGGATGAATTCATTAGGTTTATTATGGAGTTTTAAGTTTATGTACGGTGTTGTAATGTTTTGTTAGGAGTTGTAAGGTGTCGTACGTTATACTAACATGCTTTTCAAGGCGGTAATGTGGCATACAGAGTGGTAAGATATTCTAAATTGTTGTACGATGTTCAAATCACTCGGACGCATTCATTAGGTTTATTATGGAGTTTTAATGTTTCGTACGGTGGTGTAAGGTGTTCTCAAATGATGTAACGCATCCTACATTATTCGAAATTGCTTTTCCTGTTGCTAATGTCGCATACAAAGTCGTAACAAGTCCAGAGTGGTCGTACGATGTTCAAAGGACTCTAACGAATTAATTAGGTTTATTATGGAGTTTTAAGTTTGCGTGTGGTATTGTAATGTGTTGTTAGTAGTTGTAAGGTGTCATACGTTATACTAACATGATTTTCAAGGCGGTAATGTGGCATACAGAGTCGTAAGATATTCTAAATTGTTGTACGATGTTCAAATGACTCGGACGAATTCATTAGGTTTATTATGGAGTTTAAGTTTACGTACGGTGTTGTAATGTGTTTTTAGGAGTTGTAAGGTGTCCTACGTTATACTAACATGATTTTCAAGGCGGTAATGTGGCATACAGAGTCGTAAGATATTCTAAATTGTTGTACGATGTTCAAATGACTCGGACGAATTCATTAGGTTTATTATGGAGTTTAAGTTTACGTACGGTGTTGTAATGTTTTGTTAGGAGTTGTAAGGTGCCGTACGTAATACTAACATGCTTTGCAAGGCGGTAATCTGGCATACATAGTCGTAATATATTCTAAATTGTCGTACGATGTTCAAAGGACTCGGATAAATTCATTAGGTTTATTATGGAGTTTTAAGTTTTTGTACGGTGTTGTAATGTTTTGTTAGGAGTTGTAAGGTGTCGTACGTTATACTAACATGCTTTTCAAGGCGGTAAAGTGGCATACAGAGTGGTAAGATATTCAAAATTGTTGTACGATGTTCAAATCACTCGGACGAAATCATTAGGTTTATTATGGAGTTTTAATGTTTCGTACGGTGGTATAAGGTGTTCTCAAATGATGTAACGCATCCTACATTATTCCAAATTGCTTTTCCTGTTGCTAATGTCGCATACAAAGTCGCAACAAGTCCTGAGTGGTCGTACGATGTTCAAAGGACTCTAACGAATTCATTAGGTTTATTATGGAGTTTTAAGTTTGCGTGCGGTATTGTAATGTGTTGTTAGGAGTTGTAAGGTGTCATATGTTATACTAACATGATTTTCAAGGCGGTAATGTGGCATACAAAGTCGTAAGATATTCTAAATTGTTGTACGATGTTCAAATGACTCGGATGAATTCATTAGGTTTACTATGGAGTTTTAAGTTTACATACGGTATTGTAATGTGTTGTTAGGAGTTGTAAGGTGTCCTACGTTATACTAACATGATTTTCAAGGCGGTAATGTGGCATACAGAGTCGTAAGATATTCTAAATTGTTGTACGATGTTCAAATGACTCGGACGAATTCATTAGGTTTATTATGGGGTTTAAGTTTACGTACGGTGTTGTAATGTTTTGTTAGGAGTTGTAAGGTGTCGTACGTAATACTAACATGCTTTTCAAGGCGGTAATGTGGCATACATAGTCGTAATATATTCTAAATTGTCGTACGATGTTCAAAGGACTCGGATGAATTCATTAGGTTTATTATGGAGTTTTAAGTTTATGTACGGTGTTGTATTGTTTTGTTAGGAGTTGTAAGGTGTCGTACGTTATACTAACATGCTTTTCAAGGCGGTAATGTGGCATACAGAGTGGTAAGATATTCTAAATTGTTGTACGATGTTCAAATCACTCGGACGCATTCATTAGGTTTATTATGGAGTTTTAATGTTTCGTACGGTGGTGTAAGGTGTTCTCAAATGATGTAACGCATCCTACATTATTCGAAATTGCTTTTCCTGTTGCTAATGTCGCATACAAAGTCGTAACAAGTCCTGAGTGGTCGTACGATGTTCAAAGGACTCTAACGAATTAATTAGGTTTATTATGGAGTTTTAAGTTTGCGTGTGGTATTGTAATGTGTTGTTAGTAGTTGTAAGGTGTCATACGTTATACTAACATGATTTTCAAGGCGGTAATGTGGCATACAGAGTCGTAAGATATTCTAAATTGTTGTACGATGTTCAAATGACTCGGACGAATTCATTAGGTTTATTATGGAGTTTAAGTTTACGTACGGTGTTGTAATGTGTTGTTAGGAGTTGTAAGGTGTCCTACGTTATACTAACATGATTTTCAAGGCGGTAATGTGGCATACAGAGTCGTAAGATATTCTAACTTGTTGTACGATGTTCAAATGACTCGGACGAATTCATTAGGTTTATTATGGAGTTTAAGTTTACGTACGGTGTTGTAATGTTTTGTTAGGAGTTGTAAGGTGCCGTACGTAATACTAACATGCTTTGCAAGGCGGTAATGTGGCATACATAGTCGTAATATATTCTAAATTGTCGTACGATGTTCAAAGGACTCGGATAAATTCATTAGGTTTATTATGGAGTTTTAAGTTTTTGTACGGTGTTGTAATGTTTTGTTAGGAGTTGTAAGGTGTCGTACGTTATACTAACATGCTTTTCAAGGCGGTAAAGTGGCATACAGAGTGGTAAGATATTCTAAATTGTTGTACGATGTTCAAATCACTCGGACGAAATCATTAGGTTTATTATGGAGTTTTAATGTTTCGTACGGTGGTGTAAGGTGTTCTCAAATGATGTAACGCATCCTACATTATTCCAAATTGCTTTTCCTGTTGCTAATGTCGCATACAAAGTCGCAACAAGTCCTGAGTAGTCGTACGATGTTCAAAGGACTCTAACGAATTCATTAGGTTTATTATGGAGTTTTAAGTTTGCGTGCGGTATTGTAATGTGTTGTTAGGAGTTGTAAGGTGTCATATGTTATACTAACATGATTTTCAAGGCGGTAATGTGGCATACAAAGTCGTAAGATATTCTAAATTGTTGTACGATGTTCAAATGACTCGGATGAATTCATTAGGTTTACTATGGAGTTTTAAGTTTACATACGGTATTGTAATGTGTTGTTAGGAGTTGTAAGGTGTCCTACGTTATACTAACATGATTTTCAAGGCGGTAATGTGGCATCCAGAGTCGTAAGATATTCTAAATTGTTGTACGATGTTCAAATGACTCGGACGAATTCATTAGGTTTATTATGGGGTTTAAGTTTACGTACGGTGTTGTAATGTTTTGTTAGGAGTTGTAAGGTGTCGTACGTAATACTAACATGCTTTTCAAGGCGGTAATGTGGCATACATAGTCGTAATATATTCTAAATTGTCGTACGATGTTCAAAGGACTCAGATGAATTCATTAGGTTTATTATGGAGTTTTAAGTTTATGTACGGTGTTGTAATGTTTTGTTAGGAGTTGTAAGGTGTCGTACGTTATACTAACATGCTTTTCAAGGCGGTAATGTGGCATACAGAGTGGTAAGATATTCTAAATTGTTGTACGATGTTCAAATCACTCGGACGCATTCATTAGGTTTATTATGGAGTTTTAATGTTTCGTACGGTGGTGTAAGGTGTTCTCAAATGATGTAACGCATCCTACATTATTCGAAATTGCTTTTCCTGTTGCTAATGTCGCATACAAAGTCGTAACAAGTCCTGAGTGGTCGTACGATGTTCAAAGGACTCTAACGAATTAATTAGGTTTATTATGGAGTTTTAAGTTTGCGTGTGGTATTGTAATGTGTTGTTAGTAGTTGTAAGGTGTCATACGTTATACTAACATGATTTTCAAGGCGGTAATGTGGCATACAGAGTCGTAAGATATTCTAAATTGTTGTACGATGTTCAAATGACTCGGACGAATTCATTAGGTTTATTATGGAGTTTAAGTTTACGTACGGTGTTGTAATGTGTTGTTAGGAGTTGTAAGGTGTCCTACGTTATACTAACATGATTTTCAAGGCGGTAATGTGGCATACAGAGTCGTAAGATATTCTAAATTGTTGTACGATGTTCAAATGACTCGGACGAATTCATTAGGTTTATTATGGAGTTTAAGTTTACGTACGGTGTTGTAATGTTTTGTTAGGAGTTGTAAGGTGTCGTACGTAATACTAACATGCTTTTCAAGGCGGTAATGTGGCATACATAGTCGTAATATATTCTAAATTGTCGTACGATGTTCAAAGGACTCAGATGAATTCATTAGGTTTATTATGGAGTTTTAAGTTTATGTACGGTGTTGTAATGTTTTGTTAGGAGTTGTAAGGTGTCGTACGTTATACTAACATGCTTTTCAAGGCGGTAATGTGGCATACAGAGTGGTAAGATATTCTAAATTGTTGTACGATGTTCAAATCACTCGGACGCATTCATTAGGTTTATTATGGAGTTTTAATGTTTCGTACGGTGGTGTAAGGTGTTCTCAAATGATGTAACGCATCCTACATTATTCGAAATTGCTTTTCCTGTTGCTAATGTCGCATACAAAGTCGTAACAAGTCCTGAGTGGTCGTACGATGTTCAAAGGACTCTAACGAATTAATTAGGTTTATTATGGAGTTTTAAGTTTGCGTGTGGTATTGTAATGTGTTGTTAGTAGTTGTAAGGTGTCATACGTTATACTAACATGATTTTCAAGGCGGTAATGTGGCATACAGAGTCGTAAGATATTCTAAATTGTTGTACGATGTTCAAATGACTCGGACGAATTCATTAGGTTTATTATGGAGTTTAAGTTTACGTACGGTGTTGTAATGTGTTGTTAGGAGTTGTAAGGTGTCCTACGTTATACTAACATGATTTTCAAGGCGGTAATGTGGCATACAGAGTCGTAAGATATTCTAAATTGTTGTACGATGTTCAAATGACTCGGACGAATTCATTAGGTTTATTATGGAGTTTAAGTTTACGTACGGTGTTGTAATGTTTTGTTAGGAGTTGTAAGGTGCCGTACGTAATACTAACATGCTTTGCAAGGCGGTAATGTGGCATACATAGTCGTAATATATTCTAAATTGTCGTACGATGTTCAAAGGACTCGGATAAATTCATTAGGTTTATTATGGAGTTTTAAGTTTATGTACGGTGTTGTAATGTTTTGTTAGGAGTTGTAAGTTGTCGTACGTTATACTAACATGCTTTTCAAGGCGGTAATGTGGCATACAGAGTGGTAAGATATTCTAAATTGTTGTACGATGTTCAAATCACTCGGACGAATTCATTAGGTTTATTATGGAGTTTTAATGTTTCGTACGGTGGTGTAAGGTGTTCTCAAATGATGTAACGCATCCTACATTATTCCAAATTGCTTTTCCTGTTGCTAATGTCGCATACAAAGTCGCAACAAGTCCTGAGTGGTCGTACGATGTTCAAAGGACTCTAACGAATTCATTAGGTTTATTATGGAGTTTTAAGTTTGCGTGCGGTATTGTAATGTGTTGTTAGGAGTTGTAAGGTGTCATATGTTATACTAACATGATTTTCAAGGCGGTAATGTGGCATACAGAGTCGTAAGATATTCTAAATTGTTGTACGATGTTCAAATGACTCGGACGAATTCATTAGGTTTATTATGGGGTTTAAGTTTACGTACGGTGTTGTAATGTTTTGTTAGGAGTTGTAAGGTGTCGTACGTAATACTAACATGCTTTTCAAGGCGGTAATGTGGCATACATAGTCGTAATATATTCTAAATTGTCGTACGATGTTCAAAGGACTCGGATAAATTCATTAGGTTTATTATGGAGTTTTAAGTTTATGTACGGTGTTGTAATGTTTTGTTAGGAGTTGTAAGGTGTCGTACGTTATACTAACATGCTTTTCAAGGCGGTAATGTGGCATACAGAGTGGTAAGATATTCTAAATTGTTGTACGATGTTCAAATCACTCGGACGCATTCATTAGGTTTATTATGGAGTTTTAATGTTTCGTACGGTGGTGTAAGGTGTTCTCAAATGATGTAACGCATCCTACATTATTCGAAATTGCTTTTCCTGTTGCTAATGTCGCATACAAAGTCGTAACAAGTCCTGAGTGGTCGTACGATGTTCAAAGGACTCTAACGAATTAATTAGGTTTATTATGGAGTTTTAAGTTTGCGTGTGGTATTGTAATGTGTTGTTAGTAGTTGTAAGGTGTCATACGTTATACTAACATGATTTTCAAGGCGGTAATGTGGCATACAGAGTCGTAAGATATTCTAAGTTGTTGTACGATGTTCAAATGACTCGGACGAATTCATTAGGTTTATTATGGAGTTTAAGTTTACGTACGGTGTTGTAATGTGTTGTTAGGAGTTGTAAGGTGTCCTACGTTATACTAACATGATTTTCAAGGCGGTAATGTGGCATACAGAGTCGTAAAATATTCTAAATTGTTGTACGATGTTCAAATGACTCGGACGAATTCATTAGGTTTATTATGGAGTTTAAGTTTACGTACGGTGTTGTAATGTTTTGTTAGGAGTTGTAAGGTGCCGTACGTAATACTAACATGCTTTGCAAGGCGGTAATGTGGCATACATAGTCGTAATATATTTTTAATTGTCGTACGATGTTCAAAGGACTCGGATAAATTCATTAGGTTTATTATGGAGTTTTAAGTTTATGTACGGTGTTGTAATGTTTTGTTAGGAGTTGTAAGGTGTCGTACGTTATACTAACATGCTTTTCAAGGCGGTAATGTGGCATACAGAGTGGTAAGATATTCTAAATTGTTGTACGATGTTCAAATCACTCGGACGAATTCATTAGGTTTATTATGGAGTTTTAATGTTTCGTACGGTGGTGTAAGGTGTTCTCAAATGATGTAACGCATCCTACATTATTCCAAATTGCTTTTCCTGTTGCTAATGTCGCATACAAAGTCGCAACAAGTCCTGAGTGGTCGTACGATGTTCAAAGGACTCTAACGAATTCATTAGGTTTATTATGGAGTTTTAAGTTTGCGTGCGGTATTGTAATGTGTTGTTAGGAGTTGTAAGGTGTCATATGTTATACTAACATGATTTTCAAGGCGGTAATGTGGCATACAAAGTCGTAAGATATTCTAAATTGTTGTACGATGTTCAAATGACTCGGATGAATTCATTAGGTTTACTATGGAGTTTTAAGTTTACATACGGTATTGTAATGTGTTGTTAGGAGTTGTAAGGTGTCCTACGTTATACTAACATGATTTTCAAGGCGGTAATGTGGCATCCAGAGTCGTAAGATATTCTAAATTGTTGTACGATGTTCAAATGACTCGGACGAATTCATTAGGTTTATTATGGGGTTTAAGTTTACGTACGGTGTTGTAATGTTTTGTTAGGAGTTGTAAGGTGTCGTACGTTATACTAACATGCTTTTCAAGGCGGTAATGTGGCATACAGAGTGGTAAGATATTCTAAATTGTTGTACGATGTTCAAATCACTCGGACGCATTCATTAGGTTTATTATGGAGTTTTAATGTTTCGTACGGTGGTGTAAGGTGTTCTCAAATGATGTAACGCATCCTACATTATTCGAAATTGCTTTTCCTGTTGCTAATGTCGCATACAAAGTCGTAACAAGTCCTGAGTGGTCGTACGATGTTCAAAGGACTCTAACGAATTAATTAGGTTTATTATGGAGTTTTAAGTTTGCGTGTGGTATTGTAATGTGTTGTTAGTAGTTGTAAGGTGTCATACGTTATACTAACATGATTTTCAAGGCGGTAATGTGGCATACAGAGTCGTAAGATATTGTAAATTGTTGTACGATGTTCAAATGACTCGGACGAATTAATTAGGTTTATTATGGAGTTTAAGTTTACGTACGGTGTTGTAATGTTTTGTTAGGAGTTGTAAGGTGTCGTACGTAATACTAACATGCTTTTCAAGGCGGTAATGTGGCATACATAGTCGTAATATATTCTAAATTGTCGTACGATGTTCAAAGGACTCGGATGAATTCATTAGGTTTATTATGGAGTTTTAAGTTTATGTACGGTGTTGTAATGTTTTGTTAGGAGTTGTAAGGTGTCGTACGTTATACTAACATGCTTTTCAAGGCGGTAATGTGGCATACAGAGTGGTAAGATATTCTAAATTGTTGTACGATGTTCAAATCACTCGGACGCATTCATTAGGTTTATTATGGAGTTTTAATGTTTCGTACGGTGGTGTAAGGTGTTCTCAAATGATGTAACGCATCCTACATTATTCGAAATTGCTTTTCCTGTTGCTAATGTCGCATACAAAGTCGTAACAAGTCCTGAGTGGTCGTACGATGTTCAAAGGACTCTAACGAATTAATTAGGTTTATTATGGAGTTTTAAGTTTGCGTGTGGTATTGTAATGTGTTGTTAGTAGTTGTAAGGTGTCATACGTTATACTAACATGATTTTCAAGGCGGTAATGTGGCATACAGAGTCGTAAGATATTCTAAATTGTTGTACGATGTTCAAATGACTCGGACGAATTCATTAGGTTTATTATGGAGTTTAAGTTTACGTACGGTGTTGTAATGTGTTGTTAGGAGTTGTAAGGTGTCCTACGTTATACTAACATGATTTTCAAGGCGGTAATGTGGCATACAGAGTCGTAAGATATTCTAAATTGTTGTACGATGTTCAAATGACTCGGACGAATTCATTAGGTTTATTATGGAGTTTAAGTTTACGTACGGTGTTGTAATGTTTTGTTAGGAGTTGTAAGGTGCCGTACGTAATACTAACATGCTTTGCAAGGCGGTAATGTGGCATACATAGTCGTAATATATTCTAAATTGTCGTACGATGTTCAAAGGACTCGGATAAATTCATTAGGTTTATTATGGAGTTTTAAGTTTATGTACGGTGTTGTAATGTTTTGTTAGGAGTTGTAAGGTGTCGTACGTTATACTAACATGCTTTTCAAGGCGGTAATGTGGCATACAGAGTGGTAAGATATTCTAAATTGTTGTACGATGTTCAAATCACTCGGACGAATTCATTAGGTTTATTATGGAGTTTTAATGTTTCGTACGGTGGTGTAAGGTGTTCTCAAATGATGTAACGCATCCTACATTATTCCAAATTGCTTTTCCTGTTGCTAATGTCGCATACAAAGTCGCAACAAGTCCTGAGTGGTCGTACGATGTTCAAAGGACTCTAACGAATTCATTAGGTTTATTATGGAGTTTTAAGTTTGCGTGCAGTATTGTAATGTGTTGTTAGGAGTTGTAAGGTGTCATATGTTATACTAACATGATTTTCAAGGCGGTAATGTGGCATACAGAGTCGTAAGATATTCTAAATTGTTGTACGATGTTCAAATGACTCGGACGAATTCATTAGGTTTATTATGGGGTTTAAGTTTACGTACGGTGTTGTAATGTTTTGTTAGGAGTTGTAAGGTGTCGTACGTAATACTAACATGCTTTTCAAGGCGGTAATGTGGCATACATAGTCGTAATATATTCTAAATTGTCGTACGATGTTCAAAGGACTCGGATGAATTCATTAGGTTTATTATGGAGTTTTAAGTTTATGTACGGTGTTGTAATGTTTTGTTAGGAGTTGTAAGGTGTCGTACGTTATACTAACATGCTTTTCAAGGCGGTAATGTGGCATACAGAGTGGTAAGATATTCTAAATTGTTGTACGATGTTCAAATCACTCGGACGCATTCATTAGGTTTATTATGGAGTTTTAATGTTTCGTACGGTGGTGTAAGGTGTTCTCAAATGATGTAACGCATCCTACATTATTCGAAATTGCTTTTCCTGTTGCTAATGTCGCATACAAAGTCGTAACAAGTCCTGAGTGGTCGTACGATGTTCAAAGGACTCTAACGAATTAATTAGGTTTATTATGGAGTTTTAAGTTTGCGTGTGGTATTGTAATGTGTTGTTAGTAGTTGTAAGGTGTCATACGTTATACTAACATGATTTTCAAGGCGGTAATGTGGCATACAGAGTCGTAAGATATTGTAAATTGTTGTACGATGTTCAAATGACTCGGACGAATTCATTAGGTTTATTATGGAGTTTAAGTTTACGTACGGTGTTGTAATGTTTTGTTAGGAGTTGTAAGGTGTCGTACGTAATACTAACATGCTTTTCAAGGCGGTAATGTGGCATACATAGTCGTAATATATTCTAAATTGTCGTACGATGTTCAAAGGACTCGGATGAATTCATTAGGTTTATTATGGAGTTTTAAGTTTATGTACGGTGTTGTAATGTTTTGTTAGGAGTTGTAAGGTGTCGTACGTTATACTAACATGCTTTTCAAGGCGGTAATGTGGCATACAGAGTGGTAAGATATTCTAAATTGTTGTACGATGTTCAAATCACTCGGACGCATTCATTAGGTTTATTATGGAGTTTTAATGTTTCGTACGGTGGTGTAAGGTGTTCTCAAATGATGTAACGCATCCTACATTATTCGAAATTGCTTTTCCTGTTGCTAATGTCGCATACAAAGTCGTAACAAGTCCTGAGTGGTCGTACGATGTTCAAAGGACTCTAACGAATTAATTAGGTTTATTATGGAGTTTTAAGTTTGCGTGTGGTATTGTAATGTGTTGTTAGTAGTTGTAAGGTGTCATACGTTATACTAACATGATTTTCAAGGCGGTAATGTGGCATACAGAGTCGTAAGATATTCTAAATTGTTGTACGATGTTCAAATGACTCGGACGAATTCATTAGGTTTATTATGGAGTTTAAGTTTACGTACGGTGTTGTAATGTGTTGTTAGGAGTTGTAAGGTGTCCTACGTTATACTAACATGATTTTCAAGGCGGTAATGTGGCATACAGAGTCGTAAGATATTCTAAATTGTTGTACGATGTTCAAATGACTCGGACGAATTCATTAGGTTTATTATGGAGTTTAAGTTTACGTACGGTGTTGTAATGTTTTGTTAGGAGTTGTAAGGTGCCGTACGTAATACTAACATGCTTTGCAAGGCGGTAATGTGGCATACATAGTCGTAATATATTCTAAATTGTCGTACGATGTTCAAAGGACTCGGATAAATTCATTAGGTTTATTATGGAGTTTTAAGTTTATGTACGGTGTTGTAATGTTTTGTTAGGAGTTGTAAGGTGTCGTACGTTATACTAACATGCTTTTCAAGGCGGTAATGTGGCATACAGAGTGGTAAGATATTCTAAATTGTTGTACGATGTTCAAATCACTCGGACGAATTCATTAGGTTTATTATGGAGTTTTAATGTTTCGTACGGTGGTGTAAGGTGTTCTCAAATGATGTAACGCATCCTACATTATTCCAAATTGCTTTTCCTGTTGCTAATGTCGCATACAAAGTCGCAACAAGTCCTGAGTGGTCGTACGATGTTCAAAGGACTCTAACGAATTCATTAGGTTTATTATGGAGTTTTAAGTTTGCGTGCGGTATTGTAATGTGTTGTTAGGAGTTGTAAGGTGTCATATGTTATACTAACATGATTTTCAAGGCGGTAATGTGGCATACAGAGTCGTAAGATATTCTAAATTGTTGTACGATGTTCAAATGACTCGGACGAATTCATTAGGTTTATTATGGGGTTTAAGTTTACGTACGGTGTTGTAATGTTTTGTTAGGAGTTGTAAGGTGTCGTACGTAATACTAACATGCTTTTAAAGGCGGTAATGTGGCATACATAGTCGTAATATATTCTAAATTGTCGTACGATGTTCAAAGGACTCGGATGAATTCATTAGGTTTATTATGGAGTTTTAAGTTTATGTACGGTGTTGTAATGTTTTGTTAGGAGTTGTAAGGTGTCGTACGTTATACTAACATGCTTTTCAAGGCGGTAATGTGGCATACAGAGTGGTAAGATATTCTAAATTGTTGTACGATGTTCAAATCACTCGGACGCATTCATTAGGTTTATTATGGAGTTTTAATGTTTCGTACGGTGGTGTAAGGTGTTCTCAAATGATGTAACGCATCCTACATTATTCGAAATTGCTTTTCCTGTTGCTAATGTCGCATACAAAGTCGTAACAAGTCCTGAGTGGTCGTACGATGTTCAAAGGACTCTAACGAATTAATTAGGTTTATTATGGAGTTTTAAGTTTGCGTGTGGTATTGTAATGTGTTGTTAGTAGTTGTAAGGTGTCATACGTTATACTAACATGATTTTCAAGGCGGTAATGTGGCATACAGAGTCTTAAGATATTCTAAATTGTTGTACGATGTTCAAATGACTCGGACGAATTCATTAGGTTTATTATGGAGTTTAAGTTTACGTACGGTGTTGTAATGTTTTGTTAGGAGTTGTAAGGTGTCGTACGTAATACTAACATGCTTTTCAAGGCGGTAATGTGGCATACATAGTCGTAATATATTCTAAATTGTCGTACGATGTTCAAAGGACTCGGATGAATTCATTAGGTTTATTATGGAATTTTAAGTTTATGTACGGTGTTGTAATGTTTTGTTAGGAGTTGTAAGGTGTCGTACGTTATACTAACATGCTTTTCAAGGCGGTAATGTGGCATACAGAGTGGTAAGATATTCTAAATTGTTGTACGATGTTCAAATCACTCGGACGCATTCATTAGGTTTATTATGGAGTTTTAATGTTTCGTACGGTGGTGTAAGGTGTTCTCAAATGATGTAACGCATCCTACATTATTCGAAATTGCTTTTCCTGTTGCTAATGTCGCATACAAAGTCGTAACAAGTCCTGAGTGGTCGTACGATGTTCAAAGGACTCTAACGAATTAATTAGGTTTATTATGGAGTTTTAAGTTTGCGTGTGGTATTGTAATGTGTTGTTAGTAGTTGTAAGGTGTCATACGTTATACTAACATGATTTTCAAGGCGGTAATGTGGCATACAGAGTCGTAAGATATTCTAAATTGTTGTACGATGTTCAAATGACTCGGACGAATTCATTAGGTTTATTATGGAGTTTAAGTTTACGTACGGTGTTGTAATGTGTTGTTAGGAGTTGTAAGGTGTCCTACGTTATACTAACATGATTTTCAAGGCGGTAATGTGGCATACAGAGTCGTAAGATATTCTAAATTGTTGTACGATGTTCAAATGACTCGGACGAATTCATTAGGTTTATTATGGAGTTTAAGTTTACGTACGGTGTTGTAATGTTTTGTTAGGAGTTGTAAGGTGCCGTACGTAATACTAACATGCTTTGCAAGGCGGTAATGTGGCATACATAGTCGTAATATATTCTAAATTGTCGTACGATGTTCAAAGGACTCGGATAAATTCATTAGGTTTATTATGGAGTTTTAAGTTTATGTACGGTGTTGTAATGTTTTGTTAGGAGTTGTAAGGTGTCGTACGTTATACTAACATGCTTTTCAAGGCGGTAATGTGGCATACAGAGTGGTAAGATATTCTAAATTGTTGTACGATGTTCAAATCACTCGGACGAATTCATTAGGTTTATTATGGAGTTTTAATGTTTCGTACGGTGGTGTAAGGTGTTCTCAAATGATGTAACGCATCCTACATTATTCCAAATTGCTTTTCCTGTTGCTAATGTCGCATACAAAGTCGCAACAAGTCCTGAGTGGTCGTACGATGTTCAAAGGACTCTAACGAATTCATTAGGTTTATTATGGAGTTTTAAGTTTGCGTGCGGTATTGTAATGTGTTGTTAGGAGTTGTAAGGTGTCATATGTTATACTAACATGATTTTCAAGGCGGTAATGTGGCATACAGAGTCGTAAGATATTCTAAATTGTTGTACGATGTTCAAATGACTCGGACGAATTCATTAGGTTTATTATGGGGTTTAAGTTTACGTACGGTGTTGTAATGTTTTGTTAGGAGTTGTAAGGTGTCGTACGTAATACTAACATGCTTTTCAAGGCGGTAATGTGGCATACATAGTCGTAATATATTCTAAATTGTCGTACGATGTTCAAAGGACTCGGATGAATTCATTAGGTTTATTATGGAGTTTTAAGTTTATGTACGGTGTTGTAATGTTTTGTTAGGAGTTGTAAGGTGTCGTACGTTATACTAACATGCTTTTCAAGGCGGTAATGTGGCATACAGAGTGGTAAGATATTCTAAATTGTTGTACGATGTTCAAATCACTCGGACGCATTCATTAGGTTTATTATGGAGTTTTAATGTTTCGTACGGTGGTGTAAGGTGTTCTCAAATGATGTAACGCATCCTACATTATTCGAAATTGCTTTTCCTGTTGCTAATGTCGCATACAAAGTCGTAACAAGTCCTGAGTGGTCGTACGATGTTCAAAAGACTCTAACGAATTAATTAGGTTTATTATGGAGTTTTAAGTTTGCGTGTGGTATTGTAATGTGTTGTTAGTAGTTGTAAGGTGTCATACGTTATACTAACATGATTTTCAAGGCGGTAATGTGGCATACAGAGTCGTAAGATATTCTAAATTGTTGTACGATGTTCAAATGACTCGGACGAATTCATTAGGTTTATTATGGAGTTTAAGTTTACGTACGGTGTTGTAATGTTTTGTTAGGAGTTGTAAGGTGTCGTACGTAATACTAACATGCTTTTCAAGGCGGTAATGTGGCATACATAGTCGTAATATATTCTAAATTGTCGTACGATGTTCAAAGGACTCGGATGAATTCATTAGGTTTATTATGGAGTTTTAAGTTTATGTACGGTGTTGTAATGTTTTGTTAGGAGTTGTAAGGTGTCGTACGTTATACTAACATGCTTTTCAAGGCGGTAATGTGGCATACAGAGTGGTAAGATATTCTAAATTGTTGTACGATGTTCAAATCACTCGGACGCATTCATTAGGTTTATTATGGAGTTTTAATGTTTCGTACGGTGGTGTAAGGTGTTCTCAAATGATGTAACGCATCCTACATTATTCGAAATTGCTTTTCCTGTTGCTAATGTCGCATACAAAGTCGTAACAAGTCCTGAGTGGTCGTACGATGTTCAAAGGACTCTAACGAATTAATTAGGTTTATTATGGAGTTTTAAGTTTGCGTGTGGTATTGTAATGTGTTGTTAGTAGTTGTAAGGTGTCATACGTTATACTAACATGATTTTCAAGGCGGTAATGTGGCATACAGAGTCGTAAGATATTCTAAATTGTTGTACGATGTTCAAATGACTCGGACGAATTCATTAGGTTTATTATGGAGTTTAAGTTTACGTACGGTGTTGTAATGTGTTGTTAGGAGTTGTAAGGTGTCCTACGTTATACTAACATGATTTTCAAGGCGGTAATGTGGCATACAGAGTCGTAAGATATTCTAAATTGTTGTACGATGTTCAAATGACTCGGACGAATTCATTAGGTTTATTATGGAGTTTAAGTTTACGTACGGTGTTGTAATGTTTTGTTAGGAGTTGTAAGGTGCCGTACGTAATACTAACATGCTTTGCAAGGCGGTAATGTGGCATACATAGTCGTAATATATTCTAAATTGTCGTACGATGTTCAAAGGACTCGGATAAATTCATTAGGTTTATTATGGAGTTTTAAGTTTATGTACGGTGTTGTAATGTTTTGTTAGGAGTTGTAAGGTGTCGTACGTTATACTAACATGCTTTTCAAGGCGGTAATGTGGCATACAGAGTGGTAAGATATTCTAAATTGTTGTACGATGTTCAAATCACTCGGACGAATTCATTAGGTTTATTATGGAGTTTTAATGTTTCGTACGGTGGTGTAAGGTGTTCTCAAATGATGTAACGCATCCTACATTATTCCAAATTTCTTTTCCTGTTGCTAATGTCGCATACAAAGTCGCAACAAGTCCTGAGTGGTCGTACGATGTTCAAAGGACTCTAACGAATTCATTAGGTTTATTATGGAGTTTTAAGTTTGCGTGCGGTATTGTAATGTGTTGTTAGGAGTTGTAAGGTGTCATATGTTATACTAACATGATTTTCAAGGCGGTAATGTGGCATACAGAGTCGTAAGATATTCTAAATTGTTGTACGATGTTCAAATGACTCGGATGAATTCATTAGGTTTACTATGGAGTTTTAAGTTTACATACGGTATTGTAATGTGTTGTTAGGAGTTGTAAGCTGTCCTACGTTATACTAACATGATTTTCAAGGCGGTAATGTGGCATACAGAGTCGTAAGATATTCTAAATTGTTGTACGATGTTCAAATGACTCGGACGAATTCATTAGGTTTATTATGGAGTTTAAGTTTACGTACGGTGTTGTAATGTTTTGTTACGAGTTGTAAGGTGTCGTACGTAATACTAACATGCTTTTCAAGGCGGTAATGTGACATACATAGTCGTAATATATTCTAAATTGTCGTACGATGTTCAAAGGACTCGAATGAATTCATTAGGTTTATTATGGAGGTTTAAGTTTATGTACGGTGTTGTAATGTTTTGTTAGGAGTTGTAAGGTGTCGTACGTTATACTAACATGCTTTTCAAGGCGGTAATGTGGCATACAGAGTGGTAAGATATTCTAAATTGTTGTACGATGTTCAAATCACTCGGACGAATTCAATAGGTTTATTATGGAGTTTTAATGTTTCGTACGGTGGTGTAAGGTGTTCTCAAATGATGTAACGCATCCTACATTATTCGAAATTGCTTTTCCTGTTGCTAATGTCGCATACAAAGTCGTAACAAGTCCTGAGTGGTCGTACGATGTTCAAAGGACTCTAACGAATTAATTAGGTTTATTATGGAGTTTTAAGTTTGCGTGTGGTATTGTAATGTGTTGTTAGGAGTTGTAAGGTGTCATACGTTATACTAACATGATTTTCAAGGCGGTAATGTGGCATACAGAGTCGTAAGATATTCTAAATTGTTGTAAGATGTTCAAATGACTCGGACGAATTCATTAGGTTTATTATGGAGTTTAAGTTTACGTACGGTGTTGTAATGTTTTGTTAGGAGTTGTAAGGTGCCGTACGTAATACTAACATGCTTTGCAAGGCGGTAATGTGGCATACATAGTCGTAATATATTCTAAATTGTCGTACGATGTTCAAAGGACTCGGATAAATTCATTAGGTTTATTATGGAGTTTTAAGTTTATGTACGGTGTTGTAATGTTTTGTTAGGAGTTGTAAGGTGTCGTACGTTATACTAACATGCTTTTCAAGGCGGTAATGTGGCATACAGAGTGGTAAGATATTCTAAATTGTTGTACGATGTTCAAATCACTCGGACGAATTCATTAGGTTTATTATGGAGTTTTAATGTTTCGTACGGTGGTGTAAGGTGTTCTCAAATGATGTAACGCATCCTACATTATTCCAAATTTCTTTTCCTGTTGCTAATGTCGCATACAAAGTCGCAACAAGTCCTGAGTGGTCGTACGATGTTCAAAGGACTCTAACGAATTCATTAGGTTTATTATGGAGTTTTAAGTTTGCGTGCGGTATTGTAATGTGTTGTTAGGAGTTGTAAGGTGTCATATGTTATACTAACATGATTTTCAAGGCGGTAATGTGGCATACAGAGTCGTAAGATATTCTAAATTGTTGTACGATGTTCAAATGACTCGGATGAATTCATTAGGTTTACTATGGAGTTTTAAGTTTACATACGGTATTGTAATGTGTAATTAGGAGTTGTAAGCTGTCCTACGTTATACTAACATGATTTTCAAGGCGGTAATGTGGCATACAGAGTCGTAAGATATTCTAAATTGTTGTACGATGTTCAAATGACTCGGACGAATTCATTAGTGATAGTCACTATGTATAGGTTGGACCCACCGGCTTGTCGGTGTTACTTTTGTTTGTAATTGTTTGACTTGTAATGTTATTAGTGCTAGCGAATCTACGGGCGAATCTATAGATTCGCCCGCAGGTCAACATGTCTTTTGTATCTAGGTGTCGACTGGGCGAACCTATGTGCCCAGCGAACCTGTGTTGGTTCGCTAGATAGATTCGCTAGAGCGAATCTATCAGCGAACCTAACACCTATATATTGTAACCTTATCTTCACATTTATACAACTTTTGCACATCTTTTACTCAAGCTATTCTTCACTGATTTGTGTTGTGTAATCGTTCTATTGAGGTGCTAGGAACTTATTCTACTTATCATTGTAGCTTATTAACCTCGATTGTGTGTTGGATCTTGTTATTGGGTTATTTGGACTTTATATACTTTGTTCTTCAAGTATTTGACATATTTGTGTTAAACAAGTCAACAAAGCACTGAAATCACGATCATTATGGACCAACAATATGGTATCAGAGCCTTAGTGCTCTTGATTGTTTGATTCTAGTGATTTTTGTGTTGATTTTTGAAGTTTTTGGGTCAAAACACTTTTGATTCTGTTTCAAGCTTGTTTCTTGTGTTTTGGAGTTGTATTTTGGTCAAGGTTTGTGGTATTTGGACATACAAAGCTTTTAAAACAAACGTGTAGGCAAATGGTCAAGTTTTGAGGGTTTTCGAACTGTTTCCGTACTGTTTCAGGGTGGTTGAGCTACCAGCGAAACTATCTGTTCAACCAGCGAAACTGTGTGTTCTTCCAGCGAACCTAATTCAAATTTTGTCCTGTTTGGGTTGTGTTGTGGCCAGCGAATCTGAGATTTCATCGAACGAAAGTTCACCTGTCTAGCTGACTGTGCAAGCGAAACTGCTGCCAAAATCAGGCCAGCGAATCTGTGCTTGCTCGTCAGCGAAACTGTTTGACTGTCGAGCGAATCTGCTTCCAGCGAATTTACCAGCGAATCTGCTGTGTTCTTCTAGCGAAACTAGCCAGCGAATCTGTCATTTTTCAGCGAATCTATTATCTGTTCAAAGTTATGACTTCATCAACATTGAATATGAATGATCTGGATAGCGTTCAACCTAATAGGCCTCCGAGGCTTGTTAGTGGTGAAAACTTTGAAGACTGGAAAAGATGTCTGAAAGCCTTTTTCTACTACACGGATTACAACCAATGGGAATCTATCGTAAGTGGTCCGCACGTGCCAACAACTGTTGAAGGAACTGTTACTTCAACAAATACAAATCCAAGCACTTTCACTGAAGCAGACATCAGATTACTAGATCGAGACAAGAAGGCACTCGGGGCATTAAAACTCTGCTTACATCAGGACATCTTTAACAGGTTTGCCGAACACACAACAGCAAAAAGTCTGTATGATGCCTTGTGTGAATTTTATGATGGCAATGAGGATCTGAAACTTGATAGAAAAGCTCAAGCCGAAAAGGAATTCAACTCTTTTGTGGGGTACTCACAAGAGAACTTGACTGACATTACAAACCGATTTCTATCTGTGTCAAGTAATTTGAAGAAATATGATGATAAGCTGGGCAATCATGAACAAGTTGCTAAATTGTTGGATTCTCTTCCTCCGCAATGGAGTCTTCAAATCAAGCTGCTAAAACAAGAGAGAAACTTTCCTGACTACAAACTGATGGACGTCATCAACAAGCTGAAGTCTTTCGACCTTGACGTGAAAAGAAGAGAATATAATCAGTCAATGATGGTTCCAAACATTCCCTCTCAAAATGCTGCACTTATCTCATCCGCTGCAAACTCATATATGTACAGTGCTGCATCTAGAGGACCATCAAGTCATGTATCTGCTAAATCTGCCGGTGTACCTTCAAATGCTGGTTCAAGTTCGAATGCGTCTGTCACCACACAGATTCCGTCAGATACCATGGCTTTATTTGGAATGTTTGTTCACAGTTATGAAGCTCTTGTTGCAGGTGAGTTGAAAGGGAAGGGTATGACAGTAGAAGATATGTATCAAGTGGACCCTGATGATTTGGAGGAAACAGATATTCAATGGCAGATGGCTATGCTCACTCTTCGTGCCAGACGATTCATGGAAAGAACTGGCAGAAGAAACTTTGGAAATCAAGGACAGAATGCTAAGCTGGGTTATGACAAGGGAAAGTTACGATGCTATAACTGCAAACAACTGGGCCACTTCAAGAGAGAATGCCCATTACCAATCGTTTCTGAGCCAGTTAACTCTGTAAGTCCAAGATCTGCTCCAATTCAAGAAAAGGTTGAGGAAGCAAAGTCAAAGAATGAAACTGCACTTCTCACCAACTTTGACTGGAGTGCTGAAATCGAAGAAACCAAGGAGGAGATCAACCATGCCCTTATTGCTGAAATTACTGAGTTTGATGACAATGATATAAATCTCTTTGATCCGTTCAAAGAATTTTTTGGAAATGAAGAAGAAGAGAAAGTGGAGGATGCTGTTCAAGTTCAATCAGATGTTATTGCTCAAGGACATCTGAATCATTCAGGGTTAGTTTGTGAAGCCGCTGTTAATGAAGTAAAGCATGAGGAGGAGTCTAAGGCTAGCTTGGAAGAAATGATCGAAAAGGCAAGGCTGGATGCAGTTGATGAATTCAAGAGAAGCACTCCCTACTGTCAATGTGATCGTGCTCTGGCCGCCGAAAAACTGGTAATCGGTCTTCCTTACGATGTTATTGAAGATATGTGTTCATCTGCTTGCAAAATTCGTTTAATTGGCATATACAAAGCAAATAAATTGTTAATGTCAAACGAAAACGAATTAAAAAGAACCATCAAAGAGCTCAAATTAAATGAATCAAAATAATTTGTTAAGTTAAGAGAAGCTTTAAAAGAAAATGAACACTTAAAAAGAACTCTTTTAGAAAAGAACTGTGAGATTAACTACTTGACTGAGCAAGTTACACTTGCTGAATTTGAGGCAAGAAAACTTAAAAACAAATTGCAGCAGTGGACCATATCTGGTATGAAAAGGGAGGAACTGTGCAAGAATCAAAGGGGGGCCAGGGTCAAGACAGGTTTGGGTTTTAGTAAAAATGAAACATATGCATATCCTCCACCCAGTACTTTCTGTTATTCTCCTACACCTATTCCTCATCCCTCAAATGAGTTAATTCAAGAGATTATGCAGAACGATACTGACAGTTCCATTGCAGGTTTGAGTGAAGTAAACCTTAAGGAAGTTAGAGAGGAGTACGCGTATGGTGGGAGTGTTGGGCTCGGTTGTTCTGTCAGTAGTGATTGCAGTAGTTCTGATTCCAAGAAGTCTTTTGAAGACATTTGTTTAGTTAATCCTGTTTGTAGTAATGTGACATATTCAGACAATTTCATGTTTAATAGTAATTTAGGGTGCTCCACTTCAAACCCTAATTTGTTGAATGATGATTTGAATGAAAATGTGTGTGTGAATGACAAGGACAAACTTTCAGGTCATGTCTCTGAAAGTCAAACTAAAACAAACTGTTTTCAAAAGTTCTTCACTCACCAAATTCCAACGTTCACACCTGTGAGAATTTCAAAACCAAAAGAGAAGGAATCATCTTTTTCATACATTCTTAAACCAAAACCTGAATCTGATACAGTTAAAGTCACAACAAGTAAGTTAAAAGAACTCTATGACACTTACAGTGACTGTGACTCACAACTGTCTGAATGTGATGAGGAAATTGTAATGGATAAAATTCCTGTCAACAGAATTCCCAAAACCGGTTTGAAGTCTCACTGTTTTAAATGTGGAAATACTGGTCACACTGTCAAGCAATGCCCTAAGTTAATCCAAAATAGCACAAAGCAAAAATCTTTGGGAAAAAGATTAAATACTTTTGTAAATAGTTTCTTTTGCAATACTTCATCTATTTCTCCACCCAAGTACACAAAGACTTGGGTGCCTATTGCAAAGGTCTAACTTTTCTTTTCTTTTAATAAATGTCAGGAACATTCAAATGCCGTTGTAAATAGTCATTGGCATATTGACAGCGGATGTTCCAGACATATGACAGGATTGAAGGATCTTCTTACTAACTACAGGATCATAAATGGAGGTTATGTTGCTTTTGCGGGAGATAAGAAAGGCGGGAAGATGATTGGTCAAGGAGAAGTCTCAAATGGCTCACTTACTTTGGAAGACGTCAACTATGTTCCTGAGCTGGCATTCAATCTTCTGAGTGTATCACAAATCTGTGATAAGAATATTCCTGTGCTGTTTCTTCCAAATGAATGCCTGTTCTTGAAGCCAGAGTTTACTATTCCCGAAGATATGGTGATCATGCGAGCTCCGAGACGAAATGACACCTATATGTTGAATATGGGTTCACAGGAATCAAATTCCACCGTGACATGTCTCCTGTCTAAAGCATCATCCTTTGAATCATTTTTGTGGCATAAACGTTTAGGACACATCAATTTTAAAATTCTGAATAAATTGGTTAAGAACAATTTGGTCAGGGGTTTACCACAAAAGGATTTTTCTGTGGTCGAGAAATGCATGGCTTGTGCTAGAGGAAAACAGCACAAAAAGCCACATAAACTCAAAATTACAAATACTATCTCAGAACCCCTCGAATTGTTACATACTGATTTATTCGGTCCAATAAGTGTTAAATCAATTGCTAAAAAGTCTTATTGCTTGGTTGTCACAGATGATTACTCTAGGTACACCTGGGTAAGATTCATGGCGAACAAGAGTGAGACAGCCGAAGAGCTGATGAAGTTAATTCCTCTAATAGAGGTTCTTGTAAAGAAGAAGGTTCAAGCCATCAGAAGCGATAACGGAACTGAATTCAGAAACCACATCTTCAACTCCTTCTGTGAACAACGGGGTATTCTCAGACAGTTTAGCGCTGCCCGAACACCACAACAAAATGGTGTTGCTGAAAGGAAAAACCGAACTCTTGTGGAGGCCGCTAGGACTATGCTGATCGAGTCAAAACTTCCAATTATTTTCTGGGCTGAAGCGGTTAATTGTGCTGCTTATGTTCTTAACAGGGTACTGATAGTCAAAGAAAAGATGAAGACTTCATACCAACTGTTTCGAGGGATTAAGCCGCTGATTGATTTTCTACGCCCCTTTGGTTGTTCTTGCACTCTTCTGAATACTCAAGATCAGAAGACGAAGTTTGGGGCTGTCTCTGATGAATGCTTCTTTGTGGGATACTCTAACACGCAAAAGGCGTATCGCGTTTACAACAAGCGAACGCGGATCGTGCAAGAGTCCTACTATGTTGATTGGCAAGAATCAAACACTACAAGTATTGGTAGTGAACCGGCCTGGTTTTATGATGCCACCACCATTTTCAAATCATTTAATCTTCCTGACTCTGACGATGACGACATCATTCCACACACATCGGTTTCTATTTTCAATCATACACCTACATCATCACAATCACAACCTTCCACATCCGCTACACAACCACCTCCCACTTCATTTGACATCCCATCACCACCACCAGATATTCCACAACCTCAAACTGTTCAAACTTCTCCATCAGATATTCCATCCACATCCACTACCATTCCATCACCTACACCGTCACAACCATCAAACCAAACATCCTCAACCGATCAAAATCCTTTACTACTCAACACCGACTTCAAAACCCTGAAAAACCACCCTCACGATTATATCATTGGATCTATTACCGATGGTGTGCGAACCCGGAGTCAGAGCGGTTTGATTAATGAATGTCTTTATGCTGCCTTTCTGTCTCAAGTCGTCCCAAAGAATTATAAACAGGCACTTGAAGATCCGAGTTGGGTGGATGCCATGCAAATGGAACTGCAGCAATTCAGGAAGCTCAAAGTTTGGGAACTGGTTGATCTTCCTCCTAACAAGTGTCCAATCGGCACTAAATGGGTTTTTCGGAACAAGCCAGATGATCGTGGTGTTGTAATCAGAAATAAAGCGAGACTGGTTGTTCAAGGTTTTGCCCAAGAGGAGGGAATTGACTATACCGAAGTTTTTGCTCCAGTCGCTCGCCTGGAAGCCATCAGAATCTTTCTTGCACATGCTGCGAACAAAAACTTTAAGGTTTATCAGATGGATGTGAAATGTGCATTTCTATACGGAGACATCGATGAGGAGATCTACGTATGTCAACCACCAGGCTTCGAGGATCCTGATTTCCCGTCAAAGGTTTACAAGCTTGACAAATCGTTGTATGGGTTGCATCAAGCTCCAAGGATCTAGTATGAAACTCTGACACAGTATCTCCTCAGTAAGGGTTTCTCACGTGGGAGTATAGATATGACATTATTCAAGAAGGAGGTGGATGGCGAGCTGCTAATCGTTCAAGTGTATGTTGATGATATCATTTTTGGTTCGACTAATGAAGGGTTGTGTAGAGAATTTGAGAAGGTGATGATGGATCGTTTTGAGATGACAATAATGGGGGAGATGTGTTTCTTCTTGGGGCTGCAAGTTGAGCAAAAGCCTGATGGAATTCTAATCCACCAAGAGAAATATATCAAAGAAATCCTCACAAAGTTCGGCATGGATGATTCTTCTCCTGAATTGATTCCTTTTACTGCTCAAACATGCCTTACTTCCGATGATAATGGGAATCCTGTGGATGCTCATCGGTATCGCTCGATGATCGGATCTCTCATGTATCTGACTGCAAGTCGTCCAGATATTACATTTGCCGTGTGTTACTGTGCTCGCTTCCAAGCCAATCCAAAAGAATCACATGAAAAAGCTGTTAAACGAATTTTTCGTTACCTTAAGGGTTCCTCTCGTTTGGGACTTTGGTACCCAAAAGGTGGGAACTTTGATTTACATGCCTTTTCTGATAGTGATCATGCTGGTTGCAGGATTAACAGGAAATCGGTCACCGGTGGATGTCAATACCTTGGAGAATGTCTTGTTTCCTGGCAAAGCAAGAAGCAAACAACAGTCTCTCTGTCCACAGGAGAAGCAGAATACATTGCTGCTTCAAGTTGCTGTTGCCAAGTGCTGTGGATTCAACATCAGATGATGGATTATGGCATCAACTTTCTTCACACGCCACTCTTTTGTGACAATGAAGCTGCTGTTGGAATCGCCAAGAACCCCATTCATCACACTCGAACCAAGCACATTGAAACAAGAATTCATGCAATCCGGGATGCACAGGAAAAGGGGTTTATTGATATTATTCCTATCGAAACTAGAAAGCAAAAAGCAGATCTTTTCACAAAAACTTTTGACAAACCACGTTTTTATGAATTGATCTCCATGCTTGGACTTATATCTTTTTGAAAACCTTTTCTGTGAGAATCCTTTTGTAAATATGTAAATAATCTGGTCTTTGTAAATAATCTGGTCTTTATCTTCTTTGAAAAAATCCGTGGGTCACTCGATTCATTGCTCCGTTACTTTAATTTTATTCTATCTTCTTTTAATTTTCTTTTACTTTTGTGTATATATATATATATATATATTAAGAAAATCTGAAAAACAAAAATTTCTTATTAGACGGCTATTATATAGAAATTTTGGGGGAGATATAAAAGATTAACTACTTATAGTTTTTCAAATTTTGCTATTTCAGGATCTCCGTTTTGATTGATGTTGAAGAGTCGTTGAAGGAGGTCAGAAGCATTGCGTTTGGGATATGTCAGATAGGCTCAGCCCGAAAACGAAGTAAACAGTGATTGTGCAGCCAAACATAACGCTCAAGATCTCGACAACAAGGATTATCTCCTTGACGTGATTGGATTGCACAAAGATAATGGTTCTGTCAAAAATGGGTTGAGAGTGTCAAATCTTTGTCTTGATTTCCCTAAAAAATCCCAAATCACCCTCGCCCTATCCCCGAATCGAGTTTCTAGTATGCAAAACAAATAAAATAAAAAGCTGCTAGTGATGCTCTTCGGAAAAGCCTCTGAGTGAGTTACTCGTTAACTCCTCAGAACGTTTTGAGTCAAGTGCTTAACTCCTCTGCTATACGGAAGTATTGACCTGGAGTTGGTGAATCTTCTCTGCTATACGGAAGTATTGACCTGAAGATTCACCGAGCATGCTCAAATGTTTATCTCCTCTGTTATACGTGAGTATAGACCTGGAGCTCTAGACTATTTGAGTTTCCCAAATAATAAGTCGCATTGTATTCAAAATGAATCAATCGCTGACAAGCTCCACTCACAAAGAAAAGATGCAAAAATTGCACAAGTGTCAAAAATGCTAATGCATCGGTCAACATTCAAAAGTTGATCATTGAAATTCAAGCAAAGTCAATAGTATTGCTCAGATATACCCTGATGACAGAACCTGTTCTTTTTACCTAAATGTCTGTGGGGACCGAGTTGTCTGAGCTTCTTCAATCAAACCATAAACATGATAAAAGAAGCTGCTAATCTCTTGTTGAAAGGACTAAGGCATGTGTTTAAATGGACAAACATATCTGCAATCCCGCCAATCGATGATTCTCCGGATTCTACTCAAAACATCATGAAGAATATATATCCTTTCTAGCGTTTAAAACCGTCTCCTATTATTTTATTTTATTTTATGTCATTTTACTTCATTTTTTATTTTTTAGGATTATATGCGTTTATGTTTATTTTTGGAGCGTTGAATTCGCGGGACGTTTTCACGGATTTACAAAGTCTTTAAAATTTTTAAGAAAATCCAAAAAATATTTTTTTGTTGTTTGTCTAGCGAACCTAAGGCGAACCTACAGGTTCGCTCGGCGCCCAAAGTTCGCCCGGAACCTTTTTTGTTTCGCTGACATGAAACATCGTTGTTTATGTGACAGCGAACCTGCTAGCGAACCAGTCGGAGACTTTGTCTTTTGGTCTTCCGGCGAACCTAAGGTTCGCTGGTCTGTCTGCCAGCGAACCTATGTGTGTATATATACACAGTGACAGCGAAATATCTCATTTTCGCTGTCACCTGTACTGTAGCACATTTTTCAAAATTCTCACCGCCGAACGTTCGATTCTCACTTACTCACCGGTTTTTCACACTTAAACTTCACAAATATTGTCTGGTATGTAATCGTTTTCATCCTAATCAGTGTTTTAAACCCTTAATCGCTCATTTGACCTGTTAAATCCGTCGATCTTTGCTCAAGTATCGATTGAATGACTGTTTTGGTGTTAGTTGTTAGGGTTTTACTCCATAATAGACTTGTTTAGTGATTATACTACCCGTTGTTGCTTTATATGCTTAATAATGATGAACTGTATGTGATTTTGGCCGTTTTTCAAAAACTAGGGTTTCCAGCGAATCTAAGTGTTCTTCTGGCGAACCTGAACGAAAGTTCAAGACTTCGAGCGAACCTATGTCGTTATGCTGCCCGCGCAACAACATAGATTCGCCCGACTGTTTCTAGCGAACCTATACATTCGCTCGACAACAATGACTGATTTTTCATGTCAGCGAATCTATAGGTTCTGGTGCCAAAATCTCAGGTTCGCTATACCAGCGAACCTAATTTCCAGCGAATCTATTTTCTGATTTTCAAATCTTCATTTCTGATCAATCTCCGTTTATTTTTCAGGCAAAATGTCGACTTTATTCTTTGAGAAAAAGCACAACATGTGTGCTTTACTCGACGAAAATTTTGAAAAGGCCAGCAGCTACAGAGACGCTATCAAGTGGCTGAAGTCGTCACACATACATCATGCCATCTCTCACTCTCCCACCATATACGAGACGCACGTTCGGGATTTCTGGCGAACTGCGGTCATGAATGTGTCGGTGCAGCCGTCACGTATATGTGCAAATGTCTGTGGCCAAGACTTGGCGTTTACTGAAGCCGATCTGGCTAGAATTTTGAGGCTAGAGGATGATGTGGGTGAGGAGGTCCATATGTCTGCTGAAGAAGTTTACGGGGCATTCCGGACAGCAGGGTATGAGGGTCCGATGCCCGGAGAAAAGAAGATGGAATTTGTGAAGTCGTACCTGATCCAGGAATGGAGGTATATAGCACATGTGTTCATTATGTGCCTGGATCACAGGAAGGGGGGTACGGACGGGCTGAACTTGGACTGGGCTCGAGCGATGATGCTGTTTTGCCGAGGGCAAAAAGCAAATCTTGCTAAGTTGATTTACAACTACATGCTCGAGAACATCCATGCCAGCAAGGGGGCAAAATGGCTAATGTATCCCAGATTCATTCAGATGATTCTGAATGATAAACTACCAAATCTGCCGGTGGAGGGTGCAGAATTAAAAATCTGGGATATGCATTCAAGGATATTCAAAGACTGTAAATCGGTGCGACCGGATTGTGTGGGTAGGATTACTTATTTGTGGGAAAATATGTATCCGGCTGAGAGATGGGTCTATATTCAGAGGTTGATTGAGTCGGAGAAGAAACGGGGCGGTGAAAATATTGAGGAGGTTGAGAAGAAGATTAGAAAAAGAAAGGCGTATGCAAAGGATAAAAATTATTCATTTGAACGGGAAGTGGATGAAATTCAGGCCGAGATTGATGCTGGCAGAGAACTGAGAACAAAGAAGAGGTCTGATACAAACGCTGAAGGATCAAAGAAAGCGAAGCATGATATAGGGGGTACATCTGCTGGATCTAGTAATGAGTTGAAGGTTGAGATTGAAAGCTTAAAGGCTGAGCTGGTTGAACTACAAGGTAGACATGAAGAACTGGAAAAACAGGATGCTGAAAAATCCATTGTGATATATGAGATGGGTCGAATGATGAGGGACCAGCAATGTCTGATAGTAAGGATCTTCAAAGAGTTGAACAGCTTGAAGGAAAATGCTGGGACTGAACCGGCGATGACTGAAGCGGAACTGAACTCCTTAACGGATATTACAAAATATCCGTTAATGGATGTTGATTTTGGTGATAAAGGAAAGGGAAAAGCCGTGGAGGAAGAGTTTGATGAAGATATGGGGATTGATATGGACGTATTTGAAGGGGATGAAGTTGTTGGTGGATCTGGGGTGGATTATACACTGGTTGATGAACCGGATACTGATATTGATGCTGAAAGTGAGGAGGATATTGAGGATGAGCCGGAGGCATACAAAGTGGAAGAAAAGGGAATGAGTTACCAATTTGAACACGCTGAGCTTGACAAATCCGAATGGTTCAGGAAAGAAGAAGCTGTGGTGCCTGAGGTGCCAATATTCCAACATCTTGACGAACCCAACACCAAACAGCAAGATAGACAGATCATTGCGTGGAAATACAACTGTTTGGTGGAGGCTTATATGATTAAAAGGAGGGGTGGTGACATTACGTATGTCAAGAACCGAAAGCACTTCGCCACCTTTCCTAGATGGGATTTGCGTAGACTGGCAGAGCTGCCATTACTGGGAAAGGAAGAAAGCGGCAGGGCATGTGCGTTCGAAGCTGTGATCAGGGAAGCTGCTAAGTCTGATTTTGTTGAGTTTGGATATCAAAAGCCGAAAAGGATGAGGCAGAAGGTGGATAAACATTGGGTATCGTGGAAGGGGAAGATCGTGCTGAAGATAGATGCACCGAAAGTGATGACTAGGGTCAGGGTCCCAGATACACAGCCACCCCGTCTGCAGGAATTTCTTAAATGGTTTTATGATAACAGTACGGGTGAAGCTGTTATCCGTCTTCGAGGAGCAGATCGTCCTGAAATTCGTTTATTTGATCCTATGGAGGTCTTTTCCTTCAGTGATGAGGATCTGAAGGTGCTGTGCGAGAACAGAATTAAGCACGGGGCTGGAGATGACACTGCTGCTGAAGCGAACCTGTTCGTAAAGGTCGCAAATAAAGCCCGGGGAATTCGTGCTGAGCTTGAAGCTGTAAATGAAAGATTGAGGAGGTCGGATGACCTGAAAATGGACATGGATGATCTGACAAGACAGCTTGATCGATCTATTGAACAGAGGTTTGAGAAACCTGTAGAAGTGATTGATTTGGAGGTTGCAAGCGAGGAGCCAACTGCTGAGAAACAGGCGGAATCGACAGTTCAACTTGAGCCTGATACTGAGGTCGCTGATACAGAGTTTGTGGATTCAATGCTAAATCTGAGTGAAGATGAGGCCGGAACCGAAGACTATACAAACCCAATGGCCGGGATCAAAGAAAGGGCAGGAGCTTTTATTGAACATCTTTGAAGCCATAAAGACGGAGCTAATCAGAAGACTTCCCCAGGTGAGGTCCAACCTAGGGGGAGTATTGATAGTCACTATGTATAGGTTGGACCCACCGGCTTGTCGGTGTTACTTTTGTTTGTAATTGTTTGACTTGTAATGTTATTAGTGCTAGCGAATCTACGGGCGAATCTATAGATTCGCCCGCAGGTCAACATGTCTTTTGTATCTAGGTGTCGAGCGAACCTATGTGCCCAGCGAACCTGTGTTGGTTCGCTAGATAGATTCGCTAGAGCGAATCTATCAGCGAACCTAACACCTATATATTGTAACCTTATCTTCACATTTATACAACTTTTGCACATCTTTTACTCAAGCTATTCTTCACTGATTTGTGTTGTGTAATCGTTCTATTGAGGTGCTAGGAACTTATTCTACTTATCATTGTAGCTTATTAACCTCGATTGTGTGTTGGATCTTGTTATTGGGTTATTTGGACTTTATATACTTTGTTCTTCAAGTATTTGACATATTTGTGTTAAACAAGTCAACAAAGCACTGAAATCACGATCATTATGGACCAACAATTAGGTTTATTATGGAGTTTAAGTTTACGTACGGTGTTGTAATGTTTTGTTACGAGTTGTAAGGTGTCGTACGTAATACTAACATGCTTTTCAAGGCGGTAATGTGACATACATAGTCGTAATATATTCTAAATTGTCGTACGATGTTCAAAGGACTCGAATGAATTCATTAGGTTTATTATGGAGGTTTAAGTTTATGTACGGTGTTGTAATGTTTTGTTAGGAGTTGTAAGGTGTCGTACGTTATACTAACATGCTTTTCAAGGCGGTAATGTGGCATACAGAGTGGTAAGATATTCTAAATTGTTGTACGATGTTCAAATCACTCGGACGAATTCAGTAGGTTTATTATGGAGTTTTAATGTTTCGTACGGTGGTGTAAGGTGTTCTCAAATGATGTAACGCATCCTACATTATTCGAAATTGCTTTTCCTGTTGCTAATGTCGCATACAAAGTCGTAACAAGTCCTGAGTGGTCGTACGATGTTCAAAGGACTCTAACGAATTAATTAGGTTTATTATGGAGTTTTAAGTTTGCGTGTGGTATTGTAATGTGTTGTTAGGAGTTGTAAGGTGTCATACGTTATACTAACATGATTTTCAAGGCGGTAATGTGGCATACAGAGTCGTAAGATATTCTAAATTGTTGTAAGATGTTCAAATGACTCGGACGAATTCATTAGGTTTACTATGGAGTTTTAAGTTTACATACGGTATTGTAATGTGTTGTTAGGAGTTGTAAGGTGTCCTACGTTATACTAACATGATTTTCAAGGCGGTAATGTGGCATACAGAGTCGTAAGATATTCTAAATTGTTGTACGATGTTCAAATGACTCGGACGAATTCATTAGGTTTATTATGGAGTTTAAGTTTACGTACGGTGTTGTAATGTTTTGTTAGGAGTTGTATGGTGCCGTACGTAATACTAACATGCTTTGCAAGGCGGTAATGTGGCATACATAGTCGTAATATATTCTAAATTGTCGTACGATGTTCAAAGGACTCGGATAAATTCATTAGGTTTATTATGGAGTTTTAAGTTTATGTACGGTGTTGTAATGTTTTGTTAGGAGTTGTAAGGTGTCGTACGTTATACTAACATGCTTTTCAAGGCGGTAATGTGGCATATAGAGTGGTAAGATATTCTAAATTGTTGTACGATGTTCAAATCACTCGGACGAATTCATTAGGTTTATTATGGAGTTTTAATGTTTCGTACGGTGGTGTAAGGTGTTCTCAAATGATGTAACGCATCCTACATTATTCCAAATTGCTTTTCCTGTTGCTAATGTCGCATACAAAGTCGCAACAAGTCCTGAGTGGTCGTACGATGTTCAAAGGACTCTAACGAATTCATTAGGTTTATTATGGAGTTTTAAGTTTGCGTGCGGTATTGTAATGTGTTGTTAGGAGTTGTAAGGTGTCATATGTTATACTAACATGATTTTCAAGGCGGTAATGTGGCATACAGAGTCGTAAGATATTCTAAATTGTTGTACGATGTTCAAATGACTCGGATGAATTCATTAGGTTTACTATGGAGTTTTAAGTTTACATACGGTATTGTAATGTGTTGTTAGGAGTTGTAAGCTGTCCTACGTTATACTAACATGATTTTCAAGGAGGTAATGTGGCATACAGAGTCGTAAGATATTCTAAATTGTTGTACGATGTTCAAATGACTCGGACGAATTCATTAGGTTTATTATGGAGTTTAAGTTTACGTACGGTGTTGTAATGTTTTGTTACGAGTTGTAAGGTGTCGTACGTAATACTAACATGCTTTTCAAGGCGGTAATGTTACATACATAGTCGTAATATATTCTAAATTGTCGTACGATGTTCAAAGGACTCGAATGAATTCATTAGGTTTATTATGGAGGTTTAAGTTTATGTACGGTGTTGTAATGTTTTGTTAGGAGTTGTAAGGTGTCGTACGTTATACTAACATGCTTTTCAAGGCGGTAATGTGGCATACAGAGTGGTAAGATATTCTAAATTGTTGTACGATGTTCAAATCACTCGGACGAATTTAGTAGGTTTATTATGGAGTTTTAATGTTTCGTACGGTGGTGTAAGGTGTTCTCAAATGATGTAACGCATCCTACATTATTCGAAATTGCTTTTCCTGTTGCTAATGTCGCATACAAAGTCGTAACAAGTCCTGAGTGGTCGTACGATGTTCAAAGGACTCTAACGAATTAATTAGGTTTATTATGGAGTTTTAAGTTTGCGTGTGGTATTGTAATGTGTTGTTAGGAGTTGTAAGGTGTCATACGTTATACTAACATGATTTTCAAGGCGGTAATGTGGCATACAGAGTCGTAAGATATTCTAAATTGTTGTAAGATGTTCAAATGACTCGGACGAATTCATTAGGTTTACTATGGAGTTTTAAGTTTACATACGGTATTGTAATGTGTTGTTAGGAGTTGTAAGGTGTCCTACGTTATACTAACATGATTTTCAAGGCGGTAATGTGGCATACAGAGTCGTAAGATATTCTAAATTGTTGTACGATGTTCAAATGACTCGGACGAATTCATTAGGTTTATTATGGAGTTTAAGTTTACGTACGGTGTTGTAATGTTTTGTTAGGAGTTGTAAGGTGACGTACGTAATACTAACATGCTTTTCAAGGCGGTAATGTGGCATACATAGTCGTAATATATTCTAAATTGTCGTACGATGTTCAAAGGTCTCAGATGAATTCATTAGGTTTATTATAGAGTTTTAAGTTTATGTACGGTGTTGTCTTGTTTTGTTAGGAGTTGTAAGGTGTCGTACGTTATACAAACATTCTTTTCAAGGCGGTAATATGGCATACAGAGTGGTAAGATATTCTAAATTGTTGTACGATGTTCAAATCACTCGGAGGAATTCAATAGGTTTATTATGGAGATTTAATGTTTCGTACGGTGGTGTAAGGTGTTCTCAAATGATGTAACGCATCCTACATTATTCCAAATTGCTTTTCCTGTTGCTAATGTCGCATACAAAGTCGCAACAAGTCCTGAGTGGTCGTACGATGTTCAAAGGACTCTAACGAATTCATTAGGTTTATTATGGAGTTTTAAGTTTGCGTGCGGTATTGTAATGTGTTGTTAGGAGTTGTAAGGTGTCATATGTTATACTAACATGATTTTCAAGGCGGTAATGTGGCATACAGAGTCGTAAGATATTCTAAATTGTTGTACGATGTTCAAATGACTCGGATGAATTCATTAGGTTTACTATGGAGTTTTAAGTTTACATACGGTATTGTAATGTGTTGTTAGGAGTTGTAAGCTGTCCTACGTTATACTAACATGATTTTCAAGGCGGTAATGTGGCATACAGAGTCGTAAGATATTCTAAATTGTTGTACGATGTTCAAATGACTCGGACGAATTCATTAGGTTTATTATGGAGTTTAAGTTTACGTACGGTGTTGTAATGTTTTGTTACGAGTTGTAAGGTGTCGTACGTAATACTAACATGCTTTTCAAGGCGGTAATGTTACATACATAGTCGTAATATATTCTAAATTGTCGTACGATGTTCAAAGGACTCGAATGAATTCATTAGGTTTATTATGGAGGTTTAAGTTTATGTACGGTGTTGTAATGTTTTGTTAGGAGTTGTAAGGTGTCGTACGTTATACTAACATGCTTTTCAAGGCGGTAATGTGGCATACAGAGTGGTAAGATATTCTAAATTGTTGTACGATGTTCAAATCACTCGGACGAATTCAGTAGGTTTATTATGGAGTTTTAATGTTTCGTACGGTGGTGTAAGGTGTTCTCAAATGATGTAACGCATTCTACATTATTCGAAATTGCTTTTCCTGTTGCTAATGTCGCATACAAAGTCGTAACAAGTCCTGAGTGGTCGTACGATGTTCAAAGGACTTTAACGAATTAATTAGGTTTATTATGGAGTTTTAAGTTTGCGTGTGGTATTGTAATGTGTTGTTAGGAGTTGTAAGGTGTCATACGTTATACTAACATGATTTTCAAGGCGGTAATGTGGCATACAGAGTCGTAAGATATTCTAAATTGTTGTAAGATGTTCAAATGACTCGGACGAATTCATTAGGTTTACTATGGAGTTTTAAGTTTACATACGGTATTGTAATGTGTTGTTAGGAGTTGTAAGGTGTCCTACGTTATACTAACATGATTTTCAAGGCGGTAATGTGGCATACAGAGTCGTAAGATATTCTAAATTGTTGTACGATGTTCAAATGACTCGGACGAATTCATTAGGTTTATTATGGAGTTTAAGTTTACGTACGGTGTTGTAATGTTTTGTTAGGAGTTGTAAGGTGACGTACGTAATACTAACATGCTTTTCAAGGCGGTAATGTGGCATACATAGTCGTAATATATTCTAAATTGTCGTACGATGTTCAAAGGTCTCAGATGAATTCATTAGGTTTATTATAGAGTTTTAAGTTTATGTACGGTGTTGTCTTGTTTTGTTAGGAGTTGTAAGGTGTCGTACGTTATACAAACATTCTTTTCAAGGCGGTAATATGGCATACAGAGTGGTAAGATATTCTAAATTGTTGTACGATGTTCAAATCACTCGGAGGAATTCATTAGGTTTATTATGGAGATTTAATGTTTCGTACGGTGGTGTAAGGTGTTCTCAAATGATGTAACGCATCCTACATTATTCCAAATTGCTTTTCCTGTTGCTAATGTCGCATACAAAGTCGCAACAAGTCCTGAGTGGTCGTACGATGTTCAAAGGACTCTAACGAATTCATTAGGTTTATTATGGAGTTTTAAGTTTGCGTGCGGTATTGTAATGTGTTGTTAGGAGTTGTAAGGTGTCATATGTTATACTAACATGATTTTCAAGGCGGTAATGTGGCATACAGAGTCGTAAGATATTCTAAATTGTTGTACGATGTTCAAATGACTCGGATGAATTCATTAGGTTTACTATGGAGTTTTAAGTTTACATACGGTATTGTAATGTGTTGTTAGGAGTTGTAAGCTGTCCTACGTTATACTAACATGATTTTCAAGGCGGTAATGTGGCATACAGAGTCGTAAGATATTCTAAATTGTTGTACGATGTTCAAATGACTCGGACGAATTCATTAGGTTTATTATGGAGTTTAAGTTTACGTACGGTGTTGTAATGTTTTGTTACGAGTTGTAAGGTGTCGTACGTAATACTAACATGCTTTTCAAGGCGGTAATGTGACATACATAGTCGTAATATTTTCTAAATTGTCATACGATGTTCAAAGGACTCGAATGAATTCATTAGGTTTATTATGGAGGTTTAAGTTTATGTACGGTGTTGTAATGTTTTGTTAGGAGTTGTAAGGTGTCGTACGTTATACTAACATGTTTTTTAAGGCGGTAATGTGGCATACAGAGTGGTAAGATATTCTAAATTGTTGTACGATGTTCAAATCACTCGGACGAATTCAGTAGGTTTATTATGGAGTTTTAATGTTTCGTACGGTGGTGTAAGGTGTTCTCAAATGATGTAACGCATCCTACATTATTCGAAATTGCTTTTCCTGTTGCTAATGTCGCATACAAAGTCGTAACAAGTCCTGAGTGGTCGTACGATGTTCAAAGGACTCTAACGAATTAATTAGGTTTATTATGGAGTTTTAAGTTTGCGTGTGGTATTGTAATGTGTTGTTAGGAGTTGTAAGGTGTCATACGTTATACTAACATGATTTTCAAGGCGGTAATGTGGCATACAGAGTCGTAAGATATTCTAAATTGTTGTAAGATGTTCAAATGACTCGGACGAATTCATTAGGTTTACTATGGAGTTTTAAGTTTACATACGGTATTGTAATGTGTTGTTAGGAGTTGTATGGTGTCCTACGTTATACTAACATGATTTTCAAGGCGGTAATGTGGCATACAGAGTCGTAAGATATTCTAAATTGTTGTACGATGTTCAAATGACTCGGACGAATTCATTAGGTTTATTATGGAGTTTAAGTTTACGTACGGTGTTGTAATGTTTTGTTAGGAGTTGTAAGGTGACGTACGTAATACTAACATGCTTTTCAAGGCGGTAATGTGGCATACATAGTCGTAATATATTCTAAATTGTCGTACGATGTTCAAAGGACTCAGATGAATTCATTAGGTTTATTATAGAGTTTTAAGTTTATGTACGGTGTTGTCTTGTTTTGTTAGGAGTTGTAAGGTGTCGTACGTTATACAAACATTCTTTTCAAGGCGGTAATATGGCATACAGAGTGGTAAGATATTCTAAATTGTTGTACGATGTTCAAATCACTCGGAGGAATTCATTAGGTTTATTATGGAGATTTAATGTTTCGTACGGTGGTGTAAGGTGTTCTCAAATGATGTAACGCATCCTACATTATTCCAAATTGCTTTTCCTGTTGCTAATGTCGCATACAAAGTCGCAACAAGTCCTGAGTGGTCATACGATGTTCAAAGGACTCTAACGAATTCATTAGGTTTATTATGGAGTTTTAAGTTTGCGTGCGGTATTGTAATGTGTTGTTAGGAGTTGTAAGGTGTCATATGTTATACTAACATGATTTTCAAGGCGGTAATGTGGCATACAGAGTCGTAAGATATTCTAAATTGTTGTACGATGTTCAAATGACTCGGATGAATTCATTAGGTTTACTATGGAGTTTTAAGTTTACATACGGTATTGTAATGTGTTGTTAGGAGTTGTAAGGTGTCCTACGTTATACTAACATGATTTTCAAGGCGGTAATGTGGCATACAGAGTCGTAAGATATTCTAAATTGTTGTACGATGTTCATATGACTCGGACGAATTCATTAGGTTTATTATGGAGTTTAAGTTTACGTACGGTGTTGTAATGTTTTGTTAGGAGTTGTAAGGTGTCGTACGTAATACTAACATGCTTTTCAAGGCGGTAATGTGGCATACATAGTCGTAATATATTCTAAACTGTCGTACGATGTTCAAAGGACTCGGATGAATTCACACTACAAGAAAATAAGCCTATTGCAACTTTTTTTGGTAAAAAAAGGTTGCATTAGGTGAAGCTGCATTAGATCAATTGCAACCTTTTTTATTACATAATGCAACTGCTTTTTAACATAATGCAACTGTTTTTTTTACATAATGCAATTTTTATTCAAATGCAACCTTTTTTTAATGCAACTCTTTAAATAAGAGTTGCAATAGGTAACAAAAAAGTTGCATTAGATCTAATGCAACTTCTTCTAATGCAACTGTTTTGAAAAAAAAGGTTGCAAAAAGGTTATAAAAAGGTTACAATAGGTTCATTTTTTGGTAGTGTCATTAGGTTTATTATGGAGTTTTAAGTTTATGTACGGTGTTGTAATGTTTTGTTAGGAGTTGTAAGGTGTCGTACGTTATACTAACATGCTTTTCAAGGCGGTAATGTGGCATACAGAGTGGTAAGATATTCTAAATTGTTGTACGATGTTCAAATCACTCGGACGAATTCATTAGGTTTATTATGGAGTTTTAATGTTTCGTACGGTGGTGTAAGGTGTTCTCAAATGATGTAACGCATCCTACATTATTCGAAATTGCTTTTCCTGTTGCTAATGTCGCATACAAAGTCGTAACAAGTCCTGAGTGGTCGTACGATGTTCAAAGGACTCTAACGAATTAATTAGGTTTATTATGGAGTTTTAAGTTTGCGTGTGGTATTGTAATGTGTTGTTAGTAGTTGTAAGGTGTCATACGTTATACAAACATGATTTTCAAGGCGGTAATGTGGCATATAGAGTCGTAATATATTCTAAATTGTCGTACGATGTTCAAAGGACTCGGATGAATTCATTAGGTTTATTATGGAGCTTTAAGTTTATGTACGGTGTTGTAATGTTTTGTTAGGAGTTGTAAGGTGTCGTACGTAATACTAACATGCTTTTCAAGGCGGTAATGTGGCATACATAGTCGTAATATATTCTAAATTGTCGTACGATGTTCAAAGGACTCGGATGAATTCATTAGGTTTATTATGGAGTTTTAAGTTTATGTACGGTGTTGTAATGTTTTGTTAGGAGTTGTAAGGTGTCGTACGTTATACTAACATGCTTTTCAAGGCGGTAATGTGGCATACAGAGTGGTAAGATATTCTAAATTGTTGTACGATGTTCAAATCACTCGGACGAATTCATTATGTTTATTATGGAGTTTTAATGTTTCGTACGGTGGTGTAAGGTGTTCTCAAATGATGTAACGCATCCTACATTATTCCAAATTGCTTTTCCTGTTACTAATGTCGCATACAAAGTCGCAACAAGTCCTGAGTGGTCGTACGATGTTCAAAGGACTCTAACGAATTCATTAGGTTTATTATGGAGTTTTAAGTTTGCGTGCGGTATTGTAATGTGTTGTTAGGAGTTGTAAGGTGTCATATGTTATACTAACATGATTTTCAAGGCGGTAATGTGGCATACAGAGTCGTAAGATATTCTAAATTGTTGTACGATGTTCAAATGACTCGGATGAATTCATTAGGTTTACTATGGAGTTTTAAGTTTACATACGGTATTGTAATGTGTTGTTAGGAGTTGTAAGGTGTCCTACGTTATACTAACATGATTTTCAAGGCGGTAATGTGGCATACAGAGTCGTAAGATATTCTAAATTGTTGTACGATGTTCAAATGACTCGGACGAATTCATTAGGTTTATTATGGAGTTTAAGTTTACGTACGGTGTTGTAATGTTTTGTTAGGAGTTGTAAGGTGTCGTACGTAATACTAACATGCTTTTCAAGGCGGTAATGTGGCATACATAGTCGTAATATATTCTAAATTGTCGTACGATGTTCAAAGGACTCGGATGAATTCATTAGGTTTATTATGGAGCTTTAAGTTTATGTACGGTGTTGTAATGTTTTGTTAGGAGTTGTAAGGTGTCGTACGTTATACTAACATGCTTTTCAAGGCGGTAATGTGGCATACAGAGTCGTAATATATTCTAAATTGTCGTACGATGTTCAAAGGACTCGGATGAATTCATTAGGTGTATTATGGAGTTTTAAGTTTATGTACGGTGTTGTAATGTTTTGTTAGGAGTTGTAAGGTGTCGTACGTTATACTAACATGCTTTTCAAGGCGGTAATGTGGCATACAGAGTGATAAGATATTCTATATTGTTGTACGATGTTCAAATCACTCGGACGAATTCATTAGGTTTATTATGGAGTTTTAATGTTTCGTACGGTGGTGCAAGGTGTTCTTAAATGATGTAACGCATCCTACATTATTCGAAATTGCTTTTCCTGTTGCTAATGTCGCATACAAAGTCGTAACAAGTCCTGAGTGGTCGTACGATGTTCAAAGGACTCTAACGAATTAATTAGGTTTATTATGGAGTTTTAAGTTTGCGTGTGGTATTGTAATGTGTTGTTAGTAGTTGTAAGGTGACATACGTTATACTAACATGATTTTCAAGGCGGTAATGTGGCATACAGAGTCGTAAGATATTCTAAATTGTTGTACGATGTTCAAATGACTCGGACGAATTCATTAGGTTTATTATGGAGTTTAAGTTTACGTACGGTGTGGTAATGTTTTGTTAGGAGTTGTAAGGTGTCGTACGTAATACTAACATGCTTTTCAAGGCGGTAATGTGGCATACATAGTCGTAATATATTCTAAATTGTCGTACGATGTTCAAAGGACTCGGATGAATTCATTAGGTTTATTATGGAGCTTTAAGTTTATGTACGGTGTTGTAATGTTTTGTTAGGAGTTGTAAGGTGTCGTACGTTATACTAACATGCTTTTCAAGGCGGTAATGTGGCATACAGAGTCGTAATATATTCTAAATTGTCGTACGATGTTCAAAGGACTCGGATGAATTCATTAGGTTTATTATGGAGTTTTAAGTTTATGTACGGTGTTGTAATGTTTTGTTAGGAGTTGTAAGGTGTCATACGTTATACTAACATGCTTTTCAAGGCGGTAATGTGGCATACAGAGTCGTAATATATTCTAAATTGTCGTACGATGTTCAAAGGACTCGGATGAATTCATTAGGTTTATTATGGAGTTTTAAGTTTATGTACGGTGTTGTAATGTTTTGTTAGGAGTTGTAAGGTGTCGTACGTAATACTAACATGCTTTTCAAGGCGGTAATGTGGCATACATAGTCGTAATATATTCTAAATTGTCGTACGATGTTCAAAGGACTCGGATGAATTCATTAGGTTTATTATGGAGCTTTAAGTTTATGTACGGTGTTGTAATGTTTTGTTAGGAGTTGTAAGGTGTCGTACGTTATACTAACATGCTTTTCAAGGCGGTAATGTGGCATACAGAGTCGTAATATATTCTAAATTGTCGTACGATGTTCAAAGGACTCGGATGAATTCATTAGGTTTATTATGGAGTTTTAAGTTTATGTACGGTGTTGTAATGTTTTGTTAGGAGTTGTAAGGTGTCGTACGTTATACTAACATGCTTTTCAAGGCGGTAATGTGGCATACAGAGTCGTAATATATTCTAAATTGTCGTACGATGTTCAAAGGACTCGGATGAATTCATTAGGTTTATTATGGAGTTTTAAGTTTATGTACGGTGTTGTAATGTTTTGTTAGGAGTTGTAAGGTGTCGTACGTTATACTAACATGCTTTTCAAGGCGGTAATGTGGCATACAGAGTGGTAAGATATTCTAAATTGTGGTACGATGTTCAAATCACTCGGACGAATTCATTAGGTTTATTATGGAGTTTTAATGTTTCGTACGGTGGTGCAAGGTGTTCTTAAATGATGTAACGCATCCTACATTATTCGAAATTGCTTTTCCTGTTGCTAATGTCGCATACAAAGTCGTAACAAGTCCTGAGTGGTCGTACGATGTTCAAAGGACTCTAACGAATTAATTAGGTTTATTATGGAGTTTTAAGTTTGCGTGTGGTATTGTAATGTGTTGTTAGTAGTTGTAAGGTGTCATACGTTATACTAACATGATTTTCAAGGCGGTAATGTGGCATACAGAGTCGTAAGATATTCTAAATTGTTGTACGATGTTCAAATGACTCGGACGAATTCATTAGGTTTATTATGGAGTTTAAGTTTACGTACGGTGTTGTAATGTTTTGTTAGGAGTTGTAAGGTGTCGTACGTAATACTAACATGCTTTTCAAGGCGGTAATGTGGCATACATAGTCGTAATATATTCTAAATTGTCGTACGATGTTCAAAGGACTCGGATGAATTCATTAGGTTTATTATGGAGCTTTAAGTTTATGTACGGTGTTGTAATGTTTTGTTAGGAGTTGTAAGGTGTCGTACGTTATACTAACATGCTTTTCAAGGCGGTTATGTGGCATACAAAGTCGTAATATATTCTAAATTGTCGTACGATGTTCAAAGGACTCGGATGAATTCATTAGGTTTATTATGGAGTTTTAAGTTTATGTACGGTGTTGTAATGTTTTGTTAGGAGTTGTAAGGTGTCGTACGTTATACTAACATGCTTTTCAAGGCGGTAATGTGGCATACAGAGTCGTAATATATTCTAAATTGTCGTACGATGTTCAAAGGACTCGGATGAATTCATTAGGTTTATTATGGAGTTTTAAGTTTATGTACGGTGTTGTAATGTTTTGTTAGGAGTTGTAAGGTGTCGTAAGTAATACTAACATGCTTTTCAAGGCGGTAATGTGGCATACATAGTCGTAATATATTCTAAATTGTCGTACGATGTTCAAAGGACTCGGATGAATTCATTAGGTTTATTATGGAGCTTTAAGTTTATGTACGGTGTTGTAATGTTTTGTTAGGAGTTGTAAGGTGTCGTACGTTATACTAACATGCTTTTCAAGGCGGTAATGTGGCATACAGAGTCGTAATATATTCTAAATTGTCGTACGATGTTCAAAGGACTCGGATGAATTCATTAGGTTTATTATGGAGTTTTAAGTTTATGTACGGTGTTGTAATGTTTTGTTAGGAGTTGTAAGGTGTCGTACGTTATACTAACATGCTTTTCAAGGCGGTAATGTGGCATACAGAGTCGTAATATATTCTAAATTGTCGTACGATGTTCAAAGGACTCGGATGAATTCATTAGGTTTATTATGGAGTTTTAAGTTTATGTACGGTGTTGTAATGTTTTGTTAGGAGTTGTAAGGTGTCGTACGTTATACTAACATGCTTTTCAAGGCGGTAATGTGGCATACAGAGTGGTAAGATATTCTAAATTGTGGTACGATGTTCAAATCACTCGGACGAATTCATTAGGTTTATTATGGAGTTTTAATGTTTCGTACGGTGGTGCAAGGTGTTCTTAAATGATGTAACGCATCCTACATTATTCGAAATTGCTTTTCCTGTTGCTAATGTCGCATACAAAGTCGTAACAAGTCCTGAGTGGTCGTACGATGTTCAAAGGACTCTAACGAATTAATTAGGTTTATTATGGAGTTTTAAGTTTGCGTGTGGTATTGTAATGTGTTGTTAGTAGTTGTAAGGTGTCATACGTTATACTAACATGATTTTCAAGGCGGTAATGTGGCATACAGAGTCGTAAGATATTCTAAATTGTTGTACGATGTTCAAATGACTCGGACGAATTCATTAGGTTTATTATGGAGTTTAAGTTTACGTACGGTGTTGTAATGTTTTGTTAGGAGTTGTAAGGTGTCGTACGTAATACTAACATGCTTTTCAAGGCGGTAATGTGGCATACATAGTCGTAATATATTCTAAATTGTCGTACGATGTTCAAAGGACTCGGATGAATTCATTAGGTTTATTATGGAGCTTTAAGTTTATGTACGGTGTTGTAATGTTTTGTTAGGAGTTGTAAGGTGTCGTACGTTATACTAACATGCTTTTCAAGGCGGTTATGTGGCATACAAAGTCGTAATATATTCTAAATTGTCGTACGATGTTCAAAGGACTCGGATGAATTCATTAGGTTTATTATGGAGTTTTAAGTTTATGTACGGTGTTGTAATGTTTTGTTAGGAGTTGTAAGGTGTCGTACGTTATACTAACATGCTTTTCAAGGCGGTAATGTGGCATACAGAGTGGTAAGATATTCTAAATTGTGGTACGATGTTCAAATCACTCGGACGAATTCATTAGGTTTATTATGGAGTTTTAATGTTTCGTACGGTGGTGCAAGGTGTTCTTAAATGATGTAACGCATCCTACATTATTCGAAATTGCTTTTCCTGTTGCTAATGTCGCATACAAAGTCGTAACAAGTCCTGAGTGGTCGTACGATGTTCAAAGGACTCTAACGAATTAATTAGGTTTATTATGGAGTTTTAAGTTTGCGTGTGGTATTGTAATGTGTTGTTAGTAGTTGTAAGGTGTCATACGTTATACTAACATGATTTTCAAGGCGGTAATGTGGCATACAGAGTCGTAAGATATTCTAAATTGTTGTACGATGTTCAAATGACTCGGACGAATTCATTAGGTTTATTATGGAGTTTAAGTTTACGTACGGTGTTGTAATGTTTTGTTAGGAGTTGTAAGGTGTCGTACGTAATACTAACATGCTTTTCAAGGCGGTAATGTGGCATACATAGTCGTAATATATTCTAAATTGTCGTACGATGTTCAAAGGACTCGGATGAATTCATTAGGTTTATTATGGAGCTTTAAGTTTATGTACGGTGTTGTAATGTTTTGTTAGGAGTTGTAAGGTGTCGTACGTTATACTAACATGCTTTTCAAGGCGGTTATGTGGCATACAAAGTCGTAATATATTCTAAATTGTCGTACGATGTTCAAAGGACTCGGATGAATTCATTAGGTTTATTAGGGAGTTTTAAGTTTATGTACGGTGTTGTAATGTTTTGTTAGGAGTTGTAAGGTGTCGTACGTTATACTAACATGCTTTTCAAGGCGGTAATGTGGCATACAGAGTGGTAAGATATTCTAAATTGTGGTACGATGTTCAAATCACTCGGACGAATTCATTAGGTTTATTATGGAGTTTTAATGTTTCGTACGGTGGTGCAAGGTGTTCTTAAATGATGTAACGCATCCTACATTATTCGAAATTGCTTTTCCTGTTGCTAATGTCGCATACAAAGTCGTAACAAGTCCTGAGTGGTCGTACGATGTTCAAAGGACTCTAACGAATTAATTAGGTTTATTATGGAGTTTTAAGTTTGCGTGTGGTATTGTAATGTGTTGTTAGTAGTTGTAAGGTGTCATACGTTATACTAACATGATTTTCAAGGCGGTAATGTGGCATACAGAGTCGTAAGATATTCTAAATTGTTGTACGATGTTCAAATGACTCGGACGAATTCATTAGGTTTATTATGGAGTTTAAGTTTACGTACGGTGTTGTAATGTTTTGTTAGGAGTTGTAAGGTGTCGTACGTAATACTAACATGCTTTTCAAGGCGGTAATGTGGCATACATAGTCGTAATATATTCTAAATTGTCGTACGATGTTCAAAGGACTCGGATGAATTCATTAGGTTTATTATGGAGCTTTAAGTTTATGTACGGTGTTGTAATGTTTTGTTAGGAGTTGTAAGGTGTCGTACGTTATACTAACATGCTTTTCAAGGCGGTAATGTGGCATACAGAGTCGTAATATATTCTAAATTGTCGTACGATGTTCAAAGGACTCGGATGAATTCATTAGGTTTATTATGGAGTTTTAAGTTTATGTACGGGGTTGTAATGTTTTGTTAGGAGTTGTAAGGTGTCGTACGTTATACTAACATGCTTTTCAAGGCGGTAATGTGGCATACAGAGTGGTAAGATATTCTAAATTGTGGTACGATGTTCAAATCACTCGGACGAATTCATTAGGTTTATTATGGAGTTTTAATGTTTCGTACGGTGGTGCAAGGTGTTCTTAAATGATGTAACGCATCCTACATTATTCGAAATTGCTTTTCCTGTTGCTAATGTCGCATACAAAGTCGTAACAAGTCCTGAGTGGTCGTACGATGTTCAAAGGACTCTAATGAATTAATTAGGTTTATTATGGAGTTTTAAGTTTGCGTGTGGTATTGTAATGTGTTGTTAGTAGTTGTAAGGTGTCATACGTTATACTAACATGATTTTCAAGGCGGTAATGTGGCATACAGAGTCGTAAGATATTCTAAATTGTTGTACGATGTTCAAATGACTCGGACGAATTCATTAGGTTTACTATGGAGTTTAAGTTTACGTACGGTGTTGTAATGTTTTGTTAGGAGTTGTAAGGTGTCGTACGTAATACTAACATGCTTTTCAAGGCGGTAATGTGGCATACATAGTCGTAATATATTCTAAATTGTCGTACGATGTTCAAAGGACTCGGATGAATTCATTAGGTTTATTATGGAGCTTTAAGTTTATGTACGGTGTTGTAATGTTTTGTTAGGAGTTGTAAGGTGTCGTACGTTATACTAACATGCTTTTCAAGGCGGTAATGTGGCATACAGAGTCGTAATATATTCTAAATTGTCGTACGATGTTCAAAGGACTCGGATGAATTCATTAAGTTTATTATGGAGTTTTAAGTTTATGTACGGTGTTGTAATGTTTTGTTAGGAGTTGTAAGGTGTCGTACGTTATACTAACATGCTTTTCAAGGCGGTAATGTGGCATACAGAGTGGTAAGATATTCTAAATTGTGGTACGATGTTCAAATCACTCGGACGAATTCATTAGGTTTATTATGGAGTTTTAATGTTTCGTACGGTGGTGCAAGGTGTTCTTAAATGATGTAACGCATCCTACATTATTCGAAATTGCTTTTCCTGTTGCTAATGTCGCATACAAAGTCGTAACAAGTCCTGAGTGGTCGTACGATGTTCAAAGGACTCTAACGAATTAATTAGGTTTATTATGGAGTTTTAAGTTTGCGTGTGGTATTGTAATGTGTTGTTAGTAGTTGTAAGGTGTCATACGTTATACTAACATGATTTTCAAGGCGGTAATGTGGCATACAGAGTCGTAAGATATTCTAAATTGTTGTACGATGTTCAAATGACTCGGACGAATTCATTAGGTTTATTATGGAGTTTAAGTTTACGTACGGTGTTGTAATGTTTTGTTAGGAGTTGTAAGGTGTCGTACGTAATACTAACATGCTTTTCAAGGCGGTAATGTGGCATACATAGTCGTAATATATTCTAAATTGTCGTACGATGTTCAAAGGACTCGGATGAATTCATTAGGTTTATTATGGAGCTTTAAGTTTATGTACGGTGTTGTAATGTTTTGTTAGGAGTTGTAAGGTGTCGTACGTTATACTAACATGCTTTTCAAGGCGGTAATGTGGCATACAGAGTCGTAATATATTCTAAATTGCCGTACGATGTTCAAAGGACTCGGATGAATTCATTAGGTTTATTATGGAGTTTTAAGTTTATGTACGGGGTTGTAATGTTTTGTTAGGAGTTGTAAGGTGTCGTACGTTATACTAACATGCTTTTCAAGGCGGTAATGTGGCATACAGAGTGGTAAGATATTCTAAATTGTGGTACGATGTTCAAATCACTCGGACGAATTCATTAGGTTTATTATGGAGTTTTAATGTTTCGTACGGTGGTGCAAGGTGTTCTTAAATGATGTAACGCATCCTACATTATTCGAAATTGCTTTTCCTGTTGCTAATGTCGCATACAAAGTCGTAACAAGTCCTGAGTGGTCGTACGATGTTCAAAGGACTCTAACGAATTAATTAGGTTTATTATGGAGTTTTAAGTTTGCGTGTGGTATTGTAATGTGTTGTTAGTAGTTGTAAGGTGTCATACGTTATACTAACATGATTTTCAAGGCGGTAATGTGGCATACAGAGTCGTAAGATATTCTAAATTGTTGTACGATGTTCAAATGACTCGGACGAATTCATTAGGTTTATTATGGAGTTTAAGTTTACGTACGGTGTTGTAATGTTTTGTTAGGAGTTGTAAGGTGTCGTACGTAATACTAACATGCTTTTCAAGGCGGTAATGTGGCATACATAGTCGTAATATATTCTAAATTGTCGTACGATGTTCAAAGGACTCGGATGAATTCATTAGGTTTATTATGGAGCTTTAAGTTTATGTACGGTGTTGTAATGTTTTGTTAGGAGTTGTAAGGTGTCGTACGTTATACTAACATGCTTTTCAAGGCGGTAATGTGGCATACAGAGTCGTAATATATTCTAAATTGTCGTACGATGTTCAAAGGACTCGGATGAATTCATTAGGTTTATTATGGAGTTTTAAGTTTATGTACGGTGTTGTAATGTTTTGTTAGGAGTTGTAAGGTGTCGTACGTTATACTAACATGCTTTTCAAGGCGGTAATGTGGCATACAGAGTGGTAAGATATTCTAAATTGTGGTACGATGTTCAAATCACTCGGACGAATTCATTAGGTTTATTATGGAGTTTTAATGTTTCGTACGGTGGTGCAAGGTGTTCTTAAATGATGTAACGCATCCTACATTATTCGAAATTGCTTTTCCTGTTGCTAATGTCGCATACAAAGTCGTAACAAGTCCTGAGTGGTCGTACGATGTTCAAAGGACTCTAACGAATTAATTAGGTTTATTATGGAGTTTTAAGTTTGCGTGTGGTATTGTAATGTGTTGTTAGTAGTTGTAAGGTGTCATACGTTATACTAACATGATTTTCAAGGCGGTAATGTGGCATACAGAGTCGTAAGATATTCTAAATTGTTGTACGATGTTCAAATGACTCGGACGAATTCATTAGGTTTATTATGGAGTTTAAGTTTACGTACGGTGTTGTAATGTTTTGTTAGGAGTTGTAAGGTGTCGTACGTAATACTAACATGCTTTTCAAGGCGGTAATGTGGCATACATAGTCGTAATATATTCTAAATTGTCGTACGATGTTCAAAGGACTCGGATGAATTCATTAGGTTTATTATGGAGCTTTAAGTTTATGTACGGTGTTGTAATGTTTTGTTAAGAGTTGTAAGGTGTCGTACGTTATACTAACATGCTTTTCAAGGCGGTAATGTGGCATACAGAGTCGTAATATATTCTAAATTGTCGTACGATGTTCAAAGGACTCGGATGAATTCATTAGGTTTATTATGGAGTTTTAAGTTTATGTACGGGGTTGTAATGTTTTGTTAGGAGTTGTAAGGTGTCGTACGTTATACTAACATGCTTTTCAAGGCGGTAATGTGGCATACAGAGTGGTAAGATATTCTAAATTGTGGTACGATGTTCAAATCACTCGGACGAATTCATTAGGTTTATTATGGAGTTTTAATGTTTCGTACGGTGGTGCAAGGTGTTCTTAAATGATGTAACGCATCCTACATTATTCGAAATTGCTTTTCCTGTTGCTAATGTCGCATACAAAGTCGTAACAAGTCCTGAGTGGTCGTACGATGTTCAAAGGACTCTAACGAATTAATTAGGTTTATTATGGAGTTTTAAGTTTGCGTGTGGTATTGTAATGTGTTGTTAGTAGTTGTAAGGTGTCATACGTTATACTAACATGATTTTCAAGGCGGTAATGTGGCATACAGAGTCGTAAGATATTCTAAATTGTTGTACGATGTTCAAATGACTCGGACGAATTCATTAGGTTTATTATGGAGTTTAAGTTTACGTACGGTGTTGTAATGTTTTGTTAGGAGTTGTAAGGTGTCGTACGTAATACTAACATGCTTTTCAAGGCGGTAATGTGGCATACATAGTCGTAATATATTCTAAATTGTCGTACGATGTTCAAAGGACTCGGATGAATTCATTAGGTTTATTATGGAGCTTTAAGTTTATGTACGGTGTTGTAATGTTTTGTTAGGAGTTGTAAGGTGTCGTACGTTATACTAACATGCTTTTCAAGGCGGTAATGTGGCATACAGAGTCGTAATATATTCTAAATTGTCGTACGATGTTCAAAGGACTCGGATGAATTCATTAGGTTTATTATGGAGTTTTAAGTTTATGTACGGTGTTGTAATGTTTTGTTAGGAGTTGTAAGGTGTCGTACGTTATACTAACATGCTTTTCAAGGCGGTAATGTGGCATACAGAGTGGTAAGATATTCTAAATTGTGGTACGATGTTCAAATCACTCGGACGAATTCATTAGGTTTATTATGGAGTTTTAATGTTTCGTACGGTGGTGCAAGGTGTTCTTAAATGATGTAACGCATCCTACATTATTCGAAATTGCTTTTCCTGTTGCTAATGTCGCATACAAAGTCGTAACAAGTCCTGAGTGGTCGTACGATGTTCAAAGGACTCTAACGAATTAATTAGGTTTATTATGGAGTTTTAAGTTTGCGTGTGGTATTGTAATGTGTTGTTAGTAGTTGTAAGGTGTCATACGTTATACTAACATGATTTTCAAGGCGGTAATGTGGCATACAGAGTCGTAAGATATTCTAAATTGTTGTACGATGTTCAAATGACTCGGACGAATTCATTAGGTTTATTATGGAGTTTAAGTTTACGTACGGTGTTGTAATGTTTTGTTAGGAGTTGTAAGGTGTCGTACGTAATACTAACATGCTTTTCAAGGCGGTAATGTGGCATACATAGTCGTAATATATTCTAAATTGTCGTACGATGTTCAAAGGACTCGGATGAATTCATTAGGTTTATTATGGAGCTTTAAGTTTATGTACGGTGTTGTAATGTTTTGTTAAGAGTTGTAAGGTGTCGTACGTTATACTAACATGCTTTTCAAGGCGGTAATGTGGCATACAGAGTCGTAATATATTCTAAATTGTCGTACGATGTTCAAAGGAATCGGATGAATTCATTAGGTTTATTATGGAGTTTTAAGTTTATGTACGGGGTTGTAATGTTTTGTTAGGAGTTGTAAGGTGTCGTACGTTATACTAACATGCTTTTCAAGGCGGTAATGTGGCATACAGAGTGGTAAGATATTCTAAATTGTGGTACGATGTTCAAATCACTCGGACGAATTCATTAGGTTTATTATGGAGTTTTAATGTTTCGTACGGTGGTGCAAGGTGTTCTTAAATGATGTAACGCATCCTACATTATTCGAAATTGCTTTTCCTGTTGCTAATGTCGCATACAAAGTCGTAACAAGTCCTGAGTGGTCGTACGATGTTCAAAGGACTCTAACGAATTAATTAGGTTTATTATGGAGTTTTAAGTTTGCGTGTGGTATTGTAATGTGTTGTTAGTAGTTGTAAGGTGTCATACGTTATACTAACATGATTTTCAAGGCGGTAATGTGGCATACAGAGTCGTAAGATATTCTAAATTGTTGTACGATGTTCAAATGACTCGGACGAATTCATTAGGTTTATTATGGAGTTTAAGTTTACGTACGGTGTTGTAATGTTTTGTTAGGAGTTGTAAGGTGTCGTACGTAATACTAACATGCTTTTCAAGGCGGTAATGTGGCATACATAGTCGTAATATATTCTAAATTGTCGTACGATGTTCAAAGGACTCGGATGAATTCATTAGGTTTATTATGGAGCTTTAAGTTTATGTACGGTGTTGTAATGTTTTGTTAGGAGTTGTAAGGTGTCGTACGTTATACTAACATGCTTTTCAAGGCGGTAATTTGGCATACAGAGTCGTAATATATTCTAAATTGTCGTACGATGTTCAAAGGACTCGGATGAATTCATTAGGTTTATTATGGAGTTTTAAGTTTATGTACGGTGTTGTAATGTTTTGTTAGGAGTTGCAAGGTGTCGTACGTTATACTAACATGCTTTTCAAGGCGGTAATGTGGCATACAGAGTGGTAAGATATTCTAAATTGTGGTACGATGTTCAAATCACTCGGACGAATTCATTAGGTTTATTATGGAGTTTTAATGTTTCGTACGGTGGTGCAAGGTGTTCTTAAATGATGTAACGCATCCTACATTATTCGAAATTGCTTTTCCTGTTGCTAATGTCGCATACAAAGTCGTAACAAGTCCTGAGTGGTCGTACGATGTTCAAAGGACTCTAACGAATTAATTAGGTTTATTATGGAGTTTAAGTTTGCGTGTGGTATTGTAATGTGTTGTTAGTAGTTGTAAGTTGTCATACGTTATACTAACATGATTTTCAAGGCGGTAATGTGGCATACAGAGTCGTAAGATATTCTAAATTGTTGTACGATGTTCAAATGACTCGGACGAATTCATTAGGTTTATTATGGAGTTTAAGTTTACGTACGGTGTTGTAATGTTTTGTTAGGAGTTGTAAGGTGTCGTACGTAATACTAACATGCTTTTCAAGGCGGTAATGTGGCATACATAGTCGTAATATATTCTAAATTGTCGTACGATGTTCAAAGGACTCGGATGAATTCATTAGGTTTATTATGGAGCTTTAAGTTTATGTACGGTGTTGTAATGTTTTGTTAGGAGTTGTAAGGTGTCGTACGTTATACTAACATGCTTTTCAAGGCGGTAATGTGGCATACAGAGTCGTAATATATTCTAAATTGTCGTACGATGTTCAAAGGACTCGGATGAATTCATTAGGTTTATTATGGAGTTTTAAGTTTATGTACGGTGTTGTAATGTTTTGTTAGGAGTTGTAAGGTGTCGTACGTTATACTAACATGCTTTTCAAGGCGGTAATGTGGCATACAGAGTGGTAAGATATTCTAAATTTTGGTACGATGTTCAAATCACTCGGACGAATTCATTAGGTTTATTATGGAGTTTTAATGTTTCGTACGGTGGTGCAAGGTGTTCTTAAATGATGTAACGCATCCTACATTATTCGAAATTGCTTTTCCTGTTGCTAATGTCGCATACAAAGTCGTAACAAGTCCTGAGTGGTCGTACGATGTTCAAAGGACTCTAACGAATTAATTAGGTTTATTATGGAGTTTTAAGTTTGCGTGTGGTATTGTAATGTGTTGTTAGTAGTTGTAAGGTGTCATACGTTATACTAACATGATTTTCAAGGCGGTAATGTGGCATACAGAGTCGTAAGATATTCTAAATTGTTGTACGATGTTCAAATGACTCGGACGAATTCATTAGGTTTATTATGGAGTTTAAGTTTACGTACGGTGTTGTAATGTTTTGTTAGGAGTTGTAAGGTGTCGTACGTAATACTAACATGCTTTTCAAGGCGGTAATGTGGCATACATAGTCGTAATATATTCTAAATTGTCGTACGATGTTCAAAGGACTCGGATGAATTCATTAGGTTTATTATGGAGCTTTAAGTTTATGTACGGTGTTGTAATGTTTTGTTAGGAGTTGTAAGGTGTCGTACGTTATACTAACATGCTTTTCAAGGCGGTAATGTGGCATACAGAGTCGTAATATATTCTAAATTGTCGTACGATGTTCAAAGGACTCGGATGAATTCATTAGGTTTATTATGGAGTTTTAAGTTTATGTACGGTGTTGTAATGTTTTGTTAGGAGTTGCAAGGTGTCGTACGTTATACTAACATGCTTTTCAAGGCGGTAATGTGGCATACAGAGTGGTAAGATATTCTAAATTGTGGTACGATGTTCAAATCACTCGGACGAATTCATTAGGTTTATTATGGAGTTTTAATGTTTCGTACGGTGGTGCAAGGTGTTCTTAAATGATGTAACGCATCCTACATTATTCGAAATTGCTTTTCCTGTTGCTAATGTCGCATACAAAGTCGTAACAAGTCCTGAGTGGTCGTACGATGTTCAAAGGACTCTAACGAATTAATTAGGTTTATTATGGAGTTTAAGTTTGCGTGTGGTATTGTAATGTGTTGTTAGTAGTTGTAAGTTGTCATACGTTATACTAACATGATTTTCAAGGCGGTAATGTGGCATACAGAGTCGTAAGATATTCTAAATTGTTGTACGATGTTCAAATGACTCGGACGAATTCATTAGGTTTATTATGGAGTTTAAGTTTACGTACGGTGTTGTAATGTTTTGTTAGGAGTTGTAAGGTGTCGTACGTAATACTAACATGCTTTTCAAGGCGGTAATGTGGCATACATAGTCGTAATATATTCTAAATTGTCGTACGATGTTCAAAGGACTCGGATGAATTCATTAGGTTTATTATGGAGCTTTAAGTTTATGTACGGTGTTGTAATGTTTTGTTAGGAGTTGTAAGGTGTCGTACGTTATACTAACATGCTTTTCAAGGCGGTAATGTGGCATACAGAGTCGTAATATATTCTAAATTGTCGTACGATGTTCAAAGGACTCGGATGAATTCATTAGGTTTATTATGGAGTTTTAAGTTTATGTACGGTGTTGTAATGTTTTGTTAGGAGTTGTAAGGTGTCGTACGTTATACTAACATGCTTTTCAAGGCGGTAATGTGGCATACAGAGTGGTAAGATATTCTAAATTTTGGTACGATGTTCAAATCACTCGGACGAATTCATTAGGTTTATTATGGAGTTTTAATGTTTCGTACGGTGGTGCAAGGTGTTCTTAAATGATGTAACGCATCCTACATTATTCGAAATTGCTTTTCCTGTTGCTAATGTCGCATACAAAGTCGTAACAAGTCCTGAGTGGTCGTACGATGTTCAAAGGACTCTAACGAATTAATTAGGTTTATTATGGAGTTTTAAGTTTGCGTGTGGTATTGTAATGTGTTGTTAGTAGTTGTAAGGTGTCATACGTTATACTAACATGATTTTCAAGGCGGTAATGTGGCATACAGAGTCGTAAGATATTCTAAATTGTTGTACGATGTTCAAATGACTCGGACGAATTCATTAGGTTTATTATGGAGTTTAAGTTTACGTACGGTGTTGTAATGTTTTGTTAGGAGTTGTAAGGTGTCGTACGTAATACTAACATGCTTTTCAAGGCGGTAATGTGGCATACATAGTCGTAATATATTCTAAATTGTCGTACGATGTTCAAAGGACTCGGATGAATTCATTAGGTTTATTATGGAGCTTTAAGTTTATGTACGGTGTTGTAATGTTTTGTTAGGAGTTGTAAGGTGTCGTACGTTATACTAACATGCTTTTCAAGGCGGTAATGTGGCATACAGAGTCGTAATATATTCTAAATTGTCGTACGATGTTCAAAGGACTCGGATGAATTCATTAGGTTTATTATGGAGTTTTAAGTTTATGTACGGTGTTGTAATGTTTTGTTAGGAGTTGTAAGGTTTCGTACGTTATACTAACATGCTTTTCAAGGCGGTAATGTGGCATACAGAGTGGTAAGATATTCTAAATTGTTGTACGATGTTCAAATCACTCGGACGAATTCATTAGGTTTATTATGGAGTTTTAATGTTTCGTACGGTGGTGTAAGGTGTTCTCAAATGATGTAACGCATCCTACATTATTCGAAATTGCTTTTCCTGTTGCTAATGTCGCATACAAAGTCGTAACAAGTCCTGAGTGGTCGTACGATGTTCAAAAGACTCTAACGAATTAATTAGGTTTATTATGGAGTTTTAAGTTTGCGTGTGGTATTGTAATGTGTTGTTAGTAGTTGTAAGGTGTCATACGTTATACTAACATGATTTTCAAGGCGGTAATGTGGCATACAGAGTCGTAAGATATTCTAAATTGTTGTACGATGTTCAAATGACTCGGACGAATTCATTAGGTTTATTATGGAGATTAAGTTTACGTACGGTGTTGTAATGTTTTGTTAGGAGTTGTAAGGTGTCGTACGTAATACTAACATGCTTTTCAAGGCGGTAATGTGGCATACATAGTCGTAATATATTCTAAATTGTCGTACGATGTTCAAAGGACTCGGATGAATTCATTAGGTTTATTATGGAGCTTTAAGTTTATGTACGGTGTTGTAATGTTTTGTTAGGAGTTGTAAGGTGTCGTACGTTATACTAACATGCTTTTCAAGGCGGTAATGTGGCATACAGAGTCGTAATATATTCTAAATTGTCGTACGATGTTCAAAGGACTCGGATGAATTCATTAGGTTTATTATGGAGTGTTAAGTTTATGTACGGTGTTGTAATGTTTTGTTAGGAGTTGTAAGGTGTCGTACGTAATACAAACATGCTTTTCAAGGTGGTAATGTGGCATACAGAGTGGTAAGATATTCTAAATTGTTGTACGATGTTCAAATCACTCGGACGAATTCATTAGGTTTATTATGGAGTTTTAATGTTTCGTACGGTGGTGTAAGGTGTTCTCAAATGATGTAACGCATCCTACATTATTCGAAATTGCTTTTCCTGTTGCTAATGTCGCATACAAAGTCGTAACAAGTCCTGAGTGGTCGTACGATGTTCAAAGGACTCTAACGAATTAATTAGGTTTATTATGGAGTTTTAAGTTTGCGTGTGGTATTGTAATGTGTTGTTAGTAGTTGTAAGGTGTCATACGTTATACTAACATGATTTTCAAGGCGGTAATGTGGCATACAGAGTCGTAAGATATTCTAAATTGTTGTACGATGTTCAAATGACTCGGACGAATTCATTAGGTTTATTATGGAGATTAAGTTTATGTACGGTGTTGTAATGTTTTGTTAGGAGTTGTAAGGTGTCGTACGTAATACTAACATGCTTTTCAAGGCGGTAATGTGGCATACATAGTCGTAATATATTCTAAATTGTCGTACGATGTTCAAAGGACTCGGATGAATTCATTAGGTTTATTATGGAGCTTTAAGTTTATGTACGGTGTTGTAATGTTTTGTTAGGAGTTGTAAGGTGTCGTACGTTATACTAACATGCTTTTCAAGGCGGTAATGTGGCATACAGAGTCGTAATATATTCTAAATTGTCGTACGATGTTCAAAGGACTCGGATGAATTCATTAGGTTTATTATGGAGTTTTAAGTTTATGTACGGTGTTGTAATGTTTTGTTAGGAGTTGTAAGGTGTCGTACGTTATACTAACATGCTTTTCAAGGCGGTAATGTGGCATACAGAGTGGTAAGATATTCTAAATTGTTGTACGATGTTCAAATCACTCGGACGAATTCATTAGGTTTATTATGGAGTTTTAATGTTTCGTACGGTGGTGTAAGGTGTTCTTAAATGATGTAACGCATCCTACATTATTCGAAATTGCTTTTCCTGTTGCTAATGTCGCATACAAAGTCGTAACAAGTCCTGAGTGGTCGTACGATGTTCAAAGGACTCTAACGAATTAATTAGGTTTATTATGGAGTTTTAAGTTTGCGTGTGGTATTGTAATGTGTTGTTAGTAGTTTTAAGGTGTCATACGTTATACTAACATGATTTTCAAGGCGGTAATGTGGCATACAGAGTCGTAAGATATTCTAAATTGTTGTACGATGTTCAAATGACTCGGACGAATTCATTAGGTTTATTATGGAGTTTAAGTTTACGTACGGTGTTGTAATGTGTTGTTAGGAGTTGTAAGGTGTCGTACGTAATACTAACATGCTTTTCAAGGCGGTAATGTGGCATACATAGTCGTAATATATACTAAATTGTCGTACGATGTTCAAAGGACTCGGATGAATTCATTAGGTTTATTATGGAGCTTTAAGTTTATGTACGGTGTTGTAATGTTTTGTTAGGAGTTGTAAGGTGTCGTACGTTATACTAACATGCTTTTCAAGGCGGTAATGTGGCATACAGAGTCGTAATATATTCTAAATTGTCGTACGATGTTCAAAGGACTCGGATGAATTCATTAGGTTTATTATGGAGTTTTAAGTTTATGTACGGTGTTGTAATGTTTTGTTAGGAGTTGTAAGATGTCGTACGTTATACTAACATGCTTTTCAAGGCGGTAATGTGGCATACAGAGTGGTAAGATATTCTAAATTGTTGTACGATGTTCAAATCACTCGGACGAATTCATTAGGTTTATTATGGAGTTTTAATGTTTTGTACGGTGGTGTAAGGTGTTCTCAAATGATGTAACGCATCCTACATTATTCGAAATTGCTTTTCCTGTTGCTAATGTCGCATAGAAAGTCGTAACAAGTCCTGAGTGGTTGTACGATGTTCAAGGACTCTAACGAATTATTTAGGTTTATTTTGGAGTTTTAAGTTTGCGTGTGGTATTGTAATGTGTTGTTAGTAGTTGTAAGGTGTCATACGTTATACTAACATGATTTTCAAGGCGGTAATGTGGCATACAGAGTCGTAAGATATTCTAAATTGTTGTACGATGTTCAAATGACTCGGACGAATTCATTAGGTTTATTATGGAGTTTAAGTTTACGTACGGTGTTGTAATGTTTTGTTAGGAGTTGTAAGGTGTCGTACGTAATACTAACATGCTTTTCAAGGCGGTAATGTGGCATACATAGTCGTAATATATTCTAAATTGTCGTACGATGTTCAAAGGACTCGGATGAATTCATTAGGTTTATTATGGAGCTTTAAGTTTATGTACGGTGTTGTAATGTTTTGTTAGGAGTTGTAAGGTGTCGTACGTTATACTAACATGCTTTTCAAGGCGGTAATGTGGCATACAGAGTCGTAATATATTCTAAATTGTCGTACGATGTTCAAAGGACTCGGATGAATTCATTAGGTTTATTATGGAGTTTTAAGTTTATGTACGGTGTTGTAATGTTTTGTTAGGAGTTGTAAGGTGTCGTACGTAATACTAACATGCTTTTCAAGGCGGTAATGTGGCATACATAGTCGTAATATATTCTAAATTGTCGTACGATGTTCAAAGGACTCGGATGAATTCATTAGGTTTATTATGGAGCTTTAAGTTTATGTACGGTGTTGTAATGTTTTGTTAGGAGTTGTAAGGTGTCGTACGTTATACTAACATGCTTTTCAAGGCGGTAATGTGGCATACAGAGTCGTAATATATTCTAAATTGTCGTACGATGTTCAAAGGACTCGGATGAATTCATTAGGTTTATTATGGAGTTTTAAGTTTATGTACGGTGTTGTAATGTTTTGTTAGGAGTTGTAAGGTGTCGTACGTTATACTAACATGCTTTTCAAGGCGGTAATGTGGCATACAGAGTGGTAAGATATTCTAAATTGTTGTACGATGTTCAAATCACTCGGACGAATTCATTAGGTTTATTATGGAGTTTTAATGTTTCGTACGGTGGTGTAAGGTGTTCTTAAATGATGTAACGCATCCTACATTATTCGAAATTGCTTTTCCTGTTGCTAATGTCGCATACAAAGTCGTAACAAGTCCTGAGTGGTCGTACGATGTTCAAAGGACTCTAACGAATTAATTAGGTTTATTATGGAGTTTTAAGTTTGCGTGTGGTATTGTAATGTGTTGTTAGTAGTTTTAAGGTGTCATACGTTATACTAACATGATTTTCAAGGCGGTAATGTGGCATACAGAGTCGTAAGATATTCTAAATTGTTGTACGATGTTCAAATGACTCGGACGAATTCATTAGGTTTATTATGGAGTTTAAGTTTACGTACGGTGTTGTAATGTGTTGTTAGGAGTTGTAAGGTGTCGTACGTAATACTAACATGCTTTTCAAGGCGGTAATGTGGCATACATAGTCGTAATATATACTAAATTGTCGTACGATGTTCAAAGGACTCGGATGAATTCATTAGGTTTATTATGGAGCTTTAAGTTTATGTACGGTGTTGTAATGTTTTGTTAGGAGTTGTAAGGTGTCGTACGTTATACTAACATGCTTTTCAAGGCGGTAATGTGGCATACAGAGTCGTAATATATTCTAAATTGTCGTACGATGTTCAAAGGACTCGGATGAATTCATTAGGTTTATTATGGAGTTTTAAGTTTATGTACGGTGTTGTAATGTTTTGTTAGGAGTTGTAAGATGTCGTACGTTATACTAACATGCTTTTCAAGGCGGTAATGTGGCATACAGAGTGGTAAGATATTCTAAATTGTTGTACGATGTTCAAATCACTCGGACGAATTCATTAGGTTTATTATGGAGTTTTAATGTTTTGTACGGTGGTGTAAGGTGTTCTCAAATGATGTAACGCATCCTACATTATTCGAAATTGCTTTTCCTGTTGCTAATGTCGCATAGAAAGTCGTAACAAGTCCTGAGTGGTTGTACGATGTTCAAGGACTCTAACGAATTATTTAGGTTTATTTTGGAGTTTTAAGTTTGCGTGTGGTATTGTAATGTGTTGTTAGTAGTTGTAAGGTGTCATACGTTATACTAACATGATTTTCAAGGCGGTAATGTGGCATACAGAGTCGTAAGATATTCTAAATTGTTGTACGATGTTCAAATGACTCGGACGAATTCATTAGGTTTATTATGGAGTTTAAGTTTACGTACGGTGTTGTAATGTTTTGTTAGGAGTTGTAAGGTGTCGTACGTAATACTAACATGCTTTTCAAGGCGGTAATGTGGCATACATAGTCGTAATATATTCTAAATTGTCGTACGATGTTCAAAGGACTCGGATGAATTCATTAGGTTTATTATGGAGCTTTAAGTTTATGTACGGTGTTGTAATGTTTTGTTAGGAGTTGTAAGGTGTCGTACGTTATACTAACATGCTTTTCAAGGCGGTAATGTGGCATCAGAGTCGTAATATATTCTAAATTGTCGTACGATGTTCAAAGGACTCGGATGAATTCATTAGGTTTATTATGGAGTTTTAAGTTTATGTACGGTGTTGTAATGTTTTGTTAGGAGTTGTAAGGTGTCGTACGTTATACTAACATGCTTTTCAAGGCGGTAATGTGGCATACAGAGTGGTAAGATATTCTAAATTGTTGTACGATGTTCAAATCACTCGGACGAATTCATTAGGTTTATTATGGAGTTTTAATGTTTCGTACGGTGGTGTAAGGTGTTCTCAAATGATGTAACGCATCCTACATTATTCGAAATTGCTTTTCCTGTTGCTAATGTCGCATACAAAGTCGTAACAAGTCCTGAGTGGTCGTACGATGTTCAAAGGACTCTAACGAATTAATTAGGTTTATTATGGAGTTTTAAGTTTGCGTGTGGTATTGTAATGTGTTGTTAGTAGTTGTAAGGTGTCATACGTTATACTAACATGATTTTCAAGGCGGTAATGTGGCATACAGAGTCGTAAGATATTCTAAATTGTTGTACGATGTTCAAATGACTCGGACGAATTCATTAGGTTTATTATGGAGTTTAAGTTTACGTACGGTGTTGTAATGTTTTGTTAGGAGTTGTAAGGTGTCGTACGTAATACTAACATGCTTTTCAAGGCGGTAATGTGGCATACATAGTCGTAATATATTCTAAATTGTCGTACGATGTTCAAAGGACTCGGATGAATTCATTAGGTTTATTATGGAGCTTTAAGTTTATGTACGGTGTTGTAATGTTTTGTTAGGAGTTGTAAGGTGTCGTACGTTATACAAACATGCTTTTCAAGGCGGTAATGTGGCATACAGAGTCGTAATATATTCTAAATTGTCGTACGATGTTCAAAGGACTCGGATGAATTCATTAGGTTTATTATGGAGTTTTAAGTTTATGTACGGTGTAGTAATGTTTTGTTAGGAGTTGTAAGGTGTCGTACGTTATACTAACATGCTTTTCAAGGCGGTAATGTGGCATACAGAGTGGTAAGATATTCTAAATTGTTGTACGATGTTCAAATCACTCGGACGAATTCATTAGGTTTATTATGGAGTTTTAATGTTTCGTACGGTGGTGTAAGGTGTTCTTAAATGATGTAACGCATCCTACATTATTCGAAATTGCTTTTCCTGTTGCTAATGTCACATACAAAGTCGTAACAAGTCCTGAGTGGTCGTACGATGTTCAAAGGACTCTAACGAATTAATTAGGTTTATTATGGAGTTTTAAGTTTGCGTGTGGTATTGTAATGTGTTGTTAGTAGTTGTAAGGTGTCATACGTTATACTAACATGATTTTCAAGGCGGTAATGTGGCATACAGAGTCGTAAGATATTCTAAATTGTTGTACGATGTTCAAATGACTCGGACGAATTCATTAGGTTTATTATGGAGATTAAGTTTACGTACGGTGTTGTAATGTTTTGTTAGGAGTTGTAAGGTGTCGTACGTAATACTAACATGCTTTTCAAGGCGGTAATGTGGCATACATAGTCGTAATATATTCTAAATTGTCGTACGATGTTCAAAGGACTCGGATGAATTCATTAGGTTTATTATGGAGCTTTAAGTTTATGTACGGTGTTGTAATGTTTTGTTAGGAGTTGTAAGGTGTCGTACGTTATACTAACATGCTTTTCAAGGCGGTAATGTGGCATACAGAGTCGTAATATATTCTAAATTGTCGTACGATGTTCAAAGGACTCGGATGAATTCATTAGGTTTATTATGGAGTTTTAAGTTTATGTACGGTGTTGTAATGTTTTGTTAGGAGTTGTAAGGTGTCGTACGTTATACTAACATGCTTTTCAAGGCGGTAATGTGGCATACAGAGTGGTAAGATATTCTAAATTGTTGTACGATGTTCAAATCACTCGGACGAATTCATTAGGTTTATTATGGAGTTTTAATGTTTCGTACGGTGGTGTAAGGTGTTCTCAAATGATGTAACGCATCCTACATTATTCGAAATTGCTTTTCCTGTTGCTAATGTCGCATACAAAGTCGTAACAAGTCCTGAGTGGTCGTACGATGTTCAAAGGACTCTAACGAATTAATTAGGTTTATTATGGAGTTTTAAGTTTGCGTGTGGTATTGTAATGTGTTGTTAGTAGTTGTAAGGTGTCATACGTTATACTAACATGATTTTCAAGGCGGTAATGTGGCATACAGAGTCGTAAGATATTCTAAATTGTTGTACGATGTTCAAATGACTCGGACGAATTCATTAGGTTTATTATGGAGTTTAAGTTTACGTACGGTGTTGTAATGTTTTGTTAGGAGTTGTAAGGTGTCGTACGTAATACTAACATGCTTTTCAAGGCGGTAATGTGGCATACATAGTCGTAATATATTCTAAATTGTCGTACGATGTTCAAAGGACTCGGATGAATTCATTAGGTTTATTATGGAGCTTTAAGTTTATGTACGGTGTTGTAATGTTTTGTTAGGAGTTGTAAGGTGTCGTACGTTATACTAACATGCTTTTCAAGGCGGTAATGTGGCATACAGAGTCGTAATATATTCTAAATTGTCGTACGATGTTCAAAGGACTCGGATGAATTCATTAGGTTTATTATGGAGTTTTAAGTTTATGTACGGTGTAGTAATGTTTTGTTAGGAGTTGTAAGGTGTCGTACGTTATACTAACATGCTTTTCAAGGCGGTAATGTGGCATACAGAGTGGTAAGATATTCTAAATTGTTGTACGATGTTCAAATCACTCGGACGAATTCATTAGGTTTATTATGGAGTTTTAATGTTTCGTACGGTGGTGTAAGGTGTTCTCAAATGATGTAACGCATCCTACATTATTCGAAATTGCTTTTCCTGTTGCTAATGTCACATACAAAGTCGTAACAAGTCCTGAGTGGTCGTACGATGTTCAAAGGACTCTAACGAATTAATTAGGTTTATTATGGAGTTTTAAGTTTGCGTGTGGTATTGTAATGTGTTGTTAGTAGTTGTAAGGTGTCATACGTTATACTAACATGATTTTCAAGGCGGTAATGTGGCATACAGAGTCGTAAGATATTCTAAATTGTTGTACGATGTTCAAATGACTCGGACGAATTCATTAGGTTTATTATGGAGTTTAAGTTTACGTACGGTGTTGTAATGTTTTGTTAGGAGTTGTAAGGTGTCGTACGTAATACTAACATGCTTTTCAAGGCGGTAATGTGGCATACATAGTCGTAATATATTCTAAATTGTCGTACGATGTTCAAAGGACTCGGATGAATTCATTAGGTTTATTATGGAGCTTTAAGTTTATGTACGGTGTTGTAATGTTTTGTTAGGAGTTGTAAGGTGTCGTACGTTATACTAACATGCTTTTCAAGGCGGTAATGTGGCATACAGAGTCGTAATATATTCTAAATTGTCGTACGATGTTCAAAGGACTCGGATGAATTCATTAGGTTTATTATGGAGTTTTAAGTTTATGTACGGTGTAGTAATGTTTTGTTAGGAGTTGTAAGGTGTCGTACGTTATACTAACATGCTTTTCAAGGCGGTAATGTGGCATACAGAGTGGTAAGATATTCTAAATTGTTGTACGATGTTCAAATCACTCGGACGAATTCATTAGGTTTATTATGGAGTTTTAATGTTTCGTACGGTGGTGTAAGGTGTTCTTAAATGATGTAACGCATCCTACATTATTCGAAATTGCTTTTCCTGTTGCTAATGTCACATACAAAGTCGTAACAAGTCCTGAGTGGTCGTACGATGTTCAAAGGACTCTAACGAATTAATTAGGTTTATTATGGAGTTTTAAGTTTGCGTGTGGTATTGTAATGTGTTGTTAGTAGTTGTAAGGTGTCATACGTTATACTAACAAGATTTTCAAGGCGGTAATGTGGCATACAGAGTCGTAAGATATTCTAAATTGTTGTACGATGTTCAAATGACTCGGACGAATTCATTAGGTTTATTATGGAGTTTAAGTTTACATACGGTGTTGTAATGTTTTGTTAGGAGTTGTAAGGTGTCGTACGTAATACTAACATGCTTTTCAAGGCGGTAATGTGGCATACATAGTCGTAATATATTCTAAATTGTCGTACGATGTTCAAAGGACTCGGATGAATTCATTAGGTTTATTATGGAGCTTTAAGTTTATGTACGGTGTTGTAATGTTTTGTTAGGAGTTGTAAGGTGTCGTACGTTATACTAACATGCTTTTCAAGGCGGTAATGTGGCATACAGAGTCGTAATATATTCTAAATTGTCGTACGATGTTCAAAGGACTCGGATGAATTCATTAGGTTTATTATGGAGTTTTAAGTTTATGTACGGTGTAGTAATGTTTTGTTAGGAGTTGTAAGGTGTCGTACGTTATACTAACATGCTTTTCAAGGCGGTAATGTGGCATACAGAGTGGTAAGATATTCTAAATTGTTGTACGATGTTCAAATCACTCGGACTAATTCATTAGGTTTATTATGGAGTTTTAATGTTTCGTACGGTGGTGTAAGGTGTTCTCAAATGATGTAACGCATCCTACATTATTCGAAATTGCTTTTCCTGTTGCTAATGTCACATACAAAGTCGTAACAAGTCCTGAGTGGTCGTACGATGTTCAAAGGACTCTAACGAATTAATTAGGTTTATTATGGAGTTTTAAGTTTGCGTGTGGTATTGTAATGTGTTGTTAGTAGTTGTAAGGTGTCATACGTTATACTAACATGATTTTCAAGGCGGTAATGTGGCATACAGAGTCGTAAGATATTCTAAATTGTTGTACGATGTTCAAATGACTCGGACGAATTCATTAGGTTTATTATGGAGTTTAAGTTTACGTACGGTGTTGTAATGTTTTGTTAGGAGTTGTAAGGTGTCGTACGTAATACTAACATGCTTTTCAAGGCGGTAATGTGGCATACATAGTCGTAATATATTCTAAATTGTCGTACGATGTTCAAAGGACTCGGATGAATTCATTAGGTTTATTATGGAGCTTTAAGTTTATGTACGGTGTTGTAATGTTTTGTTAGGAGTTGTAAGGTGTCGTACGTTATACTAACATGCTTTTCAAGGCGGTAATGTGGCATACAGAGTCGTAAGATATTCTAAATTGTCGTACGATGTTCAAAGGACTCGGATGAATTCATTAGGTTTATTATGGAGTTTTAATGTTTCGTACGGTGGTGTAAGGTGTTCTCAAATGATGTAACGCATCCTACATTATTCGAAATTGCTTTTCCTGTTGCTAATGTCGCATACAAAGTCGTAACAAGTCCTGAGTGGTCGTACGATGTTCAAAGGACTCTAACGAATTAATTAGGTTTATTATGGAGTTTTAAGTTTGCGTGTGGTATTGTAATGTGTTGTTAGTAGTTGTAAGGTGTCATACGTTATACAAACATGATTTTCAAGGCGGTAATGTGGCATACAGAGTCGTAAGATATTCTAAATTGTTGTACGATGTTCAAATGACTCGGACGAATTCATTAGGTTTATTATGGAGTTTAAGTTTACGTACGGTGTTGTAATGTTTTGTTAGGAGTTGTAAGGTGTCGTACGTAATACTAACATGCTTTTCAAGGCGGTAATGTGGCATACATAGTCGTAATATAGTCTAAATTGTCGTACGATGTTCAAAGGACTCGGATGAATTCATTAGGTTTATTATGGAGTTTTAAGTTTATGTACGGTGTTGTAATGTTTTGTTAGGAGTTGTAAGGTGTCGTACGTTATACTAACATGCTTTTCAAGGCGGTAATGTGGCATACAGAGTGGTAAGATATTCTAAATTGTTGTACGATGTTCAAATCACTCGGACGAATTCATTAGGTTTATTATGGAGTTTTAATGTTTCGTACGGTGGTGTAAGGTGTTCTCAAATGATGTAACGCATCCTACATTATTCCAAATTGCTTTTCCTGTTGCTAATGTCGCATACAAAGTCGCAACAAGTCCTGAGTGGTCGTACGATGTTCAAAGGACTCTAACGAATTCATTAGGTTTATTATGGAGTTTTAAGTTTGCGTGCGGTATTGTAATGTGTTGTTAGGAGTTGTAAGGTGTCATGTGTTATACTAACATGATTTTCAAGGCGGTAATGTGGCATACAGAGTCGTAAGATATTCTAAATTGTTGTACGATGTTCAAATGACTCGGATGAATTCATTAGGTTTACTATGGAGTTTTAAGTTTACATACGGTATTGTAATGTGTTGTTAGGAGTTGTAAGGTGTCCTACGTTATACTAACATGATTTTCAAGGCGGTAATGTGGCATACAGAGTCGTAAGATATTCTAAATTGTTGTACGATGTTCAAATGACTCGGACGAATTCATTAGGTTTATTATGGAGTTTAAGTTTACGTACGGTGTTGTAATGTTTTGTTAGGAGTTGTAAGGTGTCGTACGTAATACTAACATGCTTTTCAAGGCGGTAATGTGGCATACATAGTCGTAATATATTCTAAATTGTCGTACGATGTTCAAAGGACTCGGATGAATTCATTAGGTTTATTATGGAGCTTTAAGTTTATGTACGGTGTTGTAATGTTTTGTTAGGAGTTGTAAGGTGTCGTACGTTATACTAACATGCTTTTCAAGGCGGTAATGTGGCATACAGAGTCGTAATATATTCTAAATTGTCGTACGATGTTCAAAGGACTCGGATGAATTCATTAGGTTTATTATGGAGTTTTAAGTTTATGTACGGTGTTGTAATGTTTTGTTAGGAGTTGTAAGGTGTCGTACGTTATACTAACATGCTTTTCAAGGCGGTAATGTGGCATACAGAGTGATAAGATATTCTAAATTGTTGTACGATGTTCAAATCACTCGGACGAATTCATTAGGTTTATTATGGAGTTTTAATGTTTCGTACGGTGGTGCAAGGTGTTCTTAAATGATGTAACGCATCCTACATTATTCGAAATTGCTTTTCCTGTTGCTAATGTCGCATACAAAGCCGTAACAAGTCCTGAGTGGTCGTACGATGTTCAAATGACTCTAACGAATTAATTAGGTTTATTATGGAGTTTTAAGTTTGCGTGTGGTATTGTAATGTGTTGTTAGTAGTTGTAAGGTGTCATACGTTATACTAACATGATTTTCAAGGCGGTAATGTGGCATACAGAGTCGTAAGATATTCTAAATTGTTGTACGATGTTCAAATGACTCGGACGAATTCATTAGGTTTATTATGGAGTTTAAGTTTACGTACGGTGTTGTAATGTTTTGTTAGGAGTTGTAAGGTGTCGTACGTAATACTAACATGCTTTTCAAGGCGGTAATGTGGCATACATAGTCGTAATATATTCTAAATTGTCGTACGATGTTCAAAGGACTCGGATGAATTCATTAGGTTTATTATGGAGCTTTAAGTTTATGTACGGTGTTGTAATGTTTTGTTAGGAGTTGTAAGGTGTCGTACGTTATACTAACATGCTTTTCAAGGCGGTAATGTGGCATACAGAGTCGTAATATATTCTAAATTGTCGTACGATGTTCAAAGGAATCGGATGAATTCATTAGGTTTATTATGGAGTTTTAAGTTTATGTACGGTGTTGTAATGTTTTGTTAGGAGTTGTAAGGTGTCGTACGTTATACTAACATGCTTTTCAAGGCGGTAATGTGGCATACAGAGTGGTAAGATATTCTAAATTGTGGTACGATGTTCAAATCACTCGGACGAATTCATTAGGTTTATTATGGAGTTTTAATGTTTCGTACGGTGGTGCAAGGTGTTCTTAAATGATGTAACGCATCCTACATTATTCGAAATTGCTTTTCCTGTTGCTAATGTCGCATACAAAGTCGTAACAAGTCCTGAGTGGTCGTACGATGTTCAAAGGACTCTAACGAATTAATTAGGTTTATTATGGAGTTTTAAGTTTGCGTGTGGTATTGTAATGTGTTGTTAGTAGTTGTAAGGTGTCATACGTTATACTAACATGATTTTCAAGGCGGTAATGTGGCATACAGAGTCGTAAGATATTCTAAATTGTTGTACGATGTTCAAATGACTCGGACGAATTCATTAGGTTTATTATGGAGTTTAAGTTTACGTACGGTGTTGTAATGTTTTGTTAGGAGTTGTAAGGTGTCGTACGTAATACTAACATGCTTTTCAAGGCGGTAATGTGGCATACATAGTCGTAATATATTCTAAATTGCCGTACGATGTTCAAAGGACTCGGATGAATTCATTAGGTTTATTATGGAGCTTTAAGTTTATGTACGGTGTTGTAATGTTTTGTTAGGAGTTGTAAGGTGTCGTACGTTATACTAACATGCTTTTCAAGGCGGTAATGTGGCATACAGAGTCGTAATATATTCTAAATTGTCGTACGATGTTCAAAGGACTCGGATGAATTCATTATGTTTATTATGGAGTTTTAAGTTTATGTACGGTGTTGTAATGTTTTGTTAGGAGTTGTAAGGTGTCGTACGTTATACTAACATGCTTTTCAAGGCGGTAATGTGGCATACAGAGTGGTAAGATATTCTAAATTGTTGTACGATGTTCAAATCACTCGGACGAATTCATTAGGTTTATTATGGAGTTTTAATGTTTCGTACGGTGGTGTAAGGTGTTCTTAAATGATGTAACGCATCCTACATTATTCGAAATTGCTTTTCCTGTTGCTAATGTCGCATACAAAGTCGTAACAAGTCCTGAGTGGTCGTACGATGTTCAAAGGACTCTAACGAATTAATTAGGTTTATTATGGAGTTTTAAGTTTGCGTGTGGTATTGTAATGTGTTGTTTGTAGTTGTAAGGTGTCATACGTTATACTAACATGATTTTCAAGGCGGTAATATGGCATACAGAGTCGTAAGATGTTCTAAATTGTTGTACGATGTTCAAATGACTCGGACGAATTCATTAGGTTTATTATGGAGTTTAAGTTTACGTACGGTGTTGTAATGTTTTGTTAGGAGTTGTAAGGTGTCGTACGTAATACTAACATGCTTTTCAAGGCGGTAATGTGGCATACATAGTCGTAATATATTCTAAATTGCCGTACGATGTTCAAAGGACTCGGATGAATTCATTAGGTTTATTATGGAGCTTTAAGTTTATGTACGGTGTTGTAATGTTTTGTTAGGAGTTGTAAGGTGTCGTACGTTATACTAACATGCTTTTCAAGGCGGTAATGTGGCATACAGAGTCGTAATATATTCTAAATTGTCGTACGATGTTCAAAGGACTCGGATGAATTCATTATGTTTATTATGGAGTTTTAAGTTTATGTACGGTGTTGTAATGTTTTGTTAGGAGTTGTAAGGTGTCGTACGTTATACTAACATGCTTTTCAAGGCGGTAATGTGGCATACAGAGTGGTAAGATATTCTAAATTGTTGTACGATGTTCAAATCACTCGGACGAATTCATTAGGTTTATTATGGAGTTTTAATGTTTCGTACGGTGGTGTAAGGTGTTCTTAAATGATGTAACGCATCCTACATTATTCGAAATTGCTTTTCCTGTTGCTAATGTCGCATACAAAGTCGTAACAAGTCCTGAGTGGTCGTACGATGTTCAAAGGACTCTAACGAATTAATTAGGTTTATTATGGAGTTTTAAGTTTGCGTGTGGTATTGTAATGTGTTGTTTGTAGTTGTAAGGTGTCATACGTTATACTAACATGATTTTCAAGGCGGTAATATGGCATACAGAGTCGTAAGATGTTCTAAATTGTTGTACGATGTTCAAATGACTCGGACGAATTCATTAGGTTTATTATGGAGTTTAAGTTTACGTACGGTGTTGTAATGTTTTGTTAGGAGTTGTAAGGTGTCGTACGTAATACTAACATGCTTTTCAAGGCGGTAATGTGGCATACATAGTCGTAATATATTCTAAATTGCCGTACGATGTTCAAAGGACTCGGATGAATTCATTAGGTTTATTATGGAGCTTTAAGTTTATGTACGGTGTTGTAATGTTTTGTTAGGAGTTGTAAGGTGTCGTACGTTATACTAACATGCTTTTCAAGGCGGTAATGTGGCATACAGAGTCGTAATATATTCTAAATTGTCGTACGATGTTCAAAGGACTCGGATGAATTCATTAGGTTTATTATGGAGTTTTAAGTTTATGTACGATGTTGTAATGTTTTGTTATGAGTTGTAAGGTGTCGTACGTTATACTAACATGCTTTTCAAGGCGGTAATGTGGCATACAGAGTGGTAAGATATTCTAAATTGTTGTACGATGTTCAAATCACTCGGACGAATTCATTAGGTTTATTATGGAGTATTAATGTTTCGTACGGTGGTGTATGGTGTTCTTAAATGATGTAACGCATCCTACATTATTCGAAATTGCTTTTCCTGTTGCTAATGTCGCATACAAAGTCGTAACAAGTCCTGAGTGGTCGTACGATGTTCAAAGGACTCTAACGAATTAATTAGGTTTATTATGGAGTTTTAAGTTTGCGTGTGGTATTGTAATGTGTTGTTAGTAGTTGTAAGGTGTCATACGTTATACTAACATGATTTTCAAGGCGGTAATGTGGCATACAGAGTCGTAAGATATTCTAAATTGTTGTACGATGTTCAAATGACTCGGACGAATTCATTAGGTTTATTATGGAGTTTAAGTTTACGTACGGTGTTGTAATGTTTTGTTAGGAGTTGTAAGGTGTCGTACGTAATACTAACATGCTTTTCAAGGCGGTAATGTGGCATACATAGTCGTAATATATTCTAAATTGCCGTACGATGTTCAAAGGACTCGGATGAATTCATTAGGTTTATTATGGAGCTTTAAGTTTATGTACGGTGTTGTAATGTTTTGTTAGGAGTTGTAAGGTGTCGTACGTTATACTAACATGCTTTTCAAGGCGGTAATGTGGCATACAGAGTCGTAATATATTCTAAATTGTCGTACGATGTTCAAAGGACTCGGATGAATTCATTAGGTTTATTATGGAGTTTTAAGTTTATGTACGGTGTTGTAATGTTTTGTTAGGAGTTGTAAGGTGTCGTACGTTATACTAACATGCTTTTCAAGGCGGTAATGTGGCATACAGAGTGGTAAGATATTCTAAATTGTTGTACGATGTTCAAATCACTCGGACGAATTCATTAGGTTTATTATGGAGTTTTAATGTTTCGTACGGTGGTGTAAGGTGTTCTTAAATGATGTAACGCATCCTACATTATTCGAAATTGCTTTTCCTGTTGCTAATGTCGCATACAAAGTCGTAACAAGTCCTGAGTGGTCGTACGATGTTCAAAGGACTCTAACGAATTAATTAGGTTTATTATGGAGTTTTAAGTTTGCGTGTGGTATTGTAATGTGTTGTTTGTAGTTGTAAGGTGTCATACGTTATACTAACATGATTTTCAAGGCGGTAATGTGGCATACAGAGTCGTAAGATATTCTAAATTGTTGTACGATGTTCAAATGACTCGGACAAATTCATTAGGTTTATTATGGAGTTTAAGTTTACGTACGGTGTTGTAATGTTTTGTTAGGAGTTGTAAGGTGTCGTACGTAATACTAACATGCTTTTCAAGGCGGTAATGTGGTATACATAGTCGTAATATATTCTAAATTGCCGTACGATGTTCAAAGGACTCGGATGAATTCATTAGGTTTATTATGGAGCTTTAAGTTTATGTACGGTGTTGTAATGTTTTGTTAGGAGTTGTAAGGTGTCGTACGTTATACTAACATGCTTTTCAAGGCGGTAATGTGGCATACAGAGTCGTAATATATTCTAAATTGTCGTACGATGTTCAAAGGACTCGGATGAATTCATTAGGTTTATTATGGAGTTTTAAGTTTATGTACGGTGTTGTAATGTTTTGTTAGGAGTTTTAAGGTGTCGTACGTTATACTAACATGCTTTTCAAGGCGGTAATGTGGCATACAGAGTGGTAAGATATTCTAAATTGTTGTACGATGTTCAAATCACTCGGACGAATTCATTAGGTTTATTATGGAGTTTTAATGTTTCGTACGGTGGTGTAAGGTGTTCTTAAATGATGTAACGCATCCTACATTATTCGAAATTGCTTTTCCTGTTGCTAATGTCGCATACAAAGTCGTAACAAGTCCTGAGTGGTCGTACGATGTTCAAAGGACTCTAACGAATTAATTAGGTTTATTATGGAGTTTTAAGTTTGCGTGTGGTATTGTAATGTGTTGTTAGTAGTTGTAAGGTGTCATACGTTATACTAACATGATTTTCAAGGCGGTAATGTGGCATACAGAGTCGTAAGATATTCTAAATTGTTGTACGATGTTCAAATGACTCGGACGAATTCATTAGGTTTATTATGGAGATTAAGTTTACGTACGGTGTTGTAATGTTTTGTTAGGAGTTGTAAGGTGTCGTACGTAATACTAACATGCTTTTCAAGGCGGTAATGTGGCATACATAGTCGTAATATATTCTAAATTGTCGTACGATGTTCAAAGGACTCGGATGAATTCATTAGGTTTATTATGGAGCTTTAAGTTTATGTACGGTGTTGTAATGTTTTGTTAGGAGTTGTAAGGTGTCGTACGTTATACTAACATGCTTTTCAAGGCGGTAATGTGGCATACAGAGTCGTAATATATTCTAAATTGTCGTACGATGTTCAAAGGACTCGGATGAATTCATTAGGTTTATTATGGAGTTTTAAGTTTATGTACGGTGTTGTAATGTTTTGTTAGGAGTTGTAAGGTGTCGTACGTAATACTAACATGCTTTTCAAGGCGGTAATGTGGCATACATAGTCGTAATATATTCTAAATTGTCGTACGATGTTCAAAGGACTCGGATGAATTCATTAGGTTTATTATGGAGCTTTAAGTTTATGTACGGTGTTGTAATGTTTTGTTAGGAGTTGTAAGGTGTCGTACGTTATACTAACATGCTTTTCAAGGCGGTAATGTGGCATACAGAGTCGTAATATATTCTAAATTGTCGTACGATGTTCAAAGGACTCGGATGAATTCATTAGGTTTATTATGGAGTTTTAAGTTTATGTACGGTGTTGTAATGTTTTGTTAGGAGTTGTAAGGTGTCGTACGTTATACTAACATGCTTTTCAAGGCGGTAATGTGGCATACAGAGTGGTAAGATATTCTAAATTGTTGTACGATGTTCAAATCACTCGGACGAATTCATTAGGTTTATTATGGAGTTTTAATGTTTCGTACGGTGGTGTAAGGTGTTCTCAAATGATGTAACGCATCCTACATTATTCGAAATTGCTTTTCCTGTTGCTAATGTCGCATACAAAGTCGTAACAAGTCCTGAGTGGTCGTACGATGTTCAAAGGACTCTAACGAATTAATTAGGTTTATTATGGAGTTTTAAGTTTGCGTGTGGTATTGTAATGTGTTGTTAGTAGTTGTAAGGTGTCATACGTTATACTAACATGATTTTCAAGGCGGTAATGTGGCATACAGAGTCGTAAGATATTCTAAATTGTTGTACGATGTTCAAATGACTCGGACGAATTCATTAGGTTTATTATGGAGATTAAGTTTACGTACGGTGTTGTAATGTGTTGTTAGGAGTTGTAAGGTGTCGTACGTAATACTAACATGCTTTTCAAGGCGGTAATGTGGCATACATAGTCGTAATATATACTAAATTGTCGTACGATGTTCAAAGGACTCGGATGAATTCATTAGGTTTATTATGGAGCTTTAAGTTTATGTACGGTGTTGTAATGTTTTGTTAGGAGTTGTAAGGTGTCGTACGTTATACTAACATGCTTTTCAAGGCGGTAATGTGGCATACAGAGTCGTAATATATTCTAAATTGTCGTACGATGTTCAAAGGACTCGGATGAATTCATTAGGTTTATTATGGAGTTTTAAGTTTATGTACGGTGTTGTAATGTTTTGTTAGGAGTTGTAAGATGTCGTACGTTATACTAACATGCTTTTCAAGGCGGTAATGTGGCATACAGAGTGGTAAGATATTCTAAATTGTTGTACGATGTTCAAATCACTCGGACGAATTCATTAGGTTTATTATGGAGTTTTAATGTTTCGTACGGTGGTGTAAGGTGTTCTCAAATGATGTAACGCATCCTACATTATTCGAAATTGCTTTTCCTGTTGCTAATGTCGCATAGAAAGTCGTAACAAGTCCTGAGTGGTCGTACGATGTTCAAAGGACTCTAACGAATTATTTAGGTTTATTTTGGAGTTTTAAGTTTGCGTGTGGTATTGTAATGTGTTGTTAGTAGTTGTAAGGTGTCATACGTTATACTAACATGATTTTCAAGGCGGTAATGTGGCATACAGAGTCGTAAGATATTCTAAATTGTTGTACGATGTTCAAATGACTCGGACGAATTCATTAGGTTTATTATGGAGTTTAAGTTTACGTACGGTGTTGTAATGTTTTGTTAGGAGTTGTAAGGTGTCGTACGTAATACTAACATGCTTTTCAAGGCGGTAATGTGGCATACATAGTCGTAATATATTCTAAATTGTCGTACGATGTTCAAAGGACTCGGATGAATTCATTAGGTTTATTATGGAGCTTTAAGTTTATGTACGGTGTTATAATGTTTTGTTAGGAGTTGTAAGGTGTCGTACGTTATACTAACATGCTTTTCAAGGCGGTAATGTGGCATACAGAGTCGTAATATATTCTAAATTGTCGTACGATGTTCAAAGGACTCGGATGAATTCATTAGGTTTATTATGGAGTTTTAAGTTTATGTACGGTGTTGTAATGTTTTGTTAGGAGTTGTAAGGTGTCGTACGTTATACTAACATGCTTTTCAAGGCGGTAATGTGGCATACAGAGTGGTAAGATATTCTAAATTGTTGTACGATGTTCAAATCACTCGGACCAATTCATTAGGTTTATTATGGAGTTTTAATGTTTCGTACGGTGGTGTAAGGTGTTCTCAAATGATGTAACGCATCCTACATTATTCGAAATTGCTTTTCCTGTTGCTAATGTCACATACAAAGTCGTAACAAGTCCTGAGTGGTCGTACGATGTTCAAAGGACTCTAACGAATTAATTAGGTTTATTATGGAGTTTTAAGTTTGCGTGTGGTATTGTAATGTGTTGTTAGTAGTTGTAAGGTGTCATACGTTATACTAACATGACTTTCAAGGCGGTAATGTGGCATACAGAGTCGTAAGATATTCTAAATTGTTGTACGATGTTCAAATGACTCGGACGAATTCATTAGGTTTATTATGGAGTTTAAGTTTACGTACGGTGTTGTAATGTTTTGTTAGGAGTTGTAAGGTGTCGTACGTAATACTAACATACTTTTCAAGGCGGTAATGTGGCATACATAGTCGTAATATATTCTAAATTGTCGTACGATGTTCAAAGGACTCGGATGAATTCATTAGGTTTATTATGGAGCTTTAAGTTTATGTACGGTGTTGTAATGTTTTGTTAGGAGTTGTAAGGTGTCGTACGTTATACTAACATGCTTTTCAAGGCGGTAATGTGGCATACAGAGTCGTAATATATTCTAAATTGTTGTACGATGTTCAAAGGACTCGGATGAATTCATTAGGTTTATTATGGAGTTTTAAGTTTATGTACGGTGTAGTAATGTTTTGTTAGGAGTTGTAAGGTGTCGTACGTTATACTAACATGCTTTTCAAGGCGGTAATGTGGCATACAGAGTGGTAAGATATTCTAAATTGTTGTACGATGTTCAAATCACTCGGACGAATTCATTAGGTTTATTATGGAGTTTTAATGTTTCGTACGGTGGTGTAAGGTGTTCTTAAATGATGTAACGCATCCTACATTATTCGAAATTGCTTTTCCTGTTGCTAATGTCACATACAAAGTCGTAACATGTCCTGAGTGGTCGTACGATGTTCAAAGGACTCTAACGAATTAATTAGGTTTATTATGGAGTTTTAAGTTTGCGTGTGGTATTGTAATGTGTTGTTAGTAGTTGTAAGGTGTCATACGTTATACTAACATGATTTTCAAGGCGGTAATGTGGCATACAGAGTCGTAAGATATTCTAAATTGTTGTACGATGTTCAAATGACTCGGACGAATTCATTAGGTTTATTATGGAGTTTAAGTTTACGTACGGTGTTGTAATGTTTTGTTAGGAGTTGTAAGGTGTCGTACGTAATACTAACATGCTTTTCAAGGCGGTAATGTGGCATACATAGTCGTAATATATTCTAAATTGTCGTACGATGTTCAAAGGACTCGGATGAATTCATTAGGTTTATTATGGAGCTTTAAGTTTATGTACGGTGTTATAATGTTTTGTTAGGAGTTGTAAGGTGTCGTACGTTATACTAACATGCTTTTCAAGGCGGTAATGTGGCATACAGAGTCGTAATATATTCTAAATTGTCGTACGATGTTCAAAGGACTCGGATGAATTCATTAGGTTTATTATGGAGTTTTAAGTTTATGTACGGTGTTGTAATGTTTTGTTAGGAGTTGTAAGGTGTCGTACGTTATACTAACATGCTTTTCAAGGCGGTAATGTGGCATACAGAGTGGTAAGATATTCTAAATTGTTGTACGATGTTCAAATCACTCGGACCAATTCATTAGGTTTATTATGGAGTTTTAATGTTTCGTACGGTGGTGTAAGGTGTTCTCAAATGATGTAACGCATCCTACATTATTCGAAATTGCTTTTCCTGTTGCTAATGTCACATACAAAGTCGTAACAAGTCCTGAGTGGTCGTACGATGTTCAAAGGACTCTAACGAATTAATTAGGTTTATTATGGAGTTTTAAGTTTGCGTGTGGTATTGTAATGTGTTGTTAGTAGTTGTAAGGTGTCATACGTTATACTAACATGATTTTCAAGGCGGTAATGTGGCATACAGAGTCGTAAGATATTCTAAATTGTTGTACGATGTTCAAATGACTCGGACGAATTCATTAGGTTTATTATGGAGTTTAAGTTTACGTACGGTGTTGTAATGTTTTGTTAGGAGTTGTAAGGTGTCGTACGTAATACTAACATACTTTTCAAGGCGGTAATGTGGCATACATAGTCGTAATATATTCTAAATTGTCGTACGATGTTCAAAGGACTCGGATGAATTCATTAGGTTTATTATGGAGCTTTAAGTTTATGTACGGTGTTGTAATGTTTTGTTAGGAGTTGTAAGGTGTCGTACGTTATACTAACATGCTTTTCAAGGTGGTAATGTGGCATACAGAGTCGTAATATATTCTAAATTGTTGTACGATGTTCAAAGGACTCGGATGAATTCATTAGGTTTATTATGGAGTTTTAAGTTTATGTACGGTGTAGTAATGTTTTGTTAGGAGTTGTAAGGTGTCGTACGTTATACTAACATGCTTTTCAAGGCGGTAATGTGGCATACAGAGTGGTAAGATATTCTAAATTGTTGTACGATGTTCAAATCACTCGGACGAATTCATTAGGTTTATTATGGAGTTTTAATGTTTCGTACGGTGGTGTAAGGTGTTCTTAAATGATGTAACGCATCCTACATTATTCGAAATTGCTTTTCCTGTTGCTAATGTCACATACAAAGTCGTAACATGTCCTGAGTGGTCGTACGATGTTCAAAGGACTCTAACGAATTAATTAGGTTTATTATGGAGTTTTAAGTTTGCGTGTGGTATTGTAATGTGTTGTTAGTAGTTGTAAGGTGTCATACGTTATACTAACATGATTTTCAAGGCGGTAATGTGGCATACAGAGTCGTAAGATATTCTAAATTGTTGTACGATGTTCAAATGACTCGGACGAATTCATTAGGTTTATTATGGAGTTTAAGTTTACGTACGGTGTTGTAATGTTTTGTTAGGAGTTGTAAGGTGTCGTACGTAATACTAACATGCTTTTCAAGGCGGTAATGTGGCATACATAGTCGTAATATATTCTAAATTGTCGTACGATGTTCAAAGGACTCGGATGAATTCATTAGGTTTATTATGGAGCTTTAAGTTTATGTACGGTGTTGTAATGTTTTGTTAGGAGTTGTAAGGTGTCGTACGTTATACTAACATGCTTTTCAAGGCGGTAATGTGGCATACAGAGTCGTAATATATTCTAAATTGTCGTACGATGTTCAAAGGACTCGGATGAATTCATTAGGTTTATTATGGAGTTTTAAGTTTATGTACGGTGTAGTAATGTTTTGTTAGGAGTTGTAAGGTGTCGTACGTTATACTAACATGCTTTTCAAGGCGGTAATGTGGCATACAGAGTGGTAAGATATTCTAAATTGTTGTACGATGTTCAAATCACTCGGACGAATTCATTAGGTTTATTATGGAGTTTTAATGTTTCGTACGGTGGTGTAAGGTGTTCTCAAATGATGTAACGCATCCTACGTTATTCGAAATTGCTTTTCCTGTTGCTAATGTCACATACAAAGTCGTAACATGTCCTGAGTGGTCGTACGATGTTCAAAGGACTCTAACGAATTAATTAGGTTTATTATGGAGTTTTAAGTTTGCGTGTGGTATTGTAATGTGTTGTTAGTAGTTGTAAGGTGTCATACGTTATACTAACATGATTTTCAAGGCGGTAATGTGGCATACAGAGTCGTAAGATATTCTAAATTGTTGTACGATGTTCAAATGACTCGGACGAATTCATTAGGTTTATTATGGAGTTTAAGTTTACGTACGGTGTTGTAATGTTTTGTTAGGAGTTGTAAGGTGTCGTACGTAATACTAACATGCTTTTCAAGGCGGTAATGTGGCATACATAGTCGTAATATATTCTAAATTGTCGTACGATGTTCAAAGGACTCGGATGAATTCATTAGGTTTATTATGGAGCTTTAAGTTTATGTACGGTGTTGTAATGTTTTGTTAGGAGTTGTAAGGTGTCGTACGTTATACTAACATGCTTTTCAAGGCGGTAATGTGGCATACAGAGTCGTAATATATTCTAAATTGTCGTACGATGTTCAAAGGACTCGGATGAATTCATTAGGTTTATTATGGAGTTTTAAGTTTATGTACGGTGTTGTAATGTTTTGTTAGGAGTTGTAAGGTGTCGTACGTTATACTAACATGCTTTTCAATGCGGTAATGTGGCATACAGAGTGGTAAGATATTCTAAATTGTTGTACGATGTTCAAATCACTCGGACTAATTCATTAGGTTTATTATGGAGTTTTAATGTTTCGTACGGTGGTGTAAGGTGTTCTCAAATGATGTAACGCATCCTACATTATTCGAAATTGCTTTTCCTGTTGCTAATGTCGCATAGAAAGTCGTAACAAGTCCTGAGTGGTCGTACGATGTTCAAAGGACTCTAACGAATTAATTAGGTTTATTATGGAGTTTTAAGTTTGCGTGTGGTATTGTAATGTGTTGTTAGTAGTTGTAAGGTGTCATACGTTATACTAACATGATTTTCAAGGCGGTAATGTGGCATACAGAGACGTAAGATATTCTAAATTGTTGTACGATGTTCAAATGACTCGGACGAATTCATTAAGTTTATTATGGAGTTTAAGTTTACGTACGGTGTTGTAATGTTTTGTTAGTAGTTGTAAGGTGTCGTACGTAATACTAACATGCTTTTCAAGGCGGTAATGTGGCATACATAGTCGTAATATATTCTAAATTGTCGTACGATGTTCAAAGGACTCGGATGAATTCATTAGGTTTATTATGGAGCTTTAAGTTTAAGTACGGTGTTGTAATGTTTTGTTAGGAGTTGTAAGGTGTCGTACGTTATACTAACATGCTTTTCAAGGCGGTAATGTGGCATACAGAGTCGTAATATATTCTAAATTGTCGTACGATGTTCAAAGGACTCGGATGAATTCATTAGGTTTATTATGGAGTTTTAAGTTTATGTACGGTGTAGTAATGTTTTGTTAGGAGTTGTAAGGTGTCGTACGTTATACTAACATGCTTTTCAAGGCGGTAATGTGGCATACAGAGTGGTAAGATATTCTAAATTGTTGTACGATGTTCAAATCACTCGGACGAATTCATTAGGTTTATTATGGAGTTTTAATGTTTCGTACGGTGGTGTAAGGTGTTCTTAAATGATGTAACGCATCCTACATTATTCGAAATAGCTTTTCCTGTTGCTAATGTCACATACAAAGTCGTAACAAGTCCTGAGTGGTCGTATGATGTTCAAAGGACTCTAACGAATTAATTAGGTTTATTATGGAGTTTTAAGTTTGCGTGTGGTATTGTAATGTGTTGTTAGTAGTTGTAAGGTGTCATACGTTATACTAACATGATTTTCAAGGCGGTAATGTGGCATACAGAGTCGTAAGATATTCTAAATTGTTGTACGATGTTCAAATGACTCGGACGAATTCATTAGGTTTATTATGGAGTTTAAGTTTACGTACGGTGTTGTAATGTTTTGTTAGGAGTTGTAAGGTGTCGTACGTAATACTAACATGCTTTTCAAGGCGGTAATGTGGCATACATAGTCGTAATATATTCTAAATTGTCGTACGATGTTCAAAGGACTCGGATGAATTCATTAGGTTTATTATGGAGCTTTAAGTTTATGTACGGTGTTGTAATGTTTTGTTAGGAGTTGTAAGGTGTCGTACGTTATACTAACATGCTTTTCAAGGCGGTAATGTGGCATACAGAGTCGTAATATATTCTAAATTGTCGTACGATGTTCAAAGGACTCGGATGAATTCATTAGGTTTATTATGGAGTTTTAAGTTTATGTACGGTGTTGTAATGTTTTGTTAGGAGTTGTAAGGTGTCGTACGTTATACTAACATGCTTTTCAATGCGGTAATGTGGCATACAGAGTGGTAAGATATTCTAAATTGTTGTACGATGTTCAAATCACTCGGACTAATTCATTAGGTTTATTATGGAGTTTTAATGTTTCGTACGGTGGTGTAAGGTGTTCTCAAATGATGTAACGCATCCTACATTATTCGAAATTGCTTTTCCTGTTGCTAATGTCGCATAGAAAGTCGTAACAAGTCCTGAGTGGTCGTACGATGTTCAAAGGACTCTAACGAATTAATTAGGTTTATTATGGAGTTTTAAGTTTGCGTGTGGTATTGTAATGTGTTGTTAGTAGTTGTAAGGTGTCATACGTTATACTAACATGATTTTCAAGGCGGTAATGTGGCATACAGAGACGTAAGATATTCTAAATTGTTGTACGATGTTCAAATGACTCGGACGAATTCATTAAGTTTATTATGGAGTTTAAGTTTACGTACGGTGTTGTAATGTTTTGTTAGTAGTTGTAAGGTGTCGTACGTAATACTAACATGCTTTTCAAGGCGGTAATGTGGCATACATAGTCGTAATATATTCTAAATTGTCGTACGATGTTCAAAGGACTCGGATGAATTCATTAGGTTTATTATGGAGCTTTAAGTTTAAGTACGGTGTTGTAATGTTTTGTTAGGAGTTGTAAGGTGTCGTACGTTATACTAACATGCTTTTCAAGGCGGTAATGTGGCATACAGAGTCGTAATATATTCTAAATTGTCGTACGATGTTCAAAGGACTCGGATGAATTCATTAGGTTTATTATGGAGTTTTAAGTTTATGTACGGTGTAGTAATGTTTTGTTAGGAGTTGTAAGGTGTCGTACGTTATACTAACATGCTTTTCAAGGCGGTAATGTGGCATACAGAGTGGTAAGATATTCTAAATTGTTGTACGATGTTCAAATCACTCGGACGAATTCATTAGGTTTATTATGGAGTTTTAATGTTTCGTACGGTGGTGTAAGGTGTTCTTAAATGATGTAACGCATCCTACATTATTCGAAATAGCTTTTCCTGTTGCTAATGTCACATACAAAGTCGTAACAAGTCCTGAGTGGTCGTATGATGTTCAAAGGACTCTAACGAATTAATTAGGTTTATTATGGAGTTTTAAGTTTGCGTGTGGTATTGTAATGTGTTGTTAGTAGTTGTAAGGTGTCATACGTTATACTAACATGATTTTCAAGGCGGTAATGTGGCATACAGAGTCGTAAGATATTCTAAATTGTTGTACGATGTTCAAATGACTCGGACGAATTCATTAGGTTTATTATGGAGTTTAAGTTTACGTACGGTGTTGTAATGTTTTGTTAGGAGTTGTAAGGTGTCGTACGTAATACTAACATGCTTTTCAAGGCGGTAATGTGGCATACATAGTCGTAATATATTCTAAATTGTCGTACGATGTTCAAAGGACTCGGATGAATTCATTAGGTTTATTATGGAGCTTTAAGTTTAAGTACGGTGTTGTAATGTTTTGTTAGGAGTTGTAAGGTGTCGTACGTTATACTAACATGCTTTTCAAGGCGGTAATGTGGCATACAGAGTCGTAATATATTCTAAATTGTCGTACGATGTTCAAAGGACTCGGATGAATTCATTAGGTTTATTATGGAGTTTTAAGTTTATGTACGGTGTTGTAATGTTTTGTTAGGAGTTGTAAGGTGTCGTACGTTATACTAACATGCTTTTCAAGGCGGTAATGTGGCATACAGAGTGGTAAGATATTCTAAATTGTTGTACGATGTTCAAATCACTCGGACGAATTCATTAGGTTTATTATGGAGTTTTAATGTTTCGTACGGTGGTGTAAGGTGTTCTTAAATGATGTAACGCATCCTACATTATTCGAAATAGCTTTTCCTGTTGCTAATGTCACATACAAAGTCGTAACAAGTCCTGAGTGGTCGTATGATGTTCAAAGGACTCTAACGAATTAATTAGGTTTATTATGGAGTTTTAAGTTTGCGTGTGGTATTGTAATGTGTTGTTAGTAGTTGTAAGGTGTCATACGTTATACTAACATGATTTTCAAGGCGGTAATGTGGCATACAGAGTCGTAAGATATTCTAAATTGTTGTACGATGTTCAAATGACTCGGACGAATTCATTAGGTTTATTATGGAGTTTAAGTTTACGTACGGTGTTGTAATGTTTTGTTAGGAGTTGTAAGGTGTCGTACGTAATACTAACATGCTTTTCAAGGCGGTAATGTGGCATACATAGTCGTAATATATTCTAAATTGTCGTACGATGTTCAAAGGACTCGGATGAATTCATTAGGTTTATTATGGAGCTTTAAGTTTAAGTACGGTGTTGTAATGTTTTGTTAGGAGTTGTAAGGTGTCGTACGTTATACTAACATGCTTTTCAAGGCGGTAATGTGGCATACAGAGTCGTAATATATTCTAAATTGTCGTACGATGTTCAAAGGACTCGGATGAATTCATTAGGTTTATTATGGAGTTTTAAGTTTATGTACGGTGTTGTAATGTTTTGTTAGGAGTTGTAAGGTGTCGTACGTTATACTAACATGCTTTTCAAGGCGGTAATGTGGCATACAGAGTGGTAAGATATTCTAAATTGTTGTACGATGTTCAAATCACTCGGACTAATTCATTAGGTTTATTATGGAGTTGTAATGTTTCGTACGGTGGTGTAAGGTGTTCTCAAATGATGTAACGCATCCTACATTATTCGAAATTGCTTTTCCTGTTGCTAATGTCGCATAGAAAGTCGTAACAAGTCCTGAGTGGTCGTACGATGTTCAAAGGACTCTAACGAATTAATTAGGTTTATTATGGAGTTTTAAGTTTGCGTGTGGTATTGTAATGTGTTGTTAGTAGTTGTAAGGTGTCATACGTTATACTAACATGATTTTCAAGGCGGTAATGTGGCATACAGAGTCGTAAGATATTCTAAATTGTTGTACGATGTTCAAATGACTCGGACGAATTCATTAAGTTTATTATGGAGTTTAAGTTTACGTACGGTGTTGTAATGTTTTGTTAGTAGTTGTAAGGTGTCGTACGTAATACTAACATGCTTTTCAAGGCGGTAATGTGGCATACATAGTCGTAATATATTCTAAATTGTCGTACGATGTTCAAAGGACTCGGATGAATTCATTAGGTTTATTATGGAGTTTTAAGTTTATGTACGGTGTTGTAATGTTTTGTTAGGAGTTGTAAGGTGTCGTACGTTATATTAACATGCTTTTCAAGGCGGTAATGTGGCATACAGAGTGGTAAGATATTCTAAATTGTTGTACGATGTTCAAATCACTCGGACGAAATCATTAGGTTTATTATGGAGTTTTAATGTTTCGTACGGTGGTGTAAGGTGTTCTCAAATGATGTAACGCATCCTACATTATTCGAAATTGCTTTTCCTGTTGCTAATGTCGCATACAAAGTCGTAACAAGTCCTGAGTGGTCGTACGATGTTCAAAGGACTCTAACGAATTAATTAGGTTTATTATGGAGTTTTAAGTTTGCGTGTGGTATTGTAATGTGTTGTTAGTAGTTGTAAGGTGTCATACGTTATACTAACATGATTTTCAAGGCAGTAATGTGGCATACAGAGTCGTAAGATATTCTAAATTGTTGTACGATGTTCAAATGACTCGGACGAATTCATTAGGTTTATTATGGAGTTTAAGTTTACGTACGGTGTTGTAATGTTTTGTTAGGAGTTGTAAGGTGTCGTACGTAATACTAACATGCTTTTCAAGGCGGTAATGTGGCATACATAGTCGTAATATATTCTAAATTGTCGTACGATGTTCAAAGGACTCGGATGAATTCATTAGGTTTATTATGGAGTTTTAAGTTTATGTACGGTGTTGTAATGTTTTGTTAGGAGTTGTAAGGTGTCGTACGTTATATTAACATGCTTTTCAAGGCGGTAATGTGGCATACAGAGTGGTAAGATATTCTAAATTGTTGTACGATGTTCAAATCACTCGGACGAAATCATTAGGTTTATTATGGAGTTTTAATGTTTCGTACGGTGGTGTAAGGTGTTCTCAAATGATGTAACGCATCCTACATTATTCGAAATTGCTTTTCCTGTTGCTAATGTCGCATACAAAGTCGTAACAAGTCCTGAGTGGTCGTACGATGTTCAAAGGACTCTAACGAATTAATTAGGTTTATTATGGAGTTTTAAGTTTGCGTGTGGTATTGTAATGTGTTGTTAGTAGTTGTAAGGTGTCATACGTTATACTAACATGATTTTCAAGGCAGTAATGTGGCATACAGAGTCGTAAGATATTCTAAATTGTTGTACGATGTTCAAATGACTCGGACGAATTCATTAGGTTTATTATGGAGTTTAAGTTTACGTACGGTGTTGTAATGTTTTGTTAGGAGTTGTAAGGTGTCGTACGTAATACTAACATGCTTTTCAAGGCGGTAATGTGGCATACATAGTCGTAATATATTCTAAATTGTCGTACGATGTTCAAAGGACTCGGATGAATTCATTAGGTTTATTATGGAGCTTTAAGTTTATGTACGGTGTTGTAATGTTTTGTTAGGAGTTGTAAGGTGTCGTACGTTATACTAACATGCTTTTCAAGGCGGTAATGTGGCATACAGAGTCGTAATATATTCTAAATTGTCGTACGATGTTCAAAGGAATCGGATGAATTCATTAGGTTTATTATGGAGTTTTAAGTTTATGTACGGTGTTGTAATGTTTTGTTAGGAGTTGTAAGGTGTCGTACGTTATACTAACATGCTTTTCAAGGCGGTAATGTGGCATACAGAGTTGTAAGATATTCTAAATTGTTGTACGATGTTCAAATCACTCGGACGAATTCATTAGGTTTATTATGGAGTTTTAATGTTTCGTACGGTGGTGTAAGGTGTTCTCAAATGATGTAACGCATCCTACATTATTCGAAATTGCTTTTCCTGTTGCTAATGTTGCATAGAAAGTCGTAACAAGTCCTGAGTGGTCGTACGATGTTCAAAGGACTCTAACGAATTCATTAGGTTTATTATGGAGTTTTAAGTTTGCGTGCGGTATTGTAATGTGTTGTTAGGAGTTGTAAGGTGTCATATGTTATACTAACATGATTTTCAAGGCGGTATTGTGGCATACAGAGTCGTAAGATAATCTAAATTGTTGTACGATGTTCAAATGACTCGGACGAATTCATTAGGTTTATTATGGAGTTTAAGTTTACGTACGGTGTTGTAATGTTTTGTTAGGAGTTGTAAGGTGTCGTACGTAATACTAACATGCTTTTCAAGGCGGTAATGTGGCATACATAGTCGTAATATATTCTAAATTGTCGTACGATGTTCAAAGGACTCGGATGAATTCATTAGGTTTATTATGGAGTTTTAAGTTTATGTACGGTGTTGTAATGTTTTGTTAGGAGTTGTAAGGTGTCGTACGTTATACTAACATGCTTTTCAAGGCGGTAATGTGGCATACAGAGTTGTAAGATATTCTAAATTGTTGTACGATGTTCAAATCACTCGGACGAATTCTTTAGGTTTATTATGGAGTTTTAATGTTTCGTACGGTGGTGTAAGGTGTTCTCAAATGATGTAACGCATCCTACATTATTCGAAATTGCTTTTCCTGTTGCTAATGTCGCATAGAAAGTCGTAACAAGTCCTGAGTGGTCGTACGATGTTCAAAGGACTCTAACGAATTAATTAGGTTTATTATGGAGTTTTAAGTTTGCGTGTGGTATTGTAATGTGTTGTTAGTAGTTGTAAGGTGTCATACGTTATACTAACATGATTTTCAAGGCGGTAATGTGGCATACAGAGTCGTAAGATATTCTAAATTGTTGTACGATGTTCAAATGACTCGGACGAATTCATTAAGTTTATTATGGAGTTTAAGTTTACGTACGGTGTTGTAATGTTTTGTTAGTAGTTGTAAGGTGTCGTACGTAATACTAACATGCTTTTCAAGGCGGTAATGTGGCATACATAGTCGTAATATATTCTAAATTGTCGTACGATGTTCAAAGGACTCGGATGAATTCATTAGGTTTATTATGGAGTTTTAAGTTTATGTACGGTGTTGTAATGTTTTGTTAGGAGTTGTAAGGTGTCGTACGTTATATTAACATGCTTTTCAAGGCGGTAATGTGGCATACAGAGTGGTAAGATATTCTAAATTGTTGTACGATGTTCAAATCACTCGGACGAAATCATTAGGTTTATTATGGAGTTTTAATGTTTCGTACGGTGGTGTAAGGTGTTCTCAAATGATGTAACGCATCCTACATTATTCCAAATTGCTTTTCCTGTTGCTAATGTCGCATACAAAGTCGCAACAAGTCCTAAGTGGTCGTACGATGTTCAAAGGACTCTAACGAATTCATTAGGTTTATTATGGAGTTTTAAGTTTGCGTGCGGTATTGTAATGTGTTGTTAGGAGTTGTAAGGTGTCATATGTTATACTAACATGATTTTCAAGGCGGTAATGTGGCATACAGAGTCGTAAGATATTCTAAATTGTTGTACGATGTTCAAATGACTCGGACGAATTCATTAGGTTTATTATGGAGTTTAAGTTTACGTACGGTGTTGTAATGTTTTGTTAGGAGTTGTAAGGTGTCGTACGTAATACTAACATGCTTTTCAAGGCGGTAATGTGGCATACATAGTCGTAATATATTCTAAATTGTCGTACGATGTTCAAAGGACTCGGATGAATTCATTAGGTTTATTATGGAGCTTTAAGTTTATGTACGGTGTTGTAATGTTTTGTTAGGAGTTGTAAGGTGTCGTACGTTATACTAACATGCTTTTCAAGGCGGTAATGTGGCATACAGAGTCGTAATATATTCTAAATTGTCGTACGATGTTCAAAGGACTCGGATGAATTCATTAGGTTTATTATGGAGTTTTAAGTTTATGTACGGTGTTGTAATGTTTTGTTAGGAGTTGTAAGGTGTCGTACGTTATACTAACATGCTTTTCAAGGCGGTAATGTGGCATACAGAGTGGTATATTCTAAATTGTTGTACGATGTTCAAATCACTCGGACGAATTCATTAGGTTTATTATGGAGTTTAAATGTTTCGTACGGTGGTGTAAGGTGTTCTCAAATGATGTAACGCATCCTACATTATTCCAAATTGCTTTTCCTGTTGCTAATGTCGCATACAAAGTCGCAACAAGTCCTGAGTGGTCGTACGATGTTCAAAGGACTCTAACGAATTCATTAGGTTTATTATGGAGTTTTAAGTTTGCGTGCGGTATTGTAATGTGTTGTTAGGAGTTGTAAGGTGTCATATGTTATACTAACATGATTTTCAAGGCGGTAATGTGGCATACAGAGTCGTAAGATATTCTAAATTGTTGTACGATGTTCAAATGACTCGGACGAATTCATTAGGTTTATTATGGAGTTTAAGTTTACGTACGGTGTTGTAATGTTTTGTTAGGAGTTGTAAGGTGTCGTGCGTAATACTAACATGCTTTTCAAGGCGGTAATGTGGCATACATAGTCGTAATATATTCTAAATTGTCGTACGATGTTCAAAGGACTCGGATGAATTCATTAGGTTTATTATGGAGCTTTAAGTTTATGTACGGTATTGTAATGTGTTGTTAGGAGTTGTAAGGTGTCCTACGTTATACTAACATGATTTTCAAGGCGGTAATGTGGCATACAGAGTCGTAAGACATTCTAAATTGTTGTACGATGTTCAAATGACTCGGACGAATTCATTAGGTTTATTATGGAGTTTAAGTTTACGTACGGTGTTGTAATGTTTTGTTAGGAGTTGTAAGGTGTCGTACGTAATACTAACATGCTTTTCAAGGCGGTAATGTAGCATACATAGTCGTAATATATTCTAAATTGTCGTACGATGTTCAAAGGACTCGGATGAATTCATTAGGTTTATTATGGAGCTTTAAGTTTATGTACGGTATTGTAATCTGTTGTTAGGAGTTGTAAGGTGTCCTACGTTATACTAACATGATTTTCAAGGCGGTAATGTGGCATACAGAGTCGTAAGACATTCTAAATTGTTGTACGATGTTCAAATGACTCGGACGAATTCATTAGGTTTATTATGGAGTTTAAGTTTACGTACGGTGTTGTAATGTTTTGTTAGGATTTGTAAGGTGTCGTACGTAATACTAACATGCTTTTCAAGGCGGTAATGTGGCATACATAGTCGTAATATATTCTAAATTGTCGTACGATGTTCAAAGGACTCGGATGAATTCATTAGGTTTATTATGGAGCTTTAAGTTTATGTACGGTGTTGTAATGTTTTGTTAGGAGTTGTAAGGTGTCGTACGTTATACTAACATGCTTTTCAAGGCGGTAATGTGGCATACAGAGTGGTAAGATATTCTAAATTGTTGTACGATGTTCAAATCACTCGGACGAATTCAGTAGGTTTATTATGGAGTTTTAATGTTTCGTACGGTGGTGTAAGGTGTTCTCAAATGATGTAACGCATCCTACATTATTCGAAATTGCTTTTCCTGTTGGTAATGTCGCATACAAAGTCGTAACAAGTCCTGAGTGGTCGTACGATGTTCAAAGGACTCTAACGAATTCATTAGGTTTATTATGGAGTTTTAAGTTTGCGTGCGGTATTGTAATGTGTTGTTAGGAGTTGTAAGGTGTCATACGTTATACTAACATGATTTTCAAGGCGGTAATGTGGCATACAAAGTCGTAAGATATTCTAAATTGTTGTACGATGTTCAAATGACTCGGACGAATTCATTAGGTTTACTATAGAGTTTTAACTTTACATACGGTATTGTAATGTGTTGTTAGGAGTTGTAAGGTGTCCTACGTTATACTAACATGATTTTCAAGGCGGTAATGTGGCATACAGAGTCGTAAGATATTCTAAATTGTTGTACGATGTTCAAATGACTCGGACGAATTCATTAGGTTTATTATGGAGTTTAAGTTTACGTACGGTGTTGTAATGTTTTGTTAGGAGTTGTAAGGTGACGTACGTAATACTAACATGCTTTTCAAGGCGGTAATGTGGCATACATAGTCGTAATATATTCTAAATTGTCGTACGATGTTCAAAGGACTCAGATGAATTCATTAGGTTTATTATAGAGTTTTAAGTTTATGTACGGTGTTGTCTTGTTTTGTTAGGAGTTGTAAGGTGTCGTACGTTATACTAACATTCTTTTCAAGGCGGTAATATCGCATACAGAGTGGTAAGATATTCTAAATTGTTGTACGATGTTCAAATCACTCGGACGAATTCATTAGGTTTATTATGGAGTTTTAATATTTCGTACGGTGGTGTAAGGTGTTCTCAAATGATGTAATTCATCCTACATTATTCGAAATTGCTTTTCCTGTTGCTAATGTCGCATACAAAGTCGTAACAAGTCCTGAGTGGTCGTACGATGTTCAAAGGACTCTAACGAATTCATTAGGTTTATTATGGAGTTTTAAGTTTGCGTGCGGTATTGTAATGTGTTGTTAGGAGTTGTAAGGTGTCATACGTTATACTAACATGATTTTCAAGGCGGTAATGTGGCATACAAAGTCGTAAGATATTCTAAATTGTTGTACGATGTTCAAATGACTCGGACGAATTCATTAGGTTTACTATAGAGTTTTAACTTTACATACGGTATTGTAATGTGTTGTTAGGAGTTGTAAGGTGTCCTACGTTATACTAACATGATTTTCAAGGCGGTAATGTGGCATACAGAGTCGTAAGATATTCTAAATTGTTGTACGATGTTCAAATGACTCGGACGAATTCATTAGGTTTATTATGGAGTTTAAGTTTACGTACGGTGTTGTAATGTTTTGTTAGGAGTTGTAAGGTGTCGTACGTAATACTAACATGTTTTTCAAGGCGGTAATGTGGCATACATAGTCGTAATATATTCTAAATTGTCGTACGATGTTCAAAGGACTCGGATGAATTCATTAGGTTTATTATGGAGCTTTAAGTTTATGTACGGTGTTGTAATGTTTTGTTAGGAGTTGTAAGGTGTCGTACGTTATACTAACATGCTTTTCAAAGCGGTAATGTGGCATACAGAGTGGTAAGATATTCTAAATTGTTGTACGATGTTCAAATCACTCGGACGAATTCATTAGGTTTATTATGGAGTTTTAATGTTTCGTACGGTGGTGTAAGGTGTTCTCAAATGATGTAATGCATCCTAAATTATTCGAAATTGCTTTTCCTGTTGCTAATGTCGCATACAAAGTCGTAACAAGTCCTGAGTGGTCGTACGATGTTCAAAGGACTCTAACGAATTCATTAGGTTTATTATGGAGTTTTAAGTTTGCGTGCGGTATTGTAATGTGTTGTTAGGAGTTGTAAGGTGTCATACGTTATACTAACATGATTTTCAAGGCGGTAATGTGGCATACAAAGTCGTAAGATATTCTAAATTGTTGTACGATGTTCAAATGACTCGGACGAATTCATTAGGTTTACTATGGAGTTTTAACTTTACATACGGTATTGTAATGTGTTGTTAGGAGTTGTAAGGTGTCCTACGTTATACTAACATGATTTTCAAGGCGGTAATGTGGCAAACAGAGTCGTAAGATATTCTAAATTGTTGTACGATGTTCAAATGACTCGGACGAATTCATTAGGTTTATTATGGAGTTTAAGTTTACGTACGGTGTTGTAATGTTTTGTTAGGAGTTGTAAGGTGCCGTACGTAATACTAACATGGTTTTCTAGGCGGTAATGTGGCATACATAGTCGTAATATATTCTAAATTGCCGTACGATGTTCAAAGGACTCGGATGAATTCATTAGGTTTATTATGGAGTTTTAAGTTTATGTACGGTGTTGTAATGTTTTGTTAGGAGTTGTAAGTTGTCGTACGTTATACTAACCTGCTTTTCAAGGCGGTAATGGGGCATACAAAGTGGTAAGATATTCTAAATTGTTGTACGATGTTCAAATCACTCGGACGAATTCAATAGCTTTATTATGGAGTTTTAATGTTTCGTACGGTGGTGTAAGGTGTTCTCAAAAGATGTAACGCATCCTACATTATTCTAAATTGCTTTTCCTGTTGCTAATGTCGCATACAAAGTCGTAACAAGTCTTGAGTGGTCGTACGATGTTCAAAGGACTCTAACGAATTCATTAGGTTTATTATGGAGTTTTAAGTTTGCGTGCGGTATTGTAATGTGTTGTTAGGAGTTGTAAGGTGTCATACGTTATACTAACATGATTTTCAAGGCGGTAATGTGGCATACAGATTCGTAAGATATTCTAAATTGTTGTACGATGTTCAAATGACTCGGACGAATTCATTAGGTTTACTATGGAGTTTTAAGTTTACATACGGTATTGTAATGTGTTGTTAGGAGTTGTAAGGTCTCCTACGTTATACTAACATGATTTTCAAGGCGGTAATGTGGCATACAGAGTCGTAAGATATTCTAAATTGTTGTACGATGTTCAAATGACTCGGACGAATTCATTAGGTTTATTATGGAGTTTAAGTTTACGTACAGTGTTGTAATCTTTTGTTAGGAGTTGTAAGGTGCCGTACGTAATACTAACATGGTTTTCAAGTCGGTAATGTGGCATACATAGTCGTAATATATTCTAAATTGCCGTACGATGTTCAAAGGACTCGGATGAATTCATTAGGTTTATTATGGAGTTTTAAGTTTATGTACGGTGTTGTAATGTTTTGTTTGGAGTTGTAAGTTGTCGTACGTTATACTAACCTTCTTTTCAAGGCGGTAATGTGGCATACAGAGTGGTAAGATATTCTAAATTGTTGTACGATGTTCAAATCACTCGGACGAATTCATTAGGTTTATTATGGAGTTTTAGTGTTTCGTACGGTGGTGTAAGGTGTTCTCAAATGATGTAACGCATCCTACATTATTCGAAATTGTTTTTCCTATTGCTAATGTCGCATACAAAGTCGTAACAAGTCCTGAGTGGTCGTACGATGTTCAAAGGACTCTAACGAATTCATTAGGTTTATTATGGAGTTTTAATGTTTCGTGCGGTATTGTAATTTGTTGTTAGGAGTTGTAAGGTGTCCTACGTTATACTAACATGATTTTCAAGGCGGTAATGTGGCATACAGAGTCGTAAGATATTCTAAACTGTTGTATGATGTTCAAATGACTCAGATGAATTCATTAGGTTTATTATGGAGTTTTAAGTTTACGTACGGTGTTGTAATGTTTTGTTCGGAGTTGTAAGGTGCCGTAAGTTATACTAACATTCTTTTCAAGGCGGTAATGTGGCATACAGAGTCGTAATATATTCTAAATTGTCGTACGATGTTCAAAGGACTCGGATGAATTCATTAGGTTTATTATGGAGTTTTAAGTTTACGTACGGTGTTGTAATGCTTTGTTAGGAGTTGTAAGGTGTCGTACGTAATATTGACATGCTTTTCAAGGCGGTAATGTGGCATACATAGTCGTAATATATTCTAAATTGTCGTACGATGTTCAAAGGACTCGGATGAATTCATTAGGTTTATTATGGAGTTTTAAGTTTATGTACGGTGTTGTGATGTTTTGTTAGGAGTTGTAAGGTGTCGTACGTTATACTAACATGCTTTTCAAGGCGGTAATGTGGCATACAGAGTGGTAAGATATTCTAAATTGTTGTACGATGTTCAAATCACTCGGACGAATTCATTAGGTCTATTATGGAGTTTTAATGTTTCGTACGGTGGTGTAAGGTGTTCTCAAAAGATGTAACGCATCCTACATTATTCTAAATTGCTTTTCCTGTTGCTAATGTCGCGTACAAAGTCGTAACAAGTCCTGAGTGGTCGTACGATGTTCAAAGGACTCTAACGAGTTCATTAGGTTTATTATGGAGTTTTAAGTTTGCGTGCGGTATTGTAATGTGTTGTTAGGAGTTGTAAGGTGTCATACGTTATACTAACATGATTTTCAAGGCGGTAATGTGGCATACAGAGTCGTAAGATATTCTAAATTGTTGTACGATGTTCAAATCGGACGAATTCATTAGGTTTACTATGGAGTTTTAAGTTTACATACGGTATTGTAAAGTGTTGTTAGGAGTTGTAAGGTCTCCTACGTTATACTAACATGATTTTCAAGGCGGTAATGTAGCATACAGAGTCGTAAGATATTCTAAATTGTTGTACGATGTTCAAATGACTCGGACGAATTCATTAGGTTTATTATGGAGTTTAAGTTTACGTACGGTGTTGTAATGTTTTGTTAGGAGTTGTAAGGTGACGTACGTAATACTAACATGCTTTTCAAGGCGGTAATGTGGCATACATAGTCGTAATATATTCTAAATTGCCGTACGATGTTCAAAGGACTCGGATGAATTCATTAGGTTTATTATGGAGTTTTAAGTTTATGTACGGTGTTGTAATGTTTTGTTAGGAGTTGTAAGTTGTCGTACGTTATACTAACCTGCTTTTCAAGGCGGTAATGTGGCATACAGAGTGGTAAGATATTCAAAATTTTTGTACGATGTTCAAATCACTCGGACGAATTCATTAGGTTTATTATGGAGTTTTAATGTTTCGTACGGTGGTGTAAGGTGTTCTCAAATGATGTAACGCATCTTACATTATTCGAAATTGCTTTTCCTGTTGCTAATGTCCCATACAAAGTCGTAACAAGTCCTAAGTGGTCGTACGATGTTCAAAGGACTCTAACGAATTCATTAGGTTTATTATGGAGTTTTAAGTTTGCGTGCGGTATTGTAATTTTTTGTTAGGAGTTGTAAGGTGTCATACATTATACTAACATGATTTTCGAGGCGGTAATGTGGCATAAAGAGTCGTAAGATATTCTAAATTGTTGTACGATGTTCAAATGACTCGGACGAATTCATTAGGTTTACTATGGAGTTTTAAATTTACATACGGTATTGTAATGTGTTGTTAGGAGTTGTAAGGTGTCCTACGTTATACTAACATGATTTTCAAGGCGGTAATGTGGCATACAGAGTCGTAAGATATTCTAAATTGTGTTATGATGTTCAAATGACTCAGATGAATTCATTAGGTTTATTATGGAGTTTTAAGTTTGCGTGCGGTATTGTAATGTGTTGTTAGGAGTTGTAAGGTGTCATACGTTATACTAACATGATTTTCAAGGCGGTAATGTGGCATATAGAGTCGTAAGATATTCTAAATTGTTGTACGATGTTCAAATGACTCGGACGAATTCATTAGGTTTACTATGGAGTTTTAAGTTTACATACGGTATTGTAATGTGTTGTTAGGAGTTGTAAGGTCTCCTACGTTATACTAACATGATTTTCAAGGCGGTAATGTGGCATACAGAGTCGTAAGATATTCTAAATTGTTGTACGATGTTTAAATGACTCGGACGAAGTCATTAGGTTTATTATGGAGTTTAAGTTTACGTACGGTGTTGTAATGTTTTGTTAGGAGTTGTAAGGTGCCGTACGTAATACTAACATGGTTTTCAAGGCGGTAATGTCGCATACATAGTCGTAATATATTCTAAATTGCCGTACGATGTTCAAAGGACTCGGATGAATTCATTAGGTTTATTATGGAGTTTTAATTTTATGTACGGTGTTGTAATGTTTTGTTAGGAGTTGTAAGTTGTCGTACGTTATACTAACCTGCTTTTCAAGGCGGTAATGTGGCATACAGAGTGGTAAGATATTCTAAATTGTTGTACGATGTTCAAATCACTCGGACGAATTCATTGGGTTTATTATGGAGTTTTAGTGTTTCGTACGGTGGTGTAAGGTGTTCTCAAATGATGTAACGCATCTTACATTATTCGAAATTGCTTTTCCTGTTGCTAATGTCCCATACAAAGTCGTAACAAGTCCTAAGTGGTCGTACGATGTTCAAAGGACTCTAACGAATTCATTAGGTTTATTATGGAGTTTTAAGTTTGCGTGCGGTATTGTAATTTGTTGTTAGGAGTTGTAAGGTGTCATACATTATACTAACATGATTTTCGAGGCGGTAATGTGGCATAAAGAGTCGTAAGATATTCTAAATTGTTGTACGATGTTCAAATGACTCGGACGAATTCATTAGGTTTACTATGGAGTTTTAAATTTACATACGGTATTGTAATGTGTTGTTAGGAGTTGTAAGGTGTCCTACGTTATACTAACATGATTTTCAAGGCGGTAATGTGGCATACAGAGTCGTAAGATATTCTAAATTGTGTTATGATGTTCAAATGACTCAGATGAATTCATTAGGTTTATTATGGAGTTTTAAGTTTGCGTGCGGTATTGTAATGTGTTGTTAGGAGTTGTAAGGTGTCATACGTTATACTAACATGATTTTCAAGGCGGTAATGTGGCATATAGAGTCGTAAGATATTCTAAATTGTTGTACGATGTTCAAATGACTCGGACGAATTCATTAGGTTTACTATGGAGTTTTAAGTTTACATACGGTATTGTAATGTGTTGTTAGGAGTTGTAAGGTCTCCTACGTTATACTAACATGATTTTCAAGGCGGTAATGTGGCATACAGAGTCGTAAGATATTCTAAATTGTTGTACGATGTTTAAATGACTCGGACGAAGTCATTAGGTTTATTATGGAGTTTAAGTTTACGTACGGTGTTGTAATGTTTTGTTAGGAGTTGTAAGGTGCCGTACGTAATACTAACATGGTTTTCAAGGCGGTAATGTCGCATACATAGTCGTAATATATTCTAAATTGCCGTACGATGTTCAAAGGACTCGGATGAATTCATTAGGTTTATTATGGAGTTTTAATTTTATGTACGGTGTTGTAATGTTTTGTTAGGAGTTGTAAGTTGTCGTACGTTATACTAACCTGCTTTTCAAGGCGGTAATGTGGCATACAGAGTGGTAAGATATTCTAAATTGTTGTACGATGTTCAAATCACTCGGACGAATTCATTGGGTTTATTATGGAGTTTTAGTGTTTCGTACGGTGGTGTAAGGTGTTCTCAAATGATGTAACGCATCCTACATTATTCGAAATTGCTTTTCCTGTTGCTAATGTCGCATACAAAGACGTAACAAGTCCTGAGTGGTCGTACGATGTTCAAAGGACTCTAACGAATTCATTAGGTTTATTATGGAGTTTTAATGTTTCGTTTGGTATTGTAATTTGTTGTTAGGAGTTGTAAGGTGTCCTACGTTATACTAACATGATTTTCAAGGCGGTAATGTGGCATACAGAGTCGTAAGATATTCTAAATTGTTGTATGATGTTCAATTGACTCAGATGAATTCATTAGGTTTATTATGGAGTTTTAAGTTTACGTACGGTGTTGTAATGTTTTGTTCGGAGTTGTAAGGTGCCGTAAGTTATACTAACATTCTTTTCAAGGCGGTAATGTGGCATACAGAGTCGTAATATATTCTAAATTGTCGTACGATGTTCAAAGGACTCGGATGAATTCATTAGGTTTATTATGGAGTTTTAAGTTTACGTACGGTGTTGTAATGCTTTGTTAGGAGTTGTAAGGTGTCGTACGTAATACTGACATGCTTTTCAAGGCGGTAATGTGGCATACATAGTCGTAATATATTCTAAATTGTCGTACGATGTTCAAAGGACTCGGATGAATTCATTAGGTTTATTATGGAGTTTTAAGTTTATGTACGGTGTTGTGATGTTTTGTTAGGAGTTGTAAGGTGTCGTACGTTATACTAACATGCTTTTCAAGGCGGTAATGTGGCATACAGAGTGGTAAGATATTCTAAATTGTTGTACGATGTTCAAATCACTCGGACGAATTCATTAGGTCTATTATGGAGTTTTAATGTTTCGTACGGTGGTGTAAGGTGTTCTCAAAAGATGTAACGCATCCTACATTATTCTAAATTGCTTTTCCTGTTGCTAATGTTGCATACAAAGTCGTAACAAGTCCTGAGTGGTCGTACGATGTTCAAAGGACTCTAACGAGTTCATTAGGTTTATTATGGAGTTTTAAGTTTGCGTGCGGTATTGTAATGTGTTGTTAGGAGTTGTAAGGTGTCATACGTTATACTAACATGATTTTCAAGGCGGTAATGTGGCATACAGAGTCGTAAGATATTCTAAATTGTTGTACGATGTTCAAATCGGACGAATTCATTAGGTTTACTATGGAGTTTTAAGTTTACATACGGTATTGTAATGTGTTGTTAGGAGTTGTAAGGTCTCCTACGTTATACTAACATGATTTTCAAGGCGGTAATGTGGCATACAGAGTCGTAAGATATTCTAAATTGTTGTACGATGTTCAAATGACTCGGACGAATTCATTAGGTTTATTATGGAGTTTAAGTTTACGTACGGTGTTGTAATGTTTTGTTAGGAGTTGTAAGGTGACGTACGTAATACTAACATGCTTTTCAAGGCGGTAATGTGGCATACATAGTCGTAATATATTCTAAATTGCCGTACGATGTTCAAAGGACTCGGATGAATTCATTAGGTTTATTATGGAGTTTTAAGTTTATGTACGGTGTTGTAATGTTTTGTTAGGAGTTGTAAGTTGTCGTACGTTATACTAACCTGCTTTTCAAGGCGGTAATGTGGCATACAGAGTGGTAAGATATTCAAAATTTTTGTACGATGTTCAAATCACTCGGACGAATTCATTAGGTTTATTATGGAGTTTTAATGTTTCGTACGGTGGTGTAAGGTGTTCTCAAATGATGTAACGCATCATACATTATTCGAAATTGCTTTTCCTGTTGCTAATGTCCCATACAAAGTCGTAACAAGTCCTAAGTGGTCGTACGATGTTCAAAGGACTCTAACGAATTCATTAGGTTTATTATGGAGTTTTAAGTTTGCGTGCGGTATTGTAATTTTTTGTTAGGAGTTGTAAGGTGTCATACATTATACTAACATGATTTTCGAGGCGGTAATGTGGCATAAAGAGTCGTAAGATATTCTAAATTGTTGTACGATGTTCAAATGACTCGGACGAATTCATTAGGTTTACTATGGAGTTTTAAATTTACATACGGTATTGTAATGTGTTGTTAGGAGTTGTAAGGTGTCCTACGTTATACTAACATGATTTTCAAGGCGGTAATGTGGCATACAGAGTCGTAAGATATTCTAAATTGTGTTATGATGTTCAAATGACTCAGATGAATTCATTAGGTTTATTATGGAGTTTTAAGTTTGCGTGCGGTATTGTAATGTGTTGTTAGGAGTTGTAAGGTGTCATACGTTATACTAACATGATTTTCAAGGCGGTAATGTGGCATATAGAGTCGTAAGATATTCTAAATTGTTGTACGATGTTCAAATGACTCGGACGAATTCATTAGGTTTACTATGGAGTTTTAAGTTTACATACGGTATTGTAATGTGTTGTTAGGAGTTGTAAGGTCTCCTACGTTATACTAACATGATTTTCAAGGCGGTAATGTGGCATACAGAGTCGTAAGATATTCTAAATTGTTGTACGATGTTTAAATGACTCGGACGAAGTCATTAGGTTTATTATGGAGTTTAAGTTTACGTACGGTGTTGTAATGTTTTGTTAGGAGTTGTAAGGTGCCGTACGTAATACTAACATGGTTTTCAAGGCGGTAATGTCGCATACATAGTCGTAATATATTCTAAATTGCCGTACGATGTTCAAAGGACTCGGATGAATTCATTAGGTTTATTATGGAGTTTTAATTTTATGTACGGTGTTGTAATGTTTTGTTAGGAGTTGTAAGTTGTCGTACGTTATACTAACCTGCTTTTCAAGGCGGTAATGTGGCATACAGAGTGGTAAGATATTCTAAATTGTTGTACGATGTTCAAATCACTCGGACGAATTCATTGGGTTTATTATGGAGTTTTAGTGTTTCGTACGGTGGTGTAAGGTGTTCTCAAATGATGTAACGCATCCTACATTATTCGAAATTGCTTTTCCTGTTGCTAATGTCGCATACAAAGACGTAACAAGTCCTGAGTGGTCGTACGATGTTCAAAGGACTCTAACGAATTCATTAGGTTTATTATGGAGTTTTAATGTTTCGTTTGGTATTGTAATTTGTTGTTAGGAGTTGTAAGGTGTCCTACGTTATACTAACATGATTTTCAAGGCGGTAATGTGGCATACAGAATCGTAAGATATTCTAAATTGTTGTATGATGTTCAATTGACTCAGATGAATTCATTAGGTTTATTATGGAGTTTTAAGTTTACGTACGGTGTTGTAATGTTTTGTTCGGAGTTGTAAGGTGCCGTAAGTTATACTAACATTCTTTTCAAGGCGGTAATGTGGCATACAGAGTCGTAATATATTCTAAATTGTCGTACGATGTTCAAAGGACTCGGATGAATTCATTAGGTTTATTATGGAGTTTTAAGTTTACGTACGGTGTTGTAATGCTTTGTTAGGAGTTGTAAGGTGTCGTACGTAATACTGACATGCTTTTCAAGGCGGTAATGTGGCATACATAGTCGTAATATATTCTAAATTGTCGTACGATGTTCAAAGGACTCGGATGAATTCATTAGGTTTATTATGGAGTTTTAAGTTTATGTACGGTGTTGTGATGTTTTGTTAGGAGTTGTAAGGTGTCGTACGTTATACTAACATGCTTTTCAAGGCGGTAATGTGGCATACAGAGTGGTAAGATATTCTAAATTGTTGTACGATGTTCAAATCACTCGGACGAATTCATTAGGTCTATTATGGAGTTTTAATGTTTCGTACGGTGGTGTAAGGTGTTCTCAAAAGATGTAACGCATCCTACATTATTCTAAATTGCTTTTCCTGTTGCTAATGTTGCATACAAAGTCGTAACAAGTCCTGAGTGGTCGTACGATGTTCAAAGGACTCTAACGAGTTCATTAGGTTTATTATGGAGTTTTAAGTTTGCGTGCGGTATTGTAATGTGTTGTTAGGAGTTGTAAGGTGTCATACGTTATACTAACATGATTTTCAAGGCGGTAATGTGGCATACAGAGTCGTAAGATATTCTAAATTGTTGTACGATGTTCAAATCGGACGAATTCATTAGGTTTACTATGGAGTTTTAAGTTTACATACGGTATTGTAATGTGTTGTTAGGAGTTGTAAGGTCTCCTACGTTATACTAACATGATTTTCAAGGCGGTAATGTGGCATACAGAGTCGTAAGATATTCTAAATTGTTGTACGATGTTCAAATGACTCGGACGAATTCATTAGGTTTATTATGGAGTTTAAGTTTACGTACGGTGTTGTAATGTTTTGTTAGGAGTTGTAAGGTGACGTACGTAATACTAACATGCTTTTCAAGGCGGTAATGTGGCATACATAGTCGTAATATATTCTAAATTGTCGTACGATGTTCAAAGGACTCGGATGAATTCATTAGGTTTATTATGGAGTTTTAAGTTTATGTACGGTGTTGTAATGTTTTGTTAGGAGTTGTAAGTTGTCGTACGTTATACTAACCTGCTTTTCAAGGCGGTAATGTGGCATACAGAGTGGTAAGATATTCAAAATTGTTGTACGATGTTCAAATCACTCGGACGAATTCATTAGGTTTATTAAGGAGTTTTAATGTTTCGTACGGTGGTGTAAGGTGTTCTCAAATGATGTAACGCATCTTACATTATTCGAAATTGCTTTTCCTGTTGCTAATGTCGCATACAAAGTCGTAACAAGTCCTAAGTGGTCGTACGATGTTCAAAGGACTCTAACGAATTCATTAGGTTTATTATGGAGTTTTAAGTTTGCGTGCGGTATTGTAATTTGTTGTTAGGAGTTGTAAGGTGTCATACGTTATACTAACATGATTTTCGAGGCGGTAATGTGGCATACAGAGTCGTAAGATATTCTAAATTGTTGTACGATGTTCAAATGACTCGGACGAATTCATTAGGTTTACTATGGAGTTTTAAATTTACATACGGTATTGTAATGTGTTGTTAGGAGTTGTAAGGTGTCCTACGTTATACTAACATGATTTTCAAGGCGGTAATGTGGCATACAGAGTCGTAAGATATTCTAAATTGTGTTATGATGTTCAAATGACTCAGATAAATTCATTAGGTTTATTATGGAGTTTTAAGTTTACGTACGGTGTTGTAATGTTTTGTTCGGAGTTGTAAGGTGCCGTACGTTATACTAACATTCTTTTCAAGGCGGTAATGTGGCATACAGAGTCGTAATATATTCTAAATTGTCGTACGATGTTCAAAGGACTCGGATGAATTCATTAGGTTTATTATGGAGTTTTAAGTTTACGTACGGTGTTGTAATGCTTTGTTAGGAGTTGTAAGGTGTCGTACGGTATACTAACATGCTTTTCAAGGCGGTAATGTGGCATGCAAAGTGGTAAGATATTCTGAATTGGTGTACGATGTTCAAATGACTCGGACGAATTCATTAGGTTTATTATGGAGTTTAAGTTTACGTACGGTGTTGTAATGTTTTGTTAGGAGTTGTAAGGTGACGTACGTAATACTAACATGCTTTTCAAGGCGTTAATGTGGCATACATAGTCGTAATATATTCTAAATTGTCGTACGATGTTCAAAGGACTCGGTAGAATTCATTAGGTTTATTATGGAGTTTTAAGTTTATGTACGGTGTTGTAATGTTTTGTTAGGAGTTGTAAGGTGTCGTACGTTATACTAACATGTTTTTCAAGGCGGTAATATGGCATTCAGAGTGGTAAGATATTCTAAATTGTTGTATGATGTTCAAATCACTCGGACGAATTCATTTTGTTTATTATGGAGTTTTAATGTTTCGTACGGTGGTGTAAGGTGTTCTCAAATGATGTAACGCATCCTACATTATTCGAAATTGCTTTTCCTGTTGCTAATGTCGCATACAAAGTCGTAACAAGTCCTGAGTGGTCGTACGATGTTCAAAGGACTCTAACGAATTCATTAGGTTTATTATGGAGTTTTAAGTTTGCGTGCGGTATTGTCATTTGTTGTTAGGAGTTGTAAGGTGTCATACGTTATACTAACATGATTTTCGAGGCGGTAATGTGGCATACAGAGTCGTAAGATATTCTAAATTGTTGTACGATGTTCAAATGACTCGGACGAATTCATTAGGTTTACTATGGAGTTTTAAGTTTACATACGGTATTGTAATGTGTTGTTAGGAGTTGTAAGGTGTCCTACGTTATACTAACATGATTTTCAAGGCGGTAATGTGGCATATAGAGTCGTAAGATATTCTAAATTGTTGTATGATGTTCAAATGACTCAGATGAATTCATTAGGTTTATTATGGAGTTTTAAGTTTACGTACGGTGTTGTAATGCTTTGTTAGGAGTTGTAAGGTGTCGTACGGTATACTAACATGCTTTTCAAGGCGGTAATGTGGCATGCAAAGTGGTAAGATATTCTAAATTGTTGTACGATGTTCAAATGACTCGGACGAATTCATTAGGTTTATTATGGAGTTTAAGTTTACGTACGGTGTTGTAATGTTTTGTTAGGAGTTGTAAGGTGACGTACGTAATACTAACATGCTTTTCAAGGCGGTAATGTGGCATACATAGTCGTAATATATTCTAAATTGTCGTACGATGTTCAAAGGACTCGGATGAATTCATTAGTTTATTATGGAGTTTTAAGTTTATGTACGGTGTTGTAATGTTTTGTTAGGAGTTGTAAGGTGTCGTACGTTATACTAACATGCTTTTCAAGGCGGTAATATGGCATTCAGAGTGGTAAGATATTCTAAATTGTTGTATGATGTTCAAATCACTCGGACGAATTCATTTTGTTTATTATGGAGTTTTAATGTTTCGTACGGTGGTGTAAGGTGTTCTCAAATGATGTAACGCATCCTACATTATTCGAAATTGCTTTTCCTGTTGCTAATGTCGCATACAAAGTCGTAACAAGTCCTGAGTGGTCGTACGATGTTCAAAGGACTCTAACGAATTCATTAGGTTTATTATGGAGTTTTAAGTTTGCGTGCGGTATTGTAATTTGTTGTTAGGAGTTGTAAGGTGTCATACGTTATACTAACATGATTTTCGAGGCGGTAATGTGGCATACAGAGTCGTAAGATATTCTAAATTGTTGTACGATGTTCAAATCGGACGAATTCATTAGGTTTACTATGGAGTTTTAAGTTTACATACGGTATTGTAATGTGTTGTTAGGAGTTGTAAGGTCTCCTACGTTATACTAACATGATTTTCAAGGCGGTAATGTAGCATACAGAGTCGTAAGATATTCTAAATTGTTGTACGATGTTCAAATGACTCGGACGAATTCATTAGGTTTATTATGGAGTTTAAGTTTACGTACGGTGTTGTAATGTTTTGTTAGGAGTTGTAAGGTGACGTACGTAATACTAACATGCTTTTCAAGGCGGAAATGTGGCATACATAGTCGTAATATATTCTAAATTGTCGTACGATGTTCAAAGGACTCGGATGAATTCATTAGGTTTATTATGGAGTTTTAAGTTTATGTACGGTGTTGTAATGTTTTGTTAGGAGTTGTAAGTTGTCGTACGTTATACTAACCTGCTTTTCAAGGCGGTAATGTGGCATACAGAGTGGTAAGATATTCAAAATTTTTGTACGATGTTCAAATCACTCGGACGAATTCATTAGGTTTATTATGGAGTTTTAATGTTTCGTACGGTGGTGTAAGGTGTTCTCAAATGATGTAACGCATCTTACATTATTCGAAATTGCTTTTCCTGTTGCTAATGTCCCATACAAAGTCGTAACAAGTCCTAAGTGGTCGTACGATGTTCAAAGGACTCTAACGAATTCATTAGGTTTATTATGGAGTTTTAAGTTTGCGTGCGGTATTGTAATTTTTTGTTAGGAGTTGTAAGGTGTCATACATTATACTAACATGATTTTCGAGGCGGTAATGTGGCATAAAGAGTCGTAAGATATTCTAAATTGTTGTACGATGTTCAAATGACTCGGACGAATTCATTAGGTTTACTATGGAGTTTTAAATTTACATACGGTATTGTAATGTGTTGTTAGGAGTTGTAAGGTGTCCTACGTTATACTAACATGATTTTCAAGGCGGTAATGTGGCATACAGAGTCGTAAGATATTCTAAATTGTGTTATGATGTTCAAATGACTCAGATGAATTCATTAGGTTTATTATGGAGTTTTAAGTTTGCGTGCGGTATTGTAATGTGTTGTTAGGAGTTGTAAGGTGTCATACGTTATACTAACATGATTTTCAAGGCGGTAATGTGGCATATAGAGTCGTAAGATATTCTAAATTGTTGTACGATGTTCAAATGACTCGGACGAATTCATTAGGTTTACTATGGAGTTTTAAGTTTACATACGGTATTGTAATGTGTTGTTAGGAGTTGTAAGGTCTCCTACGTTATACTAACATGATTTTCAAGGCGGTAATGTGGCATACAGAGTCGTAAGATATTCTAAATTGTTGTACGATGTTTAAATGACTCGGACGAAGTCATTAGGTTTATTATGGAGTTTAAGTTTACGTACGGTGTTGTAATGTTTTGTTAGGAGTTGTAAGGTGCCGTACGTAATACTAACATGGTTTTCAAGGCGGTAATGTCGCATACATAGTCGTAATATATTCTAAATTGCCGTACGATGTTCAAAGGACTCGGATGAATTCATTAGGTTTATTATGGAGTTTTAAGTTTATGTACGGTGTTGTAATGTTTTGTTAGGAGTTGTAAGTTGTCGTACGTTATACTAACCTGCTTTTCAAGGCGGTAATGTGGCATACAGAGTGGTAAGATATTCTAAATTGTTGTACGATGTTCAAATCACTCGGACGAATTCATTGGGTTTATTATGGAGTTTTAGTGTTTCGTACGGTGGTGTAAGGTGTTCTCAAATGATGTAACGCATCCTACATTATTCGAAATTGCTTTTCCTGTTGCTAATGTCGCATACAAAGACGTAACAAGTCCTGAGTGGTCGTACGATGTTCAAAGGACTCTAACGAATTCATTAGGTTTATTATGGAGTTTTAATGTTTCGTTTGGTATTGTAATTTGTTGTTAGGAGTTGTAAGGTGTCCTACGTTATACTAACATGATTTTCAAGGCGGTAATGTGGCATACAGAGTCGTAAGATATTCTAAATTGTTGTATGATGTTCAATTGACTCAGATGAATTCATTAGGTTTATTATGGAGTTTTAAGTTTACGTACGGTGTTGTAATGTTTTGTTCGGAGTTGTAAGGTGCCGTAAGTTATACTAACATTCTTTTCAAGGCGGTAATGTGGCATACAGAGTCGTAATATATTCTAAATTGTCGTACGATGTTCAAAGGACTCGGATGAATTCATTAGGTTTATTATGGAGTTTTAAGTTTACGTACGGTGTTGTAATGCTTTGTTAGGAGTTGTAAGGTGTCGTACGTAATACTGACATGCTTTTCAAGGCGGTAATGTGGCATACATAGTCGTAATATATTCTAAATTGTCGTACGATGTTCAAAGGACTCGGATGAATTCATTAGGTTTATTATGGAGTTTTAAGTTTATGTACGGTGTTGTGATGTTTTGTTAGGAGTTGTAAGGTGTCGTACGTTATACTAACATGCTTTTCAAGGCGGTAATGTGGCATACAGAGTGGTAAGATATTCTAAATTGTTGTACGATGTTCAAATCACTCGGACGAATTCATTAGGTCTATTATGGAGTTTTAATGTTTCGTACGGTGGTGTAAGGTGTTCTCAAAAGATGTAACGCATCCTACATTATTCTAAATTGCTTTTCCTGTTGCTAATGTTGCATACAAAGTCGTAACAAGTCCTGAGTGGTCGTACGATGTTCAAAGGACTCTAACGAGTTCATTAGGTTTATTATGGAGTTTTAAGTTTGCGTGCGGTATTGTAATGTGTTGTTAGGAGTTGTAAGGTGTCATACGTTATACTAACATGATTTTCAAGGCGGTAATGTGGCATACAGAGTCGTAAGATATTCTAAATTGTTGTACGATGTTCAAATCGGACGAATTCATTAGGTTTACTATGGAGTTTTAAGTTTACATACGGTATTGTAATGTGTTGTTAGGAGTTGTAAGGTCTCCTACGTTATACTAACATGATTTTCAAGGCGGTAATGTGGCATACAGAGTCGTAAGATATTCTAAATTGTTGTACGATGTTCAAATGACTCGGACGAATTCATTAGGTTTATTATGGAGTTTAAGTTTACGTACGGTGTTGTAATGTTTTGTTAGGAGTTGTAAGGTGACGTACGTAATACTAACATGCTTTTCAAGGCGGTAATGTGGCATACATAGTCGTAATATATTCTAAATTGTCGTACGATGTTCAAAGGACTCGGATGAATTCATTAGGTTTATTATGGAGTTTTAAGTTTATGTACGGTGTTGTAATGTTTTGTTAGGAGTTGTAAGTTGTCGTACGTTATACTAACCTGCTTTTCAAGGCGGTAATGTGGCATACAGAGTGGTAAGATATTCAAAATTGTTGTACGATGTTCAAATCACTCGGACGAATTCATTAGGTTTATTAAGGAGTTTTAATGTTTCGTACGGTGGTGTAAGGTGTTCTCAAATGATGTAACGCATCTTACATTATTCGAAATTGCTTTTCCTGTTGCTAATGTCGCATACAAAGTCGTAACAAGTCCTAAGTGGTCGTACGATGTTCAAAGGACTCTAACGAATTCATTAGGTTTATTATGGAGTTTTAAGTTTGCGTGCGGTATTGTAATTTGTTGTTAGGAGTTGTAAGGTGTCATACGTTATACTAACATGATTTTCAAGGCGGTAATGTGGCATACATAGTCGTAAGATATTCTAAATTGTTGTACGATGTTCAAATGACTCGGACGAATTCATTAGGTTTACTATGGAGTTTTAAATTTACATACGGTATTGTAATGTGTTGTTAGGAGTTGTAAGGTGTCCTACGTTATACTAACATGATTTTCAAGGCGGTAATGTGGCATACAGAGTCGTAAGATATTCTAAATTGTGTTATGATGTTCAAATGACTCAGATAAATTCATTAGGTTTATTATGGAGTTTTAAGTTTACGTACGGTGTTGTAATGTTTTGTTCGGAGTTGTAAGGTGCCGTACGTTATACTAACATTCTTTTCAAGGCGGTAATGTGGCATACAGAGTCGTAATATATTCTAAATTGTCGTACGATGTTCAAAGGACTCGGATGAATTCATTAGGTTTATTATGGAGTTTTAAGTTTACGTACGGTGTTGTAATGCTTTGTTAGGAGTTGTAAGGTGTCGTACGGTATACTAACATGCTTTTCAAGGCGGTAATGTGGCATGCAAAGTGGTAAGATATTCTGAATTGTTGTACGATGTTCAAATGACTCGGACGAATTCATTAGGTTTATTATGGAGTTTAAGTTTACGTACGGTGTTGTAATGTTTTGTTAGGAGTTGTAAGGTGACGTACGTAATACTAACATGCTTTTCAAGGCGTTAATGTGGCATACATAGTCGTAATATATTCTAAATTGTCGTACGATGTTCAAAGGACTCGGTAGAATTCATTAGGTTTATTATGGAGTTTTAAGTTTATGTACGGTGTTGTAATGTTTTGTTAGGAGTTGTAAGGTGTCGTACGTTATATTAACATGTTTTTCAAGGCGGTAATATGGCATTCAGAGTGGTAAGATATTCTAAATTGTTGTATGATGTTCAAATCACTCGGACGAATTCATTTTGTTTATTATGGAGTTTTAATGTTTCGTACGGTGGTGTAAGGTGTTCTCAAATGATGTAACGCATCCTACATTATTCGAAATTGCTTTTCCTGTTGCTAATGTCGCATACAAAGTCGTAACAAGTCCTGAGTGGTCGTACGATGTTCAAAGGACTCTAACGAATTCATTAGGTTTATTATGGAGTTTTAAGTTTGCGTGCGGTATTGTCATTTGTTGTTAGGAGTTGTAAGGTGTCATACGTTATACTAACATGATTTTCGAGGCGGTAATGTGGCATACAGAGTCGTAAGATATTCTAAATTGTTGTACGATGTTCAAATGACTCGGACGAATTCATTAGGTTTACTATGGAGTTTTAAGTTTACATACGGTATTGTAATGTGTTGTTAGGAGTTGTAAGGTGTCCTACGTTATACTAACATGATTTTCAAGGCGGTAATGTGGCATATAGAGTCGTAAGATATTCTAAATTGTTGTATGATGTTCAAATGACTCAGATGAATTCATTAGGTTTATTATGGAGTTTTAAGTTTACGTACGGTGTTGTAATGCTTTGTTAGGAGTTGTAAGGTGTCGTACGGTATACTAACATGCTTTTCAAGGCGGTAATGTGGCATGCAAAGTGGTAAGATATTCTAAATTGTTGTACGATGTTCAAATGACTCGGACGAATTCATTAGGTTTATTATGGAGTTTAAGTTTACGTACGGTGTTGTAATGTTTTGTTAGGAGTTGTAAGGTGACGTACGTAATACTAACATGCTTTTCAAGGCGGTAATGTGGCATACATAGTCGTAATATATTCTAAATTGTCGTACGATGTTCAAAGGACTCGGATGAATTCATTAGTTTATTATGGAGTTTTAAGTTTATGTACGGTGTTGTAATGTTTTGTTAGGAGTTGTAAGGTGTCGTACGTTATACTAACATGCTTTTCAAGGCGGTAATATGGCATTCAGAGTGGTAAGATATTCTAAATTGTTGTATGATGTTCAAATCACTCGGACGAATTCATTTTGTTTATTATGGAGTTTTAATGTTTCGTACGGTGGTGTAAGGTGTTCTCAAATGATGTAACGCTACATTATTCGAAATTGCTTTTCCTGTTGCTAATGTCGCATACAAAGTCGTAACAAGTCCTGAGTGGTCGTACGATGTTCAAAGGACTCTAACGAATTCATTAGGTTTATTATGGAGTTTTAAGTTTGCGTGCGGTATTGTAATTTGTTGTTAGGAGTTGTAAGGTGTCATACGTTATACTAACATGATTTTCGAGGCGGTAATGTGGCATACAGAGTCGTAAGATATTCTAAATTGTTGTACGATGTTCAAATGACTCGGACGAATTCATTAGGTTTACTATGGAGTTTTAAGTTTACATACGGTGTTGTAATGTGTTGTTAGGAGTTGTAAGGTGTCCTACGTTATACTAACATGATTTTCAAGGCGGTAATGTGGCATACAGAGTCGTAAGATATTCTAAATTGTTGTATGATGTTCAAATGACTCAGATGAATTCATTAGGTTTATTATGGAGTTTTAAGTTTACGTACGGTGTTGTAATGTTTTGTTCGGAGTTGTAAGGTGCCGTAAGTTATATTAACATTCTTTTCAAGGCGGTAATGTGGCATACAGAGTCGTAATATATTCTAAATTGTCGTACGATGTTCAAAGGACTCGGATGAATTCATTAGGTTTATTACGGAGTTTTAAGTTTACGTACGGTGTTCTAATGCTTTGTTAGGAGTTGTAAGGTGTCGTACGTAATACTGACATGCTTTTCAAGGCGGTAATGTGGCATACATAGTCGTAATATATTCTAAATTGTCGTACGATGTTCAAAGGACTCGGATGAATTCATTAGGTTTATTATGGAGTTTTAAGTTTATGTACGGTGTTGTGATGTTTTGTTAGGAGTTGTAAGGTGTCGTACGTTATACTAACATGCTTTTCAAGGCGGTAATGTGGCATACAGAGTGGTAAGATATTCTAAATTGTTGTACGATGTTCAAATCACTCGGACGAATTCATTAGGTCTATTATTGAGTTTTAATGTTTCGTACGGTGGTGTAAGGTGTTCTCAAAAGATGTAACGCATCCTACATTATTCTAAATTGCTTTTCCTGTTGCTAATGTCGCATACAAAGTCGTTGTGACATCTGCCCCAAACCCGAACCCGAATGCCCGACTTGAACCCGAAGTTGTTATCCTTTAAAGTGTAATCGTATTTATTTTCTTCAAAACGTAACGTTCATTATTATTATATGAATAAACACATTTAATTTTACGTTAATTCCCATCCCATTTAAATAATCGTATTAACATCACAAAATATTCACGTATAGCAAATAAATATTATTTGTGACAACAAAACTCAAATATATATATATATATATATATATATATATATATATATATATATATATAAATATATATATATATAGTCCGGAAACAATAACTATTAAAAATGTTAAACAAAAATGCTTCTAAGCCTCGAAATAGTCTCGTAACGGCTTAAACGAGCTAAAACTATAAAAACGTCACTTATATAGTTGTTACGTTTCAATTTAGTTAGGTTAGTTAGTTAAATTATATATATACTTAACTTTATGCCAAAACTGTCAATCTACAAACTATTATTAAACTTATAATAACTAGATTAAAACAACCCAAAACATGAAGGACCAGTTACGTAACTTATAATTTCACCCAACCCCCCACCCCTTTCATCCCGTATTTCCGGCAGTACATATCCGGCCACTTCGCCGGATTCCGGCAAAACTCCGGCAGACCCAAAAACCATTGTTTTTCAACGTTTCGACTCGAATTTAAAACGTTAAAATGATCCTTGAGCAATACTCGAACCCACAAACACGTTTAATTGAATTATAACACATCAAGGAGCTTGTTTAATCAAGTTTTGGTAACCGGCATCGTCTTTTAATACCCACTAATACTAAATCAATCAAAACGCTAACTTTGGTCAAAATTAAACTATCCAAAACGATTCTTGTAGTGATTAGAGTGTGTTAATAACACTTAATTGAGCTGTAACCGATGATTTAACACCCAATTAACACCAACAAATTCGTAACCGTACTCAAAACCATTAGACTGGTTTCTGATCAAAACAATACAATTAAATTAACCAATATACTCTCCTAAACTCGAATTCACTATCTGCTATTCTAATTTCAACAAAAATCACCAAGAACACCGTGTTTGATTTACCGACCCGTCGCGTATTGTTCTTCGGTTCCACTGATCCAATTCGCCTTCAATTCAGTAAGTTCTTTATTTCAAAATTCTTCTTATCATGTGTAGATCAAAAGCCCTATGGTTTACTGGATTGAATTAGCAGATTAAAATCGAATTTGGATGATCTTTGTTCTAGGGCTTGGAATGGGAAATGGGTTTTGTTGTGTTTGAAAGGATAAAACAATTTGAAAACGAGATATGTAACAAAAAAAGCTTCTGGTTCAGCGGGTTGTTGACTTGGTTGTGCGCGGGTGGCCTCGAGTTCGAGTCCCACTGCCACCTTCTAACTTTCTTATTTTTACACATTTTAAACATAAGTTAAATATATCTTGTAAATTTCAATATGCGAATGTCAATGTTTTTTAAGGTTAAAAGTATTTTCTTAGGAATTGTATATTTCCGTAACATCAAAATATTTATTGTTAAAAATATATATATTTCGAATTGCTATTATATATATCATGACGATACGATGAAATAGTTTATATATATATTGTATGAATTTCAAATACATATTGTTAGAAATATTATTATCTATCACGACGTTACAAATAAATAAACTATATATTTTCGAAATCGTTTTACCGAAAACCCCAAATCCCAAACCGAAACCTAGAATCCAAATTATCTAATGTCTTATCTATTATTTTCCATTCCAGTTTTCTATACTATTTGTTGCTAAGTAGGATTCTCATTACTTAGGTAAATCTAGTATTTGGGAAGTCCTCGGTTCTATCTAAGTATTTGCTATACTATTTCAGACTCGTATTTGAGGTGAGTAAACTCACTCCCCTTTTTCCATTTTACTATTTTGGGGCTGAAATATGTCTTTTACTATATTGCGTTTTCTATTCGTTTTCTAAAAAGAGATCATACAAATATGTTAATCTAGTTCGCGGCTTGATGCAATCTTATGTGTTAGTTAAAAGTAGTTTTATTGCTTTGTAATCCCACCGGTACAATGTTAGCGCTAATGGTTTGACAAACCCACCTGCTTGTACAACATCGATAGGTGATTTAAACCCGGCCTTTCTAATTCCATGTTTACTATGTCGAGATGCTATGTTGCTATACTATGTTGCTATGCTATGATGCTATACTATGCCATGTCCCTAAATTGCTAAATGATGACTTATATATCGAGACGGTAAACGACGGTTATTAAAAGTTATCATTATTTATTACATGAGTGGTTCTCATGACAAATGGCTAAACGAGATACTATGGGTTCTATTGTGGTTGGTGTGCTATTCTATTCTAGGGGTCCTGGTAGGGTGATATTACGAAATTACTATACATGTGGGATTGCGCAGCATATCTTGTTGATCTCGGATTTCAATACTAATACTATTCAATTTGGGTTTTACTCACTAGCTTGTGTAGCTAACTTTATTTTCACATATTTCAGGTGATGCTTATGATTATTTTGCTGCTTTTGCCAAGACATAGGATTGCATTGGACCTAGTTTAATTAATAAAGACGATTGCATTTACTGTTTCGGTTTTATTACTTTTGTCGTATCCATTTAAGACTAATGTTCTAAACTTACTATATCATTATTAAACGTAATAAATAAATACCATGTGCTTTGTTTACTATGGATATCCAATTCTATGACAGCCCGGTGTTTTCCACCACCGGGCGGGGTGTCACAGTTTGGTATCAGAGCCATGGTTATAGGGAACTAGGATAGGGTATTAGATACACACCGTCCTAGACTATAACCTAAGAGTCCTTAGTGCTAATAGATGTACTTAAGAATTCTTTTGAACTCATTTGTTTTCCTTCTACGAACCTTTCTATGCTTTTCTTAATCTCATTTCTGATCCGATTTCGCGAGGGAGCTACAAGAGACTCGTCTGCATGATTGGGTTCTTCTCTTTGTGAAATCTCGTCATCGTCTTAAGTAAGTTTGAAAACGTGGGAACGTGTGCAATCCGGAAGGGGGAACGCCTGTATCACGGACATCCTGTCTAAGGCAAAGCATTTCGTATAAATCTCTTTAAGAGACCTGTATGCTTACCTGGGGATGTACGAGATGAGTGTGAACCTATAGGCTAAAGCACGCTTCTCGAATACGTTGAAAACGAACTTAACACTTTGATAAGTCATTAGTGTCCAAAACCAAGACACACTCCTAAGCCATTGAAATTTCATTTCCTTAATGATTCTATGATTTTCATCACTATGATTTATAATTATTTCTATGAATTTTTATAGTGATTCAAATAATATTCCAATTTCATTTACTAATGTTTCTAAAGTTTCTAAGTGATTTTCTATGATATGTTCAAAGGATTCTATGATGTTTAAGTACTATAACTATTTCATTTAATCGAAATTTCTAAAGTTTCTAAAGTTTCTACGTGATTTTCTATGGTATGTTTCAAAAGATCCTATGATATTCTAAGTGGAACGAGTTGCTATTATTACATCGGATGTTTCTATCGGTCAAAGATGTTGCTGCAAAATCGTGTTATTCTACGTTTCATCATTCCATTTGTTTTCTAAGCTACAATAATACTTATGCGATATACTCGCTAGGTTATCGATATAGCACAATTACACCATTGTAAACCGAACATTTCAATTTAAAACTAAGACATATCTCAATCGAATTATCCAAAACTTCGGATCATGCATATATCGATTACCGAATCTAAGTCGTGCTTATAATTCTAAATCAAATATCAACTCCCAATCAAAGGTTCGTCATGATTCCTAAATTATAGCCAAGGCTAAATTCCATAACTACATAAAAGTTAGCGGATTTTGCTATTCTCATAAGCCAATGTATTTGAATCGAACGCCTACCCTTAAAATATTTCAACTTGACTTCTATACTCAGATAGATTCTAAACTACTCACCTAACTACAAGATTCTAATCCAATTTCTAATCTATCGTTAAAACGATAAATCTACTATCAAATTATGAACTAACCATCAAAACATGTACTCGTTAATCAACTACAGGATACTATCTATGAATCCGTTATCCGAATCTAACGAGAACTCACTACACAACTATTCTCGAACTCATTTAACTAAATGTTTCATCTATACATATGACCACCAACGAAATTCTACGCAACTAGTCTTCATGAACTAATCCAAACCCAATGTGTTTCATTTATAAACTCGTTACCCTAACACAACGTGTAATCAATGGACTTTGTAAAACTAACGGTATTCGATTCTATTAAAATAATTTTCTTATTTTCCCAAACAAATATATATACATAAATATATATTTTAAAAAAAAAAGAGTTTTTAATAACCTTTTGGTCTTAGTATCTTGTAAAAAAAAAAAAAAAAAAAAAAAAATGATATATATACATATAAATTTCGTGATGAATGATTTCTTTAAAAAAAAAAAAAGTGATTGGTCATTCTAACGTCGGTCAAATATTTATACAAACATTTTCCCGTTTTCTCAAATATGACACAAAGACTTGCAACAAACATCGTGTTTTCTGTTTTTCCAATACCAAGTACTTATAACTTGAATTGTGCCATCTATTTTCAATTCAATCATTTTATCTATGGTAAAGATAAAAACTTTCAACTTTTTAGTTAGCTTTTAAAACTACGTTATAGAAAAATAATATCATCTCTTATAAACTTATTTACCCCTACACTTGGTTTACCTAAAGTTGTTGGTCATATAAATACAAACACCTTAAGAATTAAATCCAATTGGAACTAAGTGATCTATTCATTCGAACTATAAATTGAATTATCCGTATTATCAACTTTCTATGAAACTAATTTTTCTAAAGATCCCAATAAACTATGTTATTACAGATAATTACATCTTACACACATAGAGTCGATTTTCAAAAACTTAAGTGTTACTATCCTAGTACTCGAATTCGACTATCTATATCGTTGAACAAAGTTATTTATATGAGCAATGTCTACCTAATGGACGTTCGTTTCTTCTGAATCATCAATCTACTTATCATCTTAATATGATTTTTCCAAGTACTATTTCCATCAAGTATGATATCAATACCTATATGTATCATCATTTTAACCTAAAATTGTTGTGTACTTTTGACTCGCACGTGATCGAATGAACTGTGTAGTCCATGCAAAAACTGAAGTAATTACGGGTGCACACGGAATTATGAAAGTTGGTGCATGGGAACCATAGTGAGTTTTGTCTTGTGTAGCTGGGCCATATTTAATCATCTTATTTTCACTCGACTTGCTTACTCATTTTAAATTGCATATAAGCCACTTAATTGTGTGTGAGGTTACTTAATTCGTCTCAAACATTCTATTAATCGCGACTATTCTCGATGATCATTCTAATAATCCTAAATCCATATACTTAAAATATTTCATTTGCAAGTCGGTATCCTATTCTATTCTTATACTGAGTAGCAAATAAAAAAAAATTTATTCGAATCTACATACAAATAGTTCAACCGAACTCTTATAAGTGAAAAGAATTAAATAAACAATTCTCAATGAGACAAAGCAAATTAAAAATAAATAACTTGTTAACCTCGTTATTTAAAATCGTGTCTCAATCAAAATGCTCACTTTTTCATTGATCGAATTCTAGTTTCTTGCGAGATGAAACTCTCTACGGAAGTGAGCAGTGTTCATCCTGTGTTTCATGTTTCTAAACTAAACAAGTACTTATCCGATAAAAATCTCATTGTGCATATCGATAATGAATCAATGCAATTTATTTGAACGGCCATTGGAAATTATGGACCGAGAAGTCAAACAACTCAAGCGTAATCAGATACCAATCATTAATGATCGTTCAACTCAAAATGTGAACATGAATTTAAGATCAAATGAAGGTTAAGTATCCGCACCTTTTTGTTTCATCCTCTTCTACTTCGGTTTGAGCAAATTTCGGGACGAAATTTCTATAAGGAGGGGAGACTGTGACATCTGTCCCAAACCCGAACCCGAATGCCCGACTTGAACCCGAAGTTGTTATCCTTTAAAGTGTAATCGTATTTATTTTCTTCAAAACGTAACGTTCATTATTATTATATGAATAAACACATTTAATTTTACGTTAATTCCCATCCCATTTAAATAATCGTATTAACATCACAAAATATTCACGTATAGCAAATAAATATTATTTGTGACAACAAAACTCAATATATATATATATATATATATATATATATATATATATATATATATATATATATATATATATATATATATATATATATATATATATATATATATATATATATATATATATATATATATATATATATATATATATATATATATATATATATATATATATATATAGGGGAGGGTTCATTTGAGAAGTGTAAATATTGCGAGAAGAAAAAGAAATACCTAAATTCTTCATTTTTTCAACAAAAAAAGTTTTTAACATACAAAAAAATGATAGAAATGCAACATTTATTCATTAAGTTTGATATTCAAAAAATAAAATTGAATAAATTCCGTTTATTTGTTAAACTTACACATATGAAAGTCATGTGTAGGTTATGTTACTTACACATAACCTACACGTGTGTAGGTAAATTTAAAACGCTAAAAATACATACGTAAAAGATATTTTAATGATTTTTTTTAGTTTATACCTTACACATTTGTATGTAGGATGTAAATTTATTTAAAAAATTAAACAATTGATAAGTTTTTTTAGTGGTTTAGGTTTCTTCTTTTTCTTCTCGCAATATATGAGTCTTCTCAAATGAACCTCCTCCTATATATATATATATATATATATATATATATATATATATATATATATATATAATAAATATATATATATAGTCCGGAAACAAGAACTATTAAAAATGTTAAACAAAAATGCTTCTAAGCCTCGAAATAGTCTCGTAACGGCTTAAACGAGCTAAAACTATAAAAACGTCACTTATATAGTTGTTACGTTTCAATTTAGTTAGGTTAGTTAGTTAAATTATATATATACTTAACTTTATGCCAAAACTGTCAATCTACAAACTATTATTAAACTTATAATAACTAGATTAAAACAACCCAAAACATGAAGGACCAGTTACGTAACTTATAATTTCACCCAACCCCCCACCCCTTTCATCCCGTATTTCCGGCAGTACATATCCGGCCACTTCGCCGGATTCCGGCAAAACTCCGACAGACCCAAAAACCATTGTTTTTCAACGTTTCGACTCGAATTTAAAACGTTAAAATGATCCTTGAGCAATACTCGAACCCACAAACACGTTTAATTGAATTATAACACATCAAGGAGCTTGTTTAATCAAGTTTTGGTAACCGGCGTCGTCTTTTAATACCCACTAATACTAAATCAATCAAAACGCTAACTTTGGTCAAAATTAAACTATCCAAAACGATTCTTGTAGTGATTAGAGTGTGTTAATAACACTTAATTGAGCTGTAACCGATGATTTAACACCCAATTAACACCAACAAAATCGTAACCGTACTCAAAACCATTAGACTGGTTTCTGATCAAAACAATACAATTAAATTAACCAATATACTCTCCTAAACTCGAATTCACTATCTGCTATTCTAATTTCAACAAAAATCACCAAGAACACCGTGTTTGATTTACCGACCCGTCGCGTATTGTTCTTCGGTTCCACTGATCCAATTCGCCTTCAATTCAGTAAGTTCTTTATTTCAAAATTCTTCTTATCATGTGTAGATCAAAAGCCCTATGGTTTACTGGATTGAATTAGCAGATTAAAATCGAATTTGGATGATCTTTGTTCTAGGGCTTGGAATGGGAAATGGGTTTTGTTGTGTTTGAAAGGATAAAACAATTTGAAAACGAGATATGTAACAAAAAAAGCTTCTGGTTCAGCGGGTTGTTGACTTGGTTGTGCGCGGGTGGCCTCGAGTTCGAGTCCCACTGCCACCTTCTAACTTTCTTATTTTTACACATTTTAAACATAAGTTAAATATATCTTGTAAATTTCAATATGCGAATGTCAATGTTTTTTAAGGTTAAAAGTATTTTCTTAGGAATTGTATATTTCCTTAACATCAAAATATTTATTGTTAAAAATATATATATTTCGAATTGCTATTATATATATCATGACGATACGATGAAATAGTTTATATATATATTGTATGAATTTCAAATACATATTGTTAGAAATATTATTATCTATCACGACGTTACAAATAAATAAACTATATATTTTCGAAATCGTTTTACCGAAAACCCCAAATCCCAAACCGAAACCTAGAATCCAAATTATCTAATGTCTTATCTATTATTTTCCATTCCAGTTTTCTATACTATTTGTTGCTAAGTAGGATTCTCATTACTTAGGTAAATCTAGTATTTGGGAAGTCCTCGGTTCTATCTAAGTATTTGCTATACTATTTCAGACTCGTATTTGAGGTGAGTAAACTCACTCCCCTTTTTCCATTTTACTATTTTGGGGCTGAAATATGTCTTTTACTATATTGCGTTTTCTATTCGTTTTCTAAAAAGAGATCATACAAATATGTTAATCTAGTTCGCGGCTTGATGCAATCTTATGTGTTAGTTAAAAGTAGTTTTATTGCTTTGTAATCCCACCGGTACAATGTTAGCGCTAATGGTTTGACAAACCCACCTGCTTGTACAACATCGATAGGTGATTTAAACCCGGCCTTTCTAATTCCATGTTTACTATGTCGAGATGCTATGTTGCTATACTATGTTGCTATGCTATGATGCTATACTATGCCATGTCCCTAAATTGCTAAATGATGACTTATATATCGAGACGGTAAACGACGGTTATTAAAAGTTATCATTATTTATTACATGAGTGGTTCTCATGACAAATGGCTAAACGAGATACTATGGGTTCTATTGTGGTTGGTGTGCTATTCTATTCTAGGGGTCCTGGTAGGGTGATATTACGAAATTACTATACATGTGGGATTGCGCAGCATATCTTGTTGATCTCGGATTTCAATACTAATACTATTCAATTTGGGTTTTACTCACTAGCTTGTGTAGCTAACTTTATTTTCACATATTTCAGGTGATGCTTATGATTATTTTGCTGCTTTTGCCAAGACATAGGATTGCATTGGACCTAGTTTAATTAATAAAGACGATTGCATTTACTGTTTCGGTTTTATTACTTTTGTCGTATCCATTTAAGACTAATGTTCTAAACTTACTATATCATTATTAAACGTAATAAATAAATATCATGTGCTTTGTTTACTATGGATATCCAATTCTATGACAGCCCGGTGTTTTCCGCCACCGGGCGGGGTGTCACAGTCGTAACAAGTCCTGAGTGGTCGTACGATGTTCAAAGGACTCTAACGAATTCATTAGGTTTATTATGGAGTTTTAAGTTTGCGTGCGGTATTGTAATGTGTTGTTAGGAGTTGTTAGGTGTCCTACGTTATACTAACATGATTTTCAAGGCGGTAATGTGGCATACAGAGTCGTAAGATATTCTAAATTGTCGTACGTTGTTCAAAGGACTCGGATGAAATCATTAGGTTTATTATGGAGTTTTAAGTTTATGTACGGTGTTGTAATGTTTTGTTAGGAGTTGTAAGCTGTCGTACGTTATACTAACATGCTTTTCAAGGCGGTAATGTGGCATACAGAGTGGTAAGATATTTTAAATTGTTGTACGATGTTCAAATCACTTGGACGAATTCATTAGGTTTATTATGGAGTTTTAATGTTTCGTACGGTGGTGTAAGGTGTTCTCAAAAGATGTAACGCATCCTACATTATTCTAAATTGCTTTTCCTGTTGCTAATGTCGCATACAAAGTCGTAACAAGTCCTGATTGGTCGTACGATGTTCAAAGGACTCTAACGAATTCATTAGGTTTATTATGGAGTTTTAAGTTTGCGTGCGGTATTATAATGTGTTGTTAGGAGTTGTAAGGTGTCATACGTTATACTAACATGATTTTCAAGGCGGTAATGTGGCATACAGAGTCGTAAGATATTCTAAATTGTTGTACGATGTTCAAATGACTCGGACGAATTCATTAGGTTTACTATGGAGTTTTAAGTTTATATACGGTATTGTAATGTGTTGTTAGGAGTTGTAAGGTGTCCTACGTTATACTAACATGATTTTCAAGGCGGTAATGTGGCATACAGAGTCGTAAGATATTCTAAATTGTTGTATGATGTTCAAAGGACTCAGATGAATTCATTAGGTTTATTATGGAGTTTTAAGTTTACGTACGGTGTTGTAATGTGTTGTTAGGAGTTGTAAGGTGTCATACGTTATACAAACATGATTTTCAAGGCGGTAATGTGGCATACAGAGTCGTAAGATATTCTAAATTGTTGTACGATGTTCAAATGACTCGGTCGAATTCATTAGGTTTACTATGGAGTTTTAAGTTTACATACGGTATTGTAATGTGTTGTTAGGAGTTGTTAGGTTTCCTACGTTATACTAACATGATTTTCAAGGCGGTAATGTGGCATACAGAGTCGTAATATATTCTAAATTGTCGTACGATGTTCAAAGGACTCGGATGAAATCATTATGTTTATTATGGAGTTTTTAGTTTATGTACGGTGTTGTAATGTTTTGTTAGGAGTTGTAAGATGTCGTACGTTATACTAACATGCTTTTCAAGGCGGTAATGAGGCATACAGAGTGGTAAGATATTTTAAATTGTTGTACGATGTTCAAATCACTTGGACGAATTCATTAGGTTTATTATGGAGTTTTAATGTTTCGTACGGTGGTGTAAGGTGTTCTCAAAAGATGTAACGCATCCTACACTATTCTAAATTGCTTTTCCTGTTGCTAATGTCGCATACAAAGTCGTAACAAGTCCTGATTGGTCGTACGATGTTCAAAGGACTCTAACGAATTCATTAGGTTTATTATGGAGTTTTAAGTTTGCGTGCGGTATTATAATGTGTTGTTAGGAGTTGTAAGGTGTCATACGTTATACTAACATGATTTTCAAGGCGGTAATGTGGCATACAGAGTCGTAAGATATTCTAAATTGTTGTACGATGTTCAAATGACTCGGACGAATTCATTAGGTTTACTATGGAGTTTTAAGTTTACATACGGTATTGTAATGTGTTGTTAGGAGTTATAAGGTGTCCTACGTTATACTAACATGATTTTCAAGGCGGTAATGTGGCATACAGAGTCGTAAGATATTCTAAATTGTCGTATGATGTTCAAATGACTCGGATGAATTCATTAGGTTTATTATGGAGTTTTAAGTTTACGTACGGTGTTGTAAGGTTTTGTTCGGAGTTGTAAGGTGCCGTACGTTATACTAACATTCTTTTCAAGGCGGTAATGTGGCATATAGAGTCTAATAGATCAAATGAAGGTTTTATAGTGTGTTCATCATTGTTCATCCATTGTTCATCAATTTTATGTCATTTTGATCCAAACTTCACCAAATTACATGATTCAAAGCTGTTTTGGGACCAACAAAATGGTATCAGAGCCTAATAGAGATCCATCTGAATCATGTTTATGAAGATTGATTACCGATTTTGAAGAATTAGTAGAAGAATTTGTAGAGAGAGAAACCAAATCTGATGGGTTTTTAGAGAGAGAAACCAGATCTGGGTTTAAAATCAACAGATCTTCATCAACAATCATCAGATCTGTTGATTACAACAACACATTTGAAATCTACAAACTTAGATCTGTAAGAAAATAGAAGAAAATTTTCAGATTTGAGTGTTTTGTCTCACACACACTTGTGTGTGTGTTCTTGGTTTTTTTGGGACTTGAAATCTTCATTTTGCGACACTACACCACATACTGAACGAAAGTTCATCATCCCATGCGACAGTACTGCTTCGACATAGTGTCGAAAGTACAGCTTCATGTAAATGCGACACTAGACCAGATCTGTGCGACAATAACCATTTCTTGACACCTTTTCTGCACCAACAATCACACAAACATCAAACCAAAACTAACAAACAATTGCAACAACCAACACCAGCAACTAACCAAAACGATACCCGAAATCAAAACCCAAACCCGAACTACATCCTATCCCTAACCCGAAACCCTAAGTTTGACCCAACTCGTTTCCCTAACCCGTTCACACCATAACCATAACCCAAACCCGTTTTCAAACCATTTTAAACCCAAAATCAAAACCATTTCAAACAAATCATTTTTAACCAAAACCAAACCAACAGAACCGGTAACCATCACCATAACATCACCATACCACAGATCTGATTTCAGATCTGACTTCAACCCCCCACACCTTCGTCAAAGCAGATTCTTGGGCGTAAAACAAGAAAGAAAAAGCTGCCATTTTTATGTGTGTGTTGCTGTTAACAAGAGAAAAAGAGAAAAAATCGAGAGGAAGAAAGATTTTGTGTCGTTCGAACAAAAGAGCAGCCGTATTCATGCGTTTTGAAGCAGATCGAGAGCAAGAGTGAGAAAGAGGCTGTTGTGTTGTTATTATTGGTCTCTGTAAACTGAAACAAGAACATGTTAACAAAAGTTGTCTCAAGATCTGTGTTTAAGAAAGAAGAACGAAGAAAAAGAAAGGTTGTGGTGTTGATGTTGTGATGTTTTTGTTACTGCTAAAACAAGAAGACGAGCAGCAATCGATATGTATGTGTTTATGTTGTTGTCAGATTAACAAGAAAGCGCAGCAACAGCAGATCGATTTTTTTTTGTTATGTGTTGATGCTTAAATATTGTTTGTGCTTGAAGTGTGTTGAAGGTCTTGTGTTGTGTGTTGTTGTGTGTGTTGCTATGTATGTGTCTGTATGCTCAGAGAGAAAGAGAGAGACGAGCAGATTGTGAAGAAGAGGAAGTAGTAGATCTAATTTTGAGTGGCTGATAAGTGTTCATGTTGTTGTGTTATTGTTTGAGTGGCTGATAAGTTTTTTTTAAAAAAGAAATTAGGGTTAGGGTTGTTTGGTTTAAAGAGAATGGGCTGGTGGTTTGGGCTACGAAAATTATTAAAAAAAAAAAAAAATTGGGCCATCATGTATTGAACTTGTAGATTAAGATAGTACATGGGCAAGTCATAACTTAATTAAATCGTATGGGCTTATAATTAAACAAATAGACTGTTTCTTTTTTGGCCGGGGATTAGTGTTTTTAAACTTTGGGCCGTTTTGGGATCGGTTCGTTTTATATTGGCCGGGTTGTTTTTTTTATTGTTATCTTTTGGGCCTAAATTTGGTTGAGTGAGTCAAAAGTATTTTTTCTGATGGGGCATTATCATTGTTATTCTTTGGGCCAAAGTTTTGTCAGTTGAGACCAAAATATTTTTGTCTGTGGCCGGGTATTAGTTGTTACTATTCTTTGGGCCAAATTTTTGTTCAGTTGAGTGAAATATATTTTGTTTGTTGGCCGGGTAATTTCAAAGTTTTTCTTTGGACCGAGTTGTTTGAACCAAAAGTTTCTTTGGGGTGTTTCAGTGAAACGAAAAAGTAATTTTCCCAGGGGAGAAATATTCGTAGTTTTTGCGAAAATTATTTTAGGGAAAATTAATTTCAAAAATGGCTTATGCAGAACTTTTTAACTCCTTTAAATCTGATGATCTCACAATAGCACAAAGCAGGTTTGATAATTTTGCAGTTTTAAAGAATGAAAGGATGCCCGTGGTTCTCGATCGATTTATGATGGTGGCAAGTAACCTGAAGAAGCATGATCCTGAACTCACAAATTATGAACAAATTCAAAGGCTTTTTGAATCTCTTCCACCAGAATGGAGTTTTCATGTTAAAAATCTTAAGAAAGAGAAAATGTTTTCAGATTACAAGTTGTTGGATGTGATCGACAAGCTGAAATCTTTTGAGTTGGATATTAAAAGAAAGGAATTTTTTGAAGCAAAGATCCAACCACAAACCAACACACCGAATGTTGCTCTCATTTCAACTATGATTAGCAAATCTGATTACAAACCGTTTAAGATGATGGAAAATTTGAAATCGATGGGGACCGATTCCGATTCGCCTGCTGAAATCGAGGAGACTGTGAAAGAAAATAAGTTGAAGGTTAGTTATGATGATGATATGGAAGAAGAGGATTTAAAATGGAAAATAAAATCATTAACTGTGAGAGCACGTCGGTTTATTGGGAGGACTGGGAGAAATGTTTGTACTGAGGATAAGATTGAGATTGGAGAGGTTCAGAGTCAAATCAACTATGCTTTAATGACAAAGATTGTGGATGTTCAAAAATGGAAGAGTAAACGTGAAGAGGAATGTGAAGAAAGTTTGAAAGATGATGAAGGAAAGAAGAGAGCTGAGAATGAAGAGATGCTGAAGGCAAAGGAAGAGGAACGCAACAGAAACACAAGGGTATGCAACTGCGATAAAGCCCTTGCTGTTGAAAAAGTCATTATGGGACTTTCTTATGAGACAGTTCAAGACATGTGTTCATCTGCATGCAGAGTTCGTCTTTTTGGTGTGTATAAAGCAAATAGACTTTTGTTATCAAATCAAGCTGAATTAACCACCATAAATACAGAACTTAAGAAAAATGATGTTCTTATTCGGTAAAACTCAATGAAGCCTTGGCTGAAATTGATCTTTTGAAAAGAAATCTTTATGAAAGAAACGTCGAAATAAATCTTTTAAGTGAAAGACTCATATTAGCACAGTTTGAATCCACAAAACTTCAAACCAAACTTGACAAGTGGTCTGTTGCTAGTATGAAAATGAATGAACTTGCTTCAAAACAAAGGGGGGCTAAGGTAAAAGATGGGGTTGGGTATGACACAGATGCTCAGACGGGTTTTCCGCCTCCATTCACTTTGTGTTATTCACCTACACCAAAACCCCATCCTAAAAATGATTTGTTTGAACAAGAATCTAACAGTTTGCATGCAGGTTTAGAGGGAGTTAATCTGAAGGAGGTGCGAGATGATTATGATTCTTTGACTGGTATGGGATATAGTAAAACGTGTACTGACAGTCAAGCTAATGATTGCTCGGTTCCTGTTGTTTCTAATCCTGTAACGGTTGTTACTTCTAACTTCTTTGATAAGTTTAAAGCAGGTGAAATTCCTACGTTTGAGCCTGTCAAGAGTGAGAAGGAAGAGATAATTCAGGAATCACTTAATCATCAAGCTGCAACTACATCAACACACTCTATTCCCATCAATCAAGATCTGTTGGAACCAGAGGTACTTATTGAAGACTGGACAAGTTCAGATGATGAATCAAAGACAAAGGAGAGTCTCGGAGATTCAAAGATCAAGATGTCATCTGCAACTGTCAAATCTGAAATGCTTCCAAAACCTAAATCAAGTCAAATCCGGATCTCAGTTCCAGCTGCAAAACAAGTCAGTCATCCATCAAAAGCTCAAAAGAAGAAGTCTTCTCCTCTTTCCATCTTATCTCAAGTTTGTAAAAGACTTGAGAACAAGCAAGTGAAGATCTCCTCTCCTGTCCAACGAAGCAAAACACAAATCAGTCAACCCTCTGCAACGAAACAAAAGAAGCCACAAGTCTCTCAACAAGTTGCATCAAGCTCAAAGAAATCTCCACCCCTAGCTACTCCACACGGGCCACTCAAGCATCAAAAGCCATTCAAGGCTTGCTTCAAATGTGGAAAGGATGATCATGTGCTCAAGAAATGCCCAAAAGGACATGCTTCGGATGGTAAAGGCAAAACAAATTGCTTCTCCGGATCAGAGTCCAGAAAGAATCCTCCACATGGTAAAGGTAAACAGGTTTGTTTCTTTGATTTTCAAGTTAATAATCAAACATCTTTGAGTGGTAGGATGACGAACATTCCATCCCTACCTTCTCATGTGAAGCCGGTTTCACATGATTCAAAGACGAATGTGACCACATCATCAAAACCAAAATCTTTTTCCTCGGGACTTAAACAAAAAATGATTTCCAAATTTAATTTTTTCAAATTGAACATGTTTGAACCTAAACAAATTTGGCAAATTAAAAAGAAAGAGGAAAAGATAAGTGATACAAGAACAGGTTGTGTGCATAGACAGTTGTTTTACACTGATGCGAATGGAACGTCCAGGACTACGATGGCCTGGGTTCCCCTTTCTAACTAATCTGTTGATAAGTGCAGGAACATTTCAGGAGGACTGTTAGTAATCCGGTTTACTGACAGAGAATGTTCCTTATTCAAATTTGAGGCGGATCAAACAGGTCATGGTTTTGGTATCTTATCCACATACTGGATCCTTCTTTGCTTTTCACATATCTAATTTCACAGCCACTGCATTTTTCTTGATATCTCTTTTATAATCTTTTGATAGAGTAATGTGGAAGGCGTTTCTTTCGTAATTTCTATTTTTTATATTGTAAATAGTTAAAAAAAAGGAAAAGATTAAAAAAAAAAATTTAAAATTTTTTTTTAAAAAAAAATGGGGGAGTCTAACATTTTTACTTGTATTTTTGATCAAGTTTTCACATCTCTTTGAGGTCGCTCTGGTGTCTTTTGAAAATTTCAATTTTGTGCTGAAATAGAAATTTTAGGGGAGTAATATTTCAAATGAATGTACTGAATATCAATTGTCCAAAATTTTCTAATTGTGTAAATATTTTATGTCTTTTGAAGGTTTCAGGTTTGTATGAAAAGCATCTGAAGGAGGATATTGATTTGTGTTATGATGTGTCAATAGGCTCAGCCCGAATACAATTAGACAACAATTTTATGATCAAACTAAATTCAATAAGAGCTCGGCAATAAGGATTATCTCCTTGACATGATTGGCCTACACAAAGTTACAAGTCCTTGTCAGAAATGGCTTGAGAGTGTCAAATCTTTGCTTTGATTTTCCCAAAACATCCCAAATCACCCACACCCTAGCCCTGAATTGAGTTTCTAGTTAGCAAAACAAAATAAAAAGCTGCTAGTGTTGCTCTTCAGAAAAGCCTCTGAGTGAGTTACTTTTTAATTCCTCAGAATGTATTGAGTCAAAGTGCTTAACTCCTCTGCTATACAGAAGTATTGACCTGGAGTTGGTGGATCTTCTCTGTTATACGTCGGTATAGACCTGAAGATTCACCGAGCATGCTCAAATGTTTATCTCCTCTGTTATACGTCGGTATAGACCTGGAGCTCTAATCATTTGAGTTTCCCAAATAATAAGTCGCAATGTGTTCAAAAGAATCATTGTTGACAAGCTCCACTCCCAAAAATGCAAAAATGCAGAATGTCAAAAGAGGCTCATAAATTGATCAATATTCAAAATTTGATTCATGAAATTCAAGCAAAGTCAATCATATTGCTCTATAAACCCTTATGACAGGACAAGTTTCTTTACCAAGATGTTTGTGGGGACCGAGTTGCATGAGTTTCTTCAAATCGAACCTAAAACATGATAAGACCATCACAGATTGTCTGTTGAAAGGAACAAGGCATGGGTTTAAATGGACAAACATATTGACAATCTAGCCAAGTCTTTGTTTCTCCGGATGGTCGCTCCAAACGCATTATCTGATATTCTTCATGAAAATTTCTTTTCTTATTCTTATTTTATGTTTGGGTTCTTGAGTCTTGTTGGTCGTGTGCACCTTATGGGATGTGTTCTCTTTGTCTAAAATATTTGTGATTTTGTCGGACTCGTCCTCTCATTTTCGATTATCTAATTTAATAAAAAAAACAAAAAAAAACAAAAACAAAAAATATGTGTGTTCGTTAGATTTTATTAGTTTAAAAAAAATCCAAAAAGATTTTCATTTCAAATTATTTTCAAGTCTTCCATATTATGCTGTTAAAATGTTTTCATTTGCACATGCATTTCACGGGAAATTGCACACACAAACGGACACGGGTTCGCTTGTTTTCATACACAGATAAACACAGGTTTATTTATGTTAAATGAAATGATCTAATGAGAAATCTCGAGATTTTGTTTGTGATTGTGTTACAGATATTTGCTACAAATGATGGCCGATCATCAGTTTAGCAAAGCACCTGACCAGAGAACCTGTTCCTCAAAGTTTGCAGAAGACATCGAGCTAGGAATCCTCCTCATACATCTTCTGAAGCACTCAAGAAAAGATTGTTGGAAAACAGTTCCAGATTGTACGAAATGATGCATGCAAAATGGGGGAGCATACAATATGGGGGAGCTTGTGAGATAAAGGATTTTCAGCAACATAATTTGACTTATCGGTGCTGAACACGATGCAAGACGTTGATAATAATAGACTATGGGGGAGTATTGTTGGACCTGAAATTTAGTCTAATATTATCAACACAGTCAAAGTATACAAAAGTCAACGTTTGGTCAAAGTCAACGTAAAAAGTCAAACGGCACGTTAGCGATGAAGAACCGAGTCAAGACGTTGTAGTTATTTTATGTTTAGGATCGTTAATGTAATAAATATATTTTGTGTCAACAAAATATATTTAATCTAGTTTTAGACATGTTTTAGCCTTTTATTTGTATTAATTTCCATTTATCATGTTTAGTCGAAGTCTAGGGTCCTAATTGTCATTAGTCCAAAATGTCATTAGGCTATAAATAGTAAATGGCAATTAGGGTTTCATTAAGCTTGTATGAGCTAGAATTGGGGTCTTAACTTCACCAAATTACATGATTCAAAGCTGTTTTGGGACCAACAGAGTCGTAATTGTTAGGGTCATTTCCGTGTTAAGATTTACTTTGTATCTTTGTTTATATGTTTGTATAGTTTAGGGTTTATTATGTATTTTCCTTAAACTTGCATTTTGTTTGTTATAAAGCATGTAGAGTGCGTGTGTTAGGAGAGACTACTTTTTGCACTGTTAGAGAGAGAATTAACTGTGTGTATTTGTTTTCTCCTGCACATTGTACTGCGAATTGCTTTGATCATCAATATACAGAGAATTTATGAGTATGAACTGTGTTTGTGATTGAACGTTTTGTTTGTGCGTGTTGTTTAGATCATTTGAGTGATATTATCGATCCGATTGAACCTATCAATTGGTATCAGAGCTTTCGGTTTGTGTTCTTCGCTGTTTCTAAGCAAAACACATCAATATTGCTCAAAATATCATGATCTGAACGAATTGTTGGTGTTTTTAGTTGTGATTTATCATCGCAATCACTCCTATACACAACGATTGTGCAGATTCTATCAGATCATCATCAGATCTGAAGAATTAGAAAGAATAGAAAAATTACTGTTCGATCAAATTTTTGCTCAAAATCATCAGATTTGATCATGTTTTGGATTGATTGATAAAAAGGGATTGTTAATCGGACTATTTCACAGCTTGTGTGTGAATTTTGGACAATTTAGACAAGTTTTAGACAAAACCCTGAAAATTCGTTTGACGAAAATGATGAACATGAAGAATTTGGTTGAAGATTAACTTGCCGGGTGATATTTTTGACTTAGACAATTTCCTTGGACTTAGAATTTGTGAAGAAATTAGGTCCTGTGCAGTCGTGTAAGGAATTTGTGCTAGACGGGTGAAGAATTTGACTAGGAAAAGTGTTACTGTTCAGCCGGATCAGACACTGTTGTGCCGGGTAAAACACTGTTACGCTGGGTGAAGAAGAAAAAGGTCAGCCGGGTAATATACTGTGTAACCGGGTGATTAACAACTGTGCCGTGTGATCATATACTGTTCAGCCGGACAAAGCTTTTTGCCGTGTCAAGTTTCTGCCGGGTCAAAGACTTAGCCGTGTGAAGTTTTTCTTATTGCCGTGTAACTGTTCATCCGGGTGAAGAACAAAAGTATTTTCAACTGTTGAGCCGTCTAACTGTTTAGCCGTGTAAAGACTTTTTCTGCCGTGTGAAGAACAAAGACACTGTTTAGCCGGGTGAAGAAAATTTTTTTTCACTGTTTTGCCGTGTGACTCAATTTTTGTTGTTTTTATTACTTGTTTCTTGTCTTGTCTTTAATTACTTGTCTTTATTTTAGTATTTTAATCACTTCTTTTCAAAAATTAACAAAAACCAAAAATATTTTCTTTAAAAATTGTTAAAATGGCTCCTAATGAGGATTCTGATAACCGTGTTCCTAGACTTTTGAATCGTGCAGATTTCAAGAACTGGACCATCAGGCTGAGACATCATTTATGTTCTATTGACAATGACTTATGGAAATCAATTGAGAAGGGTCCTCACATTCCAACCCAGACACAACCAGATAGTGCCAGTACCTATACTAAAGATTCTACTACACCTTATCCAGAGGATAATCTGTCAGCTGAAGACTTGAGGAAGGTTAAGAATGATAGCAAGGCCTATTCGTTGATGTGCAAGGGATTGCCATTGCAAGTTTTGTCTAGATTTGATGCATATCAGACTGGTTATACATGTTTCAAAGCTTTGAAGTCGATATGTGAAGGAGGAGAACAATTAAGGAGTTTGAAGAAGTCGAAACTAAAAAGGCAATTAGAGTTATTTGAACACATCAATGGAGAGACAGTACACCAGATGATGAATAGGTTTGTTCACTTAACTACTGAGATGTCAAATCTCGGAGTAAAGACTGAACTTCAAGACTTGAATGATCGATTGCTGAATGCTTTACCATCATCATGGAAGCAAACTGTTACTTTGTTGAAACATACTGAGAAATTTCCAATGGAACTTGATTTGCTTATTGGAAAGATAGAAGAAGTTGAGATTGATGAAGGATCTAGAAACACTGATAGATCAACATCACAAACTCAATACAAGTATGTGGTAAATCCTGCCAATACTGTGGATAATGCTTTTCTTGTGCAAAATACAACAAAGTTTGAAGATGAGGATGACTTATTCGTTGGTGCAAGTTTCTATACTGATTCAGCATACTTTCCAAATTCGCCAACTTATTCTCAACCTCAATCTCCACCAAGAGCTCAAGTTTCAGTGTCAAGTCAGAATGTGAAGAATCAGTCAGAAAGTCAAAGTTCTAATGTTCAAACCAAAGTGAAAGACGTCATGAATATTCTGCTTCAAGATGACGAAACTAAAACTGCCTTTACTGCTTTTATGGCAAGTTTTCAAGCGTACCAAGGTAGTCATCTAAGTCAAATGGACGTGGTCCTTCAAGACTTATTTGAAATGGATCCAGTAGATGTTGAAGAAATGGATCTGAATTGGCAGATGGTTATGGTTGCATATCGAACTCAAAAGCATGCATATGTGAACCGAAGTTACAAACCTCATGCTAACAAGACGGTTGGATTTGACAAATCTAAGGCCAGGTGCTTTAACTGTAATCAGTATGGTCACTTCTCAAGAGAATGCAAAGCTCCAAAGAATTTCAATGACCAAGCTAGTTCAAGCAATCAAGGTCAAGGTCAAAGTTCTCAACAGTCTACGAGTTATCAAGGCAGAAATCAGCGTTTCTTTCAAAAGCCGTACCAAAGTCTTCCTATGCCTGAGTTGAAGGATGAAGGAAAGAAGCCAGAAGATCAAACTAAAGCGTTGGTTGTAAGTGTACAAGACGGATATGACTGGAGTGCATATGCAGAACAGTTTACATCTGATCTTACATCAAATCTGGCTTTGGTATGTGAAATTGAAGAAGACTGGTCTGAAGAAGGGGATGGAAAGATGGTTGATGATGTGAGTGAAGATTCTGAAGATTATGACTGGAGTGCCAAGGCTGATCCTACTGAAGAGTCTGAAGCTGAAATTGCATTAATGGCTACATCCAGTGAGTCTACATCTTCTACTGAACAACCAAAGGTTAGTAATGAATTACCCCCCAATTACATTCCATTGCCCCTAGATGTGAAAGAAAGGTTATGTTCCGATCAGTGCATTCAACAGGTAGAACATTATCGAACTCACTCATTTAAAATCGGTGATAAATTAAGTCAACATGAAAAACTTCATGAAAAACTTAAAATCGATCATAAAATTTCTGATGAGAAGATTTTGTCACTAACTGAATCATGGAACAAAACTTTAAAGGAATTGGAAATTGTTACCAAGCAACTTGAAGAAATGACAAAGAACTTTGAACAAGAAAAAGTTGCACATGCAGTCACTCAAGTTGAACTAAAGAAAGTTAAAAGTTGTAAAACAATGGTTGAACAACTCATTAATGAAAGAGGTAACAAAAACAAAACCGGGTTGGGTTTTACTCATGAACCGATGCCAAATTCAATCACTCAAACCTTACCGGAAAACTTTAATGAATTTGATCATTCACCTGAAAATGAAAGAAAATTCAAAGAAATTCAACGAAGTAAATCCGAGTCGGAAGGATCTGAGGTGTTGATCGAAAGTTTGAGAGAAGAAGAAGGAATGACAACTGAAGCAGATGATGAAGCAAGCAACAAATCTGACACCAAGTTAGAGCCTGTTCTTATTCAACTTGTTGAATATCCAAAGCTTAATCCAGAACCAGAATCGGTGAAGGAAGAAGGTGAGTTTTCAGGATTCAATGATCCTAATTACATCAAATGGAAGAAGAATGAAGAAAAGGCAAAGGTTGCTGCTCAACTGCTCAAGAAGCAAGAAGTGAAAAAGACTGAAGTTTCAACTGCAAAGAAGCAGAAAGCGAAAACAATGTCAAATCAATCTGAAACAAAAGAATCAAAAGGCAAACATGTCTTAAAATCGAATGATAACACCAAAGTTCAAAGTGTTAAAACTGACAAAGCTCAAAACGTAAAATCTGTCAAGAAAATGTCAAAAGGTAAGACAATCAAGTTTGTGTCTGCAGGTACTTTCGACATGAACAGTTCTTATGGAAACCAAATCAATGCTCAAATCAAATCTAACTCTGGTCTGAAAACAGGTTCAGGTCCTAAGACTTCCGCTGTCAATGATAAGAGAATTGAAAACAAAAAGGTGACCAAACAGAACAGTTTAAAATCGAACCAAAGTCCCATGCAAGCAAAATCGCAAACAATGTCTCCACAGAAAATTGTTAATCTAAAACCGAACAACTATGATAATGAATCACGTTTTGGTTCAACTTCAAAAGTTAACAATCGGCTCTTTAGGATTAGCAAGAAATATTGTGAAATTTGTGATAGATATAATCATGCAACTGCTGAATGTTTCTTTAACAGGTGCTGCAGTTTCTGTGACAAAAGAAATCATTCTTCAGAAGAATGTTATTTTAACAAATTTTGTGATATCTGTGAAAGAACAAACCATGACACAAAGGATTGTTTCTTTCGATCAAACTCGACTAGAGAAATGACTCCATATTCAAATTTTCAAAGAAATAATTCATATGGTTTTCAAAATATGAGTCAAAGTCATTCTCCGGTTTCGAGAAATTTCAATCGAAACAATTCTGTTTCTAATTTTTCAAGAAATGTGCAGGTTAACCATTTTAAACCAAGAGCTTTAATGGTAAGAAATCAAAAGTTTGAAAATAACCTTGATCCTCAGTTGGAGGAAAGGTTCAGAGCTTTGAGGAGAAAGCAATCATTGAACGCCAATGGGCGAAGTTATCAGCATCAAAATCTTTTGAATGAAACAAATTTTCAAAATATTCAATACAAACAAGTTACTATTGCAGATAGATTCGGAAAACCCAAGACCGTGTGGGCCTGGGTTGACCAAACTAACTGAATATTTTTGTTGAAATGCAGGTACGCCCAAGAAGACCTATCAACTCATGGTTTGTTGATAGTGGGTGTAGCCGGCACATGACAGGCAACCATGCCTTGCTTCAGGATTTCAAGCAAAAGATTGGTACTCATGTAGCTTTTGGAGGTGATGCGGGTGGTAAAATCACAGGAGAAGGAACTGTCTCGAATGGAGTAATTAGTTTTGATAAAGTCAACTACTGTGCACAGTTGAACTTTAACTTACTAAGTGTCTCGCAAATCTGTGATAAATCTTATTCAACTCTTTTTGATGATTCTTTTTGTTATATTCTGAAACCAGGTTTCAAGATTGACAATGAGTGGGTAGTGGTGAAAGCGCCTAGAGATCGTGATGTATACAAATTGGATATGTCACAGATTGATGCAGAAACCGAAACAACCTGTCTCATTGCCCATGCTTCAAATGATGAGAGTCAGCTATGGCATAGACGGCTGGGACATTCCAACTTCAGAAACATGAACCGTTTGGTGTCTGGAAATCACGCTGTGGGAATTCCATCGAAGAAATTCTCTACAACTGATTTGTGTCCAGCGTGTTTGAAGGGAAAACAGCATCGGATGTCTTTTAAGTCCAAACTAGAAAACTCCATTTCAAAACCCTTGCAGATGCTACATATGGATCTTTTTGGACCGACCAACGTTCAAAGCATCGGGAGAAAATCATATTGTTTTGTTATCATAGATGACTTTACGAGATTTTCATGGGTTTACTTTTTGCATGCAAAATCTGAAACAGCTGAATTATTGAAAGAATTTATCATTAAAGTTGAAAATCAATTGGAATGCAAAGTTAAAATTTTAAGAAGTGATAATGGAACTGAATTTAAGAATGCTAATGTTGATTTATTTTGTGCAGAAAAGGGGATTGCTCGACAATTCAGTGCGCCTAGAACGCCTCAACAGAATGGGGTTGCAGAACGGAAAAACCGGACACTGATTGAAGCAGCAAGATCCATGCTTGCGGATGCCAAAATCCCGATCACTTTTTGGGACGAAGCTATTGCAACTGCGTGTTTTGTACAAAATAGAACATTATTAGTGAATGATAAAAAGAAAACTTCTTATGAGTTGTTGTTTGGAAGGAAACCAAATATTTCTTACTTGAAAGCATTTGGTTGTCCGGTTTCGATTTTAAATTTGAATGATCATCTCGGGAAGTTTGAGTCAAAATCCGATGATGGATTTTTCTTAGGTTATTCGTCTGTTTCTAAAGCTTATCGAGTTTTTAATAGCAAAAAAAATACTGTTATTGAAACTATCAATGTCAAGTTTTTAGAAAATTCGTTTCCCTTAGTGGCTCATGGTCCCGAATGGTTATTTGATTTAGATTCATTATTGAAATCCTTCAATTCTAACTTATTTGATTTTTCAGGAAACGCAAGGAAGGAATCAGGCGACTTAGGATGCTTTAGTGACGATTCTGATAATGACGAAGATGGAAATCTCAACGCTGAATATCCATTTATGTCTTTTCACAATCCTGCTCATGTCAAATCTAGTCAAGCTCCGGGTCCTTCTGGTTCGCATGAAGACCAAGAATCGAACAATCAAGAAGAAGATGTGATTTCTCCTAATGATGGTGGATCTGTTCAGAATCAACCATCATCAGATCCGGATGGTGAAGCTGTTCCAGAATCATTTGATTACTTCATCAATTCACCGGATCAAGTCCCGAATTTCAAACCGCATACTTCTTCCATACTACAAGATCTACCAAATCTGAATACTTCAAATCTGGAGAGTCAAGTGCAAGGAGGTGATATTCCTATTCATCGAATTCACAAGAAACATCCAGTCTCTCAGATAATTGGGCCGTTGAATCAGAGAACTACAAGAAGTCAGACGGAGCGAGCGAATGTCTGTCTTTATTCGTGTTTTCTATCTCAAGTGGTGCCAAAGAATATTTCAGAGGCGCTGAAAGATAACAGTTGGATTGAGGCCATGCAGGAGGAATTACTTCAGTTTCGCAAACAGGAAGTTTGGAAACTTGTGGACTTACCTGAAGGAGAAAACGCAATAGGTACAAGATGGTTGTACAAAAACAAGCCAGACGAACGTGGCATCGTGGTTAGAAACAAAGCAAGACTGATTGCACAGGGATACACTCAGGAAGAAGGCATTGATTACGAAGAGGTGTTTGCTCCGGTCGCAAGACTTGAAGCCATACGCGTCTTTCTTGCATATGCGTCTTTCATGAAGTTTAAAGTATTCCAAATGGACGTCAAAGGTGCTTTCTTGTATGGACCAATTACAGATGACGTATATGTCAGACAACCTCCGGGTTTCGAAGATCCTGACTATCCTCATCGAGTATACAAGTTGAGTAAAGCTCTATACGGTCTACATCAAGCTCCTAGAATCTGGTATGAGACATTATCCAAGCATTTACTAGAGCATGGATTTACAAGAGGTCAGATTGATCCAACTTTGTTTATGAAGAGGGAGAATGATGACTTGTTGTGCGTTCAAGTTTATGTGGACGATATTATCTTCGGATCAACCAGTGAGTCCATGTGCAAAGAATTTGAAGAAATCATGAAGTCTAGATTCCAGATGAGTTCAATGGGGGAGATTAATTTCTTTCTGGGATTACAAGTGAAACAGTCTGCTGATGGAATTTTCATCAATCAATCAAAATTCGTTGAGAAGTTGTTGAAGAAATTCAAGATGCAAGATTGTCAAACAATTAGAACTCCATCTGATGTGAATTGCAAGATTCAACCGGATCCAAAGGGCAAAGCAGTTGATCAAACACTATACAGGTCAATGATCGGTTCTCTGATGTATCTTACTGCATCAAGACCAGACATCATGTACGCTGTGTGTGTATGCGCCAGATACCAGTCAGATCCGAAAGAGTCTCATCTTGTTGCTGTGAAGCGTATATTCAGATATCTCAAAGGAAAACCAAATCTTGGGTTATGGTATCCTTATGAAGGAAATTTTGAACTATATAGCTATTCTGACAGTGATTTTGGTGGTTGTGCTCTTGACAGGAAATCGACAACTGGTGGCTGTCAATTTCTGGGTCCGAGGCTTGTCTCTTGGCAATGCAAGAAGCAGACCAATGTTTCTGTATCCACAGCTGAAGCAGAGTATATCGCTGCATCTGCAGGATGTTCTCAGGTTTTATGGTTACAAAATCAGTTGCTGGACTACGGGTTTAATTTTTTGAAAACTCCTATTTACATAGACAATACTGCTGCTATGTTTATAACTGCTAATCCTGTTCAACATTCTAAAACCAAACACATCGAAATTAGATATCATTTTTTAAGAGATAACTCTGAAAAGGGTTTAATAATTTTGATTAAGGTTCATACCGACAAACAACTGGCAGATCTTTTCACAAAATCCTTTTTGTCAGGCCGGTTTGAATTCTTAATTCAATCCATAGGATTGATCAATCATGATTAATTCTATTTTTCGAAAACAAAACAAAAATCTGAAAAATATAAAAGCCAAAAATATAATAAGTTGATGTTATATTTTGATTCCTTTGTCTTTTATTTTATGTTTTGCATTGTGTGTGCTTGCGTGAAAAAGAAACTAGAAAAGCAAAAACAAAATATAAAAGCAAAAGAAAAAGAAAAATATCATGTCATAAGAATCTATATTGCAAAAAGTGAGAAATGATAGATACACTAGACATTATTTGGTACATCATTTTTAAATAAAGACTGATGAATGTTAGTTGATGTGCTAGACAGCTCAGACAATTAGACTGAACAAGTAAGTTGATTGTTGACAAACATAAACTTAATGATCTTTGTGTTAAGTTCCATTGTTATACATGTCTAGATATATTTCTTTTGATACATTGCTTGTGATGATAGTTGTGCATGATCGGGTAACGATGTAGTCTTCTCAGTGTGATGAACCGCATCGTGAGCTTCTTTGTTGTGGTACCCACAGACCTGAAGTCTCACACGAAGTCTCTTCTGAGCTTCAAGGTGCAGCAAAAGATTCCAAAATGGAACATAAAGAGTCCCAAATGTGGACCAACACCAAACAAATATTCCAAAATGGAATTCAGAAGATTCCCAAGGGGAACGATAGGAAATAAAAAAAATTCCCAAAGATGGAATTAAAAAGAAGTCCCAAAGTGGACCAAATCCGAATAGAACCCAGATTCCACACTGTGTATGACTGTAAGTGACCAGGTTTTGTGCAATATGCATTTTGGTAGTGATTGATAAGGAAATATGTTGACATATGTATACATGTGGGTCACATAAGTCATTCTAATCGAACCTTAAATATCATCATGATACTGAAAAAGTAAGTGTGTCAACTCGAGCTAATTGGTATGTTTTCATATCATCACTCAATCAAGCATAAATCAAATGTCTATTCCAAACTTGCAAAACATGTTCAGATAATGTGTGGTATGATCTCACTGCGATATTTTGATTCATTGCATTGCATATGTCGTTACTTTAATATGTGTGTTTTGTGTGTGCAGGCATTTGGAATCATTATTGATACATCAACATCCTTGTTAAACTTAAAAATTTCAAGAAATTTCAAGTTTAGGGGGAGAATAAAAGTGAAGAAAAATATCTACAAAAACCCAAAAATATTTTGTTTTGAATAAGTGTGTTTTGAATGAACAAGATTATAAGTTATGAAAAAGCAAAAGTATTGGATGTGTGAAAAACAAACCCAAGGTCTTGTAATTTGTTTTTTAAGAAATTGCTTCGGGATATAGAAAAATTGGTTGTGCAAAATCATTTTTGAAAAAGAAAAGAAAAATAATTTTTGAATTGGAATTAAATTTGTTGCAATGTTTAATGTTGTTTGATAATTAATATGGCAAACATTCTTTTTAAGGATATCTTGTCTAATTAATTTGTCGGAGAATGTTGCAGGTGCAATAAATGATCGTTGAAAAAGTCAACAGACGAAGAAAATTGAAGAAATTGCTTAAGTGTTATAGCCGGGTAAAGATATCAGATACAACTGTGCAGCCGGGTAAAGAACTGTTCAGCCGGGTAAAGTTGTAAGTCTGATACTTGCCGGGTGATTGAAGAATTGGTGAAGACATTATGACTACAGAACAGCCGGGCATTGATCATGTCTAATACAACCGGGTGAAGGTCGTAGATGTCTTGCCGGGTGACAAGTGTATACTATACAGCCGGGTAATGAAGAAGTTTTGTTGCCGTGTAATGGTATGACACTATGTTGCCGGGTAATGAAGAAGTGTGTATGCCGTGTGAAGAAGGTTGTCAAAGGTTGCCGTGTAAAGAAGAAAGCAAGCCGGATGAAGAAAGAAAGCAACTGTGTTGCCAGGTGATGAATAAGGTTGCCGGGTGATGTTTTGATAACAACTATTCTGCCGGGTGATGAATAAAATCATCAGGTGTAGTTGTTCCTTAACCTTTACCCGTCACTACAGTGACTTACCCGTATCTACAGTGCTTGACCCGTCAAGTGATTTTCACATGTTGGTGACTTGTTTTATGTACTTGACCCGTAACTACAGTACATGACCCGTCGCTACAGTACTTGACCCGGCAAGGTTATTGGGCCTATTTTGCTTGTGTTGACCCGGCACTTAAAGTTGACCTAAAATATTTTGACGATACAAATACCGACTCTTCACAAACACTCGTCATTTCACACACATTCACTTTCACCAAAACACTCTGAACTTCAAATCGCCATTGTTATCATAGTCAATCTGTTGTCCTGTAACAAGATTAATAGATTGATTAAGGTAGAAATTAAGTGTTTTTTTTTTACTTAAATCGACCTGCAGATAAACTGTTTAAAGGAAAAACGATGATGAACAGTGTTTTGGACAATGAATCGACACTTCGTTTTTGTGTGTTAAAACCGAAATCGAATGTTGATTTAGGTGTAAAAACACTCGATTATCATCATTCAATCATTCATTTGCACTAAAACACCTTAAAATCGACTGAATCAAGTGAAATGTTCTTAACTGACAAAATCGCCATTGATGAACTTTGAAGCTTTTAAAAGTTAAACATCAAAACGATAAAATATCTGCTTAAAAGTGATTAAACTTGTTAAAATTGAACCAAAACATGCTGAACTTTCTCATCATAAATTTGTCAAAATTTTATCTAAGTGTTTAACTGTTAAAAAGGTTTGAACATGAAGTATAATCTTTAAATTCCAATGTTGTTTGATTAAAATGATGAAAATCAGGTTATTAGAACAATTTAGGATTAAAAATGATTATGTCTATGTTTTGCTTTCTAACTGTTAGTTAAAAACACTTATTAAATTTTTGATATATTCATGAAGAACCTAATACATTTGCCTTGTTTTGTGTTTGTTTGTGATTTTAACAGATGGAGAATCTCAAATTTGAACCTAAACATAATCTCGTGGCATGTTTAGATGAATCACTTCCGGAGACAGAGGGATATAGAGATATGATAAAGTTCATCAAGAGGACCAAGTATGTTTATGCTATATGTGCCAAACCGGTCATATATGCAAGGCTGATCAAGAGCTTCTGGAAATCAGCTGAGGTTGTGAGAAATGAGAATGGAGGTGTTATGGTCAGAGGACATATCACTAGGGATTGGGTATTAGATGTCACTGAAGAAGCTATCAGGCAAGCCCTAAGGATTGATGAGGATGAGGTAGGCATGATGGATGAACTGACAATGGAGGAATGTAAATCTGGATTTGTTAATATGGGACATCCTCCTATATTTCCAAAGTCTCAGTTTTACAGAGCAAAGTTGGGGAAGAAGTATAAGCTGCTGTGTTATGTTGTGCAGCAATGCATGTCTAGAAGGAGTGCAGGGTTTGATAACTTTCCTTCGGACATTGCATCTCCTATTGTGGCAATTGCAGAAAACAAACCATTCAACATGTCAAGGTGGATAATGAATGGGTTTGTGTTTAACTTGGTGAAGGGCAAGAGGTTCAAATTTTTGATGTACCCAAGGTTTCTGCAACTGATGATAAACATTGCCTATCCTATCATCAGAACTGAGGGTTATGCAGGAGGCATGTTATATACTGAGGACATGAACGATCTCTCTTATCGAAAGATGAGTATCGGGAATGTGCCTGATATTGAATTGTTTGATTATATGAGAGATATAGTCAACAATGAAGAAGATGCAGAAGGTGTATTCTATCATATATCTCACGGTGAGATTGTGAATCCACTGGACCTTGTGGATGAGGTGCCAGACAATTTATTAGACGATGACGAGTACTTTGCTCGTCATCCAGAAGAGGAAGAAGAAGATGGTAATGATGAGAATGATAGTGATAGTAATGATGGTAATGATGATGGTGGTGATGATACTGAATCTGAATCTAATTCAGAGGAGGTTGAACCAATGGAGACTGAGAATGTTGAGTTGATTGAACCTATGGTTGTAGAAGAACCTGTCGAGGTTGCTTCGGTTGTTGAAGAGAGTGTTGTTAAGATTCCAAAAGAAATTTCGGTTAAGTATGTTCGAAAGAAGAAATCAAAACCAGTAGAAAAGCCTGAAGAGATTAATGTGATTGAGATTGCACAGGCAGTAATGGCCGAAGCTGAATCTATTGCACAGATAGATGAAGTGGATGCTGGCGTTACTGAACCGTTTATTGATGATTTACCCACCAATTCACCACAAGCTGCACAAATTGCTGAAAACATTGGACAAGGTTTGGAGTCTTCACCAAACGTTGTGCCAAGTGTTGATGAAGTTGAAGATGAAAAGGAGAAACGGATTGCAGAACTGGAGGAGATTGTTGAAAATCTGATTAAAGCAAATGATTTGTTAAAGGCCTCAAATGATCGTAAAAAGAAGAGATTTGATGAATATTGGGATATTCACAATCAGAACTTGAAGATTTTCAAGAAGTTGGATGAAGATCACGTTAAGCTGGTTGATGAACATGTGAAATTGAGAGATGATTATGATAAACTCAAAGAGGAGCATGAGAACTTGAAGTTTGATTACAAAGAATTACAAGCTGAATGTAATACTTTAGATGCCGAGAAAGAGATGTTGGAAAAAGAGTTGGAGGATATGCAACCAAAGAAGGATGGATCATCTTCGGATAAAGATTTTTCTGATGAAATCATAGTGACTGAAACGAATGTGCCTAAAGTGTATTTGACAAGGGCTAGAGGTACCACAAATGTTGGAATTTTGGTTGAATCACCAATTATCATTCCCAATGAAGCTGCTGCTGAAACTGTCAAGATGGACAAGGCTGAGGGAAAGAGAAAGATAGATGCTATTCCGGAGATATTTGGTGATGAAGAAAGTTCGAAAAGGGCGAGAATTGATGAACCAGTGCAGATTGAGCCGATTCAATCTGCAGCTGTGATTGAGACTGAAAAAGTGACTGGAGCTGAGATTACAAAGTCAGGACAGATTGAGCCGATTCAATCTGGTTCTGTTGCTGAGACTGAAGTATTTGAGGTCACTGAGAGTGAAAAAGAAGCTGGTTCAGAAGACACAGTTCAGCTTGAGCCGATTCAAGCTGAAGCTGTTGAAGTTGAAAGTGCGCCTGAAATAGAAGCTGAAGTTGTTAGTCAGTCTGAGCCGGTTCAAACTGACGAAGCACCTATGATAGAGGCTTTAGATGATTTAGACATTGATTGGACTGAGTCGGAGAATGAAGCTGAGCCAGAGCCTGTACAGAATACTGTTGAAGAGGTACCTGATGATTTGGATCAGAGGTTTGCATATCTGGAAAGAATGAAGTACAATTCGGTGTTCTTGAATGGTTTGACAGTAAGTCAGATTAATGAAGAGTATGAAAAGTGTATTAATGCTCAAGATAAAGCTGAAGCTGATCAGAAAGAGTTCATGGTTGAGATGGGTGAATGGACTCCGATGCAAGAAAGCCTAAATATCGAAGATCTTCCTCCTACTGAGCTTTATCATCAAAACCCAGATGAAATGACTGCTTATGAGATGCGTAGTTGGTTGAGTTCGAGGAACTATCCATACAAGACGCTGCAAAAGTTGAAATCTGAATCTTTAAGGAAGATTGTGGTCAGTTTCATGAAAACAGAAAAGATGTACAACAGAATGTTTTACTTGGATTATAACAATCCACAGTACTTCGAGTTGACCAAAAGATACAAGGTGTTAGGACCAAAAGAGATTCCAGTTATGGCTTTACCGGAAAATGCGCATAAGAAAAGACACGAACTGATGGATATGTTTCCGAGCGAAGTGAAGTCGTACAACATACCGATGGAAGTACGTGAGACTTGGCATAAGGCTGCAACACCAGGTGATGTGGTGAGGTCGCTGATGAGTAAAGGACAATCAATTGCTGAGTTACTAAATTCTATGATTGTGCCTGAGAAGAACAAGAAGGTTAAGATAATAGCTTGGAAATATGATGAAGTTTTTGATGCGTTTATGATCAAGAGGGTAAATGGCCTATGTGATGTTTATCATTACTATTCTAGCATCTTCAAATTGGAAGTTCAGGATCTGAAAGAGCTACATAAACTGAGGTTAATTAATCACACGAATGCTGATCGTGGTAACAAGTGTGTGATGCTTCTTGATGCTGGAATGAGTAGAACTGCAAAGTTTTTGGATTTCCGAGGTCAACAGGAAGACTCAGAATATGTGCAAGCCAAGAAACAAAGAAAGAAGAAAAGATTGGTGGTGACCGAGGATATGTACTTAGAAGAGTTCTCAGATGAATATTTTGACAAGATTACTGATCCTGGATTGAAAGTAATAGATGGGTCACAAATGACGAAGCCAATATTGAGAGTGTTCTACAATCAGGAAACATTTGAACTGAAACTTGTTCGAAACTTGGAGGATTGGGATATGGATATGATTACACTCTTTAGCACGTTTGAGTTGAAACTGCTGCATCCTTCGTATATCGACTATCTGAGAAGCATTAGAATGGAGAAGTGCAAGGATAAACTGGCCAAAGCTGACAGAAAGCTATTTGTGGTGATGATTGAAGTTATTGATGCTGCGTCGGAGAAGATTCGAGTCAGAAAAGCTTTGTTAAACTCTAATCTGGTGATGGTGGATTTACCGAAGATAGAGTACATGAGAATATCCAGAAAAGGAACATTGGAGGTGTATGTCGAAGGCAAAGAAATGCCATTTGAGTTTTATGCTAATATCGATTTTGCAGGTTTAACTCTGGATTCGCTTAGACGCATGAATGCTCTACCAATTCTGACAAATGAATCCAAGCCTCGACAAGCCAAGGTTGCTGAAAAGTTCAAATCCTGTATTGAAGAAGCTTTAAAAGAAAAAGAAGAGTACAAAGGACGAGAAGTGCTGAAAGTAAAAGATGAACCAGAAGAATGGTAGAAAAGAATTGAAGATGGATGCTGATAAAAGAAGAAAAAGATTGAAGTTTTTGAAGATTCAAAGTTAAATCTTAGGGGGAGTACTGTTAGGGTCATTTCCGTGTTAAGATTTACTTTGTATCTTTGTTTATATGTTTGTATAGTTTAGGGTTTATTATGTATTTTCCTTAAACTTGCATTTTGTTTGTTATAAAGCATGTAGAGTGCGTGTGTTAGGAGAGACTACTTTTTGCACTGTTAGAGAGAGAATTAACTGTGTGTATTTGTTTTCTCCTGCACATTGTACTGCGAATTGCTTTGATCATCAATATACAGAGAATTTATGAGTATGAACTGTGTTTGTGATTGAACGTTTTGTTTGTGCGTGTTGTTTAGATCATTTGAGTGATATTATCGATCCGATTGAACCTATCAGTAATATATTCTGAATTGTCGTACGATGTTCAAAGGACTCGGATGAATTCATTAGGTTTATTATGGAGTTTTAAGTTTATGTACGGTGTTGTAATGTTTTGTTAGGAGTTGTAAGGTGTCGTAAGTTATACTAACATGCTTTTCAAGGCGGTAATGTGGCATACAGAGTGGTAAGATATTCTAAATTGTTGTACGATGTTCAAATCACTTGGACGAATTCATTAGGTTTATTATGGAGTTTTAATGTTTCGTACGGTGGTGTAAGGTGTTATCAAAAGATGTAACGCATCCTACATTATTCTAAATTGCTTTTCCTGTTGCTAATGTCGCATACAAAGTCGTAACAAGTCCTGAGTGGTCGTACGATGTTCAAAGGACTCTAACGAATTCATTAGGTTTACTATGGAGTTTTAAGTTTGCGTGCGGTATTGTAATGTGTTGTTAGGAGTTGTAAAGTGTCATACATTATACTAACATTATTTTCAAGGCGGTAATGTGGCATACAGAGTCGTAAGATATTCTAAATTGTTGTACGATGTTCAAATGACTCGGACGAATTCATTAGGTTTACTATGGAGTTTTAAGTTTACATACGATATTGTAATGTGTTGTTAGGAGTTGTAAGGTGTCCTACGTTATACTAACATGATTTTCAAGGCGGTAATGTGGCATACAGAGTCGTAAGATACTCTAAATTGTCGTACGATGTTCAAATGACTCGGATGAATTCATTAGGTTTATTATGGAGTTTTAAGTTTACGTACGGTGTTGTAATGTTTTGTTAGGAGTTGTAAGGTGCCGTACGTTATACTAACATGCATTTCAAGGTGGTAATGTGGCATACAGAGTCGTAAGATATTCTAAATTGTTGTACGATGTTCAAATGACTCGGAATAATTCATTAGGTTTACTATGGAGTTTTAAGTTTACATACGGTATTGTAATGTGTTGTTAGGAGTTGTAAGGTGTCCTACGTTATACTAACATGATTTTCAAGGCGGTAATGTGGCATACAGAGTCGTAAGATATTCTAAATTGTTTTACGATGTTCAAATGACTCAGATGAATTCATTAGGTTTATTATGGAGTTTTAAGTTTACGTACAGTGTTGTAATATTTTGTTCGGAGTTGTAAGGTGCCGTACGTTATACTAACATTCTTTTCAAGGCGGTAATGTGGCATACAGAGTCGTAATATATTCTAAATTGTCGTACGATGTTCAAAGGAGTCGGATAAATTCGTTAGGTTTATTATGGAGTTTTAAGTTTACGTACGATGTTGTAATGCTTTGTTAGGAGTTGTAAGGTGTCGAACGTTATACTAAAATGTTTTTCAAGGCGGTAATGTGGCATACAGAGTGGTAAGATATTCTAAATTTGTTAGGGTTATTTCCTAGTTAAGATTTACTTTGTATTTTGTTTATATGTTTGTATATAGTTTAGGGTCTATTTTGTTATATTCCGTAAACTTGTATTTGTTTGCTTTAAAGCATGTAGTGAGAGAGTGTGAGGAGGGAGGCTAGATTACTATTTTCACGTAAGAGAGAGAACTTGTGTGTGTGATTTATTTTCTCCTGCACCTTGTATCACAATACTGCTTTGATCATCAATATACAAAGAGAATTATTAGTATGAATTGTGTTAATGATTAAACTGTGTTTGTGTTTATGTTATTCTGATCATTGAGCGATATTCACGATCCAATTGAACCTATCAATTGGTATCAGAGCTGTTGGTATTGTGTTCTTCGCTATTCATCAAGCAAAACACATCAATATTGCTCAAAAATCATGATCTGAATGAATTGTTGTCGTTTTTAGTTGTGATTTATCATCGCAATCACTTCTAATTCACAACGATTGTGCAGATTCCATCAGATTATCATCAGATCTGAGGAATTAAGAAGAAAGAAAAATTTACTGTTCGATCAAATTTTGCTCAAATTTGATCATGTTGTGGATTGATTGAGATTAGGGATTGATAATCGGACCATTTCACAGCTTGTGTGTGAATTTTGAACGAATTGGACAAGTTTTTGACAAAACCCAGAAAATTCTCATGGAGAAGATGATGAACAGTATGAACTTGGTTGAAGATTAACTTGCCGGGTGATTAATTTGACTTAGACAATTTTCCTTGGACTTAGATTGAAGAACAATTAGGTCTTGTGCAGCCGTGTAAGGGAATTTGTTCTAGACGGGTAAAGAATTTGACGGAGAAAAGGTGTTACTGTTCAGCCGGATCAACAACTGTTGTCCCGGGTAATACACTGTTACGCCGGGTGATTAAGAGATTTCAGCCGGGTGAAAATCAAACTGTGTAGCCGGGTAAACAAGCTTGCCGTGTGATCGAGAACTGTTCAGCCGGGTAAAGCCTTTTGCCGTGTCAAGATTCAAGCCGGGTCAAGTTTATCTGCCGTGTGAAGTTGTTTCTTCTTGCCGGGTAACTGTTCAGCCGGGTCAAGAACAAAAATTTTACAACTGTTGAGCCGTGTAACTGTTTAGCCGTGTAAAGACTTTTTCTCTGCCGGGTGAACAACAAAGCTACTGTTTAGCCGGGTGAAGAAGGATTTTCACTGTTCAGCCGTGTGACTCATTTTAGTTGTTTTAATTCTTGTTTTTCTTATCTTGTCTTTAATTACTTATCTTTATTTTAGTATTTTAATCATTTCTTTTCAAAAATTAACAAAAACCAAAAATCTTTTCTTTAAAAATTGTTAAAAAATGGCTCCTACTGATGATTCTGATAACGGTGTTCCTAGACTTGTTAATCGTGCAGATTTCAAGAACTGGACAATCAGGTTGAGACATCATTTGTGTTCTATTGACAATGATTTATGGAAGTCCATTGAAAAAGGTCCTCATATTCCAACTCAGACTGCTCCAGACAGTGCAAGTACCTACACCAAAGACTCTACTGAACCTTATCCAGAAGATAATTTGTCAGCAGAAGATGTGAGGAAAGTAAAGAATGATAGCAAGGCTTATTCTTTAATGTGCAAGGGATTGCCACTACAAGTTCTGTCGAGATTGGATGCATATCAGACTGGTTATACATGTTTCAAGGCACTTAAGTCGATATGTGAAGGAGGAGAACAATTGAGAAGTTTGAAGAAATCAAAGTTAAAAAGGCAATTGGAGCTGTTCGAGCATATTAATGGAGAAACAGTACATCAGATGATGAACAGGTTCGTTCACTTAACTACTGAGATGTCAAACCTCGGAGTTAAGACTGAACTTCAAGACTTGAATGATCGTTTGTTATGTGCTTTACCATCATCATGGAAGCAGACTGTTACTTTGTTGAAACATACTGAGAAATTTCCAATGGAATTAGATTTGCTTATTGGAAAGATTGAAGAAGTTGAGATTGATGAAGGATCAAGAAATATTGATAGATCAAGCTCACAAACTCAGTATAAGTATGTGGTAAATCCTGCCAATACTGTGGAGAATGCTTTTCTTGCACAAGATGCAATGAAGTTTGAAGAAGAGGGTGATTTATTCGTTGGTGCGAGTTTTTATACTGATTCAGCATACTTTCCAAATTCACCAACTTATTCTCAACCTCAATCTCCACCAAGAGTTCAAGTTCAAAGTCAGAATCTGAAGAATCAGTCAGAAAATCAAAGTTCAAATGTTCAAGCCAAGGTAAAAGATGTAATGAACATTCTGTTGCAAGATGACGAAACAAAAACTGCCTTCACAGCTTTTATGGCAAGTTTCCAGGCATATCAAGGAAGTCACTTAAGTCAAATAGACGTGGTCCTTCAAGACTTATTTGAGATGGATCCAGTAGACGTTGAGGAAATGGATTTAAACTGGCAAATGGTAATGGTTGCATATAGAACGCAGAAGCATGCATATGTTAATCGAAGCTACAAGCCTCATGCAAACAAAACTGTTGGTTTTGACAAATCAAAGGCCAGATGTTTTAATTGTAACCAGTATGGTCATTTTTCAAGGGAATGCAAAGCTCCTAAGAATTTCAACGACCAAGCAAGTTCAAACAATCAAGGTCAAGGTCAAAGCTCACAACAGTCTTCGAGTTACCAAAGCAGAAATCAACGTTTCTTTCAGAAACCATACCAAAGTCTTCCCATGCCGGAACTGAAGGATGAAGGAAAGAAACCAGAAGATCAAACTAAGGCACTGGTGGTCAGTGTAAAAGACGGATATGATTGGAGCGCTTATGCAGAACAATTTACTTCTGATCTTACGTCAAGTTTGGCGCTGGTATGTGAAATTGAAGAAGACTGGTCTGAAGAAGGGGATGGAAAGATGATTGAAGATGTAAGTGAAGATTCTTAAGATTATGACTCGAGTGCAAAGTCTGATCCTGTTGAAGAATCAGAGTCTGAAGTTGCGCTGATGGCTACTGCTAATGAGTCTTCATCTTCTACTGAACAACCAAAGGTTAGTAATGACTTACCCCCTAACTATGTTCCATTACCTGCTGATGTGAAGGGAAGGTTATGTTCTGAACAATGTATTCAACAAGTAGAACATTATCGAACTCATTCATTTAAAATTGGTGATAAATTAAGCAAACATGAGAAAATTCATGAACAACTTAAAATTGATCACAAAATTTCTGATGAGAAGATTTTGTCACTAACCGAATCATGGAACAAAACTTTGAAAGAATTGGAACTTGTTACCAAACAACTTGAAGAAATGACAAAGAACTTTGAACAAGAAAAAGTTGCACATGTAGTCACTCAAGTTGAATTAAAGAAAGTTAAAAGTTGTAAAACAATGGTCGAACAACTTGTTAATGAAAGAGGTAACAAAAATAAAACCGGGTTGGGTTTTACTCATGAACCGATGCCTAAATCAATCACTCAAACCTTACCGGAAAACTTTAATGAATTTGATCATTCACCTGAAAATGAACGTAAATTCAAAGAAATTCAAAGAAGTAAATCCGAGTCCGAAGGATCTGAGGTGTTGATTGAAAGCTTAAAAGAAGAAGATGATGTGACAACTGAAGCTGATGATGAAGCTAGCAACAAATCTGAAAACAAACTGGAGCCTGTTCTAATTCAACTCGTTGAATATCCAAAGCTTAATCCCGAACCAAAACAAACGGTGAAGGAAGAAGGTGAATTTTCAGGATTCAATGATCCTAATTACATCAAATGGAAGAAGAATGAAGAAAAGGCAAAAGTTGCTGCCCAACTGCTCAAGAAGAATGCAGTGAAGAAGGATGAAGTTTCAAATGCAAAGAGGCAGAAATCGAAAGTAATGTCAAATCAATCTGAAACAAAAGAAGTGAAAGGTAAAAGTGTCATAAAATCGAATGACAACACCAAAGCTCAGAATGATAAAACTGTTAAGAAGAAAGTGTCAAAAGGTAAGACAATCAAGTTTGTGTCTGCAGGTACTTTCGACATGAACGGTTCTTATGGTAACCAAATCAATGCTCAAATCAAATCTAACTCTGGTCTGAAAACAGGTTCAGGTCCTAAGTCTTCCGCTGTCAATGATAAGAGAATTGAATCTAAAAAGGTGACCAAACAGAACAATTTAAAATCGAACCAAAGTCCCATGCAATCAAAATCACAAACAAAATCTCCACAGAAAAGCGTTAATCTAAAACCGAACAACCAAGATAATGAATCACGATTTGGTTCAACATCAAGAGTTAACAATCGGCTCTTTAGGATTAGCAAGAAACATTGTGAAATTTGTGATAGATATAATCATGCAACTGCTGAATGTTTCTTTAACAGGTACTGCAGTTTCTGTAACAAAAGAAACCATTCTTCAGAAGAATGTTTTTATAACAAATTTTGCGAAATTTGTGAGAGGAGAAACCATGACACAAAGGATTGTTTCTTTCGATCAAACTCAACTAGAGAAATGAGTCCGGTTTCAAACTTTCAAAGAAATCAATCATTTGGTTTTCAAAATATGAATCAAAGTCATTCTCCGGTTTTGAGAAATTTCAATCGAAACAATTCTGTTTCTAACTTCTCATCAAGAAATGTGCAGGTTAACAGTTTTAAGCCAAGAGCTTTGATGGTTAGAAATCAAAAGTTTGAAAATAACCTTGATCCTAAGTTAGAGGAAAGGTTTAGTGCTTTGAGGAGAAAGCAGTCAATGAACGCCAATGGGCGAAACAATAGTTATCAGCATCAAAATCTCTTAAATGAAACAAATTTTCAAAACGTTCAATAGCAACAAGTTACTATTGTAGATAGATTCGGAAAACCCAAGACCGTGTGGGCCTGGGTTGACAAAACTAACTAAGTGATTGTTGAAATGCAGGTACGCCCAAGAAGACCTATCAACTCATGGTTCGTTGATAGTGGGTGTAGCCGGCATATGACAGGCAACCATGCCTTGCTTCAGGATTTCAAGCTGAAAAATGGTACACACGTGGCATTTGGAGGTGATGCTGGTGGTAAAATCACAGGAGAAGGAACTGTCTCGAATGGGGTCATTAGTTTTGATAAAGTCAACTACTGTGCACAGTTGAACTTTAATTTACTAAGTGTATCTCAAATCTGTGATAAATCTTATTCAACTCTTTTTGATGATTCTTTCTGTTATATTCTTAAACCAGGTTTCAAGATTGACAATGAGTGGGTAGTGGTTAAAGCTCCAAGAGATCGTGATGTATACAAGTTGGATATGTCGCAGATTGATGCTGAAACCGAAACCACCTGTCTCATTGCTCATGCTTCAAATGATGAGAGTCAGCTTTGGCATAGACGGCTGGGCCATTCAAATTTCAGAAACATGAACCGTCTGGTTACCGGAAATCATGCTGTGGGAATACCGTCAAAGAAATTCTCCACAACTGATCTCTGTCCAGCGTGTTTGAAGGGAAAACAGCATCGCATGTCTTTTAAGTCCAAGCAAGAAAACTCCATTTCAAAACCCTTGCAGATGCTACATATGGACCTTTTCGGACCAACAAATGTGCAAAGCATCGGAAAGAAGTCTTACTGTTTTGTCATTATTGACGATTTCACTAGATTTTCTTGGGTTTATTTTTTGCATGCTAAATCTGAAACAGCTGAATTATTAAAAGAATTTATCATCAAAGTTGAAAATCAATTGGAATGCAAAGTTAAAGTTTTAAGAAGTGATAATGGAACTGAATTTAAGAATGCTAATGTTGATTTATTTTGTGCAGAAAAGGGGATTGCTAGACAATTTAGTGCTCCAAGAACACCTCAACAAAACGGGGTTGCGGAACGGAAAAACTGGACACTGATTGAAGCAGCAAGATCCATGCTCGCAGATGCCAAAATCCCTATCACCTTTTGGGACGAAGCTATTGCTACTGCGTGTTTTGTACAAAATAGAACATTATTGGTTCAAGATAAACAGAAAACTTCTTATGAGTTGTTATTTGAAAGAAAACCAAATATTTCTTACTTGAAAGCATTTGGTTGTCCTGTTTCGATTTTAAATTTGAGTGATCATCTCGGGAAGTTTGAGTCAAAATCGGACGATGGATTTTTCCTAGGTTATTCGTCTGTTTCTAAAGCTTATCGGGTTTTTAATAGCAAAACAAATACTGTTATTCAAACTATTAACGTCAAGTTTTTAGAAAATTCGTTTCCTTTAGTGGCTCATGGTCCCGAATGGTTATTTGATTTAGATTCTTTATCGAAATCTTTCAATTCTAACTTATTTGATTTTTCAGGAAAAACAAACAAAGAATCAGGCGACTTGGGATGCTTTAGTGACGATTCTGATAATGACGATGATGGAAATCTCAGTTCTGAATATCCATTCATGTCTTTTCACAATCCTGATCATGTCAAATCCAGTCAAGATTCGGGTCCTTCTGGTTCTCAAGAAGATCAAGAATCGAACAATCTTGAAGAAGATGTGAATCCGCAAGTTTCTCCTAATGATGGTGGATCTGTTCAGAATCAACCATCATCAGATCCGAATGCTGAAGTTATTCCAGAATCATTTGATTACTTCATCAATTCACCGGATCAAGTTCCTAACTTCACTCCACATACTTCGTCCATTCTACAAGATCTACCAAATCTGAATACTTCTAATCTGGAGAGTCAAGTGCAAGGAGGTGACATACCAATTCATCGAATTCACAAGAAACATCCTGTCTCTCAGATTATTGGGCCGTTGAATCAGAGAACTACAAGAAGTCAGACTGAGCAAGCAAATGTCTGTCTTTATTCGTGTTTTCTATCTCAAGTGGTGCCAAAGAACATTTCAGAGGCGTTGAAAGATAACAGTTGGATTGAAGCTATGCAAGAGGAACTACTTCAGTTTCGCAAACAGGAAGTATGGAAGTTAGTGGACTTACCTGAAGGAGAGAATGCGATAGGTACAAGGTGGTTGTACAAAAACAAGCCAGACGAACGTGGCATTGTTGTGAGAAATAAAGCGAGACTCATTGCACAGGGATATACTCAAGAAGAAGGCATTGATTATGAAGAAGTGTTTGCTCCGGTCGCAAGACTTGAAGCCATACGCGTTTTTCTTGCATATGCTTCCTTCATGAAGTTTAAAGTATTCCAAATGGACGTCAAAGGTGCTTTCTTGTATGGACCAATTACAGATGACGTATATGTCAGACAACCTCCGGGTTTTGAAGATCCTGACTATCCTCATCGTGTATACAAGTTGAGTAAAGCTCTATATGGTCTACACCAAGCTCCAAGAATCTGGTACGAGACATTATCCAAGCATTTACTAGAACATGGATTTACAAGAGGTCAGATTGATCCAACTTTGTTTATGAAGAGGGAGAATGATGATTTGTTGTGCGTTCAAGTATATGTGGACGATATTATCTTCGGATCAACCAGTGCGTCAATGTGTAAAGAATTTGAAGAAATCATGAAGTCTAGATTCCAGATGAGTTCAATGGGAGAGATTAACTTCTTTCTTGGATTACAAGTGAAACAATCAGCTGACGGAATTTTCATCAATCAATCAAAATTTGTTGAGAAGTTGTTGAAGAAGTTCAAGATGCAAGATTGCCAGACTATCCGAACTCCATCTGATGTGAACTGCAAGATTCAACCGGATCCAAAGGGCAAAGCAGTTGATCAAACACTATACAGATCAATGATCGGTTCTCTGATGTATCTTACTGCATCAAGACCAGACATCATGTACGCTGTTTGTGTGTGTGCCAGATATCAGTCTGATCCGAAAGAGTCGCACCTTGTTGCTGTGAAGCGTATATTCAGATATCTTAAAGGGAAACCAAATCTTGGGTTATGGTATCCTTACGAAGGAAACTTTGAATTATATAGCTATTCTGACAGTGATTTTGGTGGTTGTGCTCTTGACAGGAAATCGACTACTGGTGGCTGTCAATTTCTGGGTCCTAGGCTTGTCTCTTGGCAATGCAAGAAGCAGACCAATGTTTCTGTATCCACAGCTGAAGCAGAGTATATCGCTGCATCTGCAGGATGTTCTCAGGTTTTATGGTTACAAAATCAGTTGCTTGACTACGGGTTTAACTTTCTAAAAACACCTATTTACATAGACAATACTGCTGTTATGTTTATTACTGCTAATCATGTTCAACACTCAAAAACCAAACATATCGAAATTCGATATCACTTTTTAAGAGACAACTCTGAAAAGGGTTTAATAATTTTGATTAAGGTTCATACCGACAAACAACTGGCAGATCTTTTCACAAAATCTTTTTTGTCAGGACGGTTTGAATTCTTAGTTCAATCCATAGGATTAATCAATCATGATTGATTCTATATTTCGTAAAAACAAAAGAAAAATAAAAAAAAAATCTAAAAGCCAAAAATATAATAAGTTGATGTTATATATTGATTCCTTTGTCTTTTATTTTATGTCTTGCATTGTGTGTGTGCATGAAAAAGAAAATAGAAAAGCAAAAACAAAATATAAAAGCAAAAAGAAAAGAAAATATCATGTCATAAGAATCTATATTGCAAAAAGTGAGAGATGATAGTTACACTAGACATTATTTGTTACATCATTTTTAAATAAAGACTGATGAATGTTAATTGAAGTGCTAGACAGCTCAGGTAATTAGACTGAACAAGTAAGTTGATTGTTGACAAATATAAACTTAATGATCTTTGTGTTAAGTTCCATTGTTATACATGTCTAGATATATCTCTTTTGATGCATTGCTTGTGATGATAGTTGTGCATGATCGGGTAACGATGCAGTCTATTCAGTGTGATAAACCGCATCGTGAGCTTCTTTGTTGTGGTACCCACAGACCTGAAGTCTCACACGAAGTCTCTTTTGAGCTTCAAGATGCAGCAAAAGATTCCAAAATGGAACAAAAAGAGTCCCAAATGTGGACCAACACCAAACAAAAATTCCAAAAAGGAATTCAGAAGATTCCCAAGGGGAACAATAGGAAAGAAAAATTCCCAAAGATGGAATTAAAAAGAAGTCCCAAAGTGGACCAAATCCGAATAGAACCCAGATTCCACACTGTGTATGACTGTAAGTGACCAGATTCTGTGCAATATGCATTCAGATAATGTTTGATAAGGAAATATGTTGACATATGTATACATGTGGGTCACATAAGTCATTCTAATCGAACCTTAAATATCATCATGATACTGAAAAAGTAAGTGTGTCAACTCGAGCTAATTGGTATGTTTTCATATCATCACTCAATCAAACATAAGTCAAATGTCTATTCAAAACTTGCAAAACATGTTCAGATAATGTGTGGTATGATCTCACTGCGATATTTTGATTCATTGCATTGCATATGTCTTTAATTTAATGTGTGTGCTTTGTGTGTGCAGGCATTTGGAATCTTTATTGACACATTGACATCCTTGTGAAACTTAAAAATTTTAAGAAATTTCAAGTTTAGGGGGAGAATAAATTGAAGAAGAAAAATATTTACAAAAAAATCCAAAAATATTGTGAATAAGTGTGTTTTGAATGAACAATGAACAAGATTATGTGGTATGAAAAGCAAAGGTATTGGATGTGTTAAAAACAAACCCAAGGTCTTGTGAATTGTTTTTAATAAATTGCTTCGGGATATAGAAAAATTGGTTGTGCAAAAACATTTTTGAAAAAGAAAAAGAAAAATGAATTTAATCTGTGTTAAATTTGTTGCCCTAGAAATGTTGTTGATAATTAATGTGACAAATTCTTTTTAAGGATATCTTGTCTAATTAATGTGTCGAGAATGTTTGCAGGTGCAATAAATGCTGTTGAAAAAGTCAACAGACGAGAAAAAGTGAAGAAAATCGTTCAAAGGTTGTAGCCGGGCAAAGATATCAGACACAACTGTTCTGCCGGGTAATGAACATACTGTTCAGCCGGGTAATGTTGTGAGTTTGATACAAGCCGGGTGATTGAGAAAAAGATGAAGATATTATGACTACTGTACAGCCGGGCAATGAACATGTCAAATATAGCCGGGTGAAGGTCATAGATATCTGCCGGGTGACAAGTTGTGTTACTATATAGCCGGGTGAAGATATGTTGTCATTATACAGCCGGGTAAAAGAAATCTTATCTTGCCGTGTGAATGTATAACACTGTGTTGCCGGGTAATAGTAAAAGCAACTGTGTTGCCGGGTAATGAAGAAACGCATGCCGGGTGATATAGAAGACAACTATGTTGCCGTGTGAGGAAGAATGTTGCCGTATGAAGAAAAGCATGCCGGGTGAAAGTTAAAGCAACTATGTTGCCGGGTGATGAAGAAAGCAAGCCAGATGAAAGAAAAGCAACTGTGTTGCCGGGTGATGAAGAAAGGTTGCCGGGTGATGTTTTGAAGACTACTATTCTGCCGGGTGATGAATAAAACCCATCAGGTGTAGTTGTTCCTAACCTTTACCCGTCACTACAGTGACTTACCCGTCTCTACAGTGTTTGACCCGTCAAGTGTGTTTCACATGTTGTGACTTGTCCCAACAATACATGACCCGTCACAACAGTGCATGACACGGATCAACAGTGCTTGACCCGGCAAGGCTTATTGGGCTTTTTAAGCTTGCCCGTCTCATTTTGTTGACCCGGCACCTCATGTTTCACCTAAATTTTTGACGATATAAAAACCCGCCTCTTCACAAACACTTATCACTTTTCACATTCATTTTCAAGCAAATCCCCTGTACCTAAATTCGTTTTGATTATCATATTCAGTCATTGTTCTGTAACTAGTGTAATCGACTGAATAAGGTATTGTTCTTATGATTTGTTCTTGATAAACCTGCAAATCGACCGATAAAATGAAAAACGATGATGAACAGTGTTTTTGACCATTGAATCGACACTTTGATTGTGTGTGTTAAAACCTAAATCGAATGTTGCTTTATGTATAAAATCTGTCGATCATCAACAATCAATCACTCATTTGCTCCAAAACACCTTAACACCAACTGAATCAATCAAAATTGCCATAACAGTTAAAATCGCCATTGATGAACTTTGAAAGTTTTTAATTGTTACACTTCAAAATGATGAAATATGTGTTAAAAGTGACAAATCCATGATAAAACTGAACTAAAACATGTTGAACAACTTCAGCTTATGATTGTCAAAATTATGCCTTAAGTGATTAACTGTTAAAATGAAAAATGTTGTATAATCATTAAAAATTCAAAGTTGTGTTAATCAAAGTGATGAAAATCAGTTTGTTAGATCAATTTAGGGTTAAGATGATTATGTGAATGTTTTTTCTTTCTAAATTTTGTTCAAACACTTATGAAAATTTTGATATGTATTAATGAAGAATCTAACACATTTGTCTTGTTCATGTTTTATGTTTGTTTTGACAGATGGAGAATCTAAAGTTTGAACCTAAACACAATTTGGTGGCATGTCTAGATGAATCTATCCCTGAAACAGATGGTTACAGAGATATGATCAAGTTTATCAAGAGGACCAAATATGTGTATGCTATGTGTGCCAAACCGGTCATATATGCAAGATTGATTAAAAGTTTTTGGAGGACAGCAGAGGTCATTAGAGAAGAGAATGGTGTTACTGTTGTTCGAGGCAACATAACTAGAGATATGGTGTTGACAGTTTCTGAAGAAGCAATCAGAAATGCCCTGAGAATAGATGAAGATGAGATTGGAATGAATGATGAGTTGACTATGGCAGAGTGTCAATCGTGTTTTGTTAATATGGGTCATCCACCTATATTTCCAAAGTCACAGTTTTATAGGGCAAAATTGGGAAAGAAGTATAAGTTGTTGTGCTATGTTGTCCAACAGTGCATGTCCAGGAGGAGTGCAGGTTTTGACAATTTCCCATCAGACATAGCATCTCCGATTGTTGCCATAGCAGAGAATAAACCATTCAACATGTCAAGATGGATAATGAATGGATTTGTGTTCAATTTGGTTAAGGGCAAGAGGTTTAAGTTTCTCATGTACCCGAGATTCTTACAACTGATGATTAATATTGCCTATCCTGTCATCAGAACTGAAGGTTATACTGGAGGTATGTTATATACTGAGGACATGAACGATCTATCTTACAGAAAGATGAGTATCGGGAATGTGCCTAATGTGGAGTTGTTTGACTATATGAGAGATATAGCCAACAATGAAGAAGATGTTGAAGGTGTTTATCATCATATTTCTCATGGTGAGATAGTTAATCCACAGGACCTAGTGGATGAGGTGCCTGATGATTTGTTAGATGATGATGAGTACTTTGCTCGTCATCCAGAGGATGAAAATGTGCCTGAGAATGAAGAAGGAGATAATAGTGATGATGGTGAAAATGGAGACAATGATAGTGATGATGATCAAGATGATGATAATGATGATGGTGGTAATGATGGTGCTGAATCTGAATCTAATTCAGAGGAGGCAGAGATTGTTGAAACAACTGAACCAATGGAAGTAGAGACTGAGAATGTTGTGATAGAAGAACCTGTTGAGGTTGCTTCTGTAGAAGAAGAAGTAGTTGCTGAAATCCCAAAAGATATTACTGTTCCATATGTTAGAAGAAAAAGATCGAAACCTGTAATAGAGTCTGTGATTGTAGAGGAACCGAATGTGATTGAGACTGAAGAGATAGATGTAATTCAGATAGCTCAGGAGGTAATGGCCGAAGCTGAAACTATTGCACAGATAGTTGAGGAAGCTGATGCTGGCATTACTGATCCTATCTCTGTTGATATTCCCACCACATCATCCCCCGTTGCACAAAACATCGAACAAAGTTTGGAGTCTTCACCAAATTTTGGGTCAAGAGTTGATTAAAATGAGAATGAGAAAAGAATTGCTGAGTTAGAGGATATGGTGGCAAAGCTGATAGAAGCAAATGACTTGTTGAAAGCTTCTAATGAAAGGAAAAAGAAAAGATTTGAAGAATTTTGGGACATTCACAATCAGAACCTGAAAACTTTCAAAGAGTTGGATGCAGATCATCTTAAGTTGAAGATTGATCATGACAAGTTGAAGGATGAGTATGAAAAATTGAAGGAAGAACATGAGACTTTGAAGTTCGATTATACAGATTTGAAAGCTGAATGTAATACACTGGATGCAGAAAAGGAAATGTTGGAGAAATGGCTGGAAGAAGCTCAACCGAAGAAATCTGGCTCATCATCTGATAAAGATTTTTCAGATGAAGTGGTTGAAACGACTGAAGCAAATCAAGTTCCAAAAGTTTATCTGACCAGAGCAAGAGGTACTACGAATGTTGGCATAAGAGTGGAATCTCCAATCATCATTCCCGATGAAGCTATTGCTGAAACTGTCATCTCTGACAAAGCTGAGGGAAAAAGGAAGTTAGATGCTATTCCAGAGATTATGGTGATGAAAGCGTTTCGAAAAAGGCAAAGACTGATGAGACAGTGCAGATTGAGCCGATTCAATCTGTAGCTGTAGTTGAAATGTCTGAGAGAGCTAAGGATGATGATGAGACTATGATTGAAGCTGAAACTGCCAAAACAGTTCAGATTGAGCCGATTCAATCTGAATCTGTAGCTGACACTGAAGTAGTTGAGGTCACTGATAGTGAGAAGGAAGTTGGCTCTGAAGAAACAGTTCAGATTGAGCCGATTCAATCTGAAGCTGTGGATATGCCTGAAACTGTACCAGAAAACGCAAGTCAGTTTGAGCCGATTCAAACTGACAATGCACCGATGATTGAGGCATTGGATGATTTGGATGATATAGACTTTACTGAATCTGAAGATGAAGCTGGGCCGAAACTAATGTTGTTGAAGAGATTCCTGATGATTTAGACCAAAGATTTGCTTATCTAGAGAAAATGAAGTATAATGCTGTGTTTTTGAATGGTTTGACTGTGAGCCAAATAAATGAAGAATATGAAAAATGTATGATTGCTCAAGACAAAGCTGAAGCTGATAAAAAGGAATTTATCATTGAGATGGGTGAATGGACTCCAATGCAAGAAAGTCTGAATATAGAAGACTTGCCTCCAACTGAACTTTATCATCAAAATCCGGAAGAAATGTCAAGTACTGATATGCGAAGTTGGCTGAGCTCGAGAAATTATCTGTATAGGACTCTAAAGAGATTGAAATCTGAGTCACTGAGGAAGATTGTTACTAGCTTTATGAAGACCGAAAAAATGTACAATCGTATGTTTTATTTGGACTACAACAATCCTCAATACTTCGAGCTGACAAAGAGATACAAAGTTCTTGGACCTAAAGAACTTCCGGTGATGGCTTTACCTGAAAATGCTCACAAGAAAAGGCACGAATTGATGGATATGTTTCCGAGTGAAGTTAAGTCTTATAACATACCAATGGATGTGCGTGAATCTTGGCATAAATCAGCCACAGCAGGTGACGTGGTGAGGTCACTGCTGAGCAAGGGTCAGTCCATTGCTGAGTTGCTTGATTCAATGATTGTGCCAGAGAAGAATAAGAAGGTGAAGATAATTGCATGGAAATACGATGAAGTGTTTGATGCTTTTATGATAAAAAGAGTAAATGGTTTATGTGACGTATACCATTATTATTCGAGTATTTTTAAGTTGGAAGTTCAGGATTTGAAAGAGCTGCACAAACTCAGGTTGATAAATCACACGCATGCTGAGCGTGGTGATAAATGTAATGCTTCTTGATGACGGGATAGCCAGACCACCAAAGTATCTTGATTTCAGAGGCCAACAGGAAGATACAGCTTATGTGCAAGCAAAGAAAGAAAGAAAGAAGAAACGATTGGTTGTGAGTGAAGATATGTATCTGGAAGAATTTTCGGATGAGTACTTTGACAAAGTGACGAATCCAGGATTGAAGGTGATTGATGGTTCGCAAATGACAAAGCCGATACTTAAAGTTTTCTACAATCAAGAAACTTTTGAGTTAAAGCTTGTTCGAAATTTGGAAGATTGGGACAAAGACATGATTACTCTGTTTAGTACCTTTGAGTTGAAGCTGCTACATCCATCCTACATAGATTTTTTGAGAAGCTACAGAATGGAGAAGTGTAAAGATAAACTTGCTGAAGCTGACAGAAAACTGTTCGTGGTAATGATAGAGGTGATTGCTGCTGCAACTGAAAAGATCCGAGTGAGAAAGGAACTGCTGAATTCTAATCTCGTGAGGGTTGACATACCAGAGATAGAATATATAAGGATTAGTAGGAAGGGTACTTTGGAGGTGCAAGTCAAAGGACAGGAGATGCAGTTTGAATTTTATGCTAATATTGACTTTGCAGGTTTAAATCTGGATTCACTAAGACGAATGAATGCCTGCCCAATTCTGACAAATGAGTCCAAACCTCGACAAGCAAAGATTGCGGAAAAGTTCAAGTCGTGCATAGAAGAAGCGCTGAAAGAACAAGAAGAGTTTAAAGGAAGAGAGCTGCTGAATGTCAAAGACGAACCAGAAGATTGGTAGACAGAGATTGATGCTGAACAAAGATGAAAAAGATAGAAGATTTTGCTGAAGATTCAAAGCTAAATCTTAGGGGGAGTACTGTTAGGGTTATTTCCTAGTTAAGATTTACTTTGTATTTTGTTTATATGTTTGTATATAGTTTAGGGTCTATTTTGTTATATTCCTTAAACTTGTATTTGTTTGCTTTAAAGCATGTAGTGAGTGATAGTCACTATGTATAGGTTGGACTCACCGGCTTGTCGGTGTTACTTTTGTATGTATTTATATGTCCTGTATTTGTAGTTTGTTCTAGCGAACCTACGGGCGAATCGGGCGAATCTATAGATTCGCCCGCAGTTCATGTTAGCTTTTGTATTAGGTGTCGACTGGGCGAATCTATGTGCCCAGCGAACCTGTGTTGATTCGCTAGATAGATTCTCTACAGCGAATCTATCAGCGAACCTAACACTGCTATATATTGTAACCTTATCCTCATCTTAATACAACTTTTGCACATCTTTTACCAAAGCTATTATTCACTGATTGTGTTGTGTAATCGTTCAATCTGAGGTGCTAGGAGCATATTCTACTTATCTTTGTAGCTTATATACCTCATTTGTGTGTGTAATCTTGTTATTGGGTTGTTTGGATATTATACACTTTGTTCTTCAAGTCTTGGATATTTTGTTGTTAAACAAGTCAACATAGCACTGAAATCACGATCTTTATGGACCAACAATATGGTATCAGAGCCTTAGTGCTCTTGATTGTTTGATTCAAGTGATTTTTGTGTTGATTTTGGGGTTTTTGGGTCAAAACACTATTTGATTCTGTTCTGGGCTTGTTTTGGTGTTTTGGAGTTGTATTTTGCTCAAGTATTGTGTTATTTGGTCATAGGAAGCTTTTAAAACAAACGTGTATGCAAATGGTCAAGTTTTGAAGGTTTTCGGGTTGCTTTCGTACTGTTACAGGCTGGTTCGTTATCCAGCGAATCTATCTGTTCATCCAGCGAAACTAGCTGTTCATCCAGCGAATCTAATTCAAATTTTTGTTCTGTTGGTTTGTGTTGTGACTAGCGAATCTGACATTTTATCGAACGAAAGTTCACCTATTTGGCTCATTGTGCCAGCGAAACTGTGCCTAATGTCCTGCGAATCTGCTGACTACTGAGCGAATCTGCTGTCTTTCGAGCGAATCTATTTTCTGCTGAGCGAATCTGTTGTCTAGCGAATTTAATTTGGGCGAACCTAAAATCTGTTCGTTTGTAATTATGTCAACATCAACAATGAACATGCTTAAACTGGATGGAAAAGCCCAGGCTGAAAATGAATTCAACTCATTCGTTGGATTGAAGCATGAAAATTTGACTGAAATAACGAATCGATTTTTATCTGTGTCAACCAATCTCAAAACCTATGATGAACAATTGGGAAATCATGAGCAAGTGACAAAGCTCTTGGATTCTCTTCCTTCCAAATGGAGTCCTCAGATCAAGGTGCTAAAACAAGAAAGAAATTTCTTTGACCTGAAACTAATGGAAGTCATAAACAAGTTAAAGTCACTTGATCTGGATCTGAAGAGAAAAGAATACAATCAAGCCATGATGTTTGCAACTGTCTCTCCTCAGAATTCTGCACCGATTACATCCGCTGCAAACTCAACTGATGCAGTCTCTGGAGGATCATCAAGTTATGGGTCTGTCAAATCTGGTGGTGGTTCCACAAGTGTAGGTGCTGGCTCAAATGCATATGTTACCACTCAGATTTCATCTGACACTACGGCCGTATCTGGGATGCTTGTTCAAGATCATGAAGCTTTGATTGCTGAAGCTGCTAAAGAATCTTTTCTCAATGACAATTACGTTGATTGTTTTGATCCTTTTAAAGAGTTTTATGGTGAAGAGGTTGCTGATTATGGTTTGACGGAAGAAGGAAAGAATCAAGAAAAAGTTGTTCATTCTGGATTGTTGTGTGAAGCCGTTACTGGAAAGAAAGAGAAGGTCACTGTCAACGTCGGTAATGGGGCAGAAAATGCTGGTACCGATGCTGACAATGTTATGGAATCAAAGCTTGACATAGAAGCCTTGATTGAACAGGAAAAGCATGAAGCTGTGGATGAATACAAGAGGAACACTCCTTACTGCCAGTGTGATCGTGCTCTCGAGGCTGAGAAACTGGTTGTGGGTCTTCCTTATGATGTTGTGGAGGATATGTGTTCATCTGCATGCAAAATTCGTTTAATTGGCATATATAAAGCTAATAAATTATTAATGTCAAATGAAAACGAATTAAAGAGAACTAACAAAGAGCTTAAAATGAATGAATCAAAATTTTTTGTTAAATTGAGAGAGACTTTAAAAGAAAACGAACATTTGAAAAGATCTCTTTTGGAAAAGAATTGTGAGATAAACTATTTAACTGAGCAAGTCACTCTTGCTGAATTTGAGACCAGAAAGGTTAAAAATAAACTGGAACAATGGACAATCTCTGGTATGAAAAGGGAAGAACTCCAAAAGAAACAACGGGGGGCTAGAGTTAAGACCGGGGTGGGTCATAAAGATGATGCACAAGTATATCCTCCACCTAGTACATTCTGTTATTCTCCTACACCTATTCCTCATCCTTCAAATGAGTTGATTCAAGAGATTATAAAGAATGATACTAACAGCTCCATTGCAGGTTTAAGTGGAGTGAATCTTAAGGAGGTGAGAGAGGATTATGCTTATGGTGAAAGCAGTGGTCTTGGAAGTTCTAGTAACTCTGGCTTTGATTCAAACAGGACTGTTGAAGACACTAGTTTGAATGTCTTTATTTCACGTCAAGTTTTAACGTCAAAGGATATTATGTGTGACAATAATTCTGGATGCTCAATTTCAAACTCAAGTAGTTTGAATGATGTTTTTATTGAAAATGTTTGTGTGAACAACAAAGCAAAACTTTCAGATCAAGTCTCTGAAAGTCAAACCAAAACAAATTGTTTTCAAAAATTCTTGTCTCATCAAATTCCATCTTTCACACCAATAAGAATTTCAAAACCGAAAGACAAAGAATCATCTTTTTCATACATTCTTAAACCTAAATCTGCACCCTCCAAGGTAAAAGTCACAACAGGTAAGTTAAAAGAGTCTTACGACTCTTGCAGTGATTGTAACTCACAGACATCTGAAAGTAGTGAAGAGACTGCTAAATTTTCAAAAAAAGGTTTAAAATCTCATTGCTTTCAGTGTGGAAATGTTGGTCATACTGTCAAACACTGTTCTGTGACTGTTGAAAATAGTTCAAAGCATAGATCTTTTGGAAAGAAATTGAATTCTTTTGTAAATAATTTTTTCTGTAAATCCTCAACCGTTCAAAGACCTAAGTATACTAAGGCTTGGGTTCCAATTTCAAAAGTCTAACTTGTCTAACATCTGTAAATTTTGTAAATATGTAAATATCTTTTCTTTTCTTTTTCTTTGCAAATTCCGTGGGTCACTCAGTTCATCGCTCCGTTACCTTATTTTATTTTTTACTTCTTTCTATCTTTCTTTTTTTCTGTATATATATATTAAGAAAAATCTGAAAAACAAAAATTTATTATTAGATGGCTATAATATAAAAATTTTGGGGGAGATATAAAAGATTAACTATTTATAGTTTTTCAAATTTTGCTATTTCAGGATCTCCGGTTTGATTGATGTTGAAGAGACGTTGAAGGAGGTCATAAGCATTGCGTTTGGGATATGTCAGATAGGCTCAGCCCGAAAACAAAATAAACAGTGATTGTGCAGCCAAACATAACGTTCAAGATCTCGATAACAAGGATTATCTCCTTGACATGATTGGATTGCACAAAGATAAGGGCTCTGTCAAAAAATGGGTTGAGAGTGTCAAATCTTTGCCTTGATTTCCCCAAACATCCCAAATCACCCTCGTCCTATCCCCGAATCGAGTTTCTAGTATGCAAAACAAATAAAAATAAAAAGCTGCTAGTGATGCTCTTCGGAAAAGCCTCTGAGTGAGTTACTTGTTAACTCCTCAGAACGTATTGAGTCAAGTGCTTAACTCCTCTTCTATACGGAAGTATTGACCTGGAGTTGGTGAATCTTCTCTGCTATACGGAAGTATTGACCTGAAGATTCACCGAGCATGCTCAAATGTTTATCTCCTCTGTTATACGTCAGTATAGACCTGGAGCTCTAGACTATTTGAGTTTCCCAAATAATAAGTCGCATTGTATTCAAAAGAATCAATTGCTGACAAGCTCTACTCACAAAGAAAAGATGCAAAAATTGCACAAGTGTCAAAAGAAGCAAATGCATCGATCAACATTCAAAAGTTGATCATTAAAATTCAAGCAAAGTCAATCGTATTGCTCAGATATACCCTGATGACAGAACTTGTTCTTTTTACCTAGATGTCTGTGGGGACCAAATTGTCTGAGCTTCTTCAATCAAACCAAAAACATGATAAAAGAAGCTGCTGATCTCTTGTTGAAAGGACTAAGGCATGGGTTTAAATAAACAAACATATCTGCAATCCCGCCAATCGATGATTCTCCGGATTCTGCTCAAAACATCATGAAAAATATATATCCTTATTAGCGTTTAAAATTCCTTTTTGCTATTTTTTTTATCATTTTATTTTTAACTCCTATCTTGTTATTATTAGTATTTTTAGGATTGTATTTGTTTATGTTTATTTTTGGAGCGTTGAAGTCGTGGGACGGTTTCGTGAATTTACAAAAAATTTAAAAATTGAGAAAAACCAAAAATATTCTTTTGTTTGTGTGCTAGCGAACCTACTAGCGAACCTAAAGGTTCGCCAGAACCTCGAAGTTCGCCCGGAATCTCCTTGATTCGCTGACATAAAACATTTTAATTTGTGTGCGAGCGAACCTGATAGCGAACCTACAGGTTCGCGCGAACCTCAGGTTCGCCCGCAACCTTTTTGCACCACCGCCGCAGGCCGTGTTGACGATTGGTCTTCTGGCGAATCTAAAGTTCGCTGTACAAAAAGTTCGCTGGCCTGTATTAAGTTCGCTGGACTGTCTGCCAGCGAACCTATGTCTGTATATATAGGCTGTGACAGCGAAGTTTTTCAAAACATTCGCTGTCACCACTGTAGCACGTTTTTCAAAAATCAAACCGCCGCTCGTTCGATTCTCACTATTTTCACCGGTTTTTCACTCTACTAACACTTCTTTTGGTCTGGTATGTAATCGTCCACATCCTAATCTCTGTTTTAACCCCTTAATCGCACCATAATCCTGTTTAATCTGTCGGCCTATGATTGTGTAGTGTTTAAATGACTGATTTTGTGTTAGTTGTTAGAATTTTACTTCATAATAGCCTCGTTTAATGGTTATGTTACTTGTTTGTTGCTTTGAATGCTTGATAATGATGGACTGTATGTGATTTTGGCCGTTTTTCAAAAGCTAGGGTTTCCAGCGAACCTATGTGTTCGTCTGGCGAATCTGAACGAAAGTTCATAACCTCGAGCGAACCTATGTCGTTATGCTGCCCGCGCAACAACATAGATTCGCCCGACTGTTTCTAGCGAACCTATACATTCGCTCGACCAAGATGACTGATTTTTCATGTCAGCGAATCTATAGGTTCTGGTGCCAAAATCTCAGGTTCGCTATACCAGCGAACCTAATTTCCAGCGAATCTATTAACTGTTTTTCAAATCTTCGTTTCTGATCAATCTCCGTTTATTTCTCAGGCACAATGTCGACTTTATTCTTTGAGAAAAAGCACAACATGTGTGCTTTGCTTGATGAGAACTATGAAAAGGCCGGCGGGTATAGAGACTGTATCAAGTGGCTGAAGTCATCGCATATACATCACACCATATCTCACTTACCCACTATATATGAACTGCATGTTCGGGATTTCTGGCGAACTGCGGTAATGAACGTGTCGGTACAGCCGTCACGCATCTGTGCTAAAGTCGGTGGATATGATCTGGAGTTCACAGAGGCTGATCTAGCCAGGATTTTAAGGCTAGAGGAGGATGTCGGAGAAGAAGTAAGTATGACGGCTGAAGAAGTATATGGGGCATTCCGGACAGCGGGGTATGAGGGTCCGATGCCCGGTGAGAAGAAAATGGAATTCGTAAAGTCCTAACTGATCCAGGAGTGGAGGTACATCGCTCACGTGTTTATAATGTGCCTGGATCATAGGAAAGGGGGTACGGACGGGCTAAACTTAGACTGGGCAAGGGCAATGATGCTGTTTTGCCGAGGGCAAAAAGCCAATCTCGCGAAGCTGATCTTCAACTATCTACTGGAGAACATCTATGCCACCAAAGGGGCTAAGTGGTTGATGTACCCCAGATTTATCCAAATAATCTTGAATGACAAACTGCCATATCTGCCGGTGGTGGGTGCAGAACTAAAGATCTGGGAGATGCACCCGAGGATCTTCAAAGACTGCAATTCTGTGAGATCGGATTGTGTGGGCAGGACTTCATATCTGTGGGAGAACATGTACTCTGCAGAAAGATGGGTATACATACAGAGGTTGATGGAGACGGAGAGGAAAAGGGGTGGAGAGAACATTGAGGTTGTAGAGAAGAAGATGAAGAAACGAAAAGCGTATGCGAAAGAAAAGGACTACTCATTTGAACGAGAGGTGGATGAAATCCAGGCAGAGATAGATGCTGGTAGGGAACTGAGAACGAAGAGGAAGTCGGACGCTCAAACTGAAACATCAAAGAAAGCAAGGCATGAGACTGGCGGTACATCGGGTGAATCAGTGGGTGAATTAAAGGGCGAGATTGAGAGTTTGAAGGGAGAACTGGTTGAGCTGAAAGGTAGGTATGAGGAACTGTCATATACGAGATGGGTCGAATGATGAAGGACCAGCAGTGTCTGATTGTGAGGATCTTCAAGGAGTTAAACAGTTTGAAGGAAAATGTAGGGACTGAACCTGTAATGACTGAAGCAGAACTGAACTCCTTAACGGATATTGCAAAGTATCCGTTAATGGATGTTGATTTTAGAGACAAAGGAAAGGCCAAAGAAGCTGAGGAGGTGTTTGATGAGGAAATGGGGATTAATCTGGATATTTTTGAAGGAGATGAAGTGGTCGGTGGATCTGGTATGGATTACACTCTGATTGATGAACCAGAGATTGATATCAATGCTGATAGTGAGGAGGATCTAGAGGATGAGCCGGAAACATATAAGGTTGAAGAAAAGGGGATGAGCTACCAGTTCGAGCATGTTGATTTAGACAAGTCTGAGTGGTTTAGAAA